>OY804260.1:77678451-80108678 GCA_963680825.1 Meiosimyza decipiens
TGATTAAAAAAACAGTCGTTAAACTTTGAAGATATTTTTAATTGCCATTGTAAAAATGGTAATTGAAGTGCTTAAGTTAACACAATTTTTTAATTGTTCTTTATCAACTACTTAAAAAAAACTTTACTTTTCAGAGTAACTGCTTTTGATGTTACCCCCACTACACAGCTAATGAATAAAAAACCGCAGAAGTCTTCTACACTACACTAAGGTAAGATATAATATTTGAAGTGACTTTAAGAAAAGTTTTTCCAACAGTTTTCTTCATTTCTTAGAACTGAAAACATACATACACTCAAGTAAAAAATTTAGTTTTTGTTTTAAAGCCGCAAATTTTGAAGTTGGAAATAGTAATATTAACAATATTTCACTTTATTTTAAACATAAACAACTTTAAATTCATTTTGAATTTGAAAAGTATTAAAAATGTCATTTCTAAATTTGACTTCAAAAGTAAAAAACTTTAAATTACATTTTGAGTTTGCAGAGTGTTTCAAATTACTACTTTTAGTTTTTATCCAAACGCTTTGTCTCTTCAAATCAATGTGAATTCTCTTTGAATCAAAATTAAAAATGTTTCTCAAAATTTTTGGCTTTAGCGTTAAATCAAAAGCGTCTATATTTGAATCAAACATTAAATAATATATATTTTTTTCTGAGTGTAATATGCGTACAATCTACGTATCCATTGATTGGACTAAAGTATTAAGTCTAGAATCAACACTATTATCCATGTCGAAGAAATAAAAATCAGTTCAACCGGTAAAAGCAAATAAGCAAAGCAACAAAAAAATCAATTGAATTGATTGTGTCGTAATTTATAAAACTGAACTCGAGCTGCTCAATGAAAAATCATTCTCATATTTCAAAAAAAGTCGCAACATAAACCACACGCAATGCCCACCGAAAGAACATTCATTTCCGTATCCGAAAGGCGGACATTTTTATGAGCTGCAATTACGCGTTCCCTAAGTGTTGCAACACAGCGGGTGGTTGGCAAAACAATGACGCACGCATACGCAGCGAATATCCTCGATAAGAAACATTTAAAAGAATGCATAGTGATGCACGCAAATGTTTAATACGAACATAAGTCGTTTTATTGTTGCTACGTGTACGCTCGCTGATATACAAAAATTGGATACAACTTTTGGATTGATTATTTAGTGTCAGCTTTGTTTTAACTGTTTTTGTTCATGTTATTAATTTTGCGCTGGTGTCAGACACGCTTGGACCATGTAAATTGAAAGACCTTGATATCAAAATAAAATAAAAAATTAAAATTAAAAACAAAATTCTAAAGCAAAGGAATACGTTAAAATTCTGTCTGCTCCGTTTTAAAACAAGTACTGCTTTGATTTTGTATTGAATCCGGTTTAAATTTCTACTTAAGGCGTTGTTCTTGTTCTTATAGATTTGTTGCTGTTTTTGTTATGACCACATGCATCATTATTGTAAGTAAAAGATAATTAATTATTGAAAATACAGACTGAGAATGACAAATTTTTAGGTAAATTTAAATTGAGCAAATTTTTTGAATCGAATTTCTATTGATTTTACTTAAGCAAAAATGGCACAAAAATTAAAAAAGAAAAAACAGTAATAGCGCACAAAGTAATTCTGCATGGGAGGTTGCAAATACGGGGAAATAACGTCCAATATCTGTTGTGTTTTTTACAGAAGGATTACAACTGCAACAAATTGCAGGCACAGTGCAAACTAATCGAATGTTTAATTTGCCGTTATGATGTTCAACAACGTCTTTTTTTGTCGTTTAATGTCTTATCGTTCAAATTATTTGCTGTTAAAATTTTTGATATCGGCATTTTTTTGTGTCGTTCAATGTTTTCGCCGACCAACTTTTTTGTCAACCAACTTTTTGCCGTCCAACTTTCTTGTCATTCTATCCATTTATTTGTCATCTATTTTAGTTTGTCATTCAATTTTGTGACAACTAACTCTTATGTTGCCCAACTTTTTTGTCATCACACATTTTGCCGTTCAATTTTCTTGTCATTCAACTTATTTCTCGTCCAACTTTATATCTATCAACTTTGATGTCATCCATTTTTGTTTGTCGTTCAAATTTGTGCCAACGAACTCTTTTGCCTAATTTTTTTGCCATCCAACTTTTTGCCGTCCAACTTTTTAGTCGTTCATCTTATTTTTCTCCAAATTTTTTCCTTGCATTTTTTTTTTTTTTTGGCAACTTTTTTAGCATCTATTTTTACTTATCGTTCATATTTTTGACAAAGAACTCATATGTTGCCCAACTATTTTGTCGTTCAATTTTCTTGTCATCCAACTTATTTGAGTCCAAATTTTTACATTTTTTTTTTTGTCAACCATTATTTATTATTATGTAGTTCACATTTTTGCAAACCAACTTTGCTGTTATCCAACTATTTTGTCGTCTAACTATTTGCCGTTCAACCTATTTTTGTCGTTCACATTATTTAATGCGTTAGATTGAGCCTAACAATCGAAAGAAACTATGCAGCGTAATAACAATTTAGATTGATCTGATAATTGTTTTATGTAAACAAAGTTTTGTTTAAAAAGACTTCCGTTTCCGCACCCTGTTTTCCTAAAATAATTCAAATAGCTGTTTCTTGCGTAGGTAATCACTTTCCGCATTTTTCAAATACCTGAACACCTTGTGATAAGATCAAATATTTTTTTTTGTCTCGTCAACATACTTGTCACAGCAACTTATCAATCTGCCAGTCCAGCAAGTAAATCATAAGAAATAATGACCGATAATTGTAATATTCCTTAATTACATGGATATGCTGAGTTATCGTTTTGAAGTGATATTATACAACAAGTATCACAACATTTCGTTTTTTTTTCTTTTTTTATATACAAATGCGCCTAATTAACATTAAAAACGTATCAATAACATTATCACAAAAAAATGTCACCTGGTTTCTTTTATGTGTATACAATATCAAATTATATGTAATTGACGGAAGGTTATGAATTCTTTCAACTTTAAGATTATAATGGCGACAATTTTGAAATTATTTAGATTTTTGAAACAATTCAGATTTTGGTGGCATTCTTTGCTAACCTTTTATTATGAAAACAGTTTTTAAAATTAATCGAAAATTGGTGGCTTGATTTTAAATTTCACAAATGTTTGCATTTGCTCAATATATCAATTGCATAACTACATAGTTATTACCCATATTTCAAAACTTCCGAAAAATTAAATCATCATTGCATGCTATCGATCACCAGACGATTGCGAAAATTTTACCAATAATAAATGTAGGTTTCTAAAAAAAAATGGCGATTTCAAAATCCTGCTAACAACACAATACGAGTTGTAGCAAATTAAATTTTCGATTACTTCTGATTTTTGCAATCATGCAAATAATGATTAAATAAAAATCAGAATTGATTGTTCTTAGTAACCTACGGAAACAATCTAAAGTGGTGCAAAAAACCAAAAAAATACGAAACCAAAAGAACCAATTCAAGTTGCCCTAAAGACCACAACCAGTTGTGTTGAGCTGAGCTTAAATGAGTTTGCATTTGTGGTGCCAGTGCAAGGCTTTTCCGATTGCATTACAAGCGCTTAAATTAAGTACGACTGCAATAAAAACAAGCAGCTTAAATTAAGGTGGAGCAGTGGTGCGGATATATTGTTGTTGCCTTTGCTGTTGCTGCTGCTGCTGTTGACTTAAGGTTATATTAAAAATTATAAAACCATTGGTTCTGATTTCCTTTGTTGTTGGCGTATTGTTGCTGCTGTTGCTGCTGTTGTTTGCGTGTTTTTAATTGCGAAAATGAATTAAAAAGTCCAGCGTTGCTGTTGATCTAGTTATTGTTGTTGTTGTTGCACTCTCATACTACCACTTTTGCAGTTGCTAACGCTGCAATTTCAGTGACAACGCCAAAGTGCACTGTAAAAAAATCTACTGAATTTATTTTTTAAAATAAGAAAGGCTTCATAAGGATTTGAATAAAATTTCTGTCGAACTTTTAAATTTTCTTAGAATATTTTTATGTCCGTAATATTCCCATTTTATTAAGCCGTAGAAAAAAATTCTCACCGTGTAATAGGTGCTTATGTATGTACATACATAAATGGGTAATGAATTCTTAGTACAATGCGCTGCTTATGACACTGCAACAGTGCAACCAAATTTGACTCAACATTTGCGTAAGCCGCTGCTGACGTTGCACAGTGGCTGTAATCGCAACCTTAGTGTGATTAAACCTTAATTTAATGATTTTGTATCAAATTTCATCAAAATCTATTAACTAGTTTTGCTGTGGAACATATTTTCCTGTTAGGGGCGTGACACCGTCCACTCAGAAACAAATACCTTTCACCAGGGTACAATCTGTCTCTGTACCAAATTTCATTACAATCGCTGAATTGGTTTGGCAGTGAAAAAATGTGTTTTTATGTTATGGTCGTGGCACCGCCTACAAATATCTTTGCTCAGGAATCAATATCAAATTTCATCAAAATCGGTGAAGCGACTCAGCCATGGTAGCTGTTTTTACCATTAAGGGTGGTGCCGTGCCTACTAAAACATTATAGAATTTGTAATACCCTTTCAAACTATCTGTGAATCAAATTTCATCAAAATCGGTTAGCTAGCAGTCAAAATGTTTTGTGCTGTTCGAGGCGTGGCAACTCCTTGATATGTAATCGTGTCTACATTTCACGTAGTTCTGACTGCAGGCAATACGGTTCATGTACTAAATTTCAAAACTTATGTACCAAGAATAGCAAATTCAGTGTTTTTGTTGTACGGAAGGAGTCATGCCTCATTATCCAGTCCCATTCATATTTTGCGAGCGGCTTGGCATAAGTAATGCATATCTATGTATTAAGTTTAACAAGTATAGCTGGAAAATATTCCAAGATATATATATGAGAGGTACCACACCTCGTTCTCTAATCCCTTACACATTTCGTGTGGTGCCTAGCATTGACAATATTGTCCATAGTAAAACCAAGTTTTAAAAGTCCTGTAGTAGGCACCAAGATATAGCATACACCTTATGTAGCCTAAGTTGTTCAAGGATAGTGTAGCTTTCTGTTAGCAGAATAATATTTAGAGTTGTATCAGTAGTTCCAGAGATTATCCTCTACATACAAACAAACTATAACTATTTGTGTACATACGTATGTAACACTTAGTATATGTAGATGATGCGTTGACAAAACCCATTTATGACAAATTTGCGTAAGTCTTCCGAAAAACAGCATAATCCTTGTAATTAAGAAATACTACGACTGCTGTAAGAAAAAAAAAGTTCAGATTAGAAGCCTGATATTCAGATACCGCATAATTTTGTTTAAGTATTCATATTAAACAAAAAAAATGTTCACAGCAGGTTAAAAAATAGTCGAAACAATTCTATATATTCGATGAGAGTGGGCGTGGTCCATTATCCATTGAAATCAAATACGTACAACAACAATTTAAGAACACTTACTAAATTTCAATTAGTTATATTACATTTTTATATACTTAGTATGGAAGTTATACTTTTCCTTACTCTAAAACATATATGAGTGGTGGGCGCGTTAGCAGAGTGATATTACATATTTTTCAGCTTAAAATTAATATCCTGCTAAGTAATTTCATTGTTGCGTTTATTAAAGTGCAAATTCTTAAATTAATTCTTATCGACCACTGTGCACAGAAGGTCAACTGGTTAACTTTCGAGAACAAACCACAAACAAATGCCATAGAAGTGGCGGCGCGTTAAATTCGTTCAATTGTTGTTATTGTTTTGATTGAATTGTTGTACTAGAATCTTTGCACATTATACTAGTGAAGTGAGGCTTTTGTTGTTGTTGTTGTTGTTGTGTTATTGTAGGTGATATAGTTGTTATACTTTTTGTTGTTGCTGGTACATTCAATTATGATGTGCTTGTGGTTGCTGCTGCTGCTGCTTTGCATTTTGGGTGCGACTTTAAGTTTCTCCATTTATAGTGCCAACTTAATTCATTTGTAATTAAAAATAAAAAGTTGTTTTTAATAAAAATGATATATTAAATTTATTTGCCATAATTTTTGCCCCTATTTACTATTAATATCTAATTGTTTTGGTGTTTTTGAATTGAAGTGACTTTGCCATTTTTCAATTGTCATGCTCGTATAGGATCAACGTTAATATCTGGCGCTTTAGCTGAAAGTCAACTCTTTTAAGTTGAATGTGAAGGCGCAGCCACAGCTGTTTTTTTGACGTAAACAATTTTTTTTGTTTAGAATGTTGCCAATTCACGGCTCAATTGGTGCAATTAACACGCCTGTGGCGTAAAACGGATATAGAATCACATTCGCTGGCAAATTAAATTGGCCATTTGTAAAATTAGTTATTATTTTTTTGCCTAATGTACAGTGGTGTTAAGAATTATTGATATTAAAATCATGAACCAATTTGCTTAATTGATTAATTTAGCAAGGTGATTGTTATTAGAGGCATAGTATCCGTTTGTACTTTATGCTGTAGATCTTTAATTTTTCTTAATATATAGAAAATTAACTTTAGATTTTAAAAAAGATTTTTATTTTTGGGATGAGAAAACTTAGACCAAAACAAAACTGATAGTTTGTTTTTTAAATTTCAAAATAATATATTTCTATATGTATGCATATGTTTCAAATGTTTGAGAAATTTGGTTGAATTACCTTGAATATTTCTCTTTGAAGGTTTTTGTTTTATGTGAGCTGCAACGCCCTTTTTCAAAGATGATCTAGTAGTCTGGTGCCAGGGCAAGCTAAATCGTCTCATTGTGTGATATTTGCTGATATTACTCTCAGTGTATCGTGTTGAATTATTAACTTTTACGGGCCCACATTTTTGTTTGGAGTTTATCATGTTCATTCCTAGTGTTTGAGTGAAATTTGGTTTCATTATCTTTAATAATTCCCTATGGTATTGACTATAGCGTTTTGAAGACTTTGTTTGTATAGGCAGTGCCACTCCTTTTTAGTTATTTAGTGATGTCTAAAGAATTCAATAAAAATGCGATATTTTACTTGACTTTATGTGTGAATTTGATTTTACACCCTGACATTTTTTTTTATAAATTGAATTGCAAAATATTATTTCTAATCACTCTACTGACTTCGAGCATAAAACAGTAGCAACAACATAATAAACAGCAATTTTCCATAACCCAGACATTAGGTTTTCTGAGAAAAAACATGAAAACGATGATCGATGAGCCATTAAAGATAAAAACTCTTATAAAATTAATGATTCACTAGTGCTTAGACTACACTTAGCTCATTTACTACTTAATGGCATCATAAGTACGTTGAATTTGAATAATTGTGGCACATAACAACTCACAGTATGTAGTAGGTGTTGATATCATGCCATAAAGTTCATTGTTTCAGTTGAAGGACAAACAATTTTACTCCAGTTGTTCTCTTTGCTGCAGTTATTGCACAAAGATTTATTACAGCGACTCAAATGTGAACATGAACACCACGACATGATTTTACTCAATAAAACTATGTATTAAAAAAGTTCAGCGTGTAGATGTGTTAAGGCCTGTACTGCACTAAATCAGCAATATAAAATTGTAATTGAAATTTAGTTTTATAATTAAAGTAAACTTTATGCTATTAAGATAACAAAAAAAAATGGCTGCGATGTATGAGAACTTTTTTTTTTCTAAATTCTGAAATGATAAAATGCTAGACATAAAAACTTAGTGATAATTATATCTCGAAGCAGCATATAAAGTGCTAAGCTTGTGCCAGTAGTGTTGTGACCAAATTGTTAAACCAGTCACCTGAAGACCCAGTTCTGCGCATGCAGTATTTACTTATAAGCTGATGGCGACAACGCTGCGCTCTAATCCAACAAAGTAATTAGAAAAATATTTTTCCAACACACTCGCCCACTTTTGTTGCCATGCAACTTCTATACTCTGCTCCCAATCTGTGCTTGAGATCGGTAATTACTCAAGTGTGAGTGGACAGCGACAACATTTTGTGTGCGCCAGTGCACTCTGGGTGGTGCCGCTGGTTATCATAGCAACATCAATGTCCACAGTGGGAAATTCTTAATTGTACTCAAATACATTTGGTTACTTAGAGTTCAAACTTAATTTTGTTTTAATTTAAGTTAAAATTAAATATTTTCGAGATATTAAGGTCGAGTTAAGTAAGGATAGCATTGCCTTTTTATCCAATAGTCGAATGTTGAACTTTTTTTATTCAACCAATAATCTGAAGTTTTTTTTTTTAATACAAATAATTTAATCATCCAGATGCATAAAAACTTATTAGATCGTCCGACTAACAGACTTCTAGCAATAAATAAACAGATTGGCTAGCAATCTAATAGTTGGATGATTAATTTTTTTTTCGATAGTCGGTTGTTTTATTTTTTTTATACATAATAACCATCTGATCATCGGACGTATAAAAAATGTTAGATCGTTCGAATAGTGGACTCCTGGCGGCTGAAAAACGAATTGTCTAGCAACTCTACGAGTATAGTTGAATGTTGAATTCTTGATATTTCTATCCTTGCAAAAGTTGCACGATTTTTCTTTTCATTTATTAAAAAGATAGTCGCATGTTTTTCTTTTTTTTAATAAAATAGTTTTATCATCCAAATCATGGGATGAATCGTTCGACTACGGGACTATGTACCAGCAACAGTTTAAATAAAAACAATATATTTCGTGAAAGTGCGGAGATGTTTGAAACATAAATGAAATTTTTTTTATGAAATTTTACCATAATTTTCTAAGCAAAATTCGCTGAATCGAAATCTTACATGCATATTTCTTCATACCATCTGCGTTTTCAGATAAGTTCCACCAAATATGTTTAAGATTCTGATTTCTTACATCTTTCGATGTTTATTGAAACTTCTCAGCATCATTATCAACATTTCCAATGATTTTTATGCTATTTGTCTCTCTCGATATTTACCAATACTTCTCAAAATTTTCGATGCTTAAGGACTTAGTTTTCAATTTTTGATACTCTCCAACTTGTATCGATTATCTGATGTAGGTTTTATTAAAATTGAACTTAAATCGGCTTTTTCGATGTGTTTTCAATAATTTCAAATTCATTATCTAATTGTTGGGATGCTTTTGGATGTCTCTCACGATATTCTTCGATTTATCCATTTTTTATCGAATTTTCTGATATCTCTCAAGTTATGTCAATTTTTTTGTTGCTTCTTCGATGCTTTGCAGTTTTTATAAGACTTACGTATTATTACGTATTATTCGACTGTTTTTATATTGTACTATACTTGCCAAATTTTTCAATGTTTTTAAGACTTCTTCGACATATTTAGAGTGTATTTTAATAAAAAAGACGTGCCTACTTAAAAACAATTTGATGAAAAATATATATATCCAAACTCTAAGTCACAATAGAATTTCCAGCTGATTGACCCTTATATTTCTTAAATACTTAAATAAATCTTAAATAACTGAAAACTCTGTAGTAACTAAAGTAGGCAATTTGACAAAAAAAATTTTAATAGTATCGTGCAAAGTGTAAAACGGAAAATTTTATAAATAGATGACTTAAGGCAATATAGCACCACTGTGGCTATATTTACTTGGAAATTTTTATTGAAAAATAAACCCACTGTTTAAAAAACAATATCAATATAAAGTCAAAATTGTTATTAATGAAAAGCGTATTACAGAATTTTTCACGAATAGTAAAGCAGAAATTTTAATGTTAAATTGCAAGCAGCAGAACCACATTTTTTATAACTTAATTAAAATTTTTATTTATTTTTCAAGAAAAAAACCTGTAACTGTACAACTTTTTCGAAGGAGTCGGCGCTGCGCATAAAGTCAATCAAGTAAAGCATAATATTACTTCTTTTTTACATGATATGACCTTAACGCTTTATTAGTAACCTTACGGAAATCTTTTTGAGACACTTATGTTGCACAATACATAAAATTTTTTACGCTTAACCCTTCCGTACTTTAAGAGATCCGACCATTGAACTAAAAACTGTAAGAGAAAGACCTTTGTACGCAGTGTACGAGCAGATCATAGCTTTTCAATTGCTAGTTATCAACATCATTAAAATGTTTTACGACAATTAGTTTGTCCAGCTTTGAATTTAGGCTTGTTTGCAACAACAACAACAAAGAATAAATAACAATGTCTTGCAAATAATAAAATTTATATTATTTTTAAATTAACCATATCGGATTATTGTCGACTTTATTTTTAAAGTATATTTTTTTGAATGCAATTTAATTTGATGGTCGCAATATTGAGCTGTTGTTGTTATAACAATGCTATTTGTTGTTGTTGTAATTTCTAGTATATTGTTAGTTTCATTGTTATGACCATTGCTACTGCTAACATAACAATTTTTCTTTTTTTTCCGTCTAATTGAATTTAAGCCATATTGGTGTATGAAACCCTTCATACAGCAAAATAAATTGTTTTGGGAAGTTTTATTATTTTCTTAATATTTTTTAAGTAAATATTGCATCACATGAATAAGAGAGCTTCATTACACTTCAATTAATGAAATTCTATAAAAATCAGATCGATATGATTTATTGAGTTTTGTACTTGAAAAGTGTTGAAGAAACTTTAAAAATAAATAATTTTTAAGCATCAGCATTCCGATTTTATTGGTAATGAATACGCGAATAAACTTGCTATCAATATCTCTAAAACTGGTCTAATTTCTCAACCTTACATTATAAAACCGCTAGCTATAATTAGGCTCAAAATTAATTCAAAATGTATAAATTGTGCTAATATGAGATGGCCAAATATGACAATATATTGGGAAAATCTGGGAAATGCTGATTAGTCAACCAAACCCTGAGAGTCTTGGCTCAAGATCTTTGTATACGTTGTAAGGATCCCGCCGTCGAAGAGTCTATCTTTCATTATTTTTGTGCTTGCTCTGCGCTGACAAATCGTTTTCGAATGCCGCTTCTTCGACTCTCTTGAAGACATTGCTCAAAGGGTCCAAAACTAATTATGAAGTTTTGAAATGGTTTGCATAGGTTGACAATGAAATTATTTTTCAATATGTTTTTCGAAAATGTTAGACTTCATCTACATTTTTAGGTATTTAAGTAGCAATTAAAATTTTATTCGTAGTTGTAATCACTTTTGATTACCATGTCATAAACACTTTTGTTGTTAATAGCCATAAAATTTTTACTGTCTTAAGTTCTTTCAATAATTTCAAAGGAATTTTTCTTCCGTTTCAAAGCTGCAAGTCATAAATCAATCTTAAGACTATTAAATAATTAAACGAAATTGCAACCGAAATTGTCATTTCATATCTGGAACATAAAAAAAAATAAATTGATTTTTAGCACAAAGCAGATATCAATTGTTGAAGTGTTTTATGTATAGTGATTTGAAAGTGAAACCAATTAAGCTGCATACAATAAAAACTCAAGGAAAAAAGGCTACGAGCAACTGTTAAAACAAAAATAACCGATTTTGACCATAATTTGAAATGCGTAAAAAACCACCGTTTTTTGTATAAAAAAAATTAGAGAACACATCAATTAAAAAAAAATCTGTTAAAAGCCCCACTCACTCAATGAACGATAAGCAACTCAGCAGCGCCACCGATTTTTTTCTTTGATTTGACCAAAAAAATGTTTGAAATGGGTGCAGATTTGTACATTCAACTGTTTTCTGATTGAATGAATAATTGGGTAATGCATAAAACCAACGGCAATCCAAAGCAAATTGAAAAGGTAAAAAAAACACAATGCGTGAAACGTTGTTTTTTTAAAAGGTTTTATGTCTTTTGGTTATATTTCTCAGCATGGCTATTTTGTCTATAAACTGATAATTGCAATTAACGCATGATTTGGAGCAAACAGTCACTTGGGAGGTTGTGCGTGTTGAATTTCGAAAGGGAGGAGTGGCGTCTTATTAATTTTAAGTTTTTTTGATTTTTTGATTACTTCTCGTATGACTTATAAAAACTGCATGAAATGTTTGCATTTTGTTTTATTTTATTTGAAGGATAATTATTGCACGTAGAAAATGCTAACCTAAAATACCTTAAATACCAATAATGTTGTTTTTGGCAAAGTTTTGAAAAAAGTCGCGTACGTGCTACAATTTTTATTAAGGCATAGAGAATAGAAAGGTATCGATATGAAATTCGTAAGTCAGATAAGGACTGGTCCTTAAGATAAATAAAACAATCAGGCTTTTGGATGTTTCTCTGTATTTGTTTTCATTTGAGCTCTTGAACGATTTTTACCGAATTAAAAAATCAAGATGCAGTTTCAGTGTCATGAAGTTCTCTGCACTCCTTAGTTATCCTTAGCAATAAAATATTCTTCAAAATATTTTCCTTGAGCCCTTCTCCTGCTAGTTTTGGTATGAAATGGTTTCTATTATTGATACATATAAAGGGTGTTTTTTTTAGGGTCCTATACTTTTCCATGATAAGTTATTGTGGTCATATTTATGCTCAACACAGTTTGCTACTTTACCATGGATGGGTTTACACCACAGTAACACTTTCAAAATAGTCACATTTAAGTTCACAAATCGTGGTGCTGTCGTCCAAATTCGAAAAACTCTTCAATCAGTTGAACGAACTGTAGGTGGATTTAAATCTGTATACTGTATATCTGTATATATTGAACAAAACTTAGCTGAAAAGATGATGAACAGTGAAGAGAAATACTAAGTAGAGTATTCCCACTTTATTGACCCGAATAACTTTACTCTTTGAAAAATTTCTAAATAACTTAGTAGCAAGGTCTTGGTTTACATCCTTAGAACGTCTAACCTGTGAAAAAGTTTAAGGCTCTGACCATCTTTTGTGTTATACATTTGCTGAATGCGTCGAAAATCAGCTGGCCCAATTTTCACCACTAAATTTTCTGCAGCGTTAAGGCTTTTCTTCTGTGTGTATGGCTAATTCAACAATAAAGTTGTGGAGCGAGGCTAGAGTTGCCAACGGCTGGTGCTGTTTCAGAAAAGAGACTCGTAGCTTATCGTTTCGTACTGGTTCTCGTAATAGAAATTTTGGATCTGTATCATTCTCGCCAAGTTTATTGGTTATTTTCGTTTACATTTATATATTTATTACTAGCTGAAACCGCGGTTTTGCCCGCGCGTTGACCTTTGTACAACCCCAGCTACATCTTACGAAGTCGTCACTGCAGACAATTGGACAATAATGTGCCAATTTTTAAAATTTGGCTTAAGTACAAATAATAGAAATTTGTTGTACAGGGCAGTCTCGCCTAATTGTGCAATCCAACTCACATTTTGCATACATATCAAGTTTCTCAACTTTAGCTGCCATAGATATGAAGATTTAGCTTTTTATGTCTTTTTGTTCTGTGCAAAGTGCGACGTCCCTTTGTATAAAAAGGTGGAACAACTTTCTAAACCTTTCCGATACAATATATAGCCTGTAAACTTAAGCTCAGTAGCTTCCAGGTCTATAGGTTACATGCAGACAGACATTAATTTTCTATTTACATATATTTTTATATTTAATGAGGATTTAAGGAATAAAACAATAAAAAATTTCGCTGCATTATCGCCGAGAGCGTGATATCGGCCTGATATTTCTCGTTCTCAGCTTTTAATTTTGTCTCGTTATTGTTATCGAGACCAAGAATGAGAAAGACAACGATATTCATCGAATTCTAAAGTATGCTGTTGAAAATGTGTCACAAATATCAAAACTATGTCTGTAAGAATTGTTTTTAAGTATACAAGTCATCTACAAAAACCACATGTCTTCTATGGTTATTTCCTCAAGTTCACTATATACTTACCTAGAACCAAACAAAACTCAGCAAATAATTTATAGCTTAAAATTTCAAAGTTCCCACCATCATAAAGATCATTAGTCGAAATTGCCTCTATACCAAAGCTGCTATTAAATTAATGAGAATTGAATGTGAGTGTTTCACCAGTGTCAATTTCGACACTTCAAAATGATTAAAAATTTAATTTTTAATAACGGCCATAATAAGAAATTACTAAAGAAAAAAAACCAAATCTTGATATAGAAAAATTACGCCAAATTAATGAAATAATTTTCAAAAAAAAACCCAGGTGCTAACAATTTCAAGTGCAATACTAAGCGTAATTAAGTAAATAAATTGATTTATTAACAGACAGACAGACAAACAAACAAAAGTGCCAGCAAATTTTCATTAACAAACAGAATTTAAAGCAAAATATTAGCAAGGCTGTTTGGCTTAATAGCATTAGAGCCACTCGTGGCGAAGTCAAATCGTCAAATGCAGTAGCCAAGTCATTGGAATTGAAAGCATGCGACCTCCACTAAGGTAAATTGGAGCAATTTCAATTAAATTGACTTTTGAATGCAAAAAGTTGAAAAAACAAAACAAAAAAAAAAATAAAATCTTGAAATACCAAAGAGTGGGAAATTTTCGTTTTGACAATTTGAAGAAAATTTAAATATTTTCACTGCAAACATTTAAATGTCTTCATTATTTTATGCGTTGGTCAAAAAAATGTTTTTTTTATTTTCTTGTTACTTCTTTCAAGTTCAGTTAAATCAACAACATCATTGATTCAAGCGATGCCAACACGATTAACGTTCAATCATTTGATCAACAATTGACTGCCCCTCAGGGCAACTACAAAAAAAAGACAAATAATAGACCCGGTCGCGCATGCCACACGCAAGACTATTAAAATTTATTATAAATCACTAAAGAAAATAAACAAATAATTAATTTTCTTTAATAAATAAAGTGTTTTTTTTATTTATTTATTTTTAACATTTAATATTTTGCTTGTTCGCTTATTGGAAAATCCAGATATTGATATGTCACTACGTAAATTGATTTTGTTGCGGTTTGATTTTTGCGTTTTTTTGTGTCCGAATTCATTATAAATTTGCAGCACTCCCTTTCATGGCAGCGGCGGCTCAAGGATATCGCAGTGTTGGTCTTTTGACGGAGCTTTTAATTAAGTGTTCACAGTTACACAGGTTATAACTCATTTAGTTTTGGCTTTAATTAAGTTGCAAAAATTTTGCTATGTAGGAAGTACAATGTATCGCTTATATTAATTATCTGTTAAAGTGCGAATTACGCATGTTCAAGTACATATCATTATTAGTAACGCACTTGAAGTGTTTTATCGTAACAGTTGAATGTCAATAATTATAAATTGAATGATGAAATCTTGTAGGTTATGGTAATATTAACTTAAAAATAGTATATTAGTAAAGGGGTGCAATTTTGAAATATATTACACATAAGCACATATGTTTGTCATTAAAGCAATATTAAGTCATAAAAAATTTTCCATTAAAATTTGTAATTTAAAACAATACCGCAGAATGTTCACAAACCTTGGAAATTTAGAAAAAAACAACAAAAATACTGCAAAACAATTTGTGGCAACAATGAGACTTGAAAAATTTACACAAAATTAGCCAACATTAGTACAACCATGTTGTGCTAGTGCGCTGACCAACAAACTCCCAAATTTGTTGTTTGTTGGTTACTAACTTGGTTTGGCTTTTAAACCAAAACCAAAAATAAATTGGCAGAATTTTTGCACTAATCATGTAATGAAGAAAAAATGCGAAAACGACCAAAATGAAAAGTTTGCAATAAAAAAGTAAATCAAAACACAAATTAGCTAAGTGTGGCTTGAATTAAGTTAAGCTTAATCCGAGTCATAGTACGCTGCAGCATTAAAAAGTCTGCGCTTTAAGCCAAAAATTTGAATGTGCGCATGCGCAGCACAAGGTGGCTCTCAAATATGTTTGTTATTGATTTAAAGAAAAAGGTTTTATGCATTAAAATACACTTGAATATATGAAAAAATTTATAGATAGCTAAAAACGGGAAAATAATTCTTAAACATTTTTTATTCATATTAAAAAATACTCTGAGAGCTTTGAAAAAAATTCAAAAAAAAATCAAAACCTTTTTTTTCTAATTGAACGAATACAGCGTATTATACTCAACTTATAATCCAGGCAAGTGCCGCCTTTGCTTTGCGATCTTACGAACTACTTATATATGAAGCAGAAACCATTGATACCAATTTGCTTCTTCATAAATCCAACAGATTCTGTAATTATATTTTCTTTATAATGGGATATTTACTTATTTCGTAGTTAGATAAGTGCAGCCTTGCCGTTTCGGGAATAAAGCAACAAAAAAAAAAACTGTCCTGCTGAACCAGCAATTCTCAAAAACTGACATCACTCATTGAAAGCATCAAAACGGAATATTTCCACAGACTCACTAGCAGCAGAGTTTTCTGAAGACTTCTCTGACCTTATAGTGGAGTGCCTCGGAGGTATAAAATATTAAAATGTTTACCTCTTTTTTTTCCGTTGCTTTGCGGTGCCACGCAACCCCCTCCCCCCCCCCCCCCCTTCCCTCAGAAAATAACGGCTCCACGGCTAAACTTATGAACTGATTTAAATAAAACTTTGTAGAAAGGGTATTAAAAACTCTAAATTCTTTAAGTGGGTGTGGCACCGCCTCTTAGGGGAAAAACGCTGCCACGGCTGAGTTGCTACATCGACTTTGATAAAATTTGGTTTGGTGATAGACTGATTCCTGAGTAGAGAAATTTGTATTCGGTGGGGCGGTGCAAAATCTGGAAAAGTTTCCACTGCTATAAACCGATTTTGATGAAATTTAGTATAGAGAAAGGTTTAAGGTTTTCGAATGAGCAGTGCGACGCCTTTAATCAAAAAAATAGGGTCTTACAGCTAAGCTAATGTACTGTTTATCATGGAGCTCAGCATCGATGTAGACTGAACAATAAGGAAGAGATAGAGCTAGAAAAGGCATTTCTACCATTTCTACAATTTTTGCGCTGATCATATTTTGTCAACATTTTCCGACATCTTCAACATTTTACAGCTACTATCATTAAATTGATACACCAGGCCGCTCTTTTGATTTTTTTTTTGTTGTTTCACTATCTAATAGACACCCTAATGCCAACGCACACCACTCACCTCGAGATCTCTGGTAATTGGGTCAGAATTAGTTCACGAATTTCTTAGTAGACTTTACTATAAAACAATAATAAGCTTAATAAAGTGTTAATGATAATAACAAAAGCGACAACAACAACCACTACAGTAAATAACATTAATAACAATAAAACAAGAACAAGAGCAAAACAATAGCAACTACAAATAGTTAAGACAATATAAAATACCATTAAAACAAAGAAAAAAAAATAAATAGAAAAAAAACATGAAAATTTAAATGGAGTTAAAAAAACTTAAATTGTTGTTTTTTTTTTGGTATTTTTCACACGAACTACATTAAAAAATTACATTTTTCCATTCTTTAATCATTTTTGTTGTTGTTTGTGGGTAATTTGTTGCTTTTGCTTTTTAACCAAATTAAAGTGTGAAATAAAATCAATGACGTTTAAAATTCCCTGCACACAACCTTCAGATTGTTTGTTACCATTTTTGCCAAAGTAAAGCAGCTGGTTGCCAAATCTTGGTACGGAAGAAAGAAAGGCTAAATGAGCGGCGACGGACAGACAGACATGCAGATTAACGTAGCAACATTTTGGTTATCACTAGTGTTGAAACAATGAAGGAGAGCCAAGAAAAAAATCGAAGAAACCATTCATTTTCATTGACGAGGTGACTGTGCGGTGCACTTTGATGACGCCTTTGGGTGGTGGCGGTTTTTCTTGGCTCCAATCTATTGAAATGAAGTGAAGTGATCGTGCATGATTGGAATCAGCTTAGTGTTGGAACTGTTTTACAAATTCATTTTGAAAACTTTTTGCAAAAAAAAACTTTTCCGAGCGAATAAATTTTAATTGGAGTGTTTGGCAATGGCAAATTTTAAACCAATTTTTTGAAAACTGCTGCGATGCAAGTCGCTCTGATATACTTCAAAGCTCTGATGATGTCATTAAATTAAAATGGACTGCAAAGTCATTTGATGGAACTTATTTTTTATTTATGTTAAGTTAAAGCTAAGAACCGCATTCAGCGGAGTCGCGGCTCAAACGACAAAGTCGAGAAGTGTTAAAGAGTAATTTTTCGTTAAAAGTTGAAAGTGTCAAGGAAGTGGGACCCTGATGGTATTAGGCCTTGCGTAATTTGGACTTTATTGCATTTTTTCACAGCCAACTTCACATTTTAGCTGCATTGTCAATATATATTTTGACAGTTGATATAGCAAGGTTTGTTTGTTTGTGAAAAAGTTTGTTTGATTCTGCGCAATAGTTTTTTGTTGGTGCCTTATCAAACTTGGAAATTAGCATTCGCGTCATATTTAACTTTTTCACTTTCGAAGAGCTAAAAATACTGTTCAAGCATGAAAAAAACATTTTTTTCAATTTGTATGGAGAAGACTAATTGACTGAACGCCAAAATTTTGTTCCGAGATTTTTTTGTATTGAAAATGCACTACGCTCTGGAAGGCCAGCTGAAGCTGATAAAGACAGAATAAATGCATCGACTGATGCAAGCTGCCAAGTAGCAACTCGGGAGATCGCTGAAAGTTCGAATTAATCGATTTCAACCGCTTATGATCACGTCAAACGTCTTGTTTTCATTTCAAAACTCGACATATGGGTTCCACATGTTTTTACAGAATAAAATTTGCTTCTTGGCATTGACTTCTGTGATTTGCTTCTCTTTTACAGCTTGAATGCGATGTACTAACAGACTCACCATATTCTCTAAGTCTGGCAGCTTTATGTTCTTAATTGATTCTGTCTCTACAAGATTTTTGAGGCGTCAAAACTTTTACTTTAAATGGAGATGTCAAAATGACTTGCATTTGATTTATGCTAGTAAAAATCAGAACTTTTATAAATGGCTGGCTACTGCCAGAAAGTTGAAAAAAACGTATTGGATCTTAGTCTATATAATTCAATAAAATACTTATTGACTTTAGAAAAATCGTTTCTCATTTTCGAAATTTATTTCCGAACAGCCCAAAATGATAAAAATTCATGTTTCTGAAGTGGAAGTTATCTGTGGTTCTTAATATTGAAAAATCTTTTTATTTTCATTTTAAATGCTTTTTTCTGCAGCTCCACAAAAGTTATCAAATATTTCGTTGAAAAATTATAATAAAAATATGTTTTATAAATTCTAAGCATAAAAAATCTAACACGATGTGCTAAAAGCAACGCTCAAATTGATTTAAGCTTTACAAAAGCTGCGCATTATTTAGTTAAAAAAAAAAATTTAATGAAAGAGTTCCGTTTTCTTGCCAAATTATTCAACATAATTCGTCCTTGTGCACAAAGGTAACAATAATAACAATAACAAAAGACTTGATCACGTTTTTTGCTCTTTAAAGGCGCATAAAACGCCCACCTATTAACTCTTAACAGACGCGGTAGTCATTAAAACCATTTAGTAGAGCACAATTGCAGTGGTGGGCGATTAACAATAAAAAAATAAAAAGAAACAAGTTTTCAATATATCCCCCTCATTGTTATTTTCGTACGTCTAACAAAATCAGTTCCTATTCTAAGTTTATGTCACAACAACTACAACAACAGCAACAACAATTACAACAAAAATGGCAACATTATATCTCGTAAGAGAATTTGAGTGACTGTCAAAAGTCATTGCGCGACTTAATGGAACCTACGCTTGGTCGCATTACTTTGACAGACGTAATAATTTAATGGGACGCTTAAGAGTCTGTTGTTTGTACTCGTAGTACTTGGTTTTCTTAATTTTTTTGCTTACAATGGCCAATTAAAAAATTATTTTTAACATTTAGAGCGTGGTACGATATAAGAAACATTACATAATTAAGACATAAAAGCGAATTTCAATTTGGTTTTCTTTTTTTTAATGTTGCCAAGTTTATATATCAAGAGTTATTTAGTTGACAAATTATTGAAGTCACTTATTACCCAATTTGGTCAGTAATTTTTGCTGGCATTTTCAATTGTGCGATGGTATGCAGTTGGTTAATAAACGAAAGGTGACTTTAATTGTTTGCAGTATGAGTCAGTTAATATGACCATGTATTATAGTTAATATGGCTAACCAGCAATATGTAACTGTACTGAAAGCTTAATTCTTCTTAATTTATTTAGGTGTATGCATGCCTAATCAGTTGAAGCATTATTGCAATAAAGAAAAAAATTATTAAAATATCACAAGAAATTGGCCAAATTGGAGCGAGCGTTTCTTATAGGAAAAAAACAAAACTGTTGTAAATTCATGTTCAGCGTTAAAACCAAATTTCAACCAGCAATTTTTCTTACGGAGCTGCAAAATTACCCCTCATGATCAAAATCAATTAATGCAAGCACAACTCAAAAAAACAAAATTCGTCTATCGAAGAAATTTTTCACTAAAAATAGGTATGGTTCTTGCTCCTCTTTTATTTTTATTTCTTTCTATTTGTTTTTTATCTAATGACTACTTTTCAATTAAATTGATAAAACTGAAAAATCGTCGATTTAGTTGATTTTAAGCGGCCAGAGATCTAGTGTTTTCTATCGAATTGTATGAAATTTATATTCTGGGAACATTCTACTTTTAAATTTAGGTTGGGCTTATCACTATGCGTATTTTGACACGCTATACGGCAGCTTCGGAAGCGACAAAAGAAAACGCAAGCGAATAAAATCTTTATGGTTCGCATGGCGCGTCGACTCTTCTTCCGACCGCAAGCCAAATAGTGACAGGTTTAATTCGAGTTTAAGTTGTGGTAGTGAAAGTAAGATGCGTGCTGAAATAAGGCGTTTATTGTTTCTGGTAAGCATAGATTGATTGAAATATTTTGTTGCGGAATTGGCTTCAAAACGGTCTCTATTGGAGTCCAGTGCCGCCCCAAATAATGTTAAAAATGTTCGATTTTCTTTTATCGATTGGCGGCAATCTTTTTTTCAGAAATGGGTTCAGAACGGTTTCTCCCGGGGTTCAGGCCGTCCCAAATTATATTAAAAGTCCATTTTTGATCTATCCTCATTGATTGGTTTACAAAGGTTTTCTTTTCGAAATTGATTCAAAACGGTCCTTTTCCTGGTGCGGGCCACTCTTTATGATGATTAAAATCTGTTTTAGTTCTTCCTCATCAAATGGTGCTATAAACATTGATTTTCACGTATTATTTTTTATTCGTCGCTCGCCGTCAAAAAACTTTGAAAAAATTCGATTTTGAAATAACCTTTAATTTCATTATAATTCCATACGCTGTACAATGAAATGAAAAGAAAACCAATAGAAGAACTGCTTAAGATTCTGCTCTAAGAGAGATATCAAAAATGCTTCATAGCAGCATTTTTAAATAATTAATTATTAAAACTATTAACCTGTTTATGTTATTGAACAAACTTAAAGTAAATTTTTCGCAGAAAAATATATTACTTTAAGCTTTGATTTTTTACTTGAATAATTGCCCTTCGCACTCTGTAGTGCTTTTTGTAACGTATCTGATTTATGTAAGTGGCTGTTCATTTTTTCTTATAAAAAATATTAGCTTCTACGGCAAATATAGACTTCATTTAGATTGTATTACTGTTTTTGGCAATTAAAAGCCTAAAAAATACAATCATAACATAAAAAAAACTTTAAAAAAATGTACCCGCCTTAAGTAAAAGAACTTCAGCCATATTTAATTTGAAAAAAAAAAAATGGAAATAAAGTCTGTAACAATATTTCACAATCACCAAACGAAGCGATAATGAAGAAAACTAAAACCAAATAAAAGAGTCCACCCAAAAACAGGCGCAGCTAGCCACCTTGCAAGTAACAGCAACAACAGATAGCAACGACAGCAGCAGCAGCAGCAGCAGCAACTTAAAATGTGTTTTGCTTTCAATCAAATGCTGCGCCGGCGCAAATGCAAAGAAATCAAAAGCAAAACTAAACATAAAAAAGTGAGCGTAAGACTTAACTCTCACTTGGCCGAGTTTCCAAGACACGAGTGCATGAGTTTTTTGCAAAAAATATAACTGCAAAAAAAAATTTACAAAGTTGTAAAAATAAATCACAAAAACAATGCACAACACCAGTTACGCTTGTAATTAAGTTCTCTGTCTGCAAAGAGTAAAGTAAAAGCAAAAGTTTTTTGGTTTGTAAAAACAAAGCAAATCCACTGCTGTGTGTGCTCTCGTTTCTTATTCTTCAGCGTAAAGTCAATGAATGGATAACGTCGTGGTACAAATGTTACCGTTTTGTATCAGAGAGTTCTCGTTTTTTTACTTTGCAGCTTAAAGCAAAAATAGAGTCGAAGCTTTTTGAATGAGAACGCTTGATTTGAAGAGCGAGTTATTTTAAATTTTTTGAACTCTGCTGATTTAGTCTTTGCTTTACACTGCTTGGCTGTAAAAGCTTGCACTCAGTGTAGGCAATGGATATGTTTTTAAAATAAAGTTGTTTAATAAATTTAATAAAATCTTTTTATTTCCTTAACTAGCGCAAACGTTTACCAAAAGATTAACTTTAAGTGTAAGCGCATAACAGCTACCTAAGGAGGCCACAGATTTTTGACAAGCAAGAAAAAATATAGCTTGATTCTTGCCCCAAAGAGCAGTGGAAATATATAATATCCGGCCTCCGTATGCACCTTACACGTTTGACATCAAAACTTCACTACTACTTTCTTATTATTTTTATGACAAATTTTGAACTTGCACACTTATATAAGCAAAGCCACCTTGTTCGGGCTAAATTAAAGTGCAGTTATTGTTTTTTCTATACTATATAACTATAACATAACTTGTTGAAAGTATATAAGCGACATATAGGTTAAAAGTTTCTGAGAAATGCCCATATGGCGATATTGAAGGGCTAAACTGTTTTGAGATAGCTTATGCTATATCTTTATGAAACTAATTTGGATGGCTTAAACTGTTAAAGTTTTAAATTTTGCTTTCAGCAGAAACTTTACTTCATTCAAGTTTTTTTAAAACTAAGCTATGATATAAAGCTTGTTGGTTTTTATATATGAAATTAATTTCACGAATAATGTCTTACTTAAAAAATAAAGCACGTCTATTACATCTCCAATTTAAGTATAAGTCATCCTATAGATTGGTATTTTCTTAACCAAACGATTCCAACATATACTAGCTTCTATGATTTTTATAAACCGTTTTATAAGCCTTCGATTGTTCCAGCACAATATATTTATTTTTTTTTAAATTAATAAGAAGTTTGTTTTTTTTTCAAAGACGAAGATAATGTTTTATTCTGAGTTTTTACATTTTATTTCTCTTTCATGTTCTCTTAACTTTAAGCGACAAAAAAAGCTTCAGCAATAATTTCTGCAAGTTCAAAGAAACTTGCAGAGAGCACATTCACAATATCAAAAACAAAAAACAAAGCAAGAGCAAAATGGACACTTAATAAAAACGCGCATGCGCAACGTTACTTTAAAGCGCTGCTAACGTTGTTGACGCTACTGCTGTTGTTGTTGTGGTTAGCACGTTGTGGTTTTTGCAGCAGCAGTAGCTTCCAATACGACAACGGCAGCGACAACTTGTATTTTATTTAGACAAAGCGTACATTTTGCGCTTAGCTTGGCTTTGTTTTCTTGGTCTGCTCTTACCAATTTCTGCTTTGGTGCGCTGGCTGCTTGCTAGATTACTCGGTCTGCAAATTTAGTTTTCAGTTTCGTTGCTAGGTTCCACTTAAGACAACGTGTTCAGTTAAACGCAGTTTAAGCAAAGTGCTCGGGCGAGCAGCACTGAACATAGAACGAACGGTTGGCGATTGATGCAGAAATAAAACATAAAGAAAATATTGAATTGAAAATTTTTCAAATTGCATAAAATTTTTACAAAAGTTTAAATACGTTGTGTATTAAATTTATGATAATTTTAAATTTTAAATTAGAACATAAAGAAGCATTGAAAAATGTTGCAAAAACAGAAGACTTGAGTGGCTTACTAAAAACAAAAAGAAGAAAAAAAAACTTTAAAAAATAACAATGCAGCAGAAAAACATCAATTGACAGAAGTTAAGTAACACAAATTTGAAGTCCCCAATAATTTCCACCTGCTTTTGCTGAAACTCCAAACAATTTTTCTCTTCACTTTGAAATCCTCAAAATAATAAAATTCCAAAACTTTTCAGTTCTTTAAAAACTAAAATAAATAAAAGATTTATTACAAAAAACAAGAAAAATTTTTACGAAATTTAAAAATATTCAGCGCTTAGAAAAAGAAAGTTGCAAGCGCACATTTTTTTATTGAAATTTTCTTTGCAATCTACAACTGCAACTTTAAAAGAAAATTGAAAAAAATAAAAAAAACAAAACAAACGAAAAAATTAAAGAAAATATTGTGGAAAATCAAATACGCGCAAAAATACGTGAATATCGCGTGCAAGATTTGTTGCAACTTCTTCTAACTTGTTGCTGCATAGAGCAGTGCAGTGCACCGTTGCTGCAACATCATCCATTCATACGCAGTGGTTGTGAATTTGTTACCATTTTCGCCTTTGCTGCCGCACACTTGCGTTGCAATTTTTTGTTTTGCTCAACGCGTTCGTGTGCTTGTGTTCTTCTTTGATTTTGTGAATTGAAATTAAGTGTTGTAATACGAAAATAAAGCAACATATATAGAAATAGTGTGGAAGTAGTAGAGAAAGAAAAATATTGCGAATAAAAGAAGTGTGTAAATTTGAAATTTAATTTGTGTTTGGAAATTTTCAATTTGTCAAGATAATCATCAAAATGGGCTTACAGCAAGGATTCGTTTTACTTTGGTCCTTTGGAATATTTTTCATCATTTTAAATACAGGTAAGCATTTCGTAATATATTTTTGGTCAGTTAAGAACGAAAGATTTAAGAACGAACCTTTTTCAAAAATCATTTTTTTTCATTTGTTGTAAGTGCTGAAACAAAAATGACGTTATATTGTGTTAGCTCAGATATGTTGACTTTTGTTCAAATAAAAGACTTAAGGCACAAACTTGACTGGATACTTGAGCAAAAACAGAATTATATTTTTTGGAAAATAGTTTTGGAAACTTACATTTTAATGAAGTCAAATATTGCTCGTACTTCAGAATAATTTCGATATTTTAAATGTTACGAAATCAAATTGATTGCGTGAGGGTCGTAAAAAGTTCTGCATACCAGACAGTGTTGATTAACAATTTGTTTTCAAAAAATTTATTAAATATTAAAATACGCAAATTGTGAGTAGGAATGAATACTTTTTGTTCATTTCAATTCCATGGCAAAATAGATTGATTACTTAACAGGAATAAAAATTTGGTATTGAAAAACTTTAACTTCATTCCAAGGAAAGGAATTCGGGCTCAAGTTTCCCAAATCCTTGCCGAAAGAAAATTAAATGAATGGAATATAAGTTTTAAATTGGAAAGCTATGTCCTTATATAAGAATTAATATCCGTAATAAACTTTTCGATATCGTGTGTTGATTCCATTCTAAAAATCCAAATTTGACAATGAAAATATTTTATTTCATTAGAAGAAATTCCAATTCGAAAAATAAAACTACTGTGAAACAAGATTCGAAGTGAAATATAATGCCATGTTTTTACAAGCTATAGCATATTATTGTTGAGCAATATGTTTCTAAGGTATATTTCAAAATTAAATGTGTGATTTAATATGATAAATTTTAGTTTCATATAACGGGTGACTTTTTTGAAATTTTTTGCGTGATTCGTAACATTTGTTAGCGCTTAAAATGCTGTAAAGGGATTGCCATTTTACTATGAGTAGACTCAAAAACGAACAGAGCTTATTGAATATTATTATCAAAATTCATGCTTGGTGAGAAATGTCGAAAAATGTGAGATTAGAGTATTAATGAATTCCAGAAATTACTTTCGTCGCCAATGGATCAGATTAAGACAAATTTATCTTCAAAGGCATGTCAAGTACCTAAACTCCCAAATTCGTGAGCAACTTCTTATATTTCGCAACAAAGGTTGGCAAAAACTATTACAGACCATTCCGAAGGGAGGTAAAACATTATGGAAAACAGCCAAAATTTTAAAAAAGCGCAGTAAAAATATTCCTCCTTTAAAAGTTAACAACCAAGTACTTGTCACCAATGAAGAAAAATGCAAGGCACTTGCCAGACACTTTGAAGACGTCCACAAAACTACAGATAATCTCAGCAATTCAAATACTATCAATTTAGTTGAAAACACTGTAAAATCGTTCAACGAAACAAATCAGAACGAATCACCAAATACATTTTTCATACGTCCTTCAAACATACGACTTGAATTAAGAAAATTAGAAACCAAAAAATCTCCCGGCTATGATGAAATACATAATTCAATGCTGAAGTCAATTCCTAAGAAAGGAGTCTTGTATCTTGTGCACACATATAACTCATGTATTAAACTTGGATATTTTCCACAGGTCTGGAAAATTGCTAAAGTCATTCCATTGCTGAAACCTGGGAAAGATCCCACAAATATTTCAAGTTATAGGCCAATAAGTTTGCTCAACACACTTGGTAAAATTTTTGAAAGAATAATAAAAGTTGCAATTCAAAACTTTGCGCAAGAGAATGGTATTATACCTGTGGACCAATATGGATTTACACCACATCGTTCAGCTACACACCAAATAAAACGAATCTCAGACGATATCCACTCCACATTGAGGCAAAAAGAATCCTTAGCTATTGTAACGTTTGACATTGAAAAAGCATTCGATTGCGTTTGGCACAAAGCTCTTGTGTTCAAACTTATAAATTATAAATTTCCATCACTGATAATTAAACTTATTCAAAGTTTCATGTGCAACCGTCAATTCTTTGTCTGCTACCATCAATGTAAATCTGACAATCATTCAATATCATCAGGAGTACCCCAAGGCGCTGTTTTGAGTCCTATTCTTTATAATATATTTATATCGGACTTTCCGACTTTGGAAAACACGTCGAGAGCTTTTTTTGCTGATGATACCGCAATATATACAAGCTCTAAAGATTGCCAAACTATTATGGACACACTTCAAACTTCACTCTCAAAATCATTACAATATTACTCCAAGTGGAAAATAAAAATTAATGCCTCTAAAACATCAGCTTCGTTTTTCACTCGCAAGAGAAACTCATTAAACCTTCCTCAGCATAGGCTCACGATTGGCTCAACCGAAATTGAATGGGAGTGCAATATAAGATACCTTGGTGTTATCCTGGACAAAACTCTGACTTTTCAAAAGCACACATTAACCTCAATTGAAAAAGTTAACAAAATGATAAAAATTTTATATCCGCTATTAAACAGGCGCTCCATATTAAACCAGTACAACAAGCTACTTATTTTCAAATCAATTTTTCTCCCTATTCTAACCTACGCATCTCCCGTTTGGATTAACTGTGCTGAAACACATTTCAAAAAGCTCCAAGTCGCTCAAAACAAAGTCTTAAAAATTATATTAAACCTGCCTTGGCACCATTCAACAAGTGATCTTCATCAACGCGCTCGTGTCAATACAATAAGAGCACAATGTTGCAAAATCTATTCTAACTTCCATTCTAGTCCTTAATAGTTTTTAATTTTAGTTTTAAATTCAACTCAGTGAGGTTTTTGCATACATTTTCCTCTGTTAATTTTCATATACTTTTATAAACTTGTTAAACTTCAAAATCTATTTTATAGTTGCAAGGAGTATAATGTCTCCAATCACTAAAACATTAGTTATTATTAAGAACATGAAAATGTAAAGAATTATATTCAATAAAATTATTACTGAAACTGAAACTGTGAGAAATCGTAAAATTATCTTCAGCGATGAAGCGCAGTTTTGGCTCAATGGGTACGTCAACAAACAGAATCGCCGAATTTGGTCTGAAGAGCAGCCAGAGGCAGTTTAAGAGCTGCCAATGCACCCTGAAAAATCTACTGTTTAATGAAAGTTGCAACGTTAAAATCATTGGATCGAGGTACCGTGCGATGATTACCGAATTTTTTCCCCAAGATGGAAGAATATAACTTGGTTGACATGTGGCTTGGTATGGAAAAGCGAATTTGGTGAGCAATTACTCTCATGTTTTGGAGCAGTCAATTGGTCGCCAAGATCATGCGGTTTGATCCCCCTAGACCATTTTTAGTGGTGCTACGTGAAGTCTTTCGGAACAAGCCAGTCACAAATGCAGCCCTGGAAGGCAACATTACAGCTGCCATTGGTGAGATACCAACCGAAATACTGGAAAAAGTATACCAAAATTGGAGCTTACGGATAAACCACCTCAGGCGTAGCAGCGGGCAACATTTACATGAAATAATCTTTAAAAAGTAAATGAAAGGAATTGATGCATCGCTCCAAATAAATATTTCATTTACTATAGCAAATTTTTTTTTCTTTTTTCAGTTTTCAAAAACCATGCGCTTAAAAATCACCCTTGCAGATACGATGACTTTAAATTTATTTTCAAAATTTCATACATTTAAAAGCAGTTTTTTCAAAATTGATTTTGTTTTAGAAAGGACTCTCTTGTTCTATAGTCGTGATATTGTGTAAAAAAATTTCTAACGATTTCAACAATTCACAAATTTTAAAAACCCTTTTGTTCCAACTTATTTGATAAGCACATCTCCCATAGCGCATGAGTAACATTCAATTACAAAAATGTATAGTTTTAAAACTTGAAAAGTTGCACTATACTTTTTAGGCGATTTCTAATATGACATTCAACATAAAATAAAATTTTGTTCCAATTAATGGCTAAAACAATATCAGCTTATATTTGTCGTAATGAAAAATTCTACGTTAAAAAATTTTCAAAAATTATATCACCTCAATTTTGGAGCCTATTCACAACAAAATAAGGCTTAAATGCCTTTGCAAGTATAATAAAATTTCATTAAAATTTTAAATTATCTCTAAACTTCGCAAGAAAAAATAAAATATAAAAATAAAATAGTTTCGCATCGCAAGAATCAAGGTCGTAATGCAACTTTTATGCCAAAAAAAAACCACTAAAACCGCTTAAATTACACAACAAATTAACACAAATTTCTTGCGCATTAACTGCTGTGCGAGTTGGGCGGCTCAAAACGATACAAGTAATTTGGTAATTTTTCTTCTACCACTATCATTATTATTTTAATTTTGCCAGCTGTATCAACTTCTAGCTGAGTTGATCGTTTAACATACTAACATACATTAGTGTGTTATTTTCGCTGTCGCTTTTGTTCACATTTTTGGCAACATTTTTTGACCACTTCTTTTATTTTTATTTATTATTTTTTCTTTGAATATTTCAACAGTTACTTAAAGCAAGTTAGTTGCGGTTGTTAGCCAAAAACATCAAGAAAAAAACTTGACAGTCAATCAGTTTTAATATTTTTTGTTGATTTTTGCAATTTGTTATTTGCACGCTTAATTAAGCTATTTTATTATAATTATTAGTTTCATTAAATCAATAGTCTGGTTTTTTTTGTCAAACTCCTTTTGCCTTCAGAGGTTGAGGTTTGATGTTTTAATGAAGCTGTTAGCAAATTGATTTCCTTTTAATTGTCGTGTTTATTTATAGAAATTTCGCAGACTTGTGTAACATAGTTTTATTAAATTATTTTTGTTAAAAACGTAAGACTTAAGCTACGAACTTGACAACAAAATATTAACTAAAAGACAAACATTGATATTATTTAAAGAAAAAATGTCATAACAAAATTAACTAGAAATACTAACTCCTAATTTATAAGCAAAAAAACAAAAGACTTAAGTCGCAAACTTGTTAGCACATGCAAATGCGGAATAAATTCTTGACAAAATTCAGACAGCTGTTGTGGAAAAAAACAGTTAAACAACAAACGGAAAAAGTACTTGCACTTTTATAAGTGCAACAACAATTAAAGTAATATACAGCAAACATGGACGGTATTACTCTTATTGGCACGTTACTCATACTTTCAGGCAAATGAAAGCGAAAACTACACAAGCCAAGCAGCAGTACGTATACTATAAAAAAAACAGCGTAAGGGTACTTAAAAAATGCTTTCATAATATTTATCTACCAAGGTTGGTAGGAAGTTTTTGTGTTTTTTCTTCTATCTGAGGCAATAATAATAACAAAAGCAAAGTCTTATGCCAAATACAGCGGTACACATTAATAAAGCGACATGCATGCAACACGTACGTGGTTGAAATAAAAAAAAAAACATAAAACGCTTTAAATTATAGGGTATGCAAAACCATTTCATACTTACCTACTACAACAAAAAATGAAAAATTTCTTCCTGCTATTTGTGTTTAAAGCTGTAGCGCATTAGCAACAGCAAAAGCAATTAATTATTGGCGAATAGTCGCTGTTTGTTTTCTTGCGTTTTGCAACGATAGGCAGTCAATAAAAATACTTAATGAAAGTAGACCAAGTTTGTTGAATACATACGCAGCTGTAAGTATACGTGCTTGGAATTTAAATTTTGCAAATGTTGAGTAATTTAGAAAATCTTATACCAACTTACAGAAATTAAGCGACATGTAAATTAAATAATTTTTGCTTACTATATAAAAGGAAATGTGAAAATTTTAAACAAAGCTCGTTGTTATGGCTACTTTAATTTAATGAAGCGTGATCAGGATGTATGGGTAACATTTAATTATAATATAAATTATAAAGAAACTGAAAATTCGATGCTGAAACGATGTGTTACATCTTAGTTCCGATTCATTTTAAAAATCCGATATATAATTATAAGATTTTTTTAAGTTAAGTGCTATACAATAATTTATAGTTCTAAGTAAAGGCCGCTCAAGCTATAATAGTAAAAGTTGATGTAAATAATGTTACTTTAAAAAAATAGTGCTTCTTTCTTATTAATTTCATATTAATAGATTAACACACTGTCGAAATCTAATAATTTTGCAGTTTTTCGTTTATAAGTATTTACCACAAAAATAGCTAAGTCCTTGACTTATTTAAAAAATAATAATATTTCAATATAAACAAAGCTGCAAAAAAAACTTTCGTTCATGAGAGACTTTTTGGAGACGTATGAGTAACATTTTATTTTGATTAGCACTACAATAAAAATTATAATTTCGATAAAATTACTTATGAGAGAGCGCAGTGTTTTCGAAAGTTTCGTGACAAAATAATGGTTTTCAGTAAATTGTTGGTTGCACTTAAGACCAGACAACTTATCATATTTAATTAAAAGCTTATTAAATTAGTTTGGAATAATCATTAACATATGATACAAAAACTAATTTTTTTTGAATGGAAAATTCTATTAGTTTTGATTTTTGATCCTGCGTTTGAAAACTCTTAGGAGTTCAAAAACTTACTGAATTTATAAGCGAATTAGTCACCGTTCCTTATGAAAAACTTTTATATATGTTTATTAAACTGAAAATCATGAAGTTTGCTTATTATGAACCTTGAAATTTAAGAATGTAACACATAGCTTCTTAGCTTAGTTCTGATGGATTTTAGAAAAGTTAAGTTCTTACAGGTTTCATCATCTATATATCATTTAGTAAAAAATTTAGATTTAAGATCATGAAAATACTGCAAGAACTATTTGCTTTATCAAGAATTTATTTTAATTTTCCATAAGAATTTTGCAAGACGCATAAGCAACGTTAAGTTCATTGATATTCACAAAATATAATTCCATGCTTAAAAATTTTGAATGCAACGTTGAGCTGATTTTTGAATGCATACTTTTCACACTGCTAATCATTCACAATAACGCTTATTTTGAGAAATGGCCGCTTCACAAGTACATCAAATAATGAGACTTTTCACCTCTTCTAAGCAGTAGAAAGTTGCTTAAATATCATAAGATTTGTGTAAAAAACAACAAAATCCATAAGTTTGTTCTTTAAGCAAACTGCCATAAAGCTAACCTGGAGCACATTATAGAAACACTAATCATTAACACTTCTTCGCCCTGAAAATAAAAGCTTATCTTTGCGTTTTTTGAATTCTCTTTTAGTTTTATTTATTGCGAAGCATGAGAAACGTTTTATTTTCTGATGACCATAAATATGAACTTTCAATTTGAAAATTATGAATTCCGATGCAACATAGAAACATTTTAAAAATGTGTACTTTGTGCGCCCTTAAAGATTTATAAAAATGATAGTTTCCAAGAGTGGCCGCATCAAGGTAACAATAATAATCTAAGCTGATTAGTGCTGCATTGAGCTCAAGCAAAAGTCAACATTTTTGTTCTTGCGATATTGGCAATGAATCCAGCAAAGATATTTTAAATACAATGACAATAAAAGCAAAGGGACGTACGTATATCAGATATGTTGGTAAACAGACCAAATACATCGAAGAAAAAGTTGAAGCGAAGTTTTAACAAAACTATGTAACTACAAAATGTGAAGCCTCCAAATATTTTAAATATCTCCAACACTCTGGTTTTTTTCAAGTCCATAGTAATTATTTTTAGTTTTATAAAAATCTCAATTTTGAAGCAACAACGAACTGTGCTTTGCATTTATGAACTTTTCAAAATTCACAATAATTTCATCCGCATCAAAATAGTTTGAGATTTTGAAAGTATATTTCTACTTGAAAAAACTAGTTATATTTATTTTCAGCTCTAAATGAATTTCAGATTTGAAATATTATTCTTATTCAGCTTCCAAACTCTATAGAATCTTTACGCAAACTTCACATTAACTTTGAACTCTTTCAAACACAAAAGTGTTGTGACTTTATCATTATCTTTATAATCATATCAACTCTATATCTTGAACTCTCACTTTGACCTTTTTTTGAAAACAAAACAAAAAAATGCCAAACGATTAACAAAGAATCGAAATAAAGTAGCATAAAATTTAATTCAATTGATTAGCATACAAAGATATTGTTCAATTTAAGAGTTCGTTGAAGTGTTGGTTGCTCAGGAAGATAAAAAGTTCGACTCCAATGTTAAGCTTAATTTATGCAAAATCTGCAACAGTTATGGCAGCAGCATCATCATCATGAGCAACAGCAAGCAAAAGTAATAAAAATTCAACGCTAAATTGCACTTGAGTTGCAAAAGCAACGCAAAGAAATGAAGAATCCACGACCAACAGCATCCTCATAAGTCAAAAGACTCATGTGGTTGAATGCATATATTAACTGGCTCAAAGATGAGTTTATGTTTCGCAGAAAACTCAAGACGTTGAACTCATTGTAATTAATTAATCAATACATAAAGTTTTAGTAATAATTTGCAGTTTTTATGTATTCGTTTCAATTTTGCAATGCGGTGTACATGCGCTCGTATCTAAGGTGTAGTTAGAAAAGTGTTAAAAGCGAACCTTATATAAGATTTGCTGATTTTATTAACATGTGTTTGTTTTAGGGTGGATTTTGCAAAAAACAAATGAAAAAACTATGCGAAATAGTTTACACAACTTTTAAGTTTAACATGGCGTATGAGTTACATGATTTATTGTCAGGGTGTATCCATTTTCATATGTTTAATTTGTAAGGAAAATTCAACTGAATTGAATGTTTGAACTTTCGTTTACAATAAAAGCAATGGAATATCACCGACGATTGTTCACAATGAATAAGTGAATCAGAAGATAAATCTTTTAATTAAAAAAAAGAAATCATTTAACTAAAAAAACGTTAAATTTTTTTAGTTTTTAATTTCAATTCAAGATCCACCCCAATCTTCTCAAAAACAAAAACATTTTCTTAAGCACGTGACTCCGTAAAGCGTAAAACGGCAGCGACGCTTGACGCCTTTACGTACATTAACCGCGACGCCGCATTCACACAAGTTATAAATATGGACATATGTCAAGATAAGCCGTATAGTTGTTGTTATTATTATTGTGTTGCGGTTTTCGGTGTTGATAACTTTGTTGATGATGCTGGAAAGGCGACTGTTGCTACACAGTTGCTGCTGGTCTTGCTCTGACAACTGAAATTCCGTTTATTTTCTTTATTTTTGCACATTTCTTTTGCGCCGTTGTGTTACTCATCGTTGCGTTTTGTTTTGGATTGTTTTTTAACACTTTTGATTTTTTCTTTAGTTTTCATATTGGAAATGTAACGCTTGCTTTTGGCCATGAAATAATCATCATCACAACAATGATAACAATAACCTTAAACGAAAAGAAACGAACAAGAAAAATAGCACCCAACTTTTGCTACATTTGGTCGGTCGTTGGTTTTAATTAAGTTTTGATTTAATTTTGCATAACAATAAAGGTAGGAGTGACTGGCAATATTTTATGTAAACATTATTTTTGCTGTTTTTTGTAGTAGTTAGTTGTTGTTTTATTCAAATAAAATTTTAATCAACAATTTTGCAGGAAAACTCCAGCTGTGAAGTGATGAGGTAAAATTTAAATGGATGAAAAAAATATAAGACATCAGCTAAATGCCAAATCATGTTAAAATGCAGAAAATGTTATTTTACAGCCAAGTGTGTCGAAATTTTTAATATCAAATATCACCCCTTTTTTCTAAAACAAAATTGTTTTTGATTCAATTTATAGCCAAGTTTATGCATGTTTTTGATTGCACATTAAGTTTCAAATTCTAGCCACTACAAGATCACCACAAAACTTTTTTACTTTCGTGAAAAGTTTGTTGCCTAAGTCTTTTGTTTTATCAAATGAAAACTTATTCATTTTCTAAAATTTTGTTATAAAAAAAACTGTTTTTAATCAATTGCAATTTTCGGAACGATTGCAATTCATTGCATTGAAAAAAGTTTCCACCAAACAGTAGTTTTCCGCTTAAGTCATGAGTTCATAAGAAAATTTTTCCTTAAAATTTCTAAATTAAACTTAAACGAGTTCATTCTGGATTGAATTGAGTTTAAAAATTCGGTGAAGCAAAATGGTTTGATAATGTGAACAAAAGTTTGTCGCTTAGGTCATTTGTTTGCTTGCAGTTTCAAACTTCTTTGAAATTTATATATAGGAGACACTCGTAGTAATAGTTCATAGTGCATCAAATATCAACATAACATTACTTTGTTCATATTTACATTTGACCAAAGTTCTAAGCAAACGAAAGTTTCTCGCTTGAATCTTTTGTTTGTGTAAATGCCTTTCATTTGATTGAGAAGCAAGAGTAAGCACATTTTTTGGAACTTTCCAACAAGTTAAAGCTTACTGTTAGTTTAAACTGGGTGCTATAAAAACTCTACAACAACAACAATAAATAAAATAAAACACAACAACAATCGAAACAGTAACGTTCATAATATATGAATATGAATTGTTTATGTTTGGAATTTTGATGACAAAATAAAAAACAACAAAAATGCTATCAACAATGACAGCAACAACAACAAAAACAGCAACAGCTAAAACAGACAACAACAGCTACAGTAACAATAGTGAACCTACGCAATAAAACCAATAAACGTAGAGCAGACGTTAGAAAGTAATTTCCAACGCTGCAGGTACTTGATGTAAATTGTTAACAGCAGATTCAATGAAAATGTTAATTTTTGTTCCAATTTTTTTTTAAAGAATATTTACCAAGAGCAAAAAAAACATTAAAGCATTGTTATAAGGCAGAAAATAATAAAGCAATGAATTCATTATTAATTTGCTAATAAAACTATAGTACTCAATTTTCTTAATAAGGTCTGAATGAACCAAAAATCTGTTGTTTTAAATTGAGCAAATTGTAATGTAACAATATTTCTTACTATAAAGTGAAAAAATTTTATTTCGGTAACTCAAAATGAAGACAAATAAAATAACACACAGTTTTAAATTGGTTTAGTTCATTTTATTAAAAAAGCAACGAAGTAACAGCATAGCAATTGCGTCTGTGTGCGTCTGGTTAATGAAGGCGTTACGTTCTAGGTACTCACGCACTTGTGACACATAAATTAAATATCCGTCTTTTGAAAAGTTTTTTTTTTTTTTTAATAAAGTTATGAAAGTTTGTGACATAAAGTACAACACTCAGGCACATTTTTAGTGGATACTTTTGGATTTAGTTTTCACATTTTGATTCCAATGTGCACGTGGGATTTTCATAAAATTTATTATATGCTTTTTGATGCGTTTCACTTTTAGTGCATTGGTTGTAAACAAAAGACTTAAGCAGCAAACTTGCTTGTAAATACTAAATTTTTTTTGTTTATGATCACAATTAACTTAAGTGTAAATTATCATATATTTGGATTTCTGATGCTCAATGTAAAAGTTATATAATATTTTTTTTCAATTCGTGGAGCCAATATCATGAAAAGTATCAAATTAAATTTGATCTTGTAATTTATATTATAATTTAAAAAATAACATGCTGTTTGAATATAAAATTTTTGAAAAATGTAGCGTTAATTAAAACAAAATCAATTTAGTGAAAGTATATTATATACTTAAACATAAAAAAAGACTTTCTTATGAAGAAGGTCACTATCTAACGCTCAAGTATTACATGCTTCATAAAACCTAATGATAAAAATGCTATATTATATATTTCAAACTGAAAATTCCTTTTTACTATTTAAGAAAAAACTTTTTTTTTCTAAGAAGTACGGGAGTGGCTTCTATGAGACTTGGTAGCCCTGGTAGCAAGTTAGACAAAACTTTTGCTTGGTTAGTTGATAAGCTCTAAATCATATTTGAGAGAGTAAATATTTTATGTGAGTCATTTAATATATATATAAAAGTGGGCAATTAATAAGGGCTCATATCATGCGCCGAAAATTTATTTGAATGAAATTCGACTAAGCTATAAAAATTTTTTGTAAAGTTTTTCAAATTATACTTGTAAAAATAATTCATTGAAAAAAATAAAATTAAAATGTTTCATTTTTTCAAAATCAATACATAAAAAAATGACTCACTGCACTTCAATGCTTCGTGGCATCCTACTAGATGATATGCGTATTCTCTGAGTTTTAAGTTTATAGTTGTAGAAGGGCTGAAAAGAGACAATTCCTCAGCACTAAGTTCGAAGACCACTGTTTTAAGCCACAATAGATTAAGTGTAAGTGAATAGAAACAGAAAAAAAGATGAAAGGAAACAACAGAAAACTAAGTTGAGGTTACTCTACCTCAAACTTCTTTGTTTCGATAAGTAATTTCGAAAGCATTGGAAGAGGAAGAGAATGATCAGAACTCATTTTCAAGACATGACTACTCAACAACCTCCTCCTCTATCTTGCGAGAGCTGTACAACAACAGATGTTGTGCTCTATAGTAATGTCATCCTCAAGGCACAATTCACTCGTTGAATCGATTTTAGCAAATGTTAGACAGTTGCTGCTTACATATATTATGTCCTGTGATTAACCTTAACAATAGTCGTATGTCTTTTCTTCCCAGGTGAAGAAGAAAATTCGCTTCCTTGCTAGACGGATCGAAATGCTTAGATTTAATTCCATCGGAAATCTTCAGATATTCACATAAACATATTGAAAATTATAAATTGAATGACATGGCCTTATAAGAAGTGAACAATAAAATCTTATGTTGTTAAGTCTTCGTTTTGCTTTTAAAGTGATTTTTTTTTAAATGAGGATGCTTCTAAATTCAAAGCAAAAACTTATCCAAAACCAAACTCAAGTAATTGAGGAATTTATTACAAAAAAATGATGTACAGTGATGTTAGTTCTATAAGACCTGATGATATCACCCAATTTTCTTAATTTTAAAAGGTTAAAATAGCCGATATTCTTACACAAAATTTTACTGAGATTATCCTCACAGCACAGTAAATATAAAACTAAATTTAACTTTTAATTTGTAACACAAACACTGATACTACTATGCCCATTTTTTAATGTATGGATATATAGATTTGTCATATGAAACTTCTTTAATCCTTTGATGACAGCTTTTTAACCTACAATCCGAAAAATTCAAAATCCTGTTCGTCTCTATTTGTTGAGGCTAAATAAGCTATTTTGAAAATTTTGTGTCAATATGTCCTTCCTGAAAGGTCCTGTTAGAAGTTGCTTATAAGCAACAATTGTCCATAGTGGTAATAAATAAGAGCACACAGTTAAGCATATTCGTATTTTATTTATTTCTTATAATTTAAACAAAAAATGTATTGTTTAGGTATGGTATGACAGAAAACAATTTTTTTTGGATTGGAGCACAAGTGAACATCACACTTCATGCATTTGCAAAGCGAAGTTCCTGTTTTACAAAGACGGCAGCTACCTTTCTGACCCATGTAAGCCAATGTCCTTTTCCATCGTATTTCGACGCTTTTGATGGATCGTATACGTACTTCCGTTTCAATGAGCTACAATCACTGGTCACGGATGATGACGATTGTGATTGGATGGGCGAAGACTGGGATTGCTGAGTTTGCAGGCTCCCTGCAGCAGGACGACCTCTTGACCTCTTGATTCCGCTATTTCCAATTGAAAGTAAATAAGACTTATCGGCTTACCAAAGGCTTTGGACGACTTGAAATCCTTTCGATATAAAAGCCAAGCGTTTACCACAGCTGCTCCAATGCACCAGTATACAATTCGCATGTAGTACTTTTTTGACTTGTGATTAATCTTATAGAGCTCGATTAGCATATCACATAAATCAACTCCACCCATATGTCGATTGTAATCTTCCACTATAGCTGGTCGTGGAATATTAATAAATTTTTTTTTCTGTACCACTCCAACGCTTGCAGGATCCCACAGAGCAATCATGAGACTAAGCGAAGTAAACCAATTATCAAAGTAGTGTTTGAAATTTTGATTCTTTGGCATGTTAGATGCTAAATATAATACAATATCTGACGATATTCCGAGCCCGTAAGTTGGACACGTTCCATCACCGACATATAAGGCAAAATCATAAATAATACCTGATGAACCAGCTCTGCTAAATATCTTCATTCCCCACTTATGAGGCTTTGCTGGGTTATATTGTTTCAGGGTCGATCTACCCTTGAATGCAATAGTTTGCTCATCCACGCACTGGAATTCCTCTTGAGGCAAGAGGTTGAAGTTATTTTTAAGCAATGTCAGCAATGAACGCACTTTGTACAATTTGTCAAAGTTTGGTTCACCCTTTTGTGGTTCTTTAGAATTATCATTAAGGTGAAAACAAGTCTTAATTTTTTCAAATCAAATCAGTTATTATATTAAATTTTAATTTTTTTGAAAAATCATTCTTGTTTGTGGTATTTTTATAATGCCCATAAAAATAGTACACCGATATATTGTCTCATTTCAAAAGACGTGCATTTTAGTTCTATACCCTTTTTTTCCATCGCATATAAATTACTTTGCGATTTTATGAGTTCAAAAACCACGTCATCGAAAAACATTTCAAAATATTCAATAGGTGTTTGTACCTGACACTCATCATCGGTTACTGCAATTCCCTTCCACACCACATCGATGGCATCCATTTCCTGTTTTGTCCACTTCAATTTAGATGCATCTACTTTCCCAAAACAAACTCTACCACTTACGTCTTTATCATCATCATCATTTGTGACATCATCACTATTTGTGTTCCGGTTATTTTCCATCACGTTTTCCAATAAATCCGTTTCTATTTCCTCTCCACTTGCTAAAATTTCTTCAAGCGCTTCTTCCAAAAAATCCTATTCGCCTTCATCATCAGTATCTTGCTCTTTATCAGATGAAATATTCCAATCAAAGTTGGCAAAAGCAACAACTTTTTAAAATTATATGGGTGGTGCCACTCTCTTCAACGAGTTTTGCTAGCAGCGATCTAGACGTATTTTAGAAACTCTTCTCAAAGGTGTTTGAATAACTTTGAATTCAAATTTTTTGATTGTTGAAAAGTGCCACGCCTTCTTTAGCAATTCCATCTACTTTTAATTCAGTAAGTGATAATTTTTATAGAATTTGCCTATCAAATTTCATAACAATAGTTTGCACAAGACTAGTGATGTAACATGTGCACCAACTCAAGATGTTCTTGTGATCATTAAACGTTGAGAAATTTGCATATTGCAGAGAAAACCCTAAATTTTTCAAGTTGCTATATAATCAGCTTTTTCGCAATCTTGCAAAAATTGTTTATTAATTCTTGTATATTATAATTAATCAAAAACACGCTGCAACTTCCGCTGTTTTATAATCAGAGCAACTTCGAATAAAACATGTTACGCTTTTTGAACAAATTAAATGAACAAGCAAAGAAAGCACACATGTAAAATATAAAAAAAAATCAACTGCCAAAGGGCTCTCTGCACCCGCGCGCAATTGCTAATTTGATGACTTAACAAGCCAAAATCAAAAGCCGATGATCAAATGAAAAGAGAGCCAAGCAAAGAGGATGCAAGCGGGAGTACTAATAAATTTAATTTAATGTCTTTTTAACGTTACGCTGCTTGGCAGTTAATGTAATTTGTTCAGCTGTGTAGCGCATGATTGATGAGTTCTGCAGAAAAATGAAATAAAAAGACTTTGCGATGTTTTTTTTTTTAATAAAAAGTGAAATTAAATTTTTAATGAAAGTGAAAAAATATGCGCATGTGTCGTAAAAAAAAACATTCCAATATTAATTAACAAATCTATTAGAATACCAAACTGGTTGTGCTTATGAAAAAAATCAATTAACTGATTTTTATATTCTTAACCAATTTATTTACAAGAACAAAAAATTGAGTGGCTATAAATAAAACATGAGCAGGCTTAGCAGATGATAAATTTTCTACCCATAGGGAATAACAACTTAAGTCTATACTTTGAGCTGTTTCTTAAAATTATTTTAAAAATTTAAGCTAAGACTTGCGTGAATTTCCATAAAATCAAAAAATGGGTTTAAAAGACGGACAAATACTTAAGTTGTTACTCCTTTTTTGCAGGGCAAAACATAAAACAAAAATATATCAACGAAAGTGAAACTTATAGTCACGCCATTATTAAAACGAAAAACTTAAGCAACAAACTTGAAATTTTGCTAGATCAAAGTGCGCATTATTTTTGCAATTTATTGCAATTTTCGTTTAAATTATGTTTATTGCTGCAAAAGTAATAATAAAATCAACAACAACTGCAACAGCTACTAAATGAAATTTGCTGTTGACCAAATAAAGTTGCTGATGACTCGTTTACGCAATTTTGACTAGTTATTGCAACTGAGCAGCACAGCATGTGGCTACTATTTGGTATTGACATTTTTTGTTGTTGTTGTTATTGGCAATTATTTCAATACTATAGCTTTTAGTTTTTGATGTTAGCTTTTCTTAAAAATACTGCTAATTTTTGTCAAAATTAATTGATTTTTTTGAGTTGATGTTGGCTATGCTGTGCTGTGTAACTTGAAATTGGTATGGAAATTGATTATTTATTTCGTTTTTCGGTAGAACTTGTTTCTACCTATAAAATTCTTTAAAAATTACCCGCATGTATTTGCTATTAATATGTTACTTTAAAACATATGCCTAAGCGTGTATTTGCTGTTCAGAACATTCATGTTAATTTTAAATTTGTTAGTGAAAGAACACGCTTTGATTAAGTCTTAAAAATTAGAAAAAAATTTTTTCCAACTTTTTATTAATTGCAACGATTAATTATGATTTGAAAATTTGTAAAAATTAGCAATATGTTATTAAAAAAAACAAATTTGTATGAATGTTCGCTGTCAGAAGCAGGAAGTTTCATTTCTATATGAGCATGTGATAATTTTTCCATTTTGTCGCATGTTAGAAAAAAAAAAACATTTTTTTCTTGCTGAAAGCGACTTTTTTGTTAAATTTATGCTGAGCATAAAACAAAAGATTTAAGCCAAAAACCGGCTTGCTGATTTTTTTTTCTCCTCTCAAGTTCAATGGCTTGCATTTGTATTTGTGTGGTGCGGCTTTTGCAAAATGCTTACGCATTGCATGCGCAATTTATCTTAGTTTTTTAACTTTTTTTCAACTTTTTTTTTGTAATTTTTTTTGCTTTTAATTTTCGTGTTCGAAAGATCATAAAATGTTTTTGATAAAACTGAAAGTGTTATTGACATTTAAAGCCATATACTGTAGGTGTTATATGTAGAATTGTAGGCCGTTTTAGACTATGTATCATGCTGTTTTAATAATTGAATTAAAGTTTTATGAAAGCAATTTATTTTTGTTATGATATATTGCCAGCTTACTGTAGATAATAAAGCCGGGTTTTAATAAGGTTTTTTTTTTTAAATATATGAGTTCTTATGTATAAAATGTAATTTTTATTCATTGGTTGCAAGATAAATATTCGTAACATCTCTATTGCTACTAGCATTTACTTTATAGTAACATTACAAAACAGTTCAGAGCCATTTTACCTGATTAAATGTCATCTTTCTTAAAACCAAAAGTCATGTCATCTATCTGCATCCCTTCTTCAAGACATAGTCTATTTTTGTACCAAATTTCATCAAGATTGGTCTAGTAGCTTAGCAGTAAGAACGTACTTTCCTTTTATGAGCGTAACACTACTCTTTCAAGACGTATGTCACATCTCTGAAATGAATTTATCTCTGTAATAAATTTCATTAAAATCGGTGTAGCGGTTCAGCCGCGACAGCGTTTTTTCTCATTAAGAACGTTACCACACCCACTTAAAGAACATATAAACATTATGTTGCCCTATTTCAATCTTTTATGTTGTACCTCTGTACCAAATTTCATCAAAATTCGGTACATGTGCTTAGTCGTGGAAACATACATGTCTGTTCATTAACGTAGCGTAGCACCACCTACTACTCGAATAAAATAGCATTCGGTCCCTCTGCAAAACCTCTCTAACAAAAGAAAAAAAAATAACGTGTTATGTTGTGTTATGGCAGTTAAAAATCAATGAATATGTTTTGCCTTCACCTATTTTTATATGTGTACTACATGGAAGACCTAGAAGCTTGAAAATCATTTCAAAACAAGTCTTAGAGTTGACGTATTTGATTTATGTGCATTTAAAAATACGCGGTAAGTGAACATTGGCTTGAGTTGACATCAAAGTTGGTTGGAAATGATAAATCAAATTTCATTCTGTGTAATCGAAACCTTTTCAGCTTATCGAACTCTATCATACCGAAGTTCCTCTAAATTTTCATAAACCACCGTATTATCATATTACAAATCATCTGTGAATGTGACATTTTTGAAAAGCTGATAAAATACTACTGACAGAAATTTCTTAAGTTTAAGAAATATTGCTTACATAATGGTTCATCTCTTAAGCACATGATTTCATTTTTATTAAAAAAAAACTAAAAAATAAAATTATTGCATTTTAAAGTATTAAACTTTTCAGAATCAATAGCAAATTTCAAAATTGAGGCAAAAAATCTTATTACTTAACAAAAAAACTTTTTTAATTTCTATTATATTCTAACCACAAACTATTTACTGTCACAATTTTGCGCGGCAAATCAAAATCTCACGCTGATTACTGTTGACGACAATATCGCTGCTGTTACTGCTGATGATGATGCTGCTGCTTTATGATATTGTTTCAGCTGATGATGCTAATAGTTAAGATGTTGCTGCAGCCAAAGTGATGTTATAAGCGACGATTTCGAAATTTTCGTAGTAATCCAATCTGCATTTGCTACCTGTAAGCAAGCGATGTTGTCACTGCATATCAAGTTTTTCTGTTGCTGTCTTGCTATTGTAGAAGCCGCTAGCAAAAATTTGATCGTGTTACACACAGCAGCAGAGCGCTTGCAACAACGGCTGCTATTTGGTGTCATGCGAAAATTTTTGATTTTTTTTTGCTGTCTCTTTGCTTCGATTGACTTTAAACAATAGCAGCAGCAAAGGTTTTTGCACCCTTTTTTAAGCAAAAACTAAAAATTATAAATTCAATTTTGTTTTCATAATTTACAATAAAAGTGTTGCTTGATGTTATTGCAAAATTGTTGCCGGTTAAACATTTTTGCATTTTTTTTATTATTAATATTTTTATTCATTGATCTTTTTTAAAAAACTAAAAAAAAAAATACGACGATGTGAAAAATGTTAAATTTGCATAGGAAATGATTGTAGCGGCAAAGTTTTGGAATTTTTAGCAAATTTTTTTCCTATTGCGGTTTCAATCTTTTTCTTTATTGCCTAAATTTTGCGGTTACCATGGAGTGAGTGATTGAACTTTATGGGATTGTTTTATTATTGAGAAATAAAAAGCATGAAAACTATGATGAGCCTGAAATTGATATGAGTAACGCCTTTTATTGTTAATAGTTTTAATTGCGGCCAAAAGCGAAAGGCAACAGTGATTACAGTCTAATTGAAAGTTTCAATATCATTAAATGAATTTTGACTTCATATGAGTGCTGGGAAAATCAATTAATGTAGTAAATTATTGAATTATATATAATCAGATATGAGTAAAATAAATTTATTGTAGTTTCCTTTCACTTATTGAAGCCCGCTTTTAATTTTTTGTTTTGAGTTTTGGAAAATCAATTGAAAATATTTTCAATGATTTTATTGAGTTGATAGGATGGCTTGTGATAACTTATGGCCTTGAGATTTTAAGTGCCATTCAAAATTCGCAGCAACAGCATATATTTTAATTTTTAACAAATAAATTAAAGCCTAAAAATCGACACTTGCAAAATTCTTACCGCTGCCGATTGCCACTTAGCAAAAGCAAAAAATGTTGAAATTTTTTGCAATGTCACCACGCACTTTTCTGCTTTTAAATTGACGCTTTTTTTTGAGCATCATAAAAACGCATTAATAATACAATTTCATGACATGGCTAAAAAATACCAAGCTAAACTTAAATTAAAAAAATACTGAAAATCACAAATCATGCTTCTTGTGCTGCTGATTAAGTGCTGCAAACGCAGTGAATGGCATCGCTCGGCTGAAGTAATTGAATGCATTAGCAGCATGGCTGGCATTGCATTGCTGCATGCAAAGTGAATGCTAATGCTGCTTTCAGCATTTGGTTTAATTTGGTTTGGCTTGGCTTGGCATGACATGACAAAATCAGCAAAGTTGCAGTTGCTTCTGCTGCACCATTGCGTTGACTGCATTGTTGATGATCAATTTTTGTCGCGACGCTGATAAATTGTTACTATTGCTGTAAAGCTGCAAGCCACGTTATGCTTCGTGATTTGAAATATTTTACTTTTATTCATAAGATTTTGAAAAATAATAAATTAGGTGCAAATTTCAAAATAAAACGCTGGAGCGAAGGGTAAAAACCAATTTTCATTTCAGCGCTTCAACGCGTAAGTCTAGTAGAAAATGTGTGCGTGTTGACATTTTTATGAGAGTGTAGTAAAAGTTTTGTTAAAAGATGATAACTTTGTTGTGACAAAAGTGTATTATTGTAAGTTATGTTTTATGTAGGTAATTGGTCTGTCCTTTGATTGTCAACAATCAAAACGTGCGAACGTTTATTAACATTGTGTGTGATATATAAATTGTCAAATAAAATGTACTAAAATCCACTTTACTTGAGAGCAAAAAGTTGGTTTCACTAAAAAAAAAAATAGAAAAAGTGAAAATGGTCAGTGACTCCATTAAGCAGTGCCCACATTGCTATCAATTCCTTGGCTGCGCGCTCTATTGAAATGAGCTATGCCTGAAAACCACTCTCGATTACGTCTCTCTTTTTTTACATTGTAAGCGTCAAGTAAAAATAAATAACACACGCAAGCAACTAAATAGGAAGATACAGTGTAGTACAAAAATATTTGTACACTTTAATCTATGTCTAAGATAAAACTGTTGCATCCCTTTTGAACATAACACCACACAATTGATAGAATTTTTTTAATTGGAAAATTTGTCCAGGACAGTATCAAATTTTTCCCTTAGTAGGCGAAGCCACGGCACTAACAGGATTCCTTGTCTACGCTATTGTAACTTTTGGGCTGAGACTTCCACTCTCAAAGAATTCGAAAATTTTATATATAAATCATTTATTTTACCTGTTACTCTGCATAGAAGCGAGTGCTTAGCAATGCGCTTCGTAATAAAATTAAAAAATACAAAATAATTGATAAAAATAATCATAAAATTCATACAGTAAAATTTCAATTGAACTCACTGTAAAATTATTTATGGAGTTTTGCCGAATCATTATTTTTTTTTAATTTTTTCATTACATCACACAGCTTTTTAATAGTTTTCTGTTGTTGTATAGTTGGTGTATTTTTTAATTTCTCCATGGTTTACGCTTCATTAAATTATAAGCAGCTTGGCGCATTTATGTGCTATTCAATTTTTTTCATATACTCTGCCTCTGCATTCTTTAAGTTTTTTATTATATAAAATATAATGAATGAATTACATGGTCTATTTATTTGTATTGAGTCTTGCTGTTACCAAAAACATATTTGCAATTTGTTATTTTTTTGTTAATATTTTGAATTTTTTAAATAAAAAATAAAAAAGCTACCAGCTTCACATGATATTGAAATTGCATAATATTCAGCATAACAATGACAGTACGGACATGTGAATTAAACTTTAAAAATAATATTTTGTGACTGAGCTATAGGATTAAATATTAAAAATGAAATATTTGGCAGCTGGAAGGAAAATTAATTTTCAAAAACCCAGCGCTTAAAAAAGCACATAACGTGCCAAAATATCAGTGTGCCACTGATATTGAAATGTGTCAAAAACATCGATTTTGATCATTTTCATGCAGTTGTGCTAAGAATACTAACAGCTTTGGAGCATTTCTGAGTAAGTGAAAATAAAACAGTGGAATTTTTCTGCACGGAATTTAATGTTTTTTGCATATTTAAACCCATTTATTGATAACACCAAGTATCATTAGAAAAAAAGATTTTATTAAAATTAATTTAAAGAATTAGTGTTGCACGTATTATTAAGTGAGAACTATTTGTTTTTATTTTAAAGTGCCAATGACAAAATTTTAACATTTGGTTATATTTTTACATGCACAAAAGTTTCTTTTTCAAGTGAATTAATGCGTATGTAAATTTAGTAGTTGCTGATTTTAAGTGCTGTTTTCATTTCATGCAATTCAACTCTAATTGCTGATTACTCGTTTAATGAAATTTGTTTAAATTGTAATGATATGCAATGTATTTGTTTTCAAACAGTTAATTTTAATAGTGGCAGCAATAAAGCGGCTTTAAAGCGCATGCACAAACGTGTACTTTATCACGTTCAAGTAAACAGCTCTAGATAATTTCAAGGTGAAATTCCTTTATGTCTGCAAGATTTATAATCGATGAATTTTAAGTAGTTTACACAAAAGATTTGTTACATATGAATTCCAATAAAAAAAAAGGGAAAAATACTGCAAGTCAGCTACAATATAACAAAATTTAATTTAGGCTCAAAATTTGCTTGAAAAAAATATCGTTTTAATGGAAGTTAAAATAATAAAGTACTATAATTAAATGTAAAAAAGTTTATAAAAAAGATATGAAAAGATAATTAAATGTGCAATGTTGCTGAAAAAATTGATAAAGTCATTGTTTTTTATATTAGATTTTGGGTATTCGAATTTATTTTAAAATATTTCATATTTTGTTGTGAACACAAATTTTTTGAAGTCATTCACGAAAAAAAGTCTACAGTTTTAACGGAAAATAATATTACTTTATTTCTACCTACAACATTTTGCTGCTTCTTTCGCTTAGACTTCAACTCATTTTGTGAGCTCATTAATTTTAATTTTATTTTAATTTCTTGCATTACCGCTTCACTGATGTCATTGAGAGAATGAATGAAAGTAAAAGTTGCATGTGCATGCATGCAACTGCAACTGTAGCTAGTAACTGGATTTTGTAATTGCCAACAAAATCAGCAACAGAAACAAAACAAAAAAAAAATGATAATAACAGCTCAAAGGGAGTACGGCAAAAGCAAAAACGGCAACTATACAAAAGTTTTATTTTCATATAGCAGCGACCTTGAGTGGCTGTTGTTTTTGTTTACAAGTGAACTCTTAGTGAATGCCTTGTTTTTTTTTTCAATTTATTTTTTATTAAATTTTTTCAACTTGAAGCCAAACAACGGTGGCTCGACGGAGTTAAGGTTGATCAAGGATTAAAATAGCTCGCATCAGTTAAAGGAATGTCGTGCTGTAGATTAATAATCAATAAAAAAAAAAAAATAGCTTTTGTTTCAAAACACAAAGTTCTTAGAAGCCAATCAATGATTCCACAAAAAATCTCACGCTGCAAGCAAACATATTAAACGAAAGACTTAAGCCACGAACTTGCTACGCTTAAAATCAAAACACAAAGTTAGTTGAATAACAAAATCTTGTAGCTATTCCCATTAAATTGTCAAAAAAGAAAAACAATTTTCAATACAACAACAACAAATATATGCGGAAATTGCGCTTTCTGTGCTCTCCCATTTTGGCGTAATTACGCAGCTTTTACGCAACTATTGCACGCTGCAGCTGCCGATGTTGACTGATGTCCTCGCTATTGATGCCTTTGCGCCTTCGAAGCATAAAAATGCATGAAACAAGAAGGTTGCCTTTCTCAATCGATAAATCAGTGACGACCTTGCGGCAGCAAAAGTCGCTGCTGCTGCCAACAGCAAATTGCATACTTTCAATAACAACAACAGTAACACTTAAATTGCTGTCTTTTATGCCGTTGACAATTGAAATTATTTTCATGCATTTAGCATTAAAACCGTTGCCATAATTTTATGTTGGCAGCTTAATTTTTTTGCTGTGATTTTTGTGGTATGTTTTTTTTTTTGCTGCTTGCTTGATTTAATGTTTTACCATCAACAAAAGCGCAATATTGACTTAAATGCTGAAAAAAATATCAATTAATTACTACTTAAGCGTTTGTTTGAATGCGGCATTAATAAATCTTTATTTCATTGTTTTCAAAAGTGTTGTGCAATACAAGTCAAATTGAGTTTTGTGGTATTTCTGATTGGTAATGTTTTTAGATTTATTTAATTATTTCATACTTTACAAAAAAACAAAAAAGTTAGCTCAGGACACATAATATTAATTGAAAACCATAACAATGCTACAATGATTTTTAAAGCTTTTTCCATAAAATATAATGCGTATAACCTAATGTTTCCCTTCAGAAAATGTTCCTTGTTTCGTAAGAATATTTTTTGAATTTTAATAAGCATCAAGTGTTGAGAGTGGATCTTCACGATAAACAGGTGTAAGGTAAAGGCTGTGCTACCACGAACTCTCCGTTTCATTATAATTAGTAAATTCCGGTTCCTTTTAATGTGGTGCTCGTTCACTATGAAGTTGGCTGTTGTTGCAACAAGTCTTTTGATTTAAGTTACAATGGTGGACTTATGTTAAATACCTCAAGGATAGGACAAATGGTGACCCGATTAATTTTATTCTATTTTAATCGATTTCATGCTGAGTGACAAGAGCAAAAAGTTCGTCGAGTTCATGAAAATTTCTAGACCAGTCAATAAGCTGCACTCATTTCGAGTTAAGAATAACAAATATTTAGTATCCAATTTATGGAAATGGTGCCCAAAATGCTTTGCAACGCAGCTTGTGGATGGGCAATCCCACCTCTTTTCTGCTGTTAAGAATATTTTTCTATCTTCCAATAGATAAAAATGATGCAAGGAAGCTGAGGCTTTTAAGAGTCCGCAACTAAGAGATCACCTTGCTTTGCTAGTAGATCTGTCTATCTTTTTACTATGATAGCAACTAGTTTTCTCTAAAAGAAAGCCAAAAATAAATATTATTCCGGAAATACTTTTTTGAGATTTATCAATAAATTTATTTAATTTTACGCTACTGTACATTTTAAGATAATTAAACAAGTGTTTCCCCTTCACTTTCTATGTGGATAGAGCATAAGCATTTGACAAGGATGTGACGTACAAACAAATTTTCGTCATCACTTAAAATACCAATTTGATGCCCATTAAGTGAACTTGACATTGAAAAGAAGTCAATGCAAAATTTTCGTAATTTAATTTTACGCTTTTTTTTAATTAAATCTCCGCAGAGACTTCGGAAAATAATAAATAATTCCATTAAATCATTCATATTAAACTACATGGCATAACACAAACAGGAAACTGCTGCAGCATTTGCTGCAATGTTAACGACGAAATTGCAACAATGGTATGCTAATAACAAAAAAAAGTGCAATGCAACGTCATTAGTACACGATGAGGTGCTAAATTTGAATGCTACCACCATCATAATTGATGAGTTCAATCATTTTCCTTCAAATACTTTGTATGATTTTTCCCATTGGCAACAAAAGTGACGACTATCGAAGACTTTGTTCGACTGTTACGATGATTGATGAATGCGATTGTATTAAATTTGATGTTTTGAATTGTGTCTACACGAATTCCGTCAGCTGTATTATGCTGTGCTGTTTGTTTACATAACATTAATCCAATTTTTCTTTTCTTTAAAATGTTTATACTCAGTAGATTAAAAGCTGCAATTAAGTTGATTTATAAAACTGCGTATGAGAAATTATTCGATATTTCGCAATTAAGTGTGTGCGTTGAATTGTTATGTGTGTGTGCGTTGCGTATCATATAATTGAGGTTGCTAAATTTCAGCAATAATAGCTCTTCATTTGCTGTAGGTATTATTTTTTGAAGTATTTTTATAATGATTATGTGATGTCGATTATGTATTTAGTTCTAATTGGTGTATCATAAAGTTTTGATGTCAAAATAATTAACAAAGTTGTTGGGCTTTGATTTCGCTCAATGTTAAGAAATAAAATCTCTGATCTTAAGTGAAAGTATTCATGCTTTTAGGCAATCTTTGCAAGAAAAAAAAATTACTTTAAGGAAAAGTATTTCTTATATTTTGCGTAATTCAAAGTCTTGATTTTAATAATGTAGGAGTACTTATGCAAAATGTTAAATCTGACAAACAAAGAAAAAAAATCCTTTCTTGGCACGTTGACTATATAAAACTTGAATCTGGAAGGAATCGCCTTAGCACGTTAGGTCTTTGAGTTATTACGATATAAAAATCGGATACTTGCAAGACATTCACTAGCATTTTATAATTAGCAAACACATAAAAAAATCATGAAATTCTAAATAATTTTAAGCCTGTAGCGACTCGATTTATCTTTACCAAAATGAAATTCAATATAATGGCTTTTGAGCTTTAGCTCCAATAAACTGTTAAAGTAAAAAAAATTTCAATAATTTTCATTCAAAAAGTCTTCTTATAAATTTAAATCTTATTTCAAAACGAAAATTCGCCTAAAAATGAAGAAACAAAAGCAAGATTTTTTGAGTCACTTTTTTTTTAAACTAAATTTCGCTAAAAAAAAATAGTAAAAGTTGAGTTAATAATTAACAAACCCTGAAAAAATCTTATCTTAAGGGATATTATTTTTTTTTATGTGTCCCCACTACAAAGTTAAAGGCTTAAGCTTGAACTCAAATCAACCACTCCTGTTATCAACTTGCCACATACCATAAAGTCAAGTTCACTGACAATCAACTGACATTGAAAAAGTAAAAACATGATTAACAGTGGCTCAAATATCAACATCAGTGCACCCAACTCACTCTGCAGCGCCATATCAATACAAAGTGTTGTGTGCGCGCATGCACCATAGAGAAAAGTAGCTTGTATTTCTTTTTAATTAAGCGACTAAAAGTAGGAAGTAAATTAAAAAAAAAAGAGAAAAAAAAAAATGCTGCAAAATCTGAATTTAATATTAAAATAACATAATAAATAACTTACTTTGATGGAGTGCTGAAAAAACACAATTTTTATTTTGTTGTCACTCAGCTTAATTGAGTTTGAAAAAAAAAATGAAAAAAATTGCCAATTAAAAATGTCATCAAACTGTTAATATCAACTTTTTTTAAAATTTTTTCATTAAAACTGAATTTTGCATTAAATTGAGTTAAAACTTTTAATTGTACATTGCCGCAAAATTGCTGCGGCTGATGGTAAATCTTGTTATTGTTGTTGGCTTTTTTTGTTGTTTACTTACATTTTAATTTAAATGAAATGAAAAATCTTGTTTTCGGCAAACTGTTCAATAATCCAAGCAACGGCGGATCATCTGGTATATGGCATGCAATACAACTTGTTTCGCCTTTTATTCACAAAGGAGTTTATTTTGCTTTTAGGCTTTAATTGGCATTAAAATAACCAAAAAGAATCAAGTTCAGCTTTGTTTGTTTTTTCTCAATTTGTATTCTTTGCGTAATATATTCTACAGTTATTATTCCTTCATAAATTAATAAAATTTAAAAGTAAAAAGATAACAATAATTCATTGTTAATATCTGTGCCTTGAGTTGAGTCAGTTGCATGTGGTACAGAAATAAATTTATGATGAAATAAAAATCTTAATTCGTTTTTACTAAGAAATTTTACAAAATAAATTGGTTCCAAGTCTCAGTTTTAAACACAAAACTTGTTAGAAGAATATGGTTAATAAAATGTATAACATTTTGACTCTTTCATTATAGCTGTTTCCGTTGACTGCTTTAATAACCCATATAAGTGGCAAGAGATAAACGATTTCTTTTGAATTTTCTGTTTTTTTAGCTACAGAAAGCGTAAGTTTCATAATAATAAAAACTTTTGTGAGTGAAACAAGTTGCCTCAGAGTCTCCAAAAAATATTAAAACGAAAAAAGTCATGTAACTTAGTCAAGTATGCTATTATTTTGTCCAAATTCAACATTAAGATCATAGATTGTGATCACAGATTTTATATTGATATTTTTTTTAAGTCAAAATTCAACCTTATCGAAGACGCAACATAAGCATGGGCGCTTCAATTGATCTCTTAACACTTGAAAAAATTCAAGAGATTTCATAATATTACATTAGCTATGTACTGATTTTATAGGACATATTTTATGCAGTTTTCGAAATGTATGCTCATCGTTTGACATAATCGCTTTTAAAATTTAACGAGGTGCAAAAAAACTCAATCAAAAACTACCATTGTGTTTGTTAGAACTTTCAAACTGTCTGATTGGACACATAAATAGCACAGTTATAAAATTACATCAGATTTTCATTCGCTGAATTTGACATCCATTCTTGAGTCATTCATGGTGTAAGTGACCCCCAAGCATCATTATGCTTGGTCTTGTTGTTAACTGCATGTGTTACAATCAAAGTCTTTCAATCCTCATGTCCTTGACGTAGCTTCAAAGACAATTTCATAGCACAAAGTGAAATTAAGACTGATTGAATGCTTCGAATAGCATGAACGGCGAACAGATTGGATGTAAATGAAATCAGCATTATCTCTAGGGAGCCTTACTTCAGTACAATTGACGTTTTTAAGTCAAAGTGCAAATTTTTTGAAATAAAATCAACTCAACTTAGTTGTGCGATATCACCAAAAGCTAAAAGTCTACCAAAATATTGTTACTTGGTATAACTTCTTCACATTTGTCAAATAAATTACATTTTATAATTTCAACAATATGTCAGTTATTATCTCGAAACTTTAAATAATTTAATAAAATTTTATCATTTTTATTTTCAGGTATGTTGCAAAAAAATCTTACGTATAGCTACCGACGGTAAGTCTGTCTAATGCATAATTTATAGCCCAATAAATTTGCCGTTTTAGTGAATGACACCTGCGTAAAATAAACCGGATCAATTTCATGTCGAAATATTAGATGCCTTCATAATGAACAAATACGAAAAAACACAAAAAGTTCAATCCGGCTTAAGAGCTTTGCTGCTGCTGATTTCGTTTATTCCGTTAAGAAACAATGAGTCAGCAGACAAAGTCTTAAATAAAATATCGGAAGCATTTTTTGTGACGACTTATTGATTTAAGAAAATCGATATTTAAATTGAATAAATTAAAAAAAAAAACAATAACTTGGGCACATCAGAAAAACAAATCCGTTCGTTGAGGTGCCAAAAAAAAAAAAATTCAAAAAGAAACAAAAACTAAACAAGTTCAGCTGTCATTAAACATCAACACCTCCAGCGGTGACGGACGAGTGCCCTACTTTGAGATGCCACCGCTGATGCATTGTCTTTTTTTTTTGTTTTATTTCATTTGTTGTTTAGCGCGTCAGCGAAACCTTGACTTTGGTCAAATATTTTGACTCACTGGTGAAAGAGAAAAAACACAGCAATAAACAAAATTGTTAAAATTTCATAATTATAGACTTTAGTTCTACACAACTGGCAAAATCACAATTTTTTAATGCTGTTTTTGCTAATTTTCAAAGTGAAATCTTCTTCGTAAATCAATTGACCTTGATGAGCAAAATAAAAAAAAATGTTTTTTTAAAAAAAAAATCCATAATATTTGAATTATTTATTGTTATTGGCAAAAAAAATAAAACAACGAATATATGGCGTTTTTAAAATTTGAGTTTTGTTTATTGTTGTTGTTTGTTTTTCTTCTGCTTCTTTTCATGTATTTCAATGTTAAATGTGTGCACAATTTAGGTTTTTCAATGAAAATTTTTATATTATTTTGTTTGGGCTGATGGAAAAGTTCCAAAACCAAGGCAGTGAGTGCAAACACTTGGGGTACAAAAACGTTGAAATGCTCGAATAGTGTCGTTAAAGTTGAAAAAAGTATAAAAAGTCGTATAAATCGAAAAAATTTAAGCTAATTCGATTATCTATTGAAAAGTCATTTGATGTTACATGATGTCGAAGTAATGTAGGAATGTCGAAATATGTCAAATAAGTCGATATGTGTTATAAATTTTGAATATGAAGTGTCCTAATAAAGTTTATATGGTCAAAGAATATATAATTACTAAATTAAATGAAGCCTATATAAATAATGATTTTAATGAAATCTGCAACAATTTTTTGGGCAATTGCGGATATCAATATGTTCAACGTCTTCTCCTAAGTATACAGCAATTTAACCGTTTACAATAAATTTCCTAAAAGATCTTAGCATAAAAAAGTTCTGTTTTTGAATCTCCTTATGTTGAAAAAGCTCATTTGAAGTTATTTTTACTAATTTTATTATTATGAATTTTAGAAAATATTTTTAAAAACATGTTAAGATTTTTTGTAAAATTCAGCTGAGATAAACTTTCTTGAATTTCATAAAGCTAAAATGACATTAAAAATAGTGATTTACCACGTGCAGTAACTAAAGTTATGCCATGCAAAGTCATAATTAAATGCTTTATTCCCTGCTTCCTCATATATCCCTCAATAATCATTAAAATTTGTTTTTATTTTAAGTTGCCCCATTAAATTCCGAGCTGATTTTATAAATTAATAATGAAATAAAATAAATGAAATGCAATAACCATTATGGTAATAAGGGTAGATCTTATAACAAATGACGTAAATGTATTTAGAAACTGCATAAGAAAACAACTGGCAGTTGTCTTCAAGAATGTGGGTAGTTAATGCATGTTCAATTAAAAATTTAATTATTTACATTCTTTGCTTGTGTAGTAAGTAGTACACTGAGAAAATAGTTTCATTATGATATAAGCAGTGAGTAATATTTTTAAAAAGTATTTTAAACCATCATACTCATCTTATCCTTTCAATACGTCGCACAAAAATTAAGAAAATGATGCTGACTTTTGTAAAAAGAGCAACATTTATTTTGCATTTATATCAAAAAGTTTGCACAAACTTGTCTCAAAGAAGTGTCAAAACAGGCTGAGGACTGACTTTCTTAATACATCATAAGAAAGCTTTACTAATTTTGAACTTGACTTTAATTTCAAAAATAATAAAAGCGTTTTTGGCTTAAATAAACCATCGACAAAGATTAAATAAGAGTAAACTTCAGTTTTGACATTCAGCAATATCATTTAAAAAGTTTTTTCTGGAAGTTGATAGAAAAATTTCAAGTCAACTAAATAAAATCGAATATGCAACAACTGCACGATCTTCGAGGTTACACAAAATTAAATATCAATAACTCCAAGCAACCTTAGCCCATTAAGTCACGGCGGTTGATTTTTTGACTTTTAACTTTTATCTTTTTCCGGTGAGCCAGTGAGTGGTATTGCCTAAGCGCTTAGCTAGTATGTTAGTTTAGACCTTTGTCAGCATACATTATTTTTGGTTTGGCGTGATTCGGTTATTCAACTATTTTTTCAGGGCCTGGGGCGGAGGCATTTTCGGATTTTTTTTTCTCGGAAAATTCAGTAAAAATTTTTATAATCGGGTAAAAAAATGTTTCTCTCAATTTTAATTATTATTCAGAGTACATTTGATGTTAAAAATTCTACGGGTGCAATCCGCCATTTATCACGTCCATTTATGGCAAAAAAAAATGCTTTATTGAATGAAGATTGATGTGACTCAACTCTTTTCATTTATGGACAACTCCGACAATACAGCTGTACATGGCAGATGGTGCATTGCCTTGAAACATGCCTCTGGCTAACGTTGCAAGGACGTGCGTGTCCTAGCGATCTTCGAAATTCCATGTTCTTTTTTATCATTACGTATATTATTCAAGGCGATAGTTTTGGAAAAGTTTGGCTGGCGAGTATAAAATCAGCAAATTATCGTCCTTTTAAGAAAATAAATTCATATATACATCGATACATGAATCCTTTTCATTAACTTTTTTAAGATTACTTCTTGTAAATTTTGCCCGCGGCTACGCCTGAGATGGTTGATTCGTGAGCTCTAATTTTGGCATACTTTTTCCAGAATTTTGGCCGGTATCTCAAAAATGGCAGCTGTAATGTTGTCTTGCAGGGCTGTAATTGTAGCTGGCTTTTCCATGTATATGAGAGACATAGTCCCATAAAAAATAGTCAAGTGGGGTCATGTCAATCAAGTCCAATTCTTTCATTTTTGACAAAAAAATGTCGGGATTCATCGCACGGTATCTTGCTTCCTTGACTGTAACATTGCGAATTTCATTGCCTTTAAAAAAGTAGGGCCCAATGATGCCACCGGCCCACAAACCGCACCACACAGTGCACTTTTCATGGTGCACTGGCAGCTATTGAGTTGCCTCTGGCTGCTCTTCGGACCAAATTCGGATGTTTTGTTTGTTGACGGACCCATTGAACACGAATTTCGATAATAAAACTCAATGATTTGCAACAATTGTGTGGTTGTGAGTCTATCATTGTCAAATCGCAAAGCTTATTGAGCATTTTTGGGGCTAACACATATTATGAATCACAGGTGAGGTGTCAAAAACTTACGCTGAAAAAACATGTACCAAAAAATCTCCCATTATAAATATTATTACTTAAACTTCTTAAGAACGCAAAAGATTTTGTTCTGTGAATTTTGCAGTATTCTATAATTAGCACTTTTCAAAAAAAAAAAAACAGCATTTTATTAATGCTGCTGAGCTTTGCCTTCAGCAACTCTTGCTATAGTTCCACCAATATATTGCAACATTTGCCATTGCAATCGACCATAATTTGTGTGTGAAAATGTTTGTTTTCATTTTCTATTGTAAACTTGAGCAAGTTTTTTTTCCACTTTTTTATAACTTTATGCTATAATTATTTGTTTTTTTTTTTTCATTATTCTAATTTCAATGCTTTGCTATTGGTTGCTACATATAGAGATCAGCTGTGTAGTAGCAGCATGTGTGGCAAAACACTTCGATGAACATGAAATTTTCCCATGCCATAGTAAATGGGTAGAACAATGCAAGGCAGACCGTAGTTGTATTGTGTTGATTTTTTTTTTTTTTGCAAAATCATATTAAATTAGTTGTTTTCATTTTCTATTCAGATTTGAATTTGCATTGTTTGATTTTTATTAAACTGTGAAACGTGAGTTTTGTTATGGTCGCTACTAACCAACAATAAAAATAAATAATAAATTAAATTTTGAATAATTGCAAACTTTTATGTTTCTAAAATGTCTGTTTGCAATTAATTCTATATATTTAAATATCAAGAGTGATAATCAAATGGAAACAAGCTCATTTATGTATGGTATATTAGCTTTATATATAATTTACTACTATTTATAGCCATTGGCAGATATTGCGCTTGGTTGCTCCGATTATTGTGTTGCGGAGTCTTAAGCTCGAAAGAGCTATATTTTCCATTTGCCTTGAACTTGGGTGGGTCTTATTGAATATTGATATTAACTTCTGCTTGATATTTCAGTTTTTGAGAAATTTTTGTATTGGTCTCTGAGTCTCATGCATGTAAATATTATTAACAAAAAATGGCACAATTAGCGCTCTCAGCATGTTTAACTAAGCCACTACTCTAACCAAACCTTACTTAAGCTGCTCTTAGAAAAGCTATGCCTTTTTTAACATATCATGGTATTAAATCAAAATTTAAAATTTAAATATTCTAACTTCTAATGTTAAAAAATTTTCAAAATTTCCCACGCTAAATTAAGGTGCAACTTCGCAAATATCACAGGCTTGTTGCAAGTGTTCTTAACATTTTAAGTTTCAAACTTCAGCAAATTATAGAGACATCATTGATATATAATCTAGGTGGCTATTAAACTCAAAAAAATATACCATTTAACGTAATTCAATTGAATTCAATTAATTAATTTATATGAATTTTTATGGCCTAGAACAGACGTTGTTTGCTGTCGCGCATGCGCATGACATCAAAACTTTTGTATCACTTGGTCCAAATAAATAACCAGTTTAATTAGAAAAAACACTAAAACTGTCAATTGCCTTAAGTTGCATATGGAAAATTACAATAAAATAAAAGAAAAATAATAAACAAATAAGACAAAATACAAAAAAAAAAACAACAACAAGGTTGGTGTACGCAAACATATGGTGGGGGCCTTGAAATTGAGTCAACAACCAAGAGACAAGAGTTGAGAATCAACTACGTGCATTTGAATGGCAGCATTACTAAAGTGACGAGTAACAAAAACAACAACAACAATATTAATAATAAGTAAATGCTAAATGAATGGAGGCGTCAGTTAAGATGACGTCGCATTTAATTGTAGCAAAAAGGAAAAATAGCTTCAGTTCAATTAAAGCAAATGAGTTAAAGCTCGATTTTCCACAAGTACCTAATGATATTTTTTATTTAGTTTTGTGTGGCTTCTTAGTACTTATTTGAATCTTGATAATGCCAGGCAAAATTTCACCAAGAGCTAATGAAAAATCTCGCAGAAATCGCAGCCGCCCTAACTGACCATGGAAACTATCGCTCGAATAAAAAATACGTGAAAAGTGTAAGATGAATCAACAAAAATTAAGTGAATTTTGGACACTTTAAGCATGTTGCACGTACATATCTGTGCTGAAAATTTTTTTAAATCTTAAAAAAGCTCAACTCAGAACTATTTAAATGCAGTTTTAATCAGCAATCATTTTATCTGATTAACCTTTATTAAGCATAAAATCCGACTTTAACTAATACCCTACCTTGTAAATGCTAATCGCCTCTTAACTAAGTTCCTTTTAAGTTGTGATTAACATGTGTAATTCTCTAGATAATAATTAATGAAAAATGTTTTACAAATGACATATGAACTTACCGTATGACACTCTCATATGAGAAAAAGTGCATAATGCCTAAAGGGTATTTTCAAACTATAATGAATGGCAAAGCTCAAACTAAACTAATAAAAATTTTAAATAATTTTTATAAATATGTCTGTTGAAACATCAAGGTTAATTATTCAAAAAATTAGCATTTTAAAAGTAATAGGTACAATATAATAAAGCAATTTATGGGCTTACACAAAAATTTAGTATTATGCTGATATTGCATGGCATTATGCTTTACAATGGTGCTAATAAAAACTTTGATTTAGTCAATTTATCACTGTGCAAAAAAAAGTTTCAAATTGGAAAGAAAAAATAAATGGTAAAAATAATAAAATTAAGAATTCATGAAATTATAAAGCAAAATTTTATGCAAAACCATTTGCAATAAAATGTAAAAAATTCATTTAAAAATTTCATAGGAAACTTAAATTTTATGCCAAATTATTTTGAAATGTTTGTTTTCTTTCACTGAAATGTCATCTTAATTTAAAACATTAATTTTGAATCTCTATGAACTTAAGCATTTGAGCTTAAATTTTGTGAAAGTCGTGAGGCGATATACGATAGCGATAACTAATTTTAAACGTTTTTGTTAGTCACAGAAATTTTATTACATCAATGATATTTTCATGCACTACACTGAGGGTATATCCACTTTGTCATTCCGTTGAAAACGCATAGAAGAAGGCGTGACACGTACAGAAAAGGGTACATATTCTTGATCAGCATCACCATCTGTCTCAACTTTGCTTTGTCCGTGTGCCTGTCTATCCGTATTTCAGTCTGTGGAAATCACGATTACGGGAAAACTAAGTAAGGTAAATAAATCAAACTCTGGCTACGCCTTCAAAAAAGATTTTCAGATGGGATATGTACGAAATCGGTTAGCAGACACCGCTACAAATAGAACATTTAAAAGACTTTATTAAGCGAGTTACTTGATAATCCAAATTTATCATAAACACTAGGTAAAACTTAGAATAGCTCGAGAAAAAAGTAAGCGAATTTTGACGAGTGAGCGTGGAACTTCTCATGCAAACGAAACCTTCAAAATCCTATACTGAGAGAATTATTTAAAGTAATGGAACAAAGTTTCACACAAATAGCAAGAATCATTCCGAAAAACTCTGGACAATAACTTGATGAACTTGGTAGGCGTGCCACCCTCCAAAGAAACGCAAATTTAAAAACGCTAAACAGAGTTAATTTTTTCAAGTAATGAAATCAAATTATAGTGACATTTTCTTTTAGATTCTTTAAAGGCGCAGAGTTTATAAGTTTTGTTCTTTAATCATGCCATTACTTATACGTAGACTTGGAAAAATGAACTTATTATTTTAATAAAAACACTGAGAAAAATATTTTTTTTTTGTATTTTTCGAGTCGCCCTGCATTCTCTATAATGCCCTTAGCACTCAAGCCATGTAACAATTTGCACGCTTATGACATTGCAACACTGTAGAAAAAAACCTCAAAACATGGCAGCAACATAAAGTCAACTTGACAACAATATTATCGTTAATAATTCTTATTGTTGTCGCAATATATTGTTACTCCTGCTGTTAAGAAGTAGAAATTATTGTAACATGTAATCAACGTAGAAACATCAAATAAATGGAGAAAAATCCTACGCATATGTTGTCATTCTTTTCGTGCTACACAGCAATGGTTGTCGCGCTTTTAACGCCCTCTGTAGGTGAGAATTTATTACATATTTGTGAACAATTGTTGCAATTTTCACATCAAAGCCAAAGGCATTCTTGCTGGCTGCTGGCATCCAACATACGCAGGCGGTGCACAGTGCACCTTTTAGGCGCTTTCTTCTTATAAAATCTATAATGTCCGAATGATTGCATATTTTTGGGTGTTGGTTTAAAGGGCAATTTTTCGTGCTTCCTAAAAACCAATTTAACTGAATAATTGTTGTGAAATAAAATTGTCATAGAAGGACAGTTAATCTTTACACGGTTTTGTGGTACTGTGTTGATTACCCTTTTTTTACAAATTAATTTCAATGTGACTTTTAACATCAAGAGAACTCTTGAGTTTAGAAGTTGAAAGTCACTTCAAAAATCCTTGATTTTGATCTGTGGATTATAGACTTTACTTAGACCAACAACATTGCTTAAGTTCTTTCCAAACGTTATTAAATTGTGGCCAATTTTTGCTCAAAGCGCGAAAAGTTTTGTGATTGAAATCAACAAGTACATTAACATTGGCATGGCATGAAAGTTGAAGAAGTATTATATATCTTCGAAAAGGTATTAAAGTGTGCTATATAAGCACATATTTAAAAGGGGAAAAGTTCTACACAAGACTTATCAGCTCAAATATTTTTTGATTTCAACGATAATTTTATAATAAAGCAGATGCAGTCTTAGTATTACTTTAAATTTGCTCACATATTTTTGAGCACTCAGATAGCAAAACATGTGCACCGTGCAACGTTTGACATTTTTATAATAGCGTAGCTTAGTAACATTTTAATGTTTTGTTGTATATGAAATCTCTTGTAAGCCGGCATTGAAGTGTTTATTCAGGTTCATGTTTTTAGTTGTTTATCTGCAAGTCGTAAATAAAACGTGCGTTCTTATGGCCACTTGACAGTGCAACATGATTTACTAGAGCAGCAGCATTTATTGTGCGGGCTGAAGGATTGTTGAAGAGCTGAATATTTTTAAAGTCTTTATCCATTTGCTGATATCGCTTTGTGAAATTTGGTTTTTTAGAATCACAATAATTTTGTTCAAGACTTTTATCTTTAACAAGACTGCGATATACTTAAACTTAGGTGCATTGATGAAAAACTGCCTTTTCTGCCTTCCTCACTTTCAACTCCTATAACTCTTGTAGGAGGAAAATTTCGAAGGTATCACAAACACTGACAACGCAAAGCCTATGGAGGTCCAGGGCATTAAGGCATTACTTAGCCTCGTATCGGAGAAAAACTCTTTCTTTGCTCATGGTAACAAAATTTATGGCTTTTTTATTTTTGCTTTTTGTACTCTAATTACATGATGATATTTGTGGCATTTTACTTTCAAAACCATTTGGCTTTTGATAAGAAAACTGATAAAAATTCGTGAACTCATAACAACCATTTGATACCTCATTCTAAGGACGGCGAAAAATATCGTAATGTAGAGTTTTTTTGAAGAAATTTTTTTTGCAAATTTCAGCACTATGATTGCCACAAATTTATGAGAACATAATGCCCAAAATATCCTAATACTCCAGCTTAAGTCCAATATTTCAAAAGATTTTCAAGCTTTATTATAAAAATGCATTGGTCACTATGATGCAGCGCCATGAAGAGTGGGCGCTCAAAACGTAACACATCCATTTTGAAATTATATTTTTTTATGGTTCTCAATAGCACAGGGAGTTATATAAAATACAGCACTTTTGTATAAAAAAAGCAAAATTTGCTCACAAAAATTGGCAATCATTTAAACAAACCATTTTAATGTTATTATTATCAATTAACCAATATTTATTAAGCAAAATATCGTCAATATTGGATCAAGCCTGACCCCCAAATTATTACAGGCTTACACTACCATTGTGTGCTAGGCGTTCTTCTATTTGGGTAATCGATTCTAATCTTACACATATATTTTCATCAACGTTTTCTCAAGTTGATCTCTCAACTGCCCTTTTCTTTTGCCTTGAACTTTTCTACTTTTTAGCACTATTAATCCTAGTGATAACTTTGTCTACTTATTAAGATCTTTTATTTTGATTTAAGATTTAAAAAAAATGCGCTTTTTGAAACAATTTTATTACACCAAAAGTTGTTCAAAAACTTTTTTAGTTTTATTTTTTCTGTATTCAGTTACATTTGAATTCTTGGCATAGCCTTGGTTTAGTTTCTGCACCGTTGCCGTGAGTGCACTACAAAAGTTTTGTTGTTTTTATTTTGAAGTTCTTTGCACGTAATCAAGAACTTCACATCAGGTCTGTTATTGTACACCAAAAGTAGCAGCACCTTTAGAAAAATGACCTAAAATAGCGTTGAACTGCAGCGGCTATGCGTTCTTGTGCCGACAAGAAACAAAACGCCTTCAGGGTGCATACACATAACATACGTAGCATATGAAGCTCTTTTTACATTTAAAGAATTTGTGCTGAAATGTTTTATGTAAATATTTTTTTTGTTGGTTTTATAGCATAAAAAGTGTTGTTTTTTAGAGTGATACTATCGGGGTGCTAACTAGAAAAATGAACTCAGCATGATGAATGAAAGCATGTAAGCTTTATTTTGTGCTCTATTGATTTTGTTAAGGCCATTTAGTTCTCCTCACTTGCAACTTAAGTAATTTCTTAAAACACAAACGTTTTGTACACTACTTCACAAATATACTAAATTTCAACCGATATATTCAACTTTAACATTTTAAGCTACAAACTGAAATCCCATAAAAATTTGGCGTGTCAAAAATGCTGAACAATTTGCTCAAAAGCAAAAGTAAATAAAATTTCATTTTATGTGGCTTGTTGACCTGTGCGCACTTTGACAATAACAACCGTTACAAAGTCATTTCGTCTGGCATTTTGCTTTTTGTTAATGAAATGCAAATGAAGCAGCAACGACACTAAAACCAACAATGATGCATTTCCCAGATTTGAGCAACAACAAGTGGGTCACTGGTAAATTTTCTATGGCTTTTAAAAAACCATATAATTTTTTTTGTTTTCTAAATTTTTATTTATTTTTTTTTTGAAATTTTTTTTTAAAATTTTCCATTCATTGCACTGTCAACTCGTTAGCGCAACACTAACTCGTGCGCTCAACAAGCAGCGCTAACAACATAAGCAATACAACAACAGCTTGTTAGCTGGTCATCTGCAGTGTGCAAAAATTGAAAAATAACGAAAGAAGCTCAAAACAGCTGAGCTGGCTGCCAAGCCCGAGCCATAGAGGCAAACAACAGACCGCCACTAGCAAAATAAATTGCAGCAAAGTGAGATGCGCTGAAAGTGGTATAATATAACATATGAGGGACTTTCCAATTCAATCGGAACAATTGTGCCGACATAATTTCAAGTGTCGAAAAAATACGTCCGAGGACTCAATTAAGAGTCAGAAGCCGGTGTTGGACATTTTGGAGGATGTAAGCCCTGAGTCGCGGCTGAAGGCCGCCCACTTACCCTTGCATTCTAAAATTTTTCATGCGTCGAACTAGTTTGGCCTAGGAAAAACTAATTTATCCTTAAAACTAGCTTGGCCGATAATATATGTATAGAATGAACAAAGTTATTCGTAATGTCTGTCAAATTACATTCGTATCAATGACAATGAGTATTAAAATCTTTGGGTTAAACGCGAAACTAACAAATCTCTGCTATATAACTTAAAAATTAATTGCCAACAATTGCCTTCTCGAAAATCTGAAAAATTGTTGACCCCAGGACCATCCCCAATGTTAAAATTAAGATCTAATTTGCAATATTCGATATCGGATCAACGACATATTAAAGTTGTTACGCAAATTACCAACCGAGGTCTGCTTACCATCATTGTAGTGCAACTCTTAGAGTAGTAGAAACGCGGAAGTCCTAAGTCACACAAAAAAAGATAAATCGTCAAATTATTGGAACTATAATAGCACAAGTTTGAAGTTAAAACAAATTCCATAGCATATTCAGATCATTTCATTATGAAAAACTATTGACAATCAACTTTGAACTTCAATTCCACTTCGGGACTAAGTCGGAATAAGATTAGGTCTGATAACCTCATTTAATAAAAAAAAATATGGAAACAATTTCGAATATTTTTACTTAATCGCACCTTTTTCATGAAACTGCCCGCACGAATATATAAAAGTGAAATACCTATAAAAATAACAGTTATAATAATAGCAACAACAACAACAGCAGCAACTAAGTGAAATGACTTTGGCGTCGAACTTGAACTGTTAAAGCGATAAAAAAAAATAACAACTATCCATAGCCGTAAGCCATTGGAGATGGTGATGACGATGATGTTAATGATGAAAACTGAGAAATAAAATTTGCGGTAAATTAAAACACGGCCCACAAGCAACACTAACAACAACAAAAACAACAACAACAAGAACATCAATAACACTTAATATAGCAACAGTTTTCCATTTTCAACAGCCGGCGGCAGCAGGTTTTTTCTGAACTTTGTTGTTGTTTTATTTTTTTAAAGACATCATTGACTCTGAAAATGAGGCAGAAGTATCTATAGCAGCAGCCGTATTATTAGACCGCAGTCTAATTGGCAACATAAACAAAATGGTAATAAAAAAGAAGAAGCAACAGCAGTGGCAGAGGCTGCAATAATATCCGTTCATTCAGCAACAGCGCACGTTGCTTTCTTTTATGCCACAAACATTTTTGCTGAATGGCATCTTCGTAGTTTGTGTTTTCTTATCTTTAAATATTTTTAATGATACAACCGTCGTATTTATTTACAAATGTTATTGACCAGGTAACAACATTTTTGTTGTTGTTGCGGTTACTAATGTGCAAACGCACATAAAATGTGGCGTGAAAAGTGAAAAGCTGCTTTATGAGATGCAAATATATGAAAACGAAAAACTTAAGCAACGAACTTGAGAATTTTATGCGCTAAATTTTGTTGTCTTAGTTAAGATAATTTGTAATTTGAAGCAATTAATGTCTTTCCTTGCAGAACTAACAGAATTTTCTCATTCAGTTTTCTATGGAGCGTATGAGTAACTTTTAGTCGCTTGTTTCAGTGCAATGTAGAAAACAATAGCCAAAACTTAAACGTTCTTGTTGCTAGCGCAACTAATATTCATTTGGAAGTTCCAAATTGAGTTAAGTAGATTCTCAGTAAAAACTTTTTGTCATTAAGTAGAAATCGCAAGACATTTTTTTATATAAGATCTACAGCATATGTTGTACAGCATGAAAGCCCTTTTAGTATTTTGTGTGTAAATTCCAAGCGAAATGTAAAAATATGGGTATACCATCATAAATTTTAGCATAACAACATTTTGCACTTAACAGAACAGCAATAAATATTAGTTTGTAGTAAATCAATTTGACAAAACAATCAATAAAATTTGATTTTCTGCGCAGAGATTAAGATGCAAGAAACAACTGACATTGTAATAAAATTGCTGCTTGTTTTAGCAACATAACAACATATGATAGCTAAAGAGCCTACATACAAGAACACTGTCAGTAAGAAGTTAAGCCAAAGGATATATGACAACATGAAAAAGGTTTTAGGCAGTTGTCTTAGCAGACAATTCAATTGTGTGTTGTTTGATCACTTGAAGCGGCAACAACATATAGCAACAACAGCAAAAGCAGATTATAAGGGTTTCCAATGCGTGTGTGTTGTAGTTGGTATTCATGTTTCGCACAAAGTAAACTAATAAATTACAACCCTTTAAACTCTACACTTGGATAAGAAAATGAAAATTTTCCATCTCAGAATTGATAACATTACCTTAGGCTGACGTTGCTATAGTTAAGCGGCTATTACTTAAACCTACAACTTTTGTAGATCTCTTCTTAGTTGCTTAAATGACAATAAGAATAATATTCTTTTTAACATCGGAACTGAGTTATAATATCAATTTAATGAAATTATAAAAAAAGTGCAGACTTAAACTAAAAGTCTTGCATTTAGAAACATAATTTGATCAAATCTTACACTCATTAGCAGAAACCGATATTCATGTGAACTTACACAAATCGTTCAATTCTTTTTACACAAACATGACAAAAAAAAAAACACAAATGAGTGAAATTTAATATGAGATTTGGTGATGCATAAGTGTTTGTTGCCTCATGTATTGTAGATTTATAATTTCTGTTAAGCGCTGAACACTTAGTAAAAAAGCAAAAAAAAATCTGTTCTAATTGACATACTTTATGAAATAACTTTTCCAGCTGCATCGAATATTTCAAAAACAAAAGTACTAAGCAAAATCATTTATTTATTTAATGCATGCAAGAGTTAAGTAATGAAACTAAGCATTAGAACCTTATTATAGTCTCCTAAGCTCTATAAGCTATCATCAAAAACAAGGTGGTATCTCAACAAAACTTTAGAATATCGATTGGTGGCATCATAGAACTCTACGGAAATCAAGAGCTCAAAGTTGATGGCGTGGTTACGATATTTTATACCAACGTCATTATCAATGACAAAGGTGTTTATCAAATATGGTTATAGAATTTGACATGATTTCATGATGCACCATTAAATATTAGCCAATTATAAAAACTTAAAACAAAAAAAAATTTATTTCAATTTTGGTATTATAATTAAAAGATCATCAAGATAAAAATTTGTCAACAACTTCTGTCACTGCCAATTAGCAGTCATAATTATTTTCAATTTTAATGAGAAAAAATTTTAAAAAAACAATCTTTTAATGGAAATTTGATTAATATTTTTAGAGTGCTTCCGCGAGCTTATTACTATTTATATTTAATTTTCATAATTAATAATTTTTTATGCAAATTGAATTAAATTTCGCCAAATAGGCAAATCTTATTAATAGAAAAACAAGTTTGCAGCTAAAGTCTTTTGTTTAAACAAAAGTTTAATTTTTGTTTTTCGCTCACAAATGCTAGAGATCGATAGTTCTAGGCAACAAGTTCTTGCAAGTTGCGTTCACAAACAAATGCTAAGGTTGAAAATCAGAAGAAATAGCTTAAGTTTAATAAATATTCTAAAGAAAAGAGTTAAGCAGCGAACTTGCTTGCAACAAAATAAACAAAAAACCGTACTTAAATCAAATCTTTAATGTTCTCTATTAAAAATAAGATACACAAAAATGTGTCTCAAATGATTGCATGCTCGTGCGGATGTGTAGAACGATAATAAAAATTAAAGCTCAACAGCGGCAACACCTCAACTTAAACGAATTGCCAGAAAACAATTGAACTACTTGCTATTGCTCTCGATTTTATCTGCTGCTACTGCTGTTGAACTTTCAATTTAGTTAGAGCAAAAACAATTGCTGTTGCTACTGCTTGCAAGCAAATTATTGCTGCTGTCCACTCACTAAGAGCAATAGCAGCAAGAGCAATTGTAATAGCAATAAAGCCAATGTTATGTAATCACATTAATTGCACGACATTAAGCTGCAGCTCATACACAAGCATGTGCATACTTAAAATGACTGGCAGCTAGAAAGAAAAAAACAAAAACTTAAAGACTTCGCCCATATTGCCACACCCCATTATATGTATGCTGTGGTCTGTTTGTTGCTGGCGGTAGCAAAGAAAATGAAAGTCAAACTACGAGGAACAAAAACACAAATCTTAAATGCAATTGCAAGCTTTAAATAGGAGCATGAGAAAAAATGCGCAAGCATGTGAAAAATTAGTGCAGTCAATAAAAGCTACAACAACAAAATAAATTAAATAACAAAATGTTGCAGTGCGACAGAAAGAAAACAAATGCATTTTATGCTGCAACAGTAACAACAATAAAAACTATTGCAACATTTGACTTATAAACAATGATAATTAACTGTTTGGTTTTTTCATCGCTATTATTTGGGATTGTTAGGGTCTAAATTGGTTAAAATTTTTAATTAAAAATTATGATCCTTTTTTCAAGTGGTTTTATGCAAAATAGCTCAAAGCTATACATATAGAGTGTTTCTTAGAGTGTCAAAGTTTTTAATCAAAATAAGACGCAAAAAGTTATCTAAATGACTGGAGTATTGATTAAGTCGCTAGATAATTTGATAGTTGAAATGAGTGCTGCAAATGATCAAAATATAACGCAGCTTAGAGGTCAAACTTTCGATCACTTTTTCGAGCATTTGAACACTTATTGGGGAAATAACACGAGCTATGCGGATGTTCAAAGAGTGTAATAGTTTTTAATAAAAACATCCTATACTCTTTTCGCCCTCAAATTTCAGTTTTATGACTAATTTTTTTACCTCAGGACACTTGCAAAACTTATTGTTTTTTCAGTCTACGGTACACATTCGATAATTGCAAATTGTTATTTACGATTTTGTGTTTGACAACTCATACACTTGAGGTTTTTTAAGTAACTTCTGGGTTTTTTCTTATTTCTCGTTCCATACACAATTTTATGACTAAGCAAATTCCTTGCGCTTGTTTACGCAGTCAAAATGTTTTGTTAAACAAATTAGGTTTTTCTACCGTTTGCACAAGAATTCAGTTTATTATTTACACAGATTTTGTAGCTGTTTAAACTGTCAGTACAGGCAGACACGTGTTGTTTGTACCAACAACTAACAAGAATTTTTAACAAAAAAAAAAAGATTTTGGTGATTATGTTCATACATAGAAATCAAGTTTGTTACTTAAGTCTTTCGTTTAAATGCACAAGTTTGTTTTTTGATTTTTTATTTGTTTCACCAATTATGCAATAGGGAATAACGATTTCGGCTATAACTATTGTTGTATCGAGGTAAATATTGTAGCAAGAGAATTTTAAGCGTTGCCAACATTAAGTTTACCATAAAAATTAAATCTTATGACATGGGTTCGGGAGACTTAAGAAAAAATGTACGACTTAATTTACCTACAGTTTCTTAATTTGATCGATATGAGGTACATTTTTTGAAATTATATAAGCACTTCATTATTGTATCATAACTTATTATACGTTAACTTGTCCCGGACACAAGAGTATTTTTAGGTCAAAGTGTCAGTCTTCAACATCCTACTTGGCCTAAGTTAATCGATAATAAAATCTGACGTGTTGTGAGCAAACGGTTTCCTTTTGGGATAAAAATAAGGTAATTTTATGGAAATCGAAAACGTCTTTTCATTTTTTTGTGTGTCCACAATCACTTTAAACAATAAGTGCTTATAGAATAAAAATCGAAAAATCTGCATTGCTTATATACTAAACTATATTTATTTTAAAATTCAGATATAAATCCATGGACCTATAAATAGCACATGTTTTAAAGTGTTTGGTTTTTACAAAGATTTCATCTTCATATTCAATAATATTACAAACTCATAAATAAAATAACAAAAACTCTCAAAGCGTAAAAAAAAATCAAAGAAAATAGTTGGACATCTTAATAGCACAATCTGAAATGTAGAGAATGTGTTTAAATTGCATTTGTTGGTTTTTTGGAATGTACAAACATTTCAATCATTAATATATTGTGCTTTAGCTTCTGTTTCTTAATGAGAGCTCACACCTGAACCGATACTCTCAACGAGTCTTTGACATTTTGTTTTATGTTAAACAGACCAAGTTTTTTGTGCGGCAGACTAAAGGTCGTCCATATTTCTGTAATTTTCCATTGTGATTTATTTTTGTTTATTTTCGTAAAGTTTTTTTAGCGATTCAGCGATCAAAGACATTTACAGTACCCAGTTTAAATTTTACCAAAAGACTGTGCCCAAGTGAGGCATTGTGTTCAGATGACCACGAACTTGGCATATTAGAAAAGTGCTCAACGTTTTGTGTTGCTATTTTCCAAATTATTAATTCAATACAGCAGTAAACATTCTTTTCTAATATTCAATTTTTAAAATACTCCGATACAAGCTTACAAAATTTTATGTTAAATCAATGTTAGTTGCAATACTTAATGATTAATTACAACAATTAATTTCTATTGTGTAACAATAACAAAAGCGCTAGTAACCACAAGGCACAAAGTGCATTTAAAATCCAACTATTAACCTGCCCACTCATAGCATAAATGGGCCAATCAGCTGTGGCCACAAGAGCATTGAAAAATAGCAACAGCAACAATATATTGCTGATGGTATTGTTGCCGCTTTGTATATCATTTTGAAATGCAGTTTCACTTTGAAGTTTAATATAAAATCATTTAATTGTTAATAATTAATTAAAAAAAATATTTTCTGTAGTAATGTAGTACTAGTGAAATAGTAATTTTCAACCACTACCCTCCTTTTGTCCCACAGCTTTATATTTTTTATATTTTTGTTGCTTCTAATTGAACGCATTAAAATACTTCAGTGCAATCAGTTTTCACTTTAAGTTTTTTAATATTTTTCTTTAATGCGATTTTTCAATCGAACCGACAGCAGTAACAACAACAAATGCGTTGCGTTAATTAATTGTGTATGTGGAGCTTAATTTTTGTTGTTGTTATTTAAAGCTTTTTATTAATGCCATTGTTATTGTTGGTGCTATTGAAATCGCACTGCTGTTGCACGCTTACGACTATATTTTTTTTTTAGTTTTTTTATTATTCAAAATATGTTTTTGTTTTAGGGGTTAACGTGTCTATCTGACCTCTAAGTCGCTAACACTTTTGTATTGGAATTCTCTTGTTTCTTTGGTGTTAAGGGCTTTAGATTATGATGTTACTGTAACAGTTTACCTATTCACATATTAATTTTAAAATAATTTTTAAATGATTTCTTGAAAAATATTTTAGAAATAATTAATGAATACATAATGCGTAAATTTTTGAAGAATTTTCTGTTTAGCTCACAAAGCTTATGCTGACTATAAGAAAACCTGACACTCTTGCTCTCTATGAAAATCATATGATGGGACAGTAAAAAATTCAAACAAAATCGACACTTTTCAGGATACAATATACTCGGTGTGTTTTGAATTTGATTTGAATAAAACTTTGGACATGTATAGCTCAGAACAACGATAAGAACAAAGATTCACTCAATGCAACATATATCAGTTTTATATTAAAAATAAACCCCTAACAACCTTAAAGCTATTCCGGCCATCAATTAGGATAAAATCAACTATTCTGTGTTGTTTTCTGGTAAGTGTTGTGCAGGAAATGTTTACTTTTTATCTCCTCTTCTATATCCCTTCCACATTGTCTACAGAAGTTAAAAGACCAAACATCTAATTGCTCCTCATATCTACCGATGAGTTAGTGGACAGTTTTGACAGCAACAATTGACGATATTGTTGTTAGCAAGAAATTTGAACTATAGCGAGTAAAAACTCAATTATTTTAAAAGAATTTTTGGAAAAGTTAAATATGAAAAAATGTGATAAGACCGGCATAAATGAAATTTAGACAGAAATATCAGAAGATTTAAAATTTTTTTTATATGAAAAAAATATTCTGAAGTCTGACTTTACTTAAAAAAAAACTAGTCGTTATTTCCAATCTACCCATTTCAAATAATTTATTTAATGCTACCGCATTGTACTGAACATTCATGTCTCATCGTTGTTATATTGAACGAGTAATGGTAGTAACAAAAAAAGGCTGATTACACTGCTCCCGCTACTAATACCTTAATTAAATTTCAATAGCAAACAGTTTTAAACTGTCAATAATTTCATGGCAATTAAGCTTTGTTATTGCCAACACAGGCTGACAGAGATGTTAAAGTTTTTTTTTGTTTAAGTGGTGTTTTTGCTACCATTATACCCACATTCATATATGAAAAAAAACACACTCAATAAGCCTGTCAAAGAAGCCTTACATTAATAACAGCGCCAAACAGATTTTGTAATATTAGCTGTCTTTTAAGATTTTTCGCTTAATTTTGTTTACTTTATTTTGAAAAAGTTTTTTATCTCTCTATTTTACGCCAATTGCTGTGACCACTTTTAAGCTGCCTATATTTTGTGACACCTTTTCGCTATACATCCCACCCGTTGTAGGTTTTTAGCAGTAATTTAGTGCATTGTGCAGTACTTGCAGTTGCTGTTACCATAAAGTAGATTACAAAATAGTGAAAGAAAATTTGTGTAAGAAGAAGAAAAAACAACAACAACAAAAAGTGGTGCACTTTTTTTTCTCACTACTGTCATTTGAGGTGGTGTCAATCATTTTTTTTGCGTTTAAAATATATTTTTGTGTGAATTTTTGTATTAAATGTCGTTGAAACGAAAGACTTAAGTAACGAACTTTTCTTTTTTTTTTATTAACTTAAAAAATGTGTTATGAAAAAGTTTTAGAACTCCGTTTGCTGCATAAGTAATGATAAATAAAAATTGATAAATAAATTCCACAAAAATGTACAACAACAAGTGCAAATTTTATTGTTATTGTTGCCCCAGTACAACAGCACAACCAACGAACAAAATTAAAGAAATAAACATTTTTTCGGCTTTTCTGTTACAGTTTGTTGTTGTTGCTGTTGTTGTTGTAAAATTTGTGTTGCAACGCTACTAGCGGTTTTAGCGCGCATTTACAGTTGCCATTTTTCTCTCGTATGCTGCTGTTGCTTTTTGTTGTAACAAAATGTTAAAAATGTTGCAACACTTTCCACTGCTGCAATAGCAGCAACACTGCAACAAGTAAAAAAAGTATTGCGCACATGTTGTTACACTGCCAGCAGCTCCAATTTTGTTCTGTTCATTATTTTCTTTATGTAGTTTTTTTGTTGTAATTTTGTCTGTTGTAATTTTAGTGTTGCTTGTTGTTGTTGTTTTTGCCACTGACATGTGTTGTCGCAAAGTGTCTTTGACTTTATTTTACGCGAAATGATGTGTTTGTATTATTGTTACCATTATTATTGTTGTAGTTGCGATTGTTGTTTTATGGCATCCAGCATGTCTGTCAGTGTGAAATGATAAGACATCTTGTTGTTGTTGCTATATCTGTTGTTTTTTTGTTGATATGAAAAAGAATTTTATACAATTTGATTAGTTTTAGGGACTTGGTATAAAATTGCGAAAAAAGTGTTTAAAGATTAATCTTAAAAAAACTGTATAAAATCAAGAAAATGTCCAAAAATTTAATCAAGGATTATTGAAAGTTAATGCAATTATGCTCACGCAAAAGAAGGATGAAAAACTTTACAAAAAAACATAAAAAAGGAGATTTAGATTTTTGAATGTTTTGATATTTCTTCTGACCATTTCTAAGCAGATGATCTGCTAGCAAAATCATTCTATAAAAATATTTTATTAGTTAAAATAAGAAATTTTCAAAAATAAAATGACTATGAATTCTATTTATTTGTGGTGTATCGGAAGAGAAAGTACTTTGTAGTTTTGAGGTAAAGGTTCAATAGAGTGTGTGTCAACACCAAAAAATATCAAAACAAAAAAAATAGCAAAGCAAAAGAAACAGCAATAGCTAGTCAGACTGGTATTACTCATTGCTAAATGAAATCGTCAGTGGCCTTTAAGCGATCAATGGTCACTTTTTAGCATAGAGTTTTTTAAAACCCAAGCAAAAATTTGATGCATTTTTAACAAAGGAGTTGGCGTATATTTTTTTAAAAAAGAAATGGTCAGGAAGAAGATGGTACAATAATTCCACTAGCAAACATTTTTGGTTTCAGCACTTACATATCTAAGGTATTTTTTACGGATACTTAACTTACCAGTTTATTCATAGGATCTTAATGTCAAAGCTTCAAATTATTGTGAAAAGTTAAAAGCACCATATTCTGTAACACCTATATAACAAAGAATGCATGTCTCTTATCAAATTTGTATTATATGCTTGGATCGATGTGAAAAACTTAACTTCGCATATGGCCTTTTATGTCAAACACCAACTGTCAATAATCAATTGAAGTTAAGCCAAAAAATAAAAATAAAAAGATGTAAAATATTGAAAGGTCTGTTGCCTCCTATCAAAAAATCTAAAAACATTTTGTAACCTCCTTAGTCAGCCTCTCAGCATTGAGCCTGGCATATCACTACAACCTCGCACGTTTAAACTCATTGACATGTTATGAAAAATGTCTTACAAAGTAACTAGAGCAGCTTATTTAAATTACGAGTTATTTAAAAAAGAAAAAACGACCTACGACAGATCGCATATAATAACCCAGTTGAATGTTTAATAACGTCATATCAGTTTCGTTGCATTTTTTTTCGGCACACCCATTTCAATGCTCATGCTCGTATTATTGGATTTAGTAGGCCAAATAGCGAACGCTAAGCATTAAATCTTGCTATTTTTGCGCTCAAAAAAAGAAATAACTAAGTCAAACTTTATGTATTTGGATTTGAAGTATTGCATTGTTATGGCCTTCTTAAGTTCTTTTGACGGTTTTGTTTTTGATTTTTTTTTTCTAAAAAGAGTCGTGCAACACTTAAGCCAAGTTAGTTTGTGTGTGTGTTTTTTTTTATTTAACATTTACTTTGCTATGTAATGACTGCTGTCAGTTTACCTTTTTTTTTTTGTTAGATTTTATTATTCTGTGGTGTATGCAGTTGTTGCGCTAGTGCCTTTTGTTTCCTTTGTCTTATTGGATTAAGCGCCTCTCAAATTGGCAGTGGGTGGTGTTGTCTTAGGCGTTACATTTTGTTTTGGCTTGTTGTGCACGTTTTTGGTGTTTAATTTTTATTCGTAAGCGAATTAGAAACCTTTTTGTTAGATATTTACGCTATAGAAGGTGGAAGTATGGGAATTAATTTTCAAAAATGAATTATTAATGTTTTTGGCAATCATTTGATTTTATGAGTCTGTGCTTTTGTGATATTCTTTATCAATAACTACTAAACTATCAATATTCAATAAAAATCATACTGGGTAAAAAGTTCTTAGAATTTGTCAAAACATTCAGAAAACAATTTGGTTTTTGTTTAAAAATTTTTTTTCTATGACGTCATTCATTTTGTTTTTTTCGCCAAAAAAAGAAATTTTCATAAAAAGTTGCATTGTGCTAAAAGTTTTTAAAATTCGTGAGAAAACACTATAAATAGCACTAGTTTTTGATTCAAAATATTCCATTGATAAGAGGTTCCTTTTCTTATGTACTTTTTTCTACAGATTTCGAAAATAAGAATTCAAATTTTTTGAATGGTGCAGTTTTCGAGATATTATGGTCACATAATTTTTTCCACCACCATTTAAAAATCATATCATTAGCTAAAAATAAAGCTCTAAACTTTTCCACTGAAACTAATTTCTGTCCCAACTCTTTTACATACATATAGCAGCACTGTCAGACGGTTTTATGCCCTTACTGGTAGGTGGAGCATACATACATATACATATCTATATACCAATCTCATTGTCTGCTTCCAGTAGTTAATGAAATATGATGAAATCAATTTTAGAGGGCGTGTCGCTGTCCATATTCCCAAGCCAAACTTCGCAAAAACTTTCTATCGACTATAATAAGCATTTAAAAAGCAGCTTCGTGAAAACGTTATTTAAAAAATACTTTTGTATTAGGGCCACCCCAATTATGCGTTCTTAATTAAATTTTTAAGACCTAAACTGTGCCCCAACTTGGTGTAAATTCATAAGAATCAATTAAGCAGCCTTCGAGAAGCTGTAATTTTAAAAAATAGTTTTGTGTGAGCACCGCTCTAAATATGGGCCCTTAATACCATAAAAGTAGCCTAAGCTTTTCTTCTTAATGTGAAAGCTACGTTGTGTGAAGTCGGTGTGAGACGATTAACCGGTCTGCGTGAAACTGATATTTAAATAATATTTTGGTTTGGGGGCCACCCTAAATATGCACTCTAAATAAAAGTTTTATAGCTTCGTAACATAAATTCCATGTGAATCGATTAAGTGGTCTTTGTAAAAATGTTTTTTTTAAAAATATTTTTATAGAAGGACCACCCTAAATATGCACTTAATCGAAATAAAAACTTTCCTATTTTTTAAAAAAAATAGTTTGCGTCCTATTCTCAGCCTACTGAATACACAAACAAAGTTTCAAAAGAACTGGTGAAGCCGTTTCGGAGGAGTTTTGTTACAAACACTGCTACACGAGAATTTTATATATTGGAAGATAAGTTATTGAGGCTTAAAAAAGACACTAAATTTTAAAAATCAACATACCTTTACCTCGTTACATATTTATTTCAAACGTTCCATTTACATTTAGGGCACGCATGAAATAATTAAACGGCTACTTGCATAACAATTTCCAATTGTTACCAACTAAAGGGTGTTTTTTTTTAGAGGTTTGTTTTTCGAATAGAGATAAAACTGGCATTTTATGGTCAAATCTGGCAACTCTAATGTCATTTATGTTCAGTTTGGTTTGCCATTTCATCATGAACAGGTTGACAAAAGAACAACGCTTGAAATTCGTGCAAATTTATTTCGAAAATAATGGTTCAGTTCGCGAAGTTTACCGCAAGCTCCGTCCATTTTATGGTCGACATAATCGTCCATCAGAGCAATTAATTCGGTTAACCATGGATCGTTTTCGCACTACGTTTACTCTATGTGATAATACGCATCCGCAGAGACGTCGAACAGTGCGCACCGAAGAAACAATTGCCGCTGTAGAGCAAAATGTTGAAGAGGACCCGAATGAATCGATTCGCCACCGTGCACAGCAATTGGAGCTTTGTCCATCAACTTTATGGAAGATTTTGCGCAAAGATCTTGGCTTGCGACCTTACAAGATCCAGCTTGTGCAAGAATTAAAGCCGCGAGACCATGCAATGCGTCGTGATTTTGGTGTATGGGCCGAAAATGAGATTGATCTCGATGCTGATTTTCATCGCAAAATTTTGTTCAGTGATGAGGCTCATTTTTGGTTGAATGGCTACGTCAACAAGCAAAATTGCCGCATTTGGAGTGAAGAGAATCCACATGAGACCCTTGAGACGCCATTACATCCACAAAAACTGACTGTTTGGTGTGCTCTATGGGCTGGTGGAGTCATTGGGCCATACTTCTTCCGAAATAATGCTGGAGAGTCAGTTACCGTTAATGGAGACCGGTATAGAGCCATGATAACCGACTATTTTGTTCCCGAATTGGATGGCATGAATGTGGATGAGTTGTGGTTCCAACAAGACGGCGCTACATGCCACACAGCGCACGTCACAATCGATTTATTGAAGGAAACATTCGATGAGCGCATAATTTCGCGGAATGGACCTGTCAATTGGCCACCAAGATCGTGTGATTTGACACCATTGGATTATTTTCTTTGGGGATATGTGAAGTCGCTCGTCTACGCCAACAAACCAGAAACGTTAGGGGACTTGGAAGCCAACATTCGTGGCGTTATTGCCGACATACGGCCCCATATGCTCGAAAAAGTGGTTCAAAATTGGACCTGTAGAATTGGCTTTATTCGAGCCAGCCGCGGCGGCCACATGCCCGAAATCATATTTAAACATTAATGGCATAAAATTATCCTTCCAATAAAGCCAAATTGATGGACATTAAAACGATTTTCTTGTGTTTTATTTCAATTCGAAGCTCTATACCTCTAAAAAAAACACCCTTTATATGTTTATTTAATATTTAAGCATAATTGAATTTTGTGAATGGAAAAATACACAAAATTAATAAGCCACCATTATAAGTAGGAAAACAATATGAAAATAATAAGACAGCAAACGGAAAATGTTAAAGCTCTGTTAAATTTCTTTAAAGTCCAAACTACGCTATTAGTGCACAACCAAAAAAGGTGTTAGATATGAAATATTTCTGTACGAAAATTTAAATTTACGCTTAATTGGATGGCCAAAAAGAAACTTTACATTCAGTCACACATATAGGCAACAGTTGATTGGCCTTGCAATTGCTGCTGCTGTTGCTGCATACTTATAGCTGAAATCGAAACAACACTTCATTATATTGCAGACACGCCATCAAAAATTTTAACCCCCTATTGAGAGCAAAATACGTTAATGTGGAGCAATACATTTGAGTGGCATGCTATCAGTTTGATTTTGTTTTTTTTTTTCTTATTTCCAGACCATCTTGGGTTGCATAAAATATGTTGCAGCAATTGCGTGATATTTCGAAAACTTCACTTTAGATTATGCTCTTAGGCGCGCACACACATTAGTAATGGCTTTCAAGTTGCATTCAAGTTATGACAGTTGTATTGATTGGCAAACTGCACACACGCACCAAATATGGTAAAATGGTGCACATTAATTTGTGAGCAGCAAGTGGCGCCATCTTTTGTGCGTTGCCGCTAAGAAATCAACAAAGCGATCGATCAATGAAGCCGAAATGACAAAAGTTAAAGAAAGAGCGCAAATTGATGTTGGGAATATGCGATCAAGAGAAAAATTACGAAAGAAAATTTTTTTTAAATGCTTGGGCAGAATTTTTTTTCGTTTTAGTTCACTTTTATTTTAGTTGGATTACGATGAAAGTTCTTTGATTGCAAAATATTTTTTTTCAAAAATCTGGTAAACTGCAAAAAATAAAAATCGCTTAGAATACAATATATGAATTGTCTAACAATGGTGCATGATTTATGGCCAAAATATATTTCTAAAGCCAAAAGCAAATTGCAACACAAGAAAAAATCTCAAATAAAGGCACAATAGAATTAAAGCACCATTTAACGCCTGCTCAACTAAAGCAAAATGCCAAAAAAAAAAAATTCCAAACAAAACAAACAGTTACTATATGGTTAAAGCCGGGCTAAAATCGTAGTAGTGAGTAACCAAATTAAGCCTGTTGTGGCACACACATTGGTACATACTGTGAAGAACAAGTCTTGGCTTTATTTAATTCAACTTGGCTTAGTTGCAGCTACGGCTTAACTGAATGTTAACTCGATTGCGTCATTTGCGTTTGGCTCACATTTTGATTATCAATTTAACCGACGTCTTAAAATATCGAAAATGGGTCGAATTCCTGTTATTAGTCATTGTTGCCTTAATGCAATATTGAACAAAGTATTACTGCATGCTGCACGTACTAACTTATTGAATTTTGCCGCGCACATACACACATACTCACACACATACATGTAAGCGTAGACTTTTGCATTTGTATTGAAGTGCGATTGTCAGACTGAATGGGTGTCTCTCTGTCATGGGATTTGTATTGAGAATTGTAGATTATCTTGAATGCCACATTTGGTAATTTTGTTAAAATGCTTTGTCAGTTGTCTATTGTTATTGTAATGTTATTGCTTTTGTTGTAATTGATAATCCTTTGGCATTAAGTGATGTTGGTGGGTGTCAGAAATGGCGCTTGTGTGTTAGTTACACAAAAGGCCAGTGGCACTCCGTTACTATTTTATATTTCTTATTAAAACTATAGAAAAGCATTAACAATAAAGTTTGGTACTAGGCATTACTAGTTGTGAACAGTAAAATCTCATTTTGAGCCACTGTGCAGCAGTACCAATTTTTCTTTCAAAATCTTCGATCTGAAACAGTTTTCTACGATAGTTTTTTCCACATTAAATTTTTATTTTTTTCTTTACAAACTGTTTTCTTAAAAAAAATTTCTCTCAACTTTTATGCTTAAAAATAGAAAATCCCATGAAAGAAAACTTTCGCACGCAAATCAATCGTTTAAAAAAATAACTCCTCACACAGTTTTACTGCACTTCAGATCATTTCTATACTCCAATAAACTACTTTTTGAGTGCTCAAGTGTCAGCTCATCGAACCAGTTTGGTTTTTTGATGCGTTTCGCATTTGAATTCAAATTTCAACAAAAAACGAAACAAAAAAAAACAGTGAATTTCAATTTTCAACGCAACTCATCTCAATCAAGTGGATTACGTACAAATATGAGCTTAAAGTCTTCCGCATTCAATGCTGCTAAAAATTGTGGGTATCAATTTTCTGTAGTTATATAGTTTTTTTTCTTCAATGAGACCAACAATAAAAAAACGTGTGAATTTTATTTCAATGCTGTGCACAACGTTCTGAAATTTCTTTCTTCAAGTCCTCGCATAAGCGTAGGAAATGGAGCAAAAAGTTGTATAAAAATGAAACCAACTCGTGACTTTGGATAAGATGAAATTACGATACTAAATACTCACATCTTTCAGTGGCTTCCGTGGACATTTCTTTAGCTCGTTGGTGGCACTGAGAAAAAATTAGCTCTAAAATTTTACCGGACTCAAATTTTAAATTGAAATTACTCAAAAAGCTAACGTGTTAGAGCAATGTCGAATTGTGATTCTGCGTAGTTTTTATTTCTAAACAGACTACTTTAGTTTCCAATTCCTTTCACACTTCATTTATTACAGATATGTATAATTTTACGTCCATTACCTCATGTTCATTTTATAAAAAATATCATCTCGCACAACATACCGCAATATCATGATTATTGAAGTAGTTTTTGAGAAGTAGGCCCATACGCCAAACTTAATCAGAATTATCCTTTCTGTAACGTTTTATCGAATAATTTTGTTTTGGTCCATAAAAAACATAAAGAAATTATGGTGAATGTGATTTCGATTTTTCAACATTGTGTGACGACAAAACAGTAACTCTCATGCAACGATAACTCTCATGTTACTTTCGAAGCAATGCCATTTGCATTTGAGACATATAGCACTTGGCAGTAGTGGGAGACACTCTCAGTGATATAACTCTCAAAAACTTTATTCAATTTTGTCTTTTGTTATACTCTCTTATTTATTTAATTTTTTCTTTACTCTCCTGCGCACTGCATGCATTTTGATTTTATTTCTTTTAGTGTAAAAATGTTCCACGCTTTATCTAAGAAAATTGCACAAAATGTGGCTTAGTTTTCTCGTTGTTGCTCCATTTGGTCAACTAACAGGCTATTGCGCATGCGTTGGATGCACAGGAGTACTTTTCTTTACATTTGCCACCACTTTACTTTTATGATGCCATAAGAGCGTAGTTTGTAGTCAAGTATGTTCATAAATTTGTATGCGTTGAAATAAAAGCAACATATAATAAATTCAATAAATAACTCATGCACGTTTTGCACAAATTGCACAAAAATCAAAAAATATATAAAAACAAACGAAAATCCGGGCTATAAACTCAAGCTAAAAACTTACCTAATTTCGATGTGGTTACAATGGGTTAACGTTTCATATGATAATTTTAAGTCGTATCTTTTAACTTCCTACAAATTTGCAGAAAACATAAACTGCTATATAGAAGCTCAGACACAACAGAAATTAAAAAAAAATTAGGGTGGTAAAAATTTAATTTTCGAACTTGCATTTACTGGTTGCAAAATATACCTACAATTTGAATAGCACATTTTATTTTATTTTCTTTTAGCGAAGTACTTTTTTGTATAAACTCATTCTCCTTTTTTCTGTGAAGCTTGATTGCATTACATTAAAAATGCTGTCAATACAGCGTTTTAAAGAACCTTTTTTATATGTAGGAGGTGCCACGCCCTCTTCTCGACATTTGCCCAGTTTTTGTCCAATGCTTATATTTATCTAGCTCTCAGTATTGCACCTCAAAGTTATGGCTTATATAGAAGGTATGATGCCCTCTTGTCAAAATGCGCCCACTTTTTTTGCGTGATGCTTTTTAAACTATTTTGTGGATTTTTGTAAAATTTGGTTGCATTACGTTAAGTAACAATCTTAAAAGAGCGTTTTGAAAATATTTTTTAGGCATGAGCGGTAGGCGTGTTCGTAAACCAATTTCATGCATTTTCAATACCAAAATCGTGATTTCCACATGAAGGCAAACAATGACTCAATTGACTCAAACTTAATTGACGCATTTCAAAAATATTTGTGAATTTATCTTTATCTGTCACGCCCCTTTCTATGTGCTACAAACAGAACGACAAACAGAATAGACCCGATTTAGAGTATAATTGGATTTGAGAATTCTTAAGGTTATTCGAAAGTATAAGAACTTAATTTAAGAGTTATGTTGCTTTTAATGATGTTACTTTTGCACAAGTGCAAGGTTGAGATTACTGAACATTAATTTTGTGCCTGAGTTTGTCAATTTTAAGAAAATCAAAATATATCATCAAACATTATGTGGAATCTCTCCTGTTTTACTAACAAGTCGACAATGGGTTAGATAAAAATTTTAAGATAACTTAATCAAACGCGTTAATTTAGGCTAAATTTTTTTATGACAATGCCTGCAACATAATTTTTTTTTGCATACGTGATTTTATCGTTTTTTTTTTCATTTTTTCGTCTTCATTTTGTGTAAAATTGTAGCAATTAATTGTCGTTGCTGATGATTTCGTCATGTTGTTAACATTGAAAATCACGTTTGGCGCGTAAAGTTCATTAGTCACAGGCGGCAAACAGCATAAACGCGACAGCAACAACAACAACCACATGCCTGACAACATCATCAACAATGGTAGCAGCAATAGTAATGGAATGTTATTTGTTTGTTCATTTTTGGCAGCAGCAACAGCATACATATTGCTTACCTTATAATAGCAACAACAACAGTCACAACACCCTAATATAGCAACAATAAATGAAAGAAGCCAATAACAAGTTTTTTCTTTTTCCTTAAAAAAAAACTATTGCTGTTAACAACATTTCACTTAGTTGTTGTTGTTGGTGTTTCTTTGTTGCTGTTACAGCTGTTTATTGGCAGCGTGTCATACGCATGTGGTCATTTTTTATGGGCGTTGCAAAAAAGATTTTTATACTTTTTTGCTGCAGATTTGCGCTTTTGTGACTGCTGTCCAATTTAACGTCGAAGTGTCAAAAGTCATCACAACAACAGTCATACAGCGTTCAGCTGAAGAAGACATTTTTGCCAGTTTTATGTGCTTTTTATTGCTATCCGCTTTGTGGTTGTTGTCCTCTTTGGTATTCATTATTTGGCAATAAATTTTTATTTAGACATTTGCTGTGATCATATGATATTTTATGTCAAGTAACTATGGTTGTTGTCACTTATGGGTTTTATCTATCTTTTAGTGTCGACAATTAGTTTTTTAGTAGTAGATTTTATTGTGGTTAAAATTTTATTGTTTTTTGATGAAAAGTCGATAATTAACAGCTTACATCATTGATTATTTGTCTTAAGCTCATAGTTTTGGAGTCTTCAATCTCTGATTACTCTTCCACTTGCTCTGTAATCTCTAGTTGACAAAGTCATTTGTGAGAAATTAACCGGGAATCACTCAAATAAATTGGATTGGAAAATTTATAAAAAAATATTGATGGATTTCAGGCCAAATTATGTCTTCAGAAAAGGTTCTATTCAAAAATTTTCTGACCCCCTTTTCTATTTTGGTTATAGAATAGCAACGTATTTATTTGTGACAAAAAATCATTCCTGTTTGAGGTTGTTTGTGTTTTTTTTTTTAATATTTTAATTCTGAGCGTTTCTTGGAGAAATATTAGCTAAAGAGCTAAAAATAGAAGTAACAAATGCACAAATAAGAAAAACATTCTGGAAAAGTATATAAAACGTAGGTTAATTTTTTCATAGACTATACTCATACCAGAAAATATGCATAAAATTCTTTATTATTATCGTTACAAAAAAAATAAAATTTATAAATTAATAAATAATCAAAAAAATATAAAAAGAGAATCCAAAGAAGATAAACAATTACTGAGGATGCTTTGCGTACACGAATTAATAAAATGCTGCTGTTGGCTATGAAAACAAGAAAAGCGACACAACATTTCTGTCTTTAAACAGGTACTCGCCAGTATTGCTGTTTTGCGCCCATAATTGAATAAAAGTGCGCAATTTTTTTTTTTTGTATTTTGGTCAATAAAAGACAAGTTTACAAGGTCGTTTGCTTTACTGATGGCTAATTTCACAGGCTTTTATTTTGTGTGTGAGCAAATGACATGGCATCACCAATTATTTTTTTTTGTGCTGTAAGATGTTTATAATAATAATGGTTTTTTAGTTAGCATACATCTTTTTCCACCTAATGTTTAGCATTTTTCATATATTATGCAAAAATATGATGAAGTATTATTTTTTGTCTATTTCTTAACTTATTCCGCTTTCAAAAGCATTGTCATTTGAGACCCAGTTATTTATATTTGACTATGATCTTATGAAAACAAATGTCGTAGTACTGAATGATCCGCTGTTTCTTTAAAACTGCAATTTAAGACCAAACTGCGCTATAATCTGACTTTAAGCAATTATTTATACTTTCTGTCTAAAATCAACGTTGTCTTTTCATAAAGACTCACTATATTAACTATCACAAATTAAACATTTTATGCAGCATCGCTGAGGTAGCAGATTCAATTCACTAAGTTACCACAATTTTTGGGCTGTTTCTAAATACAAAAATATCGCACTTTACTTGGTAATTTTTTGTTCAAAAATGATATGCGATGATATTCAATATAAAATGAGCATTAGATAAAGGAAACCTTTGCTACTTGGAATAATTGTTGAAATAAAATATTTCTTTTATATGAACCATGAGTTATATCGACAACATCAGCTTCAAAACCACCGTAGCTTGACATATGTACATTCTTAAAATCGAAGATGAAGATTTCATTATTTTAAGACACGATTTAAAAGAGGAATGAATGCATCAGTGATGATTAAATGGTTACACATGTAACTTTTTGTGTCCTATTGGCGCGTGGCATCTAGTACTATTCAAAATTCACTGCAATTTAAAAAATTATTTCAAATAATATTAAATTTTTCTAATATTTTGAGAAAGTCTTAAGAAACATCCCGCAATCATGGTAAAATCTCATGTGACTAGTATATGAAAACATTAAAAACATGAAAACTTTCTTTAGATTTTAAGTTAATTTTCATCTTGTACCACTTTATTAAAATCACATGAGACTTTTCAAAAAATCACATGAGATTTTTCGAAAAATTTTATGATGTTTTAATAAATTATGATTTTTAAGAACTTTTGCAATAAAGTTTCCCGAAACAAAAAAAAATTGAAAAAAAGCTCATTATGATAACTGAAATATTAGGATAGCAATACAATAAAGAAATTTTATTTCATATAAAAAATAATTATACTTTAAAAAGAAATAGTTTAAATAATTTTTTATTTTATTTTCAGGTAAAGAATTTTAATGAGACTAAAATATATTGCATTACAAGTAAGTTCGAACTCATGAAAATTTTGCAACAACATAACATCAATCATTAAATTAACACTAACAAAACGATATTAACCATTTATAGAAGAAAAATTTAGCACTACAAAAAACACTTAAATATTTAATCAAAAATATTAATGTGCAGTAACAACAAGCTTAATGTTTCCAGCAACACATTCCACAAAAAGAACCACAGCAGAAAATCTAGAAATAAATAATGTGCAACACAGCCATAGTTCACCATTGCAGCAGATAAAAAAAAGTTGTAGCTCATTAGTAGCAACATTGCTGGAGTAGCAACAAGAACAGATAGAAAAAAGTCATATATGTGCATATGACAAACTTTAAGCCAAATGTTGCATGTCATTTTTAACTGCATGAAAGAGACAGCAAAAAAATGTGACATTTTTAAGCGACAGCAACAAAGAATGTGTCAAATGTTAAATGAATAACAACAGTTGTTGCTACTGCCGCTGTTGTTACTGTTGTTGCCAAATGAATATTTACGATAACATTAACACAAAAATGCGAAGCACGAGACTCAAAATAAAAACAAACAAAAAAAAAAACACACAAATGACAATAACAACTATAATGACAAAAAATTCAACTCACAGCTGACAGCTACAATGGGTAAACAAAAAGCTCTTAACGCAACTTGACAGTTGAGGGAGAATTTAGAGCAGTTTTTTCGCTATTTACTAGCGACTGTACGAAAGTTATTGTCACATTTTTAATTGCTTTGATTTTATATTACCATTAGCATTAATAATGACATTACATTGACAGCTGCACTGTGACAGCTAAGGCACAATCACTCAAATGGTTTTTGTTTAAGTTCGCAGTATCTGAGCTGCTCTATTCACTACTACCGAAAGTGGAAAAAATGCGTGAACATGTTTGGGATTTTTGTGCCGATTGCATAATCGAAGTTGATATCGTTGAATTTGACACATTTGTGGCAATTTTTAGCGCATTCAGCTGTCAAATGGAAATGCCGCTGTTGCAGATGCCAAACATTTTACTACAACTATGGCAATAATGAGGTTGAGATTGTTTCAAAAATTAAATTGAGAGTCTTAAGCGCGATTTGTAAAGCAAACTGAAATGTGTTAAGAAGTTCAATTCTGCGTTCCCAAAAATTCTTGTCAGTTTATGTTATCAACTCATAATTGAAAGCTAAATTTCATATGTAAATCTTCGAATATTCATCTGAGCACACTGATAAAAATAAGTCATCAAAATCTAATGAGGAATCAATGTCACTGCAATTGTGAACAAGAAAATTTCCTTGCTGACTTGATGTAACTAATGCCGAAACAACTTTTAAGAATGTAATCCCTTAACTAAGTGAATAGTTAAAAGCATTTGGATGATTTTCGAATGCTGCGTGGACACCTTTTTTAACAAAATCTCATGGGATTTCATATATTGATTCTTATATATTATTTTTAAAGTCTAAAATGTTTGTTTACAGAAGAACAAACTTCATCTAAATATTAATATTGGTAGCAAAAATCATATCAAATCATACTTTATTGAATTTTAATTTTACATAGAATGTAATACTCAATTCATTTAAAGAAATCTCATGGGAGTTATTAAAAATCTCATGAAATTTTTAAAAACTGCACTATTTAAAACTTCACAAGGCATGAAACTATCATAAAACTTGATGATTTTTTTCATTAGCATCATGAGAGTTTCTCAAAAATTTGTGTATGGAAGTTTCCTTTAAAGAAATTAAAAGAAATATTTTAAGAAAAGTGCTGATTTATTGCGTTAAATAGCTAATATTTTCGTCAAATATTTACAAACATATTTCATACAAATTCACCGCCAACGATGCATGCTGCCATTCAAAACAAACAATTCAAAAATCAAACAAACGAAATCACAACTCTAAACGCTTAGCAAATATTTACAAACGATAATTGTGGCGGCACTGATGACGCTATTAACTGTTTTTCAAGCCAATAATAAATAAACAAAACTTGTAAGCAAAAATGTGAGGAGTGACGTTTCAAATCGAAAACTCACACTTGAAAATTACAGCAGCGAGCGGCAACATATCTGAAATGTAAAATATCCGCACGGTTGGTTACGCTTGGTAGTCAAAAATGAAAATCCAAAGAAAAATGGTCTCTAAGAAAATGAGAAATAAAATTCAAAACCAAATTTGTAAAATTTTAGATTTACAACAAACAATCGAAGAAAACAAATTGAAGAAGCAACAACAACAACAGGTCAAGGTGCTGCTTAGATGTAGCACCATTTTTGGACATATAGCAGCAAACACCATACTACTTTGTTTAAGAAAAATACTACTAGATGGCGTTACGTTCGTTCCACTTGAAATGTAAGAGATCAGCGGTAGATAAGCAACCAAGCTGTAATGCAAACAAAACAACACTTTGTACAACATCTAAAGTTGACTGTTGTCCATCAGAGGCTGACTGTCTGTCTATTCGTCTGTATAAGTTATATTTGCGACCGGCTACTAATGATGAATAGCTCAAGTTGGTATAGGTCAGGTCAATAACGTTGTATGGTGGCAATGCTAAAGTATTTGAAATTTTCTTGGTTAAATTTATGCAGATTTATGGTATTTTTACTTTGATGAATTTATGATTTGATGGCTTAAGTAGGGAATTGTTTTGTTTTTTTTCTGAAATTTTTTGTTTTGCATTTTACTAAAGGGCGTTCATTGGCCTTCGTTTGGTGTTTTTGAAACGTTTTATGTTACAAAGGCAAACGTTCAGGGATTTTTCATGAATTATGTTGTATATTTTTTTTTATTTAAGATTTGATTAATTTTTTGTAGAATTTTGCCTAGAGCACATTTGAGCATTTAACAGAAATTGTAGCTGAACTTAAATTTTTTTTATTAATTTTTTTCCTGTTTTTCATTATAAACTATTTTTTTAAAAATTTACTTAAAGCATGTGATAACTTTATCATTAAATAATAGCGTTGCATATTACTTTATGACGCTTCCAATTAAAAATGTGTTAAAATGTCACTTTATTCGTAAATACTACACCTGTATTATGCAAAAAAAAAAATTATGAGCACGTCATGTGGCTGCATCATTCAATGTTATGTCAGCATTTGTGCGTTATCAATGACTTCAGATTTAAGCCGCACATGCGCTAGCAACTAAGGTGCCCATAATAAATTCCACTTATTACCTCATAAAAGAGGCAATCGAAGAGCTTTAAGCGAACGTTAAAAAAATTTACACTGGGCAATTCATTGTGATTTTTAACAAAACTAGTGCACACGCAGAGTTAGGTTGAATACCCAATTGGAAATTGGAATGTAAGTGATAAAAAATTAGATATTTAAATCTTTATCTTTGCATTTAAGGACGGATAGCGTAGAAAGAAGCAAGACGAAGTCGCAATAGCAAGTAAGCTATCCAATTTTTAGAATAAGCTGATTATTAAAACTGTTCCTGTCCACAGTTCAAACTATGTTTCACATTTTCGGTTAAAGAAAGTTTGCCAATAGCTCAGTTGGTATCGCCGCAGACCAGAAAATCTCTATTACTGTGCGACATTTCCTTCCTGTTACGAGGTCAAAATGTAAGAGCTTCTGCTGCCGCCGTCGAATTTTCCGAAGTGTATAGCGGTAGTCATATAAATTTTAGCAATAAAAATTGTATTTGTAATTATTTTATTAAGCTTACAGTGTATTGTGTATGATAACACCAGAAACATTACAAAAACTGAAAAAAACAAAAATCAGCTTGCGCTAGTCATACTAGATTCATTCATTACTAAATGGAATCATCAGTGACCTTTAAGCTATGAGTGAGAATTTCAAATAAGATAAGTTTTCCTTTACATTGATATGTATAGAACGCAAACAAAAAGGTCACTGATGATTCCATTTAGAAATGGGTGAAACTAATATGATTAGCTTTAGCCGTTTTTTGTATTTATTTTTTGCTGTTATCACACACTCTACTGAACAGAACAGCTCTAAGATAATTGTAAAAAATATTATCTGTTAAATTTAGCCACGTTCACCAGAGTAGAGAATCAGCTGAGATCAGATTTTTGTCCGTCTCTCAACAAAACTTTGAAATCAGTGTATTACATTCCCTATTTGGTCACAGTGGTGCCACCAAAACTCATTTGGCTTAAGTTGACTGTGAATGCTGCTGCCAAACTGTCTGCCTGCTGCTAGCCGTCATTGTGCCATAAACTAAGTTAACAAAAATGATTATGGTAGACATATTTCAGTTGTTGTTGTTTTTGTCTCAGTAAAATTTTGTTACTGTTGTAGACACTTAAGCACACAAGCAATATTTCCGGCATCATAGCCATATCAAACGATACAAGTTGTCGACCAATATATTGAGGCAAAAGTGGACAGCACATACGACGTGTAATATCAACATGTTGCCACACAAATAAACTCGTAGAGTATGCCACATGTTGCACTCATTTTTTCACAGACTTTTTTTGAACTAAATTTTTCGTTTTCAAGCAACAATTTTTTTCAAATTTTCATTTGCGGAGACATAAAATTTTTGCGCACGCGTTTATTAAATCGTTTTTCTGAACACGGCGATTACTGCTGCTGCCAATGCAGCCAATGGTGCTGCAATGAAAAGTGAAAGGATTTAAATTATGAATTTTCGTGTTTATTAAAATCTTGTGCTCTTTGTAGTCAAAGTTAGTGGCTTAGAGGCGTTGTGTTATTTCATTTTTTTTACCTATGTCTGTATATTGCTGCATTCATTTTGTGGCATAATTAAAACTAGAAAAAATGCCTCAGTTTTAATTTCGTTAGTATTTAGTTTCTTATGGTGATGTTAATATTAGTGTTGCCAATATGTCAGTCGGACAGTCTGTCAATCAGTGGGGGGCTGCCAGCTGTGGCGGCTTGTTGTTTTTCGAGTTACTGCCTTGTAGTTTTAACGCGTTAACATACCATTAATGAATTTTGGTTTTTTGTTATTAGATCAATTGAAATTAATCGTCATCGTTGATGGCTCAAAATTGTTCCCCTAATTGGGAATGTGAGTTTTTGGCGCCGCTGGATTGTATTGTCAGTCAAATTAATTTGTTGTTACAATGTAACACCTCTTTTGAAATGGCGCTCTCACAGTTGCGTCAAGTTGTTGTACCAATTTGGGACTTATTAAAAATGTATGCAATCCTTGCGTAGGGTTAGAAAACGTGTAATTTGCATAAAAAAAAATCTGATTTTTTTTCGAAACATTGAAAAAATCGTTGTGTGTGATTAAAATTCGCCATATATTTTTTTTAGCAAAGCTATTGCAGCGTTAAATATGTGGGTTTCAAATTTGAGGTATCTTTTTAAGCTTTTAACGAAAGACATAAATTCTTTGAAATCTTTATTTGTTTTGATTGAAAATTAAATAATATTGTATCCGGTTAGTAGCGAAATAGATTTTCTTTCAGAACTGGAAAAAAATTGCCATTATAAGATCATTTCATAAACAATTCACATGATTGATCTAAGTAAAACATTAGCATATTAAAGAGGATATTTTGGATTTCAATTAGTCGCTTGGAAATTTTCACAAAAGGTTTTTTTATCATAAATATTTTAGTAATTGTTTGTAGACAATTAACTTTTTTTTTGTCTTTTGCATCTACCCTACATAGTCTAAATCCAGTGAAAAGCAAACAAAAAACCATTTCAGCACATAAGATATTTGGTAATTAAAATGCCAATAACAAGCAAATAAAATTTTAATCTGCAGCTAAGCTGTATAAGTTTTGGCCATAAAATGCGAGTTTAAGCCGCTTTTATTCATCATTAGATTATCAGAAATGGCATATTGTACACGTTTTTTATATTTCAAATTAATTTATCATAATTAAAATTCCATACGTGCAGCATGTGACACATGTGAGCAGCTATGCAGTGAAGACAGCAATCGTTGCTACCGGGTGAAAGTACGCCATGAATTCAAAAATGTCATATCGCTTTGTCAAGATCTCTAATGTGGAAGGTTGCCAGTTTGTTAGCTACTTAAATAAAAGTTTGGTTTTCTACTTTGGACATATTGGTTTGAAATGTAAATTTAATTAATAATTTATAAAAAGAGGCACACTATCATTATTTCATTACCGTTAATGTTTCGGATATATCTAAGCAAAATTTCCTAGAAAATATCGTACGCTAATGGACTTATTGATATGAAAGCCGTTAATTATTTTAAAATATTTTACATGATATTTTAAAGTTGTTTTTGCACTTAATTTTGCACTGAACTGCAAAAAGTAACTATACCGCTTCAAAGATAAGAAATTTACATGAAATATGATGAAGATCTTTTCATTTCTACTTAGTCTCAAAGAAATTTTCAAAAACAATGTTTAGCTTCATTGATTACTTCTTTGTCCTATGTTTTAATAAAATTTCATGTAATTTTTTTATAAAGAAAATAATTTTTTGAATGAATTTGATTGAATACCGCATATTTTTCCTAAGTCCTATAATATGTCATTAAATTAACTGCAATAAAACTATTTAATTTATATGGCTAGCGAAATTTACAGTAATTTCCATTGCATACTTTGCAGCATAATTTTCGAAACAAAATTTCAATTCACCTCAGACTAACTCAACAAAGAGTTCAAACACAAACATTTATATGTTTTACAATAAATTTCCAGCAGCGTTCACAATAAAATTATAACACTTTAGGTGAACTGTTTAAAAATTCCATACATAAATTCATTATGAACAAATTCTAAGCCCAAAGCGACAGCCAATACAAAAAATTGCAATTCCATGCGACAATAAACAAATTTCCATTTTAATGACGATTTCTTATCTTTTGGCAAGGATTTGTTACAGATTTCAAAACTGCAACCAAACAATAAATTAATCTTAAAGTGTAGAAATATGCATCAAAATCCACAACAGTAAAAACAATCAACAGTGTAATACATTTACAATAGCTACAACAACATGACAAATGTTTGCCTCAAAAATAGTGAATGCCTTATGTATTTCTAATAAAATACCCAAAACCAAAAAAGTGGGTTAGATCTGATACTACGACAATCTAATAAATGATCGAGACTGTGGCTAAAACAAGAACTAACTCTTGCATAACCAACTATACCATTCGCTTTTTTTCCACACGATTCCATTCCAAATGAAATTTGATTCAATCGCCAACGTTGCGCGTATAAAAGGCAGCAACTTTTTGTTTGAAACTCGACTCTTGAACCATAACGAGTACAAGTCGCGTGTCTCCAGTTGCTGCTGACCACGCCTTTAGCATGAAAATCGATCACTTGAGATCATAAAGTTACCAGTTAGTGAGTGACAGACTGGTTGGTTGCTGGTCAAACAGTAAACAGGCCGCTTACTGTTGTTGGTTGTATGCACAATTTTTGGCATTTGTCGCGCGTCTATTTTGCTATCGGTATCGCGCAAATCATTTGGGGGAGCGATACGTTAGCAAAAATCACGACACGTGATGCAAATTTTTGCTATGCCTTAAGCTTTTAATTTTTTTTGATTTTAATAAGCAGTAAAAGTATCGTTAAATCATTTGATAGCGAGTTATCATTTTTATATGAGTACTTTTTTACCTTTTGTTTGCCCACTTCTGAAAAGACAAATTATTTTATTTAAACTTGAAAGATTTTTATCATCCTGTTACCTTATCATGCAAGACGACGTGTATATCAAAAACCGTTTTGGCTAAAAAACATGTACACACCCAGCTACGAGTATATGCCAGTTAAAAACAATCAAACATCAGCAGCAACAAAACATTTTTGCAACACGAAGTAAACAAACAACGCAAAAAAAATTATTAACAACATTTTTCACATACGCAACTTCAGAGTTGTAACTTAAATTAGCAAATGTTGTACAACTTTATTGAGTAAACTCTTATGGGAAAATTCCCAACATGCCATGATAACTGATGGGCTGAAGTGAAGTGAATAAACACGCATGCTGAAAATGTTCAAAATGTAGGGTACCCCACCTATGCTCAATGTTGCTTTATGATTTTTAAATTGCACTAACAAATTGGGTAAGCAATTTATGTAAGAATTTCTCATAAGAAGATGAAGATAATTTAAGACAATCGGAATGTTCAATGCTTTTGACTTGCTGACTTTTACAAAACTCACGCATACTCTCGTTCAATCCTGAAATTAACCGATTTATACATTTGGAAATGCTGACTTCGTCGTGTAGCTCCTTCACTAATTTCTTACTATATGACAATTGCTACGTCAATTAAATTGCGCTCAGAGAACTAATCAGAACCTTTCCTAAGCATTTAAATATATGATAAGGTAGCGAAGCTCCACTGTCAGTTTATAAAATAAAAATTTAACGTTTGTCGTTGAATTAAAGCATTTGCTTTAGAAAAAAAAATTATTAATCATGAAAACCTAGGAAACTCTCATTGCAAGAAGCATTTGTGTACATTTGGAATGTCAGACGCACGTTTTTATAACCTCTTAAACTCCTTTAATTCCATTCTGTTGTGTAAAATTTTTACATTAAAAACAACAAGTTCTCCAACAGGCTGACGTTACTATGAAGCGAACTAAAAAATATCAGGTTGCTTCCGTGCACCTGCATTGTAGTGCATAATACTGTAAAATTGGAAGATATGCATTTTGCCAAGAAACAAAAAACAATTTAACACCCACGCATTGCTAGCAAACAAACAAGCAAAAAACAATAAAATCAAAAAATGCTACAATAAAAACAACAGCAGTTACAATAACGATAACAAGAACAACACATAGGTTTAAACAAAAAGTATGCAAATTTTTTGTTGGCTTATTTATTTTTCACTTGGCTTAAATTATTAACAAAACTGTAGAAACTTCATGCAAATTGCAATATGACTAATAGGAATTCAGTATGCTGGTGCCCTAAATATGGCCACACTTGATAAAACCATCTGAATTTATGTACATAAAAAACTAACACTTGCGATGAAAAAGAGTATAAAAAAAATTAGCGTATTTTAATCATATTTTGAGATGTTTTTTGTCGATGTGTCATCAAAATGAAACTATTGATATTTAAAACAAAAATTTATATCAGCAAAAGTTTTTGAAATGATATTCTCTTAAGCAAATACTAAGAGGAAATCATACCAATGCAAGGATTTGCTAGAATCGTCATTTCAATTTAACAGCAGTATTTCAAAGAAGAGCCTTAACTGGATAATATTTTGAGAAATGATATTATGTCAAAAACTACAGAAGTTATTTCAAATATTTCAAGTAGGCTTTTCTCAAGCATTCCCATTGGGTAGCTCATTTCAGTGATGTAATCACAAACAGTACACATCACTTTGTATGACAACGTCTAGATCACGCACAGTTGCGATGTTGTCAGGTTGCTGGCACACAAAAGCTACCAAAATTACCTACCTTAATGCGTAGGCTGCTACATTTTTATGAGCCTCATCAAAAAATTAGGCACTTTTTGGAAGAATAAAAAGTTAAATTTGTACGAAATTGATGCAGTAATTGTGGCAATTGAAAGCGACTTATTGCCATCATTTAAGCTAATCGCAACATCATTTTGAAACGTGAGTTGAGGTTTTGTCTGAAGTGACAAAAAAAAAGTGACATTTAGATACTCAAATGAGAATGGCAATAACTTGTCACATAGTAATGTTCGAGTACTTTGAATTTTTTTCACAATTAATTCACTTTGTATGTGACTTGAAGTTGAGTTGACTATGACTTCACTTAGGCTTGTATTAGACTTGTCTTAGACTTTTCTTAGACTTGACTTAGACTTGACTTAGACTTGGCTTAGACTTGACTTAGACTTGACTTAGACTTGACTAAGACTTGACTTAGAGTTGACTTAAACTTGACTTAGACTTGACTAAGACTTGACTTAGAGTTGACTTAAACTTGACTTAGACTTGACTTAGACTTGACTTAGAATTAGCTTAGACTTGACTTAGACTTGACTTAGACTTGACTTAGACTTGACTTAGACTTGACTTAGACTTGACTTAGACTTGACTAAGACTTGACTTAGACTTGACTTAGACTTGACTTAGACTTGACTTAGACTTGACTTAGACTTGACTTAGACTTGACTTAAAATTAGCTTAGACTTGACTTAAAATTAGCTTAGACTTGACTTAAAATTAGCTTAGACTTGACTTAGACTTGACTTAGACTTTACTTAGACTTGACTTAGACTTGACTTAAACTTGACTAAGACTTGACTTAGACTTGATGTAGACTTGACATAGACTTGACTTAGACTTGACTTAGACTTGACTTAGACTTGACTAAGACTTGACTTAGACTTGACTTAGACTTGACTTAGACTTGAGAAAACTAGAGAAAAATTTCCCAAAATATTCAATATCAAATGAACATCACACCTAATGTGATGTAAATTGTAAAGCCGATAGCTTTAGATACTAGTGCTTAGGATATTTTTTAAAATTTATTTTATAATAACAATAACATAACAACAATGAAAACGAATTCGTAGAAGAAATTATGTCACTTGAACATATTAACGCGACTTCATTAGCATTTTTAAGGCCGGATATCAAATCACCAACAGCTCTTGATCGCATACAGCCACATGCTACTGCTAACTATTAATTCGTGATTAAAACTGTCATGAGCATGTGCTTATAAGTTTTGGTAAAAATCAAAATTTTAAGAAATTTTTCGAATGAATAAAAATTTGTGCATTTGTCATCATCATCATATGTGAAATTTTCATCCTCTTTTACTGTATTTTACTTTTTCTTGAACAGCTACGCATACTAGTAATAAATATATCAATAAATGCTGGTTTCCAAATTAATTATGGTCCGTCCTTTTAAGAAATTTTTTTGAGCATCATTTCGTTTTAATGAACATAATTATTTGTATATTCTAGTAGGTTCTTCTGAAATGCGCCTTAAAATTCAAAATGCTTTAAATTTTTAAGTGTAACACCTTAACCGCAAAACATTACATCTCGTATAAATTACCTGAAACCAAATAATGCTTTGTAATTCTTGCCGCCAAGATTAAGACCAAAGTTTGCTTTTTATTAAAAGCGAAATCATCGTTTTCTCATAAAACTGAAAAGCCATCTAAGCAGCCACTGAAAATTTCAGCTTCATTAAATTTTAAACATTTAGTGACACTATAAAATTATAATCTCATATAACATAAGCCACAAACACTGTTACAAACTTGTAAAAATTATTCTATTCGATTAAACATCTAAGCTGTGAAAATTTCAACTTCATTCACAAACACAAAACTCACACATTAAAATGCAAAAAAGAAAATGAAAATATTTCCTAAAAAATAATTTAAGCAAAATTCCTTTCTTAAAAGAGTAGAATGTTTTAATCTCACAGGTATGAAAAAAATCACCCAAATAGCCAGCTATTGTCCTATAGGATATAAGTTAATTAACAAAATCTTCTCATAAGTTGGTGGCTGAGTTCACTAAGAAGATAGACCATAAATCGACTTAGAGAAGCTCGCGCATAAAAGTTTTTTATTAAGTTTCTTCCGAATTCTTTTAGTGAGAATATTCTTAAAAATTCTAGTAATTTTCGGCAACGTTCGAAAGTAAAAATTTGCATATTGTAATTGCTTATCTTATTTCAAAATCTGTTTTTTTAAATTGGACATTTATTTTATAATTTGTTTAATGACAGTCAAAAATTATAAACCATAAAATCTATCGCAGAAATGAACCAGTTTAATTGCAATAGAATCAGGTTCAGAAAAATATTGACACATTAATTTCAAAGTTTCTTATATTCTGCCACGGTAATAAACACAACAGCAAATTAAATCATTTAATAAATTTGTTTAAGTGTGCAAAAATTAAATTAAATACAAATTTCTGATTTATTGAACATTTAATTCAATTTTACAACCCTATAATATATTCTTCTTTCTTTTCAGGTACGTTAAAAACCATTAAAGAAAATAGGTAACCACACTATGACACAAACAATGTGAGTGAAACATGCAAAATTTTTATCAACTTTTGTTTTATATTAATTAATTAAATATTTAATTTTTTGTCGCCCATTGCTTTATTTTCCCATGCTCAAGCAACAGCTGTTACCAATTGAAAATAACAAAAATAAAAGTTTGTAGCTTAAGTCTTTTGTTTTATCTCCTACGCTGCATCAAAAGGGTGTGTTCGCTAACATTGCTTTGACGCAAGGAAAAAATAAATCATTTTTCTCATTTAACACAAAACCACTGCTTGACAACTACTACAGAGTTCATTTGATAATGTTTCATATTTCTGTTCACTTGATTTGATGCATTTTAAACCTTTAAGTTTTTTTTGCATGTGGTACTTTGGTGCATTATGATCTATCTACTCGTAATGCCACTACAGCTGACCATTTAATTTCCTTTCTAAATTACATGACTTTTCTCTCTTGCACGTAATATGCTTTTTGCAGTTGTTGGTGTTGCTTTGCCTTTGTTCAAAGTTATGAACTTCCTGCTCTTGTTTTTATGATCAGTCTTCCTGGCTACAGGGTTGTATTTCATTTTCCACCTCAATTGAGCGCACATTAAAAGCCTTTCGCTTTTTATGAAATGTTGCTTAGGCATTTGATTGAAATGTGCAATAAAATGTGCAATCAAAGGATAAAGATATTGTGTTGAAAGTATCATAATTTTGTTGAAATTATGAACTTATGAACTATTATTAAATGTTAATAAATTTTTGTAGTGTTGGCTTAGTTTTGATAAATAAATAAAACTAAAATACTTTTGATATTGGAACTTATTTTATTGGTAATAGTTTGAGACAGTCAGCTTTGCAGCTTCATTCAACAATATTTTAGGCACTTATATCTGAGTATTGAAGAAATATCAAAGTGGTCGCACTTTAAGTGAAATTTCGTCATAGCCGTCATTGGATTCCCTATGTTTTTTGTAAGTAAAGGGTTGTGTTGAAATTTGTTTTACCACGAGAATGACAATAGCACAGTTTTTGCACAAAGGTATTCCATATTTGCATATTGCATTGAATTTTCTTTTATTGTTATCACGGATCAATATTCGTATGTATTTTTGGCCTCACAAGAACTGAAAAAAAAATTATTTGATTAAAAGCGGCCAAAAACTAACAAAAAAGTTTATTAAGTGACACGCAATAGTTTTCAAGCATATAAAGCTAAAGGCTTCAAACTTAAATCGGCTCAGGGATATCTGACTTAAAAATCTAAGTTAGAATTTTATGACAGATCATGCGTGAGTTGTGACAAACTGTTATAGTATTTTTGGTTCAGTATTGTTTGAGATTTCAACATGAAAGGACCTAGCCCATCACAGTGTCTACAAATCATTCACCTGTACTACAAAAATCTTGCAGAAGATCCACGGTTTTTGAACAAAATTTTGGCTATATCAATAAACAAAATTTTCATATTTGGACAGAAAAGCAAACCAAAGAAATACCATTACATCTAGATAAAACGATAGTTTAGTGTTGTTTATGTCCTGGTGGAATCATCGGTTCACATTTCTTCAAAAATGTGGCTGGTCGAAAAGTAACTCTGGATAGCGCCCGTAATCGCACTATGATTTCGAACTATGTGTTGCCTGAGTCAGCAATATTTGTTTCCAACAAGACGGCGCTACTGACCACACAGCCCGTGAAATTATAGCTTAATTGAGAAAACAATTTGGTGAATAGTAAAGTCATTTACCTCAATTTAGTTGCCTTACATTTAGAACTTAACATGATATACCAAGCCAACGCGCATTGGAGCTGAAGTATTAAGCGTGAAATCGCTAGAAGCACAAAAAACCCAGGCAAATTATCAATTTGTAGACAAAATTATTTTTTCTTAAATTCATTTTTCACTGCATTATACGTCTGGCTGCTGTCAGGTTTTATTTTTTTTTTGTATTCTCCAAAACAATTAATATCACAAACATCAATACTTGTAAAAAAAAAGTTAACTTAAAATCTGAATTTTATTATTTTATGAATATGCCATATAGACACGCAGTAGTTACTTGCCGGCGGCAGCCGCAAAAGCAGCTACTACTTTTGGTTAGCAGCTGCAAGACACTGTCTGCTCGAAACAACAAATGACTATGATAAACGATCGATTTAAAGTAGTTTACAGTTAAGCTGTGTTTTAAATCTATTTTTTATTTTTATTCTTTCATATTATATCTTTAAAGCGCAGTAGCTTAGGTACACGCAAAACGCACTTATTTGGCTTAAAAATTATTATAAATCATTATTTTTCAATTGAACAGGCATATAAGAATTTTTCATGAATCACAGGCTGTTTTCAACCTCTGCTGAGTGTTATTTGGAGCTGCGCTTGTGAGAAAGTTTATAAAAGAATTTTAAATGTAGCATATGCATAAGAAAAACAACAACAGCATCCATGTCGTAATGATTCAAAAATGACAATTTTCAAATCTAAAATAGCTTACTTTCGAAGGAAAGATAATATTTTTTAGTTCAAGCAGCCATCGCTGAAAGTTAGGTTTTATTGGAAAATGATCAAATATTTGCTCTAAGTTATATCGAAAGTACAATAGATCATAGAAAAAACATCATTTAATTGTTTCTGAAATATCGTGTTAACAGTGCGTATGAGTAACACCTAAATATAATTTAAAGCTCCTCCTAATGCAATTTGTTTGCACAATGAAATATTTTGATCGAATATACATAGTGTTTTATCTTTGTTGGCACTAAGCTTGCAGTAAACTTAAGCAAAATTTCATCAAAATTGGTACAGCAGCATATTACTTTATTTGACTGAAAATTAAAGATTTTAGTATTGTGCCAAATTGATCTTAAAATGACTAACAATAATACTCAAAGATAAAAGTGGCCGCGAACTAAATTTTGTTTTATTTCAAGGCACCAAGCTATAAGTAAAAGCAGTCACAGTGCTTAATCCTATAATTTATCGAATACAAGGCAACAGCCTTAACAGTTTCACATGCTTAAAATTATAATACTGCCAAAAATCTCCAACTATACAAATCTACAGCAAAAAAAGCTTCAAATATTTTATCAAACTTGTTGACCAACATTGTCATATCCTTTCAAAAAGGAAGAAAGAAAAATCACATATTTCTTAATGACTTTATTACACAATATTGCAAACATTAAAACTTTGCCTAGACAAATCAACATAAATTTGCAATTGATTTCTAAAAGTAATAAAGCAATACCGAAAAATTTGCGTGTCAAAATGCTATAATTTTTATTTTTTCTGAAATAACTCAACAAATTTTCGAAAAAAAAACTATAACAACATATGTTAGCAAAACTAAAGCAAGTTTGGCTGGTCTTTGTAAGAAAGAAAAAAACAAGTAAAAAACCACTAACTGGAGCACCATGCCATGGTAAGTGAGTGGTGTCTAACATGGACACTTGCACATATGCACAGATACCGATAAACGCACTTTAACACCACCAGCGCAGCGCACATGCATGTTACGCTGAAACGACCGCATTAATTGATTAAAAAACAAAAACAATATTACAATTACACTCCGGCACAAGTCAAAATACGAGCATCGTGTAATGTATTTTAATTAAAGCCTAAATGAAAATTATTTAATTATGGCACACAAATGAAATCAATGCATTTAATTTTTTTTAAAATTTATATAAATCGCTGCTGGAGTTATGTAATTTTTTGTTTATAGCGCAGTAATGACATGCAAAAATGATATTAAAATTGCACTAAATGCAGTTTTGTTGTAAAGGAAAATCAAGCCAACAACTGAAAGTGAAAGGATATCAAGGAGCGGTCATGCATTAAGCTAATTAACAATTGCTATAAAATTTCAATCAAGCGTTAAAAATGACAAATGTGTGCTGTAAGTTCATTAAGCAAGCTTGTGTCTTAAATCTTTTGTTTTGATGGCATTAATAGTTTGATGCTATTAAGTAAAATCATGTGTAGTAATTGTGTAATTTCTATTGTTTTGCAACTCAATGCACGTATTAAAAATTTTGTTTAAGAATTACAAACGCTTAGCATAAAACTTAAGTTTCCTAGAAACTGCAGCGCCAACTATGATAAATCGTTTTGTAAGGTATTACTTTAACAGCATGTTACAAACATATCGATGCAATAAATGTGTATAATAATGAATTCCGAAAACTTAAATGCTGCTCATACGCACTGTTGACCCATATTATGAATTTGTTGGTTTGACCATTACTGAAATTATGAATTCCAATATAAATCAAGGTATCAGAGCTATGTTGCAATCAACAATGAATGATTCTATATTTCTGTTTGAGGCAACTTAAAGGCAAACTTCGAGACAAGTAAGAAAATAAAATATTTTTCTGCTCTTTTTGCTTAAGCAATTTTGACGAATTTTCGGACTTTGAGTTTTTCTATCTCACATCAAATTCAATGTTGCTCATAAGCGCATCGTTGACATAGTAAAGGGGCAAAAGCTTTGTACCCTACAAATATGTATATAAAAAGTTAGTTAGAAAATCCAATTTAAGTTTTCAATATTTTTTTCTCATATTCACTGCAAAAATATGAACGTTTTTTACTACAAATACTTGAAGTTGAATAGCTGTCAAAATAGTTAAATTTGCAATAATTAATGGAAAATTTCACAAACTCAAAATGAACTAAATATATTAAATTAATGCACACTAAAAGTAAGCACAAGCTGTGCAAATGGTAAAGATGATAAAAATCTCAAAAAGCATCATCGTTATAGTATAAACGTCAATATCATCGTTATCTTGGCATTAAATCGCCTATACTTGCTCGCAATGTTGAAAGCAATCAAACTAAAAATTAATGTGCAAATACTTGCGATTCGCTCTTTAGTGATTTATGACATGGTTGCCAAATTAACGAGACACATAGCTTACAGACCGACTGTCCTATGGATAAAATAACTAAACAACAACAACAAAACCAAAACGTAGTGGATTTTTCACAAAAAAAAATAAAAGTAAAAATTCATTGCATTAAACGCAAAATTCAAAAAAAAAAAATACTAAAAAAATTCAAGCAGGAAATTTGCGGCAAAGCAATTTTTTATTGATTATGCGCTTAGTTTTATTTTTCGTTTATTTTTTAAAAATGTTCTACTTTAGGCAAAAATTATGTAACGACGTTTATGTTTTAACCAAAAGAATGCTCCAATTTTCAGTGGGCCAAAAGAAAAAAAAATGTAACGCAAAAATTCAAAAATACCAACCAACTAACCAAATGCTGTTGTTGAACTTTCTTTGTAAATGAAAAACCAAGTGAAGCGAAAATAAACTCCAATGCATTGCAGTTAAATGTGTAGTCAGGTAGCGCAGCGCTAATGGTCGTTAAATTTGTTGTAGCAATGCAATGTACACTCAAAATGAAAACTGAGCCAAGTTAATTTTTGTAAGGATTTATGGAGACTTTTTAAATGAAGACGCTACTTCAAAGTTTTTTATATCAAGTTTTGAAAAACATGACTATTGCCTGTATAATATCATACTAAGCTCTGAAATAATATGCTTTAATATGTGTCATATCATATATATTATTTTATTAAAAAAGTCAGATTTTATTTTTCCAACTGGGCATCGCAAATTGTATCAGCTCTAGTATTAGTAGTATCAAACGGCCATGAATTAATTAGATAACTCTTATGAAGAACACAAGGCTCAAAATTTTTTGTAAGGAGATAAGCTTTTCAAACATATCAAAGCTGAGCTGAGAAGGTTTTATTTTTCAAGAGCATCACACATATTACAGTCCATTATAATTTAATGTTACTTATACGTCACGAGCAAGTATAAGGCATCACTCTAAGCTTAAAAAACAATTTTAAATTGCTCAGACAACATGGTATACACCCATGCATCGAAAGATATAAATTATCTGATGTATTTCCGAGCCGCACACAAATAATCTAAGTGCCATGGATAATATTATATTTTAGAGCTAGTGAGCTTTTTTGTGGTTTATTAAGCAATTTCGCTATATAAAAACGTTTTCCTGTATCATGCAATAGGTCCTAGCCCTAAAGATAGATTTAGTAGGCCACCAGACGCATTTCTATGCAGGCCGTTAATTATGAGTACAAAAACGTTATGGCAAGACTCTGAACTAGAAGCCACTCAGTTTCCGTCAAACACTATCGGGATTTATTAGGGCCCACAGGCTCTTTAAGCCCACCAACTCTCTCCAAAGAGATTGAAATAGGCTACTGACTTTCAAACTCTTACATATTTAAGAAATTTGGTATAAACAATAAATTAAAAAATTACTCATACGTCATGTGTTACTAACTTTTTTAACCATTGGGTTGTCATATGTCCAGCAGTCATAAAACGGCAGACAGCGAGAAAAAAAATTTAAAAGTTGCTCAGCCATGAGGTAAACCAGCTTGAAACATCAAAAATCACAAGTTGGCTGAATTTTAATTTATTGCTGTTTCGAATATTTTTAACTTGGTATTTTGACTGCTTTTACTTTTTTTCTCAACAAAATGAAAGATTTAGTTCACTTTGTTTGTGTGTCAGCAGTTCGATTCGTTGAATTGCAGAGACACAGAAGTCAACAACAGTTGCTGTAGGCAATAGGCAATTTTCTTAAGTAGCGAAAATACCGCAAAAAAATTATCTATTAGGGCTGTAAAATGATTTAATTATGAAATGCTTAGGAAATTATATTTAGTTTTATGAAAATAATGTAAGAGATGGAAAAAGTTCACTACATAAGTCTTTTGTATGAACTTAAATATAAAATTGATTTCGTTGACAAGTAACAAAAAATTGTATCAGTTTCCCATAGTAAAAAATTTTCCAAATTTAGCCGTTAACCATTCTTACCCTGCTACTTGCTATTTTTGCTATGATAATATGCGCTTTTTTAGTATAAATCTTCATCTTCATCTTATGAGTACGTGCTATGCAGTAGCTTCAGCTGAGCAGCAAAGCAAAAGATTTCTTAAATCGAATGCGCTACTTTCGTGTCTACTTTGGTATCAGTTAAGTCATGCAAAATGTGCAACACTTGTACTGCATTAAGCCGAGCAATTTTTATCAGATGAAACACAGCTTATGTGTGAAATTGCAAGACCAAATATTGGAAAATATTTGCATACAAAAATTTATAATAAACTGTCAACATATTGTTTTGGCACTAATTTCAGTATAAAAAAAGTCATAATTCCCGCTCAAGGTAAATATTTAAATTAAAATTTATTGCAACTTTTGTCACAATTTAAAAGGTTTCAAAAATACAAATTTTATTATTAAGATATGTAAATTTGCATTAATTTTGCTTACTTGCATATTTATAAAAATATTTGTTAGATTTAACAAAACTTTAGGTGTGTCCATTTAAAATTTTGACAAGTTGCTTAATGACTTTACTTTTTTGCATACGTTTATTGTCAATGATTGTTTACAATTGTTCTGGAACTGTCAATCAATGCATATAATTGGCAGTTTTAATATATCACATACTGCACTAACTTTTGTTGTCAATAACTTAATTGCAATGGAAAATGTCAGCAAATAAGTATGTACTTGCACTTCGCCTGTATGTTTATTACATTATAATTCCCTGTTTTCATTTGGAACATTTAACTAAAAACATTCAGAATGGAGCAATTAGAATTTATATAATTATGAATGACCACTCCTTCCACTTACATACAGCTAACGCTTATGAAATATAAGACATATGAGTACATAATTTAAAATTACTTGACACGTTAAGCAATTAAAAAACGCATAATTTTATCTACAAAATGTTTACAATTTTATAGGATAATCAATAATTTACATATATAATTGGCGGAAAATACCAATAAAATTAATTGATTACAAATATTTTATTAATAATGCAAGGAAGCAAGAGTAATATTTGATAATCATACATTTAGATACGCACATATCAGTCAGTAGGATTTCCTTGTAATAATTTCAGTAAATAAAAGAGTACAAAATTACCAATTTATTGTGGAGCAAGATTCATTGAAGTTGCTGTAGGCAGTGAAAACAAGTTAATTTTAATTGCATTTAAATTAAAATTGAAACACTTTAAATGCAATGCTTGACTTGACTTAATTTTTTATTAACTTATGCTGCGAACGTGGTAGAAAAATTTGTAATTCAATAAGAATGTGCTATAATTGACGCAATAAATCGTTTCAAATTGTCATTATTTTTATTGAAATAAATGCAATTGTTGTTTTTGCCGCTTTCTAAATTTAAATTTTAAATGAATATTACTACTTTGTTCTTTATATGTTTCACGAATTTTGATTCGATTTCACATCCATGAGCCTTTCTACGTTTCCAAGTCTTTTTTAAAATTAAAACTTTTACCATACATTAAAAACTCTTCTAAAATTTGTAAAAAAAAATTGAAGCTTTAAAAAATAAAAAAAATAATTTTAGCATAATTAAAAACTTTTCTTAGAAATCTAGCATTTAAAATAAATGTTTCTAAAGTTAAGAAGTTACAAAAACTTTTTATAATTTTTTAATAATTTTACTTTTATATTTTCTTCATAAATTTGTTTTCTGCAAAGCTAAAATTTTTTTTTAATAAAAACCCGGCTTATGCAATTTTTAATTAACGAAAAAGATCAACAACAGCATTAACAACATAAAAAAACATAAAATTTTATCATGTCAATTTAAATCTAAACAATGCAACATTAAATACAAAACTTCATTTAAACATTTTTATTTACGCATTTAATGGACATGCAACACGCACAGCGTCAGATATTCGTTTCGTTAACATTTTTTGTTTATTTTTTTCATGGGGACAAGCCTTTTTTCGCCATGCTTAATTGATTTAAATAATTAAAATTTATTAGCTGCGCTTAATTTGCGTATTTTTTGAAATTCGGTTGAAAATGGAACTTTTGTCAGGCAGTCGCATACTACATAACTGGGTTATCAAACAACTGCCATCAGTCAGTTGACAATTGGCTTTAAGAGCTGGTAAATTTTTGGTTAAACAAAACAAAAACAAAAGGTATTCTGAAGACTTTATTGACTCTAGTGTTGATGTTGAAATTACATGTGTGATTCATTTAAAAAGTGTTGCCGCCAAACAAAAACCATGCAAAAAAAAGCAACAAAAACTTTTGCAACATAACTGCAACAAGAGCTGCAATAATTTTTAATACATAAGACAATGCATCGTTATCATTGTCATCGCTTTTTTGTTGTAATATTTAGGGTTTTTGTGTAACGATGTGACTAGCAAGCTATTGGACAGACTGTCTGTTGTTCGACTAAGCTGAGTCACTATGACGCACCAAAGAAAGTTGGCCAATGTTAATGAGTTTTTCAGCGTTGCTGTTAAATTTTTCAAAACCAAAATGCATTGAGTCTTATTGGTAACATTTTTATAGCCACCATATTGGCATATTTCAGGAGCTCAAATAAACAATTTTGAAACAGTTTCCATATCAGCATGAATTTCTTGGGAATGTTGTTTTTAATTTCATATGAAAATCAAAATTTTAAGTAATTCAATTTAGTCTTCCTCTTATTTTACTTATTACTTTTCCTTAGTCGACTTTTGCCTTACTGACCAAAGAGTTTAACAAAAACTAAAAAAACTATATCGATAGATTCAAAAACATTGATAACATCAACAGGTTACATGAACAACTCAACGATTACGCTTATCAATTCGCAATCTATCACTGCAAGACAAAAAAATCAATTGACGTTAAAAGGCAAAGAAAAAAAATTTTATATCAATTGCTCAGTAGCTTAGTCAATAGAAAAATGTCTCGCTTGACAAGTCAAAAGCGGAAATATACAGCAAATATTCAAGCATGCAACTATCACTTGCTATTTGTATCGCTTTCGTTGCCATTTTGTATTTGCCTTCTCTTCTTAAAAATTTAATTTTTCCAAAGCGAGATGCTAATCAAGAGTGCGGTAGAAAATCACAAACTCCATTTCTTATGGCCAAAAGCTTGCCAACAGCAGACAAGCATCCATCAATCAATGATTTGTATACCAGTCGTATCTTAAAATCTCAATTGTTAAGGTCTGAACAACTTTATATCTCCAAGATTGCTACAGCTTTTCATAGCTGCTAAGAAACTAAAATCATACTGAAAATGAGCTAAAGTTCCAAATATTAGCCATCGAAATGGTGAAATTTTCAAATATCAGCACGAAAAACAACTTTGGAATACTTGCTGAAGTTTAGCTCGATCTATGCCGAAAAGTTAAAGGAAATTTGATATTGTAAATCTATTATTGCAAACTAAGATGTAAAGGCTATACGAAAGATGTTATCTATAAAGCAAATAGCATTGAATCTATTAATTTGAATAATTCCTCCAAAACGAACACTCAAGTTAAAAAAACGACACCTTTTATAAAGACAGACTGTGAATTTGTGTGATGGTTTTTAACAAAGGAATGGGCTGAAAAAATAAGTTTAGAGTTTTTTAAAATTTAATTCATCACTAGCAAGCTTATCAAGCTTCTAATTTTAGAAAGTTAACTTCATTACAGCTTTTAAAAAGAGGCGTGTCACCTTCTATTCCAGCGAGACGTTTGAAATGGTCTAATAAGCAAGACATTAAAGCCAATGATATCAAAATTTGGTGCATAAAAGTTTGGAGGTCTTAACAAGCAACAGCCAAACGGTCTTGGACAAGTGGGTGTGACACCACCCACATACGTCAGCTTGTGGAAAGCATTACAGCAAACCTTAACACTCTTGTCAAGCTAGTATATATATACAAGCCCTAAAAACAAATCAGGCAGCATTTGCCAAGTAGGCGTAGTACCTCCCAAACAAGCGAAAATATTGAATCGCCATGTCTTAAAAAATTAGTTAATCATATTCTACCAAGTTTCGTACGAGAAGCAAGTTGTAGATAGAACATAGGCAAGATATAAAAAATGGGCGTGACTGTTCCCATATAGCGAAAATTTAATGAACTATGCCTGAAAAACTATCCAAGCTACAAACTTTAATCAAACTTTGTACGGAAACACATTTGCTGACGCCACAAAGTACTGAAAAAAATGTAAGCGGCGTTTGAAAAATTGGCGGGAAAATTCCAATACAGCAATAAACTTTGAAATGCAATGTTAAGAAAATCATTGTAACAAATTTTTCCGCACTATACACGGCAACGTCTGATTGCACACGTTAATCTTAAACGAAAAGTGGGCAGTGCTGGACAAATAGGTGGGATGTATTCCATAAAAGCAAACAAATTCTTTGAACTACAGTGACAAGAAAATTATTTGGGAAATGTGCCCAAACTAACGTTTTATTAAGTAATTGCCATTTGCGTATTCGGGATGAGCAGTCAATATCGATTACGACGGGAAAGCTGTTTGCTACATAGAGAGGCCCGCAAAAAAAACAATTTTACAAAGTGTAGTATTTTGATTAATGGTTAGCCCATCTTTAAGAGCGACTGTAGAGTGAAGTATTTCTGACTGAAGACAGTACCGATGGCTTATGGAGTCTCGCAAATTATGTTAATTAATTTTCAGCCTCATTATAGAAACACTACGTACAAACTTCATGCTTCATTTTTTATTTGTTTTTTTTTTGAAGAACCCAAATACTTTTTTCTTTTTCAGACCTTAAGAATATAAAACTTAGTTTTTAATTAGTTCATCAGAAACATGATTTCAAACAAGTTGTATACCCGCTAATAAAAGTGGTTTGAGTTTTTACATGATTTTCTGATTAATATTGTATAAAGCTGTTACACTTTGGCACTACCAGCACATTTCCTTGTGTGCAATATATTCATTTATCTAGATAACAGTTTAAATAACAGCATTTTGTATATGTGTTAACAACGCTTATAGCAATTATTACACAAGAAATATCCTGCTTTATATTTATGCGAAAAAAATACTTTGATTGTTAGCAATGTTTGAAAATTGCAGAGATATGACAATTTAATTGATATTGGCAACTATTTGAAGCACTTAATTAAAAACTATGATATATTGTTATCATTTTTTATCAGCAACAAAGAATGTGGTGTTATGCAAAATACAATAATTTTAAATGCATACAACGGTACAAAACGGATGCTACCAATTAACAGTTTATTATGTTGTTATGTTTACTGCACAGCTATTCCGGAGGACTAAATTGCACGGTGGCAAGTTCTTTGAATTGCTTGTAATTGACACAGCTGATTTGTCCTGCTGATGTTGTGTAACTCACCGATACATGGCAGATGTTGTTCTAGGAAAATGTTTGAAACTTAGAAAAATTTTAATTATCATTTATAGCTTAGAAAAACGCACAAGTTTTTCCATTTTATTTTATTTGTACCCAATGGAAGCTAAGTCTCGCGCTTACAGTCCTTAATAACATTTTATATTGCAGCATAAACAAAAACCCTCGGCAAGTGCCCCATTTAACCCAATAAATTGCAACAATATTCATGTTCAATCATTCGCAGTGAAAAGTTTTCCTAATATTTTTTAATAGCAATTTATTTTGATAACCTTTGCTGACATTATAATCTCGTTAAAGCTGCTGTTTTTATTATTGTTAAGTGCTTTCAAAATAAAGCACCAACTAGAAAAGACGTTCAATGTAAGAAAATCTTTTAATTACGGAAATTTATTGGGAAAAAAATATGAAAAAAAATATTAAAGCAAAGTTGATTAAAAAATAAAAATAAAGTAAAATGTTTAAACGCTACCGAAGCAATGAAAATAGTGCAAAATATAAGAGACTCTGAAAACAAAATTAAGGCAGCCGCACATTTCTAAAGATGTCTGCATACTGCTTGATTGAATTGTTAAACAATTTTATACAAATAAAAATTTAAAATTTTTCAATTTGTCCTAATTTAGTTTTTTACTTTTCTTTTTCATTACAGGTAATTTATAACATGAATGCATGCAATTGCAACAAGTGATCTTAATAAGCAAAAGCTTTAAATAGCGACAGCATCATTAAATCACACATGAAAATTCCGATTGCAATTTGCCGCCATATGAGGAAGTAATTAACGTTTCCATGGCATCAGCGGCAGCTGCTGCATTTTGCTACAGTTTTCGCGTCAGTTGACAGCTTGAGATTGCAAAAGTTGTATAAATGTAGCGCCAACATTTGATTTAATTTGTTGGCAAATAATGTATGTACATATAAAATGAGTGTTGATCATGCCAATCATCAATGCTTAGGATATAGTGCATCACCCACCGATACGAGTATGTAGTAGAAGCGTTGTGTGATATTAAGAAACCTAACTCAGTTTAATGCATTCAATTTGGCGCTTTGGTCAAAGCAACAACTGAATTTAAAATCATTTGCCAAAATTGAGTGCTAAATTTTTTAGCAATTTAACTGAAAATTGTGTTTATTATTTTTAACTGACAGTTTTTAATTTACTTTGGGGAAATATTTTGAGAGTTGCTGTCTCAAGTCTTTTGATTTATGAACCATTTTTCCCGACTTATTAAGATATTTTGCTATACTTTAATCCAAAATTGTCAGCATAAAAAAATAGTCTGAAAAAAAAATTAACATTAAACTGCTACACAGTCAATATTATCTGCATATCAAGCACCATGTGCTACAACAAATAGCAACAGTTTAAGATGTACAAACAAAAGAAGCAGCAACACTTAAAAGCAAAAAGATTAATCAGACTTAACCAAAATAAGCAGACATAAATTTACAGACTAAAGTCTCCAACACTTCGACTGTTATTTTGTACAATTGTTAGTTTGCTAGCGCGTGCCAAGTCTTTCGTGTTGAGAAGTTGGTAAAAAAGATAAAAAAAAAACACGAAAAACCAATTGCTTATCGCACTTTTTTTTGGTATTAATGACATAGTGATTGTGTGTCAGCAAATTAAAAAACTTAAATGTTTTTCTCTTAATGTTAAGGAAAACAAAAAATACGAAGTTTTTCAACTCAAAAAGCCATTTGAAGACTAAGTGAAAAAGTAATTGGCAAAATTTTATAGCAAAACGTCAACAATTAAAGTAAAAAAAAAATAATTTATATTGTTGGCTGTTTAACCAACTTATTGTTACTAATGAACAGCAATATAATAATTTGAATTATCATTAGTTTTTTATTATTTGGCTAAGTTTTGTTGAATTTGCATATTTCGTGGTAATTGGAACCTTTTTTCGTTTTTATAACAAAAAAATGTTGTTAGTAATAAAGAAAACTTTTAAGTTTATTGCAAAAAACAAGGAAACACTTTATCAAATTCACATTAAATCCTTTAATACTTAGCTGTAATTAAACAAGTTTATTGCTTAAGTCTTTTGTTTTAATTGCACAGCAGTGATATAGTAATATTGCAAAAACTTTAGAGTGCTACCAGTTTTTGCAGCTGATTTATATTTCAAAGTTTTGAGATGATTACTCATAGAATTGTTTCAAATTATGTCGACCAAAATAGCTGAAATTATAATTTTATTGCAATTTTTTGAATGTCGAAAACTATTTTTATAAGCTTTTTAACTTCTGTACATTACCAAAGTCTCTCTGCGGCTCTATGGCCCAAGAGTGCTTTTTGAGAATATGCCAAGATTTTGCCAAAAAAAAGATTTTGCCGAAAAATATCAGCATCCAAAGCGAAGTGTTCTCTTTTATAGAAATAAAAAAATTCCTATGTATACATAGTGAAAAAATAAAAGTTCTAACGGGTGACTTTTTTGCTGTTTGTTTTTTCAGTGTAAATATTTTGACACCGTACGCGTGATTCGTAACATGTGTCAACATCAAAAATACTCAGTAGGGTTTTCCATTTTACAATAAATGTACTGAACAGTACGAACAGCACTTGCAAATCATTAAATTTTATTTTCAAAATTCATGCGTTTCGCAAATTACGTCCTTTTTATGGTCGTCATAATCGACTCACCAAACAAGCTATTGTGACCAAATTTTACATTAATTACACTTTACTGGACATTAAGCTACCAACTCGTATGCAGAGAGTACGCATCGAGGAGCTTATTGCTGCTGTATCGGCCAGTGTCAATGAAGATCGCAACGTGTCAATTCGTTGCCGTTGTCAACAATTAGACTTGTGTTATTCGACCACATGGAAGATTTTACGTAAGGACCTCGGTATAAAAATGGAAGAATTGGACATGGTTGACATGTGATTTCAACAAGACGATGTCACATGCTATTCGGCATGCGATACCATAGAGAATAGGACTTGACCCCACTAGACTATTTTTTGTGGCCTAGAAGACAACATTACAGCAAGTGATACCGGCCGAAATGCTGGAAAAATTATGCTAAAATTGGAGCTTACGGATGAACTATCTTAGGCGTAGCTGCGGGCAACATTTACATGAAATAATCTTAAAAAAGTAAATGAAAAGAATTGGTGTATCGCTCCAAATAAATAGTTCATTCACTTTTGCAAATTTTATATTCTTTTTTCAATTTTCAAAAACCATATATTTTCTAGAATATCTATTTGATTGTTTGTTACATCTCTGGTGCTTGTTACCTTCTTCAAAATTACTTTATTTCATCGAAACGACAATGTAATTACTGCAATATGCTTGGAAAGAAATCTAAATTTCATCCCTGTAATTATTAAAAATTACCCCTGAGGAACATGTCTCACTCATTTTTAAGAATTTTAAATAAAAATGTTTTCTAATATAAGTCCATACATAATTTGACATTTGACTAATATGCTCTCAAAAAATATTTCTTAGTTTTCTTGAAGTTTTTAAAATTCAAAACTTAAATAAAAACATAAATACTGATAACTTAACAGCTGAAATAAATCAAGTTTAATAAACCATATCGAAGACTATAAAATCAAAAATTAAAATGTCAACCAAAATAACATGATCACTTTTAAAATATACGCTAATCACGTGTAGCTTGTCACCAAAATGTGCTATTTAATAAAGCCTAAAATAAAACAAACCACAGAAGCTTACATAAATTAACAGTTCGGCGCAGTGGTATAGTCGGCGCCCGCTCATTATCATAAAAAAAAGTGAATTTACATAAAAACTTAAAGCCTAACAATAAAAATGCAGTTAAGCCATACTTTAAAACAATCAGATATTAAATTATTTTGCATATTTATTGTGTGTTTTATTTCTTACAGATAAAAATAATTAATATGAAGAGATAAGACTTTGGTCATTTATGTTTGAACACTAAGGAACAAGTATTAATATTATGATGTTTGCATACATACATAAATTAAAATTAACCAACACATCATCAATTAAAAGTTAAGCGTTAGCTGGCTTGACTTAGCAGATGTAGAATATTTCATAGTAAAACACATTGAAAATACCTACCGAATTTGGGTGTCCACCTTGAAGGTTAAGACAGTAGTGGTCGGTAGTTGTTGGCGCTGTTAATTCTTGTTTTTTTTTATGTTTTCAGTGTTAGCTTAAGAGCAGCAGCATCTTCTTTACTTAGTGGTAGTAAATTATTATTTATGCATCAGGTTTTTTTGGTTTTTGACAAGCATGAGCAACTCATTTTCTAGAATATTAGTCATAATTTTTAGTTTTAAAAATAAAATTGTATTATGCAGCATCTACCGGTTATAAATGAAAAAATTACCTATAAAATAATATGGCATATATATTTCTGATGGAAATCCAACTATTCAAGACCTACAAAAAAAATGCCAATACTGCTATAATTTTGCTTTTAGTCTTTTGATTTCAACTATATATATATCCAGATAAAACAAAATATGTGGCCAGTTTTACTTTTTATTAGTGACTGTTGTTAGTGAAACGTTTACCACGCTCGATTTATGAAATAATGGGTGTTTTTTTGCTACTTGTTTTTTCATCGTAAGTTTTTTGAAAATTTACACGTGATTCGTAACACGCGTTAGCTTTAAAAAAGCTCAGTAAGGTTTGCCATTTTACTATAAATAAACTTACAAACGAACAAAGCTTGCAAATTATGAAAATGTTTTATAAAAATTCGTGGTCTGTGAGAAAAGTGTTTTGTAGCCAAAGGCAGCTCAAGAGCGGCCAATGTACCCTGAATAATGCACTGTTTGGTGCGGTTTGTGTGCCGACGGCATCATTGGACTGTATTTTTTTAAAACTAATGAAAGTCGCAACGTTACAGTCAATGGAGAAAGGTACCCTGTGATGATTTCCGATTTTTTTTTTTTGCCCAAACCGGAAGTATTAAATTTGGTTGACATATGGTTTCAACGAGACGGTGCCACATGCATTGCGGCACGCGATACCGTGATTTGGTAACCAATTAATCTCACGTTTTGAAAAATCAAATGTTGGTTTGTTTATTTATTTAAGTTATGTTTGCAGTGGCCGCTGTTGAAAAATTAACACTTCTTATTGTCCCTTAAACTTATTTGCTTCACTGATTCACATGTGCTGTTGTGGTAACTCATCAAATATCTTACCCTTGAAAATGTTTACACATTTGTCTTGCATTGAACTTGAAGATGTATTTTATTTGACAAAAATAAAATATGAGCAATAGCTTATTGTCAATACTTAAGTCAAGTTTGTTGTTTAAAGAGACAAGCCGCATCGTTTGGCTTACGCGAATAACGTTATTCGAATTGTTGTAGCAGAGTCAGATTTTTAGGAGCGAATTTTGATGACCAACGTGGCTAATTTCACACTCTCTGGCGCTGTCAACAAAGAAAATTGTCGCTTTTGGGGCATTGATAATCCTCAAACTATTTACAAAACATCATTGTATAATGAGGAAGTGACAATTTAGGCTAGTGTTTGCTCCAAAAATATTACAGAGACATTCTTCTTTAAAGTTGTTAGAACTGTCAATGGCGATCGATATCAGTGGATGTTGGCACACTTGGCAAGACTGCAAATGCGTGGTAATGCCTATTTACGTCTGAAGTTTTCACTGACCTGATTGAGTTAGCACACCTGATTTGTCTCAGTAGTCAGTCATTTTCATTGTGAAATATCAGATAACTGATATTTGTATTTATATAAGACAAAAACTCTGAATTGTAGAGCTTCGAAGACTTTACAAAGACCAGAGCAATTAATTTTTATATCATGGGCGCTCCTTGAAATCTTGGGACTATATTTAAAACCAGAAATAGTGCAACAGAAGTAAATGGCTTAATCTCTTTTACGAACTGCATTCCTTAGCAAGGAAATATGACCTTTTAATTAAATTTGGCTGTAATTAAGTTCAACTGACATAAAAACTTATATAAACTTTGGGAAGTTTTTAAAGCATTCGTCTATTACTTTGTCAGCGATTTGAATTGTATTCGCGTTATAGAATTCAGCTTAGCCACCTGTCACCCGAATAATGTTTCTTTAAGTCGTAGGAGATTATAAGCAACTTAACGAAAATTTATAGAAACTTTTTGGTTCTATGTAAATGCCAAACCCTAAAATTTGATGTACAGAAATTTGAATATTCTCTGCAACTATTCACTTGTTTTTATTTAAAAGATAAGCATAAATTTACTTAGTTTCTGAAAGCAGATAAATTTTATTTAAAAAAAAATTTACAAATTAAAGTGTATTATATATATTAAAGTTCATTGAACCAACAATTGTCCAGAACAGGTTTAAATATCTCTAAACTTAATGTTGCTCACTTGCCTCAAGTACTGACAATTGAAATAAGTCAATGATCTGGCATTAAACATAATTGATTTAATTAGAAGCAAAGCAGTTGCTGTGTAGCTCAAGAAATACGCGCTTAAATTGTGAAACAGCGTAAAGAAATAAAAAATATTCTGCGTATTTATTGCTATACATTATAATTTATATAAATATGGATATTTACTGCACAAAATTGAATTTTAATAAGAAAATATTGCACTAAATAAATAACTATAAGCAATTGTTAACCTACTTATAACAGGTTCGTTTCTTAAATCTTTTGTTTTCATTTATATATGCAATACATATAAAATTACACAAAAATTCAAACAACACTCATCGATATGCGTTACCGGAAGTCATTGATGCATTTCGAACAACATGACAACAACAACAACAGCAAATGCTAACAATAAATCATCACTTTCCATAAACATCGTTACATATTTCTATAGCGTTTGAATTTTTTAAAAAAATATTTTCATTATATTATTTATTACATAATTTGCAGTGGAGCATAAGGTTTTTTGCTACATTCATTTGGTATTTATTGTTGCTACACTTGTTGTTTTTCTTTTTGGCCATAAATGAATGTATGCGCTCTATTAAGCATAAGTCACACAATTTAATACACTTTGCCAATTGCCAATATTTCAAAAACGAAAATTGTAAGCCAAGCAAAGCGCTGACACGAACAGCCGACCAACTTGTTGACAATTTATTACCATTGCATTTGATTTGTTTCGTTTTTTTGGGCAGCAGCGGAAAAGTTTTAGTTTTTGAAAAATGCGCGTCTTTGGCACGTGATTAGAGAGGGTATCCGTGTTATGTAATAACATTTCAACAAAAGTTTGTATTTTTTTTTCTTTTTTGGGTTTATAGAAATCCAATGCGTGCAGGAAATAACAAGTTTTTCTCATTTATTTTCCAAAAAACATGCATTGTTTTGTAAAAAATACCAAAATGAAGTAAGTGAAAGCCTGAACGGCCTTGGCATCATTTCGGTAACGAATTGGTTTTATATTTATTTGATTTTTTAAGAAATACTTTCTGAAACATATATTTCCGATTTAAGTGGAAAGCAGTCTGTACTAAATTTTTAACTATTTTTTGAATATAATTTCTTCAAATAAATTTATATCTGAATCGAATTAAGGCAAAATCACCAAAAGTGTTTTGGTCAAATATTAAATGTACTAGAAAAAAAAAAGAAAAAAAAAGTTTTCATCTTGAAATCTCCAAAAAAACTTGACGGAAAGAATCAAGTGTTTCTACTTATAAAAAAAAATATGATACTTCATCCTCTTATCAAAAATTTTTTAAGACATCAAAAAATCCTTGCTTTTCTTATTTACAAAGATCACTCACTTATGCAATATTTGTAAAAATTTAATAAAATCCATTAAATCACGTCCCTCGCCTGGTAGTTACATCGATGCAAATTAATATATTTTGGATTCGTTCAGGCCACTTTAGCTTTGAATGAAAAAAAAAAAGTTGCGCTTTAATTGCTACTTTTATTTCCCACAACCAACTGCGGTAGCCCAGTAACTAAAGTTACAATCTAATCCATCATCTTTTCATTTCATTATATGGCGCTCAAAGTAAAAACCACAGCAGACAGGCCCTTTTTTGAGCATTCGAAGCAACTTCGCTCAGCATATACATGCTACGATTAGTAGCGCCCGCTGTGTCTAATTTAAAATTTTCATTTAAGCTCAATTAAAATTGAAGCACGACAACGCAAAGCTAACACCAACACCTAGCATCAGCGCCAACACCAACGCCAGTACCAACTCACCGGCTGAAAGTGAATAGAAAAATGCTATAATCAGTGGCAAGATGGCGCAGTATGGCCAAAAATCATGCTGTTGCGCTTGGTTTCGCTTTTTAGGATTTCTTCATTTGGGATTTTCGATATATTTAAACTGATACAGGGTCACTAGAAGACTAAATTATATAAAACAAAATTAACTTTTATAAGCAAATGCTTTTTCAAATATTTTTTGATGAACATCACACTGCGTTTTCAACTCCATTGAATGCTCTTTAACAAGCAAAATATAATGTAATAAGTTGGAAACGGAAAAGCCGTAAACATATAAGGTTTCCAATTTTAAAGTCATCATCCTGTATAAAAAGATATACACAGAAAAAAATCTAAATAATATCGTAGAAATTTTCGATAAAAATCGTAGAAAACTAAAGATTTTTTTTCTTAGTCAATAATTTTCTCAAAATTCTGCTTTTTTCAGATATTTTCTATATCAAAACTATTTTTTTTTTCTACATTACAGAATGTTCAATTTACAAGAAATAGCAAGATATGTTCTTATAAATCTAAAAATTTTATAAAAATGTGTGCTATGTAAAAATTACTTCCTCGTTTTCACGGTGTATTAACGCCTATTTACAGTTCATTTAAATGATGTAGCACACAGCTAAGGCGTAGTCTTGCAGCCGAATTTAAATTGGCTGTAGATACCATTACAAAGCTCAATGCGGGGTCACTATGGTCAGTTATTGGTGCCTTGTAATTTGATATTGGATTAATTTACTCTTCAACGGCGTAACCACAAAGTCTATGCGGAAGTTTTATTGAAAAAGAAATGGTAAAGAACTCAAAAAAGAAGAAAAAAAATAGTACCACCAATTGTTTACTTGATAAGGCTATTCATATTAAACAAAAGACTAAAGCCACAAACTTTAATGCATGTGTACACATTTGTTATCTTATTAAATGATAGTTCGTTGCTAAGGGCTTTTGATTCAATTAAATTGAAATATTTTTTGATGAAAAAGTCCCAGAGTAACAACATACATTTTTCTTTTCTCATTTATATTTTGCACGAGTTAATTAAATTAATTTTATACTTTGCTAAATGGAATCATCAGCGACCTTTTAGTTGATAAGTGAGAGTTTCTAAGCGGAACAAAGCAGTGAGATTTTTTTTTTGTTTTATCTTTGTTTCTGTAACTCATTTGATATTACAGTTTCTTGCAGGCATTATGTTGCAAATTTTATTGGCTAGTCAAAACGAATTAGCAAGCCCTGCTCATATAATAAGTCGGTGAGCTTAACGAAAGTTAATTTTTTTCGGGTGTATCGGAACAAAAAAACAACATAAATTTTTCTAATCAGCTTGCTGTCAAGTACAGTGTGTGATAATACCAAAATCTATGCAAAAAGAAAAACATTTCAGGCTTAAATATTTTCACTCCTCACTGATGATACTACTTAGCAATGGATGAAACTAGTATGACTAGCTTTAGATTCAAGTAATTTTTAGGTCGCACATTGAACTGAAGAGTAAGCTCATATAAATAATTAAAATTATTTTCTGTTTCGATACACTAGAAAAAAATGAATATTTATAAGTAAACATGTGAAGTTAGAAATACAAGGATATTTTCTTTAATGAATTCTTAAAAACTTTTTAACCTATTTGCCGCAGAGCACTTAAGTTGCAATGCTTCAGTTTTCAACATAACATAAATTTTTTTGATGACTCGCACTTTTATTACTATTTTTTAAAGATAATAAATCAAATATATTTTATAAACAACTTTACAATAAAACTACAAATCTGAACGTTATGAAATGCTAAAACTGTATTTCACTAAAATCGCAAAATCTTTAAGCTCTCAAGGAATGAAAGTGAAATTTCATAACAAAAACTCAAAAAAAAAAAACGATATACTTATAACAAAATCAAACACCAAAGAAAGATTTTATAGAGCACCAAGAGTAACACTTTGATAGCTTTATTTAACAAAACTATCTGGCAAAGAAGATTTATTACGACTGCGTACTTTTCATTTTGTTTTGTTAATTTTTTTGCTAATTTAATTTTGACCACCAAGTGATGTAGGCATTTTGTTTTTCTTTCTTTTTTTAATAAGCTTAACCAACAAAGCAGCATGATTTATGTGAACTTCCTGTTGCTACGATTCATAAGAAAAAGTTATTTATCTGAATCTTAAGTGGCGTTTTCTGTAACTTTTCTTTTTTTTTTTGCTAACACGCTTTTAATGCTCCACAAAAGCGTGCAAATTAGTATAATGGGTTAAATACATTTTATATAAAATTATTTTTATGTAATTTTTATTTATTTTGTTAAACTTTGCAAAATTTTCAACTACTCCATTTCACTTACTCTTTTCAAATATTTTGTTTCCGTTCAAGTTGTTTAGTTTGATTTTAGCCTGCAGTAATGAAATTGTTAACTTATATCTATAATGTCAAATTTAGCCCGTAGCATCAATCTGTTACTTTTTGTATCACCATGCGGTATAAAATTTCTTCGTGAATATAACGTCTGAAGTGCTATGGCTAATTGTATCAACGCTTTTGTGTGTTAATTTGTCAGATTAAAGATAAATGCTATAAATTTTTGTTTGCCGTCATCATAGCGTGGGCGCGTCTTGCTTGTGGCCACAAATAAATATTTTTTCAACACCTTTTAAAATTCAATTCGCTGTTACGTTAAAAACCAAAAATTAAGGGACAAACTTAATGATAAGCATTTGTGTTTAATTATTTTTGCATTTAAGTGATGCTATGTATTTGGAAACATTTTTTATCTCGAAAGTTAACAAATTTGCAAAAAAAAATTAAAACTCTTGAAGACTCAATAGCCTAGTACTACAAACATGGTTCACCTAAATATGTCAATACTGCTTAAAACATTTAGTTATAATTAAGACAAACATTGACTGTTGGCAACACCTTAATTGACAAATGCAGTGCTGCCATAGTCATTTAAAAAGTATACAACTTATTCCCAAATGACACAGTATTAGAAGTACAAACTGGTAATAAAATGATAAGATGTGGGACGCTTTGGCAGCGCTGCTAGACGATGCAAATCAAGCGACTTACTAATAAAAATAATAATAATGTTGTCCTTTAATAAATCAGCAACGACTAAAATTGTTGCATAATTACTTATGGTGAACGAAAAATTTATGCAATACAAAAATATAAAATCTACATGGCTGCGCCCAACAATGACCCAAAAAATAAGCAACACAAATAAATAAAAAAAGTTCCAATAAAATTTTTTCTGCTTTTTTTTTTCTTAAAAAAATCATTAGTGCAGATGCCATTATCCAGACAAGATAAAATTAAGCCAAAAAAAGGCAAAAGTATTGTTACACAGAAAAATTTTTAAAACTAAATTTAAAAACAAAAATTATGGTCTTTATATTGACCGCCTGATAAACTTGCAATCGAAAACTAAGTCAAATGGTGGCAGCGTGATTTTCAAAGTCTAAAGAAATCTTCTATTATCATATATATCATAATCAAATTTGTACATATAAAGGGTGTCCAATAACAAGCACTTTTTAAATTTTGTATAATTTTGTTTTCGTGCAAGTTGTACAGCTGTAACCTGTGATTGTTCTGATTATCAAAAATGAAGCATTACACAAAAGAGCAACTTGTTATCATTGTGAAAAAGCATTACAAAAATGGGGAATGTTACGCTGATACCGCTCGCAGAATTCACGGAATTTTTGGTATATGGAGAGTGTCGCCGAAAACCCAAAAACAAAGCAATGCGCAGCGAATTTTAGCAAAAGACCTCCACCTTTATCCGTACAAAATTCAGCTAACTCAAGAGCTCAAACCAGCAGACCATGCAAAGCGCCCGCAATTCGGTCAATGGGTAATGAAGCAAAGTCAAGTATTTTCATCAAAATGGTTTCTTGAATAAGCAAAATTGTCGAACTTGGGGTTCAAAAAATCTTCACGTGATCCATGAGAGACTAATGCATCAACAACGATCAAATGTTTAGTGCGGATTTTGGTTAGGCGGCATGATTGGGCCTTACATGATAATGAGACCGGAATTGCAGTGACTGTGAACGACCTTCGTTACAGGAACATGATAACGGAGTTCTTATTGCTCCATCTGAACGGCATGGATCTGGACAACATGTGGTTTCAGCAGATCGGAGCAACCTGCCACAGCGCGTATGAAACAATCAATTTATTGCTGCAATGATTTCCAGACCAAATCATCCATCAAAATTCTGATGTCAACTGGCCACCATTGTATTTTTTTAAGTGTAACATTCAAGCACACTGCTGCCTACTCTCAGTGCGCAAAAGTTGAATTGTATCTACTTGCATCTTAACTACTTTCAATTTAAATTCAATCGTAATCAATTCATTGCAATCGAAATTATTGCAACTTAAATGTTGCATATCTGAGTTAATACGGCACAGTTTTAACAAATTTTTTTGAAATTTTTTTCCATTTTCTGTCTGCTCAAATCAGCTCAAATGAGGGCTTAAGAGGTTGATTAGTTTTTTTTATTGTTGCAAGTTTTTTTTAATTTTTTTATATTTCGCAGACTGACAGACCAAACAAAATATGTTGTGGTTCGTTCATAATTTTGTTTCATTCTCATTTTTTTAATTTCGTTTATTTGCTTTGCAATTGACTTAATTTAATTTTGATTTTGTTTGCTTATGATTTTTATCAATTTTTTTATCTCGTTTGTTGTTGTTGTTGATATGCAGTTAAGCTGCTTAACTTAAAATCATAGTCAAATAAATGAAAAACGCATTTGCTTGACCGCAGCTGGCTGGCTGTTTGATTTGATGCATAAGAGAGAAAAAAAATTGTTGTTGTTATTTTCCTATTAAAAAGTAACAATTTACATTTGCAATTGTTGCTAGCTTGCGCAACTTTTTTGTCATTAATTTATGCACTAAAATTATTTCCTTCATTTGTTAAATCGAAAAATTGCAGCAGGTTTGTTGCTTAAGTCTTTTGTTTAGCATATGAGAGCTGATAAGTGATTTTGTGTTAAAAATAATTGCTACGCTTATTATTTAATGTTGTTTGCAATTCATATTTTTTTTTTTTTTAATTTAAATATGTTAATGTAATTTTTTCAACTTTCACTTAGTTTTTTAAAAACAACTGCAAGTTTTTGTTCACAATCTCCCTCCTACATACAACACTACTTTGTTTAATATCAAAAATTATTTTTCTCAAGCAACTGCCTATTATTCATTCATTACACAACTGAAATTGAAGTTGAACTTGAGTCAAGGTCACTACTCATATCTGTCACACATCAACATCAACTTTGCGTAAAATTATGACGTGTTGACTCTTTGAACTGAACAAGCCAACAAATAAATTTAAAAAAAGTACCCATTACGGCAGCTACAAGAATTACAACAACAAATTGAAATTTCAACTTAAGTTACTAAAGACAAGGCTTAGCAAACGATGAGCAGGCGTATTGCTTAGTCATGATGCCGCAGCCTCTTTTCATTTATTGAGGTAGGCTCGTCTTGTGAATTTATCTATTTTTAATTTATTTTCTTTTCGATTAATGTAATTATTGTCACTTTAATTAGCAGGTTTTATTTACGTGAGTAATAATGCCATATTGGGAACTTTTTTATTTCATTGCTAATTAGATTTCGCTGAACCTAATGGTTTTCTATTTAAATTTTTTTTTCCTAAGAAGTCGATATATTTAATAAATTTGTTAATTTCTTAATCAATTTGTAACAAAACCTTGCTACCTGTAATCTTTTTTAAACAGGTGATCGAAATTAAATTAATTAAATTTCTAAATTATCTTTCATATGAAATTCATATAGTGGGAATGAATTTAGCGGTTCCCTTTTTATAATGCTTTTATTAAAAGCTATATCCGAGATTTCGGATGTATCCAAAACTTTGATTCGTAATATTAATTTTTAGTATTAAAAACCTCTTAATAAAATAATATTTTAACAAAAAAAAGGAGAAGAGCTTCTTATGACTTCCTTCAAATAGATATTACAAACATTTTTGGCAGAGTGTATATTGTTAAACCGGAATTTTCTGAAAAAGCATGAAATTTCCTAAATATTCTCAATTGAAATCAAATTTCGCAGTAACGAAAAAAATTATTTATTTAATTATAATTAATTTAATTAGAAATACTTTCTGCAGAAGAACATTGTCATACCTGGTTCATTTTGTACCTATGGTTTTCTATCCACAAAGATGGCACTTTTAATTTCACTGGCTCTCCGCCAAGTACATCTGCATAAAACAGGTTAGCCTTCGGGCACCGCTAAGGGCTTATATACTGTGGTATGTATAACACCGATTTCGTTATAGGCAGTATTTCTGATTAGAAAATTCGTTGCATACTTTTAGGCCTATATGGAACTTGCTAGTGACAACTATTTGTACAAGTAGCAATATCTTTTCCACAGTACTACACTCAAAAGTACTTTTTTTTTAAAAAAACTTTGATTATGATATTTGATAAATTTTTTTTGGCAAAATGTTTTCTCAATTTTTACACACCTCATTCCAAACATTTCATGTTCCCACAAATTTTTTCTCCAATAGATCTCAACCAGAGCTAACCAAATTTCAAGTTGAATTTGAGATTCGGTCAAAACTAAATTTTAAATATTTTTAATTATTTCCATATATTTTTTGAAATCTGTAGCGGAATAAAATAATGTAGTAAACTATCAAGCACTTTTTCAAGAAATTTTTCAAAAATACAAAAACAAAACGGATTATATTTAGTTCGCCTTAAAGAACCAATTTATTCCTAACGTCTTATGTGACCACAATTTTTTCGTAGAGCTGATATTGAAGAGGAAAAAATTGATTTATAAATTGACTTATAAATTAACACTACTATTTGTCATAATCATCAATCATCAACTATTCAAATACTTCGCACCCACAAAAAAATTACCAAAGTTTGAGACCTCAAGGTTTAACTCCTTTAAAGTTGGCAAATAGTGTCCAATGCAAACATAACCGCATCAGACCACTTTTGGTTGTTTTGCATAGTGTAGGATTTTTCTAGTTACCGTGTTGTTTTAATCAACTTCAGTTATTAAGCTTTTTATTAAAATAATTTTTTCAGTTTTTTATCAATAAGAAAGGTTGGACAATAACAATAATTTTTTTACTCGACAAATTTAATTAATCATTGTGCATAATTATTCCTGAGGCTGCTTTATGATACACTGATGTACTTGGCAATTTTTTGCGCTGGTTGCTTGAATTGCTTACCTTAATTGGTCATAAATCAACAAATTATTGCACAAGCAATTAAATAACTCCCATGCTAATCAGCATCCGGCTTATGCATATGATTTATTGAAAATTTGAAGCTTTTCTTCTTTATTTTTTTGTAAATAAACGTGTTGAACGAATTACTGCAAACGTTTGTTCATTGCTAAAGTTTACGATTTTCTCAGATGTTTTGTTTTTTTTTTTTTTTGTGAAAAAGATTATTATTATTTTATTGATTTTTCTCCGGAAAGAATTCGATATTTTAATGATTAAAAACAAAACTTTTAATGATTAAAAACAAAAATTTTAATGATTAAAAACAAAAATTTTAATGATTATAATTTTCGTTACATTCTTCTAAAGTTAACATAGTTAAAATTATTTCAACTAAAACTCATCGACCTCACGTTAGCTATATTGAACTCTAAGAAGTTGAAACAAAAAATTGCAGTTCTCAATCTTCTACTGACACCATTTAAAAAACTTCACCTGCTGAGTGGGCCACAAAAAAAAATATCAAAATCAAATGCTAAAAAAATAAAGTTAGCAGCAAGTGTTTGCTGCATGAAAACAATTTGCAACACGAATCGAAAAAATTTAAATCAATGGAAAAAACAACAAAGTAAAAAAGTTCAAAATTGAACTTGTGCAAAAAATACGCAAAAATCGGTGCAACAAAAAAAAATCGCGTTGTATTGCGGTCATTATCTCATCTGGAGGCAGCAACCATCAGCAACCGTAACAACAAAAACTAAAGAGCAAAATTATAACAAAGTGCACGAAGATGCAGCAGCAAAGCAATAACGAAAATAACATTTATTAAAACAACTGTTGCGCTCGCGCGCAGTAACAAGCATTGCAGGCATGATGTTGTTGCAACACTTAGTAATAACAACAACACAATTGAAAAATACCTGCAAAATTTGCAAAAACAGGTCAATGGATGGTACCAACAAGTCAACTTTGATGTTGCTGCTGCTGATGCAGCATAAAATGCTGAAAACTCTTGTTGCTGCTGTTGGTATTACTGTGCGCATCATGTGCTGCACAGTGGTGAAATCAACATAAAAAGCATTAAAAATGTTATTTTGTTTTATTTACTATTGTATTGTATAAAATCAAACGGAATGAATTTAACTCTTGCCAAAATCGTATCAAACTTTACAGCAAAATAAAAATATATAATTTCAATATTACATATTGCAGAGTTTTAGGCGCTAATATTTGGCGCCTCGTGTACTTTGTAAAATACATAAGGCAAAATTTTTTTTTCTCTAGAAAGTCAAATTCATTTATGAATTCGGTTCAAGGAAAAGTATGAACGGAAGGATATACTTAAATTAGGGTGAAGTTTTTAAAGCTAATAAGCTGACGATATGTTATCTTCACTTATCATTTTTCAACTTATTAGTGTATGAATCATCACATCACAGACTCCATTACTAATACGATTTTCCTTAATATTTTAATTATCTGCATCGCAAAACAATAACTTTCATATAAGGAGAGTGGCACAAATGTATCGACTTAATTTGATTACTCTAAAGAAAAGTTTATGAAACAATGTTTAGCAACAATTTTAAGCAACATTTTTTTTTGATTTTCACTTACCTTCTATTTATATGGTTTTTTCCTCATTCTACACACTGTGTGGCAACTTTTGCTTGGCTGCTATTGTTGTTGTTACTGCAATGGGAGGCTTGTCTATTTGAGTTTACAATTTTTTTTGTTTCACATCAATGTTGCTGTTTGTTTTCGCTGCATTTTTTTTTTGTTTAGTGCATTTTATTAAATTTTTTTGCAATTTTGAACTTTCAATTGATTTTTCGATTTTCATTTAGGTTTTTTTTTTTTCAATTTTCTTATATTGCTGCAACTTTGTAGCATATGTGTGTGTGTGCGTGTATTTTTATATTGTTGGTATTATTCTAAATGAATTGGTTGTTTGTTACAGTTGACCTTATCCAAAATGCCACAACAAATTCCATGAAAAATTGTTGTAGTTTTTCTTCACTTTGCAGTATAATGTAATTTTCATGTAATTTGAGGAAATTTTTTTTTAATGTTTTTGCTAAGTGCTGTTTGTTGTTCTCGAGTGGCAAGTGTAGAATTTTTAATTATCGTAATTGCTCCACATTCAAAAAGTTGTGCTGCATAGTTTTATTTAAAAAAAATGGAATTAAATGATACGTACACGTCATGTTAACCAAAATTGGGACTGTTGGGAAACATTTTTAGTTTTTATTTTTTCACTTTGGAGAAATATTACTTTGAAATTAAGATTTTGACATTCTCAGTTTTAAGAAAACATTATTAAAAAATATCACATTGAGTAATGAGCCTTAAGATTTATTTTTTTGATAAATGAAATTGCACATATTACTCCACAGTGTGCTGTGATTAACCCCGTATTTAAATGTATGTGTTACTCTATTTAGACAAATTGGAAAAGTGCCGCCTGGTTAAAATTCATTTCTGATGTAAATTTTTTGTAACCGATATTAACTATTGAGGGCCAGACTCTCCCAAAAACATTAAAGAAGCACCCAATTTGCATTCCTTAGTCGGCTTTATCCATAATATTTATATAAAGTTGCTTACATGGAAATGGTTTGTAACGCTTTGGCAGAAATTATACTGAACCTAATTTAAAAATTTTTTTTTCAACATAACTTATTTATGCTTACGAAAGTTATTGCATAATTATTTTCATTTTTCAACCCAAAATCTTTTTTTTAGGAATAACTTTGTGCCAAACCTCACACAAAAATTGTCAATTGATTTTTCATCTCTTATGCTGCTTCTTGAATTCTGTACTGTTGTCAAAGTGCAGGAAGCGAACCCATACCCTTAGTACTGGTCGGGGTGTTAAAGTGGTTATGAGCATTTTATCAAGAAATCTAGGTAAAAATATGTTTCATTATCTTTTACATAAATAGTCCATGCCCATGGAACATTTATGTAGATATGACTTTTTTCTTCGAGCGGATATTAACGCATGAGCTGTACCTTCATGCGCAATGTCACATCAAGCCTTCTTAGCTATTAAGCTTTACATCAAGTAATAAGTTTATTACAAATGAATTATGAAAGTGGCTGCTACAGCCAAGCTATATAGTTTAGCTGAACGCTGCAAATTAGAAAATAAAAGTTTAAGTATAGTGAGTCAAGTTTCTCTTCTCCCTTGGAGTAATGTAAACTTGTTGATCCTTCGAAAAACTCTACTAAGGTAAGCAGTTTCCGTAATTGTAATTATGTAGAAATCAGAATTAAAGTAAAATTTATTACTGGGTTACCACAGTAGCAAACTTTGACAGTCTTCTTAATAATGCATGCGGAGATATAAACATACTCGTACTTGTTACGTCAGTGTATTAAGTTTTTAACAAAGAAAGTGTTAAATTGTAACCTCATTTAAGATGCACATCTTGTATTTCAATTAATTTCCTAGACTAAAGTAATAAAACTATAGTACTAAGCGAAAGATTTCAGGTATGATGTTTTAATGTACCAATCTAACTGAGAGTAATAAAGTTATTAGGCCTATTTTGAAATCATTACTTAAACTTAATGAAAAATGTTGTATTCGTAAACTGAGCTGAAAGTTGTTAAACAGAAATTCATTAGCCAGTGCAATAAGTAAAAAATTCACAAGACTTTAATTGAGAGAAAATTATCGTATTACAATTAACAAGCTCAAAAGAGCACTTAAGCAATAAGGGGCTATTATGACCTTCGCTTGTAAACCATGTGAGGTAAATGGACTTAACAAAGCCTTCGTTAATGTCGTATTTTGTCATGTCAGCTTTTTTGGCATAATGTGACTAAGAAACCATTCTAAATATGTTATTGAAAACATGTATGCGACATCAATTAAAATGTCAGCTAAAACTGACACAGGCACATGTGACATTAATTGCAGTAATTTGCATGCAAATGTTGGCAACTGGCCGCGATTAAAAATCTTTTATAAATAACATGGCTTGCAAAGTAATTACATTTACTAAAACTGCATTTTTGGTTTAACAAATAGCGATATCACTTTGCCTAAAGCAAATGATTTTAATGTGAGAAATTTACAGCAAAAGAACCTAAGTACAACACCTTCCGCTAGAACAACTTACATATTTCCAAAGTCTAGACTTAATAACTTTGTATAATTTTTTTCAAAGTTAAGTACAAAACTGTACTTAATGCACATTTCCTCTTATGCTACAACACATGTATGCGCTCAACAAACAAAAGACTTAAGCGAGAAACTTCCATAGAATATTCACAGAAAAAATTTGAGTGAGATTTTGTATTTCATTTTCCGAACCAATGAAAAATCTTAACTTATAATCAAATGCAAAATTTATTGCATATACTGAAACGAGATAGACTAAGAAAAAAAATTAAAACATAAAAAGTACTTAAAACTGCCCTCAAGGTTCAACAGCAGCCTTTGTCTAGTTTAAATTTTTTTAAAAAAAAACTTAAGCTTTTCTTTTTTTGTTATTTCCATGGAAAACGTTGATTTAGTGGCTTTTTAGTAATAAATTCTTATGTAGTAAGATAATGTTTTTAGGTCTCCAGAGCGACGTCAGCTGCTGCTATTGCTAACAAACTACACTTAACGTTCATTCAGGTGTCACGCTCTAATTGTCATTCCCATGACATGACGCTGCAAAAACGATACTCAAGTGGCAGCAAAATTAACAGCAACAGCTAGCGCTAGCAACAATAAAAACCAGAGCAACTGACTTGGCGTCATTTACAACAATAGAAGTTGCAACAAAATTCTTAACTCTTAAATATCAGCTGCCACAAAATGCAACCACTAACACCAACATTACAACGACAGCAGCAACAGCAACAACATCTCTCTAGCAATTTGCAATCTGTTACTTATTGTGTTGTTGTCGCTTGAAGTGTCTTTGAAAATTACACGCCTGTTTTAGTTGCTGCCAGTTACTGTGCAATTTTTATTTTTTTTTTATATTCAAGTTGTTTGCATTTTGTGGTAGCTTTAAGTATGAATGTGCACCACTCTTAGTTGGTTGGGGAGGTGTATAATTGAACTAAAACATAAGTTCAGTGAAAAAAATACTACACAGATACATTGGCATTTCCGGGCTCTTTGAATGTTCTTGCCTTGGAATATTCTATAAAACTTAAATATGTCTTCAGCTCATTGTGTTTAGCAGGGCGTATGAGAAACATTTAATTAGTTCGCAGAGCTCAACTTGCTCAACATTCAGAACTTCTTTAATTTTGTTTACTTCACAAAATTATTTCATATACTTATGGTATGGTGAAATCTTACGCAAATATCTCAGTTCTACTGCACAAAGAATTTAGATTTCGACTTTCGATTATCTCACGAGAGAAGTATTTTCGAAATATCGCATGTTATATTATGAAAAAAAAGTCTAATTTACACTTTTCGACTTCATATGTATATTATCTTTGACCTTGAATATCTCTAAAATGGTAAGATTAATGAAAAAGGTGTTTGAGATCATTTTTGTAGAGCATTTAATTTCCTATAAATATTGATAATGCAACTGGTTTAACAATCTATTAGTGATAAGATATGACCATTTTTATATGAGACAAAATTAAAAATGGAAAACTATGATGAGCATAATCTTCCCGTTAATATTAAAAGCTCAGATTTGGTAAGTACTTCCTAGAGGTACCTAGGAACTAGTTTCCGTGTGTCGGATTCAAAAAAAAAAAACATTTGATTTATTTGATCCACCCTAATGTATATACTTTATGAAATCTCCCGCACAGAAAATTTTGATTTGCAATTTTTGATTATCTCATGAGATCTTATACAAAAGTTTTAATATTGTATTTTTCGCTTTTCACTCAGATATGATGTCAAAAAAACATTACTTAATCTCATGAGACTTTATGCAAGAAGACATCATAAGTCCCATTGTAGAATAATAGTTCATGAACTTTCTTGTTGATAAAATCTGCATTTCCATTTTCGAGCACTTCATAAGATATCATCAAGATATCGTCTCATTAAGAATTTATAAAAAAAAATTTCTGGAGTCTTGAAAAACCAACTTTTTGAGGTTTTTAATGAAGATCAAACTGTATCACAGCTCAGAGATATTCTGGAAAATACAGAAAAATTTTTCTTTAGTGGAAACGGTATGGACGTTTTCCCCATATCCTTTATTTCAGTGAACAACATCTTAGGAAAAAAAACCTCAATAAAAAAGAGGAATAGAATTATTGAAAGTGAAAGATTACACTGCTGGCTTATCTCATAAACATAAGGATTATAATTTCCCGAGGCTATGAGAAATTTTAAAATTTATGAAAAGAACCAATTCATAAACTTAAGCCAAAGGTATCTCACTAGCCTTGGGGGAGGCGATAAGCAGACGAGTTCGTGTTCAACATACGAAATTGCTAGATAGGGAGGCACCAAGTCAGAATTCTCAATTTGGTTAAATTTTTCTGTGTTCTAGTAAAATATTTTTTGAAAATGTTGAAATCGTCAGCTCTAAATTTAGTTTGAAGTAACGTACATAATTTCGCACATCGATATATACATAATATAGAAAATGGAACTTTGTAAAAATTTTGTTTGGGCAATAATTCTTTATACAACTTTACCTTTCTTGTCGCTTATACAACAATTTTTTATGCTTCTATGCCTCTAATGAGCTTACTCCAAAGAATAATTGATGCAGTTTACTATTTTTTCCTTAGACCATGAACAACTTGTATAAATTTTTATTTAATGCACAAATGAATATCCCAAAAACTAAATCTGGCATAAAATTCATTGTTGTCTGAACTTTGGACATAAAAAAATTAGCCGACATGGTGACCTGATATCTGCCATATTTAATAAAAAAGAAAAAAATTATTAAAAAATCATGATGCATCAATTTGCTACCAACAAGAAATGACTGTCATCAGCTTATGTCACTGCCACAAAAGGTCAAAAACAATTTTCCGACATTAACCGAAATTGGTATAACTGGGGTATTAAAAATGTCATTTGGCAAAATGTTCGAGTTTTGCTTTTGACCAGAATTAGTTTTTGCAAAGTAACCATATGAAGACTTTAACTTCGTATTCTTTTTTATGCAGCTAACCTTGGTTTATGATGATGAATCAAAGTATTACCTCCACTTTTTTTGCATTTACATAACAATTATATTGTTTATATTTATTTAAAGTTGCAATCAACAACTAACGTAGGTGAACCATATGACACTGTTGTTAGTCTGTCAGCTCCAGCTATGGCTTAAAGGTTACAACGCGCTGCCTCTCTAGGCCATATGTGATCGTGAAGAGACCGATTAAATTATTGAATGCACTGAAGATGCCAAGTTCGTTTATTTGCTTAGAAGTTGTCGTACAAGCAGAGCGATGCATTTAAGATTTTTTTTTATTGTGACAAATAAAACAATGAATTTTTGTGATGCATCAGTTGCCAGCGGTTGCTTGACATTTATGGTGATCTTGATGATAATGATTTAATGAACCAATTAAGTCTGTGTCTTTTTTGTGTTTCTTTTTTTTGCGCAAGATCATGATCTTTGATAAATTTTAATTGAAAGAGTATTTTCTGGAAAAAAAAAATTCTTCTTGGGTTAAGGCGTCATAGTTGGTGCAGTTGACTTCTCACTGAAAAAAAAAAAATAAAATGTATTTACTTGCATACCCTTCGGGTTTGAGTGTGTACTCTTTGCGTTCGTACTCTTTGCGTGCGTACTCTTTGTGTGCGTACTCTTCATGGAGGTACGCTTAAATATGTACTCTTCGTATGCGTACTCCTTGTGTGTGTGTTTTTTGGATGCGTACTTTTTGTGTGCGTACTCTTTATGTGCGTACTCTTTTGATGTGTATGTCTCTTTGTGTCCGTATTTCTTAATTATAAACTCTTTAGATGCGTACTCTTTTCATGCGTACCCTCAAGTATGTAGTCTTTGCATGCGTACTCTTTATGTGAGTACTTTTTGTGTGCGTACTCTTTGTATTCATACTCTCTATGTGCTTACTTTTTTCAAGCGTTGACTTCAAACTTTTTGAGCATGCTAACGGACCATGAAAACTCCCTTAAGTCCGTAAACGTACGTAGTAATAATTAATGCGTACTCTTTGCTTAAATCTGATTACATTACTAATTTCTCATAAATTATCCTCTCTCTTTCTCATTTCAGTTGGCAACGCCTACGCTCAACAGCATACCAAACGTGCCTCTCGCATCACCAGTTCTCGTTCCTTTGGCACCAATGTCAAACAATCATCTTCGAATGGCATCAATTTTGATTGTCCCGAAGAGTTCGGCTACTATCCGCATCCAACTGATTGCACACAGTACTATGTGTGCGTTTTTGGTGGTGCGTTGCTTGAAAGCTGCACTGGTGGTCTCATGTATTCACATGAGTTACAAACTTGCGATTGGCCACGTAACGTTGGCTGTGAGGTAGTCGATCATGGCACCTCAACATCTGATGAAGTGCGCGATCAGTCAGCAGGAGGCTCAACACGCAATCAACAGCACCAAAATCAACATGTACCAAGTCGTGTACGTTTTGGTTCAGCATTCAGTAGTCCGGCAACGACACAGGCACCACAAAAGCCAACAGTGCCAAAACAGTATCATCGCCAACCGTCACAAGTGATACAAGCGCAAGTGCAAACGATACCACCACCACCTGAGTTGCGTGTGCCTCCAAATCCGGTGATAACATCGCGTGGACAACCAAAACCGCTATCGCTTGATTCACAGGAAGATATTGCTAAGGTACGTACTTATAATGAATAGGTGGAAGGGTACATACATTTATTGGAGATATCAAAGTTTCCAAAAGGAAAACAACACAATTAAGCCTCGACATCGCTTAAAAAAATTTTAGATTTCAATTTTTACTCATAACCCCATCTTCTCGTTTTCCCACAAACATAACCAACTTATATTTGCAATATTCAACACTTATTCCACCTTACAGCTCTATGCCGACGCACATGATACGCTACTCCCCGTCGAGGAGGAAGAGAACGATCGTCAACAGCGTGTTTATCGAGGACAACCTAGTACCGTGAGTCAAGTACAGCGAGATCGTGATGGCATCATACATCAGGCGAGCATTAATGCGATACCAAATCATGGCAAGATAGGTTCTTATGCATTTGGTTCACAATACAGGTAAGTTCGGCGTTTGCACTTAGGTCTCTACTTAAAAGAAAAAATCTTCATTTATCTTCATAATGCTTTTATCTCTTACGAATTCGAATACTAAAATTGACATAATGCAAAATTTGTACTTCTCTTCGAATTTCTACTACTATGTACCTACAATGCAAAATAAAATTTTAATCATAAATTGCATACGTAACTGCACAAACGACATAATTGAAACCAATAAAACAAATTAAAGAAACAAACTGATTGACTTGGACTTGGACAATAATCGACTGGATGAAGATCCAGGAAAATCAGATCAAGATATCAGTCGTACTGAGCATCAACGTGTGAAACGTGATTTAATTGGACTGAAAACTGAAATAATACAAGAAACTGAAACAGTGACAGAAAACGTACAGCAAAGTGCTGAACCAAAAACGCATGAAGATAGCGAAACTGAAGGGGAAATACTGACAGAGACTGCAAGCGTAAACAATACAACGCCACGAAACTTAAATGAATTTCAACAGCATGAAGTTGGAATAGAACAACATTTAGCCAAAATAATAACAGATACCAAAGATTCTAATGACTACATTGAGTCATTCACAGTAAAACTACAAGCTAAGACCAAATTACCAACCACTAAAACTGACGACACAGAAGCACCAATATCGATCTCTTTAAAAAAGTTATTAAATGAAAAGGACAACGAATCGCTGGGCGAAGAATTCGATGAAGACTCTACAACCGAAAGTTTCAGTGACAATGACTCCAACAACTCCAAAGAACGTGAGTCTTTGGACATGCAGGATGATGATAGCGCTACCGCCGAGTCAATACGTGCACCGCGGCAACTACGTCCGTATCCGCAACTCAATGCACGCGGACGCTGGCCAGGAAATAACTATCGTTCCATAGATTCCCAACCTTATCACCAACAGAGCTTTTCATTTGGCGCATACAATCCATATTTAACACCACCGGCAAATCAGAATTTCAACCAACTAAGTGCCGGCTACCAACCAAATACCTACACACACTCACAGCAGTCGTCGTATAATCAAAAACCCAAAGTGCTCTATACCGGCTATAATTTGTCGCTGCCACCACCACCACGTGCAGCAGCAGCATCATCACCCAAAGCTAATGATGATTTTCGTCCCATTGCTGGAAACAGTTACTTTAGTATCGGAGGTGGCACTACAACTACAACACCACGCCCACCAACTTATGCCAAACAAACTGAACTGCTACCATTTCTGATACAGTCGTTGAAAGACCTGAAAGAACAGCGCAAGAAACTACAAACCGAAAACTTCTCTTACTTTCATTTAGAAAATCCACCCATAACCGCGGAGCCAACATTACCGCCTACAACGCCAAGTGATCCTCCATTGCTGCAGTATGAATACTATCATCATCAGTCACCGAAGCAACCGTCAACACCAAACAAAATCACACAGAACTCACACTATTCGCAATTTAGCACCGTTGGTGGCTTCTACAACAATCAGGTGGATCAGAATTATCAAACTGGCAATGGAGCAGAATATAAGCCTACAGATGGTTACAATAAGTTAGTGTCACACTATAGCATTGGTGTGAGTAATAAGCTGGAACCTACGTCTACAACAACCACCACCACCTCTACGGAGAGTAACTACTTTAAGTATAACATACTGGCCAATCAAAAAATGAAAAACTACTACACCACACCAAGAACTGGCGCGGCATTTGATACTTCCCCTAACAGTCAACTTCCGGCAGTAACATCAAGTTTTAGCATTGTCTCTGCCCCAAACTTGTCCTATAACAAAGCTGTTACACTACAGCATGCCAAATATCCAGACCTTACAAAGTTTCCTGCGGGTATAACATACGCTAATAGTTCGACGCCAGAGTTCTATCAAACTTTCTCCACTGTTTTCACAACGACTAAGGCTCCTAAGATAAAACCTACTGTCAAACTACTTCCACCAGCAACTACTAAACCTCAAATCAGCATGCAGCTTAGCTTACCACAATTTGTCTCAACCCTTCAAGATTCTGATTTGGGCAATCTTAATCCCACGATGATGAATATGTTGAAATACTTCAAGCAAGTAGGTGTCGCTATGCAAAAAACTAAGCCTGCCGCAAAACCAACGCCACTACCAGTTGTTACAACTCTGGGCAGTAAGCCCTACAATGAAAAAACTACCGAACGTCAGCATTTGACGTCAACAACGAAAAAGGCAACAGCCAGCGCTGCTTTCAACAACATTTTTGGCGTTAGTACCACAACAACACAAAGGCCATCTAAGGGCTATGAAAGTTTTATTAATAGTATACCAAATCAAACGCATAAGCCCACATACAACCAGCAATCACAAAAGCAGAGCTTCGATAATAAAACACCACAACCAACCAGATCAAGCTCAACTACGTTCAGGACAACTACAAGAGCAACAAATAGACCCACTACAACATCAATTATCACAACATCGCCAACGCTAACTAACGCCGAGTACTACGATGAATATGACTATGATGAAGAATCTGAAGGTAATGACTCCGATGATGAAATTCAACCACCCTCAGAGATGCCACCGTATATGCCAATGTCAGAGACTATGTCACCACTCAGAGCGCAAATTTTCCCATCCAGTGCAACAACAATATCACCCAATGCACATAGCCTTAAACAAAATTATATAACTGGTTACTTTGAAGCCACTACCACAAGACGTCCATTCTTTGGTAACAATTTCCAGCAATTCTATCAGCAGGGCAACAATGCAAACAACAACCCAAACAGTAATGCCATACCATCATTTATTAATTTCCCTACGGACATCTTTCAAGATCTCAAAAAACGTTTACATCCCTATCAACCAGAGTTACCACTTGAAACTTCCAGCATAGGCTTACCGCAAAAATCAACTACAACAACAGTGATCGCAATACCAACAACAACGACACTGCGTGTATCCGCAAGACCAACTTTGACAACAACATTAACTGCAGCAGCGCCAACAGCAACGACACTACCACCAAGAACTCAACCACCCACAAGCACAAGTACAACTACAACCACTACTAGCACGGATACTTCGACAACAACGACGGCTACGGCTTTACGCACACGTTTCACCATACGTCCGTTTAGAAGTCGCGGACAAAGTAAATGGCAATACAATAAGGCGACCGGCACTAAGACGACGAATAGCAATCTTAACAGCAACAACAATAGCAACGATTATAACAACAATAAGACAGACTTTAGCCTGCAGAACTTTAGAAAACGACCGATTTCATCAGCGTCAACAACTTCTGCATTGGGTCCATCATTGCAGCAAGCAAATGCAATCAAGAACATGGACACGGACAGTGCTGGTCACAGGTAGAGTTACCAAATATAACATAACTGTTTGTTTAAATGGTTTCGCTGGCATGGTTGCTGACTTATTGTGCAGTTGGCAAACTTGCGGCGAAACTGCATTAGAAATTTATTTTATTTTAATTCCGTGTTTATTCGTGAATGTACTTAACCAGTTTAATTAGTACAGAAATGTTCATAAAACAGTCAAAGTTGGAAAGATTGAGGTAAGCAGACATTTTGGAAGATGTAGTAAAGAGTAAGAGGTAGATGCGTCTTATTCAAATGAAAGTCATGTTAGCTGCAATTTATTGCATCCTAGGCGTTTATGTCTCAATGATGTAAGATTTAGCACATGTAATAAGCCAGGCTTGTAGTTTGCCCAAATCGTTAGAGAAGTGTTAAGATCCAGCACTTCAATTTATCATTCCCATCGAACGTTGGAAAGACGTTTGACTTCAAGAGTTGAGTTTGTTTTTCGGAGCAATAAATGGCTGCTTTGTCATCACTGCCACTCGGTAACTCTAGTGGGCGCCTTTTTGACTTCTACACGTGGTAGTAAATGATGAATTCTGCTTGCTATGCTTAAGCTATTTCTTGAATGCTACTCTCTCAAAGTTAAGCCTTTACACTCTTCATTTAGCTTTGATTCTATTTAGCTGGTTACATTTCTATGCACCTTAAGCCAAAAGAATACTGCTAGTGTGAAGCTTAGAGCAATTCAATAGTTTTTAAGTACAAAAGAATTCAGTCCCAACTCTAAATATTAAGACCTCCATTCAAATAAAATACTCTTAGTCTCTATATTTAGTAGGTACTACAATATTTTCACAAAGTACCCTCAAATTCAAATGAAATACACTTTTGCTATAAAATTATAGCAGAATTGAACAAAATATGAATGATAAATAGATAACAAAAAAGACACAACAACAACAATGAAAAACAACACTCTACCAAAATTTAATGCTCAGCGAAAACAAAATGTAAATAACTGTTAATACTGTTACATAACTCTTTAAATAACATAAAAACCTTACAAATGTAAAACTCTACAAATGTACAGAAACAAAATGTTAACGTTACAGTTGACTAATTGGACTTGGAACGCAAAATTATGCAACGTTGCTTTACATTAACTAATAACACCATCATCTTGACAATGCTAACTAACAATCGTTGTTCATTTCATCAAAGTTATTCTACTCTCTCTCTCTCTCCCTTTCTTTATATATTTCTACTATAATTTCTATTTACTTTGATTTTCTTCTTTTGTATATATTCACATTTGCTTTTGCAAATAAAATAAAAAATCATTGTGTTTTTTTACCATTACCATCATTGAATTAAATTTTGTTGTAAATAACTTGTACCGCCATCCAACAAACATCATTACGTATTTGTATTACCACAACGCATATATGGTGGGGTTATTATAGAATCGAGTCATCATCACCGACATCCTCACAATCGGATGCAAATGTTTTTGTACAGCCACAGAGGCCAACAAAAGTTATTATTGAGACTATACCAAGTCGTAATTATTATAATACCACATCAACAACATCAAGTCAGGGCTATCAGCCACAACAACAACAACAGCAAGAGCATCATCATCAACAGCAACAACAAGCACAATCTCAGCAAAGTTCTTATGATTCTTATTATTCTGTTTATGATGATGATCTCGATTTGTATAGGGATGTTGATTATCAACAACAGCAACAGCAGCAACAACAACAGCAACAACAACAACAGCAACAACAACAGCCACCAAGACAGCAGCAACAGCATCAACAGTATCAGCCACAATCGGTTGTACGTGCTCAGACACAATCAACATATCGTCCTTTGGAGATATTGACAACGCCCGCTAGTTATATAAGTAAGCCTTCGCAACAACAACCGCTACAGTCGAATAAGCAGACCTACAACAATCAGCAGTCCTTGGTCTATAACACGGATTATGATGAGGACCTTATAGCACAGGTGAGATTAAACAAAAAACTTACATAGAGATAAAATTTTGTTTCTATAACATTCAAAAAATTAAAAATCCTACTGCAATTGAAATAATAGTTCATTAACAGACAGTTGTCAAAATTTAAACTAACATAACATCAGTAAAATTATTGATCTAAAATCTTACAACTTTTTCCAGATTGAGCAAGATAATGCCTACGATCAACCAACGCGCACGCCCACAAGGTAAGTACTTTTTTAAATACTTTGGTGAACATATCATATCGCATTACAGTGTTTTAACATAAGCATTTAACATTATTAACCCAAAACGTATAAAGAAGAAAATATTTCATGAAACATAACATTTTGCCACATCACAAAAAAATTAGACTTGAATTGTTTAGGAATGCATTAAAATTATTGTCATGCCAATTGTGATTTACTGTCTTTAAATGTTAATGGAAAAAATAGAAACCAGTACCCAGTAAATTAAGCAATCCCAAGTATCTAAATAACCCAATGGGATATAATGAGTTAACCTTAAAAAACAAAAAATAATAATCTTGCTTGATTTACAAAAATGTAGGGGGAAACGTGCTCAGCCCAGTCGTTATAATACAGAAAACAAAGAGTTGAAACTGAATAGGTTACCTAGATTTTAGATATAAGTTATCATACACATGGCAACAAATACCATGCCACACAACATCAACACATAAAAATACTGCACAACTCATCAAAAAAAGACTTTTTTTTATTTAAACACTTGCATAACCTTAAACTTAAACTCAAACTCAAAAAAAAAAACTTAGGCACCAACAGCGCCTTACACTGAACTCAAAACTCGGACAACGTCCCGTTGCTGTCGTTATTTCATCTACGACAACCGCACGTCCACCAGTCAGTTTCTTTAATGATGCACGCAATTATTATGCAACACTGACGACAGAGTCACCAAGATCAACAACTCGACCAAGACCAACAACCCGCACATCGCAAGAAACTGCAGATGAAGCTGCCTATATCTTTGAAACATCCGCGGAATATGCCGATGCACCCATTACAGATTATTATGGTACCGAAACGCCATTACCGCTACCACCATATGAGCAACCAATAAGATATACAACATATGCGCCCAAATTGGTTACAACACAAGAGTCAGATGAATATAATGTTTTAGTATCAACGCTACCAAGAGGTGGTACCACCAAGGCAGCAGCAGCAGATGAAAACTCCGAGAATTTCATTATACCAAGCACTAAAGTACAGAAAACCACCACTACCACCGTAACGTTACCACCACCCAAAAAGACTACAAGTACTCGTGAATATGAATATGTGAAAACAACCACGCCCACAATCAGTACCTCTAAGCAAACTACACAAATTGTTAAGACAACTGCTGCTGCAACAACTACCACAACAACAACAAAATCGCACAGGTATTTAAAATGGTTCTTGTCTTTTCGAAAAGAAAAAACAGTAGCTACTCAATCGTACATGTCAAATATTTCTGTTTTTTATTCAAAATTTAAATAAGGGTATTTATAATATGTTGTAAATGGTTTTTGCAAAATCAAACCATTTGCAGCAGCTTGTGAGTACCCTTATTACTTATTTTTTTATTGTACACCATTGCTTTTTATTCAATTGGCTTGAAAAAAAAAAAAAAATTTTTATGTTATGTCAAGAAGCAGTCAACACTCTCACACAATACAGCTTCAAATAGAAACATCAACACATTTATGACACACCATCCTGCTTGTTACACATATACTATATACGTAGGTACATATACACAATTTGCAAGCAGTCCTGCTGGTAAATGCCTGTCTTCGAAAAGAACAATTTCCTAAAACATGATATTATAATTTCCTAAATATTAAAGTTCTAATTTAAATACATAGTAAGTAGTAGTACACATAGTCCTTATGAGTTCTAAGATTCGTAATATATACTTACGCATTTTGCCTAAATATCCTTAGTTATTTTTAGTGCTTATCCTAATGCTATCTCTTGATATTTGAAACCTTCGATGAGGCAAAAAATCGTTACGGAGCATGGGCTTCCACAAGATTCTTTCAATCGTTTCGATGATGATGATGAACGGCCGCGTTTTTTGCTATCCTGAGACTTCTACTCCAACGCTTGGTGGCAGGCTCCAGTTGGTTCAGATTTCCATTTTTGTCGATTGATTTGAATGGAAATTCTATTTTGACAGCATCTGGTGAGGAGTTCGACATTAGATATGGTCCTAGCCCACCGAATTTTCAGAATTAGGCAATGAGCTTTGTTGTCGTTGGCACGAAGAAAAATTGCCAGGCATTATGATGCTGAGCGAAGGTACCTTTAGCTTTGTTGATTTTAACATAGAATGTTTTAATGGAATTAATGATTTTTTCATTGATTTTCTGGATATTGTCTACACTCCATGTAATCTACATTTAGATTTCCAAAACCATCCCATAACTTCTCCAAAGTGCCCAATAGCTGTGAATGCAACAAATATGTGGGATATGTTTCTTTAAGTAAGGGGTTAAACTGCCCTATTTAACACGTCGGTAATATTTCTGATGATGTCCGAAATCTATTTTCGAACTTTTGCCAATAGATTATTCAAAGAATTTGTTGCAAAAATGGCAAAGCTCTCGTTGAGCTTATTAAGGTTGCCCTCATTTTACAAAATTAGTTGTATCAGAAAATTGGACCAAAGCATAAGTTTTCGAAATATTTGATCAAATAACTACTTAAGACAGTAATTATTGAACTTGTCAAAACGAATTCATGCAAAATATTTCATATCGAAAAGAGGCCAGAAATATCATTTTAAAAAATTGGTTGTTCTAAAAATAAAAATTATTCCTCAAAGAATCGCTGTTTGAGGTTTTTCTGTCGATTTGTTAGATATTGAAATCAAACCGTTATAATCACCTATGGCACTGAAATACCTGCGGAAGTGAATTCATTGAACTTCATTCAAATTTTTTTCCTTTTATTTCGTAAAATTTATCTAATAAAGCCAAACCCAGTAACTTGTCGGCAGTTTTTCAAAATCTGCTGTTTCTGAGAACACACTGAAAATTGATTCTATTTCATTTGCAAAAGATTTTTGCAAACTTGTTTTTTTCATAATCATATTTTTGATGTTTTTTCCCATGTTTTTGATGGTTTTTCCCAATATGATATTGCCAAAATTATTTGAATTTTGAAGCCATAGTAGTCTCTTTTATGTTAAAATAGGTATAGGTCCTAATTTAAGCAAAAAAATCTCCACAATGAAGGAAGCAAATTTTAGCTGAATTTAATCATACGAAAGCATAAAATTATGCAATGGAATCTGTTTATGTTTTAACTAAACATAAGTTGTTAAAACCAAAAGTTTTCTGTTGCATATCTTTAGGCAAAAATTTCAAATTACTAAGCCAAAATTTACTCAAATTGTATATGAAACAAATGAAAAAAAATGTAAAAATATATAGAAAAACCTATAGTTGAAGCCAAAAAACCACCTATTATATCGAATGGGCTGAAATATAGGTAGAAAGTTGCATGAAACCCTCAAGCATGAGCATGTCTCGTATACTCGTATATATCGAACTGAAGAAAACGCATGTGCATGAGATTGTCATTCTTCCACTCTCAGTGTTTTTTATTGCAGGAAATTATATATATCAAGGTTACCCATGTAAGCAAATATATAAAGAGTTTTCACAGTACGTAAAAATACTACACAACCACTTTTCTAATCACCGTCGGTGAAAAGTGTTTTTAAAACTTCATACAAATCACTTTTTCACTACATATGCCGAAATACCATACATTTACCAACACTGTACTTATTGCAGTTCCAGGCTAATAAATTTAGTAGTCAAATTTAGTTCTTTCTAGTAATTTTTCTTTAAAATAAAGACAACTGTTAACTTTTTGTATTTTTTTTTTTATTTGTCTTTTGTCTTAACTTTTTTACGACATGAAAACGTCAATCCACATCATGTACTATTTTCCATATATATCTCTCTCTTCTGTCACTTTCTCTCTCTCTCCTCCTACGTCTTGCTTCATTGCTCTTCATTTCACACTCAAATAGATCACAATTGCCGCATTTAGACGAACAATATGATGAACAAGAAATTGAAGAAATCATCATTAATATTGGCAAACATAAAAGTGCGCGTAGAACTAATCATTCGATATTAACAAAAACAAAATCGAACAGTAACTCACCGACATCATCATTTGATCAAACACTTTCACAAATACCAAATACAAAAAAACCAAATGCCAAACGAAATGAAACGTTTGTACTAACACTAACGGCCAATGTGGATTTCTCCAACAGATCCTCCAAACAGCATGCAAATAAAAACCATAAGACCCAACAAAAGTCACCACCACAACCACCACCATCATCACCACAGCCACCTAGAACACAACCAAGTATATCCTCAAGTACTTCCCTACCTCCCTTACCGAATTCTACTCCTACTCCATCCCATACAGAATACACAACGCCCACAACACCTAAGTCTGAATCACTTGTAAGTGTTGTTGCTCAGTCACAAAGTCACTCCTCAACACTACAACTACCTATACAGACACAAACCACGTACAAAGTACATACACAAACCAAGAAACCAATGGTGCAAACGCAAATACAACAGCGTGAAAACTTGTCAAGCGAAACGGATACCGAAAACGTTTCAGATGAAAGTCAAAACATACAAGTGCAAACAGCAGAGTTGCCTAGAAATCGTGGCTTCTACGTGGAGGTAACAACAAGCAAATCAAACTATCTGACAGAAGGACTTGGCACCAGTCCACGTGGTAACTTAGTTCGTGCACAAACCGAAAGGACACTTCGAGGTAAAATAACAGAGCCACTCTATGAGGAAATTTTTAAAGTCAGAAGTAACGATGAAAATGCTAGCGAGGATGCCGAGAAGATACCAATTAAGTTCAATGAACATCAACGTAAGCGCATACAGAGTTTTGTATTGTCTGACGTTGCGCCACAAAGTTTCAAGCTGCCACCGGCAACGAGCGCTAAGAAAGTGACGACAGAAAATGTTGAAGATTCGGACAATTCTAGCCATAGCGCCGCCAGCAGCACTACTTTCAGATATACACGTAATGATGAGGAGCTACCAGAGCCAAAGCCTTTCAAGTATAGTCTACAGACAGGCATAAACGGCTTTAGCTTAACAGTTGAAAATCATCCACAACTTGTGGCTGCAGCTGTTGAGGATAAATCAAAGCCGCTATTTGAGAGAAGACAGCCAGTAACGACGACAACAATAGCTTATAGTACAACTACAACAACAAGTACTACCACCTCAAAACCAACTACCACAACAACAACAACTTTAGCACCAACAACTAGCAGTACTACAAAAACCACGACTACAACAAGAAAATCCTATGTTGCACCTCCATATAGATCTACCCACGAAGAATCAGCAAACTTTGATGATGATGTATTGCCTACTACATATGCACCACCACTACGAAATTGGCGGATGCGACCAACCCCACAACCTCATGTGCAGCGAGAAGTCAGCGCGCTGCATGAGCAGCCAAGCAGAGAACTTCAGCCAACAACGAGCACAACTACAGTAAGAACAACTACAACAACTATACCTACGACTTCGAGCACAAGTAGACCGAGCACAACACCAGCTACCACAGAGCGTACGGTGCAGTCTTTCACTGCACGAGCCTTCACTTTTAAGGACAACCTAAGTAAGACCACCGGTACCCCCGCACAACGTTTTGTTTCACCCTTCAAAAGCCTCGAAAATATTTTACAAGAGAAAGAAGAACGTTTTGGCATCAACGCCATACGCAGCACATCAAAGCCACGTTATCTTAGCGCTGCAACGACGCCAGTGCCATATTTGCACACAAGTAACAAACCCTTCAAGAGCTATTTCCTCATAACAACAGCACCTAGAAATGCCAGCATTAGCGATGCCATATTGGCAACTATGGCGACAAACTCACGCAATAGCAGCATTGCGGATGTAATTTTAAGCAATTTAGCTTCCAACGCGCAGGTTAGACAATCCACACCCACCACCAGTACTACTACTACACTCAAAACGACTACTAGCACTGAGAGCACCTCCCCAAGCACAATTCCTACAGTTTTAGTAACATCTCCAATACGCATTGCGCAAAATTCAAAAGCGAGGCCTTTGGCAGATTTCAGTTTCTTAGAGGTAGATTCACCACGACCCCGTGGACGGTCGCGTTATACGTTGGCAACATTTGGTCCAAGCGTTAATGACGATGAGCCAACTACTTATGCGCCGAAATTCCGTTTTCCCACCAGCAGTTTTGATGTCACAACTGCCTCTACCAAGCATGCTAATATATATCGACGGAAGTTGCAACGTGCACGTATTGCATCCCTACAACAGGGTCAGCGCGGCACACCAACACCCAAACCACAACATGAAAAGTACCAAGCATATAAAGCGGAACAACAAGAACATGAATCGAAGTCATTAAATCGTAAACCCATCGAAAACGAGGCTACCAATGAAAGAAATCAGCCACGCGCTGAGGCATTAATAGCCTTCCGCATCGATAAAAATCCAGATAATAGCATTGAACGTACTAAAGCCACGGCCACATCCACCGAACATGTAGTGGAAATCACCGATCGACCTCTTAAGTACTTCTTCTCGAACAAATATCGCCAGAAGACAACGGAAGATAAACTGGCGGAAAGTTTGCAAAATGCTGGCTACATAACTAGCACTGGACGAGTTTCACCAAAATATCGTGCTGCAGCCACTACGGTGCTAGAACAATTGCAACAATTTTTAGCCGGCAGCGATGAAAGTGACGAAAGCAGTGGCTCACATTTTGTTAACGATCTCTCTGGCGATCGTGAAGTACATGCAGCTGTTGAAGAAATTAAAAATCTGTATTTAACGTCCACAACGAGTACCACGACCAGCACGACGTCGACGACAACAACACCACGTCCAACAACTACTAGCACAACAACGACAACTACATCGTTACGTCCAACAACAACGACAACTATGCCACCGACAGTCTCATATTCCAGCACACGTTACTATGCATCTGCACCCAATACACAAACCTCACCGAGCACAACAACACAAGCGACAACACGTAGTTTGTACACAACACCACAGCAGTACTTTGCCAAAACATCACCAACATCTTCCTCTAGTTTCTATTCTTCTATACATTCTAGTAGTACAACTAAATCCCAAACGCCTTCCCCAAGTCCTACACCTTCCTCAACGCCTACGTCCACTACTGCGCCTGCCTTACAATCACCCCAGCGCGCTTCAAGAGTCAATAACGCCATCAAGACATCGATTGCTGCTGCAGCTTCTTCCGCGGGCAGAACTAAGGCCACTGGTTTGTCCTCAACCTCTTCCCAATCAGTAGTAGCTGCTGTTAAATGCTCTGATAGCACATCGAATGCTAAATGCAACGAAATCCCTTCGAGGTATTATTTTCTAATAAAATAATCATTAAAAGCAAATATCAGGGGAATTCACGCTGGAGAGTAAAAGGTTGATTAATGGCGTAAATGATTAGAAGAGTTAGAAAAATGTTTCTATACGTTCTAGATAGACTTATTTTGTACTTTACTTCACATTGAATGTATATAAAAATCTGCAAAAAATATAAATTTAAATAAAATTCTTACAATGTGCTTGCATTGTGAATAGCACTTAACAATGTCATTGATATTGAAATATTTCGTAGATTTAACAGTTTGAGATCACCGTTGCTTAATTTTCAGTCAATTTCAACTTTAGTTGGTTAACAGTTTATGTTAAATCTTTCCAGTTTTACAATATTTATCATATTTTTACACTTCTGCGTGAATACCCCACGTAATACTCTCACAACTCGTTAGCTACAATACTCGTTGACTTCTATTTGTTCACTTACTTTTCTTTATCAAACAATTTGAACTCATTATTGCTCAAATTTAAATTTTCACCTTTTGTATCTTTAGCTTAAAAAATGCATTTTCATTAAAATTCGAAAGATTTTATTAGATTTGTAACTTTTTTTTGTGTAAAACCGAAATAACATACGACGGTGTACGCTGTAAAAAATTTTAAAATGTCGAAATATTTTTCTTAAATTCTTTTTAAATTGAAATTGAAAGTATTACTTTCAGCAGGTGGTGGCCTCGTTTTAGTTAGTTTTATTTTGAGTTTTTTTTTAATTTTTTATTTGCTCCAATAGTTTCTTTCTTAATTAGTTGCACAATAGTTTTTTCACTTTTATTATTTGTCCCAGTGAGAACCGAGAAGTTTTTAGTTTATACAAATTATTGCACTTACTTTTTATTTGCACCAATTGGTTCCTTTTGCCAAAATTTATTAAAAACAAACAGTGTAGTATTGGAAAATGAATTAAAATAAAAAATGCAAAAAATTATTTTTAAGTAAATTTTAATCAAAGCAATAAAATTATTTTTAAGTTAAAGTAAATCCCCAAAATTTTCGTTTCGCAACGTTAGTTCTAAGAGTTAATATCCGCCTTGCTGACGTAACCATTTGAAATCCTGTGATTCAAAACTACACGACTCAGTACCAATGTTTTCAATATTTTTTGTCATGTTACGAAAACTTACAATTTTCAATAATTTTTTACCTTTGTTAGGTTGAAATCAGTCAAGTGATCTGTACAAAGAATACCAGGCTTATGTCTCATTAGGTATATTTTGAGACATAAGGGGATTTGAATAAAAAAAGAACTTAATGTACTTTTTAATTGCTATAAACATAAATAAATACAAATAATATTTACATAAGGCCTATTCACAGTCTCATTGTATAATTACCATGTAGTATAATTAGTTGAATAATTCAATGCAAGTATGCGAATTCTTGTATAGTTTATGATATACTGGCGTGTCTTAACTGACTGAGTTCTTGCACGACAATCCCAGAATTCTTAAACCTTTGTTTGGTCTTCCTTTTCTATTGATTTCATTACATATTAAAAAAAAATGCCGCGCATTTCAGGCAATCTAGATTTCTATAACTTTATGTGCAAAAAAGTGCACTAGACATAACTTTACGATGTTACAGCACCTAAACACTAGCTGGCTGGATTAATTTTTCATGTTTCTATGGTAAAACAAAAAAAAATCACTGTACAAAATCTCAAATTATATCAAAATTACTACTCTGTTAAACTAACACAGTAGATACTGCTATATGATACTGTGAGCAGCCATATATATATTTGCGTTTATTGCCAACTTCAACTGCACTCTTCTTGAAAACGTGTTTTAGCACATAAAGCTGGTTTCACTTAAGGCCATATCTATTCCCTGACTTCAACCCAAAAGCAGGATTTGTCGACAACAAACCGAAATATTTCGACCGTTTTATTGTATCAGATTTCATATTTTTCATCCCAGCATATATAGTTAATGTAGTATAGTTAGTATCCACCCTCCAGATGACTTTGGAGCTGAGATATAGCATTTTGAAAATCAAAGAACAGACTGTTAGCTTTTCTCAAAAACTTGGAGCCATTTTTAGTGCTAACGTTTAACTTTTTGATATGATGAGTGATTTAATTAGAGATTCGTTTGCGCTTATTGAACGCTTTATAATCGAAAAATTTAAACCCGATTTTCACTATTGGATATTACGCGACCAAATGAACCACATCTAACTTTTAGTTCTTTGCATTCTTGGCTTATAATCAAACAGAACTTAAATTGTGCAAGAATTAAAGGCAGTCGACGTTCCGAAACGGCACCGTTTCGGTTTCTGAGCTCTTGAAAACTTTGAAGAGCATCCAATTTTGAAGAAAAGACCATTTTCTGTAAGCGAAATTGCAATATCTAAGCTGATGAACAACCCGAAGAGCTAAAAGAGCTGAAGCAAAACAATGTTTTGATGTGATTTATAGTCTGGTGGAATCATCGGTCCATACTTTTTCAAAAATGAGGTCAGCCGGAACATAACTTTGGATGGCATCCATTATTGCACCATGATAATAGACTAGTAACTATCTGAATTTGAAGCCCATGATCTCGATGGCATTTAGTTCCATTAAACAGCCCACATAGCTATGTGAAATCATTACTTTATTGCGGAAACAATTCAGTGAACAGTTAATTCACTTTTTGGACCTAGAACATGTGATATTACACCTCTCGGTTTTTCTTTTGATGCTAAGTAAAGTCATTAAATTGGCTTACCTGCGGGAACCTAGGTAGGCAGCATTTTTTCAGACTCCTGGAGATTTTTAATTGCAATAGAAAAAAAAATATAAAAATAAGCTTTTGAAGACTTTTTTGAACGTTTGGATACAACAGTTCTTAAGTAACGTAAAAGTTGCAGATTTTTGCCTACACATTTTAAAAGCCTAAAATTTGATTAAAGTAACTTTCTTGAAGATATGAGGCTCCAGCACGATGGAACACCTTTGCACACTGCGCGGGAAACAGCTGAATGCCTGAAAGGTGAAGAAATTTACATTAAAATCGGCCACCAAAATCGTGTAATTTGACACCATACGACTTTTTTTGGGATTTTTTTAAAGCAGACGTTTATACTAAATAAGTATAAATAACTTATCAGTTAAATATAAAATAAAATATGACTAAATTTTATTAATATGTTGTTTTTAATTGCTGCATAAAAGTTTGCACCTAAAAAGCAGCGTACATCAAAAAAAAAATTTTTAATTAATTGATCTATAAACTTTCGAAACAAAAAAGAAAGGCATTTCTTGAGCAATAAGATAGAATTTCTTAAGTCGCTAAAAAAAATATTTTATATTACTACTTCCGTAAGTTGAGAATTTTTCTATTTAACCAAACTAAGAATTCCTTTAAATTGCACATATTCGCCAAAAGTATGTAGAGTTGCAGCAAATGTCTATTAATGCAAATTTAATGCACTCTCTTAAAAATCAAAAAATTTATTAAAAAAAAATTAACCAAAGCAGCAAAAATTAAACCCCTTCTAAATGTTGAATGCCACATATTTTCAGAAAATTTCTATCCTCTCGTATCAATGTCAAATAATTTAATTTTTCAATCTTAAAAAAATGAGCAAACTTCATTCAATAAAAATAATAAAAAAAAACCACAACAAGCAGCATTTTAATCCTATCAAGCTATACCTATCCTCTTCTCAAAAACTATCATTTTATCTACCTACTATGAAACTACACTGAGAAATTATCCTACATTTTTAAGACTCACACATACTTTTTGGTTCTCACCGCTACACTTTTGATGCTGTCTCAATAAATCATTTTGACTTTTTTTTGTTTATCAAAAACTGGGTGTAGTTTTCTATATATCATACCCATATTAACACATACTTAACACATTTTTAACATTAACTTTTAGTATTGTAATAAATGTTTGTGCTTTTTTGTAGCTAATGTGGTATTTGTTGATATTTTGGGTACTATAATTTTTTAAATAAAAATTCATTGTTAAAAAATCCATAACTTTTTTGACCTATTCACATTGAAATTTTTCATTATTGAAACACTAACTTTTATACAAAAATCATTCAGTTTTGTAGAGTGTTGTTTAAATTGTTGTAATAGTTGAAATTTATCATTTATGTTTAAAAAACTAAACATATTTTATATAATTATATGTGAAATAAAATTAAAAATTTTTATTTAATTGTTTTTAATATCAATAACTTTCACAACTGCTATAGAACCAACGCTAATGCCAATAGAAATCGTGGCAGCTCAAGTTATGGTAATCAAGATCGTGATTTACCAGTGGCGGTAACCAACAGTCGTGGAACACATCCACCGTAAGTAAATTTTGAATATCACTACAAATCAAAAATGTGTTTGATATAAAATTATTAAATCAAAAATATCGATTATTGCTGGCCAAATACATAAAAATCAAATCAACAGTAAACTCTCGATTAAATTACCTATATATAATTACCTATACTTTTGAGTCAATCAACATCGTGATAGTTTCTTTCATACCCCGCAATAAAGAAAATTCCGTTCACACATCAAAAAAAATTTATAACCGCTAGTATTCTAAGAAAAATTTATATTTCATTTCTTTTTTAGTCGCACACGTCCCACGCTAAAGCCATCGGGCGCAATTGTTTCGAAAGCACAAGAATTTATTGACATCTATAGATTCCCACCAACGAGACCAGATCCACTTTATCCACAACCAACGCCTGACAAAGCCGCAGCAAAGTGTCGCAAGGATGTTTGCTTGCTACCTGATTGTTATTGTGGAGGCAAGGAAATTCCCGGTAAGTTAACTTAAACGTAAACCATGCCAATACCACAATCGCACTCACTTCACTGAGAGCGTAAGCTATGATAGAGCGATTACATTTAGCATTGTTAAACTCTAGTCGAGTCTTATATTTCATTTCATATATCTGACTTTACGTTCAATGAGTGAACATTGGCAATGTAATCGCTCTCAAAAATATATCATGACTTGTACTTTGTCTTTCTAAACGCTCTCTTACAAACGCCAACTAGGCGGTCTGAATGTCATGGAGATACCACAAATGGTTTTAATTACCTTCGATGATGCCATCAATTCACTGAATATTGATCTCTATGCCGAACTCTTTAATAATGAAACTCGCAGTAATCCCAATGGTTGCCCACAGCGTGCAACTTTTTATGTATCACATGAATGGACCAATTATGGTATGGTACAGGATATTTATTCAGTAGGACACGAATTGGCATCACATACAGTGTCGTAAGTAAAAATGTGAAAGTTACCAAAAAAATGGAACCGGCTCTACCTACTACTTCATGTGTTTTGTTTGGCGAAACCACAAACCTCTGCATAATACATCTACCTTACCCCAAGCTCTTATTTTCCATATATTCTTGTATATATAAATATAAATACGCATATATATGCATTTCCATGTTTTAATATATCTAATTTTATTTTTGCTTTCATGTCATATATATAATCATAATATTCTACATCATCCCAAATTAAATCAAAAAAATCCCAAAAAAATAAATTCATCTTGTGACTACATTGCGCATAATACCGCAGTTGATCTACCTGTTGAGAGCGTGCCACAAATTGTCTTAATAACTTTTGACGATTCTGTTAATGATCTCAATAAGCAATTATATATTGATCTATTCGAAAAGGGGCGTGTCAATCCAAATGGTTGCCCAATAACGGCTACTTTCTATGTCTCACATGAATGGACTGATTATAGTCAAGTGCAAAATCTCTATTCTGACGGCCATGAAATGGCATCGCATACTATTTCGTAAGTAAAACTGTAGAGATTGGATAGATTGTACATCCACCATGTAGTAAAAAGAAAAAAATACAACAACAGCTATATACATAGAAACAACATACGCACAGTAGACAATGATAACAATATATAGTTAGTTGCACGCAATCAAAAAGTAGTTAGTGCTCACTTACAGGTACTATACTCGTACACAGCAAAATGTTAATGGAAAAGTTTTTTTTTAGATCTTTAGTATCGGTAAGCAACATAATTCGCATATTTAAGCCAGAAAGCATAAAAACACATGAAAAAACTTTAAAACAAAATAATTTTACACTAGTTTTTGATAATATGGAAAAAAATCATAGCAGGGATGGAATGATATTTTAATCAGCTATCATAGCATATTAGCCATCTTGAATGCTGCTGCCAAATAAAAAATATTCTGGGTGTCAGTAATATGTGAAGCAATAAGACTCTGCCCCCAGAAGGCTCTTCTCACACTATTCTCTTATGATAGTAAGTAGTTCCTTGCTTAGTTTGGTAGGGACTCAACCAAAAAAATAATAATTTGTATACCACATTTAAACCAGCAATATTTGCTAATTTGGTGCAGGTTTACCTTTGGATCAATGTGCCATTTTTTTTCTAACTCTCCCAAAAAACAGGTTTTTAGAGCAAACACGCTCAGAGTGAACAATAAGTGCTATTTTGGTCTAATTTTCCATGAGCAATATATTGGAAAGTGGAGAATTGTGCCTACTATTTTCTGCTATTATTCCAAAGTTGTTTTTTTGAAAACGTTTCGATATAATCATAAGAATATGAATTTTAAGCGTTTATGTTTTGTTAGAAGACGAACAGTTCCATACTATAAACATTTTGCTGGGTATGATGTAAGGAGCCTTTTAGATTTTATATCATAAAAGTAAAATTAATACCATTCATTCAGAATAACTTAACATCCAAACACTCCACTCAAAATGCTTTTTATACCTCCAATTAAACACGAGATCACACTTAATGCTTACACCAAAAAAAATACTAACACTCCAAGAAATTGATATTATTTTTAAAATTAATGTTGTAATTTTAAGTGCATTAACCCATTTGTAAAAAATTTCATATTATGAATATGAAAGTTTACATTTTTATATTTTTACAAAATATATTGTTGACAGAGATGGAGCATTCCTTGACAAAACAAAAATAAGTGGAATTTGTGGTCTTTGATTTGGCTGACTTTTTGTGGGTGTATTTGACTACATAGTTAATGATTTACTGCTCGTATATATCATTTCGGCATAAGTTAAACCATTGCTGCGCTGCAATAGTTCAATATTTATTTACATTTTGAGAAATATTTTTTTGAATTTTTTGAAAATTTGTACTTTGAAAATGCTTTTTTATCTCCTATAAATAGGATAAATGTTTTTTGAAATATTGAAATTTGAAAATTGGTCAAAACTATGTCGATATAAAAACAAACAATAAATAAGTTTTTCAAAGTTTACCGATAAAAACTCTTCTGACGAAAACCTGTTACTTCATTCAAATGGAGAACACAAATATCTCCCTCATTTTTGCTCTCACTAACAGGTTTTTTGAATACAGGAACGCGTTTTGGACTGAATCTGACTAAAACCTGTCAATGGTACTAATGCATTGTTGTACAGGAACGCAGCTAATTTCTTGTTTTTGACTTATGCCGAAATTATCTATGATAAGCCATCGATAACATAAAAATATTAGCGAATTCGGAATCCTCAAGGCTCCATTCCTTTTGGCAAAGTAATGACCGACACATTTTCGAATTTTTCCAAAAAATGACTGTAAAAAAGAGAATCGTATTAACATGCTGTAACTAAATTTACAATAAGATGTTCAAGAAAATTGCACATTTGTTGTATTTTTCTATGAAAAATCAGAAACTTTGAGAGCATTTAAAATAAAAATTGACGTGTCTTTTTTGCGAAATTTCATCAACATGAAACAACCTTTGTAAAAATATATTTATCCTCACATTCAAAAAATTCAGTAATCCAATTGAAAATTGTTAAACCTCAGAATAAGTAACATTCAAATATATAATTCCTACAAAAATCTTAAAAAAAACTTTGTTCCTTCTATTATAACGGGTGATTTTTTAAAGGACTGATTTTTGAAAATTGAAAATTAAAATTCGTCGAAACGATTAAATTTACAAAGTTACTCAGGATTACTGAACTTTGATAATGCTGCTTGGTTTTGGGTAAAATTGAATTCTCCAACATCATAATTCCAAGTACTAATGCATTAATATCAAACTCAACAGTCACAGTTTCGGTGAACAGTTCTCACAAAAGAAATGGACGCGTGAAATTGCTGGACAACGTGAAATACTCTCCGCATATGGTGGTGTTAAGCTATCGGATGTACGTGGCATGCGAGCTCCTTTCCTTTCAGTGGGTGGCAATAAAATGTACAAAATGCTCTACGATTCCAATTTCACGTATGATTCTTCAATGCCGGTCTATGAAAATCGCCCACCATCATGGCCCTATACACTGGATTATAAAATTTTCCATGACTGCATGATACCACCGTGTCCGACACGCAGTTATCCAGGTGTATGGCAAGTGCCAATGGTAATGTGGCAAGATTTGAATGGTGGACGCTGTTCCATGGGTGATGCATGCTCCAATCCTAGTGAATCAGATGGCGTCTACAAGATGATCATGAAAAATTTCGAAAGACATTATACAACTAACAGGTGAGACTTGAAACTTTTATGTGTAGATAGTATACATATAATTATTAACTGTTTCATTTTAGAGCACCTTTCGGTTTGTTTTACCATGCGGCGTGGTTCACACAACCACATCACAAGGAGGGTTTCATTAAATTTTTGAATGCAATCAATGCAATGTCTGATGTTTGGATCGTTACCAACTGGCAGATGTTGCAGTGGGTGCGTGATCCAACGCCCATATCAAGAATTAATTCTTTCCAGCCATTCCAATGTGATTATACGGTGAGATTCATTGATTTTTTGATATATTATGTATAAATTTTTGTTCTTTAATATTCACTACATGCTTTTGAGAAGAATATGTTTCAGATAAACAGACACTTTAAATTAAAATTTAAACAAATATTAACATTATGAACACAAGCGAGTTCAGTATGTCTTAATTTGAAGGTCTTTGGATTGGTCAAACAGATTTCCAGTATACAACTAAGTTGACGCATTTGCAAAATAAAAATGAACCATTTTGATTACCTACTCCATACTCATACGTATTACATTTTCCTCTCTATCTCTCTCTCTCTCTATATATATGTAGGATCGTCCAAAACGTTGCAACAATCCCAAAGTATGCAATCTGTGGCATAAATCCGGTGTGCGTTATATGAAAACTTGTCAACCCTGCCCTGACATTTATCCTTGGACTGGAAAAACTGGCATACATTCATCACGCATTGACAACGAAGTTGTTGAGGAACCAGCGCCTTAAATCAATTGGATAGGTAGTTTTGGGTGGGGAAAAACAAAATACGAAAGCATTAGGAAGTTTTTCATTACAACAAAAATAAACCGAAATTTCTTATCACTGCCAATTGTCTAAACGAACTACAACAATTAACGAAAATTTGTACTATGGGCATATGGGCACAAGATAAGCAGTTCACTCACTAAACAAACTGTTCTCACTATCTTTTTGGGTTTATTTAGAAAATGTTTGTTATATTAAAATTATTTATTTTATGTGAAAAAAAAAACTGTGCCCTCATTTTGGTATTTATTTGTATTATAAAATTGAATTTAATACTCTCTAGTGTTTTAATTGAGCAATATGGCCACACCTGAGCGCAATATTAGTATTAAAAATGTTAGTTTTTAGCTAGTGACTAAGTACATACATTTAAACAGAAAAAAATTAAGAGAATATATAGATTTTTTTGCGGTTTTGAGTAAAAATAAAAATTAATCATCTTGAAAGTTAAACTCTTATGCTGATAAATACGTGATAGTAGACAACTTTTATTGAAGAAGCTTAAATGTATTCTTAAATCTTTAAGCTTCACACTTACACTGACACTTTGTCTCTAAATAATATTTGGCTTCTTTTAACCTTAATTCTTTTTCTAACAAAAACTTATTCTCATTAAATTATATAATGTAACGAACAACCACACAACACTGTCAATACCGTATTCTGTTTTTATAAATTTTGTTGCATACCCTTAGGCACATTCTGCTTATAGCATTTTCATTTTGAATTAAACTATTTTCATCTTAAACTCAGCCTATTTCAAATTATATGTAACTTTTCCAACTAAAATAAAACTTTTTACAATTTGAATAAAATAATTTTAAATAAAGTTTTACCACAGCTTATTACAAATGTTTTCCTTTGTACAGCAACTTTTCTTCAGACATCATGGTAGAAAATTGCACATGGTAGTCTAAACAACATATTTTACCAAGAAAAGTAAGACCTTTTGAGTAAGTTCTTTCAATATTTGTACAAGATTATTTTTTTATTTAAATTGAAAAAAAGTTAAATTGATTTGAAAACGTTTGTGTTAAGTTTGAAAATTATTGAATTTATTCCGAAACTGCTAAATTAAACTTTTACTGTCAGCAATTAAACGAATAAGGAGTTAAGACAAAAATATGTAAGAAAATATAATAAATTTAACGTGATAATGCAAACATATCAACAAACTTAAAAAAAATTAAATTTAGTTTCACTAAAAATTACTAAAAAAACTATTATCACTTGCTCTGAAAAATATGCAATATATCCTGTGCATTCTTAAAACTATCAACTAAATAACGTAGCATATAACACATGCACAGTTTAAATACTATGGTTTTTAATAACATAACTGCCTAAAGTGATTTTTCAGTTCTAATATGATATTATACGAAGTTTATCTACTAAGCTTAACTTACTAATTACTACACTCTTACATCAAAATATTAATTTAAAGTTTTCTTTGAGAATCAATGAATTGTCTGCTTATGAGTGAAGCCGTTTTGAAAATAAATTCTTTAGTTTTTCATGCATTTACATGCGAATAGCATGTTCATATTCCTTCTGGATCAAGATTAATATAAAACTTCCAGTTCAACTTTTTTATTTCTTTCGCACACAGAGTTTCTGATGTGTTTCATCTCGTTCGCACATACATATGCTGTGTCGTCATAGTTTGGCTCAGCTTAAAGTCTTGTGGTGAGTTTTATAAGAAAAGCCTTATGCCGAGTTTTGTTAATGGAAAGCTTTTTGGTGAGCTTTGTTTATGGAAGCTCTGTTCTTATCCTTTCACACGAATTATTTTCAACACATCTTGCATTAATCATAGGAACACTATACCAAAACAACGAACTATGACGTCACAACTCATGTACGATCTAGACTAAAAATATCTTTAGTAACTACACAAAGCTCGAAACTCACCATAAAGCTTTCTATGAACCGAATTCACCATAAATCTTTCCATAAACAAAACTCACCATAAAGTTATTCATAAAAAAACTCACCGTAAAGCTCTCGGGTGACTCAAAGTATGACGTCGCAGCAACAAAACCATAACGTCAGATCACATCTGTGAACGAGTAAACATATCAGAAGCTATGTGTGCGAAAGAGACATAAAAGTCGAACCGGAAGCTTCATATAAATCATATAGACCTTAGCTTCGTTGATATCACATAAAAATTGGAAGAACAAAATAGTTCGTACCACTAATGATATAACAGCTGATGTATTTCATCAAGACGCTAATACATAGTATTTCGTAAGAGTTTTATTCACTCGATGGTTGTCAGCTTTGCTTTTTAAGTTTTATTCAGTTACCAATGGAATTATTCTCTCGAAAAAACTTAGATTTTCATCTAAAAACTTAAATTTCCAAAACAACATTAAACTTTACTAAATATTTCTTATAAAAAACTAAATTTCTTTTTCATCATAAAACTAAACGAGTACCAGAAAACTATGCAATACAAAAAAGTGCCAATTTTTGCCAAACATCATACCGCCTTCCACTTCATAGTTTTTGGTGCTTGTTTGCTTGATGTTCACTACATTTCACAATTTATAGCATATTCACACACACATTACTATGCTACATAATTTAAGCTTAAGTTAACTAAAAAAATGTTCTATGTAAATTTTTACGAAATTATAGCAAAGTAAATACTAAATAGTTGAAATCCTAACGTATACAAGGTAATTCTATTTTAAATAATATAATTAAATAGATAATTATGATATTAAATGTCGAATTGGTGAAAAATAATAATTTTTACAAATGCATACTTGCATGAAAAAACTTATAAAATGAAACAGTAAACAAATTTAAAATTTCCAACTTAACACAAATTTATTTAATAAGTCACACTCAAACATTCATTATAAAAACTTTTGCCAACATTTTGCCTTATAATATAAATATTTTTTAAAAATAAATAAAATGTTTGCTAGAGTAAAATGTCAAAAAAAGGTTACACAGGTTATGAATGCATAAATTTCAACACACACCTATACATATGTGTTACACATACACACCAACACTATACGTCAATGTAAGAAAACCATAATTTAGTTAAATTAATAATTAAATATTGTAAAATGCACGTATACGTTATTTTACATTTTTTTACTGATTAAATTTTTTTATACTTTTAACTAAATACTAAGTTAGTTTTTAATAAATTGAAATAAATTAAAATTTTATTTGTGCAGCGTTAAAATTTGCTGAGAAAATCAGAAGTATTAAAAATCTCAAAATTATTTTTTCAAAAGGATTAAGGAGTTATTTTTTTATTTCGTTTAAAAGTTTTTTTTACTATTTAAAATTATTTAGTGAGTGAACGACACATCTTGGGCCAACTTGTGCGTGTAAAATTAACCGAAAAATAAAATAAATATTTAATAAAAAAAAAAAACAAATTCAAAATGATTTTTATTATTTTGCTTTAGAAATTTATATGCAAAACTTTGCAGATCGTAGGTATTTAAGCATGAAGGTTTATAAAAAAAGTATAGATTACTGAAATTCGGAGATGACTTCTTCAAGAAAATTTTTAAATGATCTCAGAATCGCTCCTAAAAGTGCTAAAAGCACTACTTTTTGATATATTTGAGGTTAAGTTGCATCGTGAATTTTTTTTCGGAAGAACTATGTGTGGGATCTTAAAGTCCAGGTCTTCCTCTTTCAAATTTTTACCGAGCCATCGCATTTTTAAATTTTGAAATGTTTTGATATATGCACACGTTAGGATATCTCAAAAGCCTGACATGATAGAGCAATTCTGAGATCAGATTCGAATTCAACGTACCGAAAGCCTTTGGAAACATACAATCTCAGGGCATGAAAAATTTCGGCCTGTGTTATTTATTATTTAAGCTTTTTCCAAATTAACTTTGATGTAATTTTGATGATGTCCCAATAAATTATCTGTATATTAGAAACATTAATCTTATATATACCGAAGGCATACTCACAATCAATTCATCATCTGCAAACATCAATATTATGCATTTATAAAAACACAACGAACCCAGAATTTGAAGAAACAAACATTTATTAAATATTTTTGCACAAATAAGTTATTCCAACAACAATAAGACTGTGGTCTAAGACCCTACAATACCCTAAGCAACTAATATTTCCCGTCAACAATTTTTACTTCTCTTCAAGTTTATCATCTTTCACTTCAATGTCTCCATTATCTTCAGCATCTTCACCAGACAAATTTTTGTTAAACTTTTCACTCTCTTTTATACTTTCAAGCTCCATTTCAGCACCGAATAATTTTAAATTATCAATATGCATTGCTTCCTCAAGAGGACCAATAAAACTCCCAAACAAACGATCCTCTGGCAATATTACTTCATTTTGCAGTTGGATGTCTTCCGTATTTTCTTCACTAATATCATCACAAACATGTGGAGCCAAGTACCCATCGAAAACAGCTAAAGATTCATTAACATTTTCTTGATCCGAAGCTACACTGCTGTCATCGTCAAAGTCCACATGTGCAACAACCAACGCTTTTGTACGCCGTTTCATAATAGAGACTGGACCACTGGATTTTCTCGATTCACAATCAGTAGAATCTGTAGATAATGCATCATGCTCCACCAAAAGCTTACCGTGTTGTACAACATAGTTGGGTTGAGTTTTAGAATAATTTCCATATAGCTCCTTAAGCGTACTCTTTGTCAAATTAAATTCACGTGTACCCCAACCACCATTAATTTTTCTATCTTCCGCCTCTGAAACTTTACGGCGATCACTCCTACGTTTTTCATGTGCTTTCTCTTCTGCTTTCGTAAGGGGATTCTCATCCAAATCGCGTGAGGGGCGTCTCGAAGACCATTCACTGGAATGATCTGACTTGCGTGAACGTTTGATGATCTGACGACATTTGTTTGTGATACCACCAACAATTTCCGAAACTAATGCAGTGGCACCCATTAAATAACCAATACCCATTAGTAAGAACATGCCCTCCGTATCAGCCGTAGTTAGCTGACGTTCTTCCTGTATGCGTTCACGCAAAGAATTCGAAGAACTCGCTTGTAGCAATTTTCCCTTGGAGGAACGTTTCATTACCCAACTGACCTCATTACCGATTTTATTTATTAAGCCACTTTGTTGCGCCAGTAAAATCATTGAGTCAATTTTACGCTTGTAAACAGATTCTTTTGGATAGAGGTAGCCAATTTGAAACATGGCGAAGCATTCCTCGCTTATGTGTAATGCCGAACGGCGGGAGATGTTTCTGTGATTAAAGATTAAAAATTTATACTTTTAAGACGAAAAAAAAGTGTTGGAAAACTACTCACTCATCCGTAAAATTTGCTTGCACCAGATATTCCAATTGTGCCTTAGAGCCTAGAAAGGCATAATTCCAGAAGAAACTTTGCGTTACATTACCAATGCCCTCCTTCAAAGTTGAAACATATTCCATTTTTTTAAAGAGTTTAGCAGTATGCTCATGAGTGGAATTATGAAACCATGTTTCCCAACCACCATTATCTGTTAGAAAGCGTCAAGCCATTATCTTGTTTTTTTTAAGCTAAAACATACCTAAAGTTCCCACTCGAAAGAATAAGCCCAACAGATCCAAAATAGAGTCCACGGTATCTGGAAATGCTGGTAAGGTCACAAAAGCAATAATGGAACCAGTATAGCAAGCCGTTATAATTATTGTGAATAACCAATAGGCACCGATCAGTATGCGTGTCGAATTCTTCTGAGAATTGCTCCAAGAATACTGGCCCGAAAATGTGAAGGCATTGGTAAACATACCAAACACATACCAGAACATATTTTCAATTTCACCCCAGTTGCCTATTAAATGCCTTAAAGTCAAACGATCTGTGAATACAATGGGAAAGATACCACCCAAATAGATAAAAGTGAGAGAAACCCAAACGGGCCATTGAAATGGGCCCATAATAGCGCGATATCTATAAAGAAAATTGTAAGCAACTGTATGTAAACATCTCTCTGTAAAAATCTCACTTGGGTAACGCTTTCGATGCCAATGTAATAAAAGCAGCACAATCTATTGAATGTCCTATGGACATATCTGTGAAAAGCAAACGTTCTTCGGTAATATATATACCTGACATGCCCATATCAATGGTTTTCGAGAGTACTTGTTTTTGTAGCGCCTCTGGTATACTGCAATACATTAAAATCAAATAGTAATTTACTTTCGGCACCTAGTTAATATTCAAAGAAAATACCCTCTGGCCTCTGCACCTCTTAACGGTTGTATTATATCTACCGAAAAATTCAACTTCTTTGATATAATTTCCAGTAAACGATACTCAACGCCATCCCACTGGACAGTTGTGGTACCACCGGCATCTAACTTTTTAATACGAAATACAAAGGGTGGTTGATTAAAAGCGCCGACCTGGAAACGATGTCCTGCAAAACCAGCTTCGAGCTTTGGTGGAAAAAGGTTGATATGTGGGCGTGTAAGTGCACCCTTAATCCAACTGGTCAAGACTACTGGTGTATTGGAGCCCAAACCATCCACGTATAAGCGATGAGTGTAGAGCACATATGGTCGTTCCTGGAAATAGAAATTTTGTATATATTTGACTTTGGATTTACTACTATTACTTATTATACGGAGCTCTAGCGTTGTAAGATACTTGTAGCTCATCGTCTGGGTGGCTGGTAAGTTTTGCTCTAATGCAGTTTGTACTTAAAATGTCTTATTCAAGTTCTTTACAATATTTTAAAAAACTTTTTCTGTTGTATGAGTGAGTCCGACAATATAGCCGCTCTCGTCATGTGATGTTGCTTACTCTTTGAACTGCTTCAGTAACACTATACTTACACGTAAGGGATCAGCCATCATAGATTCGCCTATAACCAACAAATTGACAATATTTGAAGATTTCTCCGAAGATAAAAAGTCACGCAACTTCCATTGAGATGAACGTGAGATGACGACAACACGGCTTTCCGTTTGGGCACCAATAATTTTACGTGTCATCAGAGGATCAGAAAGAAAGAGTATATAGCTTTTGCAATTATTATCAATGTGACTGGAAAAATTCGGATTAAGGGGCTGATAACGATCATTTATAGAGCCATGATAAAATGTTATGGGAAAAGTCTGTCGAAAATTTTAAAAAATATTAAGACATTAATTTATTTATCAGATCTTTCTGTGATAAAATGTTTCATAGATTTTCAGAAAAGCTTGGTACATTGCAAGTACAAAGCTCTTCTAAGAACGACATAATAATTTTTGAGGAATTTTCAGAAAATATAAAACAAGAAAACATATCAGTTAACTGTTTTTAGCTTACACGAAAAATATATTCCAAGACTTTACCATCCACTTTTTGCACTATCTTATCATAGTATATGATAGGTGGGCACTTTGCCAAATACTCAATTGCAATTTTATTAACCAAAGCAACTAATGAATTGGTCTGATTAAAATTGTATATGTCCATATGAAATTTCGCAGCCAATAATTCACTACGTGGCTTCGGTTTCCCTTTGAAGATACGATCCACGGCACGTTTGCTGCGATTAAGTGGTAACTCATGGCCATGACAAGCGCTAAAAAGGTCTTCATTAAGGCCAAGACGTTGAAAGTGCCGTTGACTTACACAAGCAACGGTTTCATCCTCTTTATCCCAAATTCTATATGCTTGGCTGAATATTAGTATTTCACATAAAATCAACCCAATAAATAGTTGGCTTATGTTAAACATTTTTTTAAGAGCTGCGCCAATATGTTTTTTTTACACCCTTCGTTCACTGTTGCGTTTGGTCTTCCTTGCTAGTTGACACTGATTTTTATCAGTACTGTTGAAAAGGCTTCAGCATGAATTCTATTCATTAGCACTTCTTCACTGCACGCTATAGGTTGTAACCTCTTAATTAGGGTTTTTATTTTTACCTTATTGTTTATGATTTCAAGTTTATAATTCAAAAAAACACCTGCATGGCTTACACAGTGTTTTCAATAAGAGTGTGTTCATCACCAATACTTTATATGAAATTGATACAGATGTATGGAAAACTGAAATTGGATATCATATCTTTATGGAAAAGAAATATGAAAATATTTTCGAATAGAATAAACCATTTCTTCAATCATTTCAGCAACAAAAACTGAGTTTGAACAGTTTCGTTGGAGTTGTACCAATGCTATTTATACCTATGTTCGGAAACAGATGTTTGACAATGAATGCAGTTGACCTCAACGCTCCTCAAGAAGATTTTGGTCACTTTGATCAAATAAAATTTTAAGTTCTACATATTTAGTGCAAGTCTTTTTTATTTCAATAATTTTTTAATATTTTAATTTTCACAACACATAAATACAAAAAAATCCACTTAAAAGTAGAAAACAATTTTACATGTCTCTGCAAAAAATGTTCAATTACAATAATATTTGGCAATGTTTTGTATTTCTTAAAATTAGCTGCATACAAATCGTATAAAATTGGTGGCAAAAACAGAACTTTTAATAAATTAAAGCGATTTAAAATAGGTTAATATTATAATTCGGTTTTTTCTAAATTCACTCCTAAATCTTTTTCTAAAACCTCATTAGACTGTGTTTGCTTTGACGCATTATCTGCTACAAATTCGGTTTTATTATCAACTTCCACTTTTGTTGTTTCATCTGTGAAGCGTTAAAATAATTTACGTATTAATAAGAAGCCGAAATAAAATAATCAATTTAATACAAGCAAAAACGCAATTGAATAAACAAATTCATATAATTTAAGCAATGTTTGAATATTAAATGAATTATTTATTCATAGAATAAATTTAATTTTACTTTTTTTCTACTACGTTTCTTTTACTAATTCGCTTTGTACGATTTTTTTCGAACTTTTAAAACATTAAAAATATGTAGTTCAATTTTTTTTTAAATCAAAAGAAAAATAAATTTAAATTTTTAAAGTGATTTCATAATCATATCCTCTAATTGTTTAGTATCTATTTGGGGTTTTCCAATTCCTTTTGGTGTTGAATTCAACCAATACTCAGAGGCTGCTATATAGATGGCCACCGCAGCGCCAACAATATATGCAATGTGCGTTGAACTTTGAAATATCACACAAGTGGCAATGCAGAGCCCCAAGTAGGTGAGGAAACGTGTAACACTAACGAACTGTTCACGTTGTTCGTTTGATTCATCTTTTGGAGCAATTCACAAAGTGTAGTGTTTTTCGAGTATAAAACGGAATAAAAGATTAAACAAAGTTGTGTTTTGTTAGTGACACAAAATAGCAAAGTTTTGTAAATATCTTACGAAAATTTGGTTAGAAAAAGTAAAAGTAAATTCAGTTAGTAAAAATATTGATAGTGAAATTTAACTAACCTTGACATTTTCCATCCTTTAGCTTGTAACCATCAGTGCAAGTTTTGCACATATCTGGGCCATCTCCATCACAACCTTTGCATGAACGATCGCATTCTAGACAGGAATATGAGCCTTCATTATTAACACAAAATTGATTTGAGCGACAAGTCCGGGGCATATTCAGACATTCGTTAATATCTTGGCAACCGCTTTCAGCAGCCATTTGCCAACCATCTTTACATTTTCGACAGCCTTTATAAAAAGTAATAATAGTATTTAAAACAAAGTGTTTAAAACTTTTAAAATCAAAAAAAAAAACCTTTTGGTCCTGGACCCGTGCATCCACCTTCTCCACAAGCAGAATGGCATTCTGAGCAGAGTAACTTTTTATCATCCCGAAAAGCCTCATAGTAGCTATTGGCGCAATCGTTACAGTCGACACCAGCATAGCTAGCGTCACAAGCGCATTTGCCGTTACCCTTGCGGGTGCCATTGCCTTTGCATTTACCTAAAAAGAAAAGTGTAATTTATCTATTGGTATTATTTTGCTAAAAAGTTAAATAATTTTTAAAAAACGTTAAAACTGTCGCTATAACGCTGTCACTTATGCGAACGAGCTAAATAATGATGTACTGCTTTCAATTCGCATTGCTTTTCGAATCGTAGTGCATTTCGTATCGTGTTACAGAGTAAGACCACTCATTTTCAGTATATTCGCTTATACGTCAGAGTTTTGAGATATCGTGATTTAAGGTGCAACATGATATACTACAATTTCACGGAAAATTTACGTAGTAATGTAAGGCCAAAATTTTTTTAGTTTGCTTACGTTTTTATGTTTTAAATGCGTTTCTAAAATCTCACAAATTGGTTAAGAGTATTTTCTATATTATTTTTATTAAACTATTTAAGAAACATAAGATTTTAAAAACTAACGTTTTTAATGTTTTTTTTTAATGCTCATAGCCCCACAAATAACCAACCAAATTGCTGGTTTTTTATTTCGGAGTTTTTTTTTTTGAATCGTACCTTTTATAAAATATATCAAAAGTTTTTTTAAAACGGTGGTTTTTCAAAACTTTTTGTAAGGAACTTAAAACGTTAGTTTCCTAAATAGCTTGAAAAAGAAATTTTTAAAAAATTATGAAGAGATGCAAAAGTAAAATGGTGTCCAATTCGGCGTGGAGTTCTCCATATCCTGACATATAGGAAAAAACTGAATATGTATTAAGTTTTTTCATCACAGATTTTTTGGCTCTACCATTCTGATCTCTGGGTACAAATTTCGTGAGCCTGCGTTATCTTATGTTTAAGTAAAAGTGCCTAATTTTTACCATTGCCATTACAGCTAGGACATTTTTGACAGTCTGGCCCATAATGATCTACTGGACAGCAAACTTTCAATTGCTGGATGCACAACCAATCATAGAGTTCCGGATGTTCACTTTGTTTATGAAAGAACCAATCTTCTATCAAATGTTCCTGATCATTAGATATATTGTGACATTGATCCTGTCCACGTTGCACATCAGTGCACAGATTTTCTTGTATTTCTACTAAACGAACTTCGCTGGTTTTATATGAACGCAATTTCTCCTCCTCCCAAGCAGCATCACCACCAGCATGTTTCCCGCGGCTAGTCTTTTCCATGCCCTGTATTCATGTATAGTATAAAACAAACAAAAAATATTTCTTTAGTTTGGGTCAAATTTTATTTATTTATCTAATAAATTTTTTATGGAAGTATTTGATAACATTGTTTTTATTGCACTTAAAAATGCTAAAGTTAATTTCGTTAGCCTAATTGGTGATTCTTTTATGGGATCTATTATTTCTTTGAATTACAAAATATGCACAAGATATTTTAGCACACACAAATATAAAATACAAAGATGACATATAAGACTTGATAAATTAAATTTAATGCGAAGCGATACAATGAACAAAATCAGCGATTTTTATTTTCTAAGCCAACGGTCAATTGGTTTGACGCAGCGTGCATATCGTCTATGTATATGCAATGAAGCCTATTTTCAATTAAACGATTTCTTTAGCAAACAAAACTGCAGGCTACAAAGAATACAACAGCAGTTGGGCGGTGTAATGTCCGATAGGGCTATTGGCTCATATTTCTTGAAAATGAATCCGGCGTTGCATTTACCATCAATGGTGCTCAATATCGAACGATTTCAAAGAGATTTTAAGGCCAGATGAGCAAAACCATTCACAAATGTAGTTTACCAGCACATACTACAAGGGACACCGGCTTCCGTTACTGTATTCTTCGACGAGCACATTGATTTCCGCAATTGCCACTTCCAATACCCACCGAGTTCACTGGACTTAACCACTTCCGATTGTTTGCTTCTTTTACCTATTTCAAAGAACGAGTGTACGTGAATAAGGCAGCAACTATTCTTGAACAGACTTCGCACTGAAGTCTGTTCCATGACTTCTGAAATATTGCAAATGGTCACGAAAAGTGTGCTGGAAAGAACACAAATATGCTAAGAAAATAACTACCATTTGCAAGACGTAATATTTCACGTAAAGGTCGATTAAATTCCATTTACTTAAAAATTATAATTTACTTGAAGTAAAACTTTTAAAAGATTCAAAAAACAAGTCATTTTGAGCCACCTAGTATAATAGAAAATATTGGGGGGAAAAAAACTCCACACCAATTTTTAAAGGTTACAAGACAACCAATTTGTAAAGATTACAAGATTAATTAATTAGCATATAATGGGGCGCTCCGCTTACCTTATTGAAAGACTCCACCATTGTGCTGCAGGCTTTACAAGGCGGCAGCTTAGTTAGCTTATCTTTTTGTTGCTTAGGTGAACTATTGAAAGGTTGCTTGTCAGCTACGGTCAATTGGAACACGATTCCAACTACCAATAATGAGGAGAACACTTTTTGGCAAGACATTTTAGCACCAATTTTAGAACGCTACTTTAATTTTTGTAAAAACACTTTAAATTTTCATTTAACCATATGTCCGTTAAGTCCTGATTTTGCCCAATCAACAGACAACACAACAATCTTTCCAAGTCGCTATGGTTTACGTCAGAGACTAGTCTGGTTTACGTGTATATTCTTCGAAATTTTCCAGCTTTATTTGACAGTTAACAGAAACATTTTGCACCTCGCTTACTGCTTCAAACAGCTGACTCCCGGCTGCTAGAGTGGTTTCAAATCATTAAAGAAAATTAAATTAAGACATGATACAACACACAGAAAAGTGTTTCATTAGGCCTGTTCTTCGACGAATGAAATGTGCGGAATTTTTCCTTTTTTTGATAAGTTGAATTCAATTTTCCATTTCGTTTTGTAGAGATTTTCCGATTACATATCTCGTAAGCGGAAACATCAGCCTCCTCTATAGTTTAACTTAGTAAATATATTTAATTTGACGACGCACACCTTTCCGGCAAGTGCCGTTTCAGCGAAATTGGAAGTCTTCAAAATATAGGTGTCCCTGCTATTTTTCTTTTTTAGTTCAGACTACGGCGCAGAGTAGAGCTCGAGCACATAGAGCACGCTCTGATTACTCCATGCCAGCCATCTACTAAATAAAACTGAACGCAACACGTATTTAGATATGTATTTCGGTTTGTACTTTATAAGCTTCGAGAATCTTTATTCGATCTCACATCAATGGGCTTTTATACATCAGTGGGTTTCCAGTGGTGGTCAGAAATGCTATGCCGAGCTGTATGGAGTAGGGTTTCGTTAAATAAAATGCTATGCAGTTTGGCACTTGAGTTTGAAGTGCATAAATAAAACATTTTGTTCCTTTTTTTGATTTTGCTATGTGTATCACATTTATTTTAAACGTTAATTACGTTTTTTATTTTGGTTTACATTTCGTTGATTAAAATCACAATAAGGTAATAATTAAAATAATATAAGTACAATAATAATACATTGATCGAACAAAGTTGTAAGTTATAATGAAAATATATATTTATGTTTTCTTGAATATATTTCAATACTGCCTTAAACTTTTAATAAATTTGTGTATGAAATATTAATTTCTTTAATGCATATAAGACAACAGATTTTAGCATATTTTGAGGCACTTAAAAATAGCCCAATCTATCAAAAATGCTGACATTGAACAGTAATTTATATATTGCTATTTAAGACAAATTTAGTAAAATTTAAATATGGCTGCAATTATCTAATTAAAATTTCACCACTTTGGACTTTCATTTATTTAAAAACACGAGTTTGGCGGACTAGAAATAAGTTTTTAAAAGTCGTATTTTAACAGTTTAAAATCTTATGACATGAGCCTAAGAATATGCATTGCAAAAAGCTTAAGTTTTCGTTTGTAATCTCATTTTCAAAATGTGAAAGTATAACACGGCATAGATATAGGATTTGTAATCATATAGATTACACGATAATGCGGAATGGGCTACTCAATATATTACGTTGACAATTTGTTAACGTTGCTAACTTTAAATTTATTTAAGTTTCCAGATTGAACTCTAATAAAAATTGAATAAAAAACATTTGAGCGTTTTCAGTATAACGTAAGCAAATTTGGAGAAACTTTTTTTTCTTTTGCTTCAAAAGAAATTATTTGCTTTTGCCCAGGTAAGAGACTACTCAAGAATCACAAAAAAATAAAGGGTTTGCGCTTTAATTGAAAATTATGTTACCTAATACTTGAATGACCCTTACTCAGATAGTGGTAGCAAATGTTGTCTTTCGTGCTGAGTCTTATTTAAGATCAACTAAGACATAAGAAAAAAATAACAAAAATAAATTGTGACATTTAAATACAATTGCTAATAATAAGCTTAAGTAGAACAAATTCGTTACACAAAATATTTATGTAAAATACAAATGATACTAATGAAAAAAAAAAAAATAAATACTGACAACGTCTTTGTGAATGATAGACACTTAAAATTAAACACAATCACAAATAGTAAATAATTAGTAAATGCCTATATGGCCTCAAAAATACATTTGGCAATCATAACTTTATATATTGAATACTATATTGAATTTACTTAACTTTATGCATAAGATAGATATTTTCACGTAGAAAATTGAATTTTAGTTCTCAAAACTTATGACCGTATTGATAAATTACTTAACAAAAGGACATATTTATTTAAATTAAATGTAACGCTTAAAACTCACTCTGTAACAGTAAAATAGTCAACCTACGCTTATGTGTCCCAATTTACAATCTACGTGCGCTGCGCTACCGGTAATGTGGACTGACTAGTGCTAGCGGACATACCAAGTTCTTCGTCTGACTCATCAGAATCAAGCGGACTAATGCGTATTGCCTGATACCATTTATTAGTTAAATCAGCCATTTGTGACTTGCATTCATTTAATTCTTGACTATTGAAACGGCGTGTAAAGAACGGTATAAAATATTTGCGATCTAAACGTCCAAAATCAGCGATACGTGTGCGAGGAAATGCAACATCCTCCTCCTCTGTTAATTCAGAAAGATGCTCCGAGTCAATAGCTTGGCCCCATTCACGAGTCTTTGACAACGAAATTGATTTCGAACGCTTGCGCGAGGCGTTACGACTTATCGAGCCAGCTGAACGCGTACGTGTACGTCGTTTTTTACCCGGCTTTAGGTACTTGAGCAATGGCATCGTAGAGCCACCAAAGCAAAGCGTGGTAAAAAGTACTATTATTAATGTGGTCGTAATGATGACGTGACGCGTTTCATCGTCTGATACATCCAAATGCAGTGAGAGCGCATAAGAAATGGCACCACGCAGTCCCGAAAACCACATAATAAATTGCATTTTATTGTTAATTTTGTGCTCACGGAATTTATTGACCAGAAAAGCAAGCGGAAAAATATTACAAGCACGTCCTATTAAACAAAGCACTATCGACCATATGACAAAAGATAATTCCACTTGATGTTTAAAGGAAAAAATTGCCAAGCCAAGATAAGCAAAAACGCAAGTCTCCGCAATAAACGCAAGTGTACGCATTGTTTGCTGCATGGTAATTTGTGTTATGGTTGACAAATTAAAATGCGTATAGTGTGACATGACAATACCGCAGAAAAGTATTGCCATAATCCCACTCAGATGTATACCCTCGGCAAGCACATAAGGTGCGTAGGTAAACATTAACATCATCGCAAATTCAAGGGATGGGTGCTTGCGCAAATCGATATGTTTGAGCAAAAGTGCAGAAATCAACGCGAAGATTACGCCAATGCCAGCTGAAGCGAAAAACATTCCACAGAATGTTCCAAGTGCTGAAATGATAGTCTCACTTGTGGAGCCCTTGGCGTATGCAGGACTATGTGCCGACTGTGTTATAGTTGTGGCCAACACAATAGAAATGGCATCATTAAGTATGCTTTCTCCAAACACCAACATGTTAAGTACAGGATCGACATCGAGTGCATGAAATATGGCCACCGTTGCGACAGGATCCACAGCTGAGATGAGTGAACCAAAAGCAAACGATTCCCAAAAGTCCAATCTGAAAAGGCAAAACAGAAATAAGATGAAATAAAATGGAAAATTTTCGGCGCTCTTAAAATAAATTAAAACCAATTTTTTTCAAGTTGACGGTAATTTAGAACCAACCATATCAAAAAAAAAAACAACCTGCACCAAAGTGATATAATTTTAAGTATCGATTTATCTTTTATAAAATCTATCTAGCTTGAACCGTACGCTCTAAGTAGCATTGTAAATGTTCTGTTTAGTTCGGTAGATACTTGTCTATATGCTTTTAAACTATACATGTTTTGTTACTTACCTATAAGCTACATCAGCCAATCCCAAGAGATAGATCCCTGCGCCAATAACCAAAGCCGAAATCGTAGTGCCGAAAATAGCAAAAACCAAAATCGAACCAATATTTTGAAAAAAGTTACCTTTATGCAAATTATAACCCGATTCAAATATAATAGGTGGTAACAGAACCAAAAAGAAACCTGTAGGCGAAAAGACTTCCTCACGCTTCCAACTGGCATTTTCACCAGACATGTATTTGAGGAACAAGCCGATGAGTGCCCCAAGGAATACAACAACAATACTCTCGGGTAGATAATGAAAACCAGTTTGTAACATAGAATGAATGAGCAAAATGCCCAGCATTATAACACATATAATAAAGAATATCGACAATGAGGAATTATGTTCCTGTTCAACAGCATGGGCATCCGGCAATGGTGGATCCGCAGTTGATGTTGTGGTGTTATGTGTTGTGACCAAGATAGGAAGCTGCGTTGAATTCGTTGCAGCTTTTGGTTCTGCTGTTGGGGAATTGTTAAGTGTTGTATTTGTGTTTGCTGCCGTTTGATTTGAGTTCAATATTGTACTTTGATCAGTGCCGCTACCACTTGTATGCGCTGCATTTGTTTCCGTGGAATTTACTCCATTGGGATTGCTGTCATTTAGTTTAGTTTCTGCCGCATCATTTTCAAGTACTTTCTCAGCTGCATTATTCATTGCGTCATTCCCAATTGGCATTGGTACATCGTCTGCTTCTGCCGCACTTCGCGTTAGTAAATACAACAGCGCTAGTAATAGCGTCGCAAGCAGCAGTTTTTTTCTTGCCATTTTCACAATTTTTGTGGTTTATTGCACTTTTTACTTACTCTATATTTACATACAAAATAACGATTGAAATTGTTCCATACACTGTAAATTTTAGTAAATTTTCTACAACACTTATTAGCACTTATATTTTTTTTTAGATTGTTTCTTATTACAACACGTCACATGTATGAACAGCTGTTAGTACTGTTCGATCTGTAATGTTTTGATAACTTCATGATTCAATAATGTAGGCTACTGCGGAAAAAAATGCTGCTTCTTCCAAATGCTCATATAATGCCAAATTGTAACCGATTTTTTTATTCGTTTTTTGCCTTGAATATCAATTTTGACACTCACGCTTTCTCACGTTCAACACTTTCAGATACGAGTTTGACAGCTTGACCGAACATTAATAGTTAATTCATGGATAACTCCAAGAGAAACAGGGCTGAAACTTCAAAGAAAAATTCATAAAATTTTCTTACCCAAGAGCATACATTAAATCACAATTATATACATTGCCATTCATTTCGAAAGGAAGATTATCCCTTAAAATATGTACAGCCTGGCTGCAACCCTGCGAAAGAAAAATAACATGCTGTACCTGTCAAAATCACATTCACAATATAATTTTCTAAAGTAATTTGCTCGCACGAATCAGAAGATAAACATAACTGGGACGTGCGATATAGTCCAAATTTTTCCTATACGTCAATAGTAAGTACAAAATTCACACTACAGAATTTATCGCAGAGAAATTGAATAAATTTTATTATTTGGTGCGAATGTTTTTAGCTTCTCATGCCTGGTTTTGCTTGAACCGTCAATTTTGACTATGAGCTAATTTTATTTACAATAACATATGCAGTGGCGTCACTTCACCAAATCTTGGGGGAAAAGAATAGAATTATAATTCCACCAATATTGGATGGGTTTACTGAAATAATGAATTGAAAAATAACTAGTATCAGACCCTTGAAGGGGTCAATGCCCTCCTCAGCCCTACTGAATTAACGCCACTGTACATATGTATAAAAAGATAGACACAATCGAATGTTTGTGCAAACTAGAGTACGCCCACTGATTAAGTGTCATGGCATCCAAAAATTAAAACCATGATATCATGTAGCTCTTCCACAAGGTCAAATCTATCTCCATACCAAATTTCATTAAAATCGGTTAGTATTGCTGTGAAAATATTTTTTTTAGTTAGTGGCGTGGCACCGCCTAGTATTGCAAAAAAAAATACAATTGGAAGTGTCCCTATTCACAGCCTTTCCAACTAGGGTTGTCAGATTTTTGGAACACAAAATCAGTACACTTAACGCAAAAAAATCATTCACTGCTTTTTATATGAAAATCACAGCATAAGTCACATTAAAAATTTTTTATTTAAAAAAACAAAAGCAAAAAGGTCAAAGAATTCCACAAGCTCCCCAAAAAAGAGTGATGTGAAAATATCTCGAAAGCATGAGAATATCTTGAAAGTGAAGGTAAAGAGTTTTGATAGTCTTAACGAAGTTTAAAATGATTTTGAATTTTGGGCAAAATTAATAAGTGTTGCGAAAATGTGGCTTACAGTAATGAACGTTGGGCGAGCTTGAGAATTGGCGTTAATACAGTAACACTAAAAGACCACTTATATACGACATAGCTACACGGCATACTACACTGAGAAAAAAATTTGTTTGAATATAACAAATGTATATTTGTGATAGACCAACCAAATATTTATTGGAGTCAAGCATATTTTAATAAATAAATTAAATAAATGTTTTATTTGAATCAAATTGTTGAATCATTTTATGCTTGACTCTATCAAATATTTAATTGCCAATTGTTTTTTCGATGCAGGACTTTCTGCAGTTGCATGATTATCCATAGACCATTTTACATTAATATCGATTATCAAATCATTCAAAAACAAAGATTTTTTAAAACTTGCAAACTAGTGTTGTTATACAGAATTATTATCATATGCATAATTTAATAATATATATAATTTTTTTTTTGTTTTTCTATTAATGAAATAGAACTTCATATAAAAAAATGAATAATAAAAACAATGATTTTGCATTTTAACAGGCATATTTTTTTCAGTCACATTCACAAGACAATTAATTCACATTACATGCATATTAATTTGCACTATTTTATGCCTATGTAACTAGAAACTTTAACATTAATGGTACCGCAAGTATTTATTTTGATTAATATTTTTTATTTGTAATTGTAATTGAAATGAAGACGTTCATGTGAATCTGAGGTTCAGTGACTTGTTTGCAAAATCTGCTGTGGCTTGATATGTAACTTTTGTATACAACTGATTTTGCGTATCTAAGGTTTTTTTCCTTTGACTTTGAAACTTATGTTGCTAAACGAGCTCATTGAAGCCGAACTCAATGCTGTTGAAATTCGATTTTATTGCAATCACAACTTTTCAAAAAGAGCGCATTAAACTTTGATTTGCTGGGAATGTCTACTTAGATAGGTACATATAGCACAGAACAAATAGAAAATTTACTTGCTCCAAAACGCATTTCAGATCCCCTATAAGCAGCGGAAATATTGTAGTTCAGAGCAAAACACATCAGATTACAAACGGTTCTTTGAAAGTAATAATTTTAGCAAAAAAGACTTAGCGCCTTTACATGGAAAACGGTTTTTGGTCAGCTTCAGTAGGATGTAGCTCATATCGTCGTGATCAGAAGCTTATATGATCACAAGTCTGAGTTAAGCTGCTGATCAGGCACATTGGAAGAGTTTTGTGGAGGCCATTCGTGAGGAAATAAAGAGCACAAGAAAAATTATTGCAACCAAACTATAAACATTATTTTCAGAGATTATTGCTGACATACTACATTTCTTTCTTTTGTGGTATGTAGGTTTGACGTAACGTATCAGATTTAGATTTAACAAATTGTTGTCATGCTCTTACATATTTCCAAAGTAATTATTAGCTTGACAACCCGAAAATATAACATTACAACATAAATAACATCAAAGTTTGTCGCCATTTTCAATAACATGACACGCGCCACTAATTGAAAGCCAAAAAATTTTATTCGCTTTTACGATGTTGTGAACGTTTCAGAGTGATAATAACTACACACAACAAAAATATATATACTATGTATATGTACGTGATTTTTTTATACAATAACATTTTTCGCAGTGATAAGCACAGCTTATGCCTTGATCTTGAAAGACAAGGGTTATCACCAAATTTTAAGTTTATTCCTTTCAACTTATTTCGTTCTCTTTGTCAAATCTCGTGTTATTTATTATTCAAATTGTCAATTATCCAAGTTCAAAGAAATCTAAATTTGTTTACTATAGGCATATGCATGAAAGTGTATTACGTATTTGGGTTTTATTTTCTACTCTTTATCTTAGATCTAGATAAATCAAGAACGGCGTAACTTTTTGTTAACTTGAGCTTACAACGAGGAAATTTGTATTCCAATTGCATATTGTAATACAGCACTTTAAACACTTTTTGTTTGGTTCAAAGGCGTTTTTTACTAACAACATCTTTTATCCACAATTCCAAATTTTCACTAAATAATTAAAAGTTTGAATAAGAAAATTATGGATTTTTTTGAGCTTTAAATAAACATTTGGCACTACTCAGCAGCGGATGCAGCATGTGTCCAAGGTTGGGTGCAGGGTTCACTCAAAACAGAGAATTCTCCATTGAAACGAACTGCTGAGCATCTTACAATTGAGTAACAATCTATTTATTTTGTGGGTGACTCTGACCCGAAACGTTCCGTGGATCCGCTCGTGACAGTATTTAATAAAAATTGTATTCGTAGTTATTAATTTTTCCGTCGCCTAATTAATGATATAAAGTTATATGTATGAGTATTCTTCTTATAAGTGATACAATTTCAGTTGTGTGTATGGGACACATATCTCTGTAAATTTTGAAATTTTAGCATATCTATGTGCAATTTTTAACATTTTTTTTAAGGTAAAAGCACAAGTAGACATTTTTCATAAAATGCGCAGACAAATGACCTTATTTTTGAAAGTTTGAGTCGCAAAAATATGCAAAAAGAACATTAAAAAGTCTGTCTTCCTTAGAATTAAGATCTGAGTAAACAAAAAATCAATTATGCATATTTCACTATTCCCTAAGGGGTCTTCTGTTCATGCAATATAGCAACTATCTGATTTCTCCGATCTTGCCGTTTTTAACTTAAGTATTGAAATCATAGAACACATCTATCATAGAAGTCTCATTGATTTTCTTAAATTCCAAGCCTTACATAAGTATGTTTTATGTGCCCATGGGTAAAAAAGGGATTAGCAAGGGTTTCTTTTTCAGCAAGAAGCTCCAAACTTGCGAAAAGTTTCATTTCTGTCATCTGCAGACCGACAAAATCTCTAATAAGCGATCTTTTTATGAAAAAAGTGACTGGGGCTCGATTTCGATACCTAATCTTCAAAGGTTAGAAACTTGTTTGCAATTTAGGACACAGTTCTTGATTATTTCATAATGAAAACATTGTAATTAAAGTCAAATTTATATCATATTATTTAAAATTTTATTTTCTATTCCAAACGCAAGGTCGTTCCGTTTGTATCGCATACACCTGGGTATGGCAGGCACAAAAAACAGTACTTATATCCTTGATTCGATTTAGTCATGTCCCTGTCGGTATATTTGTCTGTTAGTCTTAGAAAAATCAAGAAAAATGTATACATATACATTTTCAAGCATAGCTCGCGGGACAGACAATGACCGAAATTGGTTTACGGAAAGGCCTACTGCTTATACAAACTAAGCATTTATAGCCGTTTACTGAAAGAGTTACATAAGATAATGCTTTGTTTGGAAAATATGTGGACAACGATTGGACGAATTTAAACTAAAGTTCATAACACCTCCCATGCAAGAAATTGAGATGTTTGAGATAAAACAGAAAAAACTTCGACTTAGAACTTGGAGATTGTGTCAATAAAATAAACTCCTTCAGAACTATACATAGTCGAACATGCGAACAAAAGTTGATCACCGCTGTTTATGGAGTCCGTTGCTTACGAAAAGACCATTTAATCAATAAAATGAGATGTGTTTGATACGAACAAAGCAAATGATTTTGCATCAGAAAAAATTGTGTCTATTATCTGGAGCAGTTACATAAACTATTGTTCTAATGATATTATCGCTAGAAATAAACTTAAATATTATTCTGCTCAATGAAAAGAGTCTTCACAGAACTCAAGGTTGTTATATAAAAAATATATTTCCACGATTGTATGTTCCCTTAAAGCCAAATTTAACACTCCCATTTTTGATACCTTCCAAGACCTTATCATATAAGAATGACATGAATACTTGTGCATACATAAAAAACTAAAACGTTTTATTTCGTATTAATTAGAATTAATATAATCTTAATTCAAATGAATTGAAGTGATAAGAAGATTTGTCTTCCGTATAGAGAAAATTATAAATGAAACTGAAATCAAAAATTGAAAACAGTGATTTCTAAAACCTTAACACCGAAGAAAGTAAGTAGCTGCAAATGTGAAAGTGAAGAAGTTGTTTCAAACAAGTGATAGTTGCACAAGGATATAAAGAATATTCAAAAATTGTTAAAATAAAAACTTTCGAAATCCTTTCTCAATTTAAGGATTCAATTAAAAGCAGTTTTTTTTTAGTTTTATGTGCCCTATGAAAAGTTCGTATAATAAATAAATGCATAAACGTTCGAAAAAAAAAACCACCCAAAAAACTTAGTCAAAGATTTTCATTCAATTTCATCATTTCTTTCTTTTATTGATTTAAACAAATCAAAAGAGATCAGTAGCTTGTTTTCGTGAACTTGAAAATGTTATCAAATATATGTGAATTTAGTACTTTTTGTCAAATGAAAAACAACACCTTGGTTCTATATGTAGGCTTAACAGATTGTAATCGCTTTACTTAAATTTTATATATCAGCTGAAAATTATTGTAACTCACATTTAAACTGATAATTTTTAAAAAGTGCAAATTAAGTATTTTCGTGAAAGCCTTAAATATTTATAGCAATAGTTATCTACGAAATGATACTTGTCACGTGTCAAGACAAGATTACTAAATGCCCTACCGGTCACTATAAGACATCCTCAATTGTATTTTAAAGTTATCTTAAACTTTTTAAGTCAACAGAAAATTTCGACACACTTTTTTTCAACAAAGTTATTGCATATTGGTATATTAAAAAGGTTGAATTGGACTTTGGCTGAGCGTTTAGTAATTTCCAAAAGAATTATTTTATCATAGGTTTTTAATTAATGTTTTATAAACAATAATTCGTGCTTTATGCCTTTATAAAAAAATAGGTATGTGTGTAATATAAGCAATTAAATTTTTTTCTAAGTATTCCTAAGGACTTCAAATCCATTAAGAAAAGTTAAGAGTTGCAATTATTTTAGAAATTATTTCAATTTCTTTCTGATTTTTAAGAGGCTCATAATAGCAAACTAAATTAATTGCTTATTAACAATTAATTAAAAAACTAGAAATAATATTTTTTTTGTAACTTTCCAAGCGATAATTTAAAATTACATTTATTCTTTGCAATAAGCCAAAGTTTCACTCAGATTGATTAATTTACAAAAGAGCAACAAGACTTTGTTTTTAAAGTTACCTAAAGTATAACTTGGTTAACATAAGAAATTATGTAGCAAAAATCATATGCAACAAGAGACTTTACCAACTGCTTTAATCAGGGCCGCTTTCGACACTCAATCCTTGAAGGAATTGAAACATTTCGGAAAGATTTTTCGGGATTATATTTGTATTTATATTTATTATTTAGCGAGCAAAGAAAAAAAGTTAATGCATTTACGCACAAAATAAATTTGCTGACTACACAAAAAAATAGCCAAAAAAATGTTAAATTTTATTTTGTCATTGACGACAAAAAAAGACTAAGAAAAATCGAAATCCTCCAAAAATCTCACTTAAATAATATTTATTATAGATAATTTTCTTTCAAATTCAATTGAGATTAAAATTCTGACCATAACCATCAGTATCTCGTAAACTTAAATCACTACATAGCAACTTAACTTCTCAACGCTTTACAAAAAAAAAAAAAAAAATAATTAAACGAACATAGCTAACAAATACCACAAACTGCTAGAATAAGAACACCCAAACCAGCAGCTGTCAAAACATTCGAAGGCGCACTAGTGTAAATTTCGGCAGAGTATAATAAAAGAAAAAACCCTATACGCAGTAGCAGTGTTTTTGTGTTCTGTCAAGGAAAAGTCCAAATATCAAATTTCACAACACATATGTATACAAATTACAAGAAACGTGAGTATAAAATGCGAGAAACTGGACCATGTAATAGCTACGCAGGCAAGTTTCATATTCTTCTACCAAAAACAATAAACGAACAAAGCTAGTGTGGTGTCACAGTGGTGATTTGACAGTGCTGCAAAAGATTTTGTTGTTTCTTGCTGTGGGGAAATAAAAGAAATTCTTAGTTTCCGACACAGCTCTGCAAATATCAGAAACAAATATGCTACGCTGAGTGTACTCTCTTGTGCAGCCCCCACACGCCACAAAATGTCGTCCAACTCATCATACGACGCACCTCTACATTTTTCTTGTTGATACTACGCAGTTGGTTTTTTTTATTTTTATTCAGATTGAATTACATATATCCAAGAAATTTCGTCATATGTCTGCTATCACGCGCCTTTTCGTTTCTTATGCAGTAATAGACATTGCATATAAAGCGAAGTCTTGATAAAGACTTTCGTATATGAAAAAATGTGTGGTACAAGACAGAAAAACTCTATATTACGATATTATATTTCAACAACTTAGCGTCTCACAAACAAGAAATAACTGGAAGTGAACGATTTATTGTTTAACATACAACATTTTCAACACTTACTGTGCGACGATAGTGTTTTGTGTATGGGCCGCATAAATTGTATGTTTTACTATTCTGAGCCGATGTCATTTATTATTGTGTATGTTCCGTCGAGCGGCTGCTGTGCTGCTGTCAGCTGTCAAAAATGTTAGTATAAAATGAGAAAATGGTAAAACATGTGGGCTCTTTTTGCAGCGAAGTTTTAAGCAGCGAGAACGTGTGCCTCTGATTTGGTCCGCAATTTGTGTGTGTTCCATCATCGACTAAAACAACAACAAGAAAATTCTTATAAAAAAGAAGAAAAAGTAAAATAAAGAAATCGAAAAAGTGTGTGTAGGAGTTTGCAGGCGAAATAGAAAAAGCAAAAAATTTTAGTTACATAAAAATTAAGCAGAGCCAAAATAAAGGAATTAGATTATTTAAATTAAGAAAAAGTGCAATTTTTAAAAGTAAAATAATTCCGTAATTTTAATAGAAAAATTTTAAATTCTAAACGAAACAACTTCCTTGCTTGAAAGCAGCCAGCAAACATCGGCGACATCGACTTATTGTGGAAAAATCAATTTTTTAATTTGTATTCAATTTTCGATACAGCCGCAGCAGATAAACAGAATAATCAAAATGCCACAAACTACAGCTACAACTAATGGATACGCCACCAATGGTGTCAATGGCAACGGTAGATCCAATGACACTTCATATGACATGGAAGATGGGGAATCATTCCTATTTACTTCCGAATCTGTTGGCGAGGGACACCCAGGTAAGTGCCATACGATATGCAAATTTTATTTTTTACCAAAACTACTCGTTTTTGTACCGTAGAATGTGTAAGAAATCAATCAATTCTGCTTAAAGCTCATTTCCCGAAGGTTTCCAAAAGTCCAGCTGCCCTAACTTTGGATTTTCCAAAGATCATCTTCCAACATCCCTAAAGTTTCTTTCAAATGCAAAAGTTTAAAACTGAATGCATTTCAAGTTATCAAAACGTGCGAAGATTGCATCATACAGTGAAATTGTAGAGGGGAAATCAGAAATTTTATTGACTTTAAAATGTAATAATTACACCTCGGGGTTTCCACATTTTCAGCTGTTTTGTGTAAATTCTGCCATGAATTCTTTTCAACATTGCCACTGCTCTTTCCCAGTTATCGCAAACAAAATGGCGTCTATTGTAGCGACGAAAACGAGCGCATAGCGGAGACATGCGAGACCGTATGTTTCCTCGCGTATTCTAAAGCTGAGTTATGTTGGTTGGTTGATTGGTTTCTGTTTTGACTAATTGGATTTTTGATTTTCTGCCTTTCTAAATATGCCGCTGGGAATTTGACAGTCTAGTTATGATCTCTAATGTATTTCTACTTTTAGTTTTTATGTGGAAAAAGATTCTACTTTTTTAAAATCGTTTCAGTGTTACTTTTTTTTGGTTAGTTTCCTAGTTCACGTTGTCTGTGTTGCTGCTTATTCATTTTTATTCCAATTTTTATTTGCACTTCTTAAAGCGCGTGTTTCTTCATGGTTGTGGACATTGTCACCTCGTCAATTTCATTTTCTCACAAACACATGTGAACTTTTGGCAAAATATTGCCTCTCTGTGGGAGAATCCTAATAAGGTGACCAGATAATTAGGAATGTTAAATATTTACTTTCTTTAACAGAGATTACTTAATTCGTAACCCTTTTCTTAAGTCTGTTGAAAACCGTCTAAAAATAAGACTTAAAACTCTGCAGAATTGCCAGAAGCTTTCTGGGGAAAAACGGTTACATCAAAGATGATTTGACAGTGCTCTGTCAAAATTTGTTATTGATTCCTATAGGAGATTTTAAAAAATATAATTATTTAATATAAATAAATCACGAGATTTTTTTTGACCGGAAGCAACAACAAATACGGTTTGAGTGTTGTCAAATCACCATTGTGTGACTTCGCACATCGACATGCGACATGGAACATAATTATACAATTTTAACTGGTCACCTACATTAAATGCTCCAACTTATCGGAAGAACAATATTTACGATATGTACATGCGCACCATGTGCTCATCAACATCTATCTTACGTCGTCACTAAAAAAGCCGCAATATTAGTGCGTTTGTTTAGTTTTGTGAGGCTCCGCTCTGCATTACTAGTGCTCCCCATTGGTGCCGTAGGCTATATAGCTTATTTTATGCTCTATCCCACGTTTATTTCATTTCGCTGATCAAAAATATATACGCTGTATGTGTGTGAAATTCTGTTTTTAGTCTGAAAATAAAGTTGCGTCGATATTAAACGTTTTCGACTTTTATTTTGATTTTTTAATTGCGTAGCGCCAAAAATACATAAACCAAAGAACTAAATATAAAATAGCAACAAACAACATGGCTATGTAGATAGGTACAACATGTATAGATTAAGTTGTGAGCCACTTTCTTAGCGACTTTATAAAATAAAGTCAATTACATTTAACTTTTCTATGCGGCTAACATGTGAAGTAGTACATTGTTATGGGCAACCACGTGTTTTTCTTTTCTTTGATGATTCAGTAACACGTTTTATAATCTTTCCATTTTAACGTTTCCATCTACTGTAGTGTTTGTTTTAAACTTTGCAACCCGACCACGCTCTCTTTATTTTCACTTGTTTTGATACGCTGTATTATTATGCTATTGGGTTGATTTTTACTTTAGAATTGTATTGATAATGAATCCGAAGGGTAACATTTTTACTATCCGCGTGTCCCTAATTGATAACAAAGAACGTACAATATTAATTAAAAAGTGCAGATCTATTACTATCTGGAAAAATAATGAATTCAGTCACAGACTTAAAATTGACGAATGTAAATGAACTTTTAATGATGCTATTGCGAAAAATTGCATTGTATTTTTGTATTTACGTGAATTCTCAGCTCTCGCACGACATTATTTACTATCTATCTGTAAATTTTAAACCAAGAATCAAGAAAATTAATGAATTCTGGACATCTTTTGTTAATATATTCATTGGTCCTTTGCTGATAAGAGCGCGGAAGTTGCGATAAGCATTTGGCCTTCTTTTTTTAAAACTCTACGCACTTAAGTCAATACGTTTTAGTTATATGGACAAGAAAGTCAAAATTTAAGTTGTTATTGTCAATACCAAAAAAAAAAAATCGTTGATTTATTTCATATAAGTATTATTCATATATATCTCAGTGTCAAAAAAATGTTGATTTTATGCGTAGTTGTCAAAATAGAGTTAAATAATCTCATACGTGTTGATCTCTTTTGCTTATTGTTGCAAATGTATGTTAAAAAAAATTGTTTGCTAATTAAGCATCAATCATATCATGTCATAACTACACTATGGTTATTAAATCTCTATTTAGTCAGCCTTTTGTAAGCACAACTAAAGCTTTTGCAGATGACATGGCATGTACTTTCTCAAGTGAATCATTGCTTAGTCTTAATTGCGACATTAACCACGACTTGGGGCTCTTAAGGCACTAGTTTTCTTCGCATAAATTGGTGCCTAGTGATAAAACTAAGTTAATGTTTTTTAGTGTTGCAGGAAACTATTATAGTTTAAGCAACCTAATTTTTCATTGTGCCGGCTGCAAAAAATATTTAACTGGTAAGGATATCTGTAAATCTTCCTGCCACCTGAAGACATATAGTGACTCTCAAAATTGCCCAAAAAAATTGCTTTAGAATTGAGCATGTAAAATCCTTTAAGTATTTGGGTTTGCTTATAGATTGGAAAATGAGCTGGTTGAATCATACTGCCTCCCTCAAAAAATATCTCATGGGGGCCACAAGACAACTCTACCATTTAAGACCACTATGCAACAATAAATTGCTAACCTGTATTTATTATGGCATTTACCATTCTAAATTGCAATATGGTATAATCTGCTGGGGAGGTACTTATGCCAACAAAATAAATCCTCTGTTGTCTTCTCAAAAACATGCAATTCGGATTATCTGCAATAAGCGTCGTTTGGATAACAGCTTTCCTTTATTCAAAAATTTAAAAATCCTACCAATTAAGCACTTATATTATTTTAAGGTTTTGAAAGTTTCCTCCGTAAGGTCAGGCTATCTTTTCAATAGAAGTTATGTTAGTTATAATTTAAGAGTAAATAACCAAAACCTTGTCCAAATTCCTGCTCATAATATATCTCATTTTTTTTATTTCTTCACATGTGTTGCTCCCAGACTTTTTAATGTACTGCCCAATATAGTCCGCTGTATTCGGAATAGAAACGCTTTCCTTAGAGAAGTAAAATCATGGCTCTTTACCAATAACCACTCCGAAATTGATTCTCTTTTGTCCGTGTTAACTTAAAACTTTGTTGACATTTTGTTGACACTAACTCTAATAACCGTAAAAGCTCATTGTAATTTTCAACAATTTCTACACAAAAACAGAAAATAAAATCAGCGTAAAACTTTATCTTTCAATCAACAGATTTTCTAACCAATACTTCATTGTAAATATAATTATAACTGTAGCACAATTTTCATATTTATTCTCATTTTTGTTTTTTAGGGACCCCACTACCTTAAAATGAATTAAAGTATTTTAATTTTAAGTACTACTGAATTCGTCACTTGTTCACTTCGAACAACATAATGCAGTATTTATCAATTATATAATGTTATAAATTTTACATCTTAATTATTATAATAACTGTTAACATCATTTGGTTAATTCATAATAAATAAACAATTGACTTGAATTGTTAAAACACAATTGTTAACATAATTTGACATTTTATTTTGGCTATAACTTTTGTTAAAATAATGACAAACCACTATCAAAATAAACGAGATTCATTTAATTTAGCGTGAAATTCTATTAGTAATTTCTGCAAAATTGTCTGATCATTTCATGTTTAAAAATTCCACATCTAGCAGTTATATTGTGATTAAATTTTATAATTACATTATGTACGGCAAAAATTTCTACAAAAAAACAATTTCAAAAATTCAAAACGAAAAATAATTTCTTATAATTTTGCTCATTTGATTTTCTATCTGTACGTCTGTTTTTGTTTTAAAGTGACTCGCATTCCTTAGCTATTGTTTAAGCAACATATGTTTGTGTACAAAATAATTTTTACTTTCATTAGAAACTGAGTTTGGTAAAATACTCAAAATTTGATTGAAATTTGCATAATGAGTAACAGTTAATTTACTTAAAACAATAATCTATTTTATAGCAAACTAGGTTGTTATCAGATTTACTTTAGCTTAATTTCATATTGTCGCATTAAAATTTCATTTCAAAAATCAGTGAATAAATAATGATTTTGAGGTTTCTCACTATTCATGATTCAATTAATTGAATCCTATTTCAGTCAGACGACTAATCTGACCCGAGTATTACGTGCCGGTATTTTTTTTTCTAACAGACATGTCACAATAAACAAAAAATATAATGCTCTTTGAACAGGTCCACACCAAAAAATTAAATTTACAACTGCGCTTATTCGACAAAGTCATGTTCTTTATAAATAATTTGTGTGTGATATTTTTTATTTATTTTATTTTTGAGAGCAGTTAGTTAGTTTACACAGATGGATATGAAACAAAACTCCTCATGGTGAAGAGAAAGAATTTCCTTATAGAAACAAGAGATGGTTGAATTACTAAAGGTGAAGTCATTAGAAAATTTTCTCTCCTCACCATTGGGTGCATTCAAATTTCGGCGTAAAACTACATCAATTTCCGTCAATTCTTTCTTATTTCAATTTGTTTTAATTGTTGGTCTGAATATAAAAAAGTTAACATCATAAAAGCCTTTTTTTTGTAGTGATTTATCCATGACTACAATCCATGTTTCAATGGTATACAGATTGCGCACATAGTCGAATTACTAAAAATTAATTGGCTCTGAAGACTGCTTGTAACTTAAGTTACTACTGCCCATGTTCTGACCACAAAGCACTACTTTTTCAGTAGAGAGACAAAACAAAAGAAAATGTACGATTCGACAATATTGCAGAAACTGACATCAATCAAATTGATAAATAATTAATTAAAAAAAATTAATAAATTTAACAAAATAGCTGTTGGATTTTAGTGTAGTTTTCTAAGATCATCAAATAAAAAAAAAACAATTATCAATTCGCTTTACCATAACATTTAAAAATAAAATCAAATAGACAAAACAATGATTTGCCATTTTCATATAACACAAGTCATCTAGTGATGTTTTCTTCTTCGAATAGGCATGGTTTTTTTAAACAAAACAAGATAAGCATTTCTTGAAATTTATTTTAATAAAATCATTATTTGACCTTAACATAAGCGAAATTGTACTTGCTCAGATTACAAAAAAATGTTGAATTTTAAAATTTTGCATAAAATTTGTCGTCGTCTTTATGCTATTTAAGTAAAATAAATATCAAAAGGTTTCAAATTGACGCTTGCGCGCACTAAGCGACGCCAACAACAATAATAAACAATACATTTTGTTTATATGCTGATTTCAGTTTAGTGTCGCCTTATGTCATATGTAATACAACGATTTTTGTATACAATGTTCTTGTTGCACTCAAATTTAGCTACCATGTCTTTCAAAACGTATGCTACTCCCTTTTTCTTTTACACAATTTCCATAATGTTCTGTTTTATTTTTGCTTATTTTTATCATTTCGCAGACAGTTTGGCATTGAATTTCGCTGTAAGATGCAGTATTTCGATATTTTGCTTAAATTTGAGTTGAACTCGTGCGGTACATTTTTTTATTTGTTTGTTTCACTTTTGATATAGCTGTGTGTGCGATAATAAAAACGCACACAATTATATCTATGTAATTTTGATGCCGTGAAACTGTAGGATAATGATTTTCACTGGGGACCCTATAGTTCATGATTGCAAATCGATTAGTTTTATTTTGGTGCTTATGTTTTATCAAATGTTTTTTTTTTTATTTTCTTACCTTTTAATAAATTTAATTTTCTTCTTTTTTATTTTTAGATAAAATGTGCGATCAAATCAGTGACGCTATTCTAGATGCACACTTAAAGCAAGATCCAAACGCAAAAGTTGCATGTGGTAAGCATAATATGTTGTTTCAGTTACATGTTCTTAAATTTAGTGATACATTTAATGTAAACGCAATTTGCTTAGTTTCTCTTATATATAAAATTATTTATTTTTAATATCTACATATGTTAATTTTTCGTAAGATCTTGGGCAAAAAATTTATGTTGTTGATGAAAGTGTGCGAAAATAGAATTTCGTTGACTTACAATTTTTCAAATTTAATTTTATACGATTTATTGAAAAGATTGGCATCCCAACTGGTACGAGTTTTTTGCCTTCAGTTTTATATGTGTACATACGTATTTAAATTGTTTCAAGAGTAAACATTTAGTTTGTTTTTTTAAATTTATATATTTGCCATAGAATCGCTAAAAAAAATTTGCATTACAAGAAAACAAGAAATAAATGTTGTAATTAAACTCAAAATTATAGCAAAATAACATCTCATTATTCCAATCGTTCTGTATTGGACGGAACTGCCTCATATTTTCGTCTACTGTTTCATATTATAAAATCTCCCCTTATATCTCGCCTATCCTATGCGGGACTTAAACTGATCTGATATAATAAACTAAAAATTGGTCACGTATTTGGATATCTTATTTTTCAATGCAAAAAGTTTGTATATATTTGGAACACTCAACATGTAGATTATCAATTAATTTCATAGTACTTAATTAAGATTCTTGACCTACATCGTTAAGATTTTTTTTTTGAACCTCAAAATTACGCGTTAGTTTATAGCAAAAAATATTTATCTTCTTTTTTTAAGTCTACTGCGCAATAGATTAATTATTGAATGTAAACAAAATTGGATATATTCTCGTTCATATAAAATAAAAATATACTTTAAAGGCTCGCGAAACAATAAATAAAAGCCCTGCTGTATTTTCGAAGTAATCAACACGCGATAGATTAACGGCAGCACATGGAGCTGCCGAAAATAAACAAATATTTGATAGAATTGATTTAAGTGATTTTAATATCTCAGCAGCAAATACGTTAAACTGATGAATCGTTAAACACTTAAAGTTTGTATTTTGTACGACTTCAGCCACAACTCATTCATTTAAAAGGGCACAGCCGCTATGTAAGCAATTCATCTGCATTTCATACCAAGAAAACAAGCAGTTATCTATGTTGGCACATAATGAGTGGGCTGCTGAAAATGTGTGTCATATGTAAAGTAAATAGCCACTAGTGTTAACCGGCCTAGAAATCAATTACAATGTGCACTAAGAATTAGTAAGGCAAACTGCCGTCCGACGATAAAGCAGTGACTTCTCATTTAATCACATCATAATCATACACTGTATATTTTCCGCTGGGATCTTAATTGAATTTGACATATCTCTCGTTTGCTGCAAGACCATCATAACTCAAAATACCTAAAGTTGTAGAAAAACGCTTTAAAGTTTTCAATTAATTACCTTTTATAAGTAAATAAACAATATAATGTCGAAATCTTTTCACAATGCAAGTTCATTAGATACCTTTATGATTTTTTCACAAAATATAAATCATGAAATGGCGCCTATTCCAGCAAACAATCGACATACTTTGTTTTTTTTATGAAATCAGAACGTTGTTGAGTGCAGTACCGTAAAATATGTACCTAGTCTTATTTTCTCTTTGTAACCTTTATTTAATTATATTATTATGCTTTTCTAATTTTTAGAAACTGTTGCAAAAACCGGCATGATCTTACTTTGCGGAGAAATAACATCAAAAGCAGTCGTGGATTACCAAGACGTTGTGCGTAGCACTATTAAACACATTGGTTATGATGATTCGTCTAAAGGTATGTTCCCTTTTTTAAAATACTTTTTAGCTTCATATGAATAGATGAACACTAGGGACTTTCAGTCAAGTTTTCTACTTAAATTTATATATGAATCCCAAGTTTAAAACAAAATTAAAACGAAAAACTACTTTCTTAAATTGTACAAATAAAAGGTTTCGATTGGAAAACATGTAATCTGCTCGTAGCAATTGAGCAGCAATCACCTGATATTGCTAATGGTGTTCATGTTAATCGCGAAGAAGATGACGTTGGTGCTGGTGATCAGGTATAACAAGCAAAAATCAATTTTGTTTTACTGCTGACTCTTAAATCACTTGGGCAAATAAAAAATTAATAATAGTTTTTTAAACCAAAATATGCATAAGAAAATTAAACCACCGAGCATGTCAATCAATACTCATCAAATAGGAGTTTTCGAATCGAAAAACAGCTGAAAAATCTCATTATGTTTATTGTTATGTTTTTCAAAACCATTTTTTTATTTATTTTTTTAACTAAATTATAGTCAAGGGCTCAAATAAATATAAAACTTTGCGTTCTCAAAAAATTCATTCGGCGAAAAGAGCAGACTTGTTGCTTTCCAAATCACATACATTTTTTCAGAGCGAAGTCTAATCTCTCCGCCCAATGAACAACATAAAGTGCTATTTTTATTTGAATCTATGTATACCATAGCTACTATTTCTAAGAAATCATTTATTTTGCACTTTCGAAATAAGAGTCCATAGGTATTGCCTTAAGATTTTGTGACTACATTCAAATATTTAATTCTTTAAAATTACCAAAGTTAGTCGGAAGTTTTTCGAAACACCATTAATTAATTTTAAAAATCGAAGTGGTTAGAATACTGATATTCGAATGATAAATTTTTATTTATATGTCCGATAGTCGGAAGATTTTCTTATTTTTAATAAAAATAAATTTATCATCCCACTATCGGAGGAATAACAAATAAATTAAATCGTCCAACTACCGAACTACTACCAATAGACTTTAAAAATTCATACTAAAAGGATACATTTTCATAAAGATATTGTAGAATTTTATTCACTCAAGCCATCCCAAATAAAAATAGGGTGTCGCCAAAAGAAAATCCGAAATTTTTTAATTGTGCAGTTTTTACTAAAAATTCTTACTTATTTCGTTTTATGCGTTGATTTTCGCCGAAGTACAAAAATCGTATTAAATAAATACATGTGTAAATATGTATGGTGAAAGCATAAGTGGGCCTCTTTAAACATTACAGGTGCCCAAAAACTACTAGCTTAGAAATAAAACATCCTTAGACACATCCTTTCAGCGGCCCTAAAATCTATATTTTTTTGTTATTTGAAATATTCATATTGTTTTTAATTATCAAGCTAAAAATGTTTTCAAAACTTTAGCTCTTTTTTAAATGTCAACAAAAAAATCATTATTCGATTTAAAAATATGATTAATTGCAAGAATATAGAAATACGTATTAGATAATGGTTCATACATAAACTTGCACAATGACAGAATTTTGTATGGTTTTACATACATATAACAATGAGAATCATGGGCACAAATCCATATTATACAAATAGAGTTTGGTCAAATTTTAAAGTGAAATCAATAATAATTATTATATTAATTAATGCTCTTGCAATATTTTGGTTAACTTGAACAAATTTTAAAAATCAACATTCAAGGCTTGATAATTATCATCATGAAAGAAATATTTGAAAAATATGTAATACAATTGCATGCATATATTTGGGCAACATTTTTTGCAGCCTCGATATAACACGGAATATCATTTACAAACTATGTCGTGTTAGTCTTTTATACTTAAGAACAATTGGGGCCTAAAATTCTAATGTTTAAACAATATACATATTTATATATTTGGTATTCATTTGTTTTATAAATTAAAAACTATATCCATATATTTTGTGTGCACTTTTTTCTTATTTTCTTTAAATCTAAATCAACAAACCAATCCAAAAAAAAGGTTTCGATTACAAAACCTGCAACGTTCTGTTAGCATTGGACCAACAATCGCCAGAAATCGCAGCCGGAGTACATGTAAATCGTGCCGATGAAGAAATCGGTGCTGGAGATCAGGTGTGCAGTAATAATTTTCATAAAAAACACTCATAGAAATTTTTCTTTTAGACTAAAAAAAAGACATTGTGTGTTTCTGTCTTTTTTTTGCCAAATATTTAGGTTGCATTTTGTGTTTGTTTGTGACTTTCACAGATCTGTTTTATTACATAGGCATATTTTGTATAATACGTCCGTAATATACACTGTTTCGTTGCAATAGTACAAAAAAAAAAAAAATTCTATGAGTGTTTATGTACATAGTTGCGACCTCGGCAATAATATTTAATTATTGCTAGTACAATTTTGTTTTTATGTTTTCTTCTCAACTGCTTTGCACGTGCGTTTCAAATTAATTTAGTTTCTATAATATAGTCCTATGATGTAAACTTTTTCATTATCTTTAAATCAAATTGGTTCTTGTAAAAGCGGTTTTATTAGTAGCACGTCATGGTGTTAGTTTTTTTTTTATATTTGTAGCGTAATAAATTCATAAAAAAAAATAATAAAAGTAAAAATCTTGCACAAAATTTAATTCAAACTCACTTTGATTTAAGCGATTTGGTCCAATTATTTAACTAGCTATAACTTTCGTGTAGTTTTTTTAAGTGCATTTTCCATCAATTATTCATTTTCTGTATGCTCTGGGTTTTATAAATTGGCTTTTTTTATCGCTACATGTCTGTTTTACTATGTACTATTGCTTTCCTTATGTTTAACATACTTACTAATGCTTCTTGCTGTTACTTTTATTTACTCGGTAGTTATTTTGGAGTATGTTTTTTTTTTTTATTTAATAAAAAATGATATAATTTTCTAGGGCATTATGTTTGGTTATGCTACCGATGAAACAGAAGAATGTATGCCTCTAACAGTTGTATTGGCACACAAATTAAATGAAAAAATCGCTGAACTGCGCAGATCCGGTGAATTCTGGTGGGCGCGTCCCGATTCCAAGACACAGGTGTGTATTCATAGCACAATCAAAAACAAAAATAGGTCGACAGACTTCAAAACAACAGTGAAATACATGATATTGGCTAGTATTGCACTAAGCCTCTTAAATTTTTTGTGTTTTTTAAAACGGGGTGTTGTTATAAGGTCCATAACATATAGCTGATGAGCAAATGAAACGTCAGCTGCTTAAGAAACGCTGGGAGTAGTGAATAAGTTTAAACCCATTGCTACATACAGCAGACCTGATTTAACATTATCGAATTTCATAATCGAATCGAATTTTGTTGTTTGTAATCTGTCACTTTGTTTTTGAAATAATTTGCTTAATTTATATTTTCTCTTTATAAATTGCCATTAATTAAATATTTCACGTCGCGTAGATCACCTGCGAATATCTCTTCAATCAAGGGTCCGCTGTACCTAAACGCGTTCACACCATCGTAGTATCTATGCAGCATTCTGAAAAAATCTCAATCGATGATCTGCGTTCTGAGGTCATGACAAAGGTTGTTAAAGAAGTCATTCCCGCCAAATATTTCGATGCCAATACAATTGTACACATTAATCCCTGCGGTCCGTTTGTAATTGGTGGCCCAATGGGCGATGCTGGTTTAACCGGCCGTAAAATTATTGTTGATACCTATGGTGGTTGGGGTGCCCATGGCGGTGGTGCCTTCTCTGGCAAGGATTTCACAAAAGTTGACAGATCAGCGGCATACGCTGCACGCTGGGTTGCCAAATCGCTGGTAAAGGCTGATCTATGCAAACGTTGTTTGGTACAGGTCTCATATGCCATTGGCCTGGCTGAACCATTATCGATTACTGTCTTCGATTATGGTACTTCACATAAGTCACAAAAAGAATTGCTCGCAATAATCAAGCGTAACTTCGATTTAAGGCCGGGTATGATTGTTAAGTAAGTGACAAATAATTTTTAGTTAATTTATAATATGCTAAACATCCAATTTTGTTTTCTGAAGGGATCTTAATTTGAGACAACCGATATACCAGCGCACAAGTACTTATGGACACTTTGGACGTGCGGGTTTCTCATGGGAAGAGGCTAAACATTTGGAAACCAATTGACTACACGCTGAAGACGACGTTGGCCAACAACCACCGTGTGCGAAAAAGTGTAAAACTGCGTAATTTTTAGTTTTTAATTTAAATTTTAAACAAAAATCCAGAGAATACAACAAACTACATTTTGTTGGGTGATTTCTAAAATTATATTTTATTTTTTTTGTATCTTATTTTAACTATAAATGTAACTTAGTTTTTTAGTCGTCGAATGCAAAACAAAAGAAACAGCGAATGAATTTCCTATTTCCCTTGAGTCCTATGTGTCCCATTTACTTATAGTTAGACCAACAAACACTACCAAGCGATCCAACTTTTCTATTATAATTTAAAGAAATATTTAATTTAATACACAAGCAAATAATATCGTTGTAATTTTGTTTAAATAATATTTTAAATTGTAATTAAAAAAAGTAACTGTTTTAATTTAGCATTAACAGAAAAGTATGACAACATAACATTACAACATTATAAATAAATTAAAGAAACTTGCAAAGCACTCGCAGTTGCATTCTGTAACAGAATAAAGAAAAAATGTGAACATAAGATCATGCATGCAAATACGATACAAATGAATGTCTTCAGCTTTGTGCAGCGCATTAAGTTTGAACAACAGTAAAATGCAATAAAATATGCAAAACAACAGTTCAATAAAATTATATCAAACAAATAATTTAAAATATTATGTTTTATTATACGTCAGTCACAAAGGATTAACTACTTAAATGATTTTCATTAACAATATCGACTTTAAAATTATTCATCAATTAGGACTAGGAATATTACAAATCCCGTCATAAAAAAAATTAACTCAGTCGCACTGCAGTTGGCGTTAACGGCCTTCTCATATGGCATGTTTCACCAAAACCAAATGGCATATTATCTCTTGTGCTTAAGTAATAAACACCACGTTTCGGCACCGCTGGATCACCACCCATATATGCTTGCGCTGGACAAGTTGTATTGCCACAGCCACACTTATATTGTGTAATACTTTTAAAATTCTTACAGCGTATTGCACCAAAAGCCTTACGATTATATATAGATTCTGCGAAATAGTACAGTGAACCAAAATGATCACAAGTAAAATCAGGTTCCATCGTGGTGACATGTGGGCAATGTGTTTGTCCTATGCCCCAGTTGGGATAGAAAGAAGCATGACCTAACTGACTGGTAGGATAACCAAATCCATAAACATCAGTTTGTATGGATTCTACATAAAGTGCATCAGACGGTTGTACGCGATATTCAATACCAAAATTACGTGTTACTGGCCCCGAAGGGTCCAGTACATAAATTACACCATACTTATACGGTTTAAGTAGTTTACCAGCGACGCCTGCGACATGGCAACCTAAACTATGTCCTATTAAGTACATTTCCGCAAATGGTATATGATATACTTTATTTATAAATCTGGAAAATGCATTAAGCTGTTCACCCATATCATTGATTAGCTTTATGACACGAAATATATTTATATCCAACGACCAGTCACTCCAATCGACTAATATGACATTGTAATCACCTGATGCAAGGTAGGCATCTTTAATGGCTGCATTCGAGCAGGTCGTTGTATTGCCATTCCAGCCATGTATGGAAAATCTAAAAGGAGACAGCATAGTTTCGATATCAGATTTAATAAGATTATGTTGTAAGATTATTTGTAAAAAAGCGCGATTTTTTAAGGCGATTAAAGATTTAAATTTGATAAAGATTTTTTAAATTGCAGAAGATTAATAAAGACTGCTCGGTAGTGTCCCAATTATTATTGTTTCTAAATAATAATAAATTCAAATATGAGTAAGGTATTTTTTTACATACATACATAGATGTTTATTATTAAGAATATGTTAAGCTACCTATCCTTTGATACAATAAAAAAGAACTGCAATTTTCTAACAAGAGTTGCAGACGTTCCTTTAATTTGATTTCTGCAGAAAAAATATTGTATTTTATTTCAATAATGATCTGTTAAAGATTTGTCATTGTTAACGCTTTAAAGATGGGTATTTCAGCTTAATTTTATACAATTTCTGTAGATACTAAGATCAACAAAAGAAAAATTAAAGCGTAGCAGTATTTTATTTTTTCCAAACTCCGCTGAAATTTCGGTATAAGTTTTCTCTTTGTTCTCAACCATAAGTTAGTTAGCATTTAATAAATTTGTTCACTAACGGTTAGGTCAAACAAAAATTTCTTTGGATTAGTTAACCCCCGAACATTATTTAACCTATTAAATTATAAAAGTGGAAGATGTACAGAAATACTATTGTTAAACTTACCTAACTGGCCATTTAGGATTAAAGTTAGATTTTAAGAGCGCTGCCTGGTCACCAGTACGTAGCATCTGACGATCATATATGTTAAGTCTTGTATATAAATCAAAACGTAAATATCTGTGCAGTGGTCTCTGTTTAGGATCAATAATCGCACGTATCTCATTTCCCACTAGGGACGCCATAAACTCTACTGTCAAGGAATCGCAATATCCCAATTCGTTTACATATTTACCAGAGTAAAGAGCTGTGACAATGAAATAAATGAAGTTCTTATAGTTAAAAATTGTGTTTAAATATAAAAAAAGTTATGGCAATAATGTTTAGCTACTACAGCTTTTAGTATTCTAAGCCAATTAACTTTAAGTTTCGAGTCGTAAACAAAAATTGTGTGAGCTGGTGCTTGCCAGAAGTAAGAGTTTATCCGTATTTCAAATCCTTATGGGTCAAGACATATGTTCAGTAAGGTGGAATAGCTTGCCTTGTCGCCCAAGGAAATAGTACATAAATCAAATTATTTTATTACTGTTGAACATAGCGGATTGACCTATTCTTTTCATTCTATTCCCGCAAGGGAGGATCTAAAAGTAATATTAGATTCTACGGGCTTGACGTACCCGCGTACCCTTAGTCAACTTGGTGCTTCGATGTGTTTAACTTCTGTACATAAAGTTTTTATGTTATATAGAAGAGCACTGTCCTTAGCATCAAGTAAGCGCAGACTGCCGCTTAAGCAGTTGTAGGGGTAAGAAGGGTAAACAGAACTTTTTACTTCTACTTTAATTGAACGGTGTAGAAGAAATTAGATGTTAACAAAACAATTTCAAAGAACGTATAACTTGAATAGATGTATTATTCCATATGGATATTGGCTTAGTGAATTCGAGGTCTTATGTGTTAATGGATGAGTTTCCAATGCAAGACAGCATTGAAAGTTTTTGAAATATCTGTTCTGTTCTACGGGAACTAAAAAATTTTGCAAATTAAGTTGCATTTGATTGTCCTCAGACCCTATCATGGGCATGTGTGTCGAGTACATTTAAATTGTAGAATATAAGATAGCGTCAGGTCCTCTCAGAGGCATTTGTGACAAGAATATCTTGGTAATATTTGCAGTTTTTTAAGGACCTTTTTTTGTAAAAAAAAGTATACATCTTTTTTCTTTTGCGCTATTCTTTGCTCAGCTACTGAGCTTTCGTTCGAAATCGTTTAGAGATAACTCTACGATTTTTACCTGAAAAAATGTTCGCATTTTTGTATATGAACTGATGAACTTTAAAAAAGTTTGTCAGGATTTTGAAAGCATTTTGCACGAAATAAACTCTTTAATGCTGTTTTTTAAAGAATCGCAATGGGGATAGTGTTACGCCTGAACTCAGTTCTTGTAACGTAGAGTATTGTTCGCGATATCTAACCCTTGTAAAAATTTCAATGTTACTGATGTACTGACAAAAGTTTTCAGTAAATTGAACGCATTTCGCAAGTCACTACTGAACTGGTAAAAGTTCTTTAGACACTTGCAGTAAAAAAACTCTCTTTGATGCTATAGATTCCAAGAAAAATCTACTTGAATTTGTAAATTAGGCATTTGTAAATTAGGCATTTGTAGGGAACAGCGAAACTTAGGGGAAATATTTGGATTTTGCTCTGAGCATTTTTGCTGGAAGCAAAAGTTAAACCCTGAATAATCTTTCGTATTTTCTCGCCTAACGATAGCTGAGCTATTATTTGCAAAGTTGAAAACTTGTTGAATACAAATAAAACGCTTCGACGTTGTGTATATAATACTGTAATAAGGTCAATGCTAGCTCTTTGCCACCAAGCCTTATATTTGGGAACAGGGCAACGCACTTTATATAGGCGGTATTTAATTAGAATGGTTTTGATTTAATATCTCATTCAGATAAGAAGAGGCATCTTTCGACGAGCGCCCAGGGCGGCTCAGCGAAAAACCTTTACTTAAGGGGTCCTTACAAACATTTTTGATTTGGATACCAAACTTATCGGAAATGTTATAGAGAGAAAACTAATCGCTTCAAAAAGCGAGTAGGAAGGTAACCATTGTCTGTACGTCCAACGAAAGTGAAATTCATTTCACGCTCAACGGGCAGCAGCAGACTTGAAACGGTAAATGTTGATCACTAAATCGGCTTTTCACCGGTAAACGAACTCTTCGCTTCCATCAAGTGGTGAAGAGGTTTAAAGATGCAGAGAACTCAAAAGATATGGCAGATGATTTAGTAACAACACTGATATCAACGCTATAATAATTTTTGAGTCTCTGTGAATACCATAACAAGCTAAAAAAAACTTAAAAAAAATTTAAAAAATTAAAAAAAAACGAGGATCGCATATTGCAAGCATAGTTTCCGTTAATCACAAAAACTGAGTATATATGGAGTTAGGTATAATGTCCAGTGTACAACTGGCGTTTAACTACGCTCAACTTGAATATCTCCATAGTTTTGTTTTCAATATGCGATTGCTCACAAAAAAAAAACGAAATATTTCATTTAAAATATGTTTTGAAAAAATAATACGCAACAAATTAATTAGTTTTTTCCTGATTATGTTTTGATTCAATTTCACTAAATTCAAACAATATCCTAAAACGTAATTTATCAGAAATGTAATTCATTTAATCATTTTAAATTTTTCAACACGATTGTTTCAATTAAATTTACTAGCATATTCCAACGGGCTTACCAGGGTGGCTCAATGGAAATACATTTTCTTAATGCATGCTTACCAAATTTTGTGATTTGAGTATCAAATCTAATACAAATGTGTAGAAAAAATCATTCGCTTTAAAAAGCGAGTAGATAACCATTGTCTGCACGACCGACGAAAGTAAGAAACATTCACATTCAACGGGCAGCAGCAGACTTGAAACGATGAATGTTGATCACCAAATCGACATTTTATCGGTGAAAGAACTCTTTATTTCCGCCAAGAGATGAAGAGGTTTAAAGAGACGGAGAACTCAAGATTTGTCAACTTATAAACGTATCGACGTAGTTATAACTTTCTGAGTCTCTCTGTAAACACAATAACAAGCTAAAAAACTCAAAAAAAAATTTTTAAAATTAAAAAAGGATCGCATATTGCAAACATGGTTGCCGCCAAGCACAAAAACTGCGAGCATATATGGAGTTGGGTAAAATGTCCTTAAAACCGCAGATCATCACGGAAGCATCTTTCATTAACACCGATAGCGAACAAAGTATCTGTATGGCGACTGATAATTGCAATGTGTGGCATTTTGATAATTTTCAAAAATTTGTGCAAGACTAATTTGAGGTACATTTTTAAATTTGCACCATTTTTCTTAAGGTACTATATTGTATCGATTATTACAGGTATGATGCAAATACATTTCGGTTAGTTAAAACGGATCGCTACACGAGTTTTAAATATGGTGAAAGTTATTCAGAAATTGGAAGAAAATTTCGTTCAAAATACGATAAAGAACATGTTCTGAGAAACCGTGCTATTAAACTTATCATTGGTAAATTTGAAGAAACTGGTTTAGTTTAAGATCAGAGAAGCAGAATTTATCATCGTAGTGATCGTTCAACTAAAAATATTGCAGCTGTTGCACAAGTGTTGCTGAAGAGCCAAAAAACATCAATACGTCATCGTTCACAGCAATCAAACCAACAACTTTGTTCAATATTTTACACAAAGATCTTCATCGCCCTCTACAACGGATTTTGCAGTACGCCGAAACACAAGGCCAAGTCAAGACGTCAGAAATTGAAACATTTGCCTATGGACTAAAGCATTCGTGACATCTTCAACTTATTTTTCCAGTACGCCAGACCACAAGGTGACTTTAAAATCTATGAAGGTGTAATCAATCAACTATGCTCAACTTCAATATCTCAAAAGTTTCGTTTGCAGTATGTGATTACAAAAAAAAAAAACAAAATTAAAAAAACATTTCATTTATGTTGCTTTAAGAAATAATAACTATCCAAAAAAGTATTTTCTAATAATTTTGTTTTAATTTTAATGAATAAATTAGTTTTCAATTTTACTAAATTAAAATATTTTCAAAAATGTACCTACTTCTTAACTATTCATTTTTTCAATATTAATGTTCTAATTATATCATATTTTAGCTACAATAATAATTCAATTTGATTTCAAACTTTTCCCAAATTGTTATTAGTACATACATATATCTCCAAAAATTGTTATCATACAATATATGCACTTATTATAAATATACTATATTTTTGAAAAATAACTTGTTTTAAATGGTTTTTGGCTTTTTTAAGAGCTGTGAATAACTTAGGTAAAACTGTATGACCCGTAATCAATAGTTTTCAGGTTATAATCCTTAAAAAAAATCAAAACTCTCAAAAAAGGAGCAAAATATGGTGAAAAATTGTTTTTGACTTTGATTGTGCGTTGTAATAGAGATGTACATAGTTGTGGCCAAAACCATAGTAACAAAATCTTCATTTAGATTTATGTATTTCGTATGGTTCTCTATTTAAAAAAAATCGTCTGTCTTGACTTTAAACTGATGATGGAGAAGATGTTTCTTTTTACTTTATTCGCTTTTAACGCGGCCAAGACGTTAATTGCATGTCAAAGCCGGGGTCGAAAAGTTTCGAAAACTTTAATTGGATTTTTGTTGTGTGTCCTTAAATTTTTTTTAACCAGCAAAAAAAAAAAAGGTTAACAAGTTTTTTATATGAACACTTCTAATGTTTTATGTTGGTACATCAACAAGTCTTTTTACTTGAACTAAAGCTCATCAACTTTTTTCTACCAGAAAGTATAAAACTTACCATTTTAATTGATTGTTTTCAACCCTGCTTTGAAATTTGTGTTTTGAGACATTCCAAATTTTTACAGAAAATGTAAGTTTACATGAAATTTCCAAGATACCAAATTCGAAGTATCATGCGCAGAAGTTTTATTGATTAAAAATTGATGTTTCACTATATACTCAATGTATTATTGATTTAGAGCATAATTTCTGAGTAAATGAGGACAAACTAAAAAAAAAAATATTCATTCAGCGAATAAAAATTAGTTTTGAAAAGCGTACAGGATTTTTCTGTTCTACATCTCTTTTGAAATGATCAGAAATTTTCTTAAAATATCATGAAAATGAGTTTCATGAATTTTAATGAACATTTTTTGAAATTTTGCCTAAAAGTGGAGTCCATTTTTGCATTTGAGTACGGGTTTTAATGACTTCAACTTTCGTTATATCTAATTGTTGTTGCATTTCTACTCCTTGGTTACGTCTGGCTTCAATTAAACTGATTTTCTAAAAATTGCAAACTTTTGTAACAACTTAATTTTCTAACAACTGCCACCTACCCTCTATATAACTTAAATTATTTTTTCGAACAAGCATTGCTTCTACACTAGTGATGGCATTTTCAGTACATTTGTACTTTTTGCAGGACTTCCGCTTGAAGTCCTGCCGTTTGTTGAATTTTTGTCTTTTGCGAATGGATCTGGAATGGTTGCAGTTGAAGATGTTGTTGATCGGCGACATGTTTTGTTTATGTCGCCGATAGCATTAGTTTTATTTAGTAGCGCTTATAAAATTGCAAGGAGTATTGCACTTCATAGCCTTCGTACGGTAGCGTCTATGAAACCAACATATTTCCACATCGTTGGTCTGGTTCGAGGTACAATGTTGGGCTGTTGATGATCTTTTATCAAAACGTTTGTTGAAATTGTAGTGATTTCTATTTAACTTCGATTCCATTCGCAATAGCGTCCTTTCCAACTGACCGATGCGATATTCCAATGCAGATGTGGGGTTGAATGCATTGATTGATTGATTCTGATGCGATGAACTGGAGGCGTTGCACGAAACTGCATCAGCCGTTTCAGATCGAACTGCATCGATGATTTCATCGGCAATGGACGCTAATTGCTCTAACGTCATCTCAGGGTTTCCTTTAGCAACTGCTGCGATAACAGCGCGCGCTGAAATAGGCAATCGCTGAATCCAGAAATCCTTTATGAGATGCTGGTCGCGAGTGACGTCACTACGTTGTAGTTGTGTTAGAATGTGGCTTGGTTTATTGTCATTCAGCTGGATTCCGGTGGTTAGCTGCTCTAAACTGCCCATGGGCAACGCAGAAAATTTGCTGATGACGATATGGCGAAGTGTTTCGTAGCTGTTTCTTTCCGGTGGATTGTGGACCACGTCAAAGGCTTGCTCATGTAAACGTTCGTCCATATACATTACCGCTATGTTGAACTTTGCTTGGTCTCTTTGATCTTGACTCATTTTCTCAAACCCGTTGACTCGAAAGAACGCTTCTAGGCGTGTGAACCAGGTCTCAATGTTGTTAATAGTATAGCCATGCAGTTGGGGCACTTGAACACATGCGGCGACGCTGCTGAGGTTTGCGGAAGTAGCTGTTGGTGCTGAGTTTGTGGAAGCAGAGGCAGGTGGTGCCGTTAACTCATTGCCGGTTGAAGAGTACCGCTGCTGCATATCGGTAATTGCTTCATAATCGTCGTTGTGCATGTTGATCGTAGGGGTCACCAATATTCCAATAAAATAAATTGTAATTTTATTTCTTATTTTATAAATTATATGAACAATCTTTTGTATTGGAATTTTTCGTAAAACTGAAAAAATTATAAAACTAATTTTTTATATACAAAACTTTTTTGAGATATTACAATTCTAAAATATATTATATTTCATTAAAGTACTTATCGGCGCAACGCTTTAAGTTACTAATATGCTAGAAATATTTTATGTTGTTTATAAATATATTTTAATTACATACATAAAATGCAAAAATTATGCAAATGAATTAATGTTAAAGCACGAGATTTTAATAGGACTGGTAGACAGCAAAAAAATATTTGCAATAAATTAGTAAAAAAATTTTTAAAAAAAAGTTGGAGTTAATCATTCATTTTTTTTACAAATTCTTTTATTTAGGTAACCAGTCTGACGACATATTGAAATTATTGATGACATATTAAGATTTTCGTAAGAGCAAATGAGAACTTAAGCACGATATTGAAAAAAAATCCCGAATAAATTTGTATTCTTGTATTCTTTGTATGACTCAGAATGATAAGGGGAATAGACTTTGAACTTGTGGGAAATATGACCATTTGCGGTGATAGCATAAGCTAATTAATTTAATTTATGGATAGGCGCTTATAGAGGGTCTTTTTTTTTATTTAAACGTTTTAATATATGAAATTAAAAATCAAATTGTTTTTCATATTGTTGTTGTAGTTATTTCTGTGCCAGCTGTACGGCTCACAACCCGTTGTACATTTACATTTTGCGAGTAGATTGGCACAACTGTTGCTGTTATAGATGTCAAGATATAGCGTTTAAATTGTTTTTGTTGTAAGAAAGATTCCAGGCCCGGTTTTTTTCGCGTCCACATTACACCAGGTTCTTAAAATATACAATATACACCCTTGTTCCAAATTTTAAAACTCTTGTTACCATAAATTTCCAAATATAGCGTTTTAATTGTTTTTATTGCAAGAAAGGTGCCACGCACCGTTGTCTCATTCCAAAAAAATTCTAAGATTTACTATCATAGGAGCGAAGATACAGCGTTTTAAGTGTTTATATCGCATGGAAAGTCTCACACCCCATTACGTATTCCCGTCCATAATTCATGAGGTGCTTAGCATAACCTATAGGCATCCTAACACCAAATTTCAAAACTATTGCTGCCATGGGAGCCAAAATTTAGCGTTTTATGTGTTTTTCTTGGATGGAAGGTGCCACGCCCCTTTATCTCATCCCGTCCATAGGAGCTTGGCATTGACCATTTGCAACCTATCACAAAATTTTAGGCTCTAGCTATCATAGGTACGAAGACATAGGGTTTGAAGTATTTTTATTACATGGAAGGTGCCACGCTCCTTATTTTTATCAAAATAAAATATAGCCTATGTTACTCAGGGATAGTGTAGATTTCTATTAGTAAAATCATTTTTAGAATCGGAGCAGAAGTTCCAGAGATTACCCTCTACAACAACAACAAACTTTATCTTTATAATTGGATATAAATATATATAGAAACACAAGCTCTTGTAAAAAATTCTTATGTATGTTTTTTTTATAAAGTTTTCTTTGATATTAATAATAAAAAAAAGTTAAATGAAAATAATTCCATATTAAGTATTCATTTCCAGAGTATATCTCTTGGCCTTCTATTTACTTAAAATTTGTTTTTCGAACAAACATCGCTTCTTCTGCTCCAATAATTTATTTTTAATTTTTTTTATAAAACTATAATTTGGAGAAAAATAGGGTTAAGGCACATTGTCTACAAAATTAACTCTCATGCTATTGGAATTTTATTGTAAATAAAATTATCAGCTGATAATACCTTAACTCACTCAAATACCTTAACTAAATCAAATATTGTAAACATTCTACATATATTGTTTATATTTACATTTTAATGACATACACAGAATGCAAAAATTATACAAAAGAATTAATTTATTTTATTTGGTGATAAAGAACGAGATCTGAATAGGTCTGGTAGACAAAAAAAAAAAAAAGTTCGCAATAGACAGCTCATTAAAATTAAACTGAAATAAGATATTCGTTTTTTTGCAAATTCTTCTAATCTTAGATAACCAGGCTGTATTCTATTGTCTGACTGCCGACAAAGTTAAATGAATGAAGACAAGTTTTTTTGTTGCTGTTAACTAAGTTAAACCTTTAAACGAAAAAATCCAGAGCACGTTTACTTTTTTTTGTTTATTATGATGTAACAGGATAAAATTTGAGCTTAGAGGAATTGTGACTATTTGCAAAGATAACAAAAATTAATTCAATCTATTGTATAACTATGAGACTATAAAAGGTGTTATTCCTAAGCGCTACAATACTTTAAATTTAAAATGTTGCCTTTCGGATAATTACTTGAAATTCTACCCCAAATAAGTGATGTGCTTGTACCTCATTGAGTTTCATAATTTAAATCTTTTAATCGAAGGACACCTAAACTCAAAATATATGTACTTCTCACACACAGTAATTCCACAGTAATTCTGCAATGAAGTTCGGGTTAATAAGTGGCCTTTGGCAACTTAAAATTATATAAGAAATCACATGGAATCAATGTGGACTCTTTTTGAATCCAAATCGAAAAATGTTGCTCATCGATTTAAAAAATTTCAGCTGTCTCGCCGGAGTTGCCACTTGGCAACCCTGTTTGGGGATATATAATAAGTGTTATTGGTTGAATCAAAGATAAAATCGTTGACTTTCTTCCTGAGCCTAATGACACTATCTCGCTCGTTTCTGTCGCTGCACCACTTACACATATGTATGTATGTGCTTTGCATTTAGTAATCAAATCTTTCCACTTTTTTATTTTTATTTTTCCAAAGAGAATTTTATTCCTTTTTTAACTCAAACTGATCGAATGATGTTAGATTTATTTTCACTTTGATACCATCTTTTTAAAAATGTCAAATAAAAAAGGTTCTGATATAGGGTAAATGAATATCTAAGTTAAGCATAAGAACAGGACTTGTCACTATCTGTTCAAAATAAAATACGTTTGACTCAAAGAAATGCTTAGTTGTTCACTATATAACTTCTTTTTACTAATCAAATCGTATTCTGTGAGGAGAAACGTTTCTATTTTATGATCGCTTTGTAGTAAATTTCTAAATTTTCTTAAAGTTTTTTATAAAACAGGTGGTTTTTTAACTTTTAGCGCCATTTTTACTGAAACGCTAAAATGGCGCAAGTAAGGTGCAAGTAAAATACTTCAAAGGATTAATATCAAAAATTAAATAAATTAATTATAGAAATGTTTGGACATAAAATATGAAAATTTGCTGCTGCAAAACGAAAGATTTAAGAAACGAACTCGTTGATGTAATATCTTTTCATACCCATATGGCACAATTATCGATTTAATAACATTAGAAAAACAACAACAAAGTTTTTTGTAAACTTTTTTTTTTAAAACTTACGCACACTTAAATTTTAATTTTGTTTTTTTTTTTTGTTTAAACTCTCACCAATTAAACATGCAGCTATAAGCACAACAAAAGCGTTACGCATTTTTAAAAGAAAATTATTTTCTCAAGAAGAGACCGTTGAAAAAAAGTATATTTAAAGCCGCACTTAGCTATATTTCCAGTACTGTAGTATCAACTTTTACAATTGAAATCCTGCGTGCAACTGACAAATACAATTTAAAACAAAACTTAAATATAAATGAAGTACCATCCCATATCATACGTTTCATTTCTAGATTTTTAAATTAATTTCGCACGTTTTGTTGGTTTTTTCTTATGTTTTTTTGCAAATTCAAGTCAGACAGCTAAAGAATGACTTCAGAACAAGTTACTTTATTATTTTTGCTCGTAGGCAGCAGTTGGAGACTTAAAACATCTGAGATTTATGCAAAGATATTTTGATTTTTTTCCATAATTCCTTTCTTAATTAATACTGATAGCATTTTTCATTTAAGTCTTAAGAGCTTTGCCTTAACTTGGCTTGCTTCTCAACCAAAACGTACTGACCTGAGACAATAAAAAAAATATATCAAGGCATCATCGCTCCGTTATATATTAAACCAGTTTCAAGCGTATACTTATTCTTAGTAGTTTTCCAAAATCACTTAGTGCTGTAAGAAGTACTGAGTTGCAGGACCTGTACTCTGTTGATTGCATGTAAATACGCGTTTGGTCTTAGCTTCAACCTTTTCAAGGTTATTTGTAACTGTAAAAAGACAAAATTGGAGCAGAGTGCTCATATTTCGCATGGTGTTTTTTTTTTTGTCATCCATCATTAATCAACTGATAAGTAGCCATTTATGTCCCATTTTTTAAATGATGCAATAAATTAACAATTTTTGAAGTTCATTTACTTGAACTGTGCCAGTGAAAATCTGTGAATTTAAGAGAACGTACATATATCATGCGACTTATTTTATTTTATGTCACTTAACAATGTCTTTTAAGGGCTAAGTGTTAAGCTATTTTGCGCATTTTTTATTTTATTGAAAAATTCACTTAACGATATTTCGTCGGTATCAAAAAGATATTTGATACCGACGAAAAAAGATAGTCCATAACCTGAAACTTTTGCGCTACTTCTTCGTTGGTTGGTTATTTTTAAAATTTCAAAGCTTTTTCCTTTACAATTAAACTCAAGAAATTAATTTTTTATTATTTTAGCAGCAGCGTTAGCGGCTTGAAAATTATTCCCCATATAATTTTGGTGTCCTATACGTAAACTTACATTCACAACTTTCCTATGGGAATAATAGGTTGGAGTATAACTTTTGTATTGCCAGCAATTATGCCAAAAAATTATGAAAAATTATTATAGTTTTTTATGCATCAATTTAAAAAGGAAAGTAGTCGCCCAACTCAATTCATTAAGGCCGACGTTTTTCTTTTACGTACCTATGTTACACATACATGCATACATACATATGCAATGTGTATTGTAAAGACATAATTTTCAGCTACCCCTAGAACTCTGCTATACAATAAAAAAAAGTCTATTAGCATTTTCAAATAGCTTAGCCTATTGTAGGCATAATGTGATTCACTAAGGGGCTACCTACTATGTAAATTATATAATGTTACCATTAAATAATTGTCTAAGAATTGACGTTGATAAGACAAAAAGTAAAGACACCTAATCTTTTAATCGAAATCAATTAGAAAATATCTCCTAGGCTGAAGTACTATGTTGCTTACACGCAGAAGTGACTTGTTACGCCGACTCACAAGTTCGCTGCTATTCAGGCATTCAAACGAATATACGTCAGCGTTTAAATGTCCTTCATAGTTGTCAATACCTTTTGTTTTTTGGTGAACTTTGCTGAAATACGCAAATTCACCTACCCTCTAAAAAGTACATTCCAAGTCTCGACATAGTAAATTTCCACAAAACTCAAATGTAATTATGCAATACAAAAATAATAACGATTTATTTGTTAGAATCGTTGCAGCAGCTTAGGAGCTATGATATGTGAATATATGCTAAATATTCTAATCAGCTATTTCATTGACAATGAGCGTTTTTCAATACAAAACCTAACGTGCTCCAATTTGATGCGTATAGTGTGCAGCAACACTTTGGATCGGTAAAAAATTGGACTACGTGCTTCAGTTTTCACATAGTTTGCAAAGTGCGCGTTTTATTTCCTCCGTTGAATTTCGCATATTTTGTAATTACAGTAGACGTCCAATATAGCGTATAACGATATAACGAATATCCATTTTAACGAACAGTTTTTCAAATTGGAATTTTCCCAATGATGTATCTAAACTACGTATACTAAAAGTGTTCACTATTCCAAATAACGAACGCTGTTTAATTCAACAACAACTGTTGAATTGGAATAACTTTTTTTTACCAGTAAACCTGATCGCAAGTATATATAGCAATTCAAAATCTAATTTAACTTTTGTGAACAGACGTGTAGGTGTGTATATGAGTAAATAAAAGCCAGTTTCTTTAATAAAAATCTCTTCGATATAACGAACTTTACAATATTACGACTGACCCGTGCATTAATTAATATGTTATATTGGACGTTTACTGTGTATATTAACAATAAAAACATGAAAAGTGATCACCGCTATTTACTTACAAGTTTCGAGTGATAAGCCATATAAATCTGTGATTAAATTACACATAGTTCTTACAAATGTTTGTTTCATTTATAGAAAATAATTTGTTAAAAGTCTTTAAGTGGTGTGAGTATGTTGTTTGTTGCTAAAATGATTTGCAGTTCAATGCAAAGCTATATTGCAGTGCTTCCAAAATGTTTAGCAAATTAATTTTTAGCAGTAGTCCTTCAATTGTGCAAGCCACTAGGCCGTAATTCAGATTTTCATCTTGTTATTGATACCAATGTTTAACCTTCCAGCTTATGAAAGCGACTTTTAGGAATTTTTCAGATAGATCAAGCATTTGTAGCATTCAGGGTATAAAAACCATTCTGGTATAAATCGCATATTGTTAAGACCGTTCTATGTATTATGAGACTATGACTCAGAATGCTCAATTGAAAATTCGTTATATCGAATAAATTTTTATCATTGTAATCTTCCTGCAAATACAAAAAAACTACAAAAAAGGAGTTGAGAGCCGGCTACTGTCTCCTTATCCTTTTCTAGCAAATAGTCGCCAATGCTAAAATGAAATTTGGCAATGCTCTTCTTTGTTTTAAGTCATATGCATGTGGCCATATTTTGATGACTGTACAATGGACGAATTTTTAGTACACTTGACTCATTTTCAGTACATTTGGACCATTTCAAAAAACTAACTTTTTTTTGTTTGTTTAGTAAACCTTGCTGAAATATGCGTGAAGAAATTGATTGTAATTAGTAAGTTTTAAAAAATGTTCACATTTTTTGATGCTTTGTGATAGTATTTTTAACTAATCGACTCTTCGCTGCATTAAGTTATTGTTTGATATTTGCCAACTACAATCGATATGTTAGATGCTTAACGATACCAATCAAAACTTCTCAACTTATATAAAATTTTTCAAAGTCTTCGATGCTCTTCGTTTATTCAACGTTTTTCAATAAAATTCAATATTCTTCTACTCTTATCAACTTTTTTGATACAACTCGAAACTTTTCCACTCAAACCGACCTCTATAATATATTATAAGCCAGAAAAATGCGGTAAAAACCGACTTGTAGTAACAATACAAAAGATTCAAGAAACGAACTCAGTACTGTGTCATCTAGTTTTTTCACACTTCCAATCTGTTGTTTTCTTTGCTGGTTATGCAAAATAGTTGCTAACTATAGTTTGAAACCGGTGCGCCAGTGATTGAAAATAAAGCTCTTTAAGGCAAATCATTGCTAGTGTCGTAAATGCATTTCCAGCGATTGCGAGAGTTACAAAAATATTTGAAAAAATGAAATAACATTTTACTGAAGCTCAATGTCAATTTATTAACAAATACACAAACTAAATCTACACTTAAGTTAGTAGCTATCTTATGTCTAATATCACTTGAAACCCATTAATTACGTATTGAACGTTTTACATATTAAGTATTTGAATAAAGTAATCACAATGGTTTTGTTTTTTTTTTCTAAAAACTATAAAATGGCAAAAGCTGTTTTCGTAAAAATGTTTGTCTTAAAAATATATACCATTTAAATTTTCCTTTTAAGTGATGTAACATACATTTTGAGTGAAATTAAGAACATAAATTAAAAAAATTATAATCACGAGATTTCTTCTTTAACGATGTTTAAGTAATTTCTAAATATATAATTAATTTGTACACAAACTACTTTTTTTTTTCAATTCAATAATTATAAGATGAAAAGTTTAAATAATTTCTCAGGAACCGATTAACATACTGCACAACAACATAATTCGAAGCATTTGCTGATAGACGATGCTTTATCAGCATAAATGCGAGTATAGTAAACAAAATGTAGTACAAAATAAGAAAACAAATAGAGTAGAGATAGTTGAGGTTTTCATATCCGAGTATCGTAAGTAAAAATTTCGATTTCTTGTACACACAGAAGAGTTCGGTATCCGGACAAATTGTGTCTCCACGATTGTTGCCATAAAGTGATTCTACCAATCCTTCCGTGCCATGGCGTAAGTAACTGAGTGACATAAAGAAGGTTACTATAGGTGAAATGTAAACCTCTTTGCCGTATCCAAGACCATAACATGAGAACAAAATTAATGGCACAGAAATCACGGGTCCCATGAACATGCCATTCTAAATATATAAAATTAATTGAATATTATTTGAGGCTATTTTACAAGAACTTACCACAAGACTTAAGCGCGATGATATCACAAGTCCCAAACTATCTGAGTTCATGCCAACAAGAATCGAGACCAAAAGTACCATGAGAAATCTATATAGCTCTAATGGTTGGCTGGACATGAGATAAATCATTGTAATGTATATGATGGCAGCGAACAACATGAACGGTAACTTTGAGCAGATCATGGCAAAATAGTATGCACTCAGATGATACCATTGATTAAAGTATTCACGCTTTAGTAGCTTTATTTCAGTAGGGACTGAAAGTATTAATTTTTAATAAATAATGTAATATTTAGATAATCCATCGCTCACATTGACATAACACAGGCATCATTGGCAGGTACAAGTAGGCAATTACGATTGTAAAGATGAAACCAAAATTAAATAGTGCTTTTGTTGCATCATCGCCCACGCCTCTAAATAAACCGCCTATTATTAGCGCTAATATGATGTTCATATAAAATTTTAATTTGATATAAAACTGAAAAATAGAAATCCAAAATAAGATTAAATTTTGAGGAAATATTATTTCAGTTTGAGTAGGCCGTTAATTCCTTGGTTTCAACTTGCCAACTCTAATTAATATATATATGAAATTTAAAAAAAAAGTTATATTCAACAATATTCTAAATGTAAGTTGGGACAAGTTCGTGAATAACAACTTTAAGAGCCTACAAATATGCTACAAGGAATATATAGTACTGACAATATTCTATGAGAAGTAAATATGCACAAAATAAGGGTAATTTAAGCTTTCGAAAAATTTTTTTTATAGACAGTAACATGTTGCACTTGTGTGTACTCACCTTATCCCGCCACATCTGTGTCAACATGCGTATTAACAATAGACGAAACTGCATCCACCAACTTGATTTGGAGCGTAACAGCTTCGGATTTATTTCTTCCTGGAATTGTTGTAACTCTTCATTGTAAGACGAAGCACCTGAAGTGGTATCAGATTTTGTAGGTGAACCAGATTTAAATTGCCTGCTATTATATTCTGGCGTCCAGCGATAGCATTTTCCATTATTAACAGCTGTGACCATACAATCTTGAAAATCGTTGCCATATTCGCGGCAAGCAATTTCAATGACTTTTTGATTTAAAGAAACATTAAAGAAACACAAATAAATACATAAAATTTAAACAGTTTATAATATAACGTTATTAAGTAGCAATTATTTTTATTAGCAATAGATTTCCAATCAGAAAAATGACTTATAAAACCTATAATTCAATAAAGCGGTTAATCAACTCTATTAGCTCGTTAATTAAATTGGATCATTATATGATTAGGTGAACAATCAAAGGGCGTGGTATAATAGGACAGGCTATTGAGATAGCTATAAAAAGAGCTCGAAAGTTAACAGGGTTATGACTAATTAATTAGAATCCATATTACACCCTGTGAATCACATGATTATATTGAACTAAGGTTCGATTAATTATCAAAGAAGTCGTTCATATAATTGCTTCATTAAAAAAATTGCTGCATATGACTAATGATTAAAATAAAGTTATTGATGACATGCCTTTTTTACATGTTTTTAAAAAACACTGTACGCCAAAACTCAACTTCTACGAACTATTATCAGACGTACACATGCACCCTAATGCGTTGAACAGAATTGGGACGGGATCGGCAAATCGACAACGATTACTCGCTGTGAAAAGATAACCCGTCGGAAAATCGTTGAAGTAAACACAATTGCCGCGGACGACAAACGACTGAAATGCAACACTGATCATCGCCTCCCGACGTATTAAATCTAAATCGACGGGTGCCCGTCACTAGGTTTCCCGTCGTTCGCCACAATTTTGATCCATTTCATACGGTTAAGTGCATTATAACTTTTGACAGCGAGTATTCGTTGACAATTTCCCGACCCCTTTCGTATTCTGTTCAACGCATTAAGAACTAAACACAACTGGGACGTGCAAAATCGTCCAGATTTTTCCTATACGTTTGTAATGAGTACACAGTTGGTGAATCGCACGTCCCAGTTGTGTTTTTAGCTTAAAGTGCATATGCGAATTTTTGATGCACGATTCGAGTCAGTAACGTCATGACAGTCTCGTTTGACAGTTGTGTTGTGCCGTGTCGTTTCAATTTTAGTAGCAGCAGTAGCAGTGAATAATTTCCTTAAAGCTTCTTAAAATCTAATTAAAACTTAAAATAACTTAAGAATAAGTAAATATAATGTTAAGTGAAGTAAATGTGAATTAATTAAACAAGATAAAATTAGAGCCAGTGGTATTAATAAGTCATAAAAATGATGAAACAAAGTTAGGCGAAACGGTAAGCTCTGCTCATCCCGTCAGTGTGTAAACACAACTTTTTGTAGGGTAACAGTTCTGACACTTGGTTCTGATAGAGAACCAAGAGAAAATACGTTTATCGGTGTTCGTCAAAAACCTTTTTTCAAGTAATTTTTGAAAGCTTCGAAAGCCAAATCAATTTTCAATCGAAACCTCATTCGAGATATGTACCGAAAAGCTTGCCATCAGACATGGAAGTGAGCTTAATGTGGTCAAGTCTCACGCTGATAGCTACGACCACAGGCTTATGATGCTTCGCATTGTGCATTATCCAGAGCCCAAATATCTTTGACAATTCTTAGCAAATATTTTTTTTCTTAATACTTTCATAGAACATTTTAACCCTTGAAAACTACTTTTAGAAGGGCAAGGAAGAGCTCAAATGGTTCCATAAGAGTACGAGTAAATGGGTTGAAACATTCTAAAAAAATATTACTTTCAGAATTTTACTAAATGATCATGGTGTCTAGAATCGCCTTTAATATAGAGTTACGTTTTTTTTTTTTTACAAAAATATTCAATTCACGCAAAGAAGCTCTTTAATGTAAGCTCTTCTTCCCACTAGCAGCATTTTGATATATTTGTTTATGTTGTATAGTGTAATTATTCAATGTATGTTTAAATATTCTTCATTTCCATATCAACTTATTACCCAATTAAATTATAATTAAGAAATAAACATTACGTCTAATAATGCCAATTCCTATCTATTTATATATGCATGCACCTGCCATTTATGTATATAATGTATTAGTTACATTTTCTACATTTCCTTCTACATATTCTTTACACCAAGGATAAAATACGAAAATGAACGTAAAAAAATTGGCAAAAAAAATTTTCTGTAATGTGGAAAACAGCAGATTTTCTTGGGAGATTTTTCTATTATTTTTTGTATTTTTTTGTTACTCACTAAAATCGGCGGGATTGTAAGTCAACGGACAATGCAATCCGATAGTCTGCATATATGGTACAATATTTGTGACACTGCCCTGGTATATGCATTGACCCTCTGACAGCACATATGCTTTGTCGAACATGCTGAAAATTTTGGCCGAGGGTGTGTGTATTGAACAGATTATTGTGCGTCCCGTATGAGCTATTCGTCGCAGCAATGCAATACATTGTGAGCTGGAAAGATCATCAAGACCGCTAAAAGAAAAGAAAGAGTATTCGATTATATGAAAATTAAGACTGCATTAAAGTAGACCATCACAATGGTATATTTTCAAAGAAAATAAACTTAAGAAAAAGCCTGAAGCCTGATTAGTTGGAAAATATTCTTTTTTTCTTACAAAAGAAATATTTTTCAGAGCAAAAACTATTAAAAAGGATCTTAAAGACGACTAAGAAGTCGAAATAAATGTTAATAAATTTTCATTACAGTCCTTAGAGAAGGAATCATTTCAGTTGCTATAATCACCACATCTCCACTGTAAACTTTTCGATTTGTATATCGATTTGTCACAGATTGGAGAAACATTAATTTATGACATCGTGATACAGAATTTCTTAAGTGTATATTTATTGTTATGTTATTATTATTATTATATAACATATAAAGTCATTTATTTATCCAATAAATACATACGTTGTTGGTTCATCTAGAAACACTACCGGTGGATTATTAACTAGTTCCATTGCTACACAGAGTCGCTTCCGTTCACCTCCAGAAAGTCGCATAGCTTGTGTATTTTCAGCTTTCTTTAGTCGCAGCATACAAAGTATTTCATCGATCTATAAGAATAAATTATGTTATAATATTCTGTTGATGAAACAAGCCTTCTTCGGTGCTGTTTAAGTTTTGAAAGAACATAAACTGCGGCAAAACACGGAGAAATATGTTACATTTTAATACTATCAGCTTTAGGTTCCAGAGGTAATATGGTCCATAAACTGAAATTTCTGCAAATGGACTTTTTATCGAAATTTCATGAAAATTCACTCAAATGTCCCAATATTTATTATTTATTAATAAAATTTAATCCTTTAGCAATGTAATGGCTCGATCGATGACGTTTTATACTCTCTTTTGCATTACAAATAGTTACATTAAGTTTAAAGATATAGCGAATAGTATTGCCATATCGATTTTACATTAATAAAACCCTGGCCTGGACAATTTATATTCAATCATTTTGTACGATATTAAAGTTAATAAAAATAACTTTAAATTCTTTAAATTTTATCAAAAGCGAATGAAAATTTTTATGTGTTCTTTATTTTCTAGGTTTGTTGGGCTATCTACGATGACTTAAAATAAATTCTGTTTTTTCGGCTTTGCTTGAACTTGAAAAATGATTTTAAAAATATCTTGAAAAAAAATGTGTGTGTTGAAAAATATGGTGTCATTTTCAGAATCAGCGGACCAAAAGTTAAGATTTTCATCATCAAAAAATGAAGAAAATGAAAGAAGACGCAAAATGAAACAAAATGGTAAGTTTCCTTGATGTCCTTAACATTTTTTCCTTCTAAATTCTAATATATGTTGCTTTCAATAATACTAAAATGATTATTCTACATAGAATATTATTCTGAACTTAATGAATTCTTGAAAAATAATTCATATGCTGAAATTTCAGCTTCTGAGCTTCGCTAGCCAAAGGTCTTGGCACAAAACTCTAACACTTTTTACCAAATCTTGTCGAAGTTATACACAGACAAGGTCGCCGCATTCGTGTTTTTAATTGTTTTTTTTTTTGGTAACGTCTCACATAAATTTTGCTTAATTTTTGAAAAAAAATAAACTTACAACTTCCAATTTTTGTGCAACTGTCAATTCATTGCCCAATTTTAAATTTGCCGCCAACATCATAGCTTCCAACACGGTAAAACATGGATCCAATACATCGGTTTGCATGATATAACGTGACATTTTGCGAAATACCTTTAGGTTGCGTGGATTATGATTTATATTAATTTCACCACTAGACATTTGTGAGCTGAAGAAATGTAGAAAATCCTTTGGTCTAGTAGAACAGAAATTATAATGTAATTAAAACCTCAGTTACATACCCAAAGCCCGCCAGCAGATTAAGTAAAGTTGTTTTACCCGCACCTGATGGACCCATAATTGCGGTAAGTTCACATGAACGAAATTCACCATTAACACCGCGTAGAATTTGCTTCTTACCTGTTAATTAAAGTTAAGTTTTAATTAAGTGCCAAGTAAAATTTTTAAATTTTATTCTTGATAATTTATGGCTCAATTAGTTCCGTTTAACTTAATTACTTTTAATGAATCTATTTCTTTGTAAAAATAACTTATGCTCTTATTCCGCTTGAGCTGCAATTTAGTTTTTTTTCTCGATTTCTGCGCAAAAAACCCTTATGGTACAAGTAACTATTTGCAATTTTTGCTGGGTAACTTCTTTGTAAAGTGGCGCGGGAATTTCATTTGAAATCGTAAGCTACCGAGCTAATTGCAAGTCATTCATTTGCTTGATTGTTGTAACTGCAGTTTTGTCATTTGTCTTCCAAACATCTGTCGGTTTGTGGTGGTTGAAATATGAAGTCATTTGTGAGTTAGTTGACTCCTACGAAACTACTTTAATTACTACCTATTTGGCTTCTGGCTGACATGTTGTGGAGCAACAGCCAAGCTATAAAAATCTTTGTAGATATTTACTGCCTGTAAGAATTTTTTATTTATTGCAAATTTTTTGCCTAGCAAAGGTTTGATGTTGTTGGCAATTCATGTTTTAAAAAGTGAAGTGAATGTGCTCAACATGATTCCAAATGGACCATTGGAGCAAAACCTATTGAATAGCTTAATTAGGAAACATTATTGTGTTTGAAATAGCTCGAAAATTAAAGCTTTTTGAATCTACAAAAGTTTGCATATAGTGTATACTTTCGGCTAGAAAAGTTCATAGTCTTCACAATAATTTGACAGTTATGTCCACAAATAACAATGGAACAATGTTATTTGTTCGGCTTTTGCTCTTGGTATACAAAAAGTTTCAAACAATATGAAAAACATTGTAAATTGGGGAGTCGAGTCCGTGCTCATAACCCAAAAAATGGTACTGTTGCCAAAACAAAAACGCACATGCTCAAATTGAGTTCGGGAACTAGTTAAAGCTATAGAATTTTGTCGATGGTGGAGTTCTCTACTCTTAAGTGAGGTACAAATTAACCAAAGGCCAAGTTTGCTAAAAGTGAAAGTCAATAAATCAAAGAGTCCTGATGAAATAACAGCAGAAATGCTTTGCTCTTTCCTATAAAAAAAGAAACTTATAGCAACATAAAGCTAATATTTCACAATCTGAAGGTTGACAGCGGTCCATTTGTAGCCCATTTTCTTGGAACCTCATAATGGACCTCCTGTTGTAGAAACGCGCAAAGCTGCGCGTATGAAGAAATACTAGTCTTCATGCTCAAATATCAGTCCATTTCAGATCTGGAGAGTCGTTGCGTATGATATGTGATTGGGACCATGAAATTGCCCCAAAATTGTCTTTCATCTGTCAGAGTGTATGGCAGTTAGCCTTAAGTGTGCAACTTATGAAATAAAAGCTGGATTTTTTGCCTGGCCTAGTACGAATGTGGGAGTAACTGACCGGTGACAGATGTGCCGTATGCTAAGTGTTTTAAGAAATAAACATTTGATGCAAAAATAAGTACATAGTTCATTAATTCATCAATCTATTTATGTAATCATCTTAGCTAGCTACCTTTGTAAGAATTTTCTTTTACCATTAATTTTGACGCAATATTTGATACAAAAATAAAAATTATAAATGCAACACGTGCTCCCTTTCCGCCCAACAATTCATAATATTATATTATGAAGTTCTTTTGCAATGCAAATCCCACAGTAATAATAGCAATTAGAGTCACTACCTGTTCGTACAGATAAATTACAAGCACACAAAAAAAAAAAAGAAAAACATATCGATATTGTTGACTGATATCAGTGCAGCTGCTTGGAAAGTAATCGCTCAATTCGATCATGAGTTTGAACTTTGATTTTTTATTGCAAGCGATTTTTTTCAAGAGTTTATTGCACAAAACAATTACCTTCATCCACATCAGAAACTGTATAAGTTAGATCGCGAAACTCCAAATTAACCGCCGGCCACGTTGGTAAATATTTTAAGCCATTCAACGCTATCGCATCCTCTGACTGATCAGCTAATTCGACGCTGATTTCATTGATATCGTCGCTGTAATTCAAGGAGCTGCCGCTGTGACTTTTATTGCTGTTGTAAGAATCACTGCAGCCAGTATCGGTGGAGTCCATCTTTGTATATTGAAATGAATGGCAGTATTGGATGATGTACTTCTACGTGTTTTGCACTCGTTTAATTGACAAATGTTCAGTGCGATTTCATGTTGCATGCAAATGTTGCTGACTGCAAATAAATTGTAAAACGGATATTTAATATTTTTACACTATAATGAGTTAATTTATTGTAATTGCATGTGATTGCAAATGTGAAATTTAGTAGATTGACATGGGTCAGATCGCGTATAATTTGCAAAATAAAAAAATTATACTGATTTCTATAGATTTGTTGAAAAAACGTTTCAGTAATGAACTAATCAATCAATTTAAATGAAACAATTGCGTTTGCAAAATTTTCTCAACGAATTCAGATTCCTTATGGTTCTGATAAACGAAATATTCGAAAACTTCCTAACGATTACACGTTATAACCCACTGGTTATATTGGAGATTTTTGTTTTCATTTTTGAAGTCAAAGTGCACAGATTTTTACGTATGGAGTGATTTTTTTAAAAAAATTTTCACGCTATTAATTTTACCATCACATTCGTCACTGATCGTTTATTTTTTATGAATAGTCATTATTTGTTTTGCAATTATTAACTTTAATTGTTGCCAATAGTTCAATTTGTTTTGTAATTTTCACACATTTTACGGCACATTCTGAACTGCTTTTTGTTCTCGATGCTTTTTGTTCTTAATGGACACCATAGAGAAATATGAATACTCTTTCCTATGAAAAAACTGTAGTGCAAATAATACTTTACGGCTACATGTGTAACGAAAATATTTGTTCAATGCGATAAACTTGACTTTTATTCTTTTTTATTTGTAGAAAAAGTACACAGGCCGACTTCCTATTATGTGTATGAATTTCATAGAATGTGGAAGATATGAAACTAACAAAATATTGATAAGCCCCTTACTTTGTTAAGAGCTAAATAAATATATGTTTCATTAAGCTCTAGAAGCGCACAGTAGAGCAAATGACACCCAAAACGAAGTTCAATGCAAATATTGAAGTTCAAAGTCGCAACAACTTAAGACTGGCGAGACAATTGATTGCAAAGTAGCGAATATCGTAAACGGCTTCCTCGTGCTCACGCGAGTGTTGAATTGAAATTTTTCCAACATTTTTGAATTTTCATAATTTTTATAGTTTTTCATAATTTTTTAACTTCTCTACTTTTTGCGACGATTCTCAACTTTTTCTGATTTCTATATTATTTTTCCACTTTTTCAATATTTTTCGAATTATTCTACGATTTTCGACTTTTTTTCGAATTATTCAACACATTTCGACTTCTTCTACGTTTTTCGATACACAAATATCGAGCTACAATGTCTTGCGAATTTTGCAACATATATAACATTTTTCGACTTTATTAATATACATATCTCAAAATTAGACTTTCTCAACATATTACAATATGTTTCGAGCATTTCTACTTTTTAAATTGTTTTCGATGACCTTTTTTTCAACATTTTCTGATGACACGAAATGTTAAATTCTTCGAAAATTTCCATATACTCGTATACATGTATATATATCGTATTTTTGGACCATTTTAAAGCTCTCCGAAGTATTCAACGTTTTTCGAGTTTTTCAACTTTTTATGAAAATATCTCAAAAACTAAATAATAGAGTAAACAGGATATACATACACGCAGCCTCTGCTTGAGTACTGCCGCAGCCGCCCACGGGAGGCAGAATGCCTTACACTCATGTTGACTAGAGGTCTGCGCAAGTGCACTTGAAATGGCCATCAAGTCACTTGCAACGATTGTAACTCTACCAATCTTTTGTGTACGCAAATCTCAAATTAAATCAAATCAAAAGAAAACAAAAAACAAAGCAAGCGAGGTGAGCGCTGCAACCGCAAATGAAATGTTCTACCAGTTCAAGCGGAAGCTGCTGGCAAGTTCACTCTAAACTCGCATTTTGTCTGTTGAGAGGGAAACATGTTTACTGTAAAAATTGCTAAAATTACTTCAGCTTCAAATTATTATGAAACCAAACTTTCCTTATGTACTCGTAATTTTAAATTTTAAGAATGAATATGTATGGTTTTTCTGAAATATTTACGTAATTTTTTTCAAAAAATGTGTAACCTATATTAAGCTTAAAAAGCCTAGTTCTTTTGCTTTACTTACTAAACATAACATACAAATTATCAATCTTTAAAAACGCAATAAATTAAAAGCTAATTCCAAAAATGTTGAAATAAAAGAAGCTGCCGGCATATGCGCTTTGTTATTTGCATGTTTGTACATGTTTCGTTGGAGTTGAACAGCGTTCACACGAACGCGAACAAACAAAGTAATTTCGTTGTATCGTTCTGTTTTGTGCTACTGGTTCTAAAAGGGTGTACACATGATCAAATTTTTCATCAAATTGTTTGTCTAACAATTTGACAGCTCAGCGTACACGTGATCAAATTTTTCGTCAAATTTCAGTCTTTCTCCGACCACCATAGAGAAATCATCGTGGTGGTGGACAAATTACTATGTTCATGATATATGGATTGATGGTATGTTGATGAAAAAGGAATTTAATTTCATCTTAATTAAAACCTAATGTCCTTTTCAAGACCACAAAAACAATCGGTAATTTTTGTGACCACAATACCATCTAAAATAAGGAATAAAATTTTACACAAAAACTAAAAAGTCTCCGAAAATCGAAGCAATTATAAGTTGAAAAGTTCTAGTTTAAAACTAGTTTTAATTTAAATTTACATCCTTTAATATATCCAACATTGGCTCCTCTAGCCATAGTTAAAAAAAAATAAAATTAGCCGCCTTTCATTTCATTATCCGCGCGATGTGCACTCGTTGAAATCTTTTTTCAAGTGACAAAAATGTACTAGCAAATTTGACGAGCGTACACACCGTCCAATTGTTGGTCAAATTGTTTGTCAAACAAGCAGAAATTCAAAATATTTTGTTTTCCATCAAACAATTTGACCAACAATTTGATGAGCGTTCACATCTTCAAATTCTCATCAAACACCATATAATTTTTTGTCCGTCAAGTTGTTTGACAAATAATTTGATGAGTTGTTTGATCATGTGTACACCCCATAATGAGCTGCAGAATGTCACGTTTGACCAATTCTTGACTGTAACTCCTATAGTCTAACGTCACAGCAAGTGCGCTTGCGCAGACCTCTAATGTAGACCCAGTGACAAACAGTAGCAAATATATGTTTTTTTTTATCGAAATATTAATAAAAAAGTATTTGTAGATATTGATATTTAAAATCTAGTCCTAGACATAGTTTAAAAAAAAAATATTTATTATTATATTTTTACGTTTAGGCTAAAAGTAGCATTAGTCAACAATTTAACATTACATTCTACGTTATCAAATATGAGCTTTGTACATATGTATATGAAAGACATTTTCAGTCTGATAATTCAAATTGTTTTTTAGCAAAAATTTCATTTATATAGCACAGACGTTTTAACTTTTATAGTAAAAATAAAAAATTCCAACGTAATAATATATCATTCAGTGAAATTGTAATTCACAGATATAACAAACATATACTGTAACTATGCAAATATATTTAAAAAAAAAAATTACATATCTTTATTACAAAGTTAATAGTACGAGTAAACAATACTAAAAAAATATTAAATAAAAAAAACAACAATTTAATCGTCAAAAGCCAAAGAACTCATTAGATACTTTAAATAGCAATTTAATCACAGCCGCTAAAAAAAAAGAAAACATTTAGAGAAAACCTTTTTTTATTTTAAGTTGAACCCATTTTGAGACGCGCGATGAAACATAATAATGAATCAACATTTACACAAAAATAAACACCTGAAATTAAAATGAAAATTTTTGTAATCACAGCGGTATTTTTTTAATTACTTTTAGGTTAAAAGAAAAAAAAACGGCGAAAAGGGTGACTGACATAATTTTCTTCTTCCATTGCTGCTTGATAAGGTTATGAGTTCATTAGAGCAATGTGCTGCGGCTTTGACCGATAAAAGATCTATGAATGATGTAGTGTATTTACAAAAAAAGTAACATAAAAAATGAGAATTTCTTTCTTTACTCCCTTTGCAAAAATATTTCGATTTTTTGTTCTTAGATAAAAATCAAACCATTTATAAGCTACTGGGATAGAGTCATGTGTTGCATATAACACGCTACTTTTTTAATATCTTTTAACAATATATTTTTGCTTCAATGTTTTCATTTAATTTTTTATTGTCGGTTTCTGATTGCGTTGTATCTAAAATACAATATTTCGCCGTTAAATGCAAGCGTAGCAACGTGGAACTATAAAAAATACAACTTGTCTCAGTTCAAGATCAAGCGACAATAACCTCAGTAGCGTTGCCAACTTATTACAGATACGTAACATTTAATTTAATGCAATACGTTCACTGGACAACATCGGAAGAGTGCGTTTTAAATTTGTGTTAGTTTTGTTTTGACATGTTGAATCACTTGTTTGGCCAATAGCTTTGATCTATGCAATATTGCAGTTTATCTGTGTATGGAAGTATTATCGCCAAAGAAATAATGGTCGAAAAAATTAAAGCTATGTGCCGATTGACTTAGAAGTATGTATAGTACATGTATTAGAGAAACAATTTTGAATGCCCTTAAGGGTACTTGCGTTTTTTTAATAAGAAAAGATTCAATATTAAGTTTAAACCTCAGCAGCCTAAAGTTTTTTTTCCGAAAAATATTGACACTATCTTTAAAAGATCTAAAGCGGTGTGCATTAACGTAAGTAGGCCAATGATGATGTCCCAACCCTTTACTGCCCCAGTAGAAAGAAAAAGCAAGTTAGTACAAGCACTTACGGCGTGATATGTGAATTTGCTGATATTTTCTTCTGTTAGTATGTAAAATTTGAAAACATAACAATATATTGAGAAAAAAAAACCTTGCTTTTAAAATGTAATCGAGAATATTAATGTACCTCAGTAAAACATCGCAATTTATCACTCATCGGTTGGCTTTTAGGCATGAAAAGTTAACAGATCGCATTATTTCACGTTTTTTTTGACGTCAAATAGCTGACAAGCTCTTGGAATTCAACGCCATTAAATTTTTATTGTAGGGTTACGCTAAGATTTCCATCAACGTCAACAAACCGAGACGTTACTGCATCACAAAACCAAGATCCGTCAAGTTATGACCGATAAATTGTGTGAAACTAATGTCAAATTATAAATTTAAGTGCCGTTTTAAAGAAAAGTTTTTAGCACAATACTTTCAGAAATACATATATTGCAGTTGCTAAAGAATTAATTGAAAAATAAAAATCACTGAGAATAATAGCAAGAAAACTAAAAGATTTTTCTATAAATGGGAGCGATGAAAACTACGTGAAGACCGCCTGAATTCGTAGTTTGACGATAGAAATGTGACCCTGGTAAATTGACGATAATTCAAGATTGGCCAAAAAAATAATGGTTGATGTAGTTAATGACGAAATTGAAAAGCTCCAAAAAGACGATTTTTAGAAATTTTTTGAAACGTAGACCTAACGACTTAAGATATTTATTGAAATAAATGAAAGTTAAAGTATGTAGATGTGATAAAAAAAAGTGAAGATCTGCAACCTGTTTTTTCAAGCCAACTGACTGAAAAACAAACACATTTCTTAAAACCAAAGTTTGACACCATACTTAAATGTCTACATAGTCAATACAAAATATTGATTGAAACATACAGGTTTTAATTTAAACTGCCCTCATAATTTTAAAGAATAATAAAAATAAGTTATTAACTACTTAAGTGAAATAATGGAACTTCTAAGTAACTTGTCATGCAAGCCCTGAATGAACTCTCATTACTCGAGTTAATTATTCAGTACTTATAGGCTGTAACAGTTCATTAATAAATCCGTAAATTATTAAGATAAATTTATACATTCGACATGAAATTTTTATTTTATTTTGCAAATCAAGTTAAAAAATTGCAATTAAGTTACTTGTTTAAAGCTTGAACAGGTTTTGACATTCAATTTCAATACGCTCTAAATTGCATAAATTTAAATGCAGAAATTATTATAAAATTTCTAATTGAAAACAACTTTTTATGACCTTGACATTTTTGAAAAGCTTCGAATGCATATTATGCCAACTTATCATCATGTAATTAGAGTATGAGTTGTTCTTTGAAATCACTTAATACTTTTTTCTGATTTCCAATTTGAATTAATATTTTTTAATTTTGTTTTTCTTAAATGTTTTGTAAAAGCATTTTCACACAAATAGTCCCCGTGCCACGAAAAACTAAAGCAACGAAATTAATCATCATTAATTTGCATTTTGCTTGCAATAACATTGTCTTTCATATCAAAAAACAAAACTTTAAAAATTGAGTCATTTTACGTTTTTAACTAACCCTATAGTATTCCTTTATGTTGGAACTTTTCCTTATTTTTGCTCGTAAGTTTGCAACAATTTGGTTTTTATTTTACCCAGCTTGCTGGATACACCTTTTTAAATAATTTAATTAAATAAATAACGATAATGCCCCACTCTTAAACAACTCAATGCAGTGGTTCAATAAAATTCATTATGCTCTTTGTTATCCTATGAAATTGTATGGGGTAATAAGTTGTCGCTGCCTGTGTGTGACATTAATATACTTAATATGTATTTTTGTACGCATGATTCTCTGCTCGGTGTCTGGCTATTAGGTAAATGTACGAGCCTGGAGAGGAGAGGATCAGATTTGTCACTAGAGTATATGATGGATTTGACACGACTGGATGCAGGGTCTACAAATCGTTTTGGTCATTTCATGGCTAGAGATCTAAATTCTTGCAGAGGTTTTTACGGAGCACTATATAATCGGCACGTTAGCTGGCCAGCTCAATTTATCGAAAAAGAAATAATAAAGATATCATTTACCCTTTAGAAGATAACAAATTTGAAAACATATTTTTCAATGGACCAAGTAATTTTTAACTTTTTATGATTTCACAATTTTTTTGTGGAATTGAAATTTACATAAAAAAAAAAATCTTTTTTAAAAATGAGTTCATAATTTACCATGCCAAAATGATTTATGACAAATTATCAACTAATCAAATACTACACAAAAAAAATATCATCAAAATCGCAGACTTTAAGGTTAAACTCCTTACATTACGACCAAGAATGCCGAGCTTTATCTCTAAAGATCTCTATCTACTCCAACTATATGCCTTGTTTCGTACAGTAGATAAGATATGTAATTGTAGTGCGAGTCACAAGATTCAATGTTGCTAAGCGACACACTTGCAGCATAGAAATTTCATACATTGTTTATATAAATTGTTGCTAAGCCTTATAGTGATATTATGTTGATAATGATTGCTGACCAATCATTGATACTCGTACATTGATATGATTCATTTATATGATTCTATAGTCGTACATTCTTTTTGTTGTTACTAAGAGTTATTGTAACTGAACATTGTCCCTTAGCTCAACCATGCAAATGATGGATTCATTAATATTTTACCTAATCTTCTGCTGCTGTTATTACATTACTTTCGTTTCTATTAAACAAATTACTCTAAATGCTCTGTGACGTAAACGAAATTAAGTGAAGTTTGGCGTTCATGACGTGTTTCTATGTTTCAACTATCTTTCTACCAAAACAACAAAAAAAAAAAAATAAATCATTTACATTTATAATACGTTTTGCTGAACGTGTTCTTTAATCGTTTCAACTAGTATATAATGTACATTCTGAAATATTTGATAAAAAGTTTTAATTTATTGCATTCTTTGCTACATCTAATAAATCTCATAATGGATTAAATTTAGTAAATTTTTATTTAAATGTAAAAGCATCTATGACATATTATGCAACATTGTCTAGAAATGGCAGCTTAAGTTAGAATTGCAACTTAACTAATGAGTTTATAGGTTCCGACCCTTTACGCACTTTGTCAGTCTACAGTTACTTCCGGTAGCTGAAATTTTTGTTTGATTTTTCGAAAAGCTGTTTATGATTAAAAAACTCTGCACATCTAAGCCATCCGTGAAAACGGAAATGATGAAATTATTTTAATTGCATCCATTAATTTTGCATTGATAAGCATTTACAGCATCAGCATTACTTGAAAGTGGCAACTTGTGAAAATAGACTATTTTGAATATAAATTTCATGAACTTTAATTTCCAACAGAAGTGGTAGGCGTATTTTATTTGCATTTAATTTTAAGTTTGTTGACTTCTGATTTCAATGACTAAGGGACAATGGACTTTGTTATTTATTTTATGAGTCCATAAAAATCTGAAGTAAAACAATCATTAATAGTATAAGTTAATTTTCAGACAACATGTTTATTGCGACTGATGAAGTGTAAGACTTGTACAACGGGTACGACTGCTTTATAAAAAATACTTCATTAACTTACCTTAAAATTAAATCTAGTTGAACTCAAAGTCATTAGCAAAGACCGATTTTCTTGAAAATTTACAAATCAATCAATGGTTTTACTTAAATTGAATCCATTTAACCTCATAAATTGTAGCACACATTTCGATTATTGCCACGTATATTCATAGCCTCATCAGAATATATTTTCGTACTCAGGTCTTTCTATGCACTATATTTGCCTAATAGAATTAGACCGTGTTGAAAAATTAGGCGTGGAGCTTTCCAAACAAGTAAAAAGCAGTCAGTCGGTGTCACGCCCATAGTAAAAGCTACACATAAACCCTTTTGAAAACCACGTAAATAAAAAAATATCTTCGCTCTTCTGTGAGTGACGGGTACCAGGGTACCCATTTCATTTTCAATACAAAATTTTTTACGTTTGGACATGCTTTACAATTCTGAAACTTCACGAGAACTCCTGACATTATATTAATATTATGTTTTCATATGAGAAGTTTCACCTGCTCAGCTCGAGAGATGTCATTATTTTATGCAGTTCGGACCAAAAAACTTGAAATATTCATACAATTTGTGTAGCGGTACCCAAGAACCCTGTCACCAAGAACTGCACCAGTGCTTATTTGAATGGTTTACGCTGAAAAGGGCAAATAATTTAACGTTAGCATTGCCGTTTTACAAGCAACATCGTTCATATGCTTTGTTAAAGTTTTCATATAAAATGAACTTCGCTTAAAACGAACCATTTCTTCTTCAAGTTCGGTTTAGAGTATTATCACTGTAGTTAAATATTACACATACGCCGCGTTTTCTCTTTTTTTTTTAAAAAAATTGTATTTTTCGAATTCTATGTATAGTCATGACACTTACAAATTTTCTTCAGACTTAAACGTCAACAAATGTAAATTTAAATAAGGGTCTCATAAGGGTAAAAAATGACTCTGCAAATTTGATTTAAAAATAAGAGAATGTTGCTTTTGTTGTTGCTTTAAATTTAACACAAATGAATTAAAAAATTTCAAGAAAAGCACAGACTTCAACGACGGCAATGATAAAGAGAACTTTGACACTTTTTATGTAAATGGGTAAATAAAATTAAATTTAATCAAATTAGTAAACAAAAAAAAAAAAAACCAAGCGCTTATATAGAGCATTCGTTGAAAAGAATTTGAACAAAGTCAAGAAATCGTAAACTTACAGTTTCATTAAAAAAAAATAAATTTAGTCGTTGGCAACACTCTATTCAAAAATGAAAAAAGTAAAATAAATCCAATTTCGGTTTTAATCGCAGCTGATAAAATTATTCAAAGTCAAGAGCGTTTCTTCTACTCAGGCGGTGAAGATCACTTCTATGTAATTGATTTTGATTTATTTATTGTTTAATGAGTAACTATCTTGTGCACTTTTTTGAAAATTATTTGAAATGATTTAATTTAATTCGCTTTTTCATTTTATAAACAAAATTTTTCAAACACTTCCGGTGATCGAATTTAGCGATTTTGTATTGTACCGTTCGACTGGAGGAATCGCACTGAGTGTATACAATTGCGGCTGCCTCCTATGAACAACATACACAACGATCGTGCAGTAGCACCAAAGCTCCGTACAATCGATACAGTTGAATGTGTCAGTTCTGTGCTGACACACAACGAAAACGAACGGCACTGTGCGATCAAATCGGTTGCACGCCTTTATTTTGTTATGAGAATTTAATAAAACAAAAAATCGCTTTCAATTGTTCCTATCGTTAAGAAATTTACGCGCACTGAGTACGATCAACCGATCGCACAGCACAAAGTGATCATTGAACGATAGCTCGTTGGCTGCTGGTGCTGCTCTACAAATTGTATGAGGAAATTAAAGCATTTGAGTAAAATTTATTTAATCCGTACTAGAAAGGGTTGTTGAGTATCGTGGAAAATAAAAGTAACATAACATAAGTGGGGCTCAATCTAGAGCAAACCACTTGGAGGAGATTGTATTTAATTGTTCCGCAAAATGTTCAACTCATGAGCTTGTTGATTGAGTTATTACTCACAATCTTTAGATTGCTGCTTTGAAAAAAAAAAAAGAATTAAAAGCAGCTTGACTTTTGCATATTGAAATATTTAATAAAACGATTGGAAATAATTTGATAAATCAAATAAAAATAATACATTTTCATGTTAGATAACAAAAGATTAAGGTACACGCACTTTATATAGGGTAAACAAACCTATGTAGGAAGTGATTTAAAAAACTTAAATTGTAGTTCATTTTTATACCCTACATAGAGGGTATATTCACTTTGTCATTCCGTTTGTAACGCATAGAAGGGGGCGTGGAAGGTATGGAAAAGTATATATATTCTTGATCAGCGTCACCACCTGAGTCAATATAGCTGTGTCTGTCTGTCTGTCTGTCTGTCTGTCTGTCTGTCTGTCTGTCTGTCTGTCTGTCTGTCTGTCTGTCTGTCTGTCTGTCTGTCTGTCTGTCTGTCTGTCTGTCTGTTGAAATCAAGTTTACGGGAAAACTAAGCAAGCTAATTCAATGAAATTTGGCACACAAGTCACACCTTCTTGCAAGCTGCTAGCATATAAAAATGGGCGAAATCGGTTAACAGCCACGCCTTCCGCCCATACTCTATGTAAATATACCCAAGTCCATTTTGAAAAAAAGTTGCTGCGATTTTGATGAAACTTGGTGATTTGGTGAAGCTGAGAACGAAATTAAGATTAGGCTAGGTTTTAAGTTTGCAAAAGCTCTTAAAGAGGCGTGGCACAGCCCTAAATTTTAACTTTTTTAACGCCATGGCTCGTAAACCGTGTAAGATATTGTGATGAAATTCGGTACACGAATACAGATCTTATGAATCTTGAATCGCGCATAAAGTGGGCGGAATTGTAAAAAGGGCGTGACACTTTAGCAATTAAAAAATTGGACATCATATAACTCCAAATTGGCACATACGATTTTCAATTAAATTTTAGGGATGATACCACTGAAGGTAGTCAACAATACAAGCTACGTCAATAAACTAAAAAATTTCTTTTAAGGGCGTTGCACAGCCTACAGTATTTATAAACGTTATAAAAAGAGAACTAACAACGCAATCGTTATGAAATTTAATAAGGCGGATAAACTTGCTAAAAGGTGTCTTCTTCTCCGATATAAGCGAAATACGTTTAATGCTATAGATAGTGTGCTATGAGAGTAATCTTCATAAAATTTTGTGTAGAGTTGTCGGTTATTATATGCTTCGGAATTAAATGAAACTTGACAAGATTCCATCAGTGCGCGGGGCACCTCCCTCATTAAAATCATTAAAATAAAGCTGTGTTATTTTAAGTGAACTATTGGAGCAATTCATCTGAAATTGGATGTAAGTGGTTTACTGGGTATTAGGTACATATGAATCACAAGCTGGCAAAATAGCAACAGTGGGCGTGGCAGCTCCCATACAATTAAAATACTTTATGTGGCATAACTAACGAAATATATGAGCAATGATACAGAAATTTGGTGTAAGAAATTTGTTTATAAAAAGCTATTTCTGGATCAAAATCGGACTGGATTGCATCAGTGGGTGTGTCACCGCCATAAGTTTTAGGAATAATTGTGGCACATATCGCAAACGATACAAGCTATTGTGCTAAAGTTTGGTTTGTTTATTGAACCAAAAGTGGGTGAAATTGGAGAAGTGGGCGTGGCAACATTTCCCATATTCTTTTGACATTTCCAATCTTTTACATTTCCACATCAATTTCATTCGACATTTTCTTTATTCTTTCGACTTTTTCATCAATTTTTCAGCATTTTTCATATGTTTCGACTTTGTCAATTTATTTCAACTTTCTTTAATGGTTTTCATATATTTTCAACATTTTCAGTTTTTTTTAAGACTTTTCAACATTTTTGAACCTTTTTACATTATTTTCGACTTATTCAACTTCTTCAACATTTTTTTAACATTTATTAAAAAAGTACTTTCAATGCAGTGTAGGGTATGTGAGTTTCGGCCTGGCCGAAGATAACACCTTTACTAGTTGATATTCACATTTATTTTTTCATAAAAATTAAAGTCTTTAAATTGATTTATCGGTAACAAGCAAATATTTTTAATTTCTATTTATTGTTATGTTTTGATCTTTTGAGCCTCACAATCGGGAAAATTTATTATATATCTAGAAGAAAAGTCGTTGTATTAGAAATGTTGTATTTCAAATAAGATACATATCGATTACATACTTATGTATATCAAATCATTATTTCTTATAAAATTTTTGACATCTTTTAACAAGAAATCCATTCAATTTGTACGATTTTGCCACTGATACTTGCTATATAAAGGTTCCATAAAAAATTTGCCTTAAAAGCAAATTTTTATCTGCTTATCGTTGTTGTGGTTACAAAAAAAGGTGTGCCGAGCGGTAATAATGATTATTTTATTTGAACATGTTGAGGATTTGGGAGCTCGTCACGAATCATATTCCTAATTAAAATGAGATTTTGTAAAGACGCTCACAATTTATTGGTTATACTACTGGAAAATACTTTTATTGCACCGCTTTGATGGGTCTTCAGGGTTACTGATGCATATGAAGATTCAAAACACTGTAGTAATAAATTTTGCAAAGTTTTTGCCATAAACATTTCCTCCACTGAGAAAACAATAAGTTTGAAAGTAACATACATATTATATTTGATATAACGCAAATAAATATTTGATTCAGTAAAACAACATTTAACACTATTTGATCCAAATACAATATGCTTGACTCAAATAAATATTTGATTGGTTTGTAGGCCAAACTCATCTTCAGAGATTTAAACTTGCAACATTGGCATGTAAAGAGGTCTTCCAATGAAGTAAAAAAAAAGATAATCGTTTGATTTGAATATGGCAAAAAGTGTTCGAATGTTCGAATGAATCGGAACATCTATATATGCTCTAATCATTTGTGTGACCGTCCATGGAACCTTATTATCTTGGACCAAATTTCTCAGCAGGGCTAAATCCAAGAATAAGAATTTTCAGTGCAAGTTCAACGCATTTCTGGCTTAAACTATGTGTAAACGTTAGATTTTGTCCGTTTATGCTCCTTTAAAGTTTCTGTGTGAATCCGACAGTACCACACGTCCACAAAAACATTTGAAATGGGTAAATTCTAATCTATCAAAGCATATCAAGTATCAGCTGCCATAATTTTTTTGAATCGAAATTAAGGAGGTTCCACTGAACCAAGCTTGTGCTGAGTTTTATTTCTTACGGAAATAATAATCCTTAAAAAAACCCAAAATATTTTTAGTTCGCTGTTAGATAAAAATATTGCGATTACGACTTCTTAACATGACTGTTGATATGTAGTCATACTGAGAAAACAAATATTTATTCCAATAAATATTTAAAAAAGTTATATTTTCACAAATTATAATATCATCAATTAGTCATTATGCTTGAAAGTTTTTTGGTGCTGCTTCGGATTAGTATAGATTTAATTTATTGTATTTATTTGATTTTTTTTAAATTATCAACACATGGGTTAAGGATCACGTTATCACTAAAGTTATGTAGGTAAAAATTTGTTATGAAATTATTTCGTCGAACCAAATTGAGTGGTTTTGAATTTGATAATCAAAATTTTATGCCGGATGCTAGCACTGTTAATCTTTAAGTACTTACATGGAAACGCAAGTTCACCCAAGTTTTTTAATACAAAGGCGGATATATAAGATTTCAATTTCTTAAGAACTTTAAAAAGTAAATCCATTGAAAAAAAGTTTACATATTTTTATCAATCATTAGAAACAACGAACAAAATTAAAAAAAAAAGATAAGTCTCAATAAGTTTGTATGATTTCTGCGATAAATAAAGTTTAATAAATGAACCACCACAATTCACATAACTCATTAACCATTCCAGCTGCTAAAGCCATTTCACATTGTTTTGTTTACAATAAACAAACGAAATGAGTTTCAAATGCAACGCATTTGCCGGCGTTTCTCAAAATCATTCTCTCGCGCTCAATTGCTTAACTCCATTTATGTCATGAGATTTTTTTACTGTGAGAGCACAGTAGTGTTAACTTAGTAAAATGTGTGAGAGTTTTCAATTGTTTGCAGTTAATTTTATAGTATATTTTTTAACATGCAATATTTTTCACTTGGTTGATGTATTGTTGCTAAAAGGGTTGTAAACTTTTCAACTCGTTATTAGTTAATTGCGTGGGGCATAAGGGTATTTTTATAGAAATTATAGCAATTGTTTTAAATAACTGTGTAAGTATGTGTAACGATCAGTCAGTATTTTTTTATGGCATGCAAAAATTAAAAAATAAAATTAACTGTGAAACAGATGTATTAAGTTAGGTATGAAAATAAAAATTAAGGTCGTTCGAATAAAGTTTGTAAAATATAAGGTTTAGTTTATAAAAAACTTATTTAATTAAACTTGAAGCAGGGAAAACAATACAGCGGATCACTTATACGAATATATTTGTTCGTTACTTAACTTCAAAAGTAAATTGTATTTGAATGACTAATATTAAAAAAAGGCTCAACAAGTAGTTCTCAATCAATAAAATAGAATACTTACAAACATTAATTATAATTAAATTTAATTAATAATTATTGATTCTAACTTGCACCTTTAGTGCTATGAACTTTGGTTATATTAATCTTTTTTTTTTCTTATCATTGATTGTATTAATCATCAACATTTTGTAACGATATTATAGGAGCAAAGACTGATCAATTACGATATCTGATTGCTCAATATGTCAATCAGTTTAATTGCTAAACAGCGTTAATTAAAAAATTTACAAAATAAATACATCCTTTTGAATAAAAGTCATTACTTAGTGAAATGGACTTTAAATGGCTTGTATTTACATACATAATAAAAATTCCCCTACGTTTGTTTAACTTTTTAAAAACTCATGAGAGAAAAAAATTTTTATTAAAAATTGTAACTTTAAAAAAAAAATTATTTCTTCGTTCTGCAATTCGAAAAGCGATAGGTAAAATTATGAAACATTTTTCGTAGTAAATGAAAAGTCGTTAATACTCTAACGTTTTTCTTTGAGTGTAATCTCAGAATAAACTATAATTTCTTGGTATAAGCTATAATTTCTTTAAAATTTCGATTATATAAATTAGAGATAATTTAAACATGAGAATTTCCAGCTTAAATTTTGTTCACATTTCAATTTGATTTGATTTGAATGCAGCAGCTGGTACTGAGAGTTTTTATCTGGTTAGCATTTTTCGCAAACACAAAGGCAACCACAAACTATAGATATAATTAAACAGTAATTATTGTCAGAAGATATTCATGGGTATGGTAATAACTAACAAATGCAACGTATAATTTGTATCTGAGCTTTGTAATGTTGACTCTCCTTAAAAAATTTGTATTTTGTGTCCAAAATTATTCACTGAAGTTCTAAAACCGTTGCATTAAACATTCGACATGGAAGACTCGTTGTGTGATTTTGTTGTTTATTTTGATATTTTTATTCCAGAACTTTACTCACTACTTCTTAATGATGCACTTCAATATGCCTGCAGTTGAACGAACTCATTGAATACGAATGTAAATTATTTTCACTTATGATAATTCTTCACCAAACTGACGCGATTGGACTGGACTGGACTGGTAATATACAGCTATCTTACATTGTAGATAATTCATTAACAAGATAAAAACCTTTAATTACATTAAGAGTTTTAACAAGTTCAAGGCGCTTGCGTTTGCGTTGTACGTACTTGTTGCATCGACGTTTCTTTCCTAACTAACGTAGAATACTTCTGTGGCGCTTTTTTGTCTGGATTTTCTTTTTCTTTTTGCCGCAACAAATTACGGAAAGGGAGCAACTCTCTCCACAGAGGCAAAAGCAAACACATAGATGATACAAAACATAGATACTATGAATTCATGCATGAGCGTGGTATGCATTCGACGAAGACTTGAATTGGACATAAAACTGGATACGATTAGGTTGTTGTGGTGCTGCATTTATGTTTTACTGTGCAGCGTTTCCTAAATGCTGTTGATTTTACTTGGAAATTTTTATTTTCGCTTATCTAATTTGAGGCAGTGCGATCTTTGGAATCATGAATGTACATTGGTATGGAAATACATGGTCAAAACGGACTATGTGCTCCACTTGTGTTTTATTTAATTATGTCTCTGATTTTTTGATATTTTTCAACCCCGAATAGGCGATAAAACTTTTATTTCGGGTGCATATTTGGGGTGGCACTCATACAAATATATTTTTAAAATATCATTTTCACGAAGACCGGTCTATCGATTAACACGTAATTTACACCTCGTGGCTTTTATATTAAGGGGCACAACTTGGGCCGTAAAAATTTTATTAAGGCTGCATTCTTAGGGTGGCCCTCAACAAAAGTATTTTTTAAATATAATTTTCATGAATGTTTCATAGTTGGTTTTTCAATGCTTCTTATGGTCTATGGAAGGTTTCTGCAAAGTTTGGTTTAGAAAAATGGGCGATGACACACGCTCCAAAACCAAGTTCATCATATCTCATCAACAAGTTAACACGACGTTCATTGACTGTTAGGCGGTACGAAGTTCTACGTACATACTATATCTTCATATAACAATTAGTTTAAGAACAAAATTGGAAATGACTGCTATTTATGAAAAATAAATTCGATTATTTTTGAAAAAAAAAAAGTGGCTAAGAAAAATTTTAAAATAACAAAATTTAAAAATAAATAAAAGTTTTTAGTCGTAAGAAATTTAGCTTTAAGTGCTTTCTTTAACAGCAGTTTGATTAAATTTAAACTAACGTAACAACGATCCTGAATTTTTGTCACTGAATTAACTTAACACATTTTTTTTATTTTATATTTTTTGTTTTTTGTGACCCCACGAAAAAAAAATCAGTTTTTAAATACAACACAGCTGTCTTTAAATGAAAAGTCATAGATTTGTCGGCATTGTATGCAAGTACTGCGCACATTTTATCTATTTGAAGCAGGAAAACAATGAAGCATGACGCGCAAAAGCTTAAGAAGACGCTAAAAGGGAGAAAACCATTGACATTATTGCGTTCTTTCAAAATATAAGAAAACTGCGATTTAATGTTTTTTATCTGCAAAGAGTGTGAAGAAAATTTGTCGAGATACGCAATTGTAGAAATAAAATATATTTTATTTTGCCATTTTTGTAAAAATAAAGATAATTTTATTTCATGTTGAATCATTCGCTTGTCGCTATCAGCATTTGTTTTTTCCTTGTAATTTTATTCTGTGTATCATATTTATTTTGCACATACTCATACTCGAACATATGTTTGTGTATATGTATGTATTTTTCAATCTGTTGATTCATTTTCGTCCTCATTTTGTTTATTTTTGTTTTTTTGCTGTGATTTGTTTTCATATTGATTTTCTGCATTAAGCTTCTCTTTGTTATTGCATGGTCTTAAATTGTATCCATTACATCATTTATTCATTATACTGCGCATAAACATTCCCTGACCTAGGGTACATCGGTCAAAAATCATATCATTATGTGAGTCGTTCTGATGTTTGTGCACAATCACAATGCTTTGTATGTGCGTTGACTCTCTTGAGTGTAATATCCGGTTTTAGTGCAGGCATCATCATTTTTTTTTATTAGAAAGGGATTTATTGTGGATCTTTTCAATGATACTTTAAAAGAGCAATATTTGTTTAAGTTCCTCCGATTTTTCCTATCTGGGACATTCGGTTTCGTTTTTTGAGAAATTTCTGTAGCTAACCTGAGAACCAGGTTAGAGAAACTTAACAACAAGGGCCATCAGGTTAGAAAATTGTAACCTGAGATTTGGTAAAAATTTGGTTACATTAACCAAATTTATTTTCTGAGTGTATATATTGTTAGAGTTTTTCGCATGTAATATTCACTTCAAGAGAGAATTATGATAATCATTCACGTCACTTGTTAAATATCATTTGAAAATATTTCAATATCCTGTGGAACTTTCCAACAAATGTTCCTTATAAATAACATATAATTTAATATTAGTTGTTGTTCTTTTAATTAACGTTTATAGCTAAGCGTAAAATTTCCAACTAATTATAACTAAGTTTTCATCTGAACAAAAATTAATCTCATAATTTATAAAATATTAGTGCGTGCTTAAATGAGAAACATATAATTTCCATTTGCTAATATAAAACGTGATTTTCAAAATAAAAATAAATATATAGGATTAATTAACTACAAAATACTTAAGATATATGTATGTAGATAATAAAAATTCAGTAAAAAGATAAGCAGTCATTTAACTCAAATAGCTTTAAAACATCAAAACAGTCGATGATAAATTTAAGTGAGTTTGCAATAGCTACGCGGAAACATCAGGCCCCACTCGTAATCTCAATCAAAAAATGCAAGTGATTTGACGGAACGAAGTGGAATGAACGTTTGAGAAAGCAAAGTCTTGTAAATTTATTGCCTTTAATATAAAAAGCAATATATAAAGTAACATAAATTTAATCGGAGGCGTATTTCCAGGCTGCGAAAATTGTACCTGAATACCAAAATCCGCCATGGCCCTATTATCAAACTTAATATTCTCATGATGAGGACCATGTAGCTCAGACAGCTGTTAATAAACTCGCGAGTTCGAAGTGTCAAATGTTAGTTAGACACATTTAAGCTTTGATCATTGGACCTTACTGCTTCAAAAATGATAAAGATCGATCAATGGTGAATGCTATAGGCATTTTGTACTTTGATACGAATTCGAAGATATTGACGTAGAATTTGTCACACACTCACTCTTAGAGAAACAGAAATGTCACAAGAGCACATTGTGGCGAACGGCATGTAAGCCACTATAATAATTCCATACACAATAAGATATGCGAACAAGTGATTTTATCTATCGATGGTGGCTACAGCTGATTTCGAACTACAGTAGAATCAAATCAATGAACTTCTATGATTCTGCAAAAGGATTCACAAAAGACACGATGCTATTAGCTCATTAGCTTGAAAGCTCTATTCATAACATTTCGATTACTATAGAAGCTGTAAAGATGCGAGCAAGTAGAATCGCTGCTGCAGCTACTCTGTGAAAGGGTTTTACTATATAAAGGTCTTTACTATCACAATAATTGTGCGCATAATTGTTGATGATAGCGAATGCAACACTAGAAGAGCTTGCTAAATTCATATAAAATTCGTGCTCGGCTCTAATCATCCCAGTAACAAACGTTCCAAAGAAGATTTTTACACTTTTTTGCATCACAATCCGAGTGCTATTTCATTTAAACGGCAAGCTGGCTATTTCTTTTTGGGCATGTTATTATCTCATGCATCATAGTGCCTCTAAAAAAAGCTCTGATTTCCTTCAATTCTCGTTTACATTTCGCGTAGGTTGTGTTCTCTCATATATCTTTCGTATATCAAATATCAATAATGTTCTTAGGACTGATTTAATGCAATAAAAATGAAAAAACTGGATTAAATTTCTCATTAAAATAAAGTTTATGACTGCAATTTTTAGTGTAATTGTGCTATTAATTTACAAATACCTGAGCACCTAAGCACAAGATGTATCTACTGATGGGTGATAATTATTTTCTAATTAAAAATAAATCGTATAAGCTTTAGAAAACATGTGTCATTTTTTGAGGCCTTGAAAAGTTAAGTCTCTTCAACCCTTAACCGCTTATTAACTTAAAATAAGTTACATTTCATTGTCTCCACTTAAACCGACTTTTTCAAGATATCAATTTTGTATGAGGAATTCGCTTTAATTGCAGCATGTAGTCTGTGTTTTTTCCCATCCTATGCCTTTCGAGAGAACCTATTAAGTTAGGTATCGCCTATAGCATTTTCATTATACCTTTGATTGACTAATTGTGATAATTGCAGCTTTGCATTTTAATGCATTTTAATGAATTGCAAATTGTTATTAATTTGCAAATAATAACACACTTATCGATTGAAGTTGTACCATTATTGCCAATTGCAACAATATTTTTTCATCACCGGTGCTCCAGTTGTGCTTGTCATGTAAGCCATTTGATGAAATAGTTAATGCTTTTTGTATTTCAGTCCCTTTGTTCTTTTTCCTTAGAAAGACAATCATCCACAAAGGAAGTGCATTTTTGATTTGCGAAATATTGCCTATTGCAGGCACTGAAATATTGCTAATCATTCACTAACTGACAGCGGTGCACAAATATGTGCACGCGTGAATTCAGAAATGGACTTTTAACATTTAAATGTCTTGTCACATAATTTTTTATTTATTTATTTATTTTCAATTTGTTGTGAACAGGAAATATTGTAATAAAATTTATATTTTATATGATTTTTTTATGAATAATTAATTAAAAATTGATTACAAGTGGTATGGCTGTCAATATCGTTGACATACATAAATAACTTTTGGAATTTAGTAGTCTTTCATACATTTTCTATTAAACTTTAATTTTCTTTAAGGCTTTTAATACAGACAATGGACCTACTATTATTTCAAGTCAGATATACATTTGCAGCCTGTAGAATACATGTGACAGCTTACGAAACACTATGGTAATACCATACTACTGAACACATCCCTTTTCGGAACACTGCCCATTCACTTTTGAGTGGTTACGTTGCACATACTGGAGGAAGCAGACCATTAACGGCAGACGTATATATCTCAATATATCTTAGTAGTCCGGAACGCAGCGTTGCATTTTTGAGAGTCATTTCCTCCCGCTTATTTTTTGTTTTCAATTGATAGCTGAAGTTAGGCTGATAATGGAAATAAACGTCTCAGTCGCCAGAATCGTAGTGGGTTTAGTTGTGAAAGGCCGACGAAAAAAGTTCCGCTCAATAACTCTGAAAGTAAGCCACATGCAGAAAAATATGTTAAGACCAGTGTTGTAGAGCAGATGAAAATATATCGATTTTATGCTCGAAAAATTTCGGTATGACAAAATTTCAACCATTTCGAAATTATAAGTTTTTTTTTGAAAGTTTTTAATTATATGTTTCGCCCAAAATAATTATTTTTACTCAAAACTATGGTATTTATTAGAAACATTAAAACGGCGAAAGGTGGGTCAAATCTTATCGTATGGAGATTTTTGGGCCACGAAATCGATGCATATTCGTCTACTCTACAACACTGGTCTTAACATATTTTTCTACATTTGGCCTACTTTTCAAGTTATTGAGCGAAACTTTCTTCGTCCGCCTTTCACAACCAGACCCACCATTATCAGCCTTACTTATGGTAACAATTGCTAGAAAAATTAAGCAGGAGGAAATGACTTTCATAAAGCAACGCTGCCTCCGGGACTATAGGCTTCTTGTCAATTTTTTGTTTTGAAATTATGATAAATAGGCGTGGGTTAACGTCCCTTATTACGTACGGACATATAGTAACGAGATTTTTTGTCTTTGACTTTGCAAACAGAAGAGGCGTTGCTTTAAGTTTTTCCTTTACTGGCAGACCAAAATCGACAGAACCGATCTAGGACACTTTACGTTGCTCTTAACCCTGTCGCGTTTGAACGTGATTCAGTTCGGAATTCCGTGTCCAAGATTCTATAACTTTTTTGATGCCTTTCTAGTTGCTCCGATTTTTTTCATGACATTTTCAATCATTCGTCACCACGAAGTTCAGGCTTTTTTTCATCATATGTGTCTCTAGCATTTCTGCTGATCATATTCCCTATCCATTGTCAGCGTCTTTTCATAATCTCAGCTGAGATAGATGTATGTATGTATGGTTGGCAGTACAATAAAGTTCGTATTTCGAGATCTTGGGTGTTAAGTTAATGTTTCATTTTCTTATATGAAGTTTTCAAAGAACCTTTTTGCTTTTCGTTTATATTTCTGCTACGGCTTTTGCTTACTTTTTGCAGCAGTCGAAGCGGCTTTAAATGTGTAGGTGTTTTAACTAAAAAGCTTTAAAGTTTTCCTTCTGATGTAAAGGGAATATGTTTCCTTAACATTTACCATTGGAAATTTTTTGCAGTGGAGAATCTACAAAATTCTCGACACCCACATTTCACGATAAATTTATGATAGAGGAGATAGTCTCTGACGATGCATGTGGCTCTAAAACAAGAGCTGATTTAAGTTTATCAAGTTCCAGTTCACTCAACCGTATCGTTCAAAATGGTGCGTGGAGGCCATAGATAGCAGTAGAGTAAAAATAACTGTCTTAGATATGTACATATACATACATTTGGGTCATTCCATCTATAATGGGCCTATCATTACCCTCATGTTTTCTAATTAGGCTGAAACTTTTTTCAGTGATTGGTCTATCATGTAGAAGATATAAAAAAATTAGATAAAATTTTTTTAATCAATGTTATTGCTTAAAAAAAAAGTTTCAAATTGTGTTAAAAAAAACTCGTAAGTAAAACAAAAATATTCATTAATGAATATAAACAAACCAACACAATCCAAATTAACTTTTATATTATTTTTATGTAGTTATGTACTAGTAGATGAGGAAAAAACTGCAATTCTGAATAAATGAAGGCCTGAACGGTTTCTATGTGGTAAAAGATAAAAAAATTGACCTTCCAAGAAAACATCAATTTCCCAAATACTCCATCATCGATTTCAACTTTTTAAGGCTCAAAATTTTCAGAACATATAGGAGTACCATCCCTGAAAATTTTATCCATGTTTTTTCACCCTATTTGATTTTACAATCATTTAAAACTAAGATTTATGATTTGCAATGTAAATTGAAACATTGAGAATGAGTCCGAGAGAATAAAGTTTGAATTGATTTTAGCCTTTTTAGGCTCAAAATTTTCAGAACATTGAGGAGTACCATCTCTGAAAATTTGATTCATTTTTGTTCACCTTATTTCATTTTACAGGTATCTTAAGTTAAGATTTAGGATTTGCAATGTAAATTGAAACATTGAGAATGAGAGCGAGAAATTTTGAATATTCCGTTATATTTCTTTCATAAATATTCCACTGTATACACTCACTTTAGATGCTTGTAAAATTAAATAAGGTAAACAAAAATGAATGAAATTTTCAGAGATGATACTCCTGAATGTTCTGAAAATTTTTAGCCTAAAAAATCTGAAATCGATGATGAAGTATTTGGGAAATTGATGTTTTCTTGGAAAGTCAATTTTTTTATTTTTTACCACATAGAAACCGTTCAGGCTTTCATTTATTCAGATTTGCAGTTTTTGTGTCATCTACTAGTACACAACTTCCTAAAAATAATATAAAAGCTAATTTGGATTGTGTTGGTTTGTTTATATTCATCAATGAATTTTTTTGTTTTACTTACGAGTTTTTTTTAACACAATTTGAAACTTTTTTTTTTAAGCAATAACATTGATTAAAAAAATTTTATCTAATTTTTTTATATCTTCTACATGATAGACCAATCACTGAAAAAAGTTTCGGCCTAACTAGAAAACATGAGGGTAATGATAGGCCCATTATAGATGGAATGACCCATATATCAAATGGTCAAATGATGTTACATAAAAGCTGCCAATAAGAATAAACATTATAATTCAATTTTTCGAAATTATGTTTATTTCATATTTCTTGAAATCTGAAAAGTTTTTTAATACAAATTTTTAATGCACTTAAACCTAAATGTTCGTATTTATATTGTAAACATATTAATATTATTGTAAATTTCCCTAAACAATAAATGTAAAAAAATATACACTAAATTCCACAGCATCATTGAATTAAATTAAAATAACATGTGTATATATATTAGTGCATGTTTTATTTTAATGATTTGTGAAATAATTAATTTACGCATCTTTCTCTCTATGTGTTGGTATGGTATAAAAATTGATATTTTGAAAGATTTATGTGCTTCGATTTGTTTATACAATGACATTGTTCGCTTTGATTTTTTTAATTTTTTATTCTTGTTAATTTTACTAATAGTATAAAAACAGCCTTCGATTTACAAAATAGTTGTTCTTGATTTTTTTTGTTGTAATTGTGTATAAGTTATTGTTTAGTTTATTTAAAAAAAGCTATTACCATTTAAATTTGTTCTTCTTTAATTGCTATTTTTTAATTTTTTTCTTGTAAATTACATTACTTACACAAATTATCTTTACATAATTTTTGATTTATTGTAGATACTCTACTTATGTATGCACTTAAAATTAAAAAAAAAACCCAAATTTTCTGTTGATTATGATCTCACCAGAGATATCAAAAAAAATCAAACATTAAAAATTTTACAAAACAATTTTGAATAACTTAAGAAAACAAAACACAAAAATAGAGTTACAAATAAAAGTAAAAGTTAGTACAATAGGGTTTGATTCATAAATTAATCCTTGATGTGATTTTGCACAAATTAAACTTACGTTCAAAAACAAAAAAATTATAACTAACATTACAAAATAAAAACAAAAAAATTAAAATTTAAAATAAAAAATACACACCCTATCGCGTTGTTTTCAATTTCCAACGCAAAAATAGATACGCTGAAATTCTCAATACAAAGAAGATCACAATCAAGGCCACGATATCTAGCGTGAAATTCGCATTCACCATGTCGAGCTCCTCCAGTGTAGTGATTGGCGATTTGAAATGGCAATATGTTTGATGGCACTTCAATTTAGGACGTTCGTAGCCATAAGTGGCCAATGCGGTACCTTCGAAACCATAGCGAATGTAGGACAAGTATGTTATCCAGCGCAAATAAACCGGTATAGCATCAAAGGAAACGAAGAAACCGGAGAACAGCAGGAATGGCACTGACATCACAGGTGCTAAGAACACACCGTTCTGCACATTCATGGCGGCGCCAACAACTAAACCAACAGATTGTGCAACAAATGAAATCATAAGGCAAGCTCCCAAGAACATGGAATAACGCATAAGTTCCCATGGCTGTGAGGTAAAGTAATAGACAATCGTTACGTAGACAATACAAAAGATGGCCTGCAAAAGAGAGTGATGTTTTAAAATGGATTTGCCTTTACATATATTTTTAACTAAAAATTCTTACCTGAAATGGTATATCTGCTACTGATATGGCTAAGTAATATGACTTAAGTGAGTACCAGCGATTGAAATTTTCCTTTAGCAGCACGGGCATTTCAAGGGGAACTGAAAAAAAGATATTTAATTTTATAAATAAAATATCAATATAAAATTTTGATTTAATTTTAAGGCTAAGTTTTATTTTTGATTTTATTTATTATTAACTACACGCAGTAAATATGTAAAACTTACATGATAAAATCGTAATTGTCATGGATGTGTACATCAGGAACAACATGTTGAAGAACAAGAAACCAAGATTACTCAAAACCTTAGCACCATCATTGCCAATATCATAATAGAGAGCACCGATTAGAAAACCAACCAGCAAATGAGCAAACAGACGTAAATACATAAGAGTCTGTAAGAGAAACAAAAGAGAGATATATTAATTAATATCAGCCTGAAAGCATGCAATGAAATTTTTTCTTAAACATACCCAATCGCGAAAACTGAACAATAGCGTACGCTTCAATACAATCCAAAACTGATGAAACTGCGATGTGGGATAACGTTCTGGTGAGGTAATCTCTGCTGATAGCAACGCTGTAGTGCAATTGTCGGCCTTTTCAACATCAAGTATAGCATCACCTTTTTGATTGGTTGACACCACCGACACTCCAGCATTTGAGTCACTATATTTAACAATATCGTTGACAAGATTGCCATTCAACAAACCTGCATTCAATGTTAAATTCTCCTCATATTTGCCACCCGTTGCATTAGCAGCATCATTTTTATCCAACAAAGTCTTCAAATTGTGCACTTTGACGAGATCGTTGCGTGCCTTAAAGTTCGCATAATCATTAGAGTTGCGTATATCACGTTTACCATTATCGATGGCATCGACCAGTTTACGTGTATGATCACCATGTTCACCACAGGCAACTTCAATAACATAACTCGCTGGATTATGGTAGCTCGGACATTCCAAATTCAATGTTGAAAGGAATGGTACTAGCTGCTTAGTGCTACCCTGATAAACGCACTGTCCATCAGCTAGCGTATACAATTGATCGAACATTTCAAAAAGACGCGCCGATGGTTGATGTATCGTGCAAACAATTGTGCGACCGCCAGCGGCCAACATTTTCAGTAAATGTATGCATTGGAAACATGTGGAGCTATCCAAACCGGATGTTGGTTCATCGAAGAACATTATAGGTGGATTGCTCACCAGTTCGAGGGCAATAGAGAGACGTTTCTTCTGTCCACCAGACAGATTGCGTGTCAATGTGTTGCGGTGTTCACTCAAGCTGAGCGTTAGCAAGATGTCATCGATCTGGAAATGTGGAAAAATTGTGAAATTTGTGGATGAGAATCATTAAATATTACGATCAAAAAAGGTATCAGCTATGTAGGGTATATATGGGTATAGCATGATGCTCGAAAAATTTATGAAAGCATTGGTTTTTAATGGGCACTACTTAAGGGTTAGTTGCAAGTTTTAAATTTACTAGAAAAAAGTTTAATTACAAGAAATATCTCTGTATTTTCGGGCATGTGTAAAACCGTAGTAAGACAAAATGTAATATTTGAGAATATTATAATTTTGTATATTTATTTTAGACAGACAAGTGTTAAAGCTATAGCGCTGAACGTGACAGATTCTTTTGTGAAAAAGCACGTTTATTCGTGTCTTGCTTAAGATGACAAATCAAATTTTTTGACTTGTGCAGGAAACAATGAAAATGCTGAGCAATCATTGAGATATTTTATAAAAAAACCTACATCTTTGATGCTATTTTCGGAATCTTTTTATTAAATGATTAACAAAATTTGCAAAGTCACATCGAATACGACAGACAACATCAATAATGATAACAAAATATCATATTTATGTACGATATGTTGAAAAGATAAAAGCTACGAATGTAATGTTTGCTCTTTAGCCAAGAGAGATTAGTTTTTCTAAGAAATTGCTATTTTTAAGTTAAATCTTTTTTTTTTTTTTAATATATAAATATTTATCAGTATGATTACTATGTATATTTTATTTATATTTTTAGCTTGTCAGAATCAAAACTGATAGAAACTAGTGAATCTTTTCGAAATTGTTCTTTACCAACAATATATTAATATCAATATCGCGATTACCGTAACTCGAGTTAATAACTTTTGTTTTGGAATAATATAAATAGAATAAAGTCATAAGTTAATACTTTGGTTTATCTTACCATTGAATTTTTCTCAGGTTTTGTAAACTTTTTGCTCAACTTAAGATTGGTCGCCACTGTCATGGCCTCTTGTACGGAAAGATTTCCATGCAGTTGATTATCTTGCATAATATAAGCGGAAAGCTTACGGAATGCACTTATATTACGTTCAGATCCATTCATAGTTACGACACCTTCAATGTTGGAGGTTCTGTAAATAAAAAAAAACGATTATTATTAAAAGTTAAAAATGAAAAAAATATTAAGGAAATTAGGATATTCATTAGATGAAAACTGAAGTATTCATATCGCGTAAAAAGTCAATTTTTTTTTCTGAATAAAGAACTCATATATTTCTGTGGAATGAAGTTGCTTTCATTTTAGTTTGCAAGATCTTTGTATTAATTGGCAGTCTCTGATGATATACAAATTTGTATTGAATATCGGTTTTATTTGACTCCACTAATTTTAACTCGAAATTTGGTACCATTGTAAATGCATATTTAGAGCTGTTTTCCCAGGTAGATCAATAAAGTCATCATCGAAAAGCTGTTAAGTAAAAGAAAATGGACAAAAAGTCGGACAAATAAGCGAATATAAAAGGTATATCTATTTTTGTGTTTAGGACTAGTCTTAATTATTAAATTTCGTTCTATTTACAGATTTTATCAAGGGAGCTTGTATCAAACAAAAAAGAGTCAGCTAATGTCAAAGAGAAAGCTAATGTCACCGTAATCGGAATGTCATTGTGGAAGCTATCTATTGTTTAAATTACGAGCACTTACCAGTGCTCGAGTGCGTTGAGCTAATCTCAAACTGGAAGTAAATATGAAATTGTATTGTACTTTGCTCGTTTTGAAGTGATGTTGCATTTACACTAATCTGGTACCACGAGTTGTCAGGAGCCCCTACGACTTCGGTCCTAGCCTCGCAGTTGCGTAAAGCCCAATAGTGTCGAGTTGCCTTTTCTCAACCTGGTCGCCGTTTCAAGGACGGCAAGAGATGTAGATGGATCTCGGCTTAAACTAAGGGTGAAGTTATGACCTCTACTGCTACTTTTAGAGTTTCCAATAGCAGTCTTCTTATAATAAGGGACGTATATAAATTAATTCGAGTGTGTTACGATAAAAATCAAGACAGTTGTGATCTGTCACAGTTGCTTAAATTACGGTACGAAATCAAGATAAATAAAAGCCAGGCTGATTTGGATTACAGTGTGAATCGTCTATAACTCTTATTTTCTGCACAAATCAGGAAAATACTTATCTTAGGCATGGTTTTTGAGTAAACTAACAGTTTTTGTGGAAACAATAACGCCCGACACTCGCATTTCAACCAAGTATCATGCTTGAACTTATTTTAACATACAAATGTTAACATTCAATGAAATGGTTCACATTGGTACAAAATAAATATTTATGCGTTTAAGTAGAATTATCTCTTATCACATATTCAGTTACTTGGCGAAAAATTATTTTGAAAATTTTCGTCCAAAAATTGTGCAATTTTAAAAGTTATGCTTTGAGTATACTAATGTGTATATTATATTTATTTTATATGAAGTAAAAGCTCTTTAAAAAGACAAAAAGCAAATGTGACAATTTCTCAGCACTCATTTCTTATTTTTCTTGCTTACAACTGGAAACATTTTTGGCTACCATCACTCTGAACATGGCATATGAGACGATATTCTAAAAACTTAATATAAACCATACGATACGTCAATTCCTACGTTGAAAACCTGTTGAAAATAAATTAGAATTTAAATATTCAACGCAATTTAAAAACTTGTGCATGAAACGTGTATATTGAAATTATAATAATGGCGAAAACAAAAATAAACTGCCACAACCGCTTGGGGAATGATATGATAAAGTCGTTTTTGGCAAAATTTATTGCAAACGAAGAAAAAACAAATTTATATTGAAAAGTAAAACGTATGTTTTTATAAAAACTAGTTTTGCAATCAAGATAAATTTATTTTATTCTTTTCATATCATTAGTTTTGCTTAAATCTTTTTTTTCCGGCTTAGAATATTTAAATAATTAAAATAAAAAAAAAATTGGTTAAGAATTTCGAAAGGGTTTTAATTAGGCTCATGTTATATTTTGTTTTTTATTGGTCTTGTCAGACATTTGTCATTTTACATGCGTAGTTTATTCAATTAAATTATTTACAAATTTTATAAAACTTTTTACGCAAATGCGGCCAATCCCTTTGAGTTTAATTAGCAAAAATATTTAACAAAAATTTAATATATCCGAAAGTTTTTAGCATATTATTATTAGTTGTTGCCTGTGTTAAATTGTACATTTAAAACATTGTGACGTATTTAATCTGCAATTTAACACTTTACCACAAAAGTGTGAAGAGCTAACAGTAGTTTTTCATGCTATGCTCAATCTCTTGTTTGTTCAACAATAAATTTTTTTCTTTAAATTTTTATCAATAAAATCTAGTTTTTTTAAAGGCTATGTAATTATACCCTCTTCGATTCAAAAATTTCATTCAAGTGACTAAACATTACGTTGCATTTAAGTTGACACGCATCACTGACGCGACAAATGAAACTTTTTGCTATGTAACTCTTAGTCATATCACAAAATCTGACACGTGTCTCGTCAATGTGAGTTGGGCTTGCAATTTAATCTGCTAAATATTAACATTCGATTTTAATTGTGTATTAAATTGATATTGTGTATAATAAAATAATCGATTCTTTTAAACTTTGTCCTCTGTTTTTAATTGTAAGTTCAAAACTAAATGTCAGTAGATAATTACCTATAATTAAGTAATTATTTAAGAATTATTTCCAAGGCCAAACACTTTTTTTTAATTTCTAAGTAGTTTGTTCATGAAAGCAACAGAGATCTGTAAAAAATTCAAGAAAAAAATTATGCGACTACTTTTAGTTTTTAAGACCATTACACTTTTTCTTGTACGAGTATTTTATAGATAACAGAAAAATCTACTCTCTATATATTAAGTGCAAAAAAATTTATATAGAATATAAGCGCGATACTTCCACTAAGATAATACTTTGAATTACGTATATCATATGAGTAAACCGGCTCTGTGAATCCTGTGAATGCTTAATCAATTGAAATCATTTTAAAAATTTTATGAAATTTCCATAAAATGATATAACTAACAAACAAAAGTCAAAAAAATTGTTTATTGTTGAATAAGAAAATATATACCAATGACGATAACAGAATCCAATTTGAATAACAAAATAAATTTATTCGAAAAACCGACTAATTATTGACCTGAATGTTTAAGTAAAATGTCAAAACACAAACATGTTTTCTACTACTTCTAAAAAATAAATAAAAATAAAGAAAGTGTTAGTAATGAAATTAAAGCCCACTGTTATCGAAAAGCGATAACAAATTGAAAACTATAAATGGAAAAAATTCTGACTCAAAAATGAATGCTAGAGGATGATGACAAAGCTGCTCATAGTGTGTACGCCAAAGTTTTTTTTTCCATAATTTACACAATTACAATAACACCAACTAATTAAAAACCAAAAAAAAAAAAATTTTATTAGAACAAACAGAAAAACAGCATATAAATGTGCCAAAGTCCAATAGTAGAAATAAGCGAACAACAATAAAAAGTGAAATAATACGCGCATTATCGCGAAAAAATAAATAAAACTTAAAATTGTGTGTAAACAGCACATCAGAAACTTAATTGTGAGTCAACTGTTCAAGTAGGTACTACATATATGCAGTAGCGGGCAGTAATGTGCAAAACAATAAGTACTTAAGCAAATTAACTAAAATTTAATAGTCCTCTTATCAATCGAAAACTAATATAACTTTAAAAAAGTTGCGGTTGAAAGTCCTCTAAGTTTCTTAGAAAAAAAAATTCTTTGTTTTCGAGATATTTAAGCTTGGCTGTGAAAAAGTTCAAGGGATGACTTTGGAGCTTAAAAAACAAAATAATAAACTAATAATATTATGACTTTTAGAAAACTATCAAAAAAATTGTTTTTTCAATAATGCAAAAATATAAAAACAACATGGCATAAGTTTTTGCTCAGAACTGTATGTGTAGCTTAATAAAAGAATAAATTATCAGTTAGTAACAGCAATCAAATATGTTAATTTTTTGTTTTTTTTATACAAAAATTGATTTAAAATAATTGAGAAATCACAACGAATACTTAAGGAGCCATCCATAAGCTACATGTCTTCCTTATTGGTTCAGCAAAAAACCACTACACAGACAATACGTTTTATTTATACATGCATATCGAGATTTGGTAATAATTAACAAATTATGTATTTGATAGAGGCGAAATAGATTTATATGTTCACATACCGTTGAATTGAATAACATTATTAGATTAATTATACCTTCGGAAATAATTAACTAAATTATAGAAGATCAATCATATATTTGGTAATATTTATCGAATCATACTTTGAGTGAAACGAACATATGCATTGATTAATATCGCTTTGTGTTCAGAACCGTTGAGCAAACAACGAAATTTAAAAATATCGATTCATAAATAAACCGATATTTTCAATATCGATTCATAAATAAATCGATATTTTCAATATTGCCACATATTCATATTACATTTACACTATGTATCATAAATACCTACATGAACTGCATACCAAGCAGAAGATACTCAGGTAGTGTTTTACTCAATTATGTTAGGAATTACATAGTTCACATATTATTGAAAATTGAAATCGAATACGATTATCAAATTTATATTCGATCCAAACAAATATCTTCAATCGTCTAAAACAGATATTGTGTTAAGCCAAATAAACCACAATTTAAAAGCAAATCAATATACCAAAGGATCTAGAACAGTATAAGGCAAATCTACACAGATGAATGTCAATGTGTGCGCCGAATTTAATTGAGTCAGGCCGAATCGTATTTCGCAGCGTACACGAAGAAAATGTATATACACGCAGCCTCTGCTTGAGCTCTGCCGCAGTTGCCCGCGGGAGGCAAAATGCCTTACATCTAAATCGTAGATCGAAAAACTCAAAGCCACGTTCTACAAAAAGCTACATGGCGATGTTCAAATGTAGCCAAAAATTGAGCAACGTAGCTTATGGACAGCTCCTAAGTAGTATGTATTAACAAAAAAAAACAAAAAATCAAAAACAAAATAAAACACAAGGATTATTTGAGAATAAAGGAAGGTGACAGTTCATGCCTTTTTATCGTTGTCGTCGGCAAAGTAAAGAAAGAAAATGTTATCGAGCTTTTTGATTGCCCCTAATTACTACGTCGTATTTTATTCTAATGGCAATACGATAATTGGTGTGCTCTACCGAATGTTTATTTTTTTTTTGTTTTTTTTTTATACAAAGTCTAAGTTTCTATTTAACCTTTTTTTTCTTATTTATAAATTTTATGATTTGCACAAGGCCTTGCGAGTTTATTGTGGTCAGTAAATGAAAAAAAAAAGGTTCAAAACATTCTACGTAAAATGAAAAAAAATTAGCCGCTTCAATAAAGAATGGTGGTAGTAAAATAAGTAAGAAATCTTATGCCATTTTATTACAACCTAATAAGGAGTATGAAGTGCAACTACTGCTATCTTTGTAATATTTATGAGCTGTAGGAAAGCAGGATTAATTTAGCTTCAGTGAATCGATAACATATTACCACATATTGACATAACAAAGGTATTTTGGTAATATTACTGCACCCTAAGGAAATGTAAAAAGATTTGTTTAATCAGGTGGCTTATTAATTAATGACTTGTTGATTTCGTGAGTTTTGAAGTATTTTTATACAGATACGTGGTTGAATTAACCGGCCCCTTGTTATTGATTTTGACGCAGTGTCGTATTAAAAAAAATTTTAAATATAAAAATTACAAATAACTTACTTATAACCAGATAGTATGTTGAGCAGCGTACTTTTGCCTGCACCTGATGGTCCCATTATAGCTGTAAGTTCGCCAGAACGTAAGCGTCCACTGACACCTTTGAGTATAGATTTGGCATCTGAAAAATTAAGAAGAAATATATTAGTTTGTTTTTCAATGTTGGTATGCTTAAAACATTAATCCTCAGACTCATGATAATACTTTACATTTTGTTTTTAGCTCATAAGGCATATCAACACATTTTTTCTACTAAGTGAAATTTCAAAACAAAGATTTAAATAAAGTGACACCAAATTTAGAATTGTGCTCGGATAATCGAATATTAAGCGGCGGCGCTATTCTGCAGACACAAGTCCTTCAAAATTAAGTTCAAGCGTTAAGATCAATCATCAAGGAGTCTTTGTTACGAAATATGAAAATTCAAATGAGTTCTTAGTTATCCAGTCTCAAACGTAACAGAAATGTTAAAAAAGAATATTGAAGGACTGTTGAAGGAAAGACTATAAAAACTAGTTAGAGTATAAGTAATTATGGAATGTATATGAGTATTACGATCAAACCCTAGAGCCCCAGAGAACTGCATTTCCTAGAGTTCATTTTCAGTCTGCGTGTAAATTATTTATGACGCTAAATACTTTCAAAGCATTTCTATCAAAACTGCACGTTTCCATTGATATTATAAAACAAAAACGCTAAATTACTGCACTCATTAAGTATCTTTTCATTTTTAATGTTCTCTTGTTAAAACTTAAGAAATGGATATATTGCGTTTTGAACATAGATTATTCAATTTGCTGATTAAACCATTTATACCAAAGTTTTTTATTTGCTCTCAAAATATCTTAATAAACCAGCCAATTTGGCGTTAAAATATTTAAGTCGTGCATTTAAGAAATCAGCGAATTTAAACACTAAAAAGTAAAATGAATGTGTTCCAATTCCAACTTTAGTTTTTTCGTAAGAAAAAATGTAGTAATTAAACGAAATAAGACAATGTGGAACTCAAAACTGAAAACTTTTCAATTTTATTTTTTACTATTGTATTGGGTAGGTTATAAAATTGTCTTTTGCATTTAATAACTACCGAGTTTTAGGAAGACAATGCAATGCCGATGCAAAATCTCTACAACAAACAAATCTACAAACGTTGTGTGGTACATATTTACAAAATCAATACCGCATATTGAATAAACAATAAATTTTGTATTGAACACAAAGTAAAACGGCGTCAACAAAATATTGAACCGTCAGGTCAATGCTCTTCACGCATGCATACGAAAATCGGAGAAACTACAAATAAACTGAAAAAAAAAGTATTGTAGTAAAGTTAATACGATTAACACTCGTACGCCAGACGTATTGAAAGAATTTGTGTTAAAAAAATAAATAAAATGCATGTAAATGCAAAATTGTGCAGCAAAGCAAAAAACGTGTTGCTGGACAAAATATAATACTTAAAAATTCAACAACAAAAAAAGCAATCAAACAAAACTATTGCGAGCGTTGTGTTGAATGCAAAATTGCTAATTAAAGTTCATTAACATTTATAGGCGAGAGGTAGTCTGCAGAAGAAGACATATATGTATGTATGTACATAGATTTTGTGCTGAAAGTACTAGTCTAATATCATATATGTCATGATATGATATCTAGCTTGTTGTAATTAATTGATAGGAAGTACCTTTCTGGTTGAAAGGAAATTGAAAGTCATTCAAACCTTGTATCGAATAAAGTTCTAAAATCCGGGCTGTGTGTGTGTGTGTCGGGAATGCAAATAAAGTATAAATTATTTATTGTAATTTAAATTTTTATGCTGTCACGTTTAAAGAGCAATTAAATAAATTATAGTAAGTAATGTTGCTTTAGAATTTCAATTAATATGTATGTCGTAATAGAACAAACTAATGAAAATAAAAGTTTAATTTTTTTTTTCTCCAACTTAATTGCTATTGTTATTCTTCAGTTGTCAAGTGCCCATATTAGATAATACGTCGAAATTATTGTTGCAGTTGTGTTAACAATTGCACAGCGTGAAACACTCAAAGTGACGATGAAGTAATCGTTTGAAGAATGTTAAAACATTAGGTGCATATGTGTAATACTTTCAACTACATTTTTTTTAAAGGAGATTTATTATTTTCGATTCGGTTCAGTGCTTTGTTATAGTAATTTTTCGGTCCCTTTCCAAGAAAAAAATTATAAAAAGAAAGCTATTGCCTTAGGTCAAAAATTGAGCGAATGTATAAAGATAGCCATCATAGCAGGCTCAGCCTAACTTTGCGACAAAAATGTATTTTACTATTTTATTATTGTTAGCACTAGATTTTATGTGTTGTTTTATATTTTTTTTTTTTAGTTTTGGAAACTTTTTTTTTTCTAAATGTCTAATCAACAAGACGTTTTCGATTTTTCAGAGATAATTGGCAGATTTTTATTTTATTTTATTTCTTTATTTTATACTCATTAAAATACTACAATTAATTTCGATAACATCATAACCAATTTAACTCAGGAAAAAAAAATTAATTTGCTAATAATGATGGCAACGATTAAGCAAAACAAAGAAGTTAAACAACAAAAAATGACAACATAACAAGCTAAAATTATTGTAAAAAAAATTCAAAGGAATTTAAAATAAAGAAAATTATATTTAATTTTTTATTTTTGTTTACTAAATTGGCAAAACCAATTCGCCAGACAACAGCGAAGATGACCAACCAACGCCACTTGCTCAATATGTGGTGAATGGCCTTTGGGCGCACTTTGCGAAATTATTGTTATGAATGTGGAAACAGCAACAGCATAACAAATAAAATAACAAAAAAAAATTCAAAAATATATTTCTATAACTTTTATAAAAAAAAAAATATTCGTACATCATTATTATAATACACAAGATGCGGAAGCAGCCAAAAAAAATTTGCTACAAAAACAACGAAAAGCGTGGTCAGACGACAGCTCATAACGTTGGAGATAACGCTTGACAAAGGCGGAATAAACTGAATTGGTCTATTAGTACACTTCATACTGTGAAGCAAATAACTTAAGTTTTTTTTTTCTCAGGGAACGTAAAAAATGCAGCTCAAAAAAAAAAGTGATTTCTTTGGATTTTGATTTGCTAAAATCAAATATGAGGCCCAAAACGGGCCTTGACGAACAAAAAAATATTGGAATTAGTATTTTGTTAAATTGAAATGTTTTTTCTAAGATTTTCTTGTGGAAATTTTACATCATTCCTTTTGATACACCATCCATACAGCTTTTAATGCGCTAACTTCAAAAAAGCATATCTCCATAAAAATTACGCGTAATAAAAAAAATAAAAGTTAGTTTTAAAGAGGAAGTTGTTTGGTAAATAGTCAAAAATTTTAAAATTTACATGACATAAATACAACAACGTTTGTGAGAAATGGGGTTTGAGATATATTTAAACTGCTATATATCTTAAAACAGGCGCTGATTGTGTAAAAATCTTGTGAGTTTTAAAATAAGCAAGCCAAAAGGTTCAGATATTCATGCGCCTATCATTTGCGTTACTAAAATAGACAAATCTATGCAAAACGGGTTAGAAACTCTCATTGATCGACTTAAAGGTCACTGATGATTCCATTTCACAAACTAGTGCGACTAGCTTTTGTTGTTGTTTTGGTCTTTGTTTTCTGCAATTTTTTCTGCTATTATCACACACTGTACTGAGCAGTTAGCTCAGTCAAATAATTATTATTTTCTATTCCGACAAAAAAAAGTTTTTAAATTTTCATACGCATTTTACGCCACTGTGCAACTGTTTGAAAATTTGTAAACAAATTAAATGACAAAAATAGATTTCAAAACAACAACCGGTAGCACAATAAACGTAAAATAACTGTTACTACATGGAGAAAAAGAAGATTTTTTAACAAATTTTGTAATAAATTTGATTTAAGTTTTCTAGAAAATGCATTACCGAAGGCGCGGCAATAAAACGTAAATAAAACTTTTTTAATTTTTGTTTGTTTTGGTTTGAGAAAAAAAAACTTAACTTTGTTATTTAAGTTATGCCATGCAAATAAATAAGTAGCGATTTTGTTATTATTTACTTTTCTGGTTTTGATAACTCGATATTAAGTCTAGAATCTTCGCCGAATTTATGCAACTTTTTAAGTGTCACTCATACGCTTGCTGTGTTTTGGACGCACAATAAGCCTTATAATTGAAATCATTTTTATCAGCGTGATTTCACTGGAGGTCAGCGTTAGTCTAGAGATTTTTAGCAACATTTAAAGAAAAAAAATTTAAAAAACATGTTTAATTAATCATTAGAGTTGATTTGTTTTTAATTTAATTTTTTGAATGTCAAGTGGTTTTTAAAATTTAATTTTTAATTACTATGTGTCACTTAAATGCAAATAAAAGCCATCCTTATGCACACTAACGTTATGCGCTCACGGCTTGAATATAATATCTAGAAATAACGAAAAGAAAGAAATCTTAGCAAAAGTGTGTATGTCCGCGCATTCCTTTCGCAGTTTGCCAAATCGGGTGACTTCAAGCTTAAGCACTAGAATTTATAAAAAGAAACAACACTGCATTATAAAAAAAAATAAAAATAAAAATTGGGTATATCCGTTCAAGTGATAGAAAGGAGAACGCTTTGAAATTCGTTAAAGGCAAATAAGCGCTACTCTCATTAGTTTTTTTATATTAAGCCAAACTTTTTAATATTTCTATGAAACATTTCCTAAAATGCAAAAAATCAATGTGCAGTTTATTTTTGCAGAAAATATTTTTCTAAAAATAGTAAACGCTTTTGTTAATTTTTGTATAAACTAAGATAATTAAGTGATGCAAAAATTTTTATTCAAAAAACTTAAACAAAGAAAAATTAATTTTATGGCCTAATAAATATCACTCTCTCTTTAAATATTTAGCCAAAACAAAATCTGTTATACATAACAAAAATTTAAGCCAAACACAATTGATAACGTGGGTTTTTAAAGTCAGTTAACAGATACAGCTAAATTAAGTAAAAAATAAATATAAAACAACAAAAAAAAACTATTGTGGCTAGTTACTACCGGGAAATCAAAACTTGACCTTTTTCATTCTTTGCATTTTTGCTAAAGTATTTTAATTTTAACATGAATTAATTTCAAGTAAAATGTTATTTTTATCTATATATGTTGAGATATTGCTCTCTTATCAGCAAAAAAATAAAGCGAATAACCCAATAATATAATGATAAAGTGCACTTAAATGATTTCGCAACCAGTAAAATTGCAAATTTGTTGTTCTATTAAATTCAATTAAAATGCAATAACGCAGAAAAAAACTTGCAATTTATGCAAACAAAGTATAAAATTGACTTTAACGCTTATCATGCATTAATTTTTTTATTTAAATTATTGAATATATACGACAACGCCAGCGCTACTTACTATATAGTACCTCATCATCACATTAAAATTTAATCTTGATGAATATCAATCACCAGTGAAATTCTCTGATAACTTTAACACTTTATGAGAAAATCATTGGAGAAAACGGTGCAGCATGTGATATTCAGTAAAATCACTCAATATGTGGAGTGGAAAAACTTTATTTAAAAAAAAATATAATTAAACTCTGACAATGCATGAGAAAAAAGTTTAAAAGAAAGTTGCTACAGCTCAATTTATTAAATAATGCAACGAACAGGAAGCATTAGTTGGTAAATTTAAGTCTAAAGACGAAACATGGCATTCCCTTGAAGTACCAAAACAATTATAACCTGGTTGCCAAGTTGAAATGGACGAATTAACGAACTTCGAAAAGAAAAGTTTTTTTTTAAATTATAAATTTTATTTAGAAAAATTTCACTTATTTTCATTTACCTTTTTTTTAGACAACAAATTTATTTTTGTGCAATAATTTTGATGATCTCTCTTTGTTCGTCCAATGAACGGCTTTTACCTCCTAATAACGACTTTTACCGCCTAATAACGACTTTTAACACCTTATAACGACTTTTACCTCCAACTAACAGCTTTTACCAAAGTTTTCCAATTCCTACAAGGTTTTGGCATGCCTGGCTTTCGGTAACCCTGGCTGGGTTTGATAGCATAAATAAATACACATTTTTGGAAAAGTTCAGACGCAAATGGGTTATCATACTTATGGATAGGGTTGCCAAGTGACCGGAACTTCAATTTTTTCCAAAAAAGTTTTATTTTTTAACATTTGAGGAAAAACATTTTTTTTTGTGGAGGCCGAGAATTACTTGTTTTCAGCCCTGCTTTTGAATCTAAGTTTGGGTGAAAGAGGCTTATACTTTTTGGTTAATTATCTATTGGAAATATATAAAAAAGTAAAGAAAATGAAAAAAAAATCTTCAGTTAAATGCATAATAAATTTCGGAAGTTATGTTTCACCAAATCACTCAACATCAGATATCTTTTGCAGAATATTTTTCTTTTGTGGCAATTTTTCTTTCTGGGCCAGTTTTCTATTTATTTTGTGCGAAAAAACCATCTATTTCTTAAGCCTTTTTTCAGCTTTAATTCTATAGCAATCGTTCTTTTCGATAATAAACTGAGCAATTTTAGTTAATGCAGTTGACTTGAAAGTGACATTTCAATTTCACATGCTTATAAAGAATCATTGATCAACCAACTTTATAACAAGTTGCTGTCTAATGTGTGTATCATTTAGGTCCTTAAAATTTCCTCCTCAAATTCTCCCACAAAGGGTTAAAAAGAAAAAAATCAGAACTCACGCACCTACCTCATCAGGAAAATCAATACAAAGTTTAAACATTTACCTAGCATATTCAACTACTTATATTCAGCACAACTAAGCAAGTGGGATTTTTTTTCATTTTAGTTTTAAACATTGAACGTACTTATGAATAATAATGCTAATATTTGATTTGACGCTACTGTGCTAAAAAACTTTACAAATATTAAACATAGTTATAGTTTGTTTGACTGACAGCTGTTCAAAAGTAAGAAGTAAATAAAACAATAATTAACTTAAGCTTTTGAACGAAATTCCTAAAAGTTTTCAAATACCAAAAAGATTATTCTTTATATAATATATAACACTCATATGTTATAATCATTTATTTATTCCGCTCAATGGCTAACATATTTCTGGAATGTCAAAATTGTCATTGCTTGAATGATTATTATTTTCAGTTGACCTACATAAATGCAAAACATTGATAAATTTAGTGGCGGCCCCGTTTTTTGCGCTCTAAAAGTTTGTAAGCTCAAGCTGTTTTGAGTCAAAACTAGTGAAGCATGAGCCAGATGTTTGTTAGTTGCTAGACAAACATATGCGCCGATGAGCGTCTTTCATACAGCACCTGCTTCCTTACTCTTTGCATATCATATGTGCGCTAAGCTCAGCTTGAATTTTCGCAAGATTCTGGTTTTCAAGTGAATTATTAATTTTAGTTAGTATGTAGCTAGATAGCTTGGGCTTTCGACATTTATATGATTTTGTTTTCGTTGACTTTTCTTAACACACATGTACGTACATATGGGAAATAAAACGAACAAGTTACATGATAAAAAAGATACGCACCATTGCGTTTCGAGATGCCCTTGAGTTTGACAGACCGTTTTTAACTCTTGCAAGAGTTTGGCTCAAAGACTTTGGCGGATTCGTTGCATGAAAATCTTATGAAACTCGCAACATTGCAATTTTTTTTTTTGAAAATTGTGCTTTGATTTGAAGTAGCAGCTTTTGATAGCATTGAAATTGAAGTTTAAGACAATCTTTTCTTAAATTACCTTAAGCTTATCGTGTAGTACTTGTTTTACTTGATTGTAATTAAATGTTTAATGAAATGCTTGTCATCTTTTTTTCTTTTTTCTTGATTTTTATTTTTTTTTATTATTAATTTATAGCTTACATATTTTCCAGTGATTTAATGGAGTTTGAAGTGATTGCAAAGGGTTTTGTGTAAACTGTTATTTCTTGTAAGATATTTGAAGACTTTGCATACTTCCACTTAAGAAGCTAGAGAATAGCATTCCAAAAGAAACTGTATATCATTGCGGAGGTAGTGCTTTTTATAGTACTCTAAGCAAATCCTATGCATACTATAACCGTAATCTAGAAAGGTATACATACTTAATTGGTTACATTCTGGTCTCCTATGAATTATTCAAAAATCAAAAATTCAAATTAATTTTTCAAAGTTTTTTTGAAATTGTGGCCTAACTTGGTTATTGAGAACTTTGACTCACAAGGGAGAAACAGTGTGATATCCGATGCAAGAATTATATTCGATTTTTCTGTGGACTACCAGATGGATGGTAAGAGGAAATTTGTTTAATCCAGTTGAACACGGCGAGGGTGGCCTAAGGCCTTTCGAGGAAAGCGGTCACGTAAATAAACGAGGCAGTTTTGATCTGTAACAGTTGTAGTTGACACTTAACTTCTGCCCGGGAGGCAACCACCTTAGTGACGCAGTTGAGTGTAGAGGAGTAAGCTTACGCTCTTGTTTAGAAACTGTGGTATGAATTGATCATTAAAAAAAGTTGCGCAAAAGTGGGCAAAGGTATTTGAGCCCCAAGAAATTTTGATCACTTTCTGAGAGTTGTGAATATGATGATCAAGTTGAACACGGTGGGCTTAAAAAGAGGTTTTTGAAAATTACTGTTTGAAAATTACTGGTTTCTTTTGGATTGTCAGTTAACTTCCGTACTAAATCTTAATGCCGTCAATGGCAGCTTGGCCTTTCAAAATTAATATCAGTTGCTATAACAAAACAATGCGAGAAGTTCTCTCTAATGCTCAAAGTTTTTGGTTTTTCTTTCTTATATGACCAAATACGAAAAATATTCAACCGACTTAAATGTTTTTTATTAAACTTCCTATCAACTGATTTGCATTTTGCTTACATCAATCTGGGGTTTCACTATTTATTGCGATTCTTTTTTTATCTGCAGAACTTTTACCTTAAAATATTTTTCGAACAGATTGATTTTATTATAAGGTTTTTTGGCTTAAAGCAAACTATCTGAAGTTGACTAAAATCAGTGAACTTTAAGTACTCTCGTACTCGTATTTCCAAAGTAAGTATTTGCCTACCAAGAAGGGCCAGATACAATTTATTTGGTGAACAAAATATTTTTCGGACAAAAGTTTGAATAGGCGACAGCGCAACCAATAATTAGACATATTTTCAGTATCGCTAAGAAGAAATACGATATTAAACTTTATCAGTAAAGTAAATACAAAATTCTTAAGACAGACGAGATGAGATAATGTTTTTTTTTTAATTAATGAAAAATTCGTGAGAAAGCGGCATCAACTCTAGCCGCTTGTTTACAAATCTTTTTAGTGTATCTCAAAATAGTTATGTATTCTAATAAGCGTTAAGGAGCTACAAATCTTTAAAATTTATGCAAATCCAACAGTTATGTCAAGTAGCAACAAAAAATAGATAATTAGCAAATAAACTCTCAGGTAATTAAGCACCGAAAAGGTACTAATTAAAAGTGCAAAGTTTATTTTGGTTTTCGCATGTTTGCAAAAAAAAAAAAAAATGGACGGTTCAAGGTATAAAAACTTAGCATAATATACAAAAGGTTGAAGAACAAATTCCGCAAGAATAACTATGTCAGAACTAATAAGTTGCAGAAGTTAATTAGCAATAAGATTTCAAAAATAAATCAAAAAGAATGAAAAAAGTTTTTCTAAGCTAGGGTGTTTCAATTAAAGATAATGATAAAATCGATTGTCTAAATTTTAAAATATTCGTCATGAAAGAATTTAATTTTTCCAATTGTTTAAATTGACAAAAGGTGTGTCGCGCGTTACGGTTTGTCAACTCCTTTGTTTATATTTAACTGAAGTATTCTTGTTTGTTTTATTGTAGACCATATTAATGCGATATTTCTGACAGAAACGCACCAGTGTTGCATGTGGTTGACTCATAAAAATGTTGATAAAAGCAGCGGTTTGTTTCTTTGCCTATATAAAGATATTTTTCTTGTAAAAAAAAAAGGTTCTGAGGTGAAATTTTTTCTTTGCGCTGCGCTTTGTTAAATTTAAAAAATATATATATAAATATCATTGTTGATTTTATCTTTTATCAAAAGTAGATAGTACTCGTAATGTTGAGCATGAGTCTTAACGGAAGTAACAATATATTATAATGCTTTTGAGTTCAAGGATTAAAAGATCATTGTTTGTATATGTTACCGGCAAAACTAGTTTTTAGGGTAAACTAGTTTTTCCTAGGCCAAACTAGTTCATCCCACGCGTGTTAGGATGAACCAGTTTAGCCTAAGAAAATTTTAGTAATTATGTAGAGGAAAGTGGGCGGCCATGGGTTGCGACTCAGGGCTTACGTTCTCCAATGTGTCCAACACTGGCTTCGCGGCGGCCTTCGGTCGTGATTCGCTGTGGTATATTCAACACCAGTGTGGTGATCATAATATGGCATTCGACATATTTGAGTAGGTAAGCGCTGAACAGCGGCCCTAACATACTAAAATTTCAAGAAAATCGGTAGTGAGACTGGTTCAGCCTAAGAATTAGTTTGGCCTAGAAAAAGCTAGTTTATCCTAAAAACTACTTTGGCTGGTAACATATATCTATGTATTTTTAATTGAAGCATGTACAAAATACCCTCTATTGAATACTTTTCAAAATATCTAGACACTTTTACTTAGCCCCCGATTTACAGTATATACTATCTGCTCACACACTATATAATTTTCAATTAACATTCATTATTTCTAATATTTAAATAAAGTGTTTAGTTCATTATTTAATTTGTATGATTCTTTTAGATTTTCATTTTCCTTTTCATGTAATTCAACTGACTTGTCGCTCGTGTTAATTTAACACTTGCATGCAATAAAGTTGTTGCCTCATTTCCGGTACTATTTTGCATATTGAAGGCAGCACTCACTGTATTACATATGATTGCATATTACAATTGTTGTTGTTGCTATTTCAATATTGTACTAAAGTTCATACCACGCTTGCTATGAAATACAGAGCTTTGATATTCCATTTATTAAAATAATAAGTTTTCAATAAAATTTGCATTTGTTATGAAATTTAATGCATTTTTATCGCCTAATAAAAAATATACTTTTTATTATGAAAAAGAACAGAACAAAATAAAAGTCGCAATTTAATGCGAGTAAGCACTTGTATTTAATGCATTTGTGTTTCTAAACATTTAATCTTTACAAAACTGATATTTTGACATTGTTATCGCGAAATTGCAACAACGTGATCATATTTATTGAGCACAAAGTTCGGTAGTTTTTGATTAAATTGATTTCTTTTTTTTTCTTTCTTCATAACTATTTTCTAGGGCGCACATGTTTATTATACGAGTACAATAAATTAAAAGATTAGCGATGTATTAATTAAAAAATAGTGCTTATATTTTAAAGTTTAATTTCATACGTTCATAAATACGTCTACATATATTATTAGATGTGACATTTCTTTCTTTTATAACTACTGAATCATTTTTTACTTTTCTATTAATTTTCTGTAATCTTGCTTAAGTATAATGTACTTATTAGTTATAAAAATAATATATTAATAGATTATTTGTCAGCATCAGCTATTTTGAATGTTAGTAGGTGCTATATCGGGGGACCCAATTTGCCATTACGATAATGAAGCATTTAAAAAAATTATAGCGATTGAAGAAGTCATAACGTAACTTGAGTCAATGTTTTCAAGGTCATTTCAACATCAATTATTTTGGGCATGCACACATTATCAACAGATAAGACAGAAAAAATTTCAGTTTCTGGCTGATATGAGAAAAAAAATCGAACGAAAACAGTAATATGTAAATTGGGGTGTTTATTTTGAAAATTTTGTAGATATTTTGTAATTTTTTTTTTCTATGCCTTAGCATTGGGCTTAACACAACATTTCAACATCCAAGATAGAACTAGTGAGCCGTGCAATCAGTTTGTTTCCCATGAAAAAACGTTTTTTCAATATTTTTTTATCGGTATCACGGGCCTATGTTTTGGCAATGGACTTAAAGAAAATTCTCCCAAAATTTCGGTTTCACAGGACAAACCTGTGAACGACGCAAACAGAGTCTGCTTAGAATTTTACGCCTATGGGGCTGGAAACGATAGATTTAAGTCTCATTAATTAGTTCGAATTACTTGCTTGACCATAGTTGGTATTGCACTAATGGTCCAGATATCACCCAAACCATAAAACGCGGTGGTAATTCAATTATAATTTATGGACGTTTTTCGAAAAATGGAGTAAAGAACCGTATCCTGTGATCATTCAACAAAATCTTCCAGTTGTAGTTGCCAGTATGGGTTATGTTGCTCAAAAAGTAGATTTTGAACAAAACAATGACTTCAATTTAACTTCAAATATCTCGAGATCTAAAATTTTTAATGCTATTTCTGTCGCAGATAATAGTATATACCCATTCCCATTTAAGTACTAATTTTATATTTCTTATTCAAAAAAAAAATGATGCTGGCAACACTGCAATCAAAATGAGAGACAATACGAACAAAGAAAATTTAAAAAAATATAAATTGAGCACACTGATCAAACTCTTATTGTTTGGAGAAAAGTTAAGGATGTAACTACAATAGAAAAACTCAAAGATAATGAAAAAAAATAAACAATAAATATGACAACAAAAAAAAATTAAACAAAGCAAAATATTAAAATAAATAACAGAAAACTGTGGGGAAGCAACAGAAAGAAAATGTGATTGAAAAAAAAAATCAGTTTCTCGTTTCTTGAGAAACCTGGGAATATTGTGGGTTTTTTTTAAACTTTAATTGAAACTTTTTAATTCTTGCGAATTATTAATAACAAATTTTCTACTTACTGCTGCGATTGCCTTCCTTCACACGATATGTCAAATTGTGGAACGCCAAGTCTACTGGTGGACGTTTGGGCAGATGTTGTAAAGTCTTCGGTTGTGCTGGAACAATTTGCGCTTTAGCATTTCCACCGCTGTTGGCACCCATACTCACAATTACAACGCCACCATTACCACCGCCACCATTCCTATTATCATTTAACAAATTATTACTGTCGTTTTCGACCATTTTGATGGTTTTCTTATTTAGATTGCAAGAAAATTTTTGAATGATTTGAGAATCTCTAAAATTTTTATAGCACCATAAGAACAACACTTTTTCGATTCAGGCGATTAAAACTTTCGAAAAATTTAAATTCCTTTTTGTACTGCGTTTTCTTTGTTTTTTTTTTTATTTTTGGTTTTTTGTACACAAAACTCGAGAAACAACTTTTCTTTCTTTTATTTTCTACTGATTTTCGACACTAAAGAGAACAACTGCAATGAAGTTATTGTCGTATAGGGTTCAGCTTCTTTTGATTGTTTTTTCCCAAAAAAAAAAAAAAAACTGAAAAATTTCAACCACCGAATCGCTTGTCTCTGTTGATTCCTACTACGGTCGGACAACTTAATTTAAAGTGTGTTCGTTTCTCACTCACGGTGCGATCGCGACTGAATCGAACCACAAATCGAAATGAGTGAAGAAGGCGCAGTCGTCAGTCAGTCAAACGACGTTGATTATCAGATTTTTCTTTATTTTCATATTGCTGTTGTTGTTGTTGATTGGGCTTTTTATTGTTCGTATTTTTTTTGTACTCTGTATATATTTTTTTCTTGTGTGTTACTACTTCGTGTTTGTTGTTTTGTATTATGTGCTAGTGGTGGTTTTTGTTGTTGCCATGTGTATGCACACTCAGTGTTTTTTTTTTTCCTTCTTACTTTTACAACAACGAACACGCTTTGATATCAGAATTAATTTCATTTATATTCTTTCTATTCCATTTACTTGTAAGTTAAATCGTTCTATTATTCTGCTGCGCAATGGCAACTCTGACTCATATGATTGCTGCTGCTCTATGTCTTGCTCTTTACAAAGTACTCGTGTGCTCTCGTTTGATATTGGCGTGTGAGTTTGTTTGTGAGTGCATTAAAGTTTTGTACTAAATTATTCAGACAGCTGTTCGCTTCTTAGAGAAGTATTTATGCTTAGTCAAGTGAAAACTAATCAGACTCAGAATATGTGAAGTTTCTTATTGAAATTCTGGTGTATGGGCTCACTTCGTATAAGTATTTTTTGGTGCTTCTAGAGTTGCCAATCCTGTAACAGTTTTCTTATATTGGAAACAAAGTCAGAAGAGATCTAAAAAAATTCATTTTCAAATTTAGATGTTGGGATTAGACAGAATGGGACTTACAGAAATAGATTGAAAATCAATTGCTGAGCAAAGAGTACAACACAAAAATTTCTCTTGGCTAAAGTATCCAAAAGTTCGTTCACTGATTGACTTGAACATACCAAATGAAAATGAAAGCATTAAAAAATCTTTTGAATGAATCCTTTTAATGCAATAAAGTGGAAGTCGAGATAAATCCGTCGGATCTTTTCATTTGACTGTCCGTTGTTTGCCAAGACCATTCCCAAAAATAGTTTCGTGTGAGGTAAAAGTGTCATAGACTTTTTATTTTATTTTAACCTTTTTTTTTTGCAAGCATTTTCAAATTGATGAGAAAAGGAGATTGCTGATTGATCAGAAAAGCATTTTTCCTAGAGTATATTAAAATCTTTCGAGGCGGCTTCTTGAACCTTCTCACAGACATTGCTTTGACTAAATGTACTTATTTATTTATTAAAAAATTTCAACTTATTGGTGTAAGAACACCAAATAAAAACTCCTACAGAAAGTTTAAGTAAAATGTTGAAGCCGTATAAGGGCTTTGCCAGATTGGCTTTAATTTACACGTAGTCTCCCACGCAGACCATATCAATTTTATTGACTTCCTTACCAAAACAATTTTTTTTTTCGTTACCAAAAAAAAGTTAATTATTTATAAATAAGTGAAAATTTAAATATCTTCTTCATTCATTTAGCAAACATCATTGATATCAAACTTAGCATCGTTCTTTAAGAATTCTGAATTCGAAGAAAAAAGCCAGTATATTGAAAAGGCATAGCGGCAGTTACTGTTTTCGTACAAGCGCACTGCGTTAACTAGCAATAATACACTGCGCGAAAGAAACGGAACTATTGCATTGTCTATAAATTTGTGTTAAAACAATTTAACTTTAGTTAATAACCAACTTAGTAGAGGTAGCACAGCGTAGCAATCTAAGCTAACTATGAGCTTTCATTCGACTTAAGCTGGGTGGTATTTCATTAGTGGGCATGGCATCTCAATTTTCTTCATATTTTCGAAACAATGTTGGCAATCATAATAAAGTTTTGTAAAGCTAACAAGATTGTAACGAAAATTCACTGAACCAATAAATATCGGACAGAATAAGTAAGTAGGCGTAGCACTTCCCTTACAACTTATGTTTTTTTATTAAATTTTCAGCTTGAACTCTTTTTTAATTAAAGAAATCATAAAAAATAAAACTATAAGCTGGGCGGCTTCTTCGTACTTTTTCTTTAAAGTGTGCGTTTAGCATAACCTTGATGTTTTTATCATTTTATTAGTCATTAGAAAAGTTTTCTTTATCAACATATCGATTAAAAATAAGAACTACACATAGATACAGTTCAAAGCATTCGGCTTGCAACAATAATTTAAAAATTTTAAACTTTTTATTATTTCATTAGTAGTCGTATTATCATTAAATGGTCAGCAAGTGCTAATTTGTAACTTGCATGTATTCGTAGTTAAGTTTATTGTATTTTCCTTTATTCATTTTTTCCGCCTGATAATGTTCTTATCAAAGAAAAGGGACATTAACATTATGCTGATAATTTTGTTTGACAGTTTAGCAGTAAATTTGTTGATAATGAAAAATTTCCAATATGACAGCTCCGTTGCTAATCAATACAGAGTTAAAGTAAGAAAAAAAAGGGTTCAATGCTTTCTAGGGACTTTTTTTTTGCAGCTTTAATATAAATAGTATTTTTTCGAGTGTATGTTTTAAGACAAGAACCTGTTGAATTCCTAAAAGTTATTATTTTGCTTTGTGTATCTTAAATTGTTTGCCCCCAACAATTGCAGGTTCAGTGTCAAGGTAAGCGGTGCTGGTTACTGTAACAAACGCCTTTTTTCCGTTGTACCAGCTATAAATTATATGTGAGAGTATATATGTATGTGGCATATACATATATGAATATATAACTTGTTTCATTTCAATGTGAATTCGAACTCTTATTAAATTTAATCGTTTCTTTTAATTTGTGAGTACAAAGTATGAATTGTTAAAACAAGTTTTCTTTTAAATTGCTGCCCATGTCGCTAAGTATTGTCTCAAACAAACGTAATTTTCTGATTAGTTGCTCATTTTAATTACACAGCAATTCTAAAAATTTATTCACACACTCGCAAAGCATTTATTTCACTTTATTACGCGTAGCATTTTATGCTTTGCATGCAATCTATTTGAACTTTGTTCGGCTTAACCGGAAAAAGTAATGTTGGCATTAAATTGTAAAAGCGAGATAACAATTCTGACCAGAGTTGTTAGTTACAATGCCAGAGCAAGGATTTAGAAAACGCGTTATTTTTGTTTACCCAACTAATAAGAAATTATACTTAAGTTCGTTGGGAAAGACCGCATCATAGGAATTTACGTTTTGCGTCAATTTTGTAAGATTTAGCCAGATTTGCATAAATGTTTTAATTTCTTAGTTAAAAAAAAAATATGTGAAACAACGAAAACAAAGCAAAGCTGTAAAGTTGTTAATTAATATATTTGTTTACAGAACTATAATACTCCAACATATTCTATAAATAGTCCATAAAAAGAAGAAAACCTGAAAGAGAAAAAACAACTTGCAAACAAAATAACGTTGACGTTGTTAATAGTTCCTTCAGAAGAACTAATAATAACAAGAACATCTTAAGAATTCAATATTTAGTGCAGCAAAAAAATAGCAAAACACAAAAATACAGCTAAATGTTGGAACAAAATTTTAGAGCTAAAATAGTGCAAAAAGAATTCCGAATAGAAGAATCAAGGACATTTCGCTGCTGAAGTTCACATAATTTGTCATTTATCGAACTCAATAGCCATAACAACTTTCCGATTAATCCTACATTTTGAATGGATCTTTACTTTTTGTTTGATGACAAAACGAAATAGTACAAAATCCTTACCTCGGCACAGCTAATTTTCGAATAAAAAAAATATACATAAAAAAAGTTAAATGGTCAGTACCGCGCTGATATAATAATTGCTTTCAGGCAGATATTTCCTATGTCTGAACAAAAATATGCATACACCAAGCTTCTAGTTTATAAAACTTTGGGAACTAATGTACAGTCAAATATAGGTTGGTATAGAAAATTCTCTGAATCTGCTTTAACCACGGATCTTTATCAACATGACCTTTAGGTGTGTTCCCATGAAAGCGAAAAAACATAGTATACTACGCGTACTAAAGACTTAAATCGGCGCTACGATATACCCCCCCAACGATATAATCCCTAAAAATGTAATCGGAAATTTCTGGGAACATAATGAAAAAACAGCTAATGTTTGGGGACATTCATATTGAAACATCTCCCAATGAAATAAACCTCAATTAAATTTTAGTTTGGGACTTATATCATTTAAAATTCTTTTTGTAGGTAATTTCCTTTTATTTGGCTGTTATTTCACTTACAAATTAAATTTTTGATAATTTTTGGTACACCGGCTTCGCTATTCACAGTACTTCAACTTAAAAATTACGGATAGTCGGCAACCTTCAGGCTCGGCTTTAGGCTTACATTGTTATTTTTACTATTGGTGTAGGGTTATTTCAATGGAAGTTATTTCATAATGAAATAAGGCCCAAACATTGATTGTCAATTCATTTAATTTTTTATAGCTTAGTTATTTAAAATTTTTTTGGGAATTATTACATTGCTTTACCATGAGTATTACTTCATATTTTTGGCAAATCTTTCATTGAGAGTTTTTCATTAAGGCTAATATCCTCTTAGTCTTTATCTGATCTTATATCATCTACAATAGAAATAATGTAATGAAAATTACTGGGACAAAGAAAGCAAGAAATGTTTAATTTTTTGTAACAATTTTCTCTATGTCTGTGAAACATCAATGAAAACCACATGTGTCATTGCAAAAATTTTTTAAGATTTGCTAGAGATTGTACCGCTCAGTTGCCTCCGGCCCTTAAAAAATATGTTGCAGTCTGCGAAATAGCAGATAATATAAAATTTCCAGCAGTCGACAATAATTAAATCACGACTGCTCTTAGCGCTAGCATTAGTCATACCAGATTTATTACAAATTTAAAATGTAAAACTCTGAAATTTTAAGAGCGCTTCGAAAAAAAAAAACAACTTCATATAAAGTATCATCTGAATTGTTTTCATACGCATAACATTGGTATACACTTAAATATGTAAGGTGATTTAATAAGACCACTGATTCTTTGGAATTGCGAAAGTTTTTGTCATGTCATGTCATCTTAAGTTAACTTTTCTTTAAATTTAATAAAGTTTCAGCACCTCCAAAAACCTTTTTGAATCGTATACTTTTTTGAGACAAACGATTTAAGAATGTCGACTCAAACAGCCACATTCAGCTATTAAAATTCAGGTATGCCAATTAAAAGACCCTTAATAAGAAATCTAACAGTTTCGTTAATGTTTTGTACTTTAAACAGTGGCTGTCCTATGTTTACAACTGCGAAAGTTTTTGGACTTTGGCACTACGAATAGAATTTCTTATCAAGCGGCAGTATAAAAATGGACACAAAATTATTGACGACAAAGGTACACAAGTTTACTCAATTAAATTGATAGTGAACTTTTATCTTTTTATTTTATTAGTGGCATTATATGTGCATTAGGGTGTTTTTGCTTTTAAATTTTCCCGAACTAATTTGTTATTATTTAATTAAACATATTTTGAGTTTGCCTAAGGCTAGTGAAATATTTTCATATAAAAATGGGGAAATTAGAAACAAATTTGCAGATATATGGCTGCGGCATTGATATTTAGAGAATTTATTGTTCCATAAAACTGTCACTGAGCTTTTACTTAAGTATTGTCTAACTTACATGATTTTAAAGTTAGCATTTGGTGATAAATCAGCTATAACTAATTTATATATCCAAAAGATCTCAAAAGTTAAGTGTGTGTGATCAATGGCTCTCAAGTTATAGGTGCTGCTTTGTATGAACGAATACTTAACGATTTTGATCAATAGAAGAGCACAGGAATTATTTGCTACAAGTGGTTAAAATTAATTGTCTTTGCATTGATCTGAGAAATTCGACTCCGAGAAGTTTTTTTTAATTATTTACTAAAATCGATCAAAACTGATTTGCGATAAAAAGTTGAATTTGTAGTGACATTTTTAAACACAAAGGCTTTAATAATTTAACCTCGATATTCTCATTTTTAGTAAAATTGTCGTTTGCATCCCTTATATTTTTATATCGGAAAGCTTTGCCGATCTTGAACGATCTCAAATTCGAACTCTCTGTGGTTATATTACTACGAGTATATATTCATACATACGAGTACTTACTTAAAAATTAATATGAAAATTTCAGAAAAAAAAAACACTCTTGAACACCCTAATTTATATTTTCGCTTGGTTTTCAAGTTCAATTTGTCATTTATGGTTAATTGCGTTGGTAACAGCAAAGAAGCGGTCTAATACTGATGGACTTTTTATGTTGCTGAAGAAAATAAAACTTTGGCGCAATGGTGTTTGATGTATTTTTACAATAATTTTAATTTGGTTAAACTATTTTTTTTGTTTTCAATTATTTTGGAATTTCAATTTGATCAAATTTATTATTTTTATCTTTTTTTTTCTTTTAAATAAAGTGTTTTTATCAGATATTAAAGCTAACGTTATGTAAGTTACGCGCAAAGTCTTGCCCTCATGGAACAGGTGCCTTAGTACAAGCTATTTATATCCATGGTGTCAATTTTCACAACGAAGGGATAAGCCACACCTTGTTGTCGTACAACAATTACAATATACTCGTACACCCATATAATTTTCAAGCTTCTGTCACAGGCGACAAGATACAGCGTTTAGAGTGTTTTTTTGTATGAGAGCTGCCACACCCTGTTATTCAATCCCGCCAGCATTTCGCAAGGAACTTAGCAAAGACTGTGTGGATTCAAGTAACACATTTCAATTTTGAGTTTTGGTTTTTTCAATAAGAGGTGGGAGGTGCCTCATCTATTTGATCTTTAACTCCCGAATCCTTGCTCCGAACAACTGCGTATAGTCCCTCTGACATCCGCTGAAGTCATACGGCTGCACAAATATCCATGGATGTAAGATTAAATAAAGATAATGCTGTGACAGGCGGCTTTTGACAGTTCATTTACATACTCATATGAAGCAGTGGCCAGTGAAGGCGAGAGTGCCGCACGCAAGCGCAGAGAAAGTAAACTTGAACCCTATTTTTTTGCAAGTGCACATGTGACTTTGTTGCCATATTAAACTCTTTTTTAGCGCGTTGTACATCGGCCCTTCATTATATATAGTGACTTTCTGATATTTTTTTAATAAAAAAAAATGTAATTAAAATAACTGCAAAATTGTAGTCTTTTAATAAGAACAATGCTATTAAAAAAAATGTAGTTTTTATACGAATAATTATGATAATTTTCTTTAACAGATATTGTTGTAATTACCCATGCGTCAGTTTATCTTTAATAACTTGAATTTAATCTGAAATGGCGCGTGGACATTTTGCAAAAAAAAAAAATCCGTTAACATCTTGGCTCGACAGCAAAGTTAAGATTATCAAAAATCGTTTACAGCTGTTTCAGGTAATCTAATCCAATTTTAAAATGAAAAAAAAAAAAATTGTTTCGATAGTAAAGCAATTTAACAGCTGCGATTTTTTTCCATAATATATAGTCAATAGATTAATTTTACTTTATCAAAAACAAAGTCTAAATTTAGGTGTTGCGATTTGAACGCTTAAATGAAACCAATAATTGAAGTTTACTCAATATTTAAAGCAACAAAATAACGCTTGAAATATAAAAAACATTCGCTCAAAAGATGTATTTTCAGGGAAAATCTACGTAGAATATTATGATATATATTTTTTTCGAAACAATATGTTTGTATGATACTATTTTTAAGTGATATTTTCTAAAAAAAACAGTTTTACTTTTATTAAGATCGAAAAAGTGTTCACAAAAATTTCTTCAGGAAGTATATAAAATTTTGAGAGTTATTACACACTAAATGATAAGTCTCCAAAGTCTTAATATCCATTGCAAAGAGGATTTTTTGTTGATGTATATCATAATTTTTTTGAGAAATTTTCCAAAATTATACAATTTGATGTTTGGGGCGAAAGAAGCATTTATTTTCTCCTTGGAAAAGTCATATATATTTTATATAAGTTTAACAGTTGAACAGCCAGCTCAATCTGGCTCTCTTACAATAAATTGAGAACCACCTACATACTGTCAAGAAACCGGTCTGACATCGCAAGAATCACAGCGACCTGCATTGGACACTGGGCAATTGGCAAGTACGCTAAAAGATTGAGTATTTCATTCAATTTTCCTGCCGTAGTTGCTTGAACGCAAGCGAGTTTTCTTTGCAGCTGTCCAGCTTTAGCAAGAATCAGGCTAAGATGTCTTGCCAACCCTTTCTTCAATGATCTCAGCAAATTTTCTGAAGTTGAAATCGGATCTCTGCTCTACTATCTTAATAACGCTCACTGGATATAGTTATATTAACATCCATCAATTCGCCACGTCACGTAATGTGGTATTAAAATGGCAAAATCAGTGCTACTTTTGGCTTCAAGCTTGTTTTAAGCCACCACTTTAACCTAACTTTTATTTATGTGTTTTACTATTTTTGCACCTTTCTTAATTAAATAACTGTTACATCACTCACAGAAAGTTCTTTGAGCGATTTTCAGTGCTCAAGTAATTTATGCATAAAAATTTTATTAAATAGCAAGTGGTATTTAATGTTTCTGACATTTATTCTTTTGAATTTGTTTTAATTTTTTAACAGGGTTTTTACATTTATATGTTCTTAAAAGAAGCAGAAAAAATCCACTGCGTTTCAATTTTTGCAATAAAAATATATTCATTCTGCTTCAGCTGAAGCAAATTAGCACTTTTTCAATGAATTGAATTAAATTCATTTATAGTTCTTACCTCATAGTAAAATACAGCGAAAAACCTTTTGGAAAGTTAATATTCAAATTAAAAAGCTATTTAATATCCATTACACAATGCTACATTAGTCACCTTATTGAACTTTGATGTTATAATAAATTTTTATTATTTTTCTATTTTTATCATAGGTTCGTTCCAATGCAAAGCTTCTGATTCTCAAAGTAAATTTATTATGGGAAAAGTATAATTTGTTATACATTTAATATGCAATACAACACATGTTATCTTTGTACCAGCGTAATAGCCCTATCTTTTATTCATAAGCAACGCAATTGCAACTTTTCTATTGCTGACAAATACTTGTGCATTATGCAATTATCTGTAACTAGCATACATACATATATATTCTATGTTGTGTACGACAGCAATTACACTAGCTAACAAAATATGCGAAAAAAACGTTTTTTTGATTATCATTTTTTAAGGCAAATGTTGCGCTGACTACAAAATGCCTGCCAAATTGGAGTTTATCCTATCAATAAGATGTTTCCACTTATATGCGAAGTCATAGTTCAATTGATTTGTTATTAATATATTGCATGCAGCATTAAGGTTATTAAAGTTTGTTCCGAATTCATTAAGAACCATTGCATTGTTTGCTCAATAAGGTGAAGTGCGTTTTTCTTTGAAGGTGGCACTACGCCTTTGATATTACAAATTCCCAGGATAGTATGTTGCATAGCCTTCAAAATAAAGTGGTTAAAAAACGCTGGTTAAACGTCAATCCCTCGTTACCGACATTTTCCTTTAATAAGAGGTGTCGGCAAGCTTGTGAAATCTTAGCTTTTGAGTAAATTTAAACAAATAAAATATGACGTGATTGAGGTATTCAGAGTTACCAAGTTGAAAATGAGAAACTAACGGCCTTCCAAAAAAAATTGTAAAAATCCGAAAATTTTTTGCGAAAAAGTTGATATCCTTTTTTTTATAAAAAGAATTTTACCTCCAATCAACGTCTTTTACCTCCAATTAACAGCTTTTTTCCAAATTTTCCAATTCCTACTCGGACTGCGGCTTTGGCATACAATTGGTGGCCACTTGGCAGCCCTAGAGGTATACTTAATTTCAAAAAGCACAATATCGCCTTTCTTTATAAATATATATATATATATATGCAAAGATGTTAAACAAACACTAAGCTTAAGTTCAATTAGTGTTTATTTAATATTAGTTAAAAAGTTATTTTAGGTTAATTCACATATGAAATATAAAGTTTAATTTAAATAGAAAGTTTAATTTAAATATAAAGTTTAATTTAAAGCAACTTATAATTTATCAACTGACAATTTAACCGACGATTTCAACTGCATAACTTAACGCACGACGGAAAAACTACTGACTACTGACTCTTCTTCACGACTGCATAGACGGCTGAACATAACTTCTGACAACTAACTGCTGACTACTGCTGACAACCGCTGACAACTGGCTGCTGACTTAACACGAGTATTGACTACACCTTACATATATATATATATTTCATCCATTTTAATATTTTATCTCTCTTATTTTATTTTTCCCGCACTCAAAGCACTTCAATCATCAAGAAAAATACATTTTTCATTTTAAAATCAAAAACCTTGTTAGCTAGTGATATTTATAGTTACAATTTTCCAATAAATGTAGCAGCGGAAATAGCTTCAGCGCACCAGTCAATGGTATTTTCTGCATTTAATTGAGTAATAATTAAAATAAAAAATTTATTGGTACCGACAAGGATACGCTGTGTCATGTGGTAAAATGAAATGTGATAGATTTAAGGAATAAAAAATTAAAAGGACACTTAAAGTTCAATGCAATGTAGTTAAATTTTCATATGTCATGAAATTTACATTCAAAAGTTGACATAGTCCATTGTACTTATCTTCGAGTTGGAATTAACTTACGTTTAACTGTCATACATCATAAAAATTAATGGCTTAAACTTGGCATTCAATGCTCAACAGTTGGCGCGGTGGTTTTCGCTCAAGTTTAGTTTTGCCAATTAAAATGGCTTTTATCTTTTTTGGCACAGATACGTTCGCTACAATTCTTATCGAAGTCTTCTATATATTTTTAAGTTTTGTTTTTTTTCGTTTTTTTTTATTTAATACAAATAACAAGCGTGAAATTAGTTGATGTTTTATTACAGCTATTCAACTGAAGGTTAAAATAATTTCATATAAAAAAAAACAATTTTATATATATGGCAAATACATATGCCATATATCTTTATCTGCTTACTACGTTTTACAATTATGCAAAAGAGAAAAAAAAAATAAACTGAAATTTTTTAGTAATTAAAAATTTTAAATAACCTTTTTAAGTATAAAAGCTAATTTTTTGCGCAACTTTTTTTATTATATTAAAATATCGTATGTAATTTGGACATATCGTTGTTTCGCAGTGCAAAGTATATATTTTATGGTTGTTAAGTAGAGTGAAGTTAACAATTTTCGATGTGTAAACAACTTTACTGGCGGATATTAAAAAAAAATATATTATATGTTTGAAACTTTTTTCGATACCTACTACCACTACTTATATTATCAATATTATTTGATATTTTTCAACGTTTCATTTTCGATTTTTTTTTAAATTTTTCGGAAATTTAAGTCGGTTTTTCGATAGACATAATTCGTCAATTTACGACTTTGACTGACTTTTCGCTACTATTTGGTATTATCCGACTTTTTTGATTCTTTTTAGATATTATTCGATATTTTTCGACTTTTCACGACTTCTTCGGATTCATACTTTTCGGAATTTTTTAACTTTAATTGGCGTTTGTCGAGTAACTCATTCTATGTTATTCGACATACATAGACTTTTTTCATACTGTTTGAAAATTTTTCGACAAGTACTATCTTTTCGATATCAATCGATAATATTCGACTTTAATGAACTTTTTGAAAATGTTCGACGGCATTTGAAGGTCCTCGACCTTATTTTATACCTTGAAATTTTTTCTCTCGACACGGTTTTTGACACTGTTTGACAATTTTTTATGCTAACATAATGAAATATCGTTAAGTTCTCATATCACGACGTGAGTTTTTGCACTCGCCCGCTTAGTTTGAGTTTAGAAATAGCAAAAATACTCAAGTAATAGGTGAACTGTGTCATCTTAGTTTTAGACCTCAACAGACTGGTGATTTGCACAATTGGTGACTTCACAGAAATCGAATCTTGTAGGCATCTGATGAACTGAAGATGATATTGCTAAAAAATTCACAATTCGCTGAAAAAATTTGTTGGTTGATGAACCCTTGTAAATTGTCTCATCAGCCTTCTCACAGCTGTACAGATGATTTGGCTACACATTTTACTTAAAGTTTCATCACCAATGTCGTTGACTGAAACAATCGAATCCAGACATAGGAAAGCTGAGCTATATTCAGCTATCATGAGTTTATGCAGAAATTAAAAAAAAAAGTTCATTGCCAGAGTGCGAACAGTGAGACACTACTTTGAATTGATGTATCGTTGAATTCCTTTCAGCGATCATAACTAAACTTAAGTTATTATTTGAAATCATGTTTTGGCTAATAATTATGAAAGAAACTTGAGTGAATGAAGTCAAAATGACGCTACCAATTTACATTCATGATCTGGTCTGATCCTCTCATTAAAAAAGAATGACTCATTTTTGATCTTCGAGACAGATTATAATTATAATATCACATTAATAAGTTTACAGTCAGTTAAATATGTCGAAAGGGGACATATGTCGTTAACTCAAAAAGTAACCCTCAAATAATTTAAAAATCTGATGAGTAATTACAAAATACTCACACTTCGTTGTTTTGGCTTATAAGTAAAAAAATGTTTAAAAAAAATTGGCTTGTATATTAAAAAATTAAAAAAAAGATTGAAAAATCCGAAAATTGTTGAAAAATTCCAAAAATGCTGATAAATTCGAAAAATTCTGGTTTGACTAAACCGAAAATGTTAAAAAAGTCAAATAAGTTTAAATTATGCAAAAATATTGACAGATATAAAATAAGTTGAAAAATATGGATAAGTCAGAACATTTTGAAAATGTAAAATGTTGAAAAAGTTGGAAAATGTCGAAAATTTTCTCAGAATGCGATGCACTTCTGTATCACTAGCGTTAATGTTGGCGTTAGTTTTACGAAAATTTGCTTTAGAATTTTTTTTTAAATACAAGCCAGTAAAATGGTTCCCATACCAAAAACGTATTAAGTTTGCTGCATTTAAGTCTATCTTACAATTAGAGTATTCCCATCTTAGTCGCTTAAAAAAATGGTTCTCTTGTTGGAAAATCTAAAATAATCTAATAAGGTCAGTTTTTTTTAACCCTTAGTCTTTTTTTTCTTTAATACTATAGCAAGTATTTTTAGAAACTTATAGACTTAACTAAAATAGAACAGTCAAGGTCCTATGCACTAACGCAATCAAATTAATTGCACTACACTAAAAATCGACCAATGCAATTGCATTAACTTTAATGCAAAAAAACTGTTAAATCTTGCGTTAAATCCCCAATTGAAAATCACACGAAAGTATTCTTACTGTGTATTTGATCCAATTTGCAGCAAACTGCAATTTAATGCCAACGACAATGGCAGTGAACAGACGTCAAATGGCACGCAAAGAGAGCGCATAAAGCGCACGTATGCGAAAATAAAACACACACATTCATATACACGCGTGCCTAAGACGAACACACACAGATGCAACATTACCCAGTTGGGAACTGTAAGAAACTCTTTTAAGGTTTACTATCTAACATTATTAGAAAATATAGAATGTAATCATTTGTAAGTGGTAAGCAGAGAAGATGATGATGAGGTAAAGATAAGTAAATCGAAAATATCATTTTGTACCATTTTATATAGCTTACTTTGTAAGGCAGGTTGGTGCAGAAAAAAAAATAAAAAACTTAAAATAATTCTAAATAGAACACTAAGACGGTTGTGAATAGACATGTGAACAACCATAGGCTGTATTACTGCGTATTCGTTACTTTAGCATTTTTTGGACACAAAATAAACAAAACTATTTGTAGCATACTTTGTGATGTTTCTGTATAGATGGAAAGTGTTTTCACTCCACCACATTGCTTTTGTGACTTACCACGTAAGACAGAACAGGCTACAGTTGTTTCATTTATGTTGAATTTTATTTTGTTTTAGCAAATTCCTTAATATTGAACAGCAGCCATGCCTTGCACAGCTGTTTGTTAAGAATACTAAGTAAAATTAGCAATAGAGAAAGCCAACCCTCAATGCTTACGTAGGTAACCATGTTATCAAAAGTCGCAGCATGCTTTGCGGTCCAACTGGGTAGTGAAGCACACAAACATTGCAAAATGTCAAAAAAAAAAGTATTAACAGCAGTAAATAAAAAGTGCACACCTCTGACGAGTGTAACAACAAACATTGACATCAAAACCACAACGGTGCAATAGCGAAAAGTTGAAATGAAAAAAAATATTTTTACCACAGCGATAGGAGACGTTTGGGTTATATGGAACATAGAAATTTATAAGTTGATCAGTTTTTTAATTTTTTTCTGTCATTAAACCATGACGTATGAGTGACTTTTAGTTATAAAAGTATGTCATCTATAAACGAATTCGTCCTTCGGGAAGTGATTAATTTGCAGACAACTAAAATCATTTCAGTATTCTCATCGAAAGAGATTGGTATCAGCCTCGAATTGCTAGAAGTTGCTTAAATTCAGACTTTCATCAATTTTGCTTTAGGGTTTTATTCAACCTATAGGTTTTTCTAAGTCTTATGAACATGCAAAATGTTATCCAAATTGATTCAAAAGCTTTTTAGAATGTATCTGTACATTTCAAACTCATCACTGGAGTTTTTTGTTAATGACATTTTCAATTTTTCATTCATTCAAATATTTGACTTTGAACTCAGCTTAAGTTCTAAAATAAATAATCTCGTAAAACACACCTATCAATAATTTTTGCTAGGAAGTATTATTTTTCAAAAACTTAATTTTCAAATACAAAAAACACAAATTTCCCCTTACAAAATAAAAATGCAAGCTACTGAGCAAAACTAGCAAAAATGTAAAAAAAAATCAAAAATATCCGTCGCGCAAGAAAAAATACCACTCTTGCATTCAAAATGATGCAATCGCTAAAGTGCAAAAAATAGCAAAACACCACAACAACAACAAAGTAGTAACGCAATTGATAACATTTGGTTGAAAATCCATGTTTAGGGAAAAGCAGCTTTTCAGCCACCACACACACACTGCCTTGCTGTTACGATTAAGTGAAAATGTCGTAATAAAAACTTTCTCCTCGCATAATTTGTGATTTAATTTGAAAACTATGGCATAGATACTTTTTTTTTGTACCTATGAGATACAAAAGTATATGTTGCATTATTTATTTGCTAGTTGCTTTAAACTGTTGCATTCTTTTCCTTTGATCTTTTTTGCTTCAAATTTTTAACGTAGTTTCAGACACGTACTATTTGAGTTATCGCTCATTCAATCGTTGTTGCTTTTCCTTTTTGCTTTTTTCTCTATTTGTTGACATCCGAGTACGTAACCAACAATTTATAGCTTATTAAATTTGTTTTTGTTTGTTTTTTATTACATGTTCTTATAGAAAAAAAATAAATATTTTTCTCACATTTTTTTTTCTTTAATTCATTAAGCTTAGATTTGCTGCTGTGTTTGTGTTGTGAATTTTTAATTATTTCAATGCTTTGACGTTCATTCCGTCCGTTTTGTTGTTGACGTCAAAAATAAAAAAAAGAAATAAAACGCGATAGTAATTCTTCTTCACATTTGCATTCCTCTGTCAACAAGCGTATGCCCATTGATAATAATAGTGCAAACTTTGAGGCATATTTTTAGGCGAGTTTTGAAATTAATTATATCTTTAAATATAAATAATTCCAAATGCCAAACGTTTAAATATCCATATTTAAACATTTTCAAAATATATACTGTTTTTAGAACCAAAAACCATTTAACTTTTATATTTAGTACAGACATTGGTCATGCTGAGTATGTGATAATTTGTGTCATGAATATGATTTCCACTGGAAAGTTTTTGAGGCCTATTATAGAAATGGGTTATATTTTAGACAACTTCATTACCCGGCAAGAACGTACGATTTGGGTCTTTTCACTTTGTTTCTTGTAGCTAACTCAAAAGAAGAATCTATGCCAACAAGCCAGCAACCATTCCAGAGCTAATGAGCAAAAGAATAAAGCATATTGATAGGATAGAAAGCCAACTTTATTAAAATGTCAACGAAAATTTTGCGACTAAGAGGTTGAGTTGTTCAGCAGAACCGTTTATGGTCTATACTTTCTGAAAAGTTCTTTAGTATACTGAGAGTACATCCAGTTTATTCGTAATATTTTTTATATATTTTCTGTCAAAGCCAAACATGTCAAGTCCTTTATTTTGCTTAAGTTATGCAGTAAATAGGAAAGTACACCTTACTTTGCCTTTTCAAAAACGACATCCATGTTACCCCTATACTGTCCACATTCCATAATGTAATTTATGTTTAATTTTTTAATGAAACCATTTAAAAACATTACATATGTGTGTGTATTTGTCATGAAGCAAAGTTATTTTGCAAGACTTGACCTAAAACTTCTAGGTAAATCAAGGTAAACAACTGCCGCAGAAATGCTTAGTATGTTTATTTTACTACAAATTAAGTGCTGTCCAAGTAGTTATTCTTTGCGACTGTTGTAAAAGTAAATATTTTCTAAGAAAAAAAAATCAACGCATGAAATCAATCAAGAGTTGATTTTGTTAAAAAAAACTTGTAATATGCGAACATGTAGCGACATGCTTAACAACATACATACTCATATGCACAAAGTGTGCAACAAAATTGGTTGCCTCAATGTCTTCTGGTATAATTACAACTCAGCAATATCAGCAACATTTTCATTATTACTCCGTTTTTATTGCAAAAAAAAAAACTTTTGTTAGATGAAGTCATAAAAGATTAAAACAATGAATACATAAAAAAATAAAAAAAACCGGCACAGATTTTTATAGACTTTTTATTTACTTTTCTCTTTCAAGGTTGCAGCATAAGTTTTTATGGACTTTGCAGTTTCATTGCATTAAGTTTGATCTTTCCAGTTTTGTAATCAAAATGCAATAAAAACTACACAAAAAATTGATGGAAATTTTTATGAAACATTGACCGAATTCGCACTTAAGAAATATATGAAAAACCGAAGTGTCTAACATTTATCAAGATTTTGCGGCTTCTACAATGTTGTTTGACTTCTTCTTCATCGATAATTTTAACTTTTTCAGCATGTTATAGTCCTTTAATTTTATTGAGATTTTGAAATATTGTTCGGCATATTTTTTGTATATATAAATATTTTTAGTTTTCGAACGTTTTTCGACTTTTCCGAATTGTTCAACGTTTGGGGACGTCTTAAATATTTTTGACATTAAACAATTTCTGCAAAATTTTCCAATTGTTTTCAATATTTTTCGACAATATGCGACATTTTCAGACAGTAAATTACTTTTTGATATGTCTCGAGTTTTTTGCTGCTGTTTGAAAATTTCGATACCATTCGAATTTGTCAACTTCTGCCCAATTCTTCAATACTTCCCGATACATTTTGACTTTCTTCGACTGTTTCGAAACTTTTCAAGTCGATTTAATTACTTTTTGATGCATCACGGATCAACTCTCGATATTTTTCCATGTTATAATAGCAAACTATATGACATATTATTAATCCGATATGTTAGAAATTCAACCTTCAGAGTGAAAAAATTTGTAATAAATCATAGTAAATATGGCAAGTGTATCATTGACATTCCAAGTCAAATAATTTATTTGATTTATGTATTATAAATTGCTTAAGCAGGTTGTCAAGCCAGGTAGTTAAATGAAATGAAGTTGTCAAAGGACAAAGGTGATATATCAATTATTTTGTTAAAAATATATTATTATTAAATTAAATATCGACTAACCGGTTGCAACACTTGCAGTTTTTAAAGCAATTTTGCTTTTATCAATATATCACCAACGACACTAAGCAATATAAAAGCCGAAAAGTGCAGTATATACAGCAGCAAATGGTGACTTCGAAAATAGCCCTTTATGAAACTGTTAAGTTTTTAATAAATTTCTGTTGATATTTTTTTCTATTATATAAAATATAACTATAACCATTTGAAAGTTCAAAGTTCTTAAATTTATTTAAGACGTCACAAGAAGAGGTCTTGTATGATAAAAACCAATTTTGACTTTCCTTCTTTCTACGATAGCCATTCATATCCCCGAATATTCTATTCTTGGCTTATGTTCAGATTTTTTTTACTAACGGAATAAAAAAATTTATTACAAATAGTGGAACGCCATACAGGAAACATTAATTTCCGAATACGCAATACAACATTCACTTCCGATCTTTCATCAAGTGCTAGTGCAAGCAATAGATATAGAAAAAAGTCCAGTTGAATTAATTTCTTCAATTCCTCAATCAATCGACTGCCGATTCAAAATTAAAATTTTGATTTCTGTTATTGAAACAATAAAGGAATTTATCACTTTTCGTAAAAATCGAAATGTCTATACCAGACATGGAATTGTAATGAATTACATCAATTCTTTAAATACAAATTTTTATTGCAGGAATCAAGAGATCCATTCTTCTGCTAAAGTATTGAAAGTAGCGTTTCCGAGTTTCATAATTGGAATGGATTTCCGCTTTGCGCTCCAAAACTGACCTCCATCAACTATCTTTTAATTGTTATGATTTAGATAGGTAAAATAATAATTTGACTAAAAGGCAGACCCGTTAAGATGATCAATTTTTGCTAAAAACTATTTCGTAAAGTAGCAGACGTTAATTTTTGCATTGTTTATGTCATAATATACGCTATAACAACGTCTGCCTCTGATATTTTTTTTTTTTTTTAATTTAATATTACATAAAAATTCAAAAAATTCTATTAGCTCCATCCATAACTTCGACAGATGAAGTTTTTGTCAAAAGTAAGTTCATAATCACGCAAAAAATAAAAATTGCGCATCATGGAGTCGAGTTTTGATAAGGTCTACATGATTTTTTGGGCTTATGATTTAAATTTTGTAGCGCTAGTTTCCTCCAAAAACCTTTGAAATAATTATCACTCTTACGGTAGTCAAGCATCGAATTTTTCAACAGCTGGGGAGTGCCTTGAACAATTGTTGCCCGGAACGAAAATAGGTACTTTGACCATACACCTACAAATTGAAATGCGGAACAATTTTTTCTTCTTCCAAAGATTTTGCGGGGCGGTGAATCTTTCGGTCCCTAATTCCCCCATAGTTGCAGTCGACTACAACTTGGTAACACTTAGTTAAGCATACTTGATACTCATCGGCAGTATAAATATTTGCTTGTCATTATTTTATCTGCACAAATGTTGTTAATGGACGGGTTCCTAAATCGGCTCAAAAAAATTGGACAGAACTCGGACTACCTTAATATGAATGAGTTTTAGGATAACTGAACTATTGGAAATTATTTTCGTTGATTAAGAAAATCATTTTTCACAATTTTATGTGCGCAATGAAAAATAAGCCCACTATGGTTTTTTTAACGAACTTCTGTTTTTGTCAAATATTTTAAACATAACTGGAAAATGTAACATTTCTGCCACATTTTAATGACACAATTACAAAAAAAAAAACTGGAAGATTTATTTGGTCTTGCAAAAATGTAAACAAAATGCAAACGAAAAGCTTTCGGCCAAGATTTGTTGGGAAAACAAGTTTTCAGATTTCTATTTCTTCAACGATTTGCAAAAGTTGTCTGCACTCTAATGCCATTTAAGTTAAAGCGTTTTAGCAGACATCTAAAATGCGTTTTGAGCTGATTGCACATATGCAAATATTGCATGTTAAAAATTAACTTTAATTCATTTTTTATTTAAAAAAAAAAGTGCGTTGTTCATATGGTGCTGTAGTTTGAAGAAAAGTGCTTTGTTTTAAGTAAATGCAAAATTACTTACTGACTATGCTGTTCAATCAGACTTTCGATGTAATCTCCCTGCTCCATATTGTGAAAAATTTTGCGTGCTGACGACGGGTTCCTCAAGTCACCCAGTGAAGGATACATAGTTGACTTGAAAGATAGAACTAATAAATAACTATATTCCCTAAAGTATAAAAATGTCAAACAATGGAATTTATTGAGTGTTTTCTCTATAGCGCGGGCTTCTTTTCAACCGGTGCACATAATTTACTTATATTCTAATATGTGTAGAATTAGGCACTTTTAATCTTTAAATTAAAAACAAAAAAATTTTTTAATTTTTGAATTTTATTGCAATGAATAATTTTATAAAAATTAAGTTTTATTTAGAAGCTTAAAACTTTTGAGCGTAGAAAAATGATTCGTCAAGCTGAGGATAGTGAACCGACAAGCAAAGCAAACGCAAGCAAACTGAATGTACATAATGAAGACAGAGCGCAATGAAAATTGGAAAAAAAAAATTGCTTGTGGTTACAACAACAATAAACAAAAAATTGCAAGCTACGTATAAAAATACACAAAAAAAATGTTAAATAGAAGGTCTAAACTGATAAGAAGCTGCTCAATTAAAAAAAAAAAAAATTACAAAAGTATGAGCTCTAAGTTCTTATCTTCAGCTGAAAGTCTGTTGCTTCCAGCCTCTAATAGCTAAATATCTTAATGAGAGGTGGGCAATCAGAACTAAACAATTAAGTGAAACCAGAAATTGCAAAATGGAAGTATATAATGAGTTTTCCAATGAGAGCGACATGATATTTTCTTTCTGGAATAAAACAAAACTAAAACTTAGATAGAGCACCAATCTTTATTTAAATTTAAAGTGCAACCAATGCAATTATGTTCTAAAAAGAATATCATTCGAATGACCACTGCACTATGAGTTCAATTTATGACATTTTCATGCCATAATTTAATTGCATCATTTGCTGCTTACTGGCATATACCAATGGCTTAAGATAGCCCTATAAAAATAGATGCCCAAAGATATTGAGTTCGTACTTTTTGAAAGCCTGACAACGAATCGATTATGTGCTGTGAAACACGTAACGCCGTTTTTTTCGAACCACTTGTTTACTTAATCAATATCTTACAATTTCGGCCATATAATGTTCTTTATCATTGATCTGCACCGCTGCTTTTTCTTTTTCGAAAAAAAAAATATCGACTCATGATTCAATTGTGCCACTAATCACATTAAAGAGTTAATTGTACGAGATGTAAAGATTTCTCGATTTTTTTCGATACATTGCAAACACTATCAACTTAGCGATATCTCTTGAGTTCCATTGACTTAATCGATGTCTTTCCATACCACTCGATTTTATTCGATTAATGCTTTAAGAAAAACGTTGTTAATTTGAAATTCAAATCTTTTACACAAATTTTTGTCACTGATATATTTTTAATAAGTTTCACTTATTGATAGGTTCGGGCCTTAAAGAAAAACAAACGCTAAACAACAACATAAACGTAGAAGAAAAATTAGGAAAAAGTGTGCGGAAAATGCAACAGAGGTTACAACTTGCAACGAAAAGCTTCCTTGAGCTTTTGCACTTCCACATTTCTTAACAATTTTTGTTTTTTGTTTATTTAAGCCAAAAAATCAACTACAAAATTACCATTTTGTTTTTGTTTTTGTGTAGTTGCTGTATATAAAACAAAGTATCATGTTATATATCAATTCATAGAAAATGTATATAAGTAGTAAGTATCTATGTATAAAAAGTAATAGTAAAAATAGTAGTAAACATTGAAAAAGCGCAAGTGCATAAAAGCCGGTCTTGCGTTTTTCCTCGACCAGACTTTTACCGCGTAGATAGACTTTGCAGTAGATAGTTATACATGATTTAACCCTTAATACACCTAAAGTGTAGACTGAAGCTAAAATTCATACAAAAATATTTTGAATGCGATTTCACTCGCTAGAGTGTAGACATTACCTGAAGTCGCCAAATAAAAGATTGAGTTGCTCAAAAATCGCAAGAAATCTTATAAAAATTATTTATATTTTTGATCAGCGTTACCAATTTCTGAGTTAATTTAGTCCTGTCAGTAATTCTAAGGTAACTACGAAAACAGGAAAATCGCGCGAGATAATCATTACCATATCGAAATCTGGTACAGTCTAATTATAGCTCGTGGGATAGAAATTATGCAAAATAAATTTACGAACACGCCTACCGCCCTTGCAAATAGAAAACTTAAAATTCTATACTGTGGAATCTGTTTCAGATATGTAATACAATCGAATTTCACAGGAATACTACGAAGTGTTTGGATAAGCTGTGGAGAGTGTGGTGCCACCCATGCAAGCAAATAGGTTGTGCAACATAATTTCATACAAATGTTAGAAATGGCGGGATCACGCAACAATCAAAAAGTTTACGGATTTTGACAATAGGCCTAGCCCTACCTATACCAACCTATAAGGGGGATCCCTTAAATTTGTGGTCCGGAGCTATAGCTCTACCTTAATTCAGTTATGTATCGAGCGTTCTTTGAGTCACTAAAATTTGCATTGGATTCATGTTCAGCCTTTTATATAAATTTGTGCTGGAATATAAAATTCATTTCCACAATGCGCAGCTGTTCCAAACGACTAAGCGACAGACTTGCAGTATTGTGTTCAGACGATCATGACCGGTGCTGCCCAGAGAACGAGCAGGCTCATAAAGAGCGTAAAAAAGCGTGGACGTATACAGAATTCATAAACAAATCACACATGCTCATCGTGAGAGCGAATGATTTTGTTAGTGGGCACCAAAGATCATGACTTTTAGTAGAAAGTGCACAAATGATAGGGGAAAATAGAGAAATGTGCGACACACCATTTCCTAACTCCATAAATTCCACAAAAATCGATATTTTTGCAAATTTTAAAATGGTACGCAAACCTTTAGTTTGAGCAATTTCTTGAAACGATTTTGAGATTTTCAAAAATGTTAAGGAATTGTGTGAATCCGCTTAAACTAAGTCAAAAACGAAAAGTATCGATACTAAACGTTTATTAAATGATTGGAAATTATACAAAAATTAGGTTTTTTTTTCCAAAAAAAAAAAAAAATATATAAATGAAAGAGATTGAAGTTTTGCAGATTATTGATATGCCAAAAACTTCAAATCCTAATGAATGTCGCTCGCCTTGAGAAAGTATAGCCTTTTCTCTCTAGGCATTAAAAAGTTGAAATAATAATAAGTTCACAATAATCCATCCATCGGAGCCAAAAATCGAAGTCAGAATTTCTATAATGCAAAAAACTTGTATACCCCAACTTCCTCTACATGTCTTGTGACATGTAACAAGTAGTTCACCTCAGCATAAGCGTCATGGAAAATGAAAGAACTTTTAATTTTTATTTGTTTTTTTATAAATAAAATGATTTATTTAATTAAATTTAATGACTAAACTTAAATAGAACATATATTCAATATTTCATATATTGTAATATTATGATTTTTATAATTATAGCTTACGATTTCATCATAATAACTATTAAAGTTTAATGTTTTTAACATTAACAATAATTTCTTTGCCTCGTGTGTGATTTCTATAACATTGAATTGCTTAGATATATTTTTAAAATTAATGCGATCATATGCATCTGGATATTGAAGTTCATTTTCATATTAATTTCAAATGGTAAATGGCGTGATTATGTTCCTCAATAGTATGTTCATTTAAATACAAGTAAATATATACTACATAGTACACATATGGCTAAAACATTAGTATGCTATTATGATAGTTATGTAGTACATACGGTAAACTTATTACTAATCGATGCTGCAAGTACTATTTATAATGAGCATTTTAGTAAGAACAACTGCCACAATTGTGGCATGCTCTTCATTTATTTTTAATTTTTAACTGAAATTGAACAAAAAACAATGGGAAAAATATAACGATTTTTTTAAAAAGATTTTTTAGCAAACTATATGAATATTTTGAAAACTCAATTCTATGATTTTATTAATATTTTAAAATTTTTATGTAAGAAAATGATTACTTTCGTGAGTTTCAGTGGGTATAACAGAGATCACAGATTGACTGGCAAAAGCCAAAAAAAGTTCCAAAACCCTTCCCACACTACTCCCATCAAAAACTGGAAAATGTTCTCAGTACCAAGCAAACGGTTGGTTCTTCCAATAGTACGATTACAGCTTTAATGAGACAGACAGGCGTTTTTCCATGCATTCGATTAAAGAGAAATTCAAAGACTCCAAGTACAATAAGCACTTTTTTACTGGAGGACCACCGCAAGCACCAGCATTTGTATTATAGTCAGGACTTTGTGGTAGAGTAAGCACTAAGATCAATAGTACTGAATTATAGGGTGATCAAATTGTAATGCAGTCCTGTGACAGTGATAATTTGTGTTATAATTTTGTGTAGATAATTTGCATTTATCTACAGACGTTGATAAAAGACCCCGCACTATATGCATGAGAAATAGGTTTCTGGCATCCTGAATGAAAGTCTAAATCGGTACGAAAAACTCGTAAGTTGGATTTTGAGTTATTGTCCTACAAAGCGCCTTATTTTACGTACCCTGCATGTTAGGTTATCATTTTTAAGTATCGATATCTTGAGAACTATGCGATTTATCGCTTTTTTTTAACATTTTCGATTTATTTCGATGTTCTATTGAAAAGCATCATCAGATTGTGTTGCCGTGGAAATTGTAATCGAGCCTTTTGGAATGGCTACGATTTTCGTGGCGCAGCTATCGGATGACTGTTTGATATCGGTTGTTTTTTTTTCTGATACTCTTAACAATGATATCAATTTTGTCTGCATCTTTATAGTTGAATAAAACTGTCAAACTTTTCTATGCTTTTATCGGAAATGATCTGTCATTATTATATATTTCAGTGGAAAACAAAGCTAAAAAACATACAAAAAAATTTATCTGTAAGTTATTAGAGCACGATTAAGACAATACTTCAAATATTGAAAGTCATATAATAATTTTGATGTCTAAAAATGTGCAACTTAAGATTTGCTAGCTTTTATTTGATGTTTTCCACCATGCATCGCATTGCATATTTTTAGGCGGCAATGATAATTATAGCTCTCATTATCAGAGTAAGATCAATTTCAGTTAAATTTAAAATAAATTTATTTTTTAGAAATATATTTAAGATATCATTTTAAACGTTGATGTTATTTTATTTTTTATTCTAAAATTTATTTTTTTATAGCTGTATTAAGTACCATGCAGAAATTACATTGAAACTAAACCTCTAGTTTTATATTTTTAATCATAAGGGTATTCGAGTATGCTGCATTCGAGTATGGAAACCGTTTCTTGAGATTGGCTCAAGATTTCGATATATCTTACTTTAAAGTGTAATAAATTTAATTTTCATAGTAATGGTTGAAAAACCTCAAAGTCCTAACGTGTTAGAAAAATGAACGTTGAAAATTCTATTAGAAATATAGCACTGAGTTGATTTTGGACTGAGTTCAGACATACTACTCACGGAAATATGTACTTAAATTTAAGAATATCAAAATCTAGAGCCAATCCAATGAATTGGTATGAATACTTAGATTCAATAACCTCGAGAGGTAGTTGTCGTCTTTACAACAATCGACATCACGTTTTTCCGTGGAACTGTGTTGCACCGGCAAATTTAAGACTGCTACCTTATATTTAGCATTAAAAAATCTTTTAGAAACCAAATTTTTCATGGAAATGATCGAAGAAGCTCCATGCTATTTTTGCGACTGAAAAGATCACGTCTCAAAATTCAAAGCCAATGTAAAGAATTAATTTGCATTCTCGGATTAAGTGATTTTGGAAACTATCAAATCATCAGAAATTAAAAATTTACGAAACATTGATTTCAGTGTATTTTCTGCATAGTTTTTTATTGAGTTCTATTTTCTTATAATTTAAGTTTTTAGTCCTTATACGTATTAATGTTTTAATTAATTTTTAATTTTTTTTAAAAATAGTGACATTATTCTTTAATGTCAATTAAAGATAACACATTGTATGGTTTCTGAAAGTGCATAAATCTTTAAAATCAATCATAATAAATGCCAAAATGTTATTTTCGTATAATATCACGACAACCTACAAAAATATTTTAATGCTGCTTTTTTCTTTCATACTAAAAACTTATTAACTATACAACTTGAAAATTAAAAATTTTATTTATTACCATTGGCATTAAATTATAGAAAGCATTACCAATGTAAAAATTTAATAAAAATGTTTTTAGTCCCATAAAATATTTGCTTGGCAAAAATATTTATTCAAGTCTTATATTATTTATGTTTTTTTCGCTTAGCTTTTGATGAGAGCTATTTGGTTTCTTATTAATTGTGGTTTTTTAATTGGTTTTATTAATACTAAAGCTTTTGGGCTATGAATTTTATAATTTCATATTTTTTAAAATTTATTTTGGTGGTTTTAAAGAGTCAATTGCCTCTATTCATTTTCTTTTCAAACAATCCTTCCAAACTTTTATTAATGCGGCATTATTTTTAATGATATTATGAATATCTTAATATTAAACTAAATTAATGAACATAAACTCATTTAGAAAAAATATAGTTCTTCTTCTTCCTTGTTTATAAAATGGTGTATCAGAAACGTCGTACATTGGGGAATGGTATAGTTCTGAAATCATGATGGAAAGATATATGATATAAATTTTTCTAGGTTCTCTCAACTTTAAGAAAATTATAAAGAATTTTAACTGCGGCTACTTTGTTGATAGACCATGTTTTAATTGTAGTTTTGTTACAAAAGCTATGATTTTACATTTTACTGGATGGAGTACAACTTTTCGTTAAAAGAATTTAACCATTTTTATCATTAGGGCCTGCAGGCAGTTGTAACCACCGTTCTGTAAATTGAATTAAAGAAAACAAAATTGTACTAAAAATAAACCCAAACCGAGGCGCTTTTAGGCTTCAGTGCGTAGATATACTAAATTTTATAAATTTCTCAATAAAATCAAATTTTCTCCAAGCTATAATTTGTTTTCCGATTGCTACATAGATTTCAAAAAATGGCATTTCTTCGAATAAAAATTACGAAATAAAATCTTAACCCTGATGAACCTAATGATCAAAGCATTCTGACCTTTTAGATTTTTCTTAAGAGAAATTTTTCACATTTAGAGAACTTCACTCACTCTCTTCTTTACATTTTACGAATATATGAAAACAGGAAGTACTGGAAAGTCTTTAAACATTTTTCCAGTCATAAATCTCTTCACTCCGCTTCTGAGTTTCCTATGAAGTTCTTCTTCGCCCTTTTATTTTACCATTTTTGAATTTAGTGGTAAATTTTATAAAATCTGTTTAAGTAAAAATAGTTTTGACAATTTCCATACAGTCGTAGTAAGAGTATTCTTTCTTCAAAAATTTCACAATTTTGGGATTGCTCCCATGTGAGTTTCTTTGGTATTGTTTTTATAAACGAATGAAATTGGAAAACCAATAGAACTATTGAAAGTCCTTGGAAGTGTAGCTCCTTAACATAAAACTTAGAAGCAGCATCGATATCGGCTCCTATTAGAACTCATTGATAACAAAGAGTTTTGTGAAGGCCCTAGAAGGAGATGAGTGACACAAGAATAAAAATGGAGAACGGAAGATTTTTAATGAATTTGCTTGAAACATAATTTTATATGTATATGTAACTTTGATCAGTGATTTTAAATGTAGCAACGTGTGGAGGTGGATGTGGCATGAGGCTAAATTTGACACCTGCGGATCTTTTTCATAAAAACTTATTTTTATTTATTTGGAATCCCCTCTCCTTATATAACAATGCCACAGTGTATGATACTGTGTTTTATGCTAAATCTATGGTTGCCCGAACTAAAGCCCTTTATTTTCAGAAATGAAATTATTAGATACGCTCTGCATTTCACTTCCGAGTTATATTCATACGATTTTGTTTCACTTCCACTCAGAAGTAATATGTGAACAGCCTGTATATCTCTTTTTAAGGGATTTTTGCTCTTTCATCCAATAATTTCAAAATGAAATATATCAAAAACAAGTCAAACGAAATTTAGTAGCATGTATGGACAGCCGCAGTGATATCACCAGTGATAAATGTTAGTGATAAATGATAATTTTAAATACTTTCTACGCGTATTAAAAAATAATGCAAGACCAGTGTGAAATTTCAATTTTTTTTTTTGTATATTTGTAACTAAGAAAATTTTAGAAATATGTAAATCATATATTATAAATGTCTAAATACAATTTATAAAAATTACAAATAAATTTTAAAAATAATATCATATGCAATAATTAAAATGTGTATATCACCAGAAATACAGTTCGCCAAGTTGGATAAAAATAAAAAAAAATTATCAAACATAAAATCGATTTTTAAAATTAACCCCCATTATTCTGAAGCTCGTATCAAATGACACTGCAGCAAGCTCCTAAAAATATGCAACGAAATAAATTATTCTAATTACATACGTATACAAAATTTCAATTTACAATTTAAGAAAAAATAATGTAGCACAATTTTAGCAGCTCATTGCTATTATTGCAACAGAATAAGCGCGTTAATGAGTAAAAAATTAAACACAAAATATCTATGATAAAAAAAATGTTTTTTTTTTAAATTTAATTAATTTGCAGCTTCTGTAAATTATCATTTATTTGATATAAGTAACATCAAACATTAAATTTGCAAATACTGCTTTATCACAATGTAAAATATTAATAATATTAATATTACTTTCTAAATTCAAATATATTCAGTTTTTTTTTATAGCTTTAATGCACCAACCAATATTATTAATATTAAAAATCCTTACGCTTCATCTCTTATATATTATCTTTGCAAATATTTTTTTTTATTATTAAATAATTTTTATTAATCAATGTGGATATGTTGTGAAATTATGAAAGTAGGAATTTGTGTTTTAGGAAATTTTGTATAAATCATTTGGAAACATTTGAAATTTAAAGGCAAAATAAATATTTCAGTTGAATTATGCAATTCAAAATATTTTAAAACAAATGTTCAGATATATGGAGTTTTGTCTATTACAAAATATTGTATGTGTTAAGTTATTTATTTGCTAATATTTTATTACTTTGTTTTGTTTTGCAATATATATACGATTTTACGCATTATCCATGAATTCTAATGTGTAAGAAATCTTAAATTCTATCTCTAATGCACACTAACTTGTATTCGCTGAAACTATTACTTTAGATGTATGTATGTATATAGTGAAGCAAAACAACTAAGGGCTTTGAAACTTGGAAATATAAATAAATTAGAAAATACTTTCACTGTGCAACAAAAAATGTATTGTACACAAGAGAAAATACAAATGACCGCTCAAAAAATTATTGTAGGGATAATAGAAGTTTTTCAAAAATTTTGTTCAATTTTTCAAAAATTTTATTTCACTTTAAAAATGCTCCATCTTCAAGAAGAACTAGCGAAAATTGTTCGATTTTTTTTTATAATTTTAAAATTCTTAAAAATTGAAAAATCATTTGTCTATGTATTTATGTGTTCAGTAATTTTCTAATAGTTACACCAAAAGAAATATCATTAAGACAACTCAGTGATATTTATGAAATTTTTACTTTATTTCATGAGAGATCTCAAAACAGTAGCTATAATGCTACTATATTAATAATATGTGTATGTATTGTTTTGTAAAAGCTAGAAACACAAGGAAAGCTATTACATACAACAAACAAATTTGTAGTTTGAAGTTAAGAATTATTTCAAAAATTATCAAGTGGTATGTATGGCTTAAGGACGGAAGCAACTTTTGATAGATGTTATATATGAAAATATTTCAGAATTCATTATGTAGTTTATATATTTCGGATAAAGCCTTTTATTATATTAGTTAAGGTTTTTTTGTTTTTTTGTTTAAATGGCTTATGGAAAGTAGAAAATCTTTAGCATATTTTAACGCCAAAAAACTATGAAATGAGTAAATAAGCTTTGGCTTATCTCCTGATCTTTTATTATATAATTCATATATCCCCAACTTCAATTTTTGTTGCATTCATTTTATTCATGTTGACATACATATTTCCTTATACTCTTTATTTTATGACACTCTTCTTGGTCACATATTAATATATTTTTATTTTTGTCATAGCATGTGCTAGGCATGTAACATAAATAGTTTTGTTTTGAAACGTCATTGTGGCAAGTTTTGTCAATTGTTTTAATTTTTTTTATTACTGTTTATTAAATGATTGCAATGGTTTTGTGACTATGAATTAATTTTGTGTAAATATTGCAAGATTTGCAGTCAACCTTCCCAAAATCATTGATATTTATGTTCATGACTTATAACTGGTTGAGTTAATGCAGAATATCAGGCGTGTTATATATTTCAAATCTTGTGAATTTCATAGAAATTTATTTGCTTTCGTTTCACTCGAAATTGAAATGCCGAACATGCCTGCATACATAGTTTTCGTTAGCAAACCCATAAAACTTTCACGAGATCATCAAAGAGATGATATATTTTTATATAGAAAGATTTGTCTCGAAATCATTTACCGAGCTAGAGCAGAAAACATTTCTATATGGTACATAATTAATTTTTTTTTTACAAAAGATATTTTTGAATTCAGTTAATATCGTTCAATCTAAAAATGAGTTGAGTCAATTTGAAAGTTATTATATAATGTCAGCTATGCCGATAACTTTAGAATTTTCAAAATACTCAAAGCTATTTTGTTATATGAATTTCAAATAAAATTTTCTGAACTTTTTTTGTGTATTACAAATCGAGAATCCATTTTACAGTGCACTATTACAGTATAGTTACTTGCTATGCATAGCAAGTTCCAAAAAGGTAACCATTCTCGCAATATATATTTTGTCTGGGTTTCTTTCAAAAATTTTTTTTTTTGTCTTCATAATTATGTTTGTATGTTTATATTGTGTAAGTCAGACTGCATTTGTTAGCACTTTTTGGTCTTTTTATTCTCTGTGTATTTTTATTTGTTTATTTATTTACTTATTGAAATTTTGTGTTTGATTTTTTTGCAGTAAATGTGCTTAATTGAAATTGAACCAAAATCTTTATTAAATTCTGTGATGACGTATTTTTTGTGTTGTATAAAGATTGATTTTGTTCTGTAGTGTTTTGTTTCAGAGATTGTTGTGATTATATTAAATGAAAAATATATTGAAATTATATCATAAAAGTTATTTTAAGAGAAAAACCATAACTGGCATATACCTAATTAAAAAAAATATTTTTTTATTATTTCAGAAAATATTTTTTTTTTTATTGCAAAAAAAAACTTTTTTATGACTTTTCCTTTAAAAATTATAAGTACCTACAAAATTTAACTCAGTGTAATATTTTTTTCACCATTTTGTGTTTTTTCTTTCAAAAAAAAAAATTTCTGATCGCTAAATAAAATATTTATTTTTTATTTTTAAATCGGCATATATAGTTCTTAATAGCTTTTTCGAATTAAAACACAGCTTACGCTTAAAATTTATCAAAGTTAAATAAAAGAATTTTGTCTAAAATAAATCTATGGCATTTATTCCTCATTTAGTCTCACCTCTAAAGATTTTTAATTCAGTTAGAGTGAGTCTTCTAGGATATTAAAAACAAATTTTTAAAATTTAAATCCTCACAAAAATTTCTTCATTTCGTTGACTACTTACGCACACAATTTACTCTATGAAATTTACTGGTTTTTTAATTGACTACTGACAAAAATACACAAAGTTTACTATAATACGGCTATAACACGTAATATCTACATATGAAGAATCAATCAATCAATTTATAAATATATGCAAAGAATGTCTATATGTAATATATAAGAGAACTTTCTTTTTATACATGAAATGCTTTAAGTTTGAGAAATACATATAATTTATAGTTTTTACTCTACAATCTTATAATATAAATTATGTAGCTACTATGTATTATATAATGTCTCACTTATGAAATTTTGTTTTCAATTTTATTATCAAATAATAATGGACTATGTGTTTTTAATTCTCTATATATACTAATTTTTCATAATTTTCGAGATTATGAATCAGTTCCATATTACTTTGTTACTGTCACTCATACAGCATTACAGCTTTTTTCTATTGAAGCAATTTGTTTCTATTATATTTTTGGTATAATAATTTTTTAAAATTTAATTTCAACTCCCCTACTTCCAACTTGATAAAAGTAAAAAAAAAAAAAAATCATTTTAAAATGTTTATAAAACTAAAGCACCCTAAAATATGTGTATGCACCTTAAGACTATTATACTTAAACTAGCATATATAAATTTGAAATAGGAAAAAATAAACAAATTTTTATTAACTATAGCCCAAATAATGCCCACCCTTTTATAAAAAAAACTTTCACACTTTTTAGCCCACCCATACTGTTCGATCACACTTACGCTAAATTAACGTATTAAATGTAATTTCCAACGTAACACAAAATATGCTATAATACGTAGTCCAATAAATGTAGCAATTAACGCCACTGCATCAATCCAATAGACAGCATCATCCATTGACATCTCTTCGAGGAATTTCTTTGGACTACGAAAATGACAATAGATTTCATCGCATTGCAATTTGGCGCGATCCATTCCATAGATTGAGATCATAGCACCTAGTTGTAGAATATAATTTATCAATGCACTTCCAGCATATTGATTAACTTACCTTCAAAACCGTACCGCACATAACTCACATAAGTGACCCATTGCAAATAACCCGGTATTGTATTGAAATTAACAAAAAATCCTGAGAACAATATCGTTGGTATTGTTGTCACCGGTCCAAGGAAGACTCCAGTTTCAATATTCATGCCAGCACCTATGAGTAAACCCAAACTTTGCGCCACCAATGACGTCAGCACACAAATGAAAACGAACATTGAAATGCGCTGCCATTCCATGGGCTGCGATGTCAAGTAGTAGACAACTATCACATATACGCTGGAGAAGACAATCTAAAAGAATTAGAAAAAAATATATATCAGTAATATTTCTGGCTCAGACAAAGGTCGTCCCTTAAAGGGACAAAAGCTTTTTGGTCTGTCCTTATGACTCTTAGTATCCACTTACTTGAAACGGCAGATCTGCCATTGTCTTGGCAAAATAGAACGCTTTCAAAGAGTACCAATAGTTGAGATGTTCCCTCACAAACACGGACATTTCTGTTGGAACTGTAAAATGATACAAACAATTATTAGCAATCCTTAAAACAATCACGCTCCCCACTCTTCATACTTACATGTTAATATTGTCGGCATCATGGCGGTGAACATGGTAAATAGTGTGGTAAAGAAAATGCAGCCAGCATTGCTCATTACCTTAGATGCATCATTGCCGACATCATAGTAAATCATGCCAATAATTGCACCCACAATAATGTGCGAGGCAAGACGCATATGCGTCAGCATACGATCACGTATTATGGTGAGAAAAGAACGTTTTAATAATATCCAAAATTGTGTCCAACCAGATGTTGGAAAAGTCGATGTGTTGGGTAGCGTAATGACGCTCTCATGTGAGTCCAGCAATGAAGTAGTGCAACCCGCACCCGTGGTGCTACCACCACCAACAGCATTAGAACTGTGTCCACCTTTAGAGTTCAAACTACAGCTATCCTCATTGGCACCATATGGTACAACGGTAGTATTGCCATTTTCATTTTTTTCAGGCATGTTAATGACAGTGCAGTCTGAGGATTGCGACTGCTGTGTTTCGAATTTTGGTGGTTTCAGCACACCACTCAAGTCGCCGCAATCATCATCCAATTTTAGTTTTTCATCTTCCAATGTTATAGTCTACAGTGATAAAGAATTTATTTAGTTTTCGTCATTAAGTAGTCCTTATCCAGCTTACTCACCGTATTACCATTACCCTTGATTATGTCGTTGTCAATTGTTCTTGTATTTGACAAGTCAATACCATAATCCTTATGACTATATTTCTTGCACATGCCAGTATTTACTGCGGAGACCAGCTTAGGCAGCGCTTCACCGTACTCGCCGGATGCTACTTCAAGCACATAGTCCGCAGGATTGTGATACGATGGACAATTGAAACCGAGCGATGATAAAAATGGCACTAAGCCACGTACACGCCCCTGATACATACATTGTCCTTCAGCTAACATATACAAATGATCGAATTTCTCGAATAGACGCGCCGATGGTTGATGTATGGTACAAACAATGGTGCGTCCACCACGTGCCAAGGACTTGAGCAATGAAATCAATTGGAAGCATGTCGAACTATCGAGTCCGGATGTGGGTTCATCGAAAAACATAACTGGCGGGTTATTAACTAGCTCTAGTGCGATTGATAATCGCTTGCGTTGTCCACCGGATAGATTGCAGGATTGTGTGTTTCTTGATTCAAAGAGACCAATAGTCTCGAGTATTTCTTCAACAACAGCCTTCTTGGCAGCTTTATTCATATTTTTACCTAATTTTAAGTTGGCCGCTACCATCATGGCTTCACGCACGGACAAATTGGCGATGAGTACATCATCCTGCATAATATAACAGGAGAGCTTACGAAAACGACGTAAGTTTCGCTCTTTGCTATTGATGAGCACACTGCCACTGAGTTGTGATGTTCTGGAAACAAAAATTAGAATTAAAATTTTTCAGTTAAAATGAATCATTTGGAAGGATCGAAGCAATCCAACAGAGTGCTGAATTACAGATTAAAATTCGTGAATTTCTTTAGAATTTACTTAATAGTTCTTAATGAAAAAAAAGGATACTTCTGATAAAATTTTATATAAAATATTCACATTTAATTCTAATACGATTGAAAGAACTGTCACTCTTCTACAAACACAATTCACAAAAGAACCTTTCTCATATAATCTTGTTAAACTCTATGTCCTCAATTAATAAATAACCCAGACAACAATTCAACAGCAAATGGACAAGACAATAAAAATAGAACGTAATCGGAAATGGCATCCTTAATCATTTGAAACATCACCACAAACGCCTTTACTAAGTCCTAAACAAAACAAAAATGGAATAATAAAAGTGAAGAAAATATGTCATCAGCTTGTAAGCTGCGTGCAGTTGTGTCTGTGTGTGTGTGTGTCAGTGTCATTTGAAAAAGTGACAAAAATAAATGAGCAAATCGTGTCGCAGTCAAAGTCAATTCAAAAAGGCAAACATCCAACCCCAAAGGAATCTGTTTATGTCATCTATAAGGCAGAGAAGTTCAAAAGGAAATAAAGAAATTCATAATAAAAATTGCTAACATTTTTATTGGCTGCTTGATTGTTGGTCTTCTTTTTTTTTTTCAAATGATACCTATGAAGTTCAGAAATCTATATTTAAATTTCTCATAACTCTCGACAAATGTTACCTACTACTCCACAACTCAATAATGCACGCTACTCACTTGTATCCTGCCAAAATATTCATCAGCGTACTCTTGCCCGCACCCGATGGCCCCATAATGGCGGTAAGTTCACCATTGCGAAATTTGCCCGATACAGCTTTTAATATGGTTTTAAGGCCAAGTCGCCGTCCTTCCGACACTGAATATGATATTTCCGTGAATTCGATATCAACGGGCGGTCGTTGCGGCAGATGTGTCAGTGTGACGGTACCCTTCTTTGGACCATTGGAGCTGTTGCTGCTGTTTTGAATTTTCGGCGCAAGTATATGATTGCCGGAAATGCTGCCATTGCAGAGGTTATTTTGTGAGCTGAAAATAAAAATAAAAATTTGGAGAGAAATTGTGTTAGAAATTTAATTCCAATGCAAAAGATATTTGATATAAAATGAGAAATAATACAAATTAAAATTAAAACAGTTGGTTTCAGTTCGAAATATCATATTATATTTTCATGGATATTTAAGATACATAACATTCAGGAAAAATAGCACTTTATCTTAAGCTTTCTGATTAACAAGTTTGGTAATCAAATCTTGATGACTAGTGTTACTTTTAAACTAAAAAAAAACTATTACTTCACCCATATAGAAATTCTATTGTTACAAAAAGAACCTTGCATACTTTACGTCTTATACACATACGTTTTCTTGTCATTCCAGATATCTCTACCCACTGGATCCTGTGCCTGCAGCAGCGTATTTACGTAGCCATGTTTTGTCCAATTTGTTTGCACCATAGATAAAGGCCGCGCTAAAGTGCGACTGACATTGCAAGACTTCACCTCTAACGTATCGGTTACATTTTCTGAAAGTCTATGCTTTTGTTTTTGTGCTACAGCAGCGGCAGTTGTGGATTGGATTGCATTGTTTAGATTTAAGGGGTCGACCACTGCCTGCTCATCCGCCTCCTTAATAACAGTTTTTATGAAAGAGTTTTTATAAATATTCAGCACCAGCTGTGAGTCGCTATCAGAACTATTACACTGTGAATTCATTGAATCCAATGTGGAGGAAGATAATATACCCACATTATCCTGACCAATGTTGGTAGTGGTGGAGAATGCCAATGGTGGTTGTGTGGCATGGGTATTTTCTAAATTATCAAGAATATTGCAGCCGGATGTGTAGGACATTTTGTTCTGTTATGTTGTGTTGAAACAAAGTAAGTAGAGTTTAATTTCTTATGTTAAAACTTGAACACTTCATTATTTTTTTATATATCACTTAGATCCTCTTTTTATTTTCATTAAATTGGCGATTTTCAAATTTATTATATTTTTTTTTTTTAGCATTTGAGTTAAAGAACTGTATTGGCTTTTAAATAGTATCACAATTTTTTTTTCGATTTTTTTCCGCACGATTAAATCCGCGTTTATTTCGTTGAGCTTCTCAGCAACGACTGTTTCAAGCTGCTTTTAGTTCAGATCATTGTTGGCTTGCATCTGGTCCATTTCTGCTTATGCCATAATTGTTATTTTTTTTTATTCTTTCTTTCTTTTACTTTCGAGTGTCATAATCAATGTGCGTTGAAATGCATACTTAAGGGAATGAGCGCATATTGAATGAATGCATGAATGAATGTATGAGTGCATGATGAAGAAACGCCATAAAATGACAAAAAGCTCTGTGAATGCTGTGTGCTGTCGATGATGTGCTCAACGTTCTAGCAGCATTTAATAAAATAGCTACAATCAGTAGCAAATACTACGAGTCTACAACAGCGCTTTATTGCGTGCTTTGCGTTCATTACAACGCTTTAATTCACCTGCGCGGTGTAAGTCTGATTCACCCCTAACTCGACCTCTTACTACTTAATGTTACGCTTTCGCACTGCATAGTTGCTTTATGGAATTTCTGCAAACAGTGAAGTTTATCGTGATTTTTTAACATTTAAGTTTGTATTATTTTTCTTCATTGATATAATGCAGAGACAGTTTTGAAATTAGATCGAATTTTCTATTGAAATAAAAAATATCACAGCAAATTATTTCCTCATGAGAATTAACATTTATTGTAAAAAAGTTTAAACTTTTTTTGTTTTCTTCGCATAGTTGATTATTTTGAAAGAATGCCGCAAAACAACGTTAAATGAAAAAGTATAATTTGCTAATACTTTTTTTAAAAATAAACAGTTTTGTGTGATCGCCTTGGTTAAGCTCTCACATAGCCGATCGTATCAAGGTAACCGCTTTTATGACTCATTAACTTTGACATAAATGTTGTTGTGCCAATGTAGACTTCTTACTAGAGCAACATAGACCACAAATCCATTTTTTGTAAATTCTTTTCAGCTTTGTACGCCAGGTGTTTCTTTTCTTTTTTTTCGAAAATATATACCAAAAATGCAAAATTAAAATAAAAATTCTGCAAAAGGGATATCAAATTTTGAGTTATTTTTAGTTTTTAAAGAAAACAGCAAGTTCAGAACTTAAAATAAAGTTGCTTAAATGGTTTGTAACGCTTTGGCGCAAAATATACTAAACCGATTTTAATAATTTCTTTCTTAAAACAACATATCCGTGCTACAAATGGTTATAGCATGCTTTTTTTATTTTTCGAAAGTACATATCCTCATTTTTAAGAATTAAGCTTTTGAAAAACCTCATAATTAACTTTTCGTTGCTTATGCTCAGTAGTGCTTACTACCAGAACAAGTATCCGTTAACTTTGTGGGCAATTGTACTTTGACATAGTTTCCCACGTCAGTGTTCGAACTCATTGTTCAAAAAATACAACGCCACTGAAATTGTATTCGTATCACAGTCTTATTAATGTTGCTTCTTAGATCAGATGTGACATAAATTTAATTAAGATAAAAGCAATTAGGATGTATGCGTATCACAGCAGCAGTAAGACAAAAATTTACTTAAATTCAAATTATGAAATAAATTGCAAATGACAGCATGGTACTCACAATCAAGGCCGAGAAGTGGGTGATGTAAACTTTTGAAAAATAAATTCTTCAATTAATGAAAATATCAAAAAAATGATTTTAGTAATAAATGCCAAATTTGCTGTTACAACAAACGAAAAGAGATCGTTAATATACTACGTGAGGGGTCAATGGAAGAATTTTCTAAAATAAAATTTCTTTTTGAAGAGCGCCATTTTGGATGGTACACATTACAGATATTTGTCATCTTTAAGTATTTATTGATAGTTTCCAAAGAATTCTGTTTATATAAGTTACCCTTTGTTTTTAACATAATCAGCCTTTGTCATAATAAAACTGTCATCATTATTTGTTACGTTACATTGCATGTTTAACTAAATTGTTCTATTTTTGCAAATATTCTGTTTTATATTTATTATTGTAATCTGATCGCTTCTTTACACAACATTAACTGATTTATTCTGATAATTGCAATTGTTTTGTTTTGTTGTCACCCGATTCTCGTACCAACTGTGTATCGCATAACTTTTGGATATAATCAATCATTGACGTTTTATTATGCAAAATAGCAAAAGTCGTGCTATCCATGTGAAAGCAACATCTAACCAACTTCCTGCAGTATCCTACACTACACTACTTTCAGTAGCGGATTCAAGGAATTAATTTTTTTGCTCGAATCTGTTCATCAACGCCCTAGAGCGTTTCAGTTTGCATATCTTTTGCATAATTTTGAGGTGTTAACATGCTGCCTTGCGTGTACGTGGGAGCAGTCAAGGGAAGTAAGGGTATCATGTTGAATTTTGTTTAGTTTCCGTTGATGTCAACGGCAACATCTACATCAACATCAATAAAATGTTTATTTCACTTTTAATGTTACAAATACATTTTGTTATTTGATTCTTTATTATTTTTATTTTCCCTTCAACTCTCCTCATTCCGAATGTTTGGCAAATTTCAATGTTTCAGTGCTCATCGTTATCATGATAATGTTGATTTCAGTGACGGCGCATAAAATTGTATTTTACTAATCTATGCTCAAGTCAGTAATTTATTGAATAACTTGAATATTTTATTTAATTTGAAAGCAAAGTTAGTAAGGAAATCATTCCGACAAACCATGCTATTAAACTTATAATTAATATATTTGAAGAAACTAGCTCATTCCAAAATCAGATAAGAAGAATTTATCAAGTGTTTTTGAAACAGCGAATAAATCTCAAGCCAACTTTCGAGGAGTCAATTAGAAGATATTGATCCGTAGAGTATGTGGTTTCAAAAGGACGGTACAACTTTCCGTTGAAAGAGAAGTTTAATAATCAAATAATTTCTCGAAGAATAGACGTGAATTTGTTATCAAGATCATGCGTTTAAACACCATTGGATTTCTTCTTATGAGGTTTCTTGATGAGTAAAGCTTATACGGATAGTCTTCAAAGGGTTTAACCTTTCAAAGACATTAACATCGAGCAAATATCACTAATAATTTTTGTAAAAGTGCTGATAATTTGTCAACATTCTTTTTAATTATTAACCGAAATCAATAAATTTTAATTTGCAATAAGAAATAAATAAAAATTTTTACTTTTCTTTTATTCAAAATTTAAAAAGATGCCTGAAATGCTTTTAGTTAACGCATAATGTTGCTGCAACAATTGATGTTCCGTCGTATCTATAAAATGTTTACAATTTGTATTTCTCTCACACTTTCGCTCTCCCTCACACTAAATACTCTTAAGTGGCACATGCTTTTACTCTTTCGATGCGTTTAATTATTTTTACTCATTTACACTTTTTTACAAATAAATTCATTCATTTTTTCACGGTTATTGTTAAGTGTAGATGTTGCTGGCCCATGTTTTTTTCAGTTGTTACGTTGTGATTGTACTCGTAGATCTTTGTTTAGCTGTTTTCTTTACCTTTCAATATTAATTTAGTAGCTTTATTTACTTAAGTTCGAGAAACAATGTGTGCGGTTAAGGTATATACATATGTTCATCAACACTTCCGCACAATAAAAAAACAAAATGTTGCTTACTTTCATCTGAAAATGTTGCTGACACACATTTCTCAATGTGAATGTTGCTATTCAATATTGATAATATAAAATTTGTTCAATTTAAAAATATTGAGTTAATATCTTAAAACTTGCTTCAACACATTCTTATCTTCGCAATATTTTACATTTCGTTTATCTTCCGATGTTAAATTTTATATTTTTTATTTGTTTTAATCTTAAATTTTACGAAATTTCTTCACTTTAATTAAATATTTGCGCGCAATACGATATTATAATTCTTATCAATTATTCTTTAATTTTCTAAAACAAAAGCGTTACTCTCCGTAATCTAATCGTTTCACAATTTCTTATTAATTGGATTTATATTATGAATCATTTGTACCGCTTTGCATGCAAATATTATTATTATCTTTGATGTTATTTTTATTTCCGTTCCTAATAAATCAACGACTTTTTTGTGACTTTTTATTAAGAACGTGTTTACTGCATTGCATTTTTTAGCAAACTAATGTCATTCCAAGTGAGCTTTTTACAAGCGTGCAAGAGCGTTTGTATCAAGTGTGTTTCAAAGGAAAAGATTTTGCTTTCAATTGACGTGATAAAGTTATTGCCATATATTTGGGCGAAAAGTCAGTGGAGATTGTCGCTTGGTAGTTACAACACTCAATATACAATTAGGTATCGTGCCAGCGATCTTTACAATGGTACATTTAGCGTAAACAAGCACAACTTCCAGCCAGGAAACAAATTGGAATCCACTGCAAAGTACCATTACATTGGCTCAAAGGCTTGGCTCTCCAACAAGACCCAGAGCCGTCGAAAAATACTCGTGTTGATTAAGTGTAGCTCAAAACCAGTGTTGAGTCATTCACTTCTTCTTACGTTGTGGCCATATGTGAATCTTATCAGGATCTAAAAAGTGAAAACATATGAAGGAAATCCGTATCAGTTAATGAAAAAACTGGCTATATTGCAGTCCCATTGCGGAAAGCCTGATACAAACCCGCATAACCCCTGATATAAAAACTTTTTTTCCACCAATTAAGTATCCATTTCAGTTTTGTCGATATATGAAAAAAAACATTTTATTAAACTGGGGTCTTTTTGAGTTATTATTAAGTTTACTGGGGCGAACTTTTCCCTACAAGTTCACACAAGACATTCATTTTATTTTTAGGTCTCCGCCAGGTCTAGCCCTAACCCCAGCTATCATTATGTGTTTGATAGCTTCAAAACATGATGACATCAGGAAAGGAAATGTTATTGCAATGCGTCAAAGTTTAATATCAATTTAATTTATTTAACATCAAGTTCAGTCGCCTGTACTTTAGGTCTTTCTCTTAGTTTTGATATTATAAAATATTTCATCTCTTTAACCTCTCTCTCCCCTTTTAAACTGTGGCGGCAATTCACGTGAGCAGCGTACCGCTGCCAACAGCCTTGGCGGCTGTTATTTCGTTCCAATCATGCGCTACGTTCATTTATCCAACGTTCAATTCTTGCAGTCATCAACTGAACGCTACGCGGCAGCTCATCCTCCACTGAGCAGTGCAGAGTGTCGAATGGTACAGAGAGGTGGATGGCAGCGCTGAGCAAATAGTTTGCAGCTGTTTTGTGTATGTATCTGGATACGAGTTTTGTTTATCGTGCTGACTTTTTTTTGTTATTGTTGCTTTTCGACTTCGTGTGCGGATGCGGGGCACGACTTTTGCCTTGCTTTTCTGCTGTTCTTCATGTTCTTGTTGTTATTGTTGTTGTTACTTAAGTTGTATTTATGTTGTTTTCGTGTTGTATTTTATTCGTTTTTTTGTATTTGCGGATTCATTTACGCTGTTGTTGTTGTAGTTGTTGTTGTTTTAAGTACATGTGCACCTAAAATCAGCAGTTCTGGGTGCAGATGTACTTAAATGACTGGCTCTGTGTGAGCCAACAACTGATTTTCTTGGTAACGTCGTTGTTTTTGTTGTTCTATTTTTTGATTTCACTGTGAATGTGAACGAACTGTTGGATACGGACTCTGACGAGTACGTTTTTATGTATGTAAACATTTGGATATATTATAATAAAATATATTGTATCTTAAAGTGAAGTGAAGAGCACAAACAGTAAAGATAGCGAAGTATCGATGCGTCACAACGTAACTTGATTGCATTCACGTATCGCTGACGTTCGTCGTGCAAAGAGTTAGGAGTCCAAAGTTCGTTCATTTTCTGACGAAATTATTTTTTTTTCCATTTCACACTCTAATTTGGCGTTGTTTTTTTCGTCTATTGTCAGGTTTCGTTTGGTTGCATTCAGAGGATATATGACTATGAATGCCATAATGAATATTTGTATATGTATCTGTTAGTGTGAATTATATGAAATTTGAATCTACAATTACTTTTATTCTGTGGAAGTTAGGAATTAAGTACGTAATTGATTTGCACGTATTGTTGAGACATGTATCTTGTATTGCTTAATTTTATCTGAAAAGTTACCTTAACTTAGATACGAATTGTTAAAAACAGTTTTTGTATCTGTGCTTTGTTTTTTTATACTCTTTACATCTAGATATATTTAAATTTGATATTTCTATTCTAATGTTTTCATTTGCCTCATAACAATTTTAAGTCCATTGATTCACTAATCAAACTTTTATTCGTGCTCGTATATTTCTTCAGCTCAACTCTATTCTATGTGACTACAAAACATTCTTTATTTTCAAACCTGAAAGCCCTAACAACAGTCGATATATTTGTATCTAAAAGTGCGTATTTAATTTCTTTCTTTTGATTTAAAATGCTCAATTTGATGTTCTTTATTAGTTTGCACTTGCAATTCTGTAGATAGATAGTTAATAGCATGCTACACGCAGTGTATTTGTACATTTTTGTATCTGTAGCATGTTTGTTTGTATCTTTTCATCCGACAAACAATAAGTAATTTGCACTCGATCGTATTACAGTTGCAGATTCGTGTTCGTCAATTAGAAATTAATTTAGTTCAATTAGTAAAGAGTTTCATGTGCGATTTTTGAACTTTGTCCATTTTGCACTGAAATTGACGCTTGTCGAAGCGGCATCTGTTTGTGTTTCTTTTGTTTAATTTGCACGCGATTATCAATTCGAAATATTGTCATGTTTTTTTTAAAGATTTTTTTTTTAGTTGATCTATACCTAGATGTTAATTTGTGCAAATTAACACCAACTTATGCATTGTAACATAACAAACATCCAGGCGAAAGATAGTTAGGTTCAATTAAATTTAAAAAAAAAAATTCCTCTAGATTGATTAAATTTCCAAACATTTTGTTATTTAGTTATCAATTTTATTATCATTTGTTTTTATATTTAGAATAAACAATTTCTTAAACTTAATAAATCAGTGACTTTAAGATTCTACGTCATATGACTCCAATTTAAAGTTTAGACTAATAACTCCGCCATATCAAATTGTAATGTTTTTTTATTTATTGTAATCAACCCTTAATTATGGCATTTTAAATAAATAAAGTACTTGGTTAAAAGGTGAACGTGATTGATTTAGCGATTCAAAAAAGTATCTTGCAAAGTTTTACACAGTGCTCTAATTTAAAAGCTAAGGCACATAGGTTATAATAAACTTTCTTGAATTGGATTAAGTGATTACCTAGTAACAACATATCTCTGGTAGCTGTCGAAAAACCTTAATCTTGGCCATTTACGACCTCATCTTTGACAAGTATAGTTTTTTTTTTCATTTTCGCAGCTTATTTTTAATAAACTTCTTACTTTACTTAATACCTCAGGCTAAATAGCTAAAAGGGCTAATAGCTGTAGTAGCTAAACACATTATGATCATCATCTGATACACTGCATGAAAGTTTTTTATGACCACTATTTTATGTAAATGATATATCAAACTACTTTTCCAATACAAGACAAAAGTTTTTATAAACCGTCACATGCCTCTTATCAAAATTATTCAAAGTGATCTAAGTCCTGTAGTAGATTGGTGTTGATTGTCTGCCTTTGAATATTAAGAAATATGTTCATATTCATTTTCAATTACAAGTCAATTTTCAAAGTCTGTTCTAGGAATCTTGGACATTAGTATTTCATTTTACTCTAGATATCACTACATATGAACCATATAACTCTAAAATCTTATGGACTTTGTGATTCTATCACTACTGCTCATTTCGAATGTTGATATTGGAAGTGTTGATTGTGCTCCATTTTTGGTGCAACTATTATACAGTTCAATGTGCCTGGTAGTATATTAGGCCTTGGTAATAAAATTAGCATAGAATTACATAGGATCCATGAATGCTTTATTAGACACTTCATTGCAATTAATTGTATATCTTTTAATGCTGTGATTGAATTTTCATTCACTAAAGCTATATTAAGAATTTATTTAAATAATATCTATTACAAGTTTTAAGTGCACTTAAGTAATTTTGTATCGTGTCTGTAAAGATTTTATTTCCAAAAACTGAATAAACTAAATTAAGACTAAAAGAATTTTGTTCATCGGGTATTCAAGACACATTATGACTTAAATTTTCCAGCGCTGCACTTAAAATTTGTGAAATGTTTTCATCCCAGGAACTGTGATGGCTTGTAGGATGCTTTTTAATATTCTATTTTAAAAAAAATGTGTGTGCTATACGCAAAGGCTGTGACGTTTTAATGCATTCCACTTCATTAAAAAGCAGACAGTCTCATGGAGTAGTTTTTTCTTTTTTGTTGCTAATTGACAACCCAACAGGAATATGCTTATAGGAGCATTTCAAATTATAGCTACCTTAAAGTTTATTATTGACATAATAAAAGTTGATACAAACACCTCACACAACTATTCAACAAAAAATGGCATTTCAAATCTGAATTTTATTTTTGATCATGTTGCAAATTTGAAAGTTGGAAACATTAAAAGTAAAATTTTTTCCATTTATATTTAACACAAATTACTTCAACTGTAGCAAATTGCATTTTTGAATTGCATAGTACTTAAAATAACTCTTTGCTATTTTACACTGAGCACTTTGTCACTCTAAATCATATATGAAATCACTTCAAATCAATGTGAATTCTCTTTGAATTCAAATCAATAATATTTTTCATCACTTGAAACATTTTCGTCTTTGGCACTAAATGATAGGCGTTTACTATTGAATCAATAATATAGCTATTGATTTTTTCTCTAAGTGTATGGTCAGGCTAGGGTGGCGCCTCACATAGACTACAGGAGCTAAAGTGTTACCATGAAATCTCGCAATTTAAAGAAGATTAGCAAGTACTAGTCCTTGCCTTGGCCAGAGCTTTCTTTTATATCTTGTGATATCACTAAGTTGTATGTTGGAAAGTTATTTTAGTGCTGCAAAAAATTTTTTACCAAGGTATTTCATCCTGCTTCTAGCAAGTGTGGGGCAGAAGCAGAAAAAATGCTCTGTTGTTTCATCTTCATAGCACTCTTAGAAGTTTGTGCCCCAATTAGAAAATACCAATCCTAGCCTAACAGCATGATAAATTTTTAGACAGTAGCCAGTAGTAGTTCTAATCAGTAAACTACACTCGCTTCGGTTAAGGGAAACTATTAAGTATTCTCAATTATGCGGCAGCAAACAAAGTTCAATAACTTTTGTACACTGAGATAGCGATTTGATTGAATATAACATATGTAAAGTTTATATAAATCAATCAAATCTTTATTTAAGTCAAGAAAATCTCCATCACACAGCAAGTAATTTGAATTCAGGTCTGATTAACTTTGTAAGCCTTACTTATTAATCCATTGAATTTAGTGCTTTTACGCTGGCTGAATATAAGCACAGACCCAAACGGGTGATATTATTCAAATGACGTGCAATGTAAAAATTTATGTGTTGGCGGATCACAAAAGTAGCATTAATCATAGAGCGATGCAGTTCCCCGTTGGGGTGGTGGTTTGGTTATATTACACTTGCACAGCTTCGTCTTTAAAAGGTTTTTAATTCTTCTCCGACAAGGACGTCAATTGGACAAGCACAATTTAATGGCTATCGATTTTAAGGTATATTGTGATTTTCCCTTTTTGTGTTAATATGTTGCGTTTGCTTTGATTCCCACGCAATTTGTCCTCATTTTTGTGTTCTTATTTAACATACGAAAGGACACAGCTGTTCAGACTATGCACGAGTAGATTGATTGCTAGTTATTAGTGCTTTCCAAGGTTGATAGTAATTGTAATGTTCTATTTTTAAATTCAAACCGAACTAACAGGCAATAATAAAATTGCACTCATATTACGGTGGTTAGGGCAAAATGTAATTTTTATAAGCAGAATTTTTAATAATACCAAAACTTAGATTAAATTGAGCTATAATTTGAATTTTGATTTTAGGAATAATGAAATATAATCGCTTAGCTACTGGGGGTAAAAAAAAACAATAAGGAAATGCTTATAGCTTAAAAATTATGATGATAAAAGAACAGTTATATTGCTAAGAAGTCTAATAGCTGTAGTAGCTAAACTCTACTATTCAGAATGTTGCCTTAGCCCAACTTTTAGCTTTGGGATTGCGCAAAAATAAAACAACTGCTCATTTTAAGCAAAAATTATGATACTGCCATACTTTTTTATATGACGGAATATTCTTCGAAAAGAAAGGAAAATTTTCCAAAATAAAAATAGCTACCACCCCTATGATTATGCAGTATAAAATGCTGTATTGCTTAAAGAAGTTGTTTTAATTGATGGAGACTCACATAAATAAAATGATAGCTATAATTGAAATTTATTATCTAGTATAGGCAGCCAAAACTTTAAAAAGAATTTCCAATGATTCAAGAAACAAATTATTGGCTATTAAATGGCACTTGTTTCAGCAGACACGCCCATTTTCGCTGCAAACGAAACGACAAATTCAAACTTAAAATCTTAATGAAAAAACCGAGTGAGAATAATGAACAGCTAACTATAAATAAATGAAAAACAAAACGCTGCCGATGAGTAACCAAAATACCGCACTACGATAAACACAAAACTGGAACTTGAAAACAATAAATGCAGATATGCAAATCGACTGTATGAATTATAAGCGTACTGACTTTTTTTTATAAAAGTTATATAACTTTTAACTTGATATTTTTGCACATTAAATTTTATTTTGTATTGGCACCACAACATTTCACGACACAACACACACAAGAAAGAAATAAAGAATATAACACAACAGTTACATTTGGTAGGATATTTCATTCGAAAAGGACACAATTGCCACAACAAATGTGATATGAAAGTGAAGAGAAGAAAAACGGAAATAGCCAAAAAGCGGCAAATCGAAAATGTCCGCTTCGCGTTCAAACGACTACTAAACGAGGCGCTTTCGTTGAAAAAATGCTAAGACTCTGGCTGGTTCAATTCATTTTGTCTTTTGGAACTCTTTGCTCCTTTCGTTCACTCTACGAATATATCTTGCTATCGAGCCGTTACCCTGTAGAGTGACATATGATATGGTGCTAAATGAAATGCCGCATGTACATACGTCTAGTATACCAAGCGGCAATTTGAACTTTCGAAAGTGTTGAAGGAATAACTAAAAAATAAAATTAGAAAAAATCGAAATTGCTGTAGCAGTTGAATGGAAAAGCATATAAGCAGGATATCCACTGAAAAAAATAGTAATTTTTTTTTCTAAGGACTACTAAAATCAATTTTTTTTAATAACATTATTTCAATGATAAGTTCCGTAGTAAAAAATTATGCGTTAGTCATACGCCCGAGGCTGATCCAAAAAAATATTACTTTGAAACAGAGATTCGTTGAGAAATACCACGAGAGAGCATTTGCTCACAGGTTTTGATAAAGCAACACTTGCTCTTTTACAAATCACTACAGGAAAGAGTAAGCTGATCTTCAAAACTGCTAAAGATCGCTCAGGTTGGAGAGCTATTCAGCTAAATTTATACTAAAATTTCCTTCAAAAGAATATTTCAAAACTTAAATGTGATAGCGCTACAAGCGATGAGCATTCGTCTAAAATAAACTACAATTTTTTTTCCATGTAAAACTATGACACTAAGGAACTTTACAATAAAGACGAATAGTAAAAATGTTGGTCAAAGCCATATGGTTAATAAATAAACACTCGACAAAAAAAACCATGCTATATATAACGACTACTGCCAGTACTCTATGAAATTTATAACTTTTTACGGTAAATGTAAAAATATTTCCTATACTCAAGCAAAGAAATGTTGCTGCCTTTCCTAAACACTCCCTGTTTACAAAAACCGATTTCATACTTGGTCGTATCATTTAACGTAAAAATAGAAGAAAAAAGCCAATATAAAACCTACCCCAAAAATGACGCACGCGGCAACCAAAAATAAAGTCCAACATCACTTGCTGTGTAATCGATTTTACTGCTAAAGTAGCAATAAAAGGCAGTAAACATCTCATACTAAAATGTGTAGTATTGTGTAGAAAATTTAGTAGTTTATTTCTCTACTAGATTTACGTAAAAATTTTTTATGATAGCAAAATATACAATAAATTTTATTAACAAAGTAGGTTAAATTTAAGCAGTTGGCCTCTTCGAAAAAACGAAGGAATGAAAAACAAAACGCAATTTTACCACAATTGAAACGCTGCACTTTTAAGTTGCTGACATGAAATGTGGCATGTCAGCTTTTTGCAGTAATTTCTGCTGCTGCTGTTTTTTATTGTACAATAAAACTTTTCAAATGAAACTCGCAACCAGAGTTTAAAGAAACGCAACTTTTACAAAAACAAAATTGAGTTCATGCAATTAAATGCACTTGAGGAGCAGCAACTTAGTTGCGCGATACTACTCGTGTTAGCAGCACATGGTGTAATCGTATGTAACAAAATTACAACAACAATAAATGAATCATAAACTTATTTTACTTGCAATTATCGTTTGGCCTAGAGATGTTGGAAAGTATCGTTTATGATATGGCATTTATTGTAAGTCAAGTTTTTACCTTTAATAAGCGCAAAAAGTTAGGTGTAATCATTCTATTTTGGCGTATATCGCTTAGTGGTAGAATAATTGAGATATAAACTCTGATAGTTTCATGGCATTTACTCTCACAGTAACGATTTTAAGAACAAATTAATAGACAAATGATCACCACTTTTGCCCGCCACTGTATGCACTTATATTTACATTAATTTTTCTTTCATTCATGATTCGTCAGTACTCCTAAGATGTTCAAGTGTGAGATAACAACCCAGCAGGCAATTGAGCAAGGCCTTCCCCAGAGAAGGCCTGCTAGCACTGCTCCGATTGTAAGAGGCCTTCTCAAAACTATATTTTCATGTAAATAACAAAAAAAATTTTTTTTTTGTGCTATGATTTTTGTTTTTATTTACAATCTGTCAATATTAACAATAAGTAAATTTTATAAGTAGTGAATTTTTAATTAGCAGAATAGTTACACTCCATTGAGTGTATACTCATGAAATGCTATTATGTACTGCTATAAGGCCTTCCCATAGCAGCAGTGCTATAAGGCCTTCCCACAGCAGCAGTCCTATAAGGCCTCATAATAGAAGGCAAAAAAGAAGGACTTCATGTATTTTTTTATTTCATGTATTGCAATGTTTTATGATTCGACATTACTTTTTTGTCATTGCATTGTACTTATACGACATCAAAAGTTGATACATGGTTAGCAGTAAGGAACGGTGTGCATGTTGGTAGGTTGGTCTTCTGTTTCATGTTATGCTAAAGTGGTAGAGTGTTGTGTATTCAATGTGAAATTATAAATTAAGAAATCGTCACAAAAAATAAACATTAAAAATATGAACGTAAGGGAGGTTGACGCAGATAAAAAAAACATTTAACTAAGAGTCTCACGACGTATTAAGATTTAATTTTTTCAAAGTACTTCTATGACCCCTTCTACGGTAAGCGCTCTTAGAAGGGCTCTTGACGCAAGCGATGTAGGAAGACCTGCTCGAAGGGTACTTCTATCAGGCCTGCTAAATAAGGCCTTACTTATCGGGACGTTTCATATAAAAAAGAAAGTAAGTTTGAAAGGAGGTGGTAAGGCCTTAATGTTATCAGGTAAGGCCTGCTAGAAAGCCTGCAAGCTCCTGCCCTTGCCTACTGGGAATATTCGTACCATCTTAGTAAAGATTTTGAAAACTTTAAGACTACTAATGAAGTTAATCATAAATCGCAAAAAGACTCATCACAACACTTAGTAAATACGAACATTGAAGACTGATTTGCTTCATTCACTTATCTAATTACAAAATTTTGAGATGTATCGATACTTTTTTGCCCCATAAGCAAAACAACATTGATATTTAGCGTAAATATCCATAGCTAACTTTTCCACACGCACGAAATGAAAATGAAAATAAAAATGTTGCTCATACGTCATGTTGTACGAATTGCTTATTGGTGAATTTGTTTGCATTTTTTTGTTTGTTTATTTATTTTTGTGCTTGTTTCTTCGTTTTATTTATATATTTCAATTACGTTTATATTTTTTGTTAATTTTTTATATACTAAGCATATTTAAACACTAAAGAGAACAAACAGGTGTTGCGTTGGTGTTTATAGTGAGATTAAAGAAATTTTTGATTTTTATTTTATTGACATTTTTTTGTCTTGTCGAAGAATATAATTTGTTTACTGTGTGAAAATTTGGTGAAAACTAAGCTTAAATAAATTAATATTCAAGGGAAGATGTATCTTAAAATTGTTGAAATTTACTTTATGAAATCAAATGTACAACACTAAATTTTAGCAAAAAGTTTACTAGAAAAAATCGCTACAATTCCAGCTCTTTATCACAAAACTCGTTATTTCTAACTCATGTCATTCATCAAGTGAACAGCCATTATGTTAAACTGTTTCTGACTTGTTACACCATAAAACAAAACATTAACTTATAACAAAATGTCAAGTGTCAATTTGTGCATATATATAGATAAATTCCCTACATGTATGTGTTCATACAAAATACGCTAAGCAAATAATTTTGTTCAAATACAACTATTTTTAGATATGTGCTCTTTTGCAAAATAAAAGTTAACATAATTTTATAAACTATCTCAAAATAGAACAGCCCAAAATAAAGAATATCAAAACTTTCACACATTACGTGTGCATTTTTGTTTCCTTTTTTTTTTTAAATTGTTGTGTGTTTTGGGACTATAATTTTGTTTTTATTTTTGTCATTTTGATAAAGGACATATGCTTAATTCTTGTCCATCTATTTCAAAAAAGTTCTTGCGTGTTTTCGCTTTTTTGTTTTTTTGTGGGTTAAATGCCTTAGAATAATAAATCAAATGTTTTTATTGACATGAATAATGGCAGGAACTATTTTGAGTTTCCACTATTATGCATTCATATTTATGGTTACTTGGTAACTTTTTGCTGATAAAGATAGCAAGCAAAAAATAAAAAAAGTGCAAGGATTTATTCCTGCCACGTGATATGAGTGCTAAAATGCTTAATTATGCGATTTGGAGATTTTGTGATTAAAAAACAAGCGATTTAATAAACTGGAACTTAAGAAAACTAAGTTTAAACAAAAAATTACTGGAAATAATTTTGGTTTTTGGCAGTTAAGCTTCCAATCAGTTAGCAAGAATGAATATTTGTGCAAATTTACAATCAGTACGTCATAAAATTCGACGCACCAAAATTTAAGTGAACTTAGCCAAAATTCAATTTAAGAGCAAAAAATATGAGTTCTGTGCGCATCTGAATCTTTCGTCAGTAAATAAATAATTTTTTATTTTAAAAATCATTTTCGGGACATTTTATTTAAAATATTTTTTTTTTGTAATTCAATGAAGTATTCGTTTACTTTTTATTAACATAGCTCAATAGCAACGTTATAAAAGAAAAAATTATATTTATTTTGCCATGATGACCGCACCGGTCGACGACGAAAACGATTTGCGGTGTAGTATCCTTGAACGATTAATAGATTTCCTCTCTACTGCATATTCTCCATCTACTATCATAGGTATTATGTCTGTACATTTTCTAACTATAAACTGTGTGGGTTTATGTGGTTAAAAGTAAAATATGAAAAAAATGAATATAAAATGATTGCAAATGGAATGGAAATTGCAACCATTTTATCAACGATTGTTTTCGTTTAGTATGAATTGATGGAAAAAAAAGCACACACATATGTACATATGTACATATGTAGTTCCACTGTTATGGAAATTGCTGGAAGCAAAAATTTAAAAAATTGAAAACATACGTAGTTTTGTATATACTTTTTTATATCAAAATACACACAGTTGACAAATCCACTCACATACCCTAAGAAACAGGAAATGCTTTGACTTTTTTTCTATATTCATTTATCCTTGAGTATTGAATCTGTCCTTATTCGTTGCGTTTTATTTTTACTATGCCTCTTAAGTTTCTGTTTTGTTACTTAAGCCGATTTTGGTAAGGAAGCCTTTTAAAAAATATTACACGCAATATTTTCCTTAAACTTAATAATATTTTGTAAGACTTCCTTCATTACTTGATATGTAAATTGCTTAAGTTTTTAAGTTTCTTTTGTTTTCTTTTTAAGTAAAAGTTTGTCAAAGTCTTCGTAAGAACTTATATATAAATGATATAGTTTATAGTATCAATATTTATAGAATTTTTGTTTGTTAACTATTTTAATGTAAATTCAAAACAAAAGTGGCATGATATTTAATTAAAAGTTTTTAACTTTAAGCTCAATTGGCTTCGCCAAAAATTTATGATATAATTCATATTATTCCCAAGAGGCTTCTAAGCCAGCTTATTAAACCGTCCAGCTTTAATTAAAATCAGCATAATTTTAAGTAGCATTCCCTTACAGTCATGTACTTTTATTAAGAAATATGAATTATTTAGCATAATGTTTTGCTACCATCTGAACCACCTTGCTAACGTTCTAATACGCAGCACTCTGCCATTGCTCTTCGCATTTGTAATCCTTGCAATTGTGAAACGTTTTCATATTCAATGCTCGTAAATGTTGATTACAGGGTTTTATTTTCAAGGTTAACTCGGCTGACAGTGGGTACAATCAAGGTCTTTTTTTATTATTCTACATTTTGCTCATTGTTATTGCTATAGTGAATGAATATTGGTACAGTCATGGGGGTGTATGTAACTAATAAAATGTATGCATCTATGTGTCACCTTGCTCAAGTTTAAGCGGAAGAACTTTAAAAAAACTAAAGAGCGCAACAGATTTATAGTTTAGTAAAGTGAAATGTGAAAAAAAATTTAAAGAATTTTAGCTTGTGCATTGTAATGCGGCAAAGGTCAAAAGGTCATTTCAAAGAAAAACTTAAACGAAAGACTTTGAAAATATGAATGGAATTATTTCTTAAATTTTTTGTTGCATACTTTAATGCGCAGATATTAAGAGAATGAAGTGCTTTCGTTTTTGTAATGTTCCGCCAAACTTTAAGTTTATTATAGTTGGTAATATCATATATTAAATGTTGATAAATTTCTGTTTTTCATTTATTTATGTGACCAACATCACTTTTTTCTCGATATGTTACTTTGAATCTCTTATGCGAAGCTTACACAAAACTACATTGCATTTTTTGAATTGGCTTAACCGTGTTAAAAAAATATATGTTAGATATAAGATCTTCATCTGACAACTTTTTTTTGTTTTTACTAAAACAATATTTAGAAATTAAAACCTCACATTTAGGTAGTTACAACTGCAAATTTTGTATGAGAATTTCAAAACTCGCTCAAATTAATTTATAGTAATTTACATAACTAATTCTCGCGTTTAATGTTGCATGGCAATAGCGCTTAAATAAATGTGTTTTAAGTTTAAAATAACATACAAATTATTAACAAATCATAATCATAACTAAGTTAAGGATGTCTAACATTCAATTCTCGCATGATATTTATTACAAAAAAAGGATAAATTTTGATTTTGACTCATATTTTGAATAGACGTAGCTACATAATAAAAAGAAGAATTGTTAAAAATTTAAATATCATTTCAAACTTGGTAGTTTCCTCAAAACATTCACCCAAAGTCATTTGTATCAAAGTCCATCATTGCGTTCTTTTTGTTGAAGTTAATTGTGAAACCATAAAATTAACATATTTTTGTAATATACGATATGTATCTCATTAGAAGAGTCTCTTTTAAAAGAATTTTAGAGGCTTGAGTCGCTAAGAGTTGACTCTTATCAAATGAATAAATCTCTTTCTGAGCTCAAAAGACTTTTATACATGAGCTATGACATCAGTTCCTAGGTGAAAATTGAGGCAATAAGAAAAATTTATCAAATGAAGTACACATTATTCATAGAAAATATATGTTTCTTCTAGTATTTCAGACTTGCGATCAACCAGAGAATTGGCTCAATAGCCAGCTATTGATATGTATGACGTGAGATAAATATGAACGTTATAAAATAGCATTTGATATTTTTACTCTAAAATTATGAAGTTTTAGGAGTGGCAAGCTCTGAAACTAAAAATCTTATGCAAAAAACTTGCATGCGAACTTTGAAGGAATATTATGATACAATAAAACTTTTTCAAACAGATTTTACTTAAGAATAAAAAAAAAATGTAGCTTTAAACAAATAATTGATATGCGGCTAAAATTATATTTGTATAGCTATTTCAGTTGAAGTTTGATTTAAAAGTTAAAATTTTATAAATTCGCAATTATGACCAAAAAGTTGTAAAAAAAAGGGTCACATTAGAATAAAAAGTTGCATAAGACTAAGAAATCGCAAAATACTTTTCAGTCACCTAAGAATTAAAAGTCGCATAAGACTAAGAAATCTCAAAAAAACTTTTAAGTGACTTAAGAATTAAAAGTAGTATAAGGCTCAACAATTAAATTGCCATGATAATTAAAAGTAGCATAAGACTAACAAAAATCGCATTGGACTTAAGACACTTAAGAATTAATAGTGACATGAGATTAAATAGTCGCATGAGATATAAATTTCGATTAAGCAACTAAAAACTCACAAAAGATTAAAAGGTCGCTTATGGCTACAAATTCGTGTACAACGTAAATATCGATTTCCGTATATATTTCAAAATACCATAATTTTTCTATTTATGACATTTTTAAGTATTAAAAATGACATATTAAACAGAGATAATAATATACCTAGCATAACACATAAATGGGAAAAAAATTGTAAAAATTCAGAGGCCAGACGTAAAAGTTTCGATACAAATATCTTGATAGCTTTCAGTTGCAGTTAATGGAAAACTTTTTTATTTACAAATATCTTTCGAAACGTAATAAAACTCATTAAATAACATTTTTCTATGGAAAACAAGAAAAATAAGATAACTAAACTTTCACTCACCTATGATTGATGGCACAATTTTTAAAATTATTTCCAATCAAATCATTTTGAGTCTTTGTGATGTTGTTGCTGACGTTTTGTTGTTGTTGTTGTTGTTGTTGTTGTTGTTGTGATGCTGCTTCCGCTGTTATTAAACTGGTGGTAGTCATTGTTGCTGTTGCTGCTATGTTACTGCTATCATTATTACTGCTATTGCTTGCACCCACCTGATAGCTGACAGCAGCATTCATGGGCAAAACAACAGCAATATTGGATTTATCCTTTGAAATCAAAGGTAAATTTACTTTTTCATCCATGGTTTTTAAAACTTTTTGCTGTATGTTATATATGTATAAGCACTAGTGTGTATCTAATTGAATTTTAGCTTCAGATAATTTTTGGATTTATCTCAAAATGTGTTACGGCATAAATTTTTTATTGAAAATGCATTCTTTTTTATTACTATCAATTTCACAAGCACAAATTAAACTGCATATTAGCATATTTTAGTTCAATTTTGCACTACGCTTTGTTTTCTCTTAATACGCTATAAATTATTTATGACTTTTATAGAATTTTTATGAAGTTTCTCTTTGGTAATCAGCATGAATTGATGTGATGCGTCATCTGAAAAAAAAACAAATAGTTAGGTTTAAAATGGATTAGCCAACAGCAATGGTATGACGCTTATTGTTATAAATTTGCTTAATATTTTATATAATGTAAGAAGAGAAAAAATTATATAAAAAGATTGATATATGCTACTAAATCTTTGCTGTGGCACATACAATTTTGTATACTAAATCAAGTTTTGTTTGTTGGTTAAAAATAAATTATACAAACAAAATGCACTATCAAAAATTTATCATATTTTGGGAGAATTTTCTGTAGCATAAAACATCTGAGGTACAGAGATTTTTCAACTAAGATTCCTTGAATCTTTGGGGAATTTTTAATTAAATTTCGGTGAAACTGTTTTTAGCTGTGAAACGATTTATTCTTCTCCAAAATGTATAAATTTAATAAAAAAAAAATATTTTTTTGTTGCAGAGCCTAGTTTTTATTGTCCAGTAACAAACCTTATCAAAACTTATTATATGTATATTATTAAATATTTTTTAAGCCCATCAATCAAACATATTTGTTTTAGGAAAACATGAATTTTTCTCAGTGTACTGCCTTTTCATGTTTGTACATAATTATGCCGGCACAGAAAATTTTATTAAAATTTGTGTATTGAAAAAAAAAATACTCAAAATACAACAAAACTGCATAATTTAATGAAAATAATAAAAGTTTTAATGGAAAAACTTAGTGAAATGCGCGTCTGTTTTGTAAACCAGCGCACAAACAATCAGTGACATGTCGTGACCATTGCTAGAACACTATAACTATTGCCCAGATAAAGCAGAAGTTGCATGGCTCAGGCGGCATGGTTCGAGAAACGTGTAATGTAAATTTTTTGCTTCATTTGCGCGAAGTGAAAAGACTTTTGCAGTGCGTGTGCTAGACGAACTTCCATGGTAAAGTTGATATTGTGCCATAATCAAATTAAAAGTTGACATTGTTAGAGGTTAAAGGAAATTGTTTTTAAGGAGAGAAAATGCTTAATTAACAATTTCATGTACTGATATTTCTTATATGCCTTTTTTTTCTTTTTAAAACATTTCAAAAATTAGCACATCAAGCATTTTTTTTTTGTCATTGTTAAAAAATCAAAAATTACGTCTCAGTCTTTAAGATCGGTTGTTTTCGATTCAAAGTTATTATCATTTATCTCACTTTTTATACCAATTTTCTTTAATTTATTTTGACTGTACTGCACTGAACGCTCACACTGCTCATATTTTGCAAATATTGTGGCTTAGTTGAAACTGTTCGCAGTCAATATGCTTGTGTATTTTTTATTCCAACAATAGAATACTTTGTTACATTGCTTCAAGTGAATTTCTTCATCTAATTCAAAAAAATACCTTGCATACTGCTAGGCGCTATTATGTGCATACATAAACATAAAAGAAAGGTACTTTGTCAAGGTAATTTTAATTTGTTTCGTGCTTAAATGCACCCACACACACACACACACACACACACACACACACACACACATATTTATTCTAAAAAATATATTCAGAATCGGAAAAGAAACTCAATCTCAATCTTATTTTACAGTTATAAGTAGAACGAGCACAAGCTTAAAAATACATTAAATCCACTTTACTTTTGACAACAAAATCCTGTACTCCACAAAGTCGTTAAGTCATTTGGAATTCTTTCGGCTATACTGTGCTGCAACATAAAACTAAGCACTGCCAAGTAAAGAAAAGTGTTATATATCTAAGAGCTAAAAGGTTTTACGGGGAGTAGAGCAACGTAGAACTTTCATGCTACACGTTACGCAAAAAAGAAACGTAGGTGTACTGTATCTTACGTGTTTAACCAATACAGTGCGCAAACAAAATGCTTGTACGTCAGTGTGGGTGGAGAGTAAGAGCTTTGTAAACCGATGATATTAAAGAAGCCAACAGTGAACTATGCTCATGTGGTGCTAAAATTCTGTCGAGTTGTTTATAATTACTCGACAGCTAGGTGTTTTATTTTGTTGCACTAAACTTTTTATGTTTTAATTAGAGCACAATTTTACTGCTTAATAAAGAAATGAATTCAAAAGAAAATATTTTTATAGAATTTTGATTTGATGGGACTTGTTTTGAATTTAATTTTAAAGACACAAAATATATCTCAAAATGTGTGATATTATAATGGAGAAATATGAGAGATTTTGAAAGCTGGAAATATTTAAAAATGTAAAGTCCTGTGACCTTAAACAATTCGAGTTAGAGCAATTTGCTTGATGTTAATTTTAAAGAGAAATAAATTATCCAGAAAAGTGATATCAAGAGTAGCCGTGTGTGTGGAAATTTTAACTTTTTGTTCTCGTTTTGAACAAAAGTGATGTATTTTTCATACATTTTTTATATGAAAAAGCCTAATCGAACTTAAGCAACCTTTATATATTCGAATACCACAATTAAAGTGGTAGTGGGTTTCTTTCCATATATACTAAGAAATGCATATATCTAAGTATCTGCAAGACCATCTTAAGGCGCTTTATCTCATTACTGTTGCTATTGGTTATCAAAAGATGTTACCAAAAGCTGTTGTTATCGATTATCTTTGTGACAATAAATATTCTATAAATAAGTACTATACACAACTGACTTGCATGCTTTATTACGCTGCCAAGAGTAAGCAACAATATAACAACACAAAAACGTCAAACAAACGTTCATATGATTATTAACAATTTATGTTGCAGCAATTAAGCTCTTAAAGGGATTCAGCACAGAAACTTATTATCACAGGTTGAAATTTAAATGCTAACATTTGAATGATTGCAGGTGTGTGCATGTTTTTTGTAATTTTGTATTTATAGATATTATACATTATAGCAAATAAAATAATTTAATTTTTACAAGTTATTGTAAACAAATATTTATTTTGTAACCAATAGCATGCGTTACAAAGTAAACATTTGGAAAGCAAAGAAAATCGATATTTGAACTCAAAAATGTCCATGCCACACACACATTTTGCTACACCATAGTAAGCACCACACACACATACAATTGTACAAATAGTAAGCAGTGTGTGTGTGTGTTTGGTAACCCGGCTGGCACTCCTATTGTTATGCAATGAAACAGTCAGTTGTGAAAGTAGGCGTAAATGCCACTGGGATTCAACATAACAAAAAATAAAGAGCGTGACTATTGAAAACTATGGCAGTAGTGAAAATTTTCCTTTTAACATTTGATGAGGAGTAAACAAATTTGGAAATTTTTAAAAAGCCAATAAGCCTAAAATTATAAATTTTTATGTTTCCTTAATAAAAGTTAACAAAAACAACATTAAAATTTTCTTGTAAATTAAACATTCAAAATATTCTCATTTACAATCAAAATAAAATCTTGGGAAAATGTTGTATGAAGAGGGCTTGTCACTATTCCACTTTTTGTCAATATCAATAGATATTAAAGTATCAAATCCAATATTTTGAAAAGAAATAATAAGTAAAATAATCACTTAAGATGGAGATTTTACATCCTATTTCAACTAAGCGTATTCTTTAAGTGTTTTCTTATCTATTCTATACTATTCCCGACGATATTCTAAGGAAATGTAACACAAGATAAGCCCAAGAGATAATCTGTAACATAGCAAGACAAATCTGCCCTAAATTGTATGCTAACTATTCTCTATAACTGATATCCCGCACTAGACACAGGAGTTGGTCAGTTGTTGTTATGATAGCAGACCACTGCCTCTTATGCAGACATGCGGACAGATTTATAATTTGGCCTGTTGACTTTTGTAGAAGTTTTTGGTTAGTAAAAAGCATGATACATTTGCTCCTGCACAGAATATATCCACTTTGGCAGAAATGTATATATTTTTGATCAGCATCACCACTTAAGACAATTTAGCTATATCCTATCTGTCTACCTTTCTGTCTGTCGGTCTGTCTGTCGGTCTGTCTGTCGGTCTGTCTGTTGGTTTTTTCTGTCTATGGAAATTATGATTAGGAAAAATTAAGCAAGATAATTAAATGAAATTTAGCATACAAGTTACACCTTCAAACATAACATTTGGGATTGAAATTGGAGGAAATCGGGCAGCTGACACGCCTATTCGGCCTTCAGAAGCGGAAGGGCGTATCTCAAATAAATTTATGTTTGTGACTCTCATGGCATCAGATATTTAAGAAATTCCCATGTAGTGAACAGCGCCAAACGCTGGTATCTTAGTTCAAACAAAAATATATAAAATGTCCTACGAGAACTTTCTCTATCTCATTTTGCATGTATTTCAACAAATTGACCATCCAATTATCTCAAAACGTATTTTTTTTATACGCCTTTTGTGGGCAGTATTGCCCATACAAATGACACATTTAAAGCGCAATAATGAGATATTTTAATAATGCACTCAAATTTCTCATAAATTTTAAAATTATCTTGGCTTAGCTCTGGAAAAATGTTAGCAACTTTCAGCATGAGGGCGTGGCACCTCCTATCCAAGCAAACACGTATACTTAGAAAATAATTTAAAGTAATGGAACCAAATGATTGAATGATAAGGAAAAGCTCTGGACAAGAATTTGCCGAACTTCTAAAAGAGGGCGTGGCGCCTTAAATTAAAATGAAAACTTCAAAACTACATTTCTGACAAATAAAAAAATGTTTCGGACAAGCATCAGACATATTCCTAAATGATGGTGGGACACCTCCTATAAATGATTTAGCTTCAAAGCACTACACGGAGAGCTCAATAAGTCAATATAGGTAAGGTTGGCCAAACCAGCCAGCTTTTAGTGTGTTGGAAGTAATACTCTTTCAATAAAATGAGTTACGTAAATTTTTATTAGAATGTAGGTGTATGAAAGTTAATTTTAGACTAGGTTAAAGATATCACCCTTACTAGATATTTGATGACCTAGATGATCTTAGACATGTAAGTATAGTGCAGCTACTTAGTTTCATTACAAAATCTGGTTGGTTCAACGAGATGGAGTAGTAAACTGTATCACAATGAGTTATCATTTGGTCTAAATTAGTTGGTTCTTAAACTGACTGCCACACTATTTGACTTTGGTTTTTACTGAGTGTAAGTAAAATACTATATATAATGGCCTCATTACTTTCACTTTCGTAGAATATTTCAAAGCAATTAAACCTAAAAATTCGCTTGTGTTTTGTAAATTCAATTTAATTTAAATTAAACACCTAGACTTAAAATGTTGTTGTTGTTATTGTTGTTGCTGTTAAGTGCGCACTCTGTACTTTTGTACTGAAATATAAATTAGCGCTACCGAAATTTTTAATGCTTTACACAAAGTGATCTTGAACTTGACTTGTTTTCAATTTTTGCTATTACATATTTAGTTTTAGTTTTTTAAATTATATTTTTGTTTTTTTAATTTTGTTTTCTTAGTGGTTTTTTCTTTTCAAATCTTAAAAGTTTGATTATTGTAACCTTTTTTGTGGAAAAATTGTAAAATATTCAATATTTTACCAAAAGCATATTGTCATAATATGTATTTCAAAATGTCAAAAGAATGTAGTCCTTGCGTTAGTAAGCCATGTTAGTAATTTAACTACCCAACAACAAATAGGTCTTAATCAACTCCTATGAATAGAAACTTTCATTATAGACAATATTGCGCTCAATTCTAGCCACAACTTCAGCTTATTTTTGTAAAGGAATGAACGCTTTGTCGGCAAATTTGCTACATCTTATCACATAAACAAACGAAAGACACATACATACACATCTCTACATACAAGTAAGTAAAAAGTATGCAGATTGCCTACATATCCATTGCCAAAAAGTATGCAAATGTGTAGTAAACAAAGAATTTATATTTCACTTATGAAATGATTTTTTACATTAAATGTGATTCAATATTGTAGAATTTTACTTAAATTTCAGAAAAAAAAAACCTGCGCACAATTTTGAAACAGTGGCACAACAGTGTCATTAGGTTTATCAAGTGAAAGTCTTCATCACGCTGCTGCAGAAAATTACCAGTGAAATAATGTGGCAATAAAAATAATCTCTAACAATCAAAAACAAAATTGATGTCACTAACACCTTCACAAATACACCCGTACATAAACGCATACACCAAAAAAATACAGAAAGTTAAAATGCGGAAAAAAAATAGGAAACGGAAATATGAAACGACAGAGATCAACAAAAAACTATGGGAATACAGCCACGCGTACTTGACACGTTAAATGTTGCTTGGTATCTGTGAGTGTGTGTGGCTAATTTTTTTTTATTTTTTATCTCAAAAATTGCTACCCTGACGCAAGATAAATAGCTTAACCTATTTTATACATTAACTAAAACTCTTACTAAATGCTGAAAATGTAGGATGAAAATGGGGATTGGGATTTTGGGATTTGAATTTGTAGATTTTGGGCTTTTAAGTCAAAATATTTTTGATGCAAATTTTGGGCTTTTTAACTCCAGTGAGATTTTTCTCACTCAAAATCCTTTTTTTGCAAAGAAAAGTTGTATGGCTAGTTTTATACCAACTTCAAATATAGAAGTTCATCTATAAATAAAAATAAAAAAATTATTCAAAAAACCACCTGCAAACTGGTGTTAAAAAATCGTCCGAAAAATAACTGGCAATCCCAAACTTTGGAGAATCTGATGTGAAGTATGGCCCAAATTATGAAATTTCCTATAAAATTATTTTTTTAAAACTCTGAACGCCTCTTTTAAAGGTAATATTTCCAACACCGGGCAGATACTCAATTAGCTTCATGGCAACAATGGGTCAACAAAATCTCTGAAACACTCGGCAAAAACTTATTGAGCTTCACGGCAACAACGGCCGAAAATGGGTCAATGAAAATGCCCTAGAGTCAATGAGAATTCGCTAGCGTTGCTCCTTGTGGGGGCTGCAACGCCATCGCGGTACCAAAAAATATTACTATGAGTAGGTGGTAGCAGCATGCAGCGCACACATAAGCGCGTGATAAGATAACTAAGAACCACCACCAGCATTGTGGCATATCTAGGTGGCGCTAAGCGTCCCTGACCTAACTTTAGTTAATTCAAGTTGAGTTAAATTTTTTCACATCAGATACGTGCATTGTATTTGGCTTTACATTCTCGGTATTAAGATTTTGTAGCTGTTGCTAACGCTATTGTTTTAACTAAACACAGCGCAAGAGCATCTTCAAGATACCAACACAAATGTTTAACTGTAACGAACCGCGTGTAGTGGTGATAATAGCAGTTCGTTATTTTTTGTTTTTGTTATCGCTCTTGTGGTTGTTATAGTCTATGAATTTTTAGGTTTTTTTTTGTCTAATGTAAATTTTTGTTGCGTTTTTTTGTTTTTTAGCTTTAATATTTTTTGTAGTGTTTTCATTAAGAAAAGTTTTTGTGTTTTATATATATGTATATATATTATGGTTAAAAGTTTTTTTATGGAATTACTTTTCTTTATTCATTTAATTTGTATGTTTGTCATAATATAATACCATCCGAATACCATGCAATAATAACTTTTTAACAAAAATTTGGCTCAAAAGATTTCAGAATAGTCTACATTTTCATATCAGCTGTACCATGTTGCCCATTTTGTTGTTAGTAAAAAACCTGTGCACGGGTCGGCATGTCAAAAAGTTTCTCATATTTTTGTGTGCTAGTTCTTAGAAACTTTATATATTTTTTTCGCGCAGCGAACTCTAAATAAATCCATAATTTTCAAAATTGAATATCTTCGAAGTTTTTTTGAATTTCTGAAAAATTATTTTAAGATATTTCTTTTAACACACAAGAGAACGCATACAAAAATTTTGATCAAAAATGGTGACATTTTGATTGCCATATAATTATCCTTCAGATTATTATGTTAGAGTAGAATTGAAAGCACTGTGCGAAAGACTCTTCACGATGCAAGAGTTTTGTAGAGTCTCTAAGACTCTTCTGAAAATAATCATATACCTTTTACTAAGTAAGGCACGAGTATGGTTTGAGTATTGATGATTTAAATCATGAATTTTCATGATATAACAATTCGCAGTCCAACTAAAATATAACAAAGAGTGATGAAATATCACTTCCCTTGTTAGATTCCCTGGTCACATTGCTTTTGGTGTTTTCGTTGTAATTTTGTAGCAGTTTATCCTGCTATCCAGCTTGCTATTGATTTACCAAGTAGAGTTGATGTCAATTATTCAAAGCGTATACTCTGAACCCCACTTATCACATAATGTTGTGTGAACAATGTGAGCTAACCATTGAAGGAAAGCGTTCTCAGCCAAACTAATGTTGATGATGTTGAAGAGACTATTAACGTTCTGAATCAAGGTTTTTTTTTAGAGTTTCAATGAAGAATGAAGGACACAGTTCGCTTCTAATTTTGGCTGTATCTTTTGGATTTAAGATTGAAAATCACTATAACAGTATGATTCACAAGATTTCACATCATCGAAACTTATTTGCTAACCAAGGCTTCATAGTCTTATGCATAACAGAAATTATTTCAATTAACCCTAAGGACTTCAAAATATTGAATGCAATTATTGTCTACAATGCTTTTTAGTCGGTGAGAAGTTCATCAAATCATCAGCGTCAGTTCATCATATTACTTTTTTAATTTCAACCTTGTGCAATACATAGCTTCAACTTGAAGTTTATTGCAAAAACTTATAACGAATAATAGTAAACAATTTGATTTGAACCACGTTTAGAATTGTATTATTTAATTAGAGTAATGAAAATAATTACTCTATACTTCAATGTGAAAAAAAGTAGCACTTGAAATATTTCTTTTTAATTAGGCGTTTCCGAGATATTACCACAGAACAATTAAAATCAGTGCCCTTATTTCCATATTTTCTATGGTACAAAAACAGATTACTAATATTAACTGTTTTTAATTTCCTATGGCTAATTATTGCATCATTATGACTTTACTTTTATTACTGGTTTTCATTTTATATTTGCATTTTGTTATCTTTGACACTCAAATTTTGCTTTAATCTTTGAATCGCAGTAGCAAAAATTAAGATTTATAACCCACTAAATATAACACAATTCGAAGAAAAGCAGCTACCAAATATTATAATATTTTTGCAGCTTAAGATAAAAACTTTAAAAAGGTGGCAACACGCAAATATTATATTATCCGGTTTGTTTTTAGTTTTTTAGTTTTATTTAACTAAAGTTTTTATACAGATTTATTGTACTATATTAGCCAGTTGTTTCTCCATAGTATTAAGCTACAAGCTTGAACGAACTTAGATCAGATTATCGCCAGGTTGAACTAATTTTCCAGACAATTAACAGGAACTCACCACAAAAAGGTGCCATCAAATTAATATAATTTAAAGCTTGAGTTTTAGCACATTAAATAATTCCAACGAACCAAAATGTAATCCCACATGACTAAACCACTGTGGTTTCATGACTAACAGTAGAACTTTAAACTTTTTCAAGTAAACTATCACAATCACACATTTTATTACTTTTTCTTTATTTTTTACATACACCATTAAACATAAATCACAGCACAGGTACAGCTGCACTTAAGTTGACCCACATGCTGCTGATAACCAAAGCAAAATATGAAAGCAAAAAAGTTTTTTCTTTCTTACTCTGAGCAACACAGGAAATAAAACAGCAAGAAAAAATTGGAAAAATCACCCTCAGCTCTGATTTGTAGCAGTAAAAACAAAGCTGTTGGCTAAATTTTAATTATTTTTCTTCATCAAAAATGATAATGTTATGTAAACATATATTTACATAACTATATAGCATCATTTAGAGCTACTTTTTTCAGAAAGAATCTTACGACTGATCACGCTTGAGTCATGTCAAACTGCCATGTTATTTTGTTCCAAATTCTTTGACATATCATCATGAAACGTTTCACATCAGAGCAACGCTTGCAAATTGTTGAAATTCACCGATATTTCAACTTTAAATGTTCAAAATTAACATGGAAAAGCCGCATCATTCGCCAATTACCACGCGAAATGTTCGAATGCGTCAATAAAAATTCGAACTTCAGATTGAACCGCAATTACGGCTCAGCTCCAAGTGGTGGCTTCTGCAAAAAGCACTCTAGTATGTTCTCAAATTCTGATGGACGATTTCATGATGAGGCAAACAGAAAAAACCAATACCAAATCAACCTCTTGCATTACAGTATCTCAAGCTTAAATATAGCAGTTGATAACCATCACTGTGATAATTCAACTAACGATGCGATGATTGAGGCACAAATTCTGCCAGCTTTCAAATATACCTAAAACTAGAATGCTATAGCTGTTCAGACAGATAAGAGTTCGTTCCACCGATTCTGAATTTTCAGATACTGTACATATGCTCGTTGAACTGAGCCTTATACACGACCGATGTCAAGAATACAAAACTCATCACAAAATAGAGTGGGGACCAAAACCGGACTGGTAACCACAGTGCTTCGCCAAAGCATACAGAATTTAGTGGTGCTATTGTGTTTGTTGAGATCAAAGGAACCTTTAAGGATAAGCATAGATTAGGTAACAAAACTCACACAGATTCTTAAGAAATTGATAATGTCTGAACCAAATTGGCTTATACTCGAAGAAAAGATGTTACAAAAAAATATCAAAGGCAATAAAAAATCCGAAATACGGCATGAATATCTTCTGGGATAGTTTATTCATTGATTATCTCAAAGAAATTATATATTTTTAGCACTTTAAATGAAAACTTTCAAGAAAGTATTGCTACGGTATTATCAATCAGTTCGAACAAAACGGTTTCCATATGTACACTGGTATATTTCTTGTGCACAGTTAAAAAGTTTTTTCTTTATTCTTTATGAAAAGATATAATGTTTAAAATTCAAGAAAACACTACAACAAAGCATATTCCCACAAAATCCCTACTCCTCTTACTGCATAGCCTGATAAAAGTTAAATTTTTTTTTGACATAAAAGTTCATTGGCCTCTACGCGAATATAGGCCAAACGAAACAACGATGAGATAAAAAAAAACAACCAACTCACAAAATATTCAGCAAAATTTTGACCTCTTAATTTTGATGATTTTTTTCTTTTTTCTTTTTTCTTATTGATATAAAACACGCCTTTCTGCAGACTTCAACAGCGAACTGCTTGCATGTGTTAACTTCTAGGTACACTTGCACCTAACAGCTCGACTAAATACAAAATGTAAGATATATGCCATAAGCTCGTATATATATTTTTATAATGCACAATATTTTCGCACAAATTTTTGTACTTATTTTTGATTTTTCTTAAAATTATCACAACTTTTAATTATAAACAATTTCATACCACAAATAGCTTAACATTTAAAAATTTCTTGCAAATGCGAAAAGAAAAATCCAACAGACAGTATATGTCTGGCGTTGCCACCTCGTGTGACGTAGCTTTTACAAATGTGAAGCTGGCTGCTGTGTTGCAGAAAATTTTGCCATCGCTGTTGTTGCTTTCATTCGTTTGTTGCAAAAAATTGTAACGTTCGTTCTTTCGTTTTTGTGAGTTTATCTGCACCCGACGACGTCGCACGGTCTGCGAGATCTTTTGGACCAAAGCACCAACTGGCGACCATGAGTAGCATTGTGTCACCTACTCTACTCAGCCCACAACTGTCACTTGTCTGAAATACTCTCTCGCCTACACCGTGCAGCGTGTTAAATAAGCGAATTTTCACTCTCTCTCTTTCTCTTGTAGGGATTGAAACAGTGCCAGTTTTCTTTACTGTTATTTTTAGCTAAGATTTTAGTTTTTAAATATTTTATTTTCAATTATAAAATTTTAAAATATTTCGTATTTCGCAAAGACTTACGTTTTTATCTTTTAATTAAATTTCGCCTAAATTTCTTTGCTCTTTTTCTCTCTTTGCGTTTGTTAACATTTTATTTTTGGTTGTCTCTTTTTTGTGACTTGGTCCTACCTTACTTTAGATTGGGGTAGGTGCTTACATTAACCTACAATGTTATCCCAAGTACGTTTCAAACTCATCTTACGAATATGTATATAGGGGTGCATAAAAACACAATTTTCTAAAAGTGTTGCCAGACTATTATCATTTCAAGCTATACAAAACAAAGAAGGTGCACAAAACCAACATATTCTTTTCTGTATCACCAAACTTTCCTGTATCAAGGTTTGTTAAATCTGCCTGAAATTTTTTCAGAAGCTTTACTTGTGCAGAAAGAGCCCAAGCCCACTTGTCAAACTCTGCGGAGATTTTTTCTAAAAAATATTTACGAAAACAGAGTATAATTATAATTTGATGAAATGATTTTGATGAAATTTGGCTTAAAGATAGATTGAGCTCTACAAAAGGGAATTTAAAACTCCTTTACTCTTTTAGTGGGCGTGGCTCCACTCTCTAATGGGAAAAAATCTCTGCCATGGCTGAGCCGCTACACCAATTTTATCTTAATATGGTATGGGCAAAAATTGATTCGTCGGTAAAAATATTTGCCTTTAGTGGGCAGTACCACGCCTCTGACAAGAAAATATTTTTCTGCTGAACTAATGTGCCAAATATGATGAATTTCAGTGCAGAAATAGATTGAACTCTGAGGAAAGATATTTGCTTATTAATGGGCAGGGTCACGCCACTTACAGGAAAATACTTTTTTGCTGAACCAATGGACCGAATTTGATGAATTTCGGTGAAGAAACATATTGAACTCTGAAGAAAGATGTTTGTTTATTAATGGGTAGGGACACGCCCCTTACAGGAAAATAGTTTTTCTGCTGAACTAAAGGATCGAATTCGATGAATTTTAGTGTAAAAATAGATTAAACTCTGAGAAAAGATATTTGTTTATAAATGGGCGTGGTCACGCCCCTAACCGTAAAGTATTTATTCACAGCTTTACTAATATTTGGATTTGGATGGAACTTGATATGAAGACGGGTTGAACCCTGAGGAAAGGGACAATATGTTTCCACAGCTAAACTAATTAATCGACATTGAAGAATTTTGGTATAGAGATAGATTGAACTTTAAAGAAGGGATAGAGATAGGTATAGGGATTGAGAGGGATTGTTCATACGCTACCTTCTTTTATTACAAACAAAACGATAAAGTAAATATCATCTGTTTGTGTTGGGTTATGTCTCTTAGAAAGCAGCATTTAAAACTTTTGTTGTTTTAAACCTTAAATCGTTTTCGGGAACAAACCAATGAAACTTTTTCTTTATACAAAATACACAAAGCCTGCTTATTCGACCATTTCAGAAGCCAAAAGTGCTATTAATTTCTATTTATCCATCAAATGTCTTTGCAATGTATGTAGTTCTCGTGAAATTAATTATTGAAATTTGAATGCTTTGGCGGTGCCACACTTCTCAAGAAAAGTCATTATAAAAACTATTTAAGACTAAAACACTTAAGAAAAGCCTTAATATTGGGCTGATAGTAACACTACAGAGCTTCGCTTAAAAGACGTATGCCTAATTATTCAATGAAAGAATGAATGATTCTCAATGATTATTACATAAAATTATGTATTGGGAATAAGCTATAGATCCAAATTGTTTTTTTTTTATAGAATCACTAAAAATAATAATACGACCCTTAAGTACAAAATTCACTAAAATGATGAGTGCACTTAAATTAATAACCCAACATATCCTATTACACCGCAAATGCTTCCAATGTACCACTTTTCTTACAAACACACGCTTACTTAAATGCAAGGTAGAAATAATTTTCATAATTATCTCATATTGCCGAAATATTGAGGCGGCATTAACAAATCAATTGGCTCATAACATTAATGTGTGATATTACATACCATTAACAAAATATTGAAATAATTTGGCAACACTGTGCCACAACATTTCCAAAGTAATCCATTAATGAACAACGCAAGGGATGTAAAATATAAATTATAATAAATTTTAAAATTTTACCAACTTAAAATTTTAATGGAAATCCAACAAAGTATCTGGGGAATCAAACATGCGCAGAGTTGTCAAATCTCAAGAGAGCGAAATCCAAAAGAGACCGAGCCAGAATGAGAATAATAAAGCATCTAAGAGAGCATAGTGAAAGATATCGGGGAAAAATAAAAACACGGAATCTATTCAAGCGAAACGCTCACAAAACGGAAATATAAAACAAAATAGACAACACGAACCTAAACAAAAACTAAGTGAAAAAACAAAAAAATTAACATCACTAATTAATTTTATGTATTTAGATACAGCCGAAAGAAGAGAAAAAGTAAAAATTCCATTTATTTACTACCGAAAATCGTAAACAATTTTCCATTTCTATTTCCAGTTGGAAAAAAAAAATTAAAAACACACAGTAAAAATGGGACTGCAAGCGGTATGCCAGAAACTTTCCTCAAGAACTATATATACAACTTGCTAGTACGTGTATTTCGCTGATACAAAAAAATAGCTACGCATTTTAAAAATTGAGGGTGAAGTGCAGCGCAGCGCCGTATGCTCTTCATAAAGTAACTACCCTCGTTTGATGCTTGTGTCTCACCCTCAAAAATTAAACTCATTCCCGTCATATGTTTAAACGCAGATACATTTTGTTTGTGTTTTGTATCTTGTTGGGTTTTTTTCTATTTGTTTTAACTTTTGCTTTTGACTATAATTTACTTATATACATACGTATTAAAATAAGCTTAGACAAAACCACGTTTGTATTTACCTCAGCTTGTGTGTAAATTGCGCTGAGCGGCACCAACAATCAACTGCACAAATTGAGACGGCAGACGGATGTCATGTATCTCGCAAATACTTTTGGCACAGTCGCCGAATTGAATCACTTTTTTCGTGGCTATCTTTGAGATGATTTTTTCTTTTGATTTTCTTATTAAGATAAAACTCGTTTTGAATGAATTGGATGTAACTTTTTTTTTTTAAAAAAACTTTTTTGTAAGCTCTTTGCTATTCGCTGCCGTTGTTCTGCTACAAACTTTAAACGCTCTTAAAATTTTAATTCACTTTTCTATTTTCCAAAAAGTTGCTTGCTAACTCACAAAAAGCATCTTTCAGATACTTAATTTTAATATGATTTTCCGAGGAAAAAACAAAACAACTGCGAAATGCAGACAATAATAAAAATCTAATGGAGCCACGCGTACGCGTTTTAGAGAGATAAATATTATAAATTTAAAAATGTTGTACCAAATTATTAATATATTTTATTCTTGCTATTTTTTGGATCGCGTTTTGTAGACAACAACTTCGCCTCGAATACGCTAAAGAACTGTTGTGTGCTTCGCATTTGCGATGGTTTCACCTCGTGCGCGAAGCTGAAGCTCTCAACTAAATTGCTCTGTGTTGTTTAGATACATTTCAATAAACTGCCTGCCTCTCAAAACGATTTGTTTGGATACATTTCGTTTGTAGTTATAATTTGATATTTGTGATATTAATTTGCGACTTTTTTTATTTATCATTTAATTTTTTTGTTAAAAATACTTAATGGATATACTCTGTGTTCTTAATCTCATAGTTTTGCGCTACGTCTTATTGCCTTGCAGCAACATTGAACCTGCATCGACATCTTTCCTTTAAGTGCTTGTGTACTTAAACTGCTATGATTTTCAAGTTTATTTTGCCATGTTTCATACTAATTAAGCATACGATTTTCTAGTTTCTATGTATAAACTACGCATGGATATGTTTCTGCTGCCGCTATTATGTATCTGAGAGACATGCAGCAAGGCTGCTGTTCTTACGCTTGCTCTCAATCATCTGTATATACTTTTACGCTTCATACGTATTAGCGCTCTCCCACTCTCTGACAATCAGCTGTTAAATGATTGCTCGTTTTTCCCATACGTTGGAGCCAAACGGGTTGCAAAATGGAAAGATAGATTTTTTTATATTATCGTGGGAGCACAGATTTTCACTTTTGTTTCTTATAGAGCGTCAAATTGACAGTTTAAAATAAATGAGAAGTAGATGTAAAAAAAAAACTGGTTAGTTGCCACACCGTAAAAAAATAAGAGAGAGCAAGGAGCTTGTACATTCAATTAAGAAAAAAGTAATCAATTCATTGGCAAAATAAATAATTCGAGCAGCAAAATTATTTTTGGGCCGCAAAAAATATGATTTAAAGCTCGCCCAATATTTTTTATATGACAAACTTTATTAGGTGGCAACAAATTGACTGAACAATATCAATTTTGCTTATGACACTGTAGCATTTGAATTAATAGCTGTAGCGACAGTATATTTCTGAGTCTAATAGAGTAAGGTTGTACCAATAACTATTGATTCGATGCGCACCAGAACTCGTTAATGCATTGAAATATACTAAAAAAATAATAAGTTTATAAGAAATTTAGCTTTAAGGCAAATCTTAAGTTACCTGACACTGACAGGAAGTTGCATCAGAAACGAAAGCAGAGATTTGTCATTTCTAATATCGTAAATATCAAACAGCTAAACAATTTCTATTTAGTACGAGTTAGCTTCAAATTTGCATTAAAACAGATTTTTTTTTTAAAATATGAATGACTCGATCAACCTCTGTTTATTCATCGCTCTAACGAGTAAAAGGGTGGCTCGAAAAAGTTTTGACGAAGAGATTTTTTTATGCATTACCTAACTTATAGGCTTATGGGTATATCAAACATTTAATACACTGTTCTTTTAATTTAATAATAAATATCATATATACATCTGGAAGCTAACCAAAAAAGTTGTCTCAATACAAATAGTAGGGCTACGTTCCAGTTGTAATTTTATGTTAATCGCGTTAAACGAGTCTAAAATATTATATCATAACGAAACCGCACCAAAAGATCATGGCATTAAAATAGAGTTGTCGCAAGCTTAGAAACACGTTATATCGAAATGGCATTATAAAAATACCACGTTATACGAGGGATGAGTGTAATAACGTGTCATGCATGCATCCATCATATTTTTATAAGAACTTGCAGCTCAGTTTTATTCTGTTTAATTTTTCCACTGTACCATTGCTTGCTAATAAGAAAATGTTGCTAGCAACAAATGTTTCTAAAAGCACGAGCATTAAATGTTGCTACATTACAGCTGTTGTCACTGGCAACAGGAAACTTTGTTCCCATAATCGTTCGTTATCAGTAACACACAAAATAATCATAAAGAAGAAGTAACAACAAAACTAAAACCAAATAACAACAAATGTTAATTTAAAAGCGTGCAACTATTTATTTAGTATTTTTTTCAATTTGTTTTTGTAATTAATGTTGCTGTCCTATGGTTACTTTTCTAAATTTTTTGACTAAAATTTGCTAACGACAACAACATTGCAGCATCTAAAAAATATATATAATTATGATATTATGAATTACTGTGATTATGGCATTTATATTTTGGCTGTAGTTTTTTTGTTTTTGTAGTAGTAATGTGCAATGTACATTGCAATCGAGTGCAATTTGAGTACACAAAAGTTGATACCGAACGCACGCAGTTGTGCACGAGTTGTTAGAGCTGTCATTAGAGCAATGCATGTTTCAGGCTGACTTGAGCTTTGTACTTTGCCTTAGAGATATGATATGTGTGCATAATTTACACACAATGTGTGGTTCATATTATAATCTGCAAAAGATGTTATGTTTTTACAAAAGCTTATGGCATAGTTATGTTCTTTGAAAACACGGAAATAAAGGAAATCTTTCATGGAGATTTTGCTATATGAAACAAAGGCTTATCTATGACTCAAGAAAATTGTGCGTAGACCTCCAGTATGACGATGTAAATATGTGGTAATGAAATCAATAATGCTAAAATTTCTATTGAAAGTTTTTTTTTATTATTAATATTTATAATACATAATATATTTTTTATTTCCGTTCATAAATAAGTAAAGCTTAGTAAGTTGTACTTTTCAAACATTTAATACTATCATAGATGGTTTTGAAAATGAAGAGTAGATAAACTATTGGTGTACATAACAATATTTTTTTATGTACAGTTTAAAAAAATCTATATTTTAATAGAAAATCTGCCTAAAAGCCCATTTAGACTAATTAAATGCTTCAGTAAATTGCTTAATGGGACACACACAATCAATACTTCACATACGTATAAGCTAAACGTTTTTTTAAGTTGGTCAACACACTGATATTACTTTATTAAATTGCTCGTACATAATGATAATAGCAAAGTGGTTCCTTTTTTTTTTGGGTAATTGTTGTTAAGTCACAGTTGTGCACGTTTTTGCCATTAAAATAAACCAGATATTATGATTCCACGTGGATTATCTGAATTTTATGTAGTGAAAGCATAATGATAAAAAAAAATTTGGCTATCTTCTGCGGCTATTAACTCGTATTTTAACGCTCAGTTGATTATAAAATGATGAAATTTGTTCATTCATTTGCTGACAACAACTGATAACGTTTGGTCATGATATTGATAATGCAAAGGCGTACATTCCAAAGACTTTGGAGCTACAATCTGTAAAATTATAATGTAAATGAAAAATATACACAAAAAAAAAAGTCATTCAACCTTAGCGCTGATTAAAAGTTCTATATACTTTGACAACATCTAAAAGGGTTAAAAGTGATAACAGACCGTAAAAAATAGTTTTGATTTAATAAATTTGAACACGTAGATTAATAGAATATGAAGATTAATAGAGTCGAAGTGAGTAAGTGAAAAGCTTTTTGGTTTTTGTAAGTTTAAAAAAAGTTGATGTATCTCTCTAATGACAGGAAATACTTGATTGATTTTTATCTCAGAATTTATTTTTATTTTTTGCCGTCTAAGTTCAACCCATAGTTTTGCATTAATGGTACCTGAGAAACTGCTTAGAGATAAGCATTTTGTGAATGATTGCGAATTCAACTTTTGGCCAAAAGTTGGGATTTTCACTGATACAATGACTTATTTTCCGAGAGTATAGTTCCTCTTTATATCAACAATAAATTCAAAATTTGGCGCAACGTATAAAAAGCCAATTAGATTCAAATGACTTGCTGACAATAGTACTTCCATGGTGTTTTTGAAAAAACCACTTGGCGAACCTAATATGATAGCTTAAAAGGAACCGCCCCAACAAAATTTGTTCTTTCTACTACATACAGACATATGGTATATCATATCCAATTATGTATAACGATTAAATCCTCATCACGCATAACATGTGGGACAATAGTAAAAGTATCCATCGGACAGTGTCTTATAGGATATCATGCTCAGTGAATGTGCATGTTGGCCCACAACAGATGTTGCTACTGCAACGAGAATGAAGTGGGAACTGTCGAAGATTTATTATATTATTCTGTGAATTTATTATTTAAATGTTACGTATTCGACATGCTATGCCAAACTAAAGTATGTGAGAGACAATTTACGCCGCAAAAATAATGAGAAATGAATTTTTTAATCATCGTTTTGAGAACGATGCCTTAGAATTTAAGAAAATAAGCTTAACTTTAGAAAATACGTAACAGTGGCTAAGACAAAGAATGAAAAGTGATAATTCAGCTAGTTATTTAAATTTAAAATTTTAATCATATCACAAACTCTCAAAAATATGGCTTAAAATAATATAGTTATATATGAAGCTATCATTTCGATATATCTCGGTTTAGTAAATATATAAATTACAGGCTTTACTCTCATATTGAGTCATTTTCAAACAAAATAATATGAATGCCTTTAAATAAAAAACCATGTTATAAATAGCAATTAGATTGTTAAACGAACAATTTTTCCTGTTTAAAAAAGCAAAAACTAACAAGTGTTCATATACCATGATCTGCAGCTGAAAGATTAACAGCACAAGTAAATATTTTTAAAATGATTAAGCAATAAAATATCATTATAAATATATATATATATATGTAGGTTAGTATATATACATAAGTATAGGTTGGCACTGTGTAATTGCACATGTCATTTAGCTTTATTGTGAATGATCAAATATTTACTGATCATAATCTTACTAATACTAATTCGGTGTTGTGTCTATGAGGCTTTCATATGATATAAAGAAACGAATATTACTAATAATAAAATAAAATTTTTCCATAAGAAAGCTCAGAAAAATATTAGAGTTTATTTAAATAATAACACAAACAATGAAAATAATTGTAGAAATTGTAGGTTTTGTTTTGTTTCAATTTAATCGAGGTCTTTACAACAGCATTGATTTTTATGAAACGCTGACTTCAAGAATTTTTTAAATACAAGCATTTAATGTTGGTTCTCGTAGTCAATTAAATTGTTATGAGTAGTAGCTCTAGGCGTCACTTAGTGTTTGCATTTGATAGCTTTACGTGCAACATGTCGTATGAGCAACATTAATTTTGTCACCTTTGCATTAAATAAGATTTTACTCATACGACATGTTGAACAGCAGTTCAATATATGTACTAACTATTCATGTGTCAGAGCACTCGCAAAGGACCCATGTGTTGGCCGTCAAATACGCAGATATTTGATGGATATATTCGAATATTTGAATTTTCAGCTATTGGTGTAATAGTTTAGAGTAAATTTGCTGCTATTAAATTATATTCAAATTTTTTTTAAATTTCTAATTTATAGAAAGTAATGATTTCATTTAATGTAAACATATAGTGAACATCATATTGTAAAAAAAAAATTTAAAATGCCTTCTTTTTACACTACTTTTTCAAATCATAGCTATCAAAATCTGGCTAGCGCATCACGTTGCGTTCCTTGGTAGAACCCATATTCGGTACCTCAAAACTTTTTAATTTTTTCTACCAACGATACGTGCTACTTTAAATGATCTCTTTTAAGATAACTATGACTAAGATATTCAACTTCAACTTCATAAAAATTTAATTTTTTAATAAATTTATATGCAACTTAAAGCAAAAATCTGAGATAAATCAATAATTTTGTTTAATTTAGCTTGTGCATATAAAAGTGCCTTTAGAACTTGTAAACGTTTCACTTAAATCAAAAAAAAGCTCAACATGACAGGGTTAAATAAACCGTCCACATAGCTTACCCCCAATAGAAAAGCAATAAATCGTTTAATACCTTTAAATAAATAAATCTAAATGCATTTATTTATTTATTTTTAATGCAAATCAAAGTTTTATCAGTCAATTGTAAAATGACGCCAAAATGCATACCAAAGAAAAATGTACAATGAATGCACTCACTGAATGTACTGAACTGGAATTACACTGCAAAAAATTTGTAATTAAAAATCAATTGTTTTTCATTTTCAGTTGAAGTCTACTTGTCGTATGAGAACTATCTGGTCATACATAAATAACTCGTACACATTTTTAGCACTTTCTTCAGTTGGTTATGATTAACCTTATTATTAACATATACTATACAATTTGTATACATTGATAATAACAATAATAGAGTTTAGCTACTGCAGCCATTAGCTCACTTAGCTATTTAGCTTGAAGCTTAATTTTAATTTCATAAGTGTGCGGTCCCATGTTGACCCAAAAATCTTGAACTCAATCCATCAAAGTATTTTTTAAGTGTAGAAATGTACCCAACTTACAAACACCTACTTCCACTGAAATCTGAAATCTTACATTGTAAGAAAAGTACAACGACTGAATAACAACAAAAAAAAAAAGGGTTAATTCAATTGAACTCTGTTCTGAGGACAAATTGCAATAAATCAAATGGAATGAACTTAAATTGCCGCTGCAGCGCGACGTACTCAGACATACCACCAACACGTACAAGAAGCCGATGTCTTGATAATGATGTTTAAATAGTGAATCAGGACATAGCACTGCTAACAGCTGATTACAATGGAGAGTACCGCCGAGTGCATGACAGGTGCAACCGCGTTAACTTAAGTGCAAACGAAACGAAAACAGTAAATTGCACCATTGACGATTGTGTGACTGTGCTGTCTATCTTACGCGATTGCATTTTATTGAATTGCAATTATTGCTGTTGCTATTGCTGCTTTGTGCCGCAATTGCTACCATAATTAACACGAGCAATAATTTGGGTGCATGACTTTTCATGATTATTATTTCAAATTATATGGTAATGTGAAAAATTGACGCAAATCAAATCATGGTTGTTTACTAATAATTTTCTTAGCGTGTAAGCTTATTTTTCTATAATATTATTAGTACATTTTAAAATTTTGGTAGGAAACAAAATTGCTAATGACTAGAAGCGGTTCAAATCTGAAAGTATATTGGCACTGTTGACTTCTTCCTTGTTGAGCTAACGAATGGCGTATACCTGTTGGTGCTGAAAAATTTATTTCTTAGTAAAGTTTAATATATCTTAAACACTGTTTTCGAGCATTTTAAACAACACATAATTTTTTTAATAATTTAAATCCATGGCATCTATAGGAAAGGAACCTTATCTTATTCTGTAAGTCTCTATCTATTAGTAAAGAGAGACATAAAGCACGCACATTATTGAAGTCAAAAGATAAAAAACCTGTAAGAACCTTTTCACTCGTAGTATTGAGGCAAATAGCCAATTCGTTCGATTCAAAACATTAACAAAGTACCTGGAATTATCGAAAATATGTTGAACGCTGTCAACCAAGAGAGCTATCATATGAGATCATCATAAAGTCTTATAGGGACTACTTTCGTGGTAACGATAGACCGAAAAACTGCATGTTGTGTCATGTGATACCACGTCTCCAACAAACTAAAATATCTCTTAAAAACATTTTAAAGAAGCAGAAACAAATGGGAAGCTTTTCTTCTGTTAGTGCCCGGCTGTTACTTTTCGATATCTTTGCCTTTGAAGTTTTTACTTGACTCAATTTCTGCAATGAGCTTCAATTCAAATAGTATTAAATTTGTAACTTAGTCTTCTTGGTCATAAAATACTAACCATTTTAATATCACCACCATGTGGTATTACTCAGGACATGATTAACCAATAAGAAAAAGTTATCCATTATTGACTAATGTTAACTTACAAGAATGACTCATCTTATAGGAACGTGTCTGATCACAGTAAGGAGGCGAGGTTGTTTTGATTTCGTAAACCGTTGATAGTGTACATGTGACTCTAAAAATCTACCTTTCATTATTCAAAACTCGTGAAAGATCTACTGATATAGCCAGTGCTATAACGACACTTGAAGCTATTACACCTCTGAAGAACTATTCTTTATAACATAAATTTTATGCGTTTCCGTCGGTTGAGGTTTTTTGAGAAACCTTAATACTCGTCTTATCATAATGGACTTTATCCATCCAACTTCTACTTTTATCTATAGTTTGTAGTGCGCCAAAAAGAGCAATGTATTGCCTGGTACATGAGCACTCGATCGATTCCTATGTTATGTATTCAAGCGTTTCAACTTATTTTGATTAGAATACCACAAAATATTATTAATTTGAATTAGTTTAGCTGATAAGAAATTATTTAAAACGTTTTTATTTAATAGGTTATTTGTATTTATTTTATATTGAAAAGATTATAACTAATCTCATAGAATATGTGCAGGTGTGTACACTTAACAACGAATGATTTGACATCTTTAAAGTTGAAGTAATTAAATGTGATATATATACATCCTGCAGAACATTACGTGCAAAATAATCGAGCTAAAATTTTGGATGTCATGCTTAGCAAAAGCGAAACTAATTTCTATCTGATAAGCAAAATAAAGTGGTATATTAATGTTAGGCACTGTTTCGCATAGTAATGCAATGTTTTGCTTCCGGTAATTTTAAATGGCGCTTGTGTTGACTTTAAAACTGTACAAAAATGTTAACATAATCATAGTACGTTTCCTTTTTAGCTTTAAACCAAAACATAACAAGCAATGAAAATTGAAATCAAGATCGATCCTTTAATGATCTCCAAGTAACTAATCTCACAACAGCATTTTATTTTTGCAGAGAGAACGCCAAACCGTACGCTCCTAATGGTGCTTTAATATATCAGTAGCAGTAGTAATACAGGATATGATATAGCCCATTAGCAAGAGCAAGAGCAGGAGCTAGCAGCTCTTAGGTCTTTCTTGGTAAGTTTCAAATTTCCTTTATTTTTTATATGACATGAGCCGATAGAGCATGCCTTCCTAAGCAGGCCTTCTAATACCGTCGTGAGACTTTGAGTTAATTGTTTTTTTCATTCGCGTCATCTCACTTGCGTTGATATTTTGAATGTTTATTTTACGTTAAATACACAACACTCCACCACATTGAAATAAATGGAGTCATTCTTCTTTGAGTTCTAATATCAGGCCTGATAGCACGTTTGCTGTGGGAAGCCATAATACCATTTCATCAGTATACATACATATTTTTATTTGCATGAAAATCTATTTTTGAGAATGCCTCGTACAATCGAAGCAACGCTAGCAGGCTTTCTCATGGGCAGACCTTGCTCAATTGCCTGCTGGGAGTAGTTATAAAAATTTTAGTATAAGTAGTGGTAGTAGAGAAACCCCAAACTCGAGAACTTGCTCAAAAAAAATCAACATACCCATACAGTAGGTCATTATAACCAAGAAAAAGATTTCTAGGACTTTATTTTTTCTGTAACCATCATCTTATGATTTAAAATAAATTTACATATCATTTCCACACACCATTAGTTGGAGATATTGCACGCACTTATGTAGAGTTAGTTCTTTCTTATCAAATACAGGAACCATTGAACACTAATTTAAATGTACAGTGCGAAACAATAGTATGATATGTACAATAACTGGGTATGTTAACTTTGTAGTTAATCTTTTAATAAAATTCTTAGTTCAATAATTTGAAGGAGTAGGAGCGGAATTGTTCTCAAAATTAGATTAAACTAAGAAAAGTAAAAAGAGTGTAATTAGTTGAAATCTGGCTAAGTGTCAAAAAGCTTCTTCTTCTTCCGCGTGAAATACAAAACAAATTTTTGCCCAAGATTTTTTACTTACAATATTGGAATTTTAATGAGACCGTGTTGTTGGTGTTTGCGGTTTTTTGTTGATTTTTCCAAAAATTTAATTTTATTTTTAGCTCAAATTTCTGCTTCCTTGAACAGCTGCTTTTGTTTTTGACACATGACAGACCTTAACTAAAGTTCTAAACACAATTGGAACGAGCTGCGATAGTGTGGAAAAAGCAAAGCTAGATAACATAATTTTTTTATATATGTTAGAGCAAGATACGCAGTGGAAGCTCAAAAAAGATTTTTTGCGAATCTTGTTCTAACGTATAGAAAAAACCATGTTGCCTAGCTTAGTTTTTTCTCGCTATCGCATCTCGTTCCAATATTATTTAGAACTTAAAGAAATTTTTAGGCTATTTTCGTTAACTATTTTTCCGAGAGAGAGTGAACAGCTGTTTACTTCTCTCATTTCGACGCTCCCATTTAACTACATTTTGGAGTGAACAAACAGGAATTAGGCGATGTAGGCAACATAAGGCGCCTTATGGTAAGTTAATAAAAACATACAGGTTTTTGTATTGAAACGTACAATTTTTATTGAATTTTTTTTATACAAAATTACATTAGTATACATGGAAAGAAATACATACAAACGCTGAAAATCGAAAGGGAACATTACAATTTTATCTTAAAAATTAAAGAATTTTATAACGAATTTTTTAAATATCTATATGATAGTCAAAGAGTATTTATCAATTGTTTGGACAAATTATGATCTTGTCCTTTTAGTTTATTAAGAAAAAGCGGCACTTAAGATATTTTTGGTATTTAAGCATCCAATCGCGCAATACAGTACATTTATCAGAGAATATCAAAATAGAGTATTTTTGAAGAAAAAAAACCAAGTTTCGTAATAAAACTGACTAAAAATATCATGATATGTAAAAGTTTTCAGCCTGCTTAAGTGTTATTCATCTTTTCGGAATCCTTTATATGTTCACCACTACCACCACTGGTCACTAGATGTCGCAAGCAACTACGTTTCACGTATAAAAATGCACATAGAGCACAAATCAGAAAGAGTATACCAACAGTACTGCCAATGACCAAAGCACGCATTTTTCTATGAGAAGGCACTTCAATCAACAACTCAGAGCTGGCAACCTGTTCGCCATCATTGGACATTGCATGCACCTGTACCATAAAAGTTGACTCTTCTTTAAGATGTCGCAACTGATAATAACTGTCTAGAGTTTCAGCAGTGCCAACTAGCGTATGTTCGGGTTCTTTCCACCAACGCACCGTATAGAGACGCAAGCCGTTGACTCCTTGCTGTGGATGTTGCCAGTGGAGCAACCAACCCTGTGTATTAGGAACTGCGCTAAGATTGCGTGGCGCACTCAAGCGACTAACGCCCAAGGGATGAATTTCATCTTTGTTCAGCTCGGATTCTGTTTCCTCCGCTGCTGCTGGAATTAAAGAAACTTTTAATGTCCACATATATGTATGATTTTGATGACTGTGATCACTTACGTAGTGTTGAGAAGCGTATTTGTTTGCTGAACATACCATCGCCATATTTATCCTGGCTAAGTACCATAAATTCATATTCACGCCCTGGTATTAAATTTTCTAGTGTTGCTTCCATGATATTTTTATTGAGAATACGCATTGTGCGCCATTCTTGTGCATCGGTTAGTCGATACCATACGGTATACTCTAGATTTGGACGTAAGTAACCTAATGAATGACAAATGCTTAATTTACTGATATAAATGAAAATTCGAAATAAATATATTCGGCCTCATTTTGATTTTCATATAAAAATATATATATGATTCACTTATTTTCTCAAAAAAATAATTAAGTGTCATATTGTGGCTTAACGCTCAAGTCTTGGTGTTGGCGTTAAGATAATCTTATTTTCATTGTTTTTATTACAACTTACCTACTTTTGGGTGGGTATAATTTATAAAATAGTCTGTAAAATTATTAAGCATATAAAAACTTTGAAAATATTTTTAGAACTTATAACGTATGTTAGATACATAGTTTTAGAATTAAGTAACCATGTGAACTTTTCAAATATGAAAATGTGTTTCAGTCAAATTATGATCTGTTATGATATTGTTAGGTGATGTTGATAATAAAATTTGCAATGCTAACTTTTTGCTTATTTTTACATACTATGTTGCAATCAGAAACACACTTTTGATTGTTTACAAAATGTGTGCTTTATTTAGTTTTTATAATAATTCACAAGTCTTGACAAAGCTTTAACATTTCGTTACAATAGGTTTCAAATCCTACTTTCTAGTGAAACAAATTCAAGAACTAATGTGACTGTTTCATTTTTTTGTAATGAGCAATATGAGTTCAAAAAGATGCTTTAATGAAGCAATGAACATAAATTTACAGTGAATAAGAATTTTCAAATCTTTCAGAAATTGAAATAGTGTAACTCAATATCGCATAGTTATCAAAATATAATAGAACGGTCATTAACGTGGAGAGTGTGCCCAAGATCGAGGAATACAATTACTTTTATACAGGGAAAAATTATGCCAAGATTATTATTGTGTGATGAAGAATCACGTTCGGTTAAAACTACCTACTAACTCTTCTTCAATTGGTTTGTCATGCCAGTTCGCCTTGTCCTGGTGCTCTATGATTGAGCTTAATGTTAATACATAAGATATATATGCATGTTCATACAAATTTTTTGGGATTCGAAATCAGAGCAAAAATAATCGAATAAAGATACACAAAGATGAAGTTAGTAAGTTAGTTGTCTAGACCTAACTTTTCTAATGATGTATAGTACTAAAAGCCGCCTCTTATGACTCATAGGTATGAAGTGAAAGTTAAAATTATGACATTTACTTATTACTAGTTCGATTAGTGAAATGTGTTGAAATCGAAAAACAAACACTTTTCAGTGTTAATAAATAATTGCTATATTCATTTCTCAGAATAATTCATAAATATACGAAGACTTGTCTTTGAAATAAGAAAATATTTTTCTGATATAAAAATATGTTATCAAACATAACTTCTGAGATGGTGCATTGATATATTAACCATCACCAACATTAACACCAACACCGTTTTCGTTCACAGACTGTGAAAACAATATATACGAGTACTACATTATAAAACTCACCAGGTTGCCAGCGAATTGTTATAGACGTCTCAGTGCTATTTGCTGTCAAATTATATGGAGGTCGAGGTGCAATATTTTCAATCATCAACTCCGTTTCGGCTGTTATAGTAGCAGCTTCATTAGTAGCTGCACACTCATACATGCCACGATCTGATTCGATAAGATTTGTTATCGTTAAATTTCCACCTTCAATGGTATGACGACCTTCAGCAATGGGGTGACCATCTTTCTAAAAAATTTAAATATTTCAACTATCTATTATAAGATTATATTTATATTTTTATAAATATTAGCTTACACGACTCCAAACAATTATTGGGCGATTGTTGCCGTCACGATCAATAGCTTCGCATGGCATCTCTGCTTCCTCTCCTAACTTTTGTATATAAATTGCCTTGGGGGTTATAGAGAATATTGGTGGACGTAGTACAATCACGCTGATAACAGGTGATGGACCATCGGTGCCAAGTTCATTGTACGGTGTACAAGTGTAACTGCCTGCATTATTCTCATCAACTTTGACAAAAAAGAGGCTGCCATTCATTTTGTAAAAAACGCCCGGTACATTGTACGAGTCAAACAGCAGCCCATCTTTTTCCCAACGTAGATTTTTCAAAGGTGGATTAGCGCGAAAATGACAATCAAGCACGGCAGGTTGACCATAAGGTAAATATACCTCTGGTGGAGCATAAATTACCTTGGCTTTATCTGAATGTTGAAAAAAAATTTCAGTATAGACAATGGAAAATTAGTTCAATTTGGCTTAAATATTAGTATCATGTCTTCCTCAACAAAAGTCACTATGGGCGTATCCCACAAAAAATCGGTTATATCTCAGATAATGTATAGCTAGAGGCACTTTCTCGGCGTGCTATAGCCTAAGTAGTGGTTTTAGGGAAGTACTTAAACAAAAAGACTTGTCGAGGAGATATAACATACGCATATGAAAGTTTGAGCTAAACTGACTGAGGAACAATTTCCCATAAAAGTCCTTTGCAAAGTCAAAATGAACCTACATTGTATGTTGAGAAATGCTTTTGCCGTCTGCACCTCTCCCTCATTATTGCGCACATTACAAACGTATTCGCCTAGATCACTCATCATAGTCGGATCAATACTGAGGCTACCATCGGGTCCCATGAAAGAACGTCGAAATAACTCTTGCATATCTTGCAGTTGTACACCATCCTTAAACCATGTGGCTACAGAAGTATCCGGAAATTTCATTACACAATGGAAGAAAGCAGTTTGACCCTCCATAATGGTCTGATTGACGGGCGGGATCTTAATAAGAGAACCACCTACAATTAAAATAAGTTATTTACAATCGTTGAGTTCCTGGATTACACGCATATACCTTGCACCGCTAAATGAAATAATGTGCCATTGTTTCGTATGCTTGGCGTTCGATTTGGAAAAATGATTTGGCAGTGATACCAGCCTTGATCGGATTCACGTATTGCTGTGAGATTTACAGAGGCTTTGCCATAATCCGCATGGTTAGCAACCATTCTAAGGCGTCCAGTAAAGAGTTCATTTGTTGAGACCTCACCTTCGTACCACGTAAAGATTTTCTTACCCTGCAAAAAGATTGATCTATGAGTCGAGATTCTTAGATAAAAATTACAATAACTTATCACAATTTTCTAACACATGCACATTTACACCAACACCGAATCAGATTATTCCACTGCAGCTGTAATTTGCTAATAATGTCACAATTACAATAACAATAAATCACATGGAAAATTAAATTAAGTTCAATGTGATGGGGACCATTACACACATACATTTAAATAAATTTACTCACACAGCGATAGACAATAAGACACTGTCATACACTATGCCTTCGTTGAATAGACGCCCTCAATCGTTTGTCTGACAAGCACTCATACGAACAGTCACCAATTAATGGCCCAATGACTTTGATGACGAATTACTAGGCCCACAATGCAATTTATGGCCACCCACTGTTCAGACGACTGACCCAAATGCATACGCATCCCTTATGTTTAGAAGAACACAGTTGTGGTCACGTGTCGTTTTTGTTGTTGATAATTCATTGCCAATATATTTAGTCTCCTGTGGCGTCGCTCAAGTTCACTATTCAAGAATTTTAAGGTCTAGTTTAAAATTTAGTTTTGATGCTGCTTATAATAGCAATATGTTTTGGGGTGTATAGCTTTTCATGAGCTCTAGCCTAAGTTTTTAAGGCATTTGCAAAATTCCAAAATTGAAAAACTACCCAAAAAATTAATGCGATTGGAGGAATCAAATCCAAAGGTATTTTTTAATATTATAAATTTTGTTCAGGAATTAAAATCATACGTCACACATAAAAGTTCTAAAGGTAGAAATATGACAAGATTGGTTCACATTTTATACGATATGTGCATTCATGCGGAAACCATAGGACCTATCACTTGCTTGATAGGTCCTTTTAAGCTAGGGTAGGTGAGAGGCCAAAATGAAGAATTGTTGAAAGTGACGATATTCACACTCAGTGCAATCATTGATTTCAAATACGATTTTCAGTGCAATTTCAATTCTGTTATTTAAATGCCCGGGTTTTGTTGTCATTGATCGAAGTGTGGCATTTGTTGCAATGCTGAATTGAATTGTTGCTTTTGTAATTGATATAATCGATATCTAAGTGATGACATCATAATAATATTACTTATTTATTTGTTTACATATCTTTTCGACCTTTCAAAGGCAGATGACTTACAGCATTTATACATATAATCTTTGGTTGGCTCAACAAAGCAAAATAGATCGGTATATATTTTTAATGTAAGGTGCGTTCCCATATGATTTACTAAAAATTATCAGACTTAAAGGGTTTATTCTTTAAAAATAAATTTTGTTCTTTCTCACCGAACACAGCTATCACTCTCTCGTGTTAGACAGTTTAACAGGATTTATTCGAAAAAATACGGGAACGATTAAATATTCATTTTTTAATTTCAAAATGCTTTAATTCTCAGCACGCACAATTTCTCAATTGTATTTTTAAATCTTGTCACAAATGACAAATATGAACACAAGAGAAATATAATAATTGTCTATGTTATCACTCACCTATGTAGCTGTGATAAAAAGAACCCCATATATCAACATAATAAATAAATTGCGAGTAAAGCTGATAGAGAAAGCAATAACACACTAAAATAAAATAAACAAAATTTTTTATCCAGAAGTGAGAAAAGCAACGAACACATTAGAAAATTCACATGACCTCTGTCAAATGCTATTTTTGACCATGAAAAAATCGTCACAGCATTACAAATGTGCGACAACAAATGCAGTTTAATTCAATTTGTGACCGAGTTAGCGTCAATTTTAAATATTGCACATCATTTTAAAAGCAGCTATCGTATGCTTTTAAGTCACAGTACAAATATTTTCTGAGAAAATCTGAAAGACTTCCGGATTGTCTGAAAAAAATGAAAAATTATAAGACGTAACCTTATAATTAACCCGATTTTATTAATGCACTGCATTTCATAGCAAATGCATTTGCCAGCATTAAATTTTTATATTTTTGTCTAGTCTCACGCCTGCTCATTTATCGTCATTACTAAACGAGACCATTTTATTCTAACGCCCCCATGTTGATTTCATTAATCCAAATGATAAACTCAACTGCATTAAAAACTTCTAACGCCCTCTTACCGTACGTTGTTAGCTTAAGCGCAAGTTTAATCAGCGTAACGAGAATCCACCGACATCATCCATGGGTCAGTTTTTTTTTTTTCTATCACGCATGGCCCAATGTTTGCGCGTGTTCCATGTGTGGCTGGTTCATTATATTGAAATCGTATGCATTTTGTTTTAAGTTTTTATGCTGTTGATGTGGACCGTTTGAAATCATCGTCATTTTCATTGAATGGCGCACCTCTTATAATCTGTATAATTTTCTATACAGGTGCGGATTTGTTATTTGATTTATATTGTTTTTTAAACTTAATGGTTCACTAAGTTTGGGTTCAGTGGCTTTGGTATGCGTGTAGCAAATTAGGAATGCTCTTACTTAAGAGTATATGATTTTACTGCTCTTATTCACACTGAGGAAAGAGCATGTTTTCATCAAATAAATGTATTTGATTTTAAAGATATTTATTAACTATGAACATTAGGTATTACACTGAGTAAATGATTTGATTATATATAACAAATATATATTTGATATAGAGGAATCAAATATTTATTGCTCACATCAAATATAATTTGCTGTATTTAATATTCTCAGTGTGCCATAACGATAATTAAAATATAAAGCGCTATTTATTGAGCTAAGCATGAGATATGTTTGAAATAAGTATTCAGTAAACATATATTTATTTGAGTTCACTTAACGTTAATATTATTATATAGCTCTTCATATATTGAAGTAAAACAGTACTCAAGTAACTTCTACTTAGTATAAAATTTAGATATATATATGACAGTGTGAATACTGTAATTATTAGCAAGCTTTCAACAAAGAAATCTTGTTTTCGGTTAAAGGATTATTTGGTAATTGTAACAAAATATATGATTGATCTAGTAGAGTTACTAACAAAAGATGGACTCAAGGCTCAACTTGTAATATAGCTAGGCAAATCTGGCCGAATTGGGATGCTAAGCGTTCGCCAGAACTGATATCCTGCACTAGACATAGTGTCTCGTCAGTTGTTGCAGTCATTACTGACCACTGTATCATCGGCAGACATGCGGAGAGATTAGGTGTTAGGTCCTTTGACTTCTGTAGAAGCTGTAGAGATATGAACGCCACAAAACACTTGGGTCGTTTTTATTTGATGACCTGGATGACCTTAGATATGTTAGTATGGATCAGCTTTTAGTTTCATTACGAAATCTGGTTGGATCACATTTGGTCAATATGAGTCGGTTTTCGTAACTGACTGGCACTCCTACCTAACCTAACCTAGTAGAGTTGTTCATTCTAATTTGCTAAATATTATAATGTGAAATATATGATCTATTTAATAATTATACTTAATTCTGCGAAATATTTGACATGTTACTAATACCAAATATTTCGTCAGTATCAAATATATCATTTTTTAACTACAAATTACCAAATCTTGATATTACAATTAAATTGTTTTTTCTGTGTAGATTTACTACAATTTTTAGCAAGATATTGAAAACTTTTTCTATGAATCGTCAGTATGTCGAACTAGGTTTTGTTGATGAGCAACAGGATGGTTTTCCGTAGTAGTTTTTTCCGCAGAGTTTGAAATAAATTAAATATGCGAGAAATTGATTTATTTGAGGCTATGTATAGGACCTAAAAAACGCTCTTGTATTATATAATTTAATATTATACATCTCCATCTAAATAAGCTCTTAAATGCTCATCTACGTTTTTTGCTCGCAAAGCTAAGGCTACTTGAAGACAATATAAGTTTGCTTATCCGTGTGGATAATCTGAAACGTACTACTGAAACGTTCAAATTTATGTCATCTACAAATGACCAAAACTTCGTAAAGAAAAATCATAGATAACGACTTGGGGAGAAGAGAAATTACACTAGTAAATGTTGCATCTAGTAGAAAAGAGCTGAAAGTTTTTAGTTGCTTAACCTTAAATATCTCAAAGTCTTGATCTGATGAACCAATTCAAGATTGTCTTTTTTTAAACGAAGATTTTTCATATGCATCACATCATATGCATGATATATAACGATTTTATTTTGAAAGGTGGTTCGGCTAGACAATAACTTATTTACATTGTATTACAATGATATCTTTAAATCTTACAAGCACATTTACATTTATGTCACATTGTATGATTGACATGGATAATGATATCATCAATATCTATACATATGTAAATATATGTTTTTAAAAGCAATGCAGCGTTTTAATTGCATTTTACTTAGCGCAAAAACATGTTAATAAAATTGTTATTAACACTTTACATTGCATGAATGAATACATCTGACATTTAATATAGCAAGCAATAACCAACTTTTGTCATAGATAGATGAAAATTATTTGTTTAGTTTGCATATTATTAACGAAAACCATACAATTGAATGAGCATCGTTAGCATCTGTTTACACTGAAATTGATCTAATTTTTAAAAGTTGTTTGTCATGTTGTTATTGTTGTAGCTGTATCAATATTTAGCGCTTGCCATTAGATAAATGCTGTCATTTTGTTGCCACTTGACAATGAATTACCCGCAAATTATTGATATTTGCGGCTGTAATTCAATATTTTGCATATGCTGAACATGTGTCAAAAATATGTCAAACAAAATATCTAATTCAAATAAGTATGTCAAAATATTTTTTAAGCTTTGACATTTTGATATATTGTGCTTAACAGCACATGTAACATATTGTTGGTTATTTTCTTAAGTGCATAATTAAATATTCGTAGAGTAAAAAATCTACTACTAAAGTTGTTTCACTTGAATTAGCAAGTAATTTCTTCTTAATCACATGTAGTTTTACTGAACACCAACTTTTCGAATTGGCTCAGTAGTTTTGACACAAATTAGGGCCTTAGAATACTACGGAGTAAGTTATATTTTTTTCGAAATTGAGCTTAACTTAAAAATGTGTACCTCATTCATACATCCATTAAGAATAACATTGGGGCAAGTCACTGTATGCGTCATAAGGAGAGAGAAATAAAATTTATATATAGCTTACTTATATGAGTTTTTTATGTCGAATCTAATAAGACCCAGTGCCATTCTAAGCCTCTCAAAATTGCGAAAAAGCCTTATTTGTTGTCGAAATTTAAATTTAGGTAAATAGCATACCAATTACGTGATCTTGCGGAGGCAGTAAGTAAAGGAGGCCGCAACTTTCTGATCAAAGTTGCTTATATGCTATATGAAGCCATGGAAGCACCATCTTCAGACCCAATTCCCAGATTCAGCGGACAAGGATGAATGGGCTAGGTGTCCTAATTAATCATTATACTAATCCTTCCCACACAATATGGGCTTGAACGGACATTAAGGAAAGCTGCGAAAAGTTCAAAAATGCATATCTCGAAAACATATCGTAAAAATATTTCAATTGTGATTTTGGCGCTTAATGAACCTATAAAAAAAGTATCCTCACATCATTACATTAGCATGTAAAAAGCTTTTGAAAACATGATTTTTGGGCTTCAGTACAGGATAACATTGAAGGTAATAAAAAGGCTGATGAACGTCAGTTAGCGTATGCGTTATTTACTTCTTGTACACACATATATGTTCTAAGCCGTCACTCAGAGTTAATTTCATCAATATCAATTGATAGCTACTTTGACAGTGTTATGAGGTATTATTTTTTGTTCTTTTTAAACGTTTTATTGCATGTCACACAATCACGGCATTTAATAAAAAATTACATGATTCAATTAAACTTTATGCAAACAATTGACTTAACATGACCACAATATGATCAAGCATTATTGAAATAGAATTAAATAGAAAATAATGTTAGAAAACAAAAGAAATGAACAATAAAGAAATGAGTTTTCTGCGTAAAAGCTTTAAAATTTTCCGTTCTATTCATCTGCAACTACAGACGTTAACCCCATCAGTTTAAGAAAAGCGAATAAAATACTTTTAAAGTTCAGTAATTTAATAAATGTGAGAATTAATTATTTGACAGATAGCAACAGCAATTTTATTGTGTGGGGGTGTTGACACATCATATAACTCTTCAATTAAACGTTACTCTACTTCAATTAAGGATTATTGAGAAAAATTGGAGCGTATGGTGTGTAAGGTTCAATTAAATAAACACTTTGGTTTTGAAGTTAAATTTACCCAAAAAAAAAACAAGAACATAAAAAAAATATTAGGGGTATTCACATCTATAGCAAATCAAACACAGCTTAATGTGTCATGTTAAGCAATTGGCAGGTCGCTTGGGAAACTTAAAAATATAATTTTACAAAAATCACCCAGAAACTTATGGTCTTATTACATGTAAATAATTAATCGGTTGAAGTCAAGATTATATTATTTTCGGTCAAAAAAATGCTGATTGTTGAAGATCCTTTTTTCTTATTTACATACTTTTGCCAGCAAATGTACTATATTCTAATATAGTTCTCAAAGACTTTACGAGTATACCTCTCACAGGCCTTACGGCAGATGCAAGATACTTTTCACAAAAAGCCTTCAACCAATCGATTAAAACAGCCAGAATAAACATTTTATACATTAAATTTCATTATAGGAATAAGGACCTAAATCCCAAAACTTTTTTTTGATTATTTAAAAATAAATATGTATAAATGTCTTACATTCCCACATTCATACAGACTATAGGTACATATGTAATTCAAGGTCATCTTATGTTCATTTAAACTTCAACTTCTATACTTACATCTTTGCTCCAATGCACCACATATGGTATTGGAAAATCATATGGAAAATCTATGTGACAATTGAAGGCGACATATGATCCGACCTTAGCTTCAAGTTTTGCGGGCTTTGAACGGTCATAATTTGAGCGGCTGCATGCCACACAGGATATGTTAATTAATGTGAAGAGCACAAATGTGAGTGTAAGCAGCGCGCGTGTATTCCGTGTGTAACTTTTTCGGTTGTACTCGTCGTTATCGCAGTTGTAGTTGTTGTCATTTGTAGTACTTTTGTTTTTGTATTTGGACGCAGTTGTTGATTTTGTAGGTTTATTCTTTGTTATTTTCGGTGTTTTTGTTGTGGTAAACATTTTTGGACGTTTATTTTTTTTTTTAACTGGTAGTTAAACTTACTTAGTTGTTCATTTTTAAGTTTTGATTGACTTATTAACAAAAAAAAAAAGATTTAATTTTGAGTCAATTGTATTATTTTGTCAGATTTATTTAGTCAACATGAGTCACCGTTCGAACAAACGAATTTTTAAGCGTGGAACAATTTTCTTGTTTGTACAATATTATTTTTTATTAGATCTTTTAGATCTAACTTAAAAGTTTATAAAAAATTCTTAGAACTGTAAACGTTCAACATATAATTTCGATTTTTGTTGCGCTAATAATGCTGGTAATGCTATTTGTGACCCCTTGCATTCAGTTATATGTCTATTGAGGTGCGCCCCGAGCCCGAAGGCTTAGGTGTTCGTACTATTAAATTTGTTTTTAATAACTTTTTTTTTTAATAATTTAAAGTTATTTTGTGGAAGAATGTATGGTTCGAATGTATTTTCAATTCAAAAATATTTTCTTTAGCAAAAAAATGTTGGTTGCATTTTGGATTTTTGCCCCGGACGGCAAATCTTGACGCTACGCCACTGTTTACATTAGACCGTGTTTTACGGTAAAACAAAGGGCCTAGAAGCTACGAACTACATATATAAATGATAATGATATCGAAACGATATGGGCTTTTTCACCAATTGTTAGGAAGTACATCATAGCACATTCGATACAGTGTTCCAGCCCGAGGGGCGCCGAATTTTTATTTTATTTTATCCTGAAGACAGTTTATGACTAGCTTTTAGTTACGAGATCGAGCCCTAGGCTATACATTTACAGCATCTAATAGGTGAAAAAATGCTCGTGTGACGGATAATTCAAAATAGAAGGTTTTCTGAGCAAAGTTTACATCGCAGGAGCAATAACTAAGTGACGTAAGCATGCTGAAACGTACAATCTATATATCTTTTTTCTCAGCTTAGATCGAACATTATATTCACTATATTGGATTAAAGATCAGCCTCAAATTTTTCTAAAAAATGTGGGTGTATTGCAGACAATTTAGTTATATAATTGATCAATTAATGCAATCTTGTAAAGGGTGTTTTTTTTAGAGGTTTGTTTTTCGAATAGAGATAAAACTGGCATTTTATGGTCAAATCTGGCAACTCTAATGTCATTTATGTTCAGTTTGGTTTGCCATTTCATCATGAACAGGTTGACAAAAGAACACCGCTGGCAAATCGTGCAAATTTATTTCGAAAATAATGGTTCAGTTTGCGAAGTTTACCGCAAGCTCCGTTCATTTTATGGTCGACATAATCGTCCATCAGAGCAATTAATTCGGTTAACCATGGATCGTTTTCGCACTACGTTTACTCTATGTAATAATACGCATCCGCAGAGACGTCGAACAGTGCGCACCGAAGAAACAATAGCCGCTGTAGAGCAAAATGTTGAAGAGGACCCGAATGAATCGATTCGCCACCGTGCACAGCAATTGGAGCTTTGTCCATCAACTTTATGGAAGATTTTGCGCAAAGATCTTGGCTTGCGACCTTACAAGATCCAGCATGTGGAAGAATTAAAGCCGCGAAACCATGCAATGCGTCGTGATTTTGGTGTATGGGCCGAAAATGAGATTGATCTCGATGCTGATTTTCATCGCAAAATTTTGTTCAGTGATGAGGCTCATTTTTGGTTGAATGGCTACGTCAACAAGCAAAATTGCCGCATTTGGAGTGAAGAGAATCCACATGAGACCCTTGAGACGCCATTACATCCACAAAAACTGACTGTTTGGTGTGCTCTATGGGCTGGTGGAGTCATTGGGCCATACTTCTTCCGAAATAATGCTGGAGAGTCAGTTACCGTTAATGGAGACCGGTATAGAGCCATGATAACCGACTATTTTGTTCCCGAATTGGATGGCATGAATGTGGATGAGTTGTGGTTCCAACAAGACGGCGCTACATGCCACACAGCGCACGTCACAATCGATTTATTGAAGGAAACATTCGATGAGCGCATAATTTCGCGGAATGGACCTGTCAATTGGCCACCAAGATCATGTGATTTGACACCATTGGATTATTTTCTTTGGGGATATGTGAAGTTGCTCGTCTACGCCAACAAACCAGAAACGTTAGGGGACTTGGAAGCCAACATTCGTGGCGTTATTGCCGACATACGGCCCCATATGGTCGAAAAAGTGGTTCAAAATTGGACCTGTAGAATTGGCTTTATTCGAGCCAGCCGCGGCTGCCACATGCCCGAAATCATATTTAAACATTAATTGCATAAAATTATCCTTCCAATAAAGCCAAATTGATGGACATTAAAACGATTTTCTTGTGTTTTATTTCAATTCGAAGCTCTATACCTCTAAAAAAAACACCCTTTAGCTTTTTTTGACTTACATAATGCGTAAAATGTAAATAACGTCATTTGTGATGACTATTTTTGATGCAAGAAGCCAAAAGTTTAATCAATTTTTTTTTTAAATTAAAATTTAACATTTTTTTACAACTCTTTACATCAAAAGAAGTATCCGCCGTGCCTTGTTAAGTTCAAGACCTTGGGTCACTTAAATTTTGGGCTATAAAATAAAACATTTGAATTTAAAAGTCACTCAACTATTAGAAAATATGATAATGATATTTAGCATACCCATAAACACTAAAGCACGAACTTAATGAAATTTACTAATTATAAACAATTGAAAATTTAAAATACTTTTTGCTATGTCATTGTATAAGCTAACACAAGCGCAAAAACCATAGTTCACATATTATACAAACATAAAGGGTGGGCAAACATTGCTTGATTTCATTTTTCTCTAATTGCTACAAAATATACACCGCTTAATATTTTTCAAGGTTTTTTCTTCCTTCCGGCTATTCTGGAAACATAATTTGATATACATAAATGGCTGCTTCGACAAGCTCAGTCGATCCTAGCCCAACCTATCGATCCACTTTTGCAGTAAATTGTCGATGGTTTGAGGTCGTATTTTACGAATAACTCAATTAATATTGTGCTTAGGTGCCTCCATCGTTTCTAAATTGTCTGCTTAATATCAATCTTTAATAGCCCATAGCAAAGAAAAAGTCCAACGTCGTTAAGTTACAGATTCGCAAAGACCAAGTAACATCATCCAAGCTGCTATTATTGAACAAAGTACGCAAAATATGAATTTTCAGACGACTTGTGGGGCACGTAGCGCTATCCTGCTGAATCCACTTCATTTTGTGTTGAAAAAATATCATGCCTCTGTGGAGCTAACCGTGGACCAAAAAGTTGTTGTCATCTTCATTTTAGAAGAAAAACGACGTATTATATACGATGAATTGCCTTCTTTTCTCCCACGTGTTGGAACGAAGTGTCAGTGTCCAAAAAAACATTGAAAAATTTAACCACCAGATTACCCATCCTTTATGTGACTCAAACTATATGTACTTTGGTAGTTATGAATTTTATTATGATAACATATTTATGATGCCTATGCTACAAAAAAAAGAAAAACAGTAAGGAATTTATTTTTTAATTCTTTTATTTTTACTTTTGTAAAACTTGACATTTATCGTATTCGTCGCTGTATATATAATTGCATCAATGAAATATGCGCAAAGCTTTGGTAAATTTAATAATTTCATTAGAACAGCAACAATAAAAATAGCTAAGAGCAGTAATTGGAAAATTATTGCTTTTAAAAAGGCAGCGAATTCATTTTACTTTGTAATCTCATAAATGAAATCTTCGCTCGTCTGTATTTATAAAGAGGGCGGTTGATGGTACCTTTGTAAATAAAGAAATAAAAGGAAATATTCACAGCAGTGCCAAGAATAGTCGGCATTTTTGAAATTAAGAATCTTTAAATTAGTTTATCTATAATAGAGTACACAATAAGAAGAACGAATGGAAAGAAAACATCGTTTATGAAAAATTACTACATGAAAAGCCTTAGACGACGTACAATAAGAGATCTCGCGAAAGGACAAAATTACCGGAGCCAAACAAACTAATGCTCTTCAAGATAATGAAATAAACTGATCTACAGGAAATAACGAGACATCAGAAGAATACTTTTGCTCCACGAGCAATTTATATCTATGCTGATAGAATAACAAACAACATCCAGAAGCTAATCTCCAAGATTCCTGAAGTACCAGCCCATTTACAAAAAATGTAATGCCGTTTAATGCCTTTCCTTACTTTAACTGATGATGATAAAATCAACTTACTGAGACTAATGATTTTGAAGTCGAATTTTTCGATTCTAAAGGAATTATACTAATTATGCCGCACAATGCAAATAATGTTGATCCTACAACGATAACAGTAAAATGAGCGCGCTTCTAATCTTTCCGCAATTCTTCGGATTAGAAATGAATTATCACAGCTACAATGAGCGAAACAAGCTATCTTCCAGTGATCTATATGCGAAGCGAAGCGCGTTTAGATTTTTAAGAAAAAAGTTGGCTTGAATCTTCAAAACAACTTGAAGCTCTATCCGTAAGGCAACAAAGAAAGCCTAGAAGAAGTTTAATGCATCCGCAAAATCGAGTTTGTAAGAGATACTCCAAACTTTAAACGATTTTTTTTTTTTTTAAATCTATATAGTTTTTGCTGTACGAAGAAATTCAAACCTTAGATTTATTATCACCTATTAGCAATAACTTTTATTGTTAGTAAAGTCAATGCAGTCAGTCAGAAAATGTTAATAAAATAACTTCTTGTTGGTGTGAGGTATCTTCAAACTCGGTCCGTTTATCTCAAAAATTAAAATCAAATGTGTCATAAGAAAAGTGTCATAGCTATTTTTCTAGTAAGCATATTTTGAATCGTAAGAAAAAATGTCTTACACACAAAAAGAAATAAACTAATTTAATTATGAAATTTTGATTCAAATTATAAACTTTGAACTTGCAGTGATTAACAGTAGTTTTTCAATTGATTTGTTTGTTATTTGTCCTAGCAAAGTATCACTGCTAGTTGGATTTCTATATTTTTCGAATTGTTCAATGTTGTGACTTTTTAATTTTGCACGATTTATTCACTAATTTGCACGCAACTTTACCCTGTGCCACTGGTTGCAAAAAAATGTCTTTTTTTTAATCGGGTCAATTGAGCAAGTAAGTGAGTAAATAAATTATTTCCACTTATTTTTGCTTGAAACTTAAAGATCACAATGTGGATGATACCTCACAGTAATAGAAAAACACACAGCAAAAACAAATAAAAAAAGAGTTAATGATATTTTTTGAATGGTACTGTAGCTGGTAGCTTTAATGCCAAGTCAACCGAACACGACGAAATGAGAAACGCAACTAAATGCCCTGTGATGATGATCGCATCGCATCATCATGCACAATACGATGTTCACTGATTATATCAATAATGAATGGTGGATTAGAACAAGAGACTGTAAAGAAAGAATTTCGCGTAGTAAAATATTATCAAATTTAGATGAATAACATTGAAATATCGAATCTTGTGATCGCTGCCGTTAACTGCAATTACAATTCAAGTAAAACTTATAACTTTGAATTCAAATGAGTCACGCTTTTATGCATAATTTCTAAAAAGAGAGGGTTGGGATTTGATAGTATTTAATTAAAAATAAACGAAACCACTAAAGTTTTTCTTAATTCACCACCTATATTTTAATTCTGTCTCATACATAACGTTTGTGAAAACATACTTCTTCTGTAAAATATTCAAGATCACTTTGTTGCTCATACCTCATCTCTCATTGGCCGGATAGAAACTTAAAGAATTAGAAGTTGTGGACTAGAAAATTTCATACAGAACTCACATTCATTATTCAAATACGCTCTACTTTTTCATGTCATTCAAGTTCAAAGATCAACTTTTCAACGTATGACCAACAGTTTTCATGATATGTGACGTAAGATTTTTTTACTATTTGTTTTTTCAGTGTAAATTTGTTGACACCTCACGCGTGATTCGTGACATGTGTCACCGCCAAAAATGCTCAATAAAGTCTGCCATTTCACCATGAATAGACTTGCAAATGAACAACGCTTGCAAATCATGAATTTTACTATCAAAATTCGTGCTCTGTGAGAAATGTTTTTATCGAAAAATTTTCTTCAGCGACGAAGCTCATTTTTGGCTCAATGGGTACATGTTGGAAGTAGCGGATTTTTGTTTTGAATTGCCGAATTGGGTCTGACGAGCAGCCAGAGGTAGTTTAAGAGCTGCCAATGCACTCTTAAAAATGCACTGTTTGGTGCGGTTTGTGTGCCGGCGGCGTCATTGGACTGTACTTTTTCAAAAATAATGAAAAAAGCAATGTTACAGTCAATAGAGCACGGTACAGACACGGCACGCAATAACATTGACCTATTGAGACGTGAGTTTGGTGAGCAATTAATCTCACGTTCTGGAGCAGTCCATTCGCCGCCAAGATCATGCGATTTGACTCCACTAGACTATTTTTTTTAGGCTTGAGTGAAAAGTATGAAAAAAGAAAGTTTGAAATATTTTACTAAACATGACAGTTTTAGTAAATAAAACTTAAACACAGCTTCAGAAACAAAATGCTGGAGCAAATAAAAAAGATAAGACTGTTTATTTCGATTGGCACTTCCGTCAAAGACATATATACAAGTATATCAGTCCACTTTAGCAACATTGAATTTTGTATATTTAAGAAACAAATTCGCAGGCATTGAGTTTTCAAAAAACAGTGGAAAATGTATTAACGAAATCGTTTGCTGCAAAACATGGTATTATGTTTTGTAATTTAATGTTTTTGGAGACAATTTTTCTTTTAAAAATCATCTATTTTTTACGTAATTTTTAGTTTATGGTTTTTTAACAAAAAACACAAAATTAAAAAGGGAAATTGTTTAAATTTTGAAGAGTCACAAATTTATTCGCTATTGTCTGCAAAAACTAAAATGTTTTCTGTTGCTAAAGTCCTACCAATGATTATTTTTAACTTCGGAGCTAATTCCAGTTGAAGTAGTTGAAACTTTATAAGTGGTTTTTAAAATTTTTATTTACCTTTTTTTATTCAATTAGATTTCAGAGGTCAGCGCCTCAAGTTTCATTTAGTCAATTATTATATTAAACTTAGTACTTAAATGATTATTATTATAACAAATACTGAGATATTAAACAAAATTATAATTCTTAAGCTATACTTTAGTTAAATGTCATAAACAATCAAACATTGGAAGTATCGTAGAAAATTAAGGATAACGCGACACATAATTTTACCTTACATTTACTGGCATTTAACAAAACGCTGGAATGAACGCATGCTACCACCGGCTACTTTAAAAGCTAGAAGTGCGGTAAATATAGTTACAATATAGTTCGGCAACAACGTAGCGGTATAAAGACCACCATTTGCATTTAACAGTGTGATCAGCGAAACAAATAAATGACTGCCCACAACATAGCCAATATGCACATAATTGGAGGTATCAAAAGCGTTAAAGAAAATCACACTCCAAAATGTGTGCAGTAAAATGATGGAAAGTGCTTGAGCAGCTGATGTGATAAAGAAGATCTCCGAGCCTCCTTTGAGACCCATAGTACCGGGGCCGGACTGAAAAAACAAATCATTACAATTTAATAATAAAAGAGGCGTTACATATTGCAAATTTATATTTGATACTCACCATATCTGCTAACACATTGACCAAGGCGAAAGTACCAGATATCACACCAAAGCCCATGCCGGACACGTATGCAAGAATGTGTTTGTTTTCCGTAATACGCGTGTTTTCCGCCACAGCTTGAAGTCCCTGTTCCGTGCGACGCAATATGCGATAAATGACGTAGCGGAAAGCTTCCTAAATTCAAACAATTATATTGGAATTTTTTTTCATCAATTCAATTTCTTTCAACGTACCTGAAATAACACTGAAAAGAATACTCCAAATGCCAAAAACTCTCGCAATGGAACAAAGGCAAACCACAACAGTGAGGATGCCAAAAGCGAGAGCAGCCAAAAGAAGGCCGCAGCAATCAGGATGATAATTCGAACCGGATCGTTGGCAATAGTGAAAGCGAACATCGCCAGCGGCGGCCCAAAGGCTATGAAAGTGCAACCAAAAAACTCAGGCAACGTCATCTTAGTTTTTCCTTTTTTATGATTATTTTCTTACAATTTTCGCACTGGAATTTTCACTTTATCACTTCGGAAGAATAAAAGAAACTGCTTTGTTTTTCCATCGTTTGACACAACAAATGTCAATTCAATGGTGCTGCCAGATGTTTTATAATATCTGCTTTGCTATTGTGTTGAGATTTTTCAAAGGACCATTTTGAAAATTTTCAATCACAAGCCAAATACTTACATCTAGAACTTTCTGAGAACAGTCACTATATTTTCGACACTAAATTTGCCTGACAGTTTAAAATATTTATTAAAACAGTGATTTTTTGCTTTTGTCTAAAAAATACCGTAAATAATTCTTAGAAAAGAAAATTAAAGTTGCATGGGAGGATCAACACCTTGTCGAAATGCGCCTACTTTTAGTTTGGTGCCAAGCTAAGCTGTCTTGAATTTACAAGAAATTTGGGTTCATTATCCTTATGTGGGTTCCACATGCACTTTTAGTAATTTAAAGTACTGTTTGTGTTAATTTTGGTTTTATAACTATAAATAATTTTTTCATTAAAGCGTTTTTAAGTTTTTGCCTGTGTAAGAGGCACCATGCACCATGTCGAGATTCGTCCACTTCTTGTCCTAGTATTTGTGTGAAAACTGGTTATACCACATCGAATAGCGCTCCCAAAATAGCGTTTTAAGTTTGCTATTAGTATATGTGGGCAGAAGCGCGTCCGTGAACTAATATAGCATCGATCGTTAATATATTTTTCTGTACTTGCCATGCCCCTTCTGTGCTTCACAAAGGAAATGACAAAGTATATATTGTTAAAATATAAATAGTTTCAAATGTTCCAACGATTAATGAACTCTCAGCATCTTTTTTGTCTTCGACAGTTTGTATGAGGAAATGGATTTTGTTTCTTTAAACTTGTATAATCGAATTACCCAAATTTTTAGTCGGTGTCTGGATAGAAGGAAATTGAAAAAAAGTTGTTTAGCCAATATGCTCGAATTATGTATTTAGTGTAAGTAGCATTGAGTATGGCAACACTTTAGCATATTTACGTCGACTCGACTTTCGCTTTTGTAGAAAACAATCATTCATTCATTCATTACTATTTGACAAATAAACAGCAGACAATTTTGCTATCTGCAGAAATCAAACGGATTTATGAAAGTCAAACAAATAAAATCAAAATAAACAATGAAATAATAAAAAGTCAACAGCAAAACAATTAATAAACTAAATATCAACAGTTGAAGAATAAAATCGTGCATTTATTTAATAAAAGAGATAGAGAAATTTCCAAAAAAAAAAAACAACAGCTGGTTCGCAAGGTAGTGCATCTTCGCACTTTGTTACTTCGAACAAAAATCGACGGGGAAAAACGTAAGTTTTAATTTACATATAATTAGTCACAAAGAACAAAGAAATGCACTTATCCGAAGAAATATGAATAATCATCAGTATAATTTCAGTGCTTTCATCAGGGACGGCGGTAAAGGATAAAGGATTGCGTTACTGAAGCAGAAAGGTCCTTATATTTATTGGACGGACGGCACCGTGCCACAACTGGACACACCTTAAAGTGACCAGCATTTAATTCATTCGCAAAAGGGGTAACACTCATTGAAAAAGGAATTCGCGGAGCCAAACGCTTCCCTTGAAGGGAAGTGAAAGAGTGAGTGTATTTCTTTTCATTTTATAATTGGGCCTGTGGAAAGCAACTATCACATCATCTATGCTAAATATAGCAAATTAATAATGAAAATTTGGAAAATTAATTGAATTGTTCTTTTGCGTTGCAAACAACAGCATATATTTTATTGTTTTGCAGAACTGTGCGTACATGAATTTCCTAACAAATTCAATCTCTTCTGTTTATCTTTGGCGTCACCATTTACAGGGTTTATTTATAAGTTTTTATTGTTTTCTGTCTGCTTCTACTCAAATGCAGTAATAAACGCTGGCTTTACGCTCGATCCCAGTAAGAAAAGGTTACTAAATACTAATCAGTTAAATAGTAATTATATAGCAAATTCAATGTCGTTCAATACGTAATATTCTTTACTATCCAGCTAAGATTTCGCTTGAGTAAATAATCAAACAATTTTCTTCATCTATTGCTTTTTTGATTGTGCATTGTGTTAACATTTCCATGTCACTTTAGTTGATTGACTGTACTTTTATTTGTCTTATACTATTTAAATATTCATATACAGTCGTGGTCAAAAGTGTTAGACAAAAGTATTTTAGAAATACCAAACGGCAAGGTGTACAGCGAGTTTTATTCATTCAAACAGCAATTGATTGAATGCATAAACAAAGTGGAGTAAAATTCCCCAAAATATACATTTGTAAACATTAAGTTGGCAGTATGCTATGTTGAATAAAAGCTGTTACAAGGTATAAAGGAATAAATAATAATTTTTCAATTGAAAAATTAAAGGGGTGCCTGATATTTTTGACCATGACTGTATATGGCATCAAAAGAATTATTAAAACAATAGGTTGAAATTTTTTAACAATATGTGGTTCATAGAGAACATATAGATTGAAAAAAAAATATTTTATAAACCAATTTCATTCTAAATAAGTTTTAACTTCCGTACTGTTGTTTCTTACTATGCGTTGAAAAGCGAAATTGAGTTATCAATTCTATTTTGTGATTAGTGCGTGCTGCAATGGCTAGAAGAACACAAGTACATTCCATTGATGACCCCGATAACCTGGAAGACTTAGACAGTCCTGTCGGAATTGAGACTGGAGCCTTGGCAATACAATCCCCTGCGGAGAAAGTACCAAAAAAAGGTTAGTACACATATTTTCTTTGCATGTATGATATCAATTTCATGCTATTTATTATCTTCTTTATCTATAGAATTATGGGAACGTCCGACATCCAACACACCACAAGTGCTTCCCAGTGACGGCTCTATGCTGCTGCGTTTTGAAATTTTACTCGCACGTATAATGCCACCAGAAGGTGAAGATATCAAAGTAAAACGCTATGTTGTTTATAACTTATCGGTGCGTCAAGATTCCAGTGTTGCTGACAACAATCCGGCTACCATCGAAAGACGCTATACCGATTTTCGCACGTTATATTTGACATTAAAAAAAGATTTTCCCAATGCATTCACCACACTATACTTCCCCAATAAAGTGCTTGTCGGAAATTTCTCCGCAGATTTAATTGCAGAGCGTAGTGAAGCCTTTGAGGCATTCCTCACACACATAGCAAGTAACAGCCAATTGCGTGATACATTCGCATTTTTACATTTTTTACAAAATCACGAGCTAGCAAAAGCATGTCAACTACTTGATGAGCGACGCAATGAGTCAGCAATACCATTGCTTGAGAATTGTTTTCGTTTATTGAATAAAATTTTTATGGATCGTTCACGTCCGGTGCTTTTGATATTGTGTCGTTTGGTAGCAGCATGCACAAGTTCACCGGTGCCGCACCCCTCAGCTGATCGTTGGGCAACATTAGCGCTTAGTCGCTACGACACTTTGTGTGACATCGATTTGTTGCCGTTGTATATACCATTATTGCACACATGTGCACATTTGTGGTGATGATGATTATAAGATTTTTTGTTTGACTTGAATTGAGTTTTATATTTTTTTACTCCTTCTTTTTTAGGTGGCAACGTGGTCGCGATCAGAAACCAATTACCGATCGTTTAACTGAAATGAAAAAAAAGGGTATCAACATAACCAATGGTTTAACTTTAATGCAGGCTATACACAAATTAGATCCACGTACTGAAACTATTTAATTTTACATACATAGTTAAGAACAGATACACAGCAGGGTGAACCTAAAATAAGTTGATCGTTGAAAATTCAAAACAAAAAAAAATCAAAAAATAAGTTTTCAACTGAACCGCTTGGTTTAACAGTGGTATAACTTCAAATCCAAAACAAATGAGCTTGTGATATTTGTAGATTTAGAGTGATCAAATCTTAATTTTTCAAAATAAGCAGTTTCATCTTTTCATTTGATCGAAAATCCAGCAAAGCTCCATCGAAATTGCAACTGCTTTGAACAATTTTTTATAAAAAGTCTGAAACTTTTAATCGATTGAGAAGCAAACTCTTTGATATCTCAAGTACAGAAAAATTAAGTTATACTGCATCTTAAATAAATGGTTAGTTCATTGTGATTGAATCTGTGCCTGTAAGCTATTTAAGTTTGCCAAATGTATGGGAAATTTTCTGAATTTTAGAAAGCAGCTTGTAACTTTCCGAAAAACTATGCGATTTTAATTTCTTTCAATCATATTTTAAAACTGGTGCTAAACTAAAACCAGTTTTAAGTAAAAAAACTCTAAATTTTTTCGAAAACTACAGCTGTTTAAAGAAAATATAATATTTCATACATCTTTACATGGTAAACAAAACAAACTTACAGGCGCAGTAGCTCATGAACTAAAATAATTTCACAAAAAAAAAAAAAAAAATTTCCGAAAAATTATTTATTTTAGTTGATTGGTTTTGACTGCCAAATTTCGCGATCCACCTATTTATATTCCGCCCTCTTGCACTGGTGTTTTTTACTAATGCAATTAATGTCAAAAAGTGCAATTGTTTACAAAAAATCATCAACATACTGTACTGTAACTTTAAAAGATTGGAGTTCATGTTTCTCATTTTTATTACTAATGATTTAAGATATTTTAGTTGTTTTAATTTGCATTATTTATTTTCACTGTAAATTTATTTTGTGTATGTAGGTCCTAGAAAAATTTAAGAAACGTCACAATTTAGTTAATCTTATTTGGGTTCAAAATTTGTTATTCTTAATTTGAATCTCTGAAGTTTTATTTATATACTACATATATATTTTCCTGCAATACTCCTTACAAAAATGTATTAACATTACAAATAGTGTCAATTGTATTATAGAATAGAATTTATGTATTTTGCACGAATTATTAACTAAATTTGCTGAAATATACGAAAAATAATATGCGTACGTATAGTGTGTTCAATTTTAATATCTCCAGGCCAATGTCTCGTGAGCTAAGTTAGTTAGTGATAAATGTTTTGTGCAAAAGTTATTTAGTGACAGTGACTTGCATTTAGCCTTGGAACGAATTTTAAAGGTTGATTTAACGTCAACTGGAATTCTTAAAAGAGACATCATTAGTAAATCCAAGTCCTAGAGATAATTTGTTCATACAAAACACATGTTTTTTTTAATAGAACTACTTAAAAAATCACAATTGACCTTGGAAATTTTTTAAGTAGCCAAAGCTACTGGCCAATGTTACATGAACCCCTGGAGAACATAGTATCACCCCTATAGTGAATAGTTGAAGGAAACGAGTCCCGAAATATTTTCCTTGGAACAAAGTTGAAGAAAAAATTTGGGTGCCACATCAAAAATTTTCCCTTAAAAACTTTTAACGATACCATCATTTTCCAGGGTTTGCAAACCAAGAAGATTGAAAAAAATTTCAAGAAAACGTTATATTATTAATGTGGTTATATCAGGGGCCTGGGAAAATTTAAACGGAGCACCCGGAACTTAAATTGTTCAGTACAGTGTGTGATAGCACCAAAAAAATGACACCAATCGTACCTAAGAAAATTATGATATACAATAAATTTCACAAACAGGTGCAACAGGAGAAAAAAATGTTAAATATATCAGTTTTCGCCTGTGCTCTTAACAAATCTGTACAAATTCCTGATGTGTTAACTTACAAAGCCTTTACTGCATCAGCTAAAAGGCACTGATGATTTCATTTAGCAGTAGATGTGTACTGCATACTACGATTTTTAAATGAAATGGTTTGTATGATTTAAAAGTACAAAACAAGATGTTTTTTTTTTTTAATTTCATCTGCGTATTTTCCTACCAGGACGGCAGATTTGCTTGATAAGATGTTTTACTGCTTCTAAACGCTGCCATTTTGTTACAGCTGTCAAAGTTCTTTGTTTATAATTTATTTATTTCGATGTATTTTGGCGGCTAAAAATGATTGCGTTAGCGAAATAAAGCAATTTTACCTGTTCATCATGGAACCCTGCGTAATTGAATTCATCGGTGAAAAATCCACAGTTGGTATTATACCCAACTTCTCTTTTGATCCCATACACTTGATATCTGGTAGCATAGGACCCTTCCGTGCGGGTATGCCAGTACATGTGCCGCTGTGGCTTGCGATTCATTTGCGCAAGCAACAAAAGTGTCGAATTGTGCCACCGGAATGGATGGACTTAGAGTTGTTGGAAGAAATTAAGGAGGAGGAGAAGAAATCAAGGTAATGTTCTTAATACTTCAGCAAGTTCAAAGCGACTAATTTTTTATTTTAGATTCTTCACTAAAATGCCCAGTGAACATTATATGATTGAAGCACAACTGATTATGAGTACTGCACCGGATGATGTGCCGCGTTGCGAGGAGCTGCGCACAGTAATAAAAGACATCTTCGATATTCGTGAATCTAAATTGCGCACTTCCATTGATGCCTTCATTAAGGGTGAAGGTACCTATGCCAAATTGGACAACTTGACGCTACTAGAGATTCACAGTGTACGACCAATTTTGCCACATTCATTGGATCATATTTCCAGATACCAACGTACAGCGATGGCTACACAACGTGATACATCTGCATTGGGTTTGAACTCTACGATCAATAACAGTGCGTTTATGTCGCAGTAGATGGTAGAGGATTTGGGAAGTATATTAAAGATTAAATGTTATTATTAAACTAGTTTAGAGAAAGCTTTGTTTTCGTATCAAATTTCTTCAAGCAACAAAAACATGGTTTGGGAGTATACAGTACTTAGTTTTCAAACGTATTATAAAAACTAAAACTCATTATATGAACTTAAGTTGGACTTAACTTTGCCTGTTTCGATCCGGACGAGCTCTATAATCAAGTTGAATGTCCATTAAAATAAAAAGCTATGACTTTATTTCTTAAACTGAGCCCTTCTAAATTATGTTGGTTTTTCTATTATATTTGCCTTGGTGCCTTCTCTTCAGCGTCCGCACTCGCTTTATTTCTGCGAACCTTGTGGTCCTTACAAATGCTGATGGTCTTATTTGGAGCGTACATAAATACATACTATAATTCTTACTTGCACACTTGTAGTGTATCTGAGTTCTTAATTTTGATAGTAAATTGTTTAAACATTACTATTTCAGCTTGATCAATTAATCTCAAAAATATATATTAGTACAAAAATGATGTTGATTTGTAAGTTAAACTTCCAAAGAGCACACTGTTATTTATTTAAATTTAAAGTAGCAATATAACAAGTGATGAAATGAAAAGAGCGTAAATTTAGTACACTACAACAATTTGGTTCAAATCTATGGCTTGTCATTTGCTGATCTTCAGAAATTTGGTACTAATCACAGTTAACACTGAAAATAGCAAGCAGCATAAGACGTATTATCTTTCCAAAGTAAGTTATATTATAGTTCTATTAGCTTTAATACGAATTCTCAATTTGATTTTGAATGGAATTGAGAATTAATCATCTGTAGCCATGGATTTGGTAAAGTCGATTCAGTAGTATTTAAAATTACTTGATTCTACCAGGCTCATGCCTGAAAGCCACATTGTAACTGGACCCCCAACTGTGCAATGTTAACAGTTTTGTTATCATGAAAACGGTTTGCAGAGATCGCTGAGACGCACTGCTGATATCAATATATCCTTTTAGCTCGATGATTTACAACTCTAGTCTGAATATTAAGGTAATAAATACATGGTAATGAATTACCATGAGAGAAATTTTTTTGCAATGCAGATAGTGTGTTTTTAATAGACCCGTGACATTGGTGGGCTAATTTTTCTGGGAACTCAAGCTTAACCAATACCCAAGCATAAAGTGTTATTCTGTGTAATTTCCCGGATTAGGCTAACTTTACCGCTTATTCCAAAAATAGATAGTCGCTGGGGTACTTTGGTCAAATTCTAGTGTGTTCATATATATGTATATGTATATATATATAAAATTAAGAGTTTCTTAAACAGTTCTTACTTTGCCAAGTAAATGATAATACTTGGGACACATGTGAATAAGGTTACGCAATGGCGTGCCACTTCTAAATTAAATTTTGAATATTTACAATTTTGTTAGTAATTATAGAACGGGCTCTTGTTAAATAAATTAATTAAGAACAAAGGTAAATTAATAAACGAGTTCGTAAAATAAAGAGAAAAATTCAAGTCCCAAAAAATATTGGTACTGCATGCAAAAGATTTGTTAATGATTACAAAACAGCTAGCTGTGAACTCGCTGAGTATAAAAAGGGACAATGCGGCTTAGGTATCAACTCTGCTATTTACCAGTTCTGTCAAATTCTGTAAATAGTAATTTTCTAAAAGTGGCAACGTTGTATATTGCATTTGACAAACCAATTGGATTTTCTTCGATTGTGTTAATTTTGCAACCAGAAGTGCAAAGAAAAAATAAATAAGTTATTGAAATCTTTTCAACATGAGTGCTGACTCTGCAGATGTCAATAGTGCTGTTACAGCTGTTGAACAACAAGAAAAATCCATGGTTAATAGTAAAATTCATTTTACTAAAGAAGTAAAAAATGCAATTGACCAGGTGAGTGTATAGACTTTATGGTTAAATTATAAATCAGTATAATTATAAGTAACTCCTTTTACTGGCAGGTTCTCAAAACCGACGATCCCATGGACTCGCCAGACTTCAATACCGTTGATTATATTAATCAGCTTTTTCCAAATGAACAAAGTTTGGCCGGTATCGATGAGACCATACAACGTATGCAATGTGAAGTCTCACTCATCGATGATAATATACGTTCGGTTGTGCGGGGGCAAACGAATACGGGCCAGGATGGTCAAATGGCTTTAAGTGAGGCACAGAAAGTTATTACCAGCTTGTATTCTCACATAATTGATGTGAAGACTAGAGCCGAACGTACCGAGGAAATGGTTAAGGAAATCACACGCGATATCAAACAGCTGGACTGTGCTAAAAAGAATCTCACCTCAGCCATAACGACATTGAATCATCTACATATGTTGGTTGGTGGTATTGAGAGTTTGAATAAATTGATAGAGAAACGACTGTACGGCGAAATACTTAATCCGCTGCAAGCAATTACCGAAGTAAATCAACATTTCCAGCAATACTCTGATATTGAGGAAATAAAGGTGCGTCTGTTTGTTTATTTTTTTTAAGTAATGCATTTTGGCGGATATGAATATTAGCAAAACAGCACCCAGTGGGAAAAGTACGAGTGTCAGAAAAGAAACTGCGGCGTCTCGCCTTGATAGTTTTTAAAGGAAGATCAAAACAAATAGTAAATATAATTTCGCATTTAAATCTATATAAAATTCTAAGTAAAAGTTTTATTATTGGGGTAAACCATGGCTTCCAGGTTTCGATTCCCCGTATACTAGTTTAAAACCGCTCGACTGAAGAAAAAATTTAAAGTTGAACCTAATGAAATTGGGAAGTACACTCAGAATATAATGAGAAATAACGCCTAAAACTATGTATGAATTTGGTGCAATTTATTTTCAGAATCAAAAAATATGTTTCACTAATCAATTTTTGTTTATACTGAAAACACTACATGGTCACCTGAGGAGATCATATAGTAAGCTCTCGATTTGAAATTTGTGTTTTGAATAAAGCCTGGCATAAACACTTGACCACAATCATTCTGTGTAGAGAATATACAAGTTCCCAGCGATTTTTAATTTTGGTGCACTTTAGTTTTTAGTCAGAATAAGTGGATCAATAAAGCGAAAATATATTGATTAATTTTTATTTTTATATAACCTTTTTTTTATCTAAATATTTATAGTAATTTTACTTATTAGTAAAATTTTTAAATTCCGTAGAATCTCTCTCAAAGCGTTGACAAAATACAATTCACTTTGGCACAACAAATCACTGAGGACTTTAAGCAGGCCTTTTCCTCAAAACCTACAAATGCAGGCGGCGCACAAAATCAACGTTTGAGTCTTAATCAGCTAACTGACGCTTGCAAAGTGGTATCAGTACTAGATACTAAAGTTAGAAAAGAGCTATTAAAGTGGTTTATTGGTAAATTCTATTTTTGTTTACTATATTTCTTCAATAACCTTGCTCTTGCGAAAATAGCCCAAAACTCTACTACATATATCTTAAACTATTTTACCTGCAGCTCAGCAACTCGAAGAATATTTGCATTTGTTTCATGAAAATCAAGACATTGCTTGGTTAGATAAAATCGATAAGCGCTATGCATGGCTCAAGCGCCATTTGCTAGATTTTGAAGATAAATTTGGAACTGTCTTCCCATTAGATTGGGAAGTTTCCGAGCGTATTACTGTGGAATTTTGTCGTCTAACACGAGAGCAGTTATCACAGATTATGGCCAAGCGTAACAATGAGATTGATGTGCGGCTTTTACTTTATGCAATAAATAAAACTCAAGCCTTTGAGCAGCTCCTTTCGAAACGTTTCTCTGGTGTTACCCTCGGTGCTGCAGTAGCAACAGATCAACCTTTAACACTTCCCGAAAATGCTGATCCGAATGCAGCATCAACTATTGGAGTGTTCCATGATCAAATTGGCAGCTGCTTTAAGGCACACTTGGGCATTTATATTAAAAGTATAGATCGTAATTTGGCAGAACTAATGGAAAAATTTGTAGAGTTGTTAAAGGAGCCATTTAAGCCTGGCGAAATGAAAACAACAGTTTACCCAAGGTTAGTGTAGTATGATAAAATACAAACAAAACCATAATGTTAATTATTATTTTCAGTTCGGCAGACTTGTTTGTTTTCTACAAGAAGTGTATGGTTCAATGTAATCAACTGAGCAACGATCAACCAATGTATGAATTGGCAATGGTATTTAAAAAGTATCTGCGTGAATATGCCAGCAAAGTTTTAGAATTCAGCACACCCAAAATTCTGAGTACATCAACATCAATTGGCAAGAGCATGTCGTTGCTTACGCGTGATATGCAAAATTTATCCACCGCAGCTGGACAAGTTTTTCACAATTTCCTAAAAGAAGGAGAATCACAACGTTTTTCCAAGGAAGAGTTAATACGCATTTGCTGTGTTTTAACAACTGCTGAGTATTGTTTGGAAACGGTGCAACAACTGGAGGACAAACTTAAAGAGAAAGTGACACCAGCTTATGTCAACAAAATAGATATGTCAGAAGAGAAGGACGTTTTTCATAGGTTAGTAGATACTTAACTTTTTCAAAGTATGATATTAAAATGTAAATTTCTCTTAATACTTATAGAATAATTTCCAACTGCATACAATTGCTGGTGCAAGATCTCGAAAACGGCTGTGAACCATCACTGCAATCCATGGCAAAGGTACAGTGGCAAGCCATTAGCAATGTTGGCGATCAGAGTGCATTCATTAGTTCAATGTGCTCCAACTTCAAACAAACAGTACCGATTATACGTGACTACTTAACAACATCACGCAAATATTTCACGCAATTCTGTCATAAATTTGTCAACACATTTATACCAAAATTCATTAATGTGCTCTACAAATGTCGTCTAACGCTGTCTGATGGCTCGAATAACGTTTTAGGTTGCGAACAACTACTACTCGATACGCATAGCTTGAAAACAGCATTGCTTGATCTACCATCTATTGGGTCGAGTGTAAATCGCAAGGCACCAACAAGTTTTACTAAAGTTGTAGTAAAGGATATGACACGTGCCGAAATGATAATTAAAGTTGTGATGACACCAGTCCAACCATCTTTGCAATTTACACAACAAGTGCTCAAATTGCTGCCGGATATAACAATAGCCGAATATCAAAAGATTTTGGATATGAAAGCAGTAAAGCGCGTTGACCAGTTACAATTGATTGAACTTTTTAAACGCACTGTATCTGCGTCAGCATCGGCAGCAGATGGTATATCGAATGTAGCTGATTCGATTGAAGATAATAGCGCTAGCGCTGAACAAGTCAGTGAAAATACAGCAGCAATAGAAGCCTCATTAGACGCTAATGGCGATGTTTTTAATCAAACGTCAACTGAAACTGTAGTTGATGGTGCTGCATCTAATAATGTTCAACCTGCAGGTAGTTCTACACCTTCGAAACGCGCTTTTATATTTAGTGTTGGCAGCTTTACTGGCGGTAATTCAGATAAAAATTCAGATAATGGAGTAAGTTCTGGTGGTACAGGAGATCGCGGGCGTATACGAAAATTGGAAAATTTACTGAAGAAACGACTCCCATAGTTCGATATAAATTATTTCCTTTGTAGTATAAAAGATTAACTAAATGATTTTCAATTATTTAATTCACAACTAATAACATTCCAAAACTATACACCTTTTAGTGGAAAAAAAGTATTCAATTATATTATTAAAGTAATATTCAGTGCAATGTTTTTATTTACTTAACATTTTGATGAATAAATATATGTCTGTATGAAAGTTACTAATAGCGTAATATTGTGATCAATTGGCAATAGCTGCGCAATTGTAACACAAATTCTTTATCTTGGGAGAATTCACAATATCCTAGAACTAAGACTAAATCTTTCGGAGAAGATAGTTTGAAAAAAATAAAATTAAATTCGATCTGTAAAAAACAATAACGTTCAGTCGTTTTTTGACTACGAAGAACTATTCGGAATTATTAAAGATGTTAGAAGGCACTCTAACAAGTCCAGCAAAAAGATCCGGTCAAAAGTAATAAAATTATCCGGAAAGTTTCAAGTTATTGAAGTAGACAGCGATAGCAAAGTCTTTATCTGAAAAGTCCTGGTTCCTTTTCTTTAGAGACTTTTAAATAAAACAATCGGTTTAACTTTATCAAATTATTCATTATTTTCAAATATTTTGGCTGTTAATGTAATTTTTTGCTTATAAATGAATACACATGAACATGAAGACTTCATTAATTAAAAAGTAATTAAAACAAAAAATGAATGACAAAAATATTATTGTTTGAATTGAAATAAAAATATTCAACTTAAAACTAAATACATTAAAACTAATGACTTCAAATTGTTAATAGTTTTTAAATTGTTGAAAAAGTTCGAAAATTTGTAATTTTTTTAAGCTTAAACGCGGTAATATTTACACGCAAAATTTAAAAGTTGGAAAAATGTATTAAAAACTACCAGAGTTTAAATCGAATTTTTTGATTTGTTAATTATGTTATTTAATAATCATATAAAATTTGAGAAAAACGCTTAAGTTTAATTTAAAATGAAAAAAATTGCAGTACTAAACAAAAGACTTAAGTAACGAACTCGTTATTGCCGCAAATACTTTCGTTGTTTGAACGGTCAAGTTTCTTTCATTTTCCACTTTAACTTCAATATTTTTGTATTACTTTGGTTTATTTCCAGCACTTGTTTTATTTGAAAAAAAAAACTTAGAACTAAACTTAATTTTCGACTTTTAAACACCGCCTGAAATGGTTAGTTAATGATATAAGCAAAATATTTTTAATGACTAAAACTTTTCTTTTACCTTTCAAGTTCACAATCAAATCATCCATTACAAGGACTATTTTTTTCTTTTTCGAAAGCATGAATGAATCTGACTGAAGGTATAAAAACGACTCTGATAAAACTTCTGTTCCAAGAGACACACCTCCGCCTAAAAGAAGTAGCAGCTTGAGTCTACCTCAGTGAAGTATGTCTTTTTACACTTCTCACTCTATCTCTTTGTATGCTTTTCCTAATCGCCTCTCTAAAAAGCGTCCACTTCCTCATTTATTTACATACAGAGTTTATCTTTGCCTACTCTTTGATTTAAATACACAGTATTTACATAAGAAGAGCTCTCAGTTCGACGCTGAAACTAAAATATCTTAAAATTAAAAAAATCTAAAACTAAATTTCGCTTGCACGCATATTACTCGCATAGTTCCCATTCATTATATCGCTGCTTGAGTTAAACAGCCACAATTTTGCTCGGATCCACCTTGACACGCAAAAACACCGTATCGTCCTTGATGAAGGGGCGTCTGTGCAACAGTTCATGTGAGATGAATCGTGGAAAACCAAAACCAAGCTGATCAGGCTCATTTGAAGGACGCTGAAAGTTCTCCCAAGTCGGATCAGGCACAAATGATTCAGCTACACCACCCTGACCACTTTGTGCACCCTGCTCAAAAAGTGTGAACGTAATCGAATGCGAGAATGGCCACTTCAACAACGCATCATACTCGCCAGGCAACACCTTAATGTAAACTGAAACATGTGTATTTTCACCAGGTCCATTGCCATTAAGAAACATAGAAGCCTGCAATTTATAGCCATATTGTGAAGTATAGAATGGTGGAGATACCAATTCAAGGCCATCTTTTCCACGTGCCTCAGTCATTTTTGCGGTCCAATCTGTGATCTTCCATAGTAACGTACCAGTGTAGTTGATTGAAAGCTTAGAGACAGCTGACTTCAACATTTGTATTTGCTGTCCTTGTCTGGAAGAGAGTGCCACCATGAGTGAAAGATGGGAGGCGGCGTTGGCTTCCAAATGCGCTTCGAGCATATGACGTGGACCCTTAAAACGACAGCCGGCTTCTTTGAAGGTGCATGCGATTGCTAGCGCCTTGCATTCATCGCGCAAATGAGTTTCCATATCACCACGTGCAATTGGGCTAACCTCACAGCGCTGCGGGCAACTGATTGGTGCTCGCGGGCACTGTACAGCATGCAGCGCCAATGTGTCGGCACAGAATTCACGTGTGCAGTGTAAGCAGCGGCGTAGTCGCTTGGCGCAATCCTTTGATTTATGTAGTGTCATGCGTCCGCGTAGCACACGTTGACCGCACTTGGCCTCACAGTAGATGGGTTCTTGGCCACAGGTGCCGGCATGTTCTTCAAGGCCAGCACCAGAAAAATCACTTTGACAGTATTCACATTTGGTGCGTCGTAAGTTGCAAGTATACTGTAGATGATCGGTCATCATGATGCGTGGTATTTGAGCGCCGCATTTATTAGGGCATTGGGTGGCATCATGCTTGCAAACATTTAGATGGGCCTGAAAAGCAGATGCAGAAAGAATGAATATAGATAAGTAACAATTTAAAATATAATATGAGTGAATGGTAAGGAAAATCAGAGACCAGAGAAAAAAGGTTCACTTTTGGTCAACAAAGCTGTATGACATGTTTGCATTATAATCGGGTTTGCTAAAATTTCTAACTTGTTCTTATGCAAAATGTATTTGTAAAATTTAATTAACAAACATTATGTTCTCAACTGACAGGAGGAAAAGTGATAAAATTTCTGATTTTACTGTGAGAAAAAACTTTGTTAAAAGTTTAATTGCTAAACTTTGGCACTGCATACTTAATTCCAGCGCTGAAACTCAACAGATTGCTTACAGAAAACTAAAATATAATATCAACTCATTAAAGAGGCACAAAAATTAAATGGAAACAACTTTAATACCGCACCAAAAGAACATTAAAAGCGGCTCAAATGGGCGTCGCGCAGTTATGTAACCTTTCGAAACAGCATTAGATAAAGGAAAGATACCATGCTGCCTTTGCTTTTCTTAGCATATGTTTAATGTTATTTTTTTACAGTCGCTTTTTAATGCTTAGCTTTGCTGCTACAATTCAAGGAAATTCATCAATTAACAAAGTTTTTATGAATGAAGTTATAAAAGTCGTTTTTTTTTGTGTCGCTAATTAGATTTTAAGAATGAAGTTAAAAATGTTTTGTGGGTAACTATGTTCTAAGTTTACGTAACTGTTGAAATACTTAAAGTTGATGCTTTAGTTGGACGGTACTACATACTACGTACTAGAAAGCTCAATGTGGAGCTAACTTGGCAGTGTTGACGAAAGCTCATTGGATAGAAAAAAAAAAAACAACAAAAAGAGCAGGTGACTTGAAATCAAAATCACAGAAACAAAAAGCATGCAGCGATTGAGTACCGAAATTGTTTAACTTCAGTAAGAACGTTGAAGACGTTGATTGATAGAGTTCAACTTACCTTAAGTTTTCTCAATTCATCGGACCATTTACAGCCTTGTTTATGATGAATGCAAAATACAAGTGAGCCCATAATGGCCTGCTTTGGATCGGGACCAGGATAAATCTGCAATAAAGAAAGAAAAATATAAATAATCTTATGACCAATGACATTATTTTTATAAATTAGTCTGTTAATAAAAAACAGATTTGTTGTTTTTCAATAAAAAATTCCTTGATAAATACTCCAAACTTTCAACCATCCTTAAAATTCTCGTTAAATAAAATTTATATATTTTTTTTAAGACCACCTCAGCTTTAACTGTGCTGGCAAAAATATTTTTGAAATAAAAACTCATTAGCGATTGCCGTATTTGGACCTTAACATGTCATTCACTGTAATGCGTTAATGCATAAAATGCATAGCATATTTAAAGGCATTCTAACACGCATCAGCACCAGTACTCATATTTTACTGATAAGATCCAATGGCTTCGTTATCTTTTTAGGGTTTGGAATTTTTAAAATTAGTCTACATGCGTATTATGTGAAGGGTTTTCCGCTCGCTCTCCATTTTATGTACAGACGTACAAGTATTGTGTTGTATAGAATATAAACAAAGCATTTTAGCATATAAAGGAGTACAAGTATATACCATAGAAAACAGAGTATTAGTGGAAAATGGAAAATGTGAAAATTTCTTTTTTTTTCGTTTGTCACACTTGAATGCATGTTTGCATTACTGCTAGCAACAACTAACCCCTGCTTAAGTTGCTACCTAACTTCCGTTACTTAAGGCGTTTGTTTCTTGAAGTTTTATTGCTGCAACTATGAGAACGACGACTATGAGGACTACTGATTTCTATTGCGTCTATCAGACGCCAGTGTTGTGAACGTTGTCGTCATCGGTTTATCGTCGTTGTCATAAATTGTTTGTTGTACAGTGTGTTAAAATTTGTAAAAATGTGCTCAAAAGTATTTATGAAAATTTTCTTGTTTAATGAAATTAATACAAATTTTATCAATATTATTGATGAAATATTAGCAGTGTTTTCATTACTTTTAGTTAAATTTGTGGTGATTTCGTTAGGCAAATAATATGAGAGAATACTTCAGCTTTTACACGATGGAAAGTATCACACTACTTTTACATGATAAATACAACTTAGTTGCATGGAACTTACACCATTAAATATAGAGAAATATCAAACAGTTTCATCAGAATTATTTTTTTTTGAAAGCCAAACTGAGCAATACGAGTAATTTAACTTGTTGGTTGACAGCTAAACAAACTAAAACCTTTCAATATGAGCGACAGTAAAAAATCATTTGTTTTTCTGTGTTTTAGCACACTGTGGCATTGACAACAGCAGCGTGGCAATAATCTCCAATGTCTAAGAAAAAAAAAATATAAAAAATTAACGCTTGAATAGCAAGTTTAATGTTTGGCATGAAATGCATGATGTACGTCAAACTGCAACGGAAGTGCTAAAGTAATAATTTTTCAAGTTAAATGATTAAGCTGTTAGAAAAATTGGTACGTAGAAAAATAGTTCAGCCTTCAATTTAAATGTTAACTTTATCATTTTTTTTAAACTGATCATGGTGATATCATTTACGAGCAGGAAGAATGAAATACATATGTGCTATATATTTATTTACATATGTTTCAAGCAAAAAAAAATATATGTGAATTAAATTTGCAAGCGAAGTAACTTATTGCATAAAAACAAATTGTCACAAGAGCTTGAATTTCATTAAGTACAAAAAATGCAACTGCTGTGCTTGCAAAAAATATCCAAACAAAAAACAGCAACATGAAAAAGTTATATAATTAGGCATTTGTTTGGCAACCACATGCAACCAAACCATATGTTTTTCATCGTACGTATAAGCATATTGGGTACATATATTATAACTAGACTCATTTTATTTGAGGTTTTTTATATGATGGATTTTTGCGAAACTGCAAAGTTCTCAATTTCTATATGAACGAAGGTTTGATTCAATCATATGGATTTTTTTTTGAGTATTTTACTAAAAGTGTGTAACACAATAATCAATAATATTAAAGGACTTGTAAAATAATAAAAATTTTAAATTCAATTATGAAACTTACAAAACAACACTCACACTGTTTTTATTATTAATTATGGAGCAATTAAATGCAAAATATCTAAAGATATTAATCAAATTTGTTTAGTTTTTGTTTTAACAATATAACCCCTTTATTGAGTGTTTAGTTTATGGCTACTTCCCCCATAATCACTTTTGAAATATGCAAGCTATTCCATTCTTTTAATCTGTCTTTCTCATGCGCATACTTAAAAGTAAAAATCATTTCCGGTTAAATAGCGTTTTCTTTTTCTCGAATTTAATTGACCTTATCTGCGAAATGTCGCGGCAATTCTTTATTACAATTCCAATCGTATTTTTTTCTTTTTTCTTTTAAAAAGAAACGATATAGAATGCACACAAAAGAAGGAATACTAAAAGCAGATAAAAAATATAATTTTTTTTTTCTGGAAGTGAAACTGCAGCTTAACAAATTAAAAAGCAGTTTCCAAAGACTGCAGCAGTTACATTAATTAGCACAATGTTTACGCAACAGATGGCGCAGAGTGAGGAATTAAGTAAGGGGAGCTGTCATATTTCGGATATGAGAATTTAATTAATTGAAATTGAGTTCAACAACAAAGTAATGAAATTTCTGTGGAAATTCATGAAATCATGAAACGCGAAGTGCAATAAAAATTTAGATTAATTGTAACTAAAAAAATGTCCCAGAAGCGGCGGCAAACATATGTAAAGTTATAATTTAATGTTAATTTTAATAGCTTTAAGATTTATTTTTTGATAAAAATATTTTTCATAACACTTGCGGCTAATTTACACAATTTTATTTTTGTCAAATTTAATTTTCAACATTTGCTTTTTTTTATTAACAAATAAACATATTGTCATTAAAAATGCCTAAATATTTTGCGGCGAAATTACTTTGCATAAATATTAGTCTTACAAAAGAAGGCTCGCAGCAAATGACAAAAAAAAAGATTAAAAATCCAAAAATATCAAAATAAACTACAGTCACTGATCAAAACAATATGCCAGCGACCACCCAGCTGGGAGCGTTAAAGTAAGCGAGTGAAGAAAAACCTTTATAAGATAAGCAGCGGATGAATTGTTTGAAATATGTGGAAAAAATAAATAAAATTCCTAAAGACAGCGGCAATAGCCCAATAAAACCGAAAAAGAAAAATCATAAGAAACAAAGAGTTTATTTTACGCTGATGTAAATAACAATATTTAAGATATAACATTGTATTGTTTTTCCCTACCTACCCATATACTATGCCATACATATGTTTTAAAGGCAAATACCAAAAAGATAATGACTTAGAAAAGTGTTAATTACTTTGTTATGCCTAATGAAAAGGTTAAGAGCTGTAGTGAATTTTGTCTAACAAAAAATAGCAGCGTGAAAAATCAATTTAATAGAATATTCAAACTGAAATCGATCTTTTTTGATTGATACTAAAAAACAGTTTGTTTTTCCATATTTTTGAAGAAAGTGTTAAGCTGCTGTTAGAGCATAACATAATTAACATCATTTTATTTTGCTGGAATTCAATGTTTTTTACGTGACTTCTTAAGCTTTTAGGCGTGACATCACCATCAATTGCCTAAAGTTGTATAACAGTTTTGTAGCTGCCTTAGGGACTTATAATTATTTTGTAATATTTTCGATGAAAAAATCCGTTTCATCGGAATGATGTTGGGCACACATTTTAAACTATAAAATTAGTCTTATGAAATTATACTTAGCTAAAAAGAACATTTGTTTATTTGTGAGAAAAGAATTTGCAAACAATTTTTGTTTAATTTATTATGTAACAATGCTGACGATAAAAGGTGGAGAGGGTCATTCTGATGGTGAATCAAATGTTAAGGTTTTTAAGGGTACTTAAAGGAGCGATTTTGTGTTCAGCCATTACCAGAGACTTTAAACTAAGGTGATTTGCAATCTCAACAAAAATTTTTAAGCCAGCAAGACATCAGACCCCACTCCAAAATTCGCTCAAAAATTGTATATGATATAGACGGAATGACTTTTCGAGATACCAAAGTCTATTAAATTTATCGTTTCTGGCATTAAAAGTTATGCTATCAAATTTTGTGAACACCGGTCAAAATGAGGTATATTATAAAATCTTTCTATCTATTCGTATACATACATATATGCGTATGTACACATTTACTTATCCATCTATCTATGTTTACCTGTATATCTTTCTAATATTTATCTATCTATCCATCTTTCATTCATTCATCTACCAATCTATCAACATTTATTTATCTATCCATATACATATTTATCTATAAATTTATTTATCTATGTATCAATCTATCTATGAATCTAAACTTACCCATTTACCTGAATATCTAAAGGACCAGTTAAAAGAGAAATGTTATCACTTGATTTCTGTGCAGTGGCGTAGCGTGAATATTTGACGGCCGGGGAAAAATAACAATCTGGCACCCCTGCCTTGAAAATGATTTCAAATTCTTTAAAACAAAGAAAGGATTTTCCCGTCCAAACTCGGAATTTCATGTCAAAGCTGGGGGCCAGGTAGTAATAGAAAAAATTTCAGCAACTCCACGATTCTAGTAACATTTTTGTTTCACGAGCAAAAAGAAGGTTTACAAATTTTTCGTACACCGCAATTGAAGTTTTAACCATTTTTTGATTTAATTTTTTAATATTAGTGGGCCAACAACGAAATGGGGTCATCCACTTTGCAACTTTACTAATCAGTCAAAAAATACGCCCAGCTGCCGTGTAATTCAATAATAAGTCTTTAAGTTATTTTAGCATCACTTAGCCAATTAGATATTTCATAGAAAATTAGCCTAATTCAACAAAAAGTCATAACTACCACATTTTACTTAAGTCTTGCTTCAGTACCTGAGATAATGCACTTAAGCGCTATGCAAGGTAAAGCATGTGGTAAGCTGACTGTTTTTGAACCCGAGTGTCGTAGCAACATCAGCTGCCAAGGAAAATCTAATGAAATACAACAGACATTAGACGACGATGGCAACAACGCTTGATGTTTATGAGTTATTAACCATGTAAACAAGTGACCGCAGCTACAAAAAAAAAAAAAAAATTCCAAAAAAAAACTCAACAAAATCAAAAAAGATAAAAACGAGCATAAAACAAAATAAGATAATGCTCGTAAAAAACGCTAAAACAAAGATCATTATTTATGTCTAACATATCGTCATTACAAGTGAGATGCAGCATTTTTCAGCGTAATTTGTTGTGGAAAAATTTGTAGCGTCAACATTTATGGGCTGCTATAACAGCAATTTTGTAAGTATAAGACGGTATGGTTAAAAATATATAAATAAATTTTATTTACAGCTTCTTTATTAAGAAAATATAAAAAAATGCTGATGAAGTAGAAAACAACATAAACTCTGCCATTAAAAGTAGAAAAAAACAACAGCATCATAACTTTGCATGGGTCCCTTGAGCATTACGTAGACTTCAAGCGCTCGTACAAATTGAAGCAACTTATGAGTTGATATGAGCAACTGCTGCATATCGAAGAATTTAAAAATTCTAAAGAAAAATTCCACATGCTAAGTTTGCGACAGTTCATCATTAACCAAAAAAGGGTGCTTATTTTTATTGATTTCTATACAACTTAAATTTAAATTCCAATATCTCTCTTAAGATATGGTATTTTAGATTGAAAAATGTAAATATTTACATCATTTTGGGTTTCAGTCAATTCAATGAACTTTGCTATATCCGTTTGAAAATAAATAAAGTACCCCTATTTATTTGATGATGATTTCCTGAAAGAGAAACCATATTTTCAAATATCTTCGATAGCTTGTTGTGTTGTTTTTGTTGTGGACGCACACTTTGTTGCACGTGTAGCGGTTCGTTGCCATAATAAAATCTAAGTGCGTGCTTAAAAATAAACGAAATACTATAATACTTTTGAAAAATTTATAGGTAAAGAAAAATTCCACTGCCATTGAAATTGATGATGATTTATTGTACAAATAAATAAGACATAAAAAAGTAAACGTACATATTTACGTGAAGTACCTATGTAGTTTATCGCTAACAACTGCTTTTGTTATTTAAGTCAGTCTATGTTCTCCATTATATTTGTAAATATTTAGTTTTATCATTTGACACCTTATTTCTATGGTGAGCTTTTGGCCATATACAGCTTTGAATTTTGTATTCTAATTATTTGGTACATGCCTAATTATGTTAATTGTTGATTTGTATTTATTGACGCATTTGACATCATTCGATGTTTGTACATTACAAAATTTTCCCACACTTTCGAGCGCATTAATGTACTAAGATATTTGTTATTTTGTGAAGAACAAAAAATCAATTTTAAAACTGACTGTCAGCATTTTGTTTTATAGGAATTCAAACGTGTTTCTTAGAAGTAAAAAACGCCGGGTGGAAAAAATGTTTGATCTTAGCAGTTTGTGACGATTCTGATTGAAAAGCCATGTAGAAACCCTGAAGGATATTCGCAGAATGTAATTTCGAAATTTGGGTTTTGCTCAAAATATCAATTACAAGTAAGTGATAAAGTCGGGACTAAGGATTTAATATACGTTCAAGTTTTTGAAACAATGTTCAATATATCGATATTTTCAATTTCAGAGCAATAATAAAAAGTTTGCTTTGAAAAAATATTGCTCAAAATTTCTTAATGAAATTTATAATATTGCAATAGAAAGCAAAATAAAATTTGGATTATTTACGCCCATTAAAAAAAACAGCTGCCATTTCAGACAAAGCAAGAAAGAAAATATGATCAGCTTCAAAGAACGACGTTATCTTGAATATGATCATGTGAGACAGTGCTCTCGCATTATAAAATAACGCCTTACCAACTAAGATATACGAGTACATATAAGATTACTCACATGGTATATCTATATGAATATCATGTAGATCAGACTGGTTTATAAAAACAACATCCGCTTACAAATGCAAGAAAATCATAACAAAATAAAACAGCTGATCAAAGGTGAAAAAATAATATGAGAAAAAAAAGTGCTGAACGATGAGAACACATAGCAAGAAATATGAGAAATGCAAAAAAAAACTTCATAAAATAAAATAAAACAAGAGATCAAATGAAATAAAATATGATAAAACAAGTTATAGGCATGAAAAATCGGAACTGTGGAGAGAGAATGAGCAGCTGATCAGCTGTACAACAAAACAAGATCGACACAGGTAGACAAGATTGATTATAACATAGTGAGAAAAGTTTACATTTAAGAGAGCAAATTGCCCAGAGAAAGAATGCAATATCTCGAGAAAATATTGGTTAAAGATCTTTAACATCTTATGCTGGCAAATGAAAAACATAGTTAATTTGGGAGCATGTTAATATTATAAAGAGCGAACAACTTAGCATCACAAAGAATTATTGTGAACCAATGAGAGAGAGAGAGCTACCTACCGAAAATTTAACCTGTTATTATCAATATGCGCGAGTGTAATACTGTAAGAAATCGACAACAAAGCGATTAAAGCCGCTACAACACACTGAAGCAAGGTGAGGCAAGGCTGTTTGAAATAAACCAAAAAAAGTAGTTTGCAAAAAATACCCAAAAAAGTACGACTCACCTTAAATGAATGGATACCAGTCTTTTTGAGCACTATACTTCAGTAAGTGCGCCTAAATTACTTGGCTTGAGAACTTGGTTTTGCTTTTTGTATTTCTGTCAGCATTCAATTTGCAAGCTGTAAAAATATAAACTGTAGAAGAGGTTTTCTCATGCTGAAGAGTCAGCGGAGTATGGTAACTTCAGACTCTCTATCATCGGCCTTTAACATTTACAGTAGACAGTAACGCCGCTGAACATGTTGCAACATACAAATTTTGAAATTGTTCAGCTTGAAAATGTGGCTGACTTACAATGGTAGTAACACACAGAGCTACGGGGGCAAAATAAAAACGAATAACGTACCTACACAAAAAAAAAGCAGGTGAGTTGGGAAAATATGCAGCTGCTATCTTTGATGTCTTTGGCAGCAAAAAAATAACAAAAAAATACAACTAAAGAATTGCCAACTTATGCTGGTGAATGGAGATGCAGTCATACTTGGGTAGCTAACAGAAAAAATGAGTTAAATGAATACATAAAATGTAAAAAACATAATAAATGTTGAAATCCGTTTATTTTGACGCCATGTTTGGGCGCAGTTTGGACGGCGCGTCAGAGCAGATGCAACAGAGGTGATTGCAAATTGTTGTGAAATATGGAACAATGGATGTCTTAAAGCAAAATGTTTGTCTTTGGGTCAGAATTTAGTTAACGATTTTTGTCTTTGTATATGAAAAGTAAAAGTCCATCTGCGGTCGAATACAAAAATGTTTCTGGCCAAAACACTTTTTTTATGGCGAAAATTTTAGAGTTCTAATTTTTTTTCTTAAGACATTTATAACGTAGAGTTGAGTTTTCAGTTGTCAAAAGCCCCGAATATGAGATAATAATAAAACTGTTTTCTTCTTTTGCTCCTGGTATATTTTGACAATGATTTCGAATTAAAATTTTGAATTTGTTGTCAATCGGTTAGCGATTTTTTTGTTTGCCCAAGCGATTTGTCCTTCGAGGTGATTATCGAGGTTTTTGTTTCATAGAAAATTTTTCATTTGCATTGCTGATTTATTGTTTGTCTTGGTCGTTTACCGAGTTAAAAATTTCATTTTTAGATAACTTTTTTCTGATCAGATGCTTTCTCGTCGTATATCCAATTAATTTATTTTTCTGTCCAGCTGATATTTCCACTTCTGTATGGGATACTTTTTGTTGGTATAAGCGATTTTTTTGCTACACCCGAAAGTTTTTTCATTTATTAATAGTCATATCACCCAAAAAAAAGGTTGTTTTTAATCCCTTTTTCAATATGTAACTTGTATATCACTTGTACTGCAAATTTTTTGTTTATCCAAGTCAGGCTTTGTTTGTCCGAGCGAGGCTTTTGTTTGTCCAGTGGATAATTTAAAATGTTTGGTAGTTATTTTGTTCGAGCATATGGTTCTTTGATAACAACTCAATTACTAAAAGCGTTTAAATAGTGTTTTAAGTTGATTCAAGAAACAAAGGAGTATAGTCATGTAAGCCATGTAGCATTATCTCTTTCTCGACATAAAGATAAAAGTTTTTAAAATAAGTTGCCACATAAAAATGTAATTTGTGATAGCCACGAAAATTTACACTTCACTTCAAATACGTCACGGCTATTAATTTATTAAGTTCGTTTAAAAAATATATGCATTTTTAAGTATACTTTTAAAGTAAATACCATAATCTAAGCAATGCATTTTTCGAATTTTTTGTATTTCAAAATTATTTTAATTCAATGTGTATTAATTTAATCATCACGTTTGCAACTGTTCAGCTGTGTTCCCTAACAATTTTATGTTAATAATTTTGTCAAAATATGCGGGTTTTGTTATATATAATCATTATAGTTATAGTTTATTATTCATGCATGAAACTTTTTCCTATAGCCATAGAAGCTTGTTGATAGTATTTCTCATTATCAATGCCATTTGACTACCCTTATAGTTAGAAAAAGCTATAGTTCCAGATGTTTCATATTGACATAATAATCATGGTGTCAATTTTTTTACCAATTAATTTTTATCTTTTAGCAGAGCACAATAGTTATGCATTGTTCTTTTTTTTGTGCCATAGAATATGAGAATATGGGAGTATAACTTACTCCCAATATGTATATGAAACCAATATATTTTATTTGTGTAGGTAACACATAAAACTGTGGCTCACAAAACAGCTGCTGTTTCAATTTCCCATAAATTCTTTCAATATATTTAGTACTAATTTTTTCATTTTGCTTACATTGCATTTTTCCGCATACAATATTTGTATATATTACACGTATCTTTTGTTTTTTTTTTTTTTTAATTTTTTTCCCTACAATTTTTCTCTCGTTTGCATTTTACATAAAGATGATGTCAATACTCTGATGATGTTGACATTTCTTTAATTTTTATTGTTAATAGCGTTTATTCTCTTGTTGGTTTTTCGTCTTCTGTTTATAATCGGCTTATGGCTCTTTATAAAGTTATTTAACATTCTTTCAAATAATGTTAAATATTTTAATATGAACATTTTCTGATAGTGCGCTATTTGAACTTTTAATAACTCTTAATAGCACACTTACAATAATACCTAATAATTTGATACCTTTTTTGGGTCTGTCTTTCACTATTTTTATCAGATTTTTCTTTGTTTAAAGTTTTGTATGTCAACAACAACAATCGACGAGAGCAGTTGAGCACAGCAACACGTTAACCTTGAGGTTTTGCTTCAACTGCACTTTTCGCTGCATACGAAAATGTTGAAGAAAAAGTTGGCGTTAAGCGTTTTATTTTTGGTTTTTCTACAAAAACTATACAAAAAAAAAAAATATTTAAATTCAGCACGTTGCTTAGTTTGAAAATTTTTTACTAAGCGTTACTTAAGTTGATGCATATTGTGTGTGGGTTTTGAGATTATAGCGACTTATATAACATTTCAAAGATTGTACTTAACATATAAATGTATGCGATTTTTATTATTGTAAACTTTTTTTCATTTATATAATTTTAATGAAAACTTGTGAAATTCAAATATGAAATTATGATGCAACAAGCAATTTTGTGCAAATAATCGTTTAAAAGTTTCATTAATAGCAAAGTTATAAGCTTAACAGTGGATTTAGACAACTTAACAGTATTTACAGTAAATTAAGAAAAAGCTTCGCTTCGGAATTCAATACTTTTTCAAATTGTTAAAATATTCATCACTAATGATTGTGTAAGAAAATATGTGCTTATGAGATATGGCACGTCAAAATTTCCAATGATATTTAGTCTCTATGAGTTTAACAGTGAGTGTAGCAAATTTAACAGATGTATTGAAATTTTTAGGCCAAACAAAAACTTCAAACTTAACAGTTTCTTTTTTGATTTTTATAAAATGTTGATTTCTTTAAATAATAATATTTTCTGAGCAAAAGCTTGCTGAGTATTATTTCAAAGCCTTAGAGGCAACAGTAAAAAGGTTTGTTCGAGTTTAATGTGAGATTTGAGCAAACACCATTATATGCATTATATTAGAACAGCTGTGTTATTTTATTTTTCAAATTGTGATGTTCTCACTTAGATTTTGAAATTTGGGTGAGTTTTGCCGATCTTAGAGTTTAAATTTGAAAAAGTAATTCTATGCTCAATTATTTAATATTCAGTAAAGATTCTTGCAAGTAATTAAATACCACACTCATATTAGAACCTTATTCCAATAAATTCCTGATTTTCTTACATTCCGGGTTCTTTTAAAAGCTTGCATATTTATTATAAATTTCAATTATACATTTATTCTTAATTAGAACTTTAACACTACCTACCATAAATATTAATTACAGTCACAAGTCCAACTAGTGTGGCGCTTCGATTTAAACTACAAAATACATAATTTAAACTTGTTTTTGTAAAAACTTTCCCAGACTAACTACCCTCGCATTATATATAGAAACACGCATGCGCGCACGCAACAACATGACAACATGAAAAATCGATATGGAAACAAGGATTAAAATTGAAGCGCTACAAAAAACCATGCATGCTACTCAAAAATATTTCAATGTGAATATTTTTTTTATTGACAAAACAGATATTGAATTAAGATAGAAATAAGGAAGAACCAAAAAATGAAGAAAAAAAAAAAAACAAAAACAGAAACAGAAATAAAGACTTTGAACAGTTGAAAGACGGAAATGACTTTGATTGCAATGTGCAACGTTTCCATACAGAAATAATTGAGAATTCTACAAATGTTTACAATGAATGTAAATTAGGGTGGACCTTATAACATTTACTGCAACATAAGACCTTTTTACCACTTAACTCTTTGGTAACAGCGTCTAGCTAATAGTGCTCTTTAAACAGTAGTTTTTATAGGAATCGCATTAAGAACTGATAAGTTTTGTTTTGCCTCTGTTAAGCTTATAACTATTGAATTTTTAAGTTTTGTAATAAAAACAAGCAAAAATTTGCCCAAGTAATATTTTAGATTTGAAAAAATATGAGTTTAATTCTATGCTCTTTGAGATATATTTTGAAAAAGCTATTGAAAGTTGAAGAAAAAAAACTGATTCTTGAAGAATTTTATATGACAACTGCTAAGTTATTTTTAGTTACTGTTAAGCTTACAAGTATCATGATATTAAAATTTTAAAGCAATATTTAGTGACTTTTTACTCAAAAATATCCAAAATATAAGAATTTGCTTTCATTAATTATTGTACGATTGCATTGATAAAACCTTTGAAGTTTTATATCTATCCAAAAAGATATTGTTTTACAGTCGATAATTTGAACTGAACATTAAGTATTAACTGTTTTTCATAGATTTCTTAAAAAGCCCCTAAAATTACAGCAGCTTGTAAATTTAGTTAAAAGACTTTCGATGTACATTTCCAAATAAAGATCCATCCTAATTCAATTACATTAGAAAGAGCATTCGTACGACATATAAACATTAATATCTATGTAGGTACATAGATGAGTGTACATCAATTGATGTTTAATACAGTATACACAACCTGCGCGCATTTAAAATGACGTGCACAGTAATGCCGCCAACACCGCTAACACTAACAACAATGCAGCATTTGAAGTTGTGGCAATCATCATCAGCAACTTCAACATCATCATTATTGTAATGTGAGGAAGGTAGGTACGAGTTGTTTTTTTTTGGTTTTCGTGTCCATCATGTAAACAACAAAACTGTTGTATGTCTGCCTTAGTTATGTGGAATTTCAAAAAAGAATTGTTTTTTTTTTACTATTTGTTTGGAAAATTCTTGATGTTGCGCATTTTTTGGTAGACAACAACACTTTTGCGGTCATTGATACCGTTTGCAGTCAGTCAGTCACAACAGTTGTGGTATGTTCAGTTTTACATGCTAGTGGAAAAAATCGCATTATATACAGATATGCTAATTTAAATATTTTAAATAGCTTACATTTTTTACTGTTTGCAGCAGACACTAACAAAGGTGTGTTCATGAAGAGCTGCCGGTAAAAATCGACAATAAAATAAATGCATTACTTTTGCAGTTCTGAGCTTAAGAGTGCAGGCAGACAAATTGAAAATCTATTAAAAATTCAATTTATTGATCATACCTTAAGCTCAAAAGATTATTAAAAACTAAGTAGCGTACTTATGCCATTTTCAATACAGAAGCTATGGGATTAACAGCGCACATTCTGCTTTCAAAAAGCTTACGTATTTTTTCTTATTAGTTTGTTAAGTTTTAAGAATATTTTGTTAAATGATTTTAAAAAGGTTGTCTTTTCCTCAAAATTAGATATTTTGGTAGTAACAATTGTAATTTTCAATATCAAAGTGTGAAAGTTTCAAAAGTAACAAGCTTAACAGTGATTAAAGGGAACTTAACATTTTATGCTAAAATTAGGCATTCGTGGATATAAACTAAAGAGCAACACATAAAGATTAAATATCCACTAGTTAAGCATCAAATTAAATTAACTAAGCTATTATCTCTACAATTTTAGACATGAAATTTTTAAATTGTGTAAAAAATTACGTATTTGAATTAAGCACATTTCAAACTTCCTGAACGAACAATTTACAGCTGTTCGTACGGATACCACACCAAAATACCATGAAAAGGAAATTTTTCAAAGAAAACGGAAGAAGAAGATAATAAAGAAAACTTGTTGTCATTGCAAACAAGTTTACCTTTCCAAGGATGAATTCTGTGGGCAAGACTAGAGCAACAACTGAACAACAATTTCTCTATTTCCTAACAAAGTGAGTGCTCATAGCAATGGTCACACGGTTTTGTGTTGTTAATTTAAAGTATGCGAAGTGAAAAACTTGTTTAGACAGGTAACAGCACGAAAAATACAGCAAAGAAAAGCAACAAAAACAAGAAAAACGTACAACAATATTGCATAATCAACAATTTTCCAGCAGCGGCAGCAACATTCGACGCTTTTAACTTTGGCATTTCTTGTTGTTAAGTCGTGTGGATTGTCTTCAGCAGAAGGCACGATCACTGAGCATTGAAGTGGTAAAAATGTTTTTCTTTTTTTTTTTGCGATCCATACAATTTACATGGCATGCAAAGAATTTTCCGAAAAAACGCTTAATATAAAATGCAGCAATGGCTAGCTACGCTGTGAAAAAAATGGCACACAATGACTTCATTGTATTCATGATTGTTGGATAGCAAAAATAATTCTGCCAGTGTAGACAGACTATCTAACGGTTTTGCAGCCGCATATATCTTGCCGACTGTAAGCATTAAAAATAATAACAATTAGTTGCTGCACAATTAACATTGTAGCACGGTTGGCACATGTGTTTGCAGCATTGAGTAAAAAAAAAACTGTAAATGTCATTATGTTGCAAATGTGTGATCTTTTGGCTGATCTTGCAATTGTACCACATTTTCAACATGTGCATTGGGGGGGGGGGGGGAACAACACAAAACAAATAAAAATGAAGTCAAAGCATAAATTCAAATAAACACATTATAAGACATAAGTCAATGTTAATAGCATTGCCGATCGGTGCATGTACGCGCTAAAGGTCTGGGAATATTTCTAACTGAAATAATGATGTTGGCATATGTATTTCTATTTCTTCCTCTATAATGTTTGTTTTAAAGTACGATGCAACAAAAAAAAAAAAAGATATAAAAAGGAAAAACAATTTTTTTTGTTAAGATTGCGTGCATGTAAGACATATGTGGATATCATGTTGTGTCCGTTGCTATGACAATTGTTAATAATATTGTTGGCAGAGCAATATACACATGAAAACACATCCTGAATGGTAAGAATATATGAAGGAAGATACAAAGCATTAAAATGAAATTGATTATTTATGTTATAATTTCCCACAAACATGCATGTTGTCGGTTGGGACAAAATGACATGTGTTTTCAAGCTGGTGCTAAAAACTTTTAAAAACCACATTTTTACAAAGCACTGCTTAAGAAAATATACATAAATCTGCATCCAGAGAGTGTATATAAGCTAAACAGTGTAATATGCATAGTTAACAGTGAGTTAACATATTTTTAACGATGTTAAAAAGTTAAGCAAAAGTATGGGAAAAAATGTTTTGAGTATTAATTTTCGCGTCGCGCCCTAGCTCTATTTCTAACTTTGACACTCACAAGAGTGCCGAAATATTTTCTTTTCCAATTTTGCATTTGTCCTTTTATTATAGAAATCGTTATAAATGGATTGGTATTTTTCCCAACCAAAATAACTGACATTTTACTATTAGAAGCCAGACTTTTTTGATGTTTTTTTTATAGCTTTCGACTTTTATTTCGACAGTTTTCAACTTTCTTTGATTATTTCGATAGCTTGCGAACATTGGAAAAATCAAAAAGTCTTGAATGAGTCCAAAAGTAGTCATTGAAGAACATCGAAAAGAGTCAAAAAACAATGGAAAAGTCCAAGAGTACCGTACAGTATCATAAGACTTGGTATAAGCCAAAAGTCAGTGGAGAGTAAGTGTCAAACAAAATCCCTTTATGAACTTCATGGGTTTGCACTGATACAAATAGAAAATTACGGATATATTTGATCTAAAAATATAAAAAATTAAAAAATATTTAATTTTTCTACGTTTCTCGCCAAAAGAAACTCATCTGTATACTTAAATTGGTATTTGTCTTTTCCTACAGTATGATTTTTTTAATCTCAATTATTGATAATTACGTTTATTTACGGTCGCCGGTTGTAATGCTCTTAAGTCCAACACTAATCAAAATTGACATTAAAAAAAAGAACAAACGCAAAAAAAAAGCAATAGCTTTTAAACTGCTGGTCATCCCATTTTAAAACTTGGCAGACGTTTTTATTACACTTGAATCTATTTCTTAACCTTTAAAAATCACACGTTGACCTCGAAATGACCTTGAATATTAGTGTCAAATCAAAGGCAAGGTCCCTGAGTAAAATTTGGCGCTTAAAAGAAGTACTTTGATTTCTCATCAGCTATAAATACTTTAGTTTACTAACGTTTTTCAATTTAAGTGCAAATTTTTCTATAGAAATCTTGAAAAGTAAGGCCAACATGTATATTTTTAGTGAAACTAAATTCCTTAATGTTCACAAAAAATATATAATGTTTGATAGATAGCATTTGTGTAAATATTAAATTTAAGTTCTTAATTTTATGCATTGTCTACTTCGGCAAATAAGAATTTATTTAAAATTAAATTTAATCAAAAATTTGTTTAAACAACGAATACTTAACGCACAAAAATGTTTTATATATATTTATTTATGATAAAGTAAAATATTTACTTTTACTGATAATGTTGTTGAAGCACATGTGAAAAATAGAGTTTTTAAATTTTATGACCATAGTTTACAGTAGCCAACGTAGGGATTAACGTGCCAGATTAGAAAAGGGAAAGTCAACATTGCAGCAAATAAAATTTTATGGCTGACCATATTGCTTTGGGCAAATGAACTCTTATCAATGTGGGCATCTTAAACTAAACAAATTGTCAAAGATTTCAAAACTTTTATTTATCATATCATATTTATGTTGTTTACCTAATGAAAAAAAAATTGATTAAATATTTTGTGGAAAATAAACTTTTTTTTTATTTATTTATTTACATAAACAACTTCCTTTCATAGGTTTAACGTAATGGTTGAAATGTTTATATATTTTAATATTTAGGTCATATTGACTAATGTTATCTTTGCTATATTAACATTTCAATTATGTTTACAAAACTGACATCTGCAACAATTTATTGATTGATTGCTGGATAAAGGAAATGTTACGATAAGCATAACAAGCCCCAATTATTCAGCGATTTTTTACTGCTTAATGCTATGGTTTAAATATATGGTGCAATTTGCATATAGCGTTGCCAATCAGTTTGGTTTTTTGATAAAAGAAATAGGTTGTACAACTATTTACACAGCCGGCTTTTGATAACGAGAAACTCAAGATAAATATTTGGAACATGCTCCATTTTCTTTTGAAAAAAAAAGATTTTAGGGGGATAAATGTCATAAATGGGTGGTAACGTTATTGCTTATCTTGTTGTAAACATTGTGACGTGTAGGCATTTCAAGCTTGGTTTTTGCCAAAATACGATAAAAAATACTTTGAAAATGTGGATTTTTACCACACCGGCTTAAATAGTTCTACAGTCATTGTAATATTTTGCCAACAAAGCTGCCGTTTTGAAAACTTTAATAGGTGATGTAAAGCATAAATGCATCACTATGTGAAGTGAGAAAAATCATTAAAAAATTGAAGTTTTTAGTACTTGATTTCATAGGCCTAGAGCATATGTTTGGTAACAAATACACAGTATTATATTTTTAATTAAGGAAGATATTTTAACCTAATTACAACTATGGTTAATTTTACTTTGTATGATTACAAGTCTGTGACAGTTTTTTTTTTAAACTTATTATTTTCGTGACATTTTTAATTAGGCTTAATGCAATAGTATTACGTCAACTAAACATAGATTTATGTACTTTCTACAACATGATTTTATTTGATGTTCATTGACCATAACTGAAATATTTTTCAACTTTCCTACATCAATATTTGGCGCATATGCAGAGATTTCTCTTATTTAATTAAAAATTATATGATTAACAACTTTGTACTTTAATGAAGAATTTTAAAGTTATGTTTCCATAAAAACAATGGAGTTGTATGCATTCATTGTATGCTGTGCTACTTAATGCTTGAGTAATTAGTAAAAAAAAGTTTATTTATATGGTGCGTAAGAAATTTCTTTGATTGTGTCACATTTACACAACTAAATTGCAAAGAAACTTTCTAAGTAAGGAAACTAGTTGATAAATACCAAATTATTGCGATTAAAACTCAATTTGAGAAATAAAGGAAAACTAAGAAAAGTACCAATCGATTGTGCAAGTCATTTGATATTAACAGTTACAATTAAAATTTATTACTTCTTTTAAAATCAAAAAAAAAAAATATATTGCTTTTCAAATGCTTGTAAGCCTTAGAGTTTGATTTTCATTGACATAAAACCTTATCTATCTCATGAAGCAAACTTTTTAAGGACTAACACAATTTATAAAAAGTTGTTGGGGGTAATAAATCTTTGTTAAAAGAGTTAACAGTATTACTGCTAAAGTTAACAGTGAGTTAACATTTTAATGTGTTTACCAAAATCAAGCAAAATAAACAGCAGCTAAAACAGTCGAAGTTAATATTGTGCTTACATATTAAATGGTCTTAGCGAAACCAATTTTTGTCTATAGCTAGCTTGTTAGTAAATGAAACCTGAGTGATGTTTAAGGAGTAAGTTTTTATTGATTTTTATAAACTGTGACTTAACTGTTACATGAAGAAAACGATTTTCTTAAAAATTAATTAAAATAATGAGTTTAAGTCTTAATAATTAAAGTTACTTAAAAAGATGTATGTTAGCACGAACTTGGTTCCCTTTGAAACTCTAAGGAAAACACGTTAAAATTAGGTTCTAACTGAACAAAAAGATTATTGCTTCCCACAAAGAGTTTGGGCTTATTTGTATTGAAAATAACATTAAAGTTTATTAAATTAATATCATGAATTAGTGCGTCACTCACGTTTCAATGTCACGAAGTTGTTAATTTTAATGTTTTAGAACAATTCAATTAAATATTAAGCGTAATTTTTATATACAGCTATAATTTATTTGTTAACAGAACTAAAACAAGAGTGGCACACATCTATTTTACTAATTTTTGTAAGGTTAATTAATTGTAAATTAAATTTTTTCTCATCATTTCGAAAATTCTTGATAAAATGTATCACTCACGTTTCAGTTTAGTGGGAAAACGCATATTTAAAACAAATACTACTTTCTACTCATTTTCGTATCTTTGGCAGTAACAAAACCAAAGAGACGCAATAAAATACATGTACATACATATGTAAAGGGTGTTTTTTTTAGGGGTATAGAGCTTCGAATTGAAATAAAATGTTTTCATCCCAAAAATTTCTATCATCCAACACGCACTAACATTTCAATATAAGAAAGATTCTCATTTAAAAATTAAAAAAAAAGAAAAGTATGTATACAAGCTCAAGCGTCACTCACGTTTCTTAAAACTCATTGGAGAAAAATTAAAATATATCTTAAAATTTTTACTGCACTTACAATTTGCTCCAATTCGGTTATTGGCATGTTGTTGTTGTTGCTATTGCCCATCATTAGAGATGGTGATGCAGCGCCACCACCACCACCCGATGCAGATGAATTTGTTGATGACGATACTGTTGACGATGACGAACGCGATGTTGAACAAATATTTGTTGTTTTATTCGTTTTATTTCTGGGCGGTGTAGGTGGCGGTGCTGGACTAGTTACATTAAGATTGGTGCAATCTTTCGAATTGCGATTTGGGGATAGACGCGATGGAAAACTCAAAGTTTTCGTCCACTGTGCAAGACTGCGTACCATGTTGTTTGAAACAAAAAAATGTTAACTAAAATTCTTAAATTTTCTTTCGAAAAAATGTTTGCTAGAACCGCTAAAGTTTCGCGGAATTTTGCATTTAACTTTTTTTAATTTGTTCTTTTCCGATTTTCAAAAAAAAAAAACTGTTTTATATTTATTTTGCAAACAGTTTATTCTTTCAATTCACACACTGTTTTATGATTTTGTTTCTATTTTTTCTTCTTTTAAATTTTGCACATAATGCGTTTATTTCACAATTAAACGTTTTTTTTTGTTTTTATAATCCAATTTCGGTTTTCCAAAAATTAAAAAGAAATTATTTTCCCGTTTAAATGAACCGCACACAACGATTGTTTGACAGCAACTGATTGTGAAATTCTCACTGAACCACACAGTTGGTTGTTGTCGGTTGTATATTGCGAAAGTCAGCCGAAGAAGAAGATATACGATAGTGAATAACAGAAGCAGCAGCAGCAACACGAAAGAGCCGCTGTCGAGCAACTGCATTAGTGGTAGCAAGAGCACAACAACAACAATAATAATGTGTGTATTAATTATAATAACAACATATGGTAGGCAGACCGGGGTGTTTGTTGTGCGATCATCATCAGCGACATCTTTAAAAACTGGTTAAAGCGAGATAGCAACAATAACATTGTGAGTAGCATAGTCCTAGTTTTAAGCTGCATTGAGCATTGAGATTAAGTTAATGAGCGAATTGGTAGTGAGTTTATTTATTGTGATAATTCTCTAAACTGTTCTCCGTTCAATTTTGTTTCAATCAAATCGTTTGTTTTTCAATTTCGTAAAGGAAACTACCGTTAGTTATGTGTTGACTTCAGATTAATGAAATTTTGCACAAGAAATGTGAAGTCAAAAACTAAATAAAAAATGTTCTTATACGCGGTGTGAAAGTGAAGTTTTCAGAAAGGAATATTTAATGGTGGTAAGTAAATATTTGTATTTCTTCTTATAATTATAGAATTTAGCTACTACAGCTATTAACTTTTTTAGCTGTTTTTCTGGAATTAAGTAAAAAGCTTATTAAAAAACAATCGTCAAAATTAAAAAATATGCTTGTAATCGATTAATTGTACATATTTGTTATATATTCTTCAATACAAACTTTAGCAGCGTTCGTAAACCACGTGGTTCAATTTTAGTCCATCCCGCACATAGTTCAACGCTACTTTTTCTTTTGACCCCTTCTCTCAGTTGAATTTCTTTTCTGGAATAAATTAGTATTTGGGACTATAACGTGGGTCTACAAACTGGAATATCAAAGAGGGATAACTTTATTTTTCTAAAAAATTCATTAAAAATTTAAAATTAATACTTTTTTCCACTTTTATGCATATTCACTGTCTGACCAAAATAAAAAAAGGCGCTCCTGTCTCGTTTACCACAGAACATTCAACAATCTCAGATAAGCTCTTGCTTGTTGGAAACCCCTTGAGCTCGGGGTCCGGGCCCCAGCATATACCTTAATCTAAAGCTGGTTAGTGACCCGTTGAGTTCCGGAACCAGTGCTATAGCCCTCTCTACCCCTACCCAACTTAATCCAGCGCTGTGTAAGTTTAGCTATAGAAAATTTTGTTGTAACAACAGTGGTTTAGCCTCGAGAAAGTAAAACTTTAAAGTTTTTCAATTTAGGCCGTTCGGATCTAAACCAAAAGAAGTTACTACTTGTGCTGTTTGCTAATTGATTGAATTATTGAGTTATAAGCCAGTAGTTTGTGAAATTATTATACATTGCACCCAACTTAAAAAAGCTTGTGCATATTCATTGTGTAAATCCTTCCTTATTCACTTAGGGTAACATAATAAAGAATTTGTTATATGCAGACTACCGAAACAAAACATTAGAGCTGTTAAAAACCTTAAACGGAAGCTGTTTACATAAATGAGAACATTTTAATAAAAATACACACATAATATGAGAAAAAATTAAAAAAGGCTGCTTGTTTAAGAGTGACCACATAAAAATTTATAGATCATATTTCATTAGACAACAAAAAAAAAAAAAGAATCAAAATGAGATAACCCCAAGCCTACGAATTTTTAACATAATTCGCAAAATTATCTTTTTTGTAGCTCTTCGTCAACTTCCGTTCCATAAATTCTTTCACACACAAAATCATGTTTTCCCTACCTTCATTTTGGTCAAATTGAAATAAAATACAACGCACAACTTTCAGCTGACCGAAAGAATGAACTAAAAATGAAAAAGAAAAGAAAATCGAAGATACAAAATATAAATAAAACTTAAAAGATAAAAGCCCGGCTTCAACGGCCTTGCCAAGGTTGAGTGAACATAAGCGATTTAAAAAAACCACAAAAAACAAGAAGAAGAATAAAGTAAACCAGCATAAGTGTATGGTAGAGGAACTGGAAGAGAGTCATATCAAATTGAAAGAGATCATTAAAAGACCAAAAACTGGCTACCACCACGCATTTTAGCGCAGCTTTCAACTGGAATTGGCTGCTTTAAAGGCACTGAGAGCTGAAAAAAAAGCGAACACAAAGTTAAATACTTGGCCTAAATGAGATCATATGCGATGGTTTGCTGAAACAAACAAAGTGACCAGCAATAAATGAAGTATATTTGTTTGCCAAAACTTAAAGGCTCCTTTAAATTGCCGTTGTTAAAATAGAAATAGAATTATAATTTTTTTTAAATTTTTTTTTTTGAATTTTTCAAAATCAGCGTGACCTACTGCAACAATTTATTTGATTTAACAATGCAACAATTAAAGTCCCTTTTTAGCATGCTGCACACATATGCTGACCAAAAGGTCACATTTTAGTATTTGCTGGCAGTTTTATTTTTAAAATTGGGATGACCAATAAGTGGCTTCGTTTTCACTGTTGTTTGAGGATCAGAATAGAGTAAATGTGGCAGTTAGTTTCATTAAAGCAAACATCTGTTGATAATAAATTTCGACTGCAATGATTCAATTGACTGAAAATAAATTAACTTTGAGACCTCACTTAAAATATATGCTGACTGTATTAGGTAGAGGTATAAGAATTTAAAGGTCAATATGAGAATGAGGCTGAAACTTCAATGGGACTAAGATTCTGCGTTCACATAACAAATACACACCAGATCTGGACTCTTTGATATCGAGATTTAACTAAATTTCCCTAGTAAATAAAGCATTCTCTACAAATTGTGTATGCAACTTTTTTAAAGACAATTCTTCACGACACTACAGAAATATATTCATAGGTTTAATAGCATCCATATTTTTTTAATCAATTTAGGGATTCATAATTTCTATAAAACCTCGCCAGTGAATTTCAATGGATATATGCCTGCAACTAGTTAAAAATAAGTTTGCTGCAAGTATACGTAGCATGAGGTCTTATAAGATACTTTCTAATAGTTAACCCTTCAAAGTTTCATTAGAATACAGTGGTATTTTGGACTTCTATATATTTTTGATCAGTTTTACCACATTACTGTAGAACAAAAATGTTTAACCTTCAACAAATACTCTCAACACTTTCACAGAACTATACACCAAGCTTAACAAAACTCAGTAGATGCTTCAAAAATTTTTGGATTAAGAGTGCTATCCATGGTTTAGCCTATTCCTGAAACTTCTTTGATTACATGTCCTCGACGAGAGGGTATAGTCAAACACCCTGTGGTATCACAATGGATCACATTTGGTCTAAGTGAGTCAGTTTTTCATAACTGACTGCTACTCCTACCTAACCTAACCTAACCTAACCTAACCTAACCTAACCTAACCTAACCTAACCTAACCTAACCTAAATGTCCAGCAACGTACTTATTTATTTGATTAAAATTGCAGCATCTGGCTGTGGTTCGTAATTATGTAACAAAGCGATAACAACAGTGAGATAAGTAACATCTTATTAACATTTTCACCGTACCTTTATGTAATGTCAGTCATGTAAAATTAATTTAAAAAAATCATTCATAAAAGAGCAGCTGTTCTTAACATTCAATTGATTGGCATTGGTATACATTAATTTAACTAATTTGTTACTTAATTGGCGCTAGGGAGACGAAACTTTTATGAGTTCAAAATTAACATTACCTACATAAACATATGATGTACTCCAACGTATAAAATTATTTAAATTTAATTTTTGATAAACGAGTACAATATGTTGAAAATTAAACTTCAAGAAACAAACGCAATGTTCTTGTAAATGTCAATCATACAATCGTTTTATTCTTGAAACAGACCCTCTAACCACATTACAGCACCAAATGTCAGTGTAAATTTTTTAAACGCCGATTAAAATCTTATCAGTTGACCACAATTTCTTAATCTACAAATTGGTTCTTTCTGCGGGAAAATTAAATATTTAACCAAAGTTATGATCCCAATGCCTGAAAGATGTGCTGCCTCGATTTGAATGTTTTGTGTTTACGCACGATTAATGATTGGGCGCCCGCCTAGTAATTTAACGAACGGTCAATTCCTTCACTATAGTCTCACACAACGTCCATCTACACATTTCTTCTTTAGACATGGAACATTGTTGCTTTTATCGAATTATGATCCATCATTTTGGGCGGCAAAATATTGTTTAAAGTTATGTTGGAATTAATTTTTGTTTTCGAGACGGATTTAAATTAATGACTGACACATGCAATAAAATTTAAAAATTACTTTTTTGTTGATTTATTAATTGAGTGCCATTTGGTTGTCGGTATCAAAGTCTATAAATTTGATTGATTTCGAAAAAAAAAATCGATATTTTGAAAGAAATTTATTGGAATTCTTATACTAAGAGCTGAGTTAGAAACCACATAAACATTTTCATTAGAATATCATTTTCACTAACTATCATTATCATATTATACGGTTAGTCCTCAATTTTACTTTTATTGTAAACATATTAATTAGTCTCTTTTTTTAAAATCATATTGAGGCTATGAAAAGCAAAGCGAAATATTCGACATGCGCTTAACAAATTGTACTTATGGCGCCATTTGCAGACGATTTTGAAATTGTGATGTGAAAATGTAATGTAACTCAAATTAGTTCGATATCAAGTGAATAAATAGGTGTTACATATTGTAACAAGATTTTCTCGAGGGATGTTTTGAAACTCGAGTTTTTGACTAGTGGTAATGAGAAATATCCAGACTGGCTGAAATGGTACAATGACATATCAGGCTATTGTTTTATTTAAAAACTTAAATTTTAAACTTAAAACAAGATTTTTTGTTAAGCTTTCCTGTTACTTTTATGAAACACTTCAGAGTAAACAAAATTAATGTCACACTTGTGCAAACTTTCCACTAAATAACCGTGCGACAAAAAGAATTAATGCTTCAATTTTCATAGTTTCTGTTCAGTTACACACTAAACATTTCGCTTAGATTTCAAGTTAAATCTTTGCTATGAACCGAATTAGCTCATCATCTTTGCATAAGTTTTAACAGCGCTATACAATAATTATTCAGCTACTAACTTATGTTAAGCATAATTAATTAGCTTTTGCTTATTATCACAAAGGAATATCAACTAAAAGTTGTTTTCCCTGCTGAGCGCGAAAACCCACATAAACTAACATTCGCACAACCTGTCAAACTTCTTAACGGTCGCATAAATTCCATAACGATGAATGAACTTTTTCGCATTCGTAACAGAACGAATGAAACTCTGTCCACATAGATGCAGGTATGCGCTCGCTATGTTGAGTGTTCGAACAGCAAATACACCTTAAGCAACAATAGTTGATGCTGCGCAACGGTGAGCTTGGTTAAGGAAACCCTTGGGTTCATTTGACTCATTTGGCAATTATGCGGTCAACTGCAAACCATATTCAGCAAAAGATATAGATATAGCACCCAGATTAATGACGTGTTGCACAGTGGTGACTTTTGTAAGTTGTTACTGCTGTTGTAAAGGCTGTGCTTAATGAGGCGTTGAGTCACTTGCACTCATGCTGGAGCACCAAGTGATTCGTATCTATAAAAAATTGTAGGAAAATGTTTAATATCTCAAAACTGTCAAGGTGCGCTACGCGTTGGTTAATCAACTCTAGACCAGCGTGTGTGTGTTGTTGTTGTTGTGTAATTTGGTGCTAGCCGCATGCACCTGTTTCCGTTACATAACATTGGCGTCTACGTCTACGTACACGCATGTGTATTTTTGAGCTGCACTGAGTGTCCTTTCTATGATTTGAATATCTTTTTAGTGTTACATGTTTGCTTATTTGTTAGACAAGTAAAATGTATAACTTGACTTCCACTGCGGTCGGGAGCAGGTGCAAGAATATGCTACACAAATTTAAATTTATTTTTAAATTTTTGAATGTTAGCAGAACTTTTTCGTAGTTTTTTCTTTATCTCAAAATCACATGATAATGTTTGGTAGATAAATAATAGGAAACTGTTTATATAAAATATTTAGCATAAAAATATGGAAATATTGCTAGTAGCACGGAAATATGACAGTTAGGGAAGCCGTTTTCAAAAAACGATATTCTCGGAAACAAAGGACTTTTTTTATAATACATTTTTTGGTGATTTTTCCACTTCAACCATTCGTGCTTTTTTCAATTAAGTTTTTGAAAGTTGGCGAATTGCTCAATTTTATTGAGAACAAATTTCGACGGGTAGTTTTAAGCTTTGAATAAGAAGTCTAAATTTCTCATTTGCTTTTTTATTGGAAAATAGTTGAAATCATACTTTTGAACAAAATTATTATAAATTACATAAATTGCAATTCAAATTTCATTTCTTATGTAACGTGCAAAGCACTGAGAATGAAATCATCCAGCTGTCTAAAACATTTCTTCATACCTATTACTAAAAATAAGCAAAGACTCACCATTTCTTTATTAGCAATACAAAGAAATTTTGAAATGTGAAGAAGAAATGATCACTTTCAGACCAAAACAATATAACTGAAAGTGAAATAAACCTTTGTAAAAAATTTAAATAAGCTATTCGAAATAGAAAAAAAGTTTTTAGAAAAGAGGTCATTGAAGAACTTAACGTAAAAGTTGCCCACTCATAATACAACGCGCTTGCGAAAGCTAACTTCCTCTACAAGTTGCCAAGTATATAACAAACAGCTCGCAATAAAAGTTATGACAAATGACAAATACCACAAACAGCAAACAAATAAACATCAATTCAACAACAACAACAACTCGTGTGGAGAAAGTCTTCTTGGGATAGTCCAGTCAGCTAGAAGTTGCCACAATTCAAATTAGCAAGAGAAAATTAAAAATTTATTGTCAACGTTTGATAATTTTTGCTTAACTTTGCATGCATTATTTCTAAAATCTAATAAAAAAAAATAAAATTTGAATAAAAATCAAAACTTTATAACAAAGCCAACAACAAAGTGAAGAAGAATAGTGGGAAATTAACATTTTTTGCTGCTTTTAGCCAAAAGCGATATAACGAAAATGAACACAGTGTAAAGTGTAAAAACGCAATTAAAACAATTTAAGCCAATTTAGAAAAACTAAATAGATTTTCCTTAATTTCAAGTTTAATTCTGCTTCTTCTTCTTAAATTTCTTGTACAAATTTCTGTTATTTGTAGAAATTTTCCCAGCAACTTTTCACTTTAATTGTAGTAAATTGTGCACGATTTATTTTCTTTCTTTCTTTCATTTCTTTCTTCCATCCACTTTGTTTGCCAAATGAGAGAAGGTCAATACGAAAATTACCATGGCTCATAGTTTGTTATACTTGTGCAGTCAGTCTGTCAGTCAGTCAGTAGCCTGAGTTTGCATTTCACAGTTTTTCCCATGATATGGCAATCAATTTGGATTAACCGTGTGCTCACTGTGAGTGCACGCTTTTCGGTCTGATTGATATTTGATCGAGTTAGCGCGCAAAAGCAGAAGATGAACTGCTGAAGAAAGTTTAGGTCAACAAAATACACTTGCGGTATGTGTACGGTACTATGTCCGGCCAATTTACCCCAATTTACGTGAGAATTATCACTACTATAATGCTTCGCAAGCTTGTAGCAAGTTTAAGCTAATGATTTTATAAAATGTATGAATATTTTAAATACTGAAAATAAAATGTTCCTATCACTCTAAAGAACTCCAGGAAACATCATGATGCTGAAATTGCACAACTTCCATGTGGCGTATTTCATGAAATTTTAAGCCGTTAGGCATATGTGTAGAGCAAAGTGATGGCATTTGGGTTTTTTGAAAATGTACTGAGTCGGGACTTGAAATGGGTTTTTTAGAGGCCGGATGTACTTTATTTTTTGTCTTAAACACCCAATTTTACTGAAATGTACAAAATTTACAAATTCTCAAAATGTACTGAAAATCTACTGAAAATTCGTCAAGTGCACCGAATGTACTAAAGAAGATTTTTCAGCATGCAAATGTGCTAAAAAAAGTACAAGTGTACCGAACATGCCATCACTGGTAGATCCTGGTCTAAGGGTTACATGTGTGATAAAAATACAATTTTAAGACAAATGATATTTTAAAGCAGGTAAGACTTACAGTTACATATGTTGTCCAACATGTGGCATCATGTGAACTGCCCTATTGCAATTAATTTATATTTTAGTAGAAATTAACTTATTGTCTTTGTGTTTTCCCAGGGACTTCCCTCAATGTACTTCTGCAATTTTCCGTACGTTATCTTTTGTGACCTTTTTTTTTGTTTTCGTTAACTGTTAGACCACACTGAGGTTTCGTTTGAACTGTCAATTTGTATAAATATCGAAAAATTCTTAATACTGCTATCACAGTATGTTGGCAAAATATTAACTTTTTTCACCAGTGCATACAGCGGTGTGACAAAATATTTCCCAAAAAATAAATTTAAAATCATTTCATAGATTATTCATACAAATAAGTTTTCCATTTAAGCTGGCAATGAGTCAAAAAGGCGCAACTAATTAAGATGAAGGTGAAAAATAGGCAGGTTAGCAAACGTTTATCTTGTACAAAAGCAGGTATTCCGACCTAAGACGTGTGCGGTTACATAGCTTCTTCAGTATGTGTATACAACATATCTACAGAGATCCCAAAAAAAAAAGTCATAAATAAATAAAACCTGCACTGTGCGCATTATAAACAAATTTACCTAAAACAAACAATGGAATTTAAGCCAAGTAAAAAGAGGTATATTTGGTCACACTTTAATTATGACTGGCACAGATACGCACAGCATCTTATGCTCTCATAAACAAAGACAGGTTGTAAACATTTGTTTGGGTTATCAGTTTTCAAGTGTAGCGGCGACATTTAGGGACTCTCTCTTGATGTAATGCCACACCGTAGGTGTTGATAGAAACATTTAACAAGTGAAATGAACAAAACTTAGCATGCACATTTTGCTTATTTTTTCTTTATTTTGGAAAAAAAATTATACAACAGATAAGCTGAGGGTGATTCTGCGAATTTAAAAAGATAAAGTTATTTATGTGATGTTTGTTTTCTTGACTTTGAAATAAGAGAAGTTTATATTAGAGCAGGCTACTGGTGCATATGGTTGATTCAAAAATATCTCCTTAAGTGGGGTATTGTTCAGCAAAACTGTCCAACTTTAAAATCTAAATAAATTTAATTGAAAATTCGCATTTTTAACGACAAAGCATTATTTTGCTGTATAAGACAAGTAAGTTATCATAGCAAATCAAGTTTAAAACGGAATGATCATTATCAAAAATATATACCCTATAAAAATTTTTATATGATTTTAAGGTTCAGGATAGAAGTAGTGATTTTTTTGACATAAGTATATTTCATATATTAATCATCTTTGGTTAAATGTAACAAACAAAATCACTCAAAAGTTTTTTTATTACATATGGGTAGGGTAGTTCCTAACAATATCGACCGTTTGAAACGCCTTCAAAAAATAAGTTGTCCTTTTCATTTATCTCTGGTACTGTGTTTCCGCGGAGCATCCAAGAGCTAATAGGAAAGCTCTAATGTTGACACTACGTCCCTGGTTGACAAACATAGCAGTCAACTTCCTCGAAAAATAGCTTCTGTGGATTTTCTTTGTACTTAACTTATATACTTGTCCCCATAAATGGAAGTAAGTCTTTCGGCAGCATTGAGTCGATGTCGACTAGTGATACCTGATTTACTATACATAAATGGTTTCAAATCTTCCATTCAAAAGACTTATTAAATTCATAAATGATGAAATGTCTTTTCCACTTGTCAGAGCATCACTTGCCCTACTCTTTGTTTAACCGGTGGTCTGCTTCGGTTTAGCTATGGAGAATTTCAGTAACTTGAGGGAATGTAGAAGGCAGCTGAGTAGCTGTCAAATAGACATAGTCCTTGTTTCGATACTGCGTTGTTGGAAAACCAAATTGAAGGTGTATCTTCGTGATACCAGAAGTCAAGGACTTAAGACATAAAATAAATTCATCTACGAGGCTTAATCAGGATCATTTTTCAATCTTGACTGAGTAACAATCTGTCGATTTTTTAATATTAGTGGTATTATGGCTATGAAAACTTTTATTTTTCTTGGAATTTAATACTGCTTGCTATATAATTATACAGTTAATTTGTAGCACCAAATTCCATGCATATATTACACATTCTCTTAATTATCACTGCATAAGTGTTCAAAAAGTTAATACCTCAAAACAAATTTTAATAAATCTTATTAAATCACACTTTAGACTGAAATATTTTTAATATGTTTTACCATGAAACTTAAACTCAACAGTTCAAAAACAAAACATACAAAACTCAGCGCAACCATATAAAATAACTATCCCACGCTACACATTCCAACGAAACACAAAGTAATTTAAATAAAAAAAAAAAAACATTTTTTTTTAAATAAAACGCGTCGAAAGCCTACACTTTGTGGCAATTAAATATTTATTAAAAGTTAAACAAAACAAACCTTAAAAAAATTAAATTATCTGGAAATCAATTAAATCAGCGAACCATTGACGGCAAAAGTCGTTCGTGCAAGTACCCACCATAGATGAGGTAGCACGTCGCGACGCCTCATAGCAAAGAGTCAAATGAATTTAAATAAAAATCGAAAACATTAACCTTTTTATGGGTCTACTACAAAAATTAAAGTGATGTTTTTATTTTGATTCATTGTTTTCTTATATTGCTACTTCACTCATAATTTAATTCAATGGAAATTCAGTAGTGAAGTTTAAAAAAAACATTCGATTCATTCACAAGTACAAAAACAAAAAACAACCAAAAATTCTGTATGGACAAAAAAGAGACACTTTGTTGAATGAATGAACGACCTTAGGCAAAGGAACTTGCAAAGTCAAATTAACTGAAATAAAAGTCAAATTTAAGCCGGCAATTTAAGCTCAAGTCAGCGACAAAAGGCTGAATACCTATCATAACAACAACCATCAGCATTAAGCCTTACCACTTTTTTGTTTTTTTGGTTTCATGGTGTTAAAACCAACAGTATGAATGGGAAGCTTTGTATTTTTTTTTTACTCGGCGTCATCAATTCTTTAAGCCGATAATGAATTCTAAATGGTGATAAACTTATTCACAATTTATATGTTTGAAAGAAGGCTTAGTTATATTAAGCCACAAAGAGTTTGGGAAAGCTTCTTAATCGTTTTTATTAGCGAATTGACTTAGGTGATGACGCTGATCAATAATATATGCACTCTTACATAGCTGCCACGCCCACTTCTATGCGTTATAAACGGAATGAAAAAGTGAATATAGCATGTGAAATGTATATTTCTGTTTTATTGAAATATTATAACTTGGACGCTTTATGAACTATTTGAATTAAAACACAAAGCCTTGATACAGCCCTATTTAAAAGCCTTTTTATGAAATCATGACAGAAGCTATTTAAATTTGAATGCTTAACTAAATGTAAATTAATAAAACAGAAATTAAACCTGCTGACTATAATCAGATATGGTGTAATGCTCACTGGATTTGTGGGACTGACTCATATGTTTGTGTTTAATGATAGTTTGGTGACCTTAGTAGGTAATTTAAAATAATGATTGATAAACTTCTGAAAACAAAAACTACTGATTGAGCTCACGTCATGCACGAAGCTGCTGCTTTGCATATAAAATATATCACAATCTGATAAATCGGCTACACTCTTTAATTTCAAATTGAAATAACGTGGATACGGCTCACTTGAATACAACGTTATGCATATCATTGGAAGTAAGCTTGGTAATATACGTAGAAAACTTAACATACACTCGATAACATTAGAATGAATTTGATAATTTGAACAAATTTTCTATTAGAATAAGTTTATTTTAAAGGATATAGCGCATTTTCATAAAAGTTTCGAAAAACAGCATTTTTTGAAAAATATCGATTAAATGGCATTACATTATTACCTTTAAAATGATACTAACAATGTTGCAAATAAATGAGAGGTCCTCAACATATAACGATTTTTATGAAGTCAATATAAGGTCCGATATTAAATATTAGAAACTAAAGCAAGTTTAATTTTTGTTTAAAAAAAGCTACATTATGTAGAATTTTAGCATGATATGAGGTTTTTGACCTGCTAAGCAAACATTTTTTAAATAGCTTAATGCAAACAACATAATTACATATATAACTTCACCCAGAGCAATTAGAACTTTTAAGTAAAAAACAATTTTTGAAAGACATACTCCCAACATTATTCTGCTTTGAATACTAAAAAGAAAGTTTTAAATTACAAAAATGAAAAAATTAAAAAGTACACGCAGTATAATACTCCAAAATTACGCATATCATGCAAGATATCTTTAAGCTATGTTATTTAAAGAAAATTCACGACAATTTGATATTTAAGAAGAAAAATAATGAAAGACTAAAAAGAAAGAAAATATCATAAAAACCTTAAAAAAAATTAATAAAAAACAACTAAACGAGCTCACGTACAACATTTATTGACAACAAAAGTGTTATTAATAACAACAAAAGAATTCAGTTGCTTTTTTTTTATGTAAATATTATTAAATGAATAGTAATAGCCACTGTTGAAGACATGTCATGTCATGTCGAGGTCTAATGTTACATTTGTCACAGGCACATAATCACTGACGAGAACCTTTCTTCCACACCATTATCAATACGAATAGAAGAAGAATTCAATTCAACCCAACTATTTAAGTAAACACTTGAGAATATTTTAAGAATATAAACCTTTTTTTTTGGCGGCATTTGTTTGATATCTCGTAAATGAAATACATTAGCTGCTACATTACAATAATTGCATGTTTCTTTTAGTTACCAACAGTAGCTGAATTTTTGGTATATAGTTCTTGAGCTATTTATTGATGTGTGGATTTAATGGGAAATTTGTTTATATTTTGAAAAAAAAAATATCAGATTCATTGCATAAATTAAAGTATTGCTTAATATGGTATGTTTTAATTTGGATTAACTTTGTTTAGCTTAAAAAATGAGTTCGAACTACAGCTGCTCTCTCCTAGATAATAATTAGTATCGTAGCTACTTTAATATGCATGTGAATACGACTGAGAATCACGACTATGCACAATGGAAGTCAAAAAATATAATTAAGTTTACTACAACTTTCAAGCATGTTGGGTCTCTTTCAGAATATAAATATGTTTCAAAAATATATGCCTCGTAGAATCTGCTATGGGTACATTGAACTTCATATATTCGCCAATTTATTGATATAAACTGCAGATATTATAAACATAACGAAGATGCTGACAGCTATAAAAGTATAGTAAGAACAAGGATGGATTATATCATTCGATGTGAGAAAAAATTGATATATAATCGAATCCCAAGACACACTCCTTAAGTTTTATTCAAGAATCCTCAAAATAAAAGCTGATAATTCAAAACTTTAATTGCATCAAAAATTTGTATAGAAACTGATTTTGGAAACATTTGCTAATATTTCTGTGTGATATAGACAGGGTTACCAAGTGACCGGAACTTATCCGGCTAGGCCCGAAACTTCATGTCAAAGCCGAGGGCATGGTAGAAATTCAACATTTTCTGAAATAGTCGGGAATTGGACGATTTTTGTGACATGAACTTAAAATCCCTCGAAAAATCTTCAGAGATGGACAAGTATGCGATTTCATAAAAAACTCATGTACACGTAAAATAGCCTAAAGCCAAAGTATAAAATCAAAAGTACATTTACTTATAGAACTCAGACCTAAAATATTTCAAAAAAATTCTTTGCGAATGTTTCTTCTTCGTTTGTTTCAATATCAATAGATTTCTATCTGCCGAAAGTCATCGCTGTATTTGCGAAATACTCTAAGGATGCAAGCACATTCAACTTAAGTTGCAATCGATTGACAATCTGCACAAATATGGTAGCGCCACAAAACATCACGTGCACCATTAGTGCCTATAGATCCTAAATAAAACGTTTGATATGATATGACTCTCTAATATGTGCGTATGTGAGTGAGTATGTGATCGTCCAATTCGACGATCTGGGTGCGTATTAATTTTCCTCTGTGTAAATGTGGTAATAGTTGAAATGGAATCTGTTTGCTTAATATGGTAGATAGCTTTGCTTATTTTGCTATTGCGGTTAAAATCAAGTTGATATCAAGTTATCGTACATAATTGTTGTCACTGTTTATACAGCTGGCTTGTTGCTACAGATTTCACTAGAAGTGAAGCCAAATTTGGTCATTGGAATTAAATTAAAAAGTGGAATTATTTTTATTATTGAAGTTAGTTGCTAGCTTAATTCATAGAAAAACATAAAAAAATTAAAAAAAATTTAAAAAAAATCTACAAGTCGCAATACACGCTTTGAAGTATTCAATATACTCCAATTCGACAAATATATCCTATCTTCAGAAAAACAAAGCTCCTGTTGTAATACTTTCTTTTTATCAACACAGGAAACACCTTTTTCTTGTCTGCTTTTACAAGAGCATTAATAAAATACGCTTTTATCCTTTTTATCCTTATTATTTTTTCTCTCTCTCATTTTTTGATAGTAAGGAAGTGAGTGATAGAAAAACTGGTATGATGTTAAAATACTTGTCATTTTTTTATATTATGGTTCACTGCATTTTTTTCTTAAGCAACTTGCTGCGCGCTCCTTAAATTCCTTTGCAACTTAATGTGCTGCATACAAGGAAGACAACACAAGGATATTCTTTGCTTAAATGACGCTAAAATTAATGTATCTGACAGCAGATGCAGTCGTTGTACAACAAAATAATTTTGTCTTTTTTTTTAAATTGGCCCCCAGCGTAGGTTATTTTTATGCTGGTGCTAATAAGAAGATATTTAAAATGGTTTTCAATATTACACTTAAAGAAATATTTTGATATTATAATGTTCTGAAATTATATTGTGCCTACTGCAATAAATTTTTATGTTGGGTGAATTCGTCGAATGTCTTATCAGTTGCAGTTAATGTCGACTGTGTACCGAATGGCCATAGTATGAATGCAAAAAAGTATTAAAAGTACAAATTCGGCCAGATTAATATTCGTATTGTGGAAATCATCCTACCCTGCTAATGTTCGGAGCAAGCTTCTTTCTTCAGAAATAATGGTCAATATCTGATTTTCTGCTGTTTCATTTCGGATTTTTTGCCACAGCAAAAGTACACAAAAAATAATATATAAATGACATGAAAAAGATCAAACTTTTGGAACATTTTTCATATGTGAACACTGTTTTAGTTTTTATAATTTTGGGCCTTTTTTGGTTATTTTTTTTTTGCAGGTACCGTTTGGCTTTCGGATAGCTAAAATATTCTTAAAAAAGGTGCAAAGTATTTTTTCATACATATTTTTTCAGTGTATTCACACTTAATAAACGCATCCTTGCACCTTGAGCATTTAGGAAATCTTTCAAGCATTCTTTAGTGCTGCTTTAAGGAATCGCCTTAGCAGATGTTTCCTGCATTCCAAAGCAGGTCATTCGCTTATATGCCACTTTTACTATCTTCCCTTATGAGTTCTTCTTCATCTTCTTCTTCCTCGCTGTCCTTATTTGTACAAAATCAAAGAATAAGCGAAGAAACGGCTGCAAAATGTTATGCCAGTTAACTAACTTATAAGGGGATGTTTATGTTTTCTTAAGATTTTAGTTTCACATTTTCTTATAGACTACCACATACACACACACACGCACAAACACACATGAATTATGTCCTTTTGAATGGAAAAAAGATCATTTGCAGCAAAAACAGCAGCTGGTTGCTTTCCAAAAAAAAAAGAAAGCACAAAACTGAAACCAATGGGACGACTACCACATGGCGGCAACTCATACTGCCATAGTTGCTGACAAGCACGCGTATGTTGCTGCATCAATTTGGTACCAATATCGAATCGTTGATATCTGCAAGACGCATTATCCTCTGCAGTAAATCAGATATTCTCAATTGATATTTCGAGCAACGTGTCGAATTTCTTTGCTTTTCTTTCAAAATGTTTTAGTTTTTCTTTGCGTTTGATTTTGTTTTGTTTTTTTCTTTTTTGTTGTTAAAACTTACGTTATGAAATTTGAAGTTGTCACACATATAAATTTTCAATATTGAAAAGAATAACATCCCTCGAATATGTAAATTTTTTTTATATATTAACAAATATGATATTTGAGCTACTTTAGCATATATTGCTAGAGTAAAGGATATATTTATTAAGCATTTTTTCCTTGCAGTAGTCCTTTTTGCATATTAATAGCGCATTTATTTCTCACTTTGTTATATGAAATTTGAATACTAACTGAGTATTAATTCTGTTTTGTTTTTTTAATTTACCTCTTCATAGGTATTTTCCCTCGAGCTTGACTGTATGCTGCTTGCAATTGAACGTCGAAAGATTTCGCTGAAATTTAAAAAAAAAATCAAATTATTAAGAAATTTTTAACCAACAAAATTATATAGAGTTATTAAAGCAATTTGTGAATTAGAGTGGTTTAAACTAAGAAGACGCTTGAACGTAAATTTTTTGATTGAAAATGACACTTAGTCCAGCAGGAGGAAGCAGAGCCGACAGCAGAGGGGGTAACGGGGAGACTCTCCGTTTTTTCGTCCGCTATAATGTAAAGGTTTCTAGTAAAGCTTTGCACATATTCTGCACACTCCCAGTCTCAGAACTTTCATCGTTCCTGTTCAACCCAAAAAAGAGTATCAGGATTAGCAACTCTTTGCCTGGAACCGGAATTGGCGAAAAAATTGATTTGAATGCAGTCATTAACGTTTGTGCCTAGGGCAAAGCAAGAAAAGCTCGTTTCCAAGAAAAAGTAATTGTGGTACAAAGATTATGTATCGATAAAATGAAATTGTATGGTGAATCAAGTTTCCATAGAAGAAGGGGTCCCTGTATGGTTACCACCGAGCACTCGGCGGTCCTGGGAGAAAGCATTGCATTTTCCGAAGACTTTTCCTGCAACGTATTTTTTTTTTTTTAAATAATGGTTTAAGTATCGCTGATAATCGAAATAAGCGTCAGTCACCAGTATAGTGATGGGCCTAATTGTGAGTGGCCGACAAAAACAATTTTGCGCAATAACTCAGAAAGTAAGCCAAAAGTATGTTAAGAACAATATTGTAGAGCAGAAAGAAACACATCGATAACACGCCATTTGGAAGGACCTGAACTTGAAAATTGAATTTGCTTAAGGCTCACAGTGAGCAGAAAAAAAGCTTCTGTATAATATATAGAGAACAAATGCACAAAAACTTAGCGGATATCAGAAAAAACATATAATGATTTCGGTATGGCTTGATGAGAACAACATCTCAATAGATAAAATTAATTATAAATGAAACAAATCAAGCTAATTTTTACTACAAAATTATACCAGATCTTATCTTACAAATGAAAAAACAAAAAACGCCCAATATATGGAAATCTCGCACTAAATCAATTGCCTTTAAATGGCGAAAAAGTTTAAAAGCAAAGAGACGTTTAAAAATCAACTTTATGATGATGATGATGATGAAGATGATGATGATGGTAACCAGCATAAATTTCGATAAATCGAATTGAGAAAATTTTAAATTCAACTGATAAAAAAGTGAGTTTGTTAATGAATACCTTATACGTTGACATGAAGTGGGCGCTGCAAGTTGGGTCCTTGAATCGTTGAGATTGGTGTTAGAATTGTTGTTGTTGCCAATGTCGCTACTAATGCTGCTGTTGCTTCCCATATTGCTGGAATTCTTTGTATAAGACGTGTGACCTGTGTTGTTGTTGGTATTATTCTGTTTGTTGTTGTTGATGATATTGTTATTGCTGTTTTTATTGTTTTTGTTAGTTGTATTTTTCAAGACAACACTAGACGACATTGTGTCTGTGTGTTTTGTTGTTTTCGTTTTTTGTAAAAACTTGTAGTTTATTGAAAATGTAAAAATTTAAATTGCACACCAAATTTGGTGGGCGCAAATGTCACCACGGGACAATTTGTGTTAATTTTTCACTGCTAACGTGGGTTTAATTTACGCACGCTCAGCAACGAAAACGGATTTGAGTCGTGCGTTCCACTTGTTGCTGCAAGTTTTAGTTTTTGTTTAATTTTATGCAATTTAAATAAAAATTATAAAATGATATATAAAATTTGTGTTGTTTCCTTTATACTTTTGCGCTATAAAAATTAATTTGTCAGTTTTTGCCTTTTTCGGGATATGCTGCCTTATATGGCGGATATAAATTGAATGTTTACTATGTGGTAATTTTTATGTTTTATTCTTAAATAAATAAATTTTTGGTGATAGATCGTTTAACTTAAGTACATATGAAAATTTTGGTTGTAAAAGAAACTGAATGAAGAAGAACTGAAAAATTATCGCAAAAATGGAAAAAATGGTTTGAGAAATTATGCCTAAATATTAATGAAAAATCTTTCGGAAAATCTGCAATAAAATTATATCGAAATTTAATTTGAAAGAAAGTTAATTTTTTTATTTTTTGAACAGTTCTTACTATTCAAAAATGCCCAGAAACTTAAATTAAAAACTTTCATGTAACAAGCCAGGAATAATCCTCAATAATTTGGATAATTTATTATGATTTTTTTTTTAATTTATTATTATTTAAAAACAATAATAATTAGGACACTACCGCGCAGTCTTAATTAATCTTCTGCAATTTAAAAAATTCCTTAGCAACGTCAAATCTTTAACCGCCTTAAATGACCGCGCTTTTTTATTAAAAAATAAAACAAATTATTTAAATTTTAAATTCATTTGAGTCATCCTCAGCATAAAACAATTTAAAGAAAGTGACTGAGTTTAAAGACTGAGTCTTTAAATTGTTTTATGCTGAGGATGACTCAAATAGAGTCGAAATGCACCCGAATATAAAGTACATCTTGTAAAAAGTCGTGATTAAAGTTAAAAAAATTAGCAAATCTCAAATTTTTGTTGGCGACTTATAAGAAAACTTTAGTTCTTATTTCCTTTTAAGTTTTGAGCATTATTTACTATAAAAGCTTTAAATAAACTGACTTTCTTTTATAAAGGATTTATTTTGATCAGTACTTTTAAATGTTTTTATTAATTTTATCAGAAAATAATTTTTCATTTAGTTTGTTTTTTACTGCGATTTTTCTTTGGACAATTTCGACTACACTAGACAATTTTATTTTTGTCATTTAAGAAAAATATATTTTTTGTGAAAATCTTTCATGAAAATGTCTCTTATTATTACCACTGAATTTATTGCTGAGAAGTTTGAGCAAAATATCACTACTCTAAAAAATTCAATGTCATGCAGTATACTGCGACAAAGTTTTTGAACACAATGCGTGTTTTGCTTTTGTTTGCTTAAAAGCAAATTCTTAACCGCTTAATTAAATCCGTACCAACTGAAGCTGCATGTCACAACACCAAATTTGGGTATTACAAGCGATTCACTGTGGTGATTATCACTGCTTCTCACGTCAAGGCAACTTTTTTGTTTCTATAAATTTTGTTTTTCTTTTCAATTCATATGACATTTACAACTCGTTTATTTATTTATTAATAATTATTTTTGATATTTCTGTTGTCGTTTTTGCCCAAATTTGGCAACGTTTGGCAATTTAGGTAACACTGCACGCACACCGAATGTCTGCCGCACAGTTAAAATAAACTAAATCACCAGCGTTGATTATGATGTTGATCGCTGATCATAAAGTTTGATAGATCGTTCGTTGGTCTTTATTGGTGATTGACTAACGCATCACTCACTCGCTCACTCACTGACTGACTGATCCTCGCTTGACTGATTTCGCACACAGATTTATGTCTTTTTACCAACTGTCTGATTTGGCGGCGTCAAAAAGACGTCAACACTTGACGACTGGACAATTAGTTCTACGCGTCATATGCGCTGCAGGAACCCTTCAAGTGATGTTCATCAATTGGAAACCAGTAGTTGTTAATGCCATTGCAGGGCTACGTGCACCAAGCTCAACTTGGTATGGTTTGGTTTTCAGTTTAGCTAAGTTGTATTTAGTTCTTTTTGCTTTTGTTGCTTATGCTGCATTATTTAAGTTGCACTATACATCTTTGCTGTGATATGGTAGCCAAGTGGTGATCATGTGTTCACATGTCCTTCTACAGATACGCATGCATTTTGATGGGTTTCAATGACATGTTTACAGGGAGTGACAAACATTTTTGTTTTGATAAGAAATCTTTAAAAAAAAAGGCACAGAGAGGCCCAAATGGATTTTTAAAATCGATTTTGAATATCGAAAAGAGTGCAGATAATGTTGAATAATGAATTTTCGGTTGCCCAAAATGAAATAAAAAACTTTTTGTCTCAAAGCAGTGCGCTGAGGCAGTGCCGTCTTTAAGCAGGGGGCTATGGCATTTTGGCCCAGGCCACAGACTTTTAAGGGCTCGTTATCATGTGAAGCGGTAGTACCTTTTTAACTTTTTTATTTTATTTGGAAATCAATTTTTCAACCCCAACATAAAACAATGGGTCAAAACCAATTTTGGACATCCGTGGCTAAGATTTGCTTTGTTCTATTGCGAAAGTTCAGAAATGAATATTTGATAAGAGTACCCGCGGGAGCTGTTGCGCGCAGTGCATAAAATATTTTGCGCCATTTTGGAAAATTGGTAGAAACCGAGAGCTAGCGGCGCCCTTGGGCTTGAAAAGTATCGCTTAGTGCACACTAAAAAAAAAATGTTCTGCAGCAATCGCTGATGAAAACTTGAGAAGATATTAAGGACCTATTCTAAGTACAATTTGCGAACCAAATATTTTTCCACCAATCGTTGTGGAAAGTCATAAATTTATTTAAAAAAATTAATTAAATTAATTAAAGGCTGAAATAGATTTTAAGCATGTCAAGTGGTGCCCAAAGAGAATATGTAAATAACTTAAATAAACTTTCATCGTTACTAGAGGTATTCCCGAAAATCCGAAGATATTGTTTTGAGTCCTCAGTTTGAAGAATATTTTCCAACAATCTATGGAGAAAAGTTGAAAATGAGCTATGAACATCATCAATTCTGCCCCTGGAAACCAAACGATTGCTTTGGGTGCATTGTTGGGGAATGATCTTTTTAATAATTATTGGAGGGAGGGTTTTTGAAAAACTATTTCTTATGAAATGGAATTCACATTTTTTGGAAAGTTTTGCCTAACACTTACCAAAGAGAAAGATGGAGCGTATCGAAACTAAATCGAACTTTCTTAAACCATGTTAAATAACCCATTTATGTCCGTGAAAAAAAATTTTGAAAAAATTTTAAACTCTAACAAGTTTGCCGAACGCTGACATTAATCAGTAGTTACGCTAATACTCGTGCATGTTTCATAATAAACCACATTAATGCCTCGATCTATCTGAATATAGACGACAGAATGCGCATACAAAAAGGGCTTCCTTCAAAGAGTTGCATCTGCTGTCAGTATTGATGTGGCTGTTGTACATTTCTGGTTGTTGTGGTTTTTCTTTGTTGTTGTTGTCTCTTCTTTATGATGTTATTTTTTTGCTTCCTCTGTACTTTTTTCTTTTTAATTTCTATAAACATTAATGGTAAATTAACACTACTGCAAAAGACAAAATTGGAATTTAGAAAAACAAAGAATCAAACTGAAATTCGTTATGACTAAGAACTCTTGTTACTTTGAAATGATTTGCTTTAAATTTATTAGCTATAAGATTTGTTACAGTATATATCTTTTGAGTATGTTCGCGTATATAGTTGAATTCTTAAAAAACTTAAAAATTTAACCCAAACTAAATTGAAAATGTGTGCAAAAACTACATAAAAACTTTACTCAAGACTGAACAAAATTGGAAAATAATTAGAAGAATATTGTCCCGATGATATTTTCTTAAAATAATTTAAAAGTTTTTCCAAAAAAAATATGTATCTTGGCCCTAAACTGTAAGCCATTCGTTACATGAAGTTAAGTAAGATTTCATAAAATGACTTCATGGCTAATGATTTCTTGTTTTCTTTTTACTTTGCTCAACAAGAAGGAGTAGCGACCCTTTTCCATTAAAATAATGAATGAAATTGAGGATCTTATAAAGTGGTTTCTTCTTCAATGAATTTAATTCAAAAATTACAGCGCACTGCACTTCAGGCAAATTTTATAATAAACAATTTTATGCCTATCATTGCGCATGCGTATTTGCAGCAGAACCCTACCTACTGTTCCAGTAGCAGTAGCTACTAACCAGTAAGAACAGAAGACTTCATTCCCGATAAATTGCATAGTACTCCTCATGATTGTGGCAGCCACCATGAAAATCAATGCAAATGTAGACAAAATTGATTGCAGGTGTTGTATGAATAAATGAATGAATTATTGTTCACTTGATTGATTTCTTTATTGTATTCAAATTTGAAAAAAAAAATCTCTAACTCATTTTACTTTCTCACAGGTAATGAATTTCAACAATTTAAATTCTTCGGCTCAAATGTTGTTCTTAACAAGCTATGAACTTCCGTTTCGCTAACTACTAACTCAATGAGAAAAATGTTAAAAACTGCAATAATTTTGAGAAACTACGAAAAAAATGCGAGTATATCCTGTAGTTAGCTATTAATAAATCAAAGTACATCATGTCACAGCTGATATCGTATTTCACTTTTGTCAGCCAGTCCGCAAGCATCCAAACATCCTTCAGTGGAATGTCGCAAAATACTGAGCAAAAGGAAGCAAACCAGTGGTGGCACATTAATAGCAAGTGCTTTCAGCACACGTTACTTGATTGCTTCTGCTACAGCTCAATAAATTTGAAACGGAAGTTGATGATATTCTCAGTTACTTGTAGTAAGAGCAGCAAGAGATGAGATTAATTTCATTATTTGGCTTGGACTGATGAACCGCAGAGAAGCCGTGCAAAAGCAAAGTAAAAGCTTTTAGCAGAATATTTGGGTAAGCAAATTAAATCGAAAAAAATTGAAAAATTTCATTCGTTCATAAATTCAGAAATTCATAAGTTCAGAAATCCATATTTAAGTATATAAATGCTAACGACACTTCTTTTCACGAGCAATTTTCTTTAAAAGCCATTTATCGCACTTAAATTGTGTCTTGCTAAAAAACATCGAAAAACAAAGTTGATATTATTTTGTGATATTTATTTTATTTCATGATAATTATTTTTTAAAAATTTATTAAATATTTTTGTTATAACGTGAGAATCTTGTGAGATACATCTTTTATCTTATGAAATTTTGTGCTACTTTATTTGATGATCTCACGGGACATTTTGTCATTTGAGACAGACATCTTTCTCATACTCACCTAAAATTTGTATATGAGTTGCAAGTAGTTTTTGAGTTTAACCTAAAAACGGAAAGTTAGAAAACAACCATAAAAAATACAACAAGAAATCGATTATATTTTCAAAGATTTTCTTTATTTCCTGACACTTTTATCGCTCTTTCATAAAAATTTTTATGCTGTGTAACTTTCATGACTATAAATGACTCATTAAAAATATTGTTGCAATACAAATTTGACACTTTTCTGACGGAATTTTATATCATAAAACACAAAATACCTATATCTGAAAAAAATATTTTGTATCATGCTATTTAAAAAAATTACATGCGACATTTTTTAAGACTTGGTATTTAAGAAAAAAATCTCATGAGACATTTTTTATTTTTAATTTTTCATTCAGAATATTAAGGTTTGAGGAGAAAGTTATTCTAACAGAAGTATTATTCATGAAATTTTTAAGATCATGCAACTACTGGAAAAATATAATAGAAAATTACTTTGTTCGTATTTTAATATATATAGTAATAATTCAAATTATTTTAATTTTATTATTTTAAGAATTTAATTTTTTGATTTTTATGTTTATCGCACTATTCCCGACATTCTTTCTTTAATCTTCACCATCTGCCATTTAATTCTCGCCAGAAATTTCCTCTTCATGTGCTGCTTTGTCAACCGCAAAACCGCACAACATTTTCATCCGCTTTTAATATGCGGTTTGTGCAAATAAAAATATGTGTACCTTACAGATAAGTATTATTCTTGGTTTTTTAAAAAAACTAACTAGAATACTTTATGGTGCCTTTTTTCTATTATACTTTTTAAGCTGCTTTTTCTTCATCGCTTAGTTCCTTTTGTTAGCGCTTTGCTTCGTTGGCTTTGAATTTCTTTGCATTATGTTCATCATCATCAACATCATTCACTCACTACACGCTCCATATCGGCTTTAATGAGTTTGCAACTTAAAAGTTTTTCCAAACCGCGTTCCAGTGATTTTTCTACATTTCAGTTTTTTTTTTTTTGTTGCTGCTCCTCGTCAAATGACTATGTTTCATTATTACACTTTTTACACTTGAAACTTTTGCGTTTGCGTCTTTGCGCACGCTCTGTGGTTGCAACGACGCACATTTTCTGCTTGTCATGTTGGTAATGATGCTACCGCCATGCCACAGCAATGCACTCATAGCTGCTGTGTGTGATTGTTGCATTCGCCATGTGTCGACTTGCCCTCGCATCCCCAAATGTCCCCCACAAATTTTCCGTAGATTAATCGCTGCTCATTTTGTCTCTTGTTTTGTATGCAATTCAGCTTTTACTGCTGCTGCGGATTTTATGTTGCAGCATGATTTTCTTAGTCATCCATGAAAATCAGCCGTGCGCGTCCAAGTGGTTAAGTTCTATTTTTCTGGAACATATGTGGTATGGTATGGTTTTCTATTTCAAAGTGAGATTCTTTATTTTTTCATTAGAGATTTCTTTTTTTTTGCTCAAGTCAACACTTGTGGAGGCAAGTCGTTGCGAGTTTCTCAGTTTATTTTTTCTTCAAAGGGTAAAAGTTGCGAAATGAAAGCAAAAGTCGAGTGTTTATTGCGACTGCTTGAGTTTAATGTTATGTGAAATATTTTTATCGGTTCTAAAATACATTGTTAGAGTTTTTAAAGTTTTTTTTTGCGCTATAAAGATACGCATACTTTTAGCAAAAATATTTCCGATGGCGCAAAATGAACTTAAAATGCCAAATTGTGTTTTTCTGTGCTATCACGAAAATTGCTTTTAATTGCGCGACTCCAAATATGTATTATGATATAATTGGATAATTTAAAACCGTTGACTTAATTAAGTTGTTTTAACATTTCAATAAATTGTTTAATTAAAATATTTTGACTTCATTGAAATGAGGGTGGATTGAAAAGTTTGATAAATATAAATGCTAAAAAAGTATTTTAACTTTTAAACGAGACCACCAGCTGGGGCGATAAGTGAGACATCAACAGCTTTAATCAGTTTTAGAGCTATTTTTCAAACGTTACTTAGTTTAACAGAAATTCTTGAATTATACGAATTTCCCTCAACAGCTGTTTAGTTTTATGTAGCTGCTGTGCAAATGATCAACGAAAGTTTTCTAGAATACCTGCGGAATCAAAAACCACTATTCAGTGAAACGGAGCTCATATTTTGCGGCATGTGATAGTTTAAAGTGACCCTAAAAGGATATTTGGCAATTAACTTTAAAGCCCTATAAAAAAAATTTTTTAAATCCAGATTTCTCAACAGATAAAACCAACGGTATCGTGCTAGATCCCAGCTACATTTCATAAAATTTTTGAGTTGACACCCACTTTGGCTCTTCTTGCCATGAACGTAAAAACTATAGGACGAATATCAAAGTATGCTGCATTTGACATTCACTTTCATGTGTGAAATATTATTCCACTTTAATTCAAAAACTAAACAGAATCTTAATCTTTGCATGGTCATATTTATGCTTTATAACTTCAAAAATGAAATGTACAATTTCAACCCTCTTACATTAAACTGTCAGCCCACTTAATTATCTTTTAAATCAACTGGCGCCCGCACGAATCACATGAGATATATTTTATGCGCACTGCAGTATTTTGGTGAATATAATTAATCCTTCTATAAATCAAAATGCTTGAGTGTATGTTCTCACATCTGTGTTGATAAAAACAAGAAATTGTTCACTGGCGTGCATGAATTCTATATTGGAGTCAATTAGATAAGAATTAAAACCTAGTATTTGATGGTGACTTTTTTCGATACTTTTAGGCTTTCAATGAACTCATCAAATATTTTTCGACTTCTTCCACATTTTTCAAAATATTTCGAGCTTTCTAACATTTGCCGACTTCTTCGAAATTTTTGAATTTGTCGACATTTATTGACAATTTTTGAAACATTTGCTTTGATCTATCTATATCGATATTCACTTCTCGTGAAGACACAATAGTGCAATCTAGTATCCATTGCAACATGGAGAGAGACATAATACTTTTTTGACAGAAGAGTACAGCAAAAAATTAACTCATCTCTTTCGTGCTGGTAGATATGTGTATGATGAACAGTTTTAACGAGTAAACTCGAAAACGATAAATTTTGAGTTGTGTCTCTTTAGCAGAATGTGTGCGATATGTAATAAAGTTATTCCCAAATGTCAAAAGCATAAATATTAAAAAAAAAATAATATAATGAAAAACGTGCTCTACTGCTCAAGAAATGACATGAGGCAAAAATGCAGTGACACAATATTTACGTACGAATGACGCATAAAGAAGGAAGTCGTAATCTTTATTGAACTTAGGACTTTGTTCCTGCGACAGCTAAAAAGTCGCACGCTGTTTTTTTTTCTTTCAGACACGTGCACTTGACAGCATTATTAACCATAGCTTTGTTATATTAATTGGGGAAAGGGTTCTTGCTAGGGGTTGCTTGTAAGGCAGACCCAAATTTAATATTAGATTATTAACGAAATGTCGTTAACTTAAATTAAGGGAAACGCTTCAAAGCAGTAATATGAAAACTAAAAAAAAAATTATTAAATTTTTGTGCAAACCAATAAAGCGAAAAAAAGTTACTTTAAAATACGTAAACTTACGACTTACATGTAAAATTTGATAATAGATCGTTATTATTAAAAATATTTTATTCCACAAACACAAAAGCCCAAAGATGGCTTGTGAGCTCATCTGGCTATGGCTAAAATTTATTTATTCAGAAAAATTCTTGCCTTAAGGTGTCCAGACGAGCCTTTAGTTATTTCCAAAATCAGTTTTTGACTCATAAAATTTTCTCCGGAAAAGTATTGCTTTTATAGGAAAGTTGAAATATCTTGAAGTCATGACGTGCTTATACCACACTGAAGCTAAGAAATCAAAGAAAACTTGTCTGATCTAAAACATTCGATACAGACGTTTGTTCTTAAGATCCTTGTTAGCCTTGCGCAATGTGCCCAGTCACATTTTCAACACAAACAAGCAAATTTATTAATTTTTAATTTTTTCAAAAAAAAAAAAAATTATTTTCTTAGAGAATATTAATTTTGTTCATTTGCGTTATTCTAATGAAATTCTTAAGTTGATAATTACGATGATGCCGCATAAGTTCCAAAAAAAAAAATTGTTTTTTTATTAAATACCAGTAGCCCTTAAATGACGATAATGTTGGTGATATTGCTGCTGATGATGATGATGATGATGCAGCGGAATTACTACTGGTATTTTAAACAGATGAAAATTGCTTTTATTTCTTTCGGTGTTAGATGTGTGGGAACGTCAACAATTTGGTTGATTTTTAGTTACACTTAAAGAGGCTTAAAGAAACTAAAAGTTGTTGGTTTGGTTACAAATTTTATAATGTTAACATCATATTGATTTTTTGTGTTTAGTCGTTAAATACAGCAAGAATTTGATTACATGATTATTTTTTTTCTTTGAAAATCGTTCAGCCTACTCATGTCAGTCAGCACTTTGTTTATGTTTGATTAATTTATTGTGACAAACATACTAATTATTTGTGCAGTGTGTAATAAGCGTTTGCCAGTGCACGCGCATATCAATGGAAAAAAAAAATAATTGTGTTGTCTCACCAACATACCATAATTGGCCAAAGTTATGCGCCATATTCGGTTGCAGTTAATTGTTAAATTTTATTTACATTGTAACAATGAACAAAACGCATGGGGTTTTCATTAAGTTTATGAGACAAATAATAATATGTAAATAAATATGCATGTAAATGCAAGACATTTTTATATTGATGAAAATAATAAGTAAGAATTTTGGTCGCTTCGAATATTTAACGTTTTTTTTGCCATTTTTCCTGAAGCTTAAAGTTTCAAAAATGGGTTGGGCTATGTTATTTCCAGGAAATGACCAGTTGATATAAAACTTAGGTCATGGATGCACATAAATGTATGCCCGTTAACTGCACGAATTTAGTATTTTATGAATTTTAAAATGAATTTAATATCCTTAAATGATAATTCAAATAAAGAGTTGAGGAAGAACTGTCGAAAGCCTTAAAGCGTCGCAGAGAAAATGGAAGACAGATTCAAATCTGGGTCTCTGCAAAATACTATAATAATGCCAGGACACTCGAATGATTTCTGTTCAGTAAGACCGCGACTTGTGTTCGTTTGGCACGACAACAATTGTGACCTTCCAGGATTAAGTACTATAGTTTAAAAATAAACGTTTTAAATGATATTATTTTTTGTTACATATCACAACTCCGCAGCCGAACTAGCTAATGAACAGTTGCTTTAAATTATTTTTAGAAAGGAAGCAGTTTCAAATACATATATTATAGAGCTAAGTCCATTTCAAGGAAAGCACTTAATAAAGAAAAATTGTTTTTAACATATTAAAATTTGAGCGGCATACCGATCTTGAAACAATTCAAGAATCCTCCGAGATATCTCTGATATGAAGTAATGGGATTTGAAATTTTTGTGATTGTACTGAATATAGACTCGAATTGTATTTTGTTCATATACCCAGAAATAATGTTGAAGAAATCATTCGTTTTCTGTGCTCGGTTAGCGTGTCAGTTGGCCAATAACAATTTGTGAATATACATCCACCCAGCAACTTTATCTTAATACAATTTATATTAATAAGTCATTCAGTTAGTAGCTTAGACCGATATTCTTGTAAATCAAAAACCAATCAATGCATGCACAGGACAATTGTTGAGTCAATTCTAATTGTCAAGTTATTATATATATTACTACCTATAAACATAGCCTGATCAAACCGTTTTTGGATAGCTTGTACTTTGTGAAATTTGAACCTAGGTCATTATATGCGTTATATTAGCACAGCTGCTCTTACACTTGAAATGTTACGAATCATAAGACTTAGCTGTAGAAAGTACACTTTTCATCACGTAAATTGCGCCACATTCATGGCTCTGAATATCTCAAGTACCATTCTCAGGACTTCTCAGCTTCAAATATGCAATGGCAGTTTTTCTAGAGCTGTTTCATTTAGATCTCTCTCTCTCTCTCTGCTGAAAACATAGGATGGGATACTTAGGCACTATACTACCTAAATATTGTCTTTATTCAGAGTTTAGCTTAATACATATTTCGGAAAGTATAAGCTATAGTCCTATGTCTAGAGTCAAAAGTAGCATATTCTTGACGTGCCTGATAAATATTGGAATATTTACCGATTTTTTTAAAAAATTTTAATATGAGCTACTGATTGAAAACTCTAACATGGAGCGTTGTATGAATACTTTTTATAGCACTTTTTCGATGTCTCCATGAAAAACCTTAAATCATATCGCATCTCTAAGCAACTGCGGTATAAAATTCGTTAAACAGTGCTGCCAACACTCGTTAACCGAAAAAATGTTTTAATTAAATAAACTATAATAAATTAATAAAATTTACACTCATAAATATTTGTTTTTATTATTAATGCCATATTTTATTTAAGAATTAATAAATACAACTATTTTCCTTATTGTTCATCATAATTTTCATCGACCACATAAAATTCACAATGAATTTAAATTCGAAAAACAAAATTAAATTCTCCCATACGAAATTAAAATTACATTGGCGTTTGCAATAAATTATTCAATATTCAATTGAGGTCTGCTTCCGTTTTGGGAGCTGCAAATTGTCGTTGGTTGGTATTCATTATTGTTGTTGTTGTTGTTTTGGTATCATAAACTGCTATGTTGTTTTTTCATTGTTTTGTGGTTGAATAGCTCGTTGCTTGGTTATCACTCTCCCGCTAGAGCAGGTTAGTTCTCCACTAATAAAAGGGTGAATTAATGCGAATTGTTTTGGATAAGTTTGCATTTGACTCAGAAACATTTAATTATGCGATATTTTTAGACTGTGTTTTCACTCCAAATTTGTTGTTTGGCATAAATTAACGCGTTTTGCACTAAATGAACTTATGAATGTTGTTGTTGTTGTTGTCTTACAACACTTCTCCTGCATATTCAGTGCCAGAGCTCAAATAAAACAAACGCTCCAGTGACGCTTCAGTTCATTTGTGGAATTTGGTTTTGTTTTCTATGGTAGAAAAAATAAATAAATTGAATTAACATTTTATACACAAAATTAACACCAGTGGTTTGTAAGAGGTGAGAATAATTGAATTAATATTGGGGCGGAATGAACATTTTTTCTTTTGCTTTTAGATTCTTAATGAAATTATGTAAAAGCTGCGCTTCAACGCACTTCAACTTGAGCTGCCGATCTTAATATAACTAACTTATTTTAGAGGAAAATTATTTTTGTTCACATAAATTAAATTAAAAAAAATAAAATAAAATAAAGCTTTGACGTCATGGAAAGAAAAAAAATGCTGCAATAAAGAAAATATTTTGGTGGAATTCTTTGACCAATTTTGCGAACTTTTTACTCAGTGCGATTTTAACTGAAAATTGATAGCTTAGGAGAAAAAAGTGATGAAAGATGAAATTCTGACCAACACTATTTTCGTCACTGATGCAAAATCTTAAATTTTCCAGAAAATTTTTATAATCCAAAAATATTTTTAATCATCTAAGCTATATTTTAGGACCATTGAAAATATATTTTGATTTTATTTAAAATTTTTTTTTAATATTTTGCTGAAACTATTTAAAAAAAGTGTTTGTCCTTTATTTTAGAATAATAAAACTCTACGAAATTTTTTTCAGGATTCGGGCTCTGACGATTAAATTTGTCTTGGGAAACGGTAGAAAAAACTGCATTATTTTTTGTTTTCAAATATTTATAGCTCTGTGGTTACTCGACCGATTGCAAAGTAGAGGGCGTGTTAAAAAGAGTCGATGGAAATGTGAACTTCGGCTTTGGAAAGTTTTTAGAACAGTGCTAGGAACATTTTCTCACATTTGAATTTTTATATAATTAGTCTATGCCAATAACTTTGTAACTTCGTATCGAATGCTAGCTAGAAAGCTTTCTTCAAGCCATGGTGCCCTATGAGAAGGTATACTTTGATTTCTGCAACAAAATGGGATAGTAATTTATCACAAATCTAAAGCGGCTAAAGTTCGATCTTCAGTAATGTTGTTGGTCTTGGTGAGATCCATGATCGTTATATAAAAACTAAAGACCTCCGAAGTGCCTTCTAAAAGTTGTACCAATTTCACATATGTATATAAAAAATCTGTAACTAACACTGCACTACAAATCATCAGAGCAACATTTTATTTTTTTATTAATTTCTTTTTAATTTTTTTAAGAAAAAACTGAAGCTGCTAACAACTAAAAGTGTCAGCAATTGCTTTCAATGCATACACTTTTATATCACGGGATTGACTTTAAAATTAAAATAAAATTCGTTCATCAAATTATTAATTTTTCTATTTTAACATTAATTTTTAATAGTTATATTATTCACGTAAGCAACCTTTCCACTCACATTCATATGCAATAATTATAATAAAATTTAACCCACGCAAATACCCACTAATTAGAAAACAATGGAATTCCCACAAATGTTTTTTATTCGATTAAAAATTTTTAAATGCTAATTTGTTGTACATATCGTGGAATGTTATGCAACAAATTTATTAAAGGTGAGTTTTCCACTTTCAGATTTTAATTTTTTTAATCATGCGAATAACTTTTATTTGCAAAGTGTTTTGAAATTTTTAAGTGAGGCGTTAATCTTTGAAATGGCTTTTATATACGTAGTAAAAGCATAGACGTAACTAGTTACTCTGTTAATTTTATTTTGTTTCAAAATGCAAACAGTTGAAAATTTAGTCGAGAAATGAAGCCTCTTTCCTCTTTTTGTTAAAAACGGGTTAATTTTAAGTGAGGCATTTACTTCCGAAGGTGTAAAAACTAAGTGCTGCCATGAAGTTTATTTTGATGTCTTGCTAATATTTAATTTTGTTGTCACTGGCACCACCCCAGTGATTGGCAGATACTTAACATGCGTGTGCTGTCACTTGTTGTAGAGGCCTAACGTTTCGTTATGATTGTCTCGTCCGTTGGTTACTTCCTAATTTGGTTCCGCTACTTTATTATGAAAAGCCAAATGTGGCAACAAAGTTTTGTTTATTTACTGGCCACATTGTATGCATATTTTCAATTTATTATATTCATACCTTCAAGAAGTGATAGGAATTAATCAAATAAAAATAGAGTCACTATTATTAATTCATTTGGCACGTTTTTCTTGTTCTTTAAAGTTGTGATTTTTTTCTTCTCTTGTACCATGGCCTGTTAACTGGTCACATACGGTCAACGACACTAATTTGGTAGAGTTTGCATTGAGTTGTTTAGATTTTTTTTTTTGGGTACTACATCAGCTGCTAAAAAGTTTCACATTCTGTAGTATGCTGAGATACAGATATGTGACTTTTTCTATGCCATACAAATTTTCACATTTTTTTGCTGCTTTCTATACAACACATGCTCTAATCTTAAGGCATTTTCCATACCAACGCCTATACATTCAAACGGATGTGGCAGATTAACTTGGTATGCACTTTTTCGCTTATCAAACGAGATCTACTCATTAAATTAATTAAGAAAAAACTATGACACAAAAACATAACGCCAATTTATATGAACTTGTTAATAATTTAAATGCAATAATTATATAAAAAGAAAACAAGTCTAGTATAGATAGATATTACTTCCATTTAAAGAGCTAACAAGAAGGCTAAAAACAAAAGAATTTTTTAATTTGCATATCGTTCGCAAAGAAAAACGCTACAACTCTTTTAAAAAAAAATGATGTAAGTAATTAAGACAATTTTTTTACACCTCAATGCCTGAGTGCTGCAAAAATGCACAAAAACCAGTTTATTAATTATTTCTTGAACATTTGCATTAATTGAAATTTTCATGTAGGCGTTGCGTGAGTTCAAAGTAAACGAAATTAAAATTAAAATTTATGTCGTAATGCTGTTGAAATGTTCAAGTAATTAACAGCAAATTTATTTTTAGGCATTTAATGTTGTTGGTTAAAAACAAAAGACTTACGTCGCGAACCTCGTGCATTGTCTGAGCTGCTTGCAGCAGTTGGTAAAGCAATGCGCAGGATTCAAAATACTAAAAATACTGTGCCGCTTATAAAAGTACTTGAGTCTTGTTTAAAGAAAACAATTTTTAAATTTCTTAATATTGAAAATAAACTGTAGAAAAAGAAAAAAGTCAAACTCCTATGAGGGCAATAAGCCAATTCTTATATTGCTTTACCCTTACTACATTTGCCAATAAAATTAATTATACATTCAATGCTAATGTAGAAAACTGCAGCAGGCATAATTATTAACTTTAATTTTACAAATGATAGCAGCTTTCCTTTATCTGCACACTCCTTGCCAACCCAGACGATTTCCTGCCAACATTAATACCACCATATGCCATATGCCACCACGATCAAGCGCGCTGACAATAAGTGATCGAGCGCTATGATCATAACACGTCCAATGAACTTAAATCATCCTGGAAATAGCCACCGAAGCAGTAGACCATGAGTTTTTCTTTTGCAAATTTTTTTTATTTAGTTTTTTTTGAAAAATTCCCCTTTTTATTGTAGCGCGCTCTTGCTAATGATTTTCATGTTAAGGGTTGCGTGCAACTTTTATTTTTCAACTATTTTTTTTTTTCACTGCTAAAATTATTCGGAAAAGTTACATTCTCTATGATATCTCAAAACCAGGGATGCCATATTAGAGAGTGTGCTATTGAAAATATTCATTGGCCTTGAAGTATTTTTCACCACAAAGCCTTTTCACGCTGTTTAAACTGAAAAATTATATGAAGGAAAAATGGATATCTTTTATTTTTTTGGAAAATATCAATGACTCAATTTTCATAAAAAAACTAAAAAGTTTCAGTTTTTGAGCACCCAAATGCGACATTTCAAAGCGTATTTATGTTTCTATCGAGCGAGATATGAGTTTTATGGCTGATGAGAGCTTTGTTCAAAAACTCATCGTTGAGTTTTTTCAAGTTAATTTGTTGCTAATTTCTTCAGTCATCCCTGGTTCCACTTACAATAAACTTCACGCCCGAAATGAGCTGGTCATATATAGTTTATCGCAGTTTTTATTTTATTTTTCTGTCTCTGTCTCTATTTGTTTGTCCATCAGACGCACTTGGCTGATTTCTGGTCTGCAATTTGCTGCATAAATTTAACATTCAATTTCATTTAGAGTTCAACTTTTGCTTCAAATTTGTAGAACATATTTGAGTACGTAAAATAGAATAATGTATAGTGTAGCTTACCTTTTTCTAAGTTATTTTAAAGCTACATCATCACATGCCCAGTTAAGATTCTTGGCGTTTTTTCAGCGCTGATATCAGACAGCCGGTTGTGAGCGCAGCCGTCTATGACGATCACAAACAAAAGTGGCATTGGCACGCGTTTCATTTGGGGGAAAAACAGCGATATTTAGCTAAAAATAAATTTCCAGCTGAAGTTGTGCAACATGGAAAAAGAATATTTATGTTTTCTGTAAAAATTAAAGCTGAACGTTGGGGTGTTTAGTGGTGTATGAAAATTGCAATTTTATGAAGCTAACAATTGCCGGACTTATGGTATAAGTCTTGTTGAGCTTGGATACATTTTTAAAGTCTAGCTCAATGTCATCAACAATTATTTGACCAATTTTAGTTGTATCCAAAAAAAATGCGGCTATATCGCAAAAATAATTTACCATTCCTATCAGCATCATAACGCTGATATGCGATCTACTTAAACAAAGATCTTATCTTGCAAAAATTTGGAGGAGAACATTTTCGTAAGAGCGCAAAGTATCGTTCAGTACTCAAATTGGTGATTTCGAGATTTTGTTGAATTTTTAGTCTAGTTGCAAAAAAAGATTTTATAGCATCTTTTTAAGAACTTTTAAATACAAGTTGAAAGACAATACATTATAGTTATAAATATTTTATAGGGGCTTATGAGAGCTATTTTGCGTTTGAAGTATAAAGATAAGTTCTTCTCAGTATTATTTTTGAAAAGATATCGTACAAAGACTTATAAATGAGTTGCGTAAATAGTCTCTTACTTGGAGAGTATATAGATGTATTACGGACATTAATTTTATTTTGTTATCAAATTTAGTTTTAGATTAGGATATGTTCGTCAGCCTCAAACCCATCACCCAACGATCCTCAGTCCTAGACGTTATTCACTATGCTATCTGTGAAAGGTCAATGGTGAATCATATTTTTAACTCACTTGTCTCGGTAACAACTTTGATAGACATCAATTTCAGAAATTTTTAACCATTAATTCTGACATTTTTATTTAAAGTTTTCTGTAATGAAAACCAAAGTTTGTCATTGTGATGAAGTGGTCTCCTGTTCAGTACATAAAATCATTTCTATTATAAGCCCCATTTCATGAGTAGTTAGACAACCTCTGCAATTTTCTCATGCAAACAGACATTCCTTGGAGAATACTCCAAGCAATTTATGTACTTATCCAGCAATGCCAAACCTATAATTTTACTATGGAACAAAGTCAAGTCAACAATTTGTGACCTGTTGTTGCTGCTACAATTTGTGTTGCAGTTGCTGATTGCAGTTGCACTCTGGACAAGCGACAAATTTAAATGCAAAATTGTCGCTAGCAAGCGATGTTTGTCTATGAATGACATACAAAATAGAAGACATTGAGGCCTTCAGTGTAACGCCGGCTAAAGGTGGGCGTTGCAACAGCGAACCATCGAAGAGAACAACCAGAAATTACAACAATAAAAATTCAAATAACAAGAACTATAAAATTGTAATCTTCATAATATGCTAGCGTCATCTGTCAATGGTTTTGGTTAGCGAAGAATTTCATTACTTCGTTATTTTGCGAGCACGCAAAGCTTGGGATTGGAATTTCCTTAGGGAAAAAATCAACTGAGGTCCCTTGGTGTTTTAAACAAACGAATGCGTAGTATAATCAAGCAAAGTAGGCACATATTTGTGAAAATTTCCCAAAGCTTTCTGTGAGCGGAAGTGTAAATCCGCATTGTGATGTTCGTTGGTGAGCTGCGCGCATGCGCGATAGTCAGTAAACAAATTTGTTTTTCTCTATTTTTCCTTCTTCATTATTTACTGCGCATGCCAACGTTTAAAATTTTAGTTCTTAATCTTAGTGAGCATTTTAATGAAATGCGCATAAAAAGATTTTTAATGTAAAATTAAAATTTTTAATAACTCCGCTTGGGAAAATTTGCTTTCAAAAGTAGGGAATAAGTCAAACGAATTCTTTGGTTGCATGCGTTAAGGTGAAGGTCGTTGGGAATGAAAGAGTTGAGAAGCAGAAACTTTGTGGTTCTAGGCTTTACTTTAATTTTTTGAGTAAAAAGTTAGAATTTCTTTCTTTTTTCGAACTAGCCCTAAACGGGGATAACACCCCATTTCCAGTAGTTTTTTGTGCTGTAGATTCAATTAATTTTAGGATCAGGGTTTCTAAATTGAACAAGGATAAATTAATTTAAGTTTGACTGTTGCGGAAAATTGGTTTCAACTCCTTGAAATTTTAACCATCTACGGTTGTTGAAGCCATTTTTCTAAAGGTTGATTGTAATTAAAAAATGTTTAAGACTCCAGCAAATACAAAGGGTTGACTGTATTCAAGTCCATTTTTAGCATAAAAATTTGGATAATATTTTGAAATTCATATTTATCAGAGTGAAGTTAAACAGAATGAGACAGCAAATACAAAAGACTTAAGTAACAAACTCTGACTTTTTGACTTTCAAGGATTTTGCATTTAGCAAAGTTATAAATTCAATTCAAAATCAAATTTAACTAAAGCAGCACTTTTCCAAGAACCTTAAAACTAATATTAAGAAATTTCTATAGACTTCAATACATATGTTTGAATACTCAACCACCAATTTTTAAATCAAATGACATTTCATGCTAAATCAAACCACAGTAGCTCTGGAAACAAAGGACTAAAAGAAAGATAACAATCAATTGCAGAACATGGGAAAACTTTAATGAATTTCAAAGAAACCGCAATCAAAACTGTTGAAGTTTTAGTTAATTTATGTTTCAACAAAGAGAGGACAGAAGTTTTTAAAAAAGTGTTAAAAAATGAGAAAACGGCTTCATGTGCAAAATATAAAAAAAAATTAAGTATAAAAACTAAGCCACCAAAAGCAGGCAAAAGAAATTCATTAATCACTGCTGTCTGCCTTAGTTAGCGCATTTTATTGCGTTGTATTTAATTCATAAAATCGTCTGAATATCGAACTGCTGAAAAGTTAAGGATCATTCGACTTAGCACCAATTTATGTGACCCTTTTTATGTGTGGCTGCGGCTGCTCCTCAACTGCTTAATAAACCAACTTTATATTTCATTCAGTGTTCACGAAAACAAAGCCAAATCAATAAGGCAATACAATAAGAAGTTAATAAGCACAACAACAAGAAACAAATTCACACACCTTCAACAGCTTTACGAGCTGGCTAGGGTCTATTTAGTACAAAAAATATGAAACAATTTTTTTCTTAAATCCAAACTTGATATTGTGAAATTCTACAGAAATCGAAGCGTATGGCTACGTGTACTGCATGGTTGAGTAGCGCATACGGTTCAGCTATCCAGTATGCGTGTTAGGGTTGCCAAATAGTGAGAAGAAATTACAAGCTTTACCTTATATTGAGCATATTAAAATATATTATTTAGATTGTTCGTTCATCTTAAGTCCATTCTTCTTAAGTTTCTGAAAACATGGTAATTTCGAAAAAACAAAATGGCAGATTCAATGTGGTAGAAGCTATATTCTAGCGAGAATTATAATTAAGTTGGCAACCCTATCGCTTGTGTACCTGTTAACAAGTTGTACAATCGCAGGAGGGTGTTACGCCACTTTATGAATCATCATCAACAAATGCGTCGTTGACCAACGGAGCCGCCAACAAGATTCGACATGACTAATTCTGTTCAAGCAGGCACTGAACTTTGCTTGTGATGGGAATCGCGCGCTCAATTTGATCTTAAATATTGGTTACATTGCAAACAGAACGCCAGACAGGCAAAATAAAAAATGGAAAATAGGAAAAAAAATATTACGAAAAGGATGCTTTTGTTTTGCACTCTTTCTTGCGCTGGCGGTCATGTGAAAATCCCTTTAAGGCTTTTGATTTTCTGTTTTCTTAGACTTTGTAATAAAGTGTCGATGCAGCAGTCGTAGACTCTGCGCTAACATCATCTTCATACAAAAGTCAGCCGCAGTAGCCGTTACAATTGTGTAGCCTAAGTAAGTTTGTGTCTTAAATCTTTTGTTTTTCTTTCTCGCTTCCCAACATTTGTTTGCACTTTTTTTTGTTGTCTCTCTCTCTGAATTTATTTGTGTAAAATGCTTTTAATTTTATTATGGATTTTTTTGTGTGCTTACATTTGTTGTTGTCTTTGTTTACAATGTCGATATGTCTGTCGATTTGTTGAATTGGTTTTGTACGCCAGTTTAGTGCGCTGTCATGATACTGCGCATTTTATTAACTAGTTTGGTTTTAGTTGAACTTTTTCTTTTATATTCTTATTGTTGTTGTTCTTTTTATTACAATTGTTGTTGTTACGCAGTTCATTGCACTTTTATGGCACGTTGTTATCTGAGGTGTTTGCAGGATTTGTTAGCAATGAAAGATTATGTAAATTATTTACTATTATGCCTTTCAAACATAATGGAAAGGAAAATCCATTGCGTTCATAAAATAAATGCATCAATAATAATAAAACATAAAACTTTAACTTTGACTAGTGAACAGAGCAAAAACAATATATTTTTCTTTGAGTTATTGTTCATATAAAAAATTTCTAAATTTTTTTTTGTATTTCGAGCGCCAAAAAATATGAAATTTTATTTATACGATGAAGTTTGCATACACAATAAGTGGCATGATTTCTGGATAGTTATACATGGTAATGTGTTGAACTTATCGCCGTTGCTAAAGGATCGCAGAGACAGTTGGAATAGAGTAGATTATTCTAAACTTTTAATGTTGCAAGTATAAGCAATTAATTTTTTTCCACACAGAACTTGGAATATATGACTGCTTTCGGTGGCAAAGATCTTTCACATTTATTTCATGAAGATGGCCAGCCTAAGACTGAAACTTCACCGGTAACAGGAAAGCCACGTTTACTTTTTCCACCCATACTTGAGGTGGCGTTGAGCAGTCACTGCAAGACATTTGACACAATTTGGAGTCAAGATGTCTTCTATCACATAGGACGTATCACGCGACGTGAGCGTCGCTTGCGCATAATCAATACGCTAACAATGAGCACACAGCTAATGAAAGTCTGCGATGAGGACACAATATTTGATATACAGGAAAAGTATAAAAGTCTTTACAACAGCCATGCGGGCAGTTATTTGTGGCGAAAGTTTTCTAATGGCGTAAGTTGACTTATAATCTTTGAGTTTATTAAAAATCGTAACAAAACCAAATCGATTTCAGTGAAGTTGCCCAAAATCGTACAAAAAGATTTCGTACAAATTTCAATCCAATTTCATGCGAGAAATATGTCTGTAGGTGATTTTACTCAAAAAACATAACACAAAATTTTAAAGAGCAAAAATCACGCTGTGGCTTAAAAAACCCTGAAAAATTGCTAAAAGTTTTAAGCAATTTTTCAAGTGCAGTAATTCCCAAGTAAAAATGAAAGTACCACATTTAGTTTTTTGGCGATTTTATTTCCTTCCACCCACTTAATTTTGATAGCTAAATTTATTTTCAAAATATTTAATTTTCAAAGGGTACATGTTGCGGCATATTACGCTTAAGTGGCACTCTAGATGAAAATGGCTTGGATGAGCCAGAAAGTGAAATTGAGCTGCCACCACCTTCAATTTGGCTGTATTACACTGATGATTTTACAATTGCATGATATGTTCGCTGCACAATATTTAATATGGTAATAAAAATTTGCTATTAAAGCGTATGGTATTTTATTTTTTTTATAAACACAAAAGTTCAGAAACGTACAACAAATTTTTGATTTTTCTTAGGGTCATCAATTAATTTTGTTAATAAAATTTTACATCATCTACTGTTTGATAAAAATGTACGTAATTAATCTCGACATTTACAAGTTGGAAGAAAAAACCTTTTTTCGTAGAAATTCTATAAAAAAACTGACATTGCAGTGTCATTGTAGCTTTTGGCTCTGGGTTCTTTTTGTCTGTGCTTTCATTTAAAGGTCATTGAAAGTGGATACAAATGAGAATTGGTCTATGTAAAACTCTGTTTTATAAAAAGTTGCCTTTGTCTATGTGAAGGCAGCAATGGCTCATATTTAGATTTCAATCTATCTAACATAATTAGCGGCAATTGTCAGCGGGTTGTTGGTTTTCTTCGGTAAGTGTTGTGGTATCTTAGGAATGCGCGTTGCAACTGTAAAATGTTGATTTTGTTGACGTTTGATTTATTGTAGCGAGAACTACAGTGAGTCTTTTTCATTCCATTCTTTTGAATTGATGAGATTGAGGTATGACTTATTAGTTTGAAAAAATCTGGAGTATTTGTTAATAGTAAAGGCTTTCTGATAATGTCAAAAATAAAACTAAAATTATTACCGCCTCTTTCATTGCCTGTTGTAGTAGTAAGTCCTGAAAAATTATTTATTTACTACTAAAAAAAAATGAGTTTTAGTTGATGATTCATAATTCCTCACAAATGCTGAGCAGATTTTTATTGATGATTTTTGTGCAGAGTTTCCGATATATGTCCACCATGACTTGCTGCAATAAATTGCATTCGATTAGTCAAATTTTGATCTTTTTTAAATCAAATTTCCGAAAAAATCATGAGTTATGTTGACTTCCAGAGCATCAATTGTTGCTGTTTTATCAACATAAGTCAGTGACCACATAAATCAGTTAGTACCGATACATGATAAAAAATTTGATTTTGAAAGTCCTGACTATTTGGTTCCGATTTCTAAACTTGAAGCCAAATCTGATGATATTCCCATAAATTTTTATAAACAGAAGCTTTGTCGACCTTTGACGAACTCTTCAGCATTTGATTTAGAAAATTTCACTGTGGTTGCATTTCGCTTTTTTTATAAACTTGTTAATTATCATACACATTTCAAACAAAAACGGTTTCAAAAAAAATCACCCTACTATTTACACCATGTTGGTTTTTTTATTTAACGGAAATAATCTTTCCAACTTATAAAAGGGGGCATATCAACTTTATAGCGATTTTTGTTTTGCAAATATTAAACATTTTTATCATACTCTCTATGGAATATGATGGTTAGAGCAAATGGCATATTTAAATTACAGCTGATGTCAAGAACACGCATGTTCCATAACATTTGCCCTTTAAAACCACAAGCTGGCTGCCAACAAATGGCAAGTACATATACTGTCAATGCTAAATATGCCGGTACTGTAATTAGAAAAAAAAGAGCTCGATTTAAAAAAAAATACCACTTTAGTTGATAAGTAAAACTCAAGTGTATATGGAACAGCTGCAATGAGTTACAGAACCAATTTGGAGACAGTGGCGGGTGTCGCTATCCAATCCACTTCGATAGCATAACAAATGTAAATTTGAATGCTGCAAAAATGAGATATTCAAGGCAGAGAACACAGTAATTAAAATTTACGACATTGACAGTCATATTGTCGATGATTAGAGGCAGCATATGCGGGTGCTGCTTAAACTTAATAAATAAGTCACTGATAATTGAAGTCATACAAAAGACGGAGGTCATTTCATAAGGGCTATTAGGTATGTAATAGTTCACAAAGTCAAGCGTATGACATCCTGTGGCTGAAGCATCTCTGTGTCTGTGACACTTAAGTGCAAATTGAATTGTTATTATGATGGGCGTCTTCAAATTGGGATATGGTGCTGTCTGTAGTAATATGTGTTCGCTTTGATTTAGGAATGAATGACAATTTTAATTGAGATGTTAGAGTTATTGCTGCAGCCTTAGAATATCCAAATGTTGGAAAAATGCACAGAAACGAAAGTTCACCCATAAACAAAAAATTTTAAAAAACAATTAGAGTGCTCTTACCCAATTTTAAAAAACTTTCAAAATGGCATATAGCTTACATCATTGATAATTTTATATAAATACTCTAATCTTATTTGCTCAGGCCAATATCTCGAGAACAAAGCAAGATTGAGATGAATTTTTAGAGAAAAGTTGTAAGGTTTTTTGGAGGTCAAATAATAGTGATCTTGTTTTTGAACTTGAAACCTATTTTCAAGGTCAAATCAAGGTCAACTGTGATTTCTGATACATCTAAACTCATAGTACTTATTGCAGATTTGTATTTAAGGAAAAAATTGATGAGTTTTGCTTTAGTCGTTTTTTCTCTAGGATTTCAGTTCTTTGCGTCAGTGATAAGAACAGTTTTTGTCAAACCCTTGTACCACCGTTGAACTTTTTGGTCACGCTTAGAAACGTGTCTGCTCTGAACAAACTTGAAAAATTGGAAAATCAAAACACCAAAATCCTTCAAGTTATAATATGTTAAAGATACCGCTGGTAATTTGCGAACACAACATTTTTTTCTTCCAAAAATTTCGTCAATTGGAAAATAATAAATATACTAATGTGCATACTTGTGATTTGTATCCTTAAGACCCAATATCTCCGCTCTCCTATGAGTTCCTGCAACATTCCTTTATTATATTTTAGTTAATTTTATTTTAACTGGCTACTAGTCCTTTTTTGAAATCTTTTCATATTCTTGTCTAAATTTTGGAACATAGCGGCAAGCTTCTTCACAAGCCATTAAATCAAAAAAAATGTAGTAAGTGTTTGCTATAATGAGTTTTATCGCTGTGCAACATAAACATTCAATTATCGATAGCTGTCATAAGGAGCCCTGCTATACAGCATCATATGTTCCATAAATTGATGAGCGCAAGCGCACAGGACAATATTCAAAATAAGGCGTCAACAGAACATTAATATCAAATTATGTAGTAACAGCAGTAGTAAAACAAAGGATGCTTGAGTACAAAATCATTGATCCTTCAAGCTGATAAGTAAGTTGATTTAGGAAAAGACGCAAATGCTGTAGCATTAGAAAGAAGAAAATATAAAAGCGAACGAAACATGGTAAGGAAAGTGTTGAAAAATAGCAGCTGTCAGTATCAACCCTGCCTGCTGCGCAATCGTGCACGCAAACGGCATGTGTTACTTTCATTTCTGATAGAAGTGGTTGCAATGCTATATATATATAATGCCACAAATACGCTATCCCTGATGCGAAAATATCGTTGAATTCGATAAACGTAGACTTTCTTTTACGATTACACTAAAGTTCGATTCGATGTTTTTCTTTAAAATTTTTGCTGTGGACGAAATACTTTCACTCAATATCGTCTTTCCAGCTGCAACAAATGCGCACAGCCTACAAATCTTCTATGAAAAAACTCACAAAATAAAACTTATTCTACAACTAATTTTCGTGTTGATTCAAATTTTTAAAAAATTAGGGGTGGATCAGGTTGCATGCTGCCAACAGTTGGCACTAGGACTGTACCTTTCAATCTCACAACTGCTTATAACTGGTGACGCAGCAATTTTTACCCCTACGCGCGACCGACGCGTGCGCTAGTAATTTATGTTTACAATAAATAGAAAATTTATGCTAAGGGTATGCAGGACACAAAATTTATTTCCTTTTTTTTTTGAAAACTCATGCAGCCACGTGGAAAATTTTAGTTTTATTTTTATTTTAATTAACATTTGTCCAAATGGTTATTTTTATTAAGAAATTTTATGATTCAGAAAGATCAATAAAGGTATTATTTAAAATAGGGCGATTTTCATAAATGTGTCCGGATATTGTTATATCTGTTTCGATCACTAAATAATGGTTCATTGCACACTTATACCAAACACATTATGAAACAGCAGCTAAAAAAATAGCGGTTGCAACATTTCTGCAAGCATTTCTAGAAGGGTTTGGCTTAAGTCCTTCAGAGCAATGCCTGGAACTGCTACTGCTAAAAAGGATATGTTTTGCGAAGAAAGCTTGAATATTACATAGACAAAATTAGTGTAATTTGTTATGTGTTTTAAATGCTTAATAGCCACTGTTTAGTAATGGAGCCCTTCATTAGTCAAAGAAATTTACCAAAAATATTCTCAACAAAAAACAAAATAAAAAAAAATTGTTTAGAGATAAAATCACAGACATATTGGTAAGATATTATTTATATAAAGGGTGATTTATTTAAGTAGAGATCCTTTTTTGCATATATGACAGATTGTGTATAAACGACTTCAGTTCCACATTGGCCACTCCAAGTCTGACTATGCAAAGTTTTAAATAGCGTTCTTTTGCTGAACAAAAAGTCGACTATATCGCACAATTTTACTAAAAGATGCCTGCAATACATTTGACAGAAAACCTTTTTAATGTAAAAATCAAAGAATTTACGTTGCCATAAACACCAACTATGCACAAATCAAACGCAAATAGTCAGCAAAGTTAAAAGGAAATAAAATATTTGCGGTTTTGAAATTCACTAACGACATTACCAACATCTTTCCGAGTAGGATAATTTTAAAAACTTGCGGTTTACTTTCCTGCTATCTGACTGATACAAATAAGCACAAACAGGTAAATCAAGTGAAATAAAAAAATAACAAAGAAAACCAAAGGGTCTACAGCAGCTGCTGGTGTTTAAAGCCAAATGTAATGGCATTCAAACCAAACTAAACAAAAAACTAAAAGTTCTTTATGAAATAAATTAGGAAAATTGAGTTTGGTTACATTATCAACACTAATGGTACCACAGCATCAGCTGTATGAAAAGGGTGAACAAATAAAATGAAATAAATTAAAGCTGCACCAAAGTGCAGCATACACTTTTCCCTTTCCCTTTTAGTTCAAATAAGCAAAAAAAGGACACGCGTGATAAAAATCAACTTCCGGCAGCTTAAGCAGACACTTATGCTGTACAGTACGTAATGTATCCGTTTTAATGGGAAAGGGTTTCTAGTGTTACCGTGGTTATACGCAGTACAAAACAAAGTCCTTTCTTATCAAACACTTAAGGTCGATCCACTTAAGGTGCAGTCTGTTTGTAACAAATGCATTTATTGTTTATTTAGCGTTCCTAATTTTATAGGCGTGGAATGCAGCAATAGGTTTTTTTTACTATCGTCCTGCTTAGTTGAGATGATTGTCAACACGTGACTATAGCACTGTTGGTGCTTCTATTTTATTTGGTACACCAATCATACCAAGCGATAAAACAAAAAGTGACAGCTAGTAGGAAAGTTTTTTAAACCTATAACTGTGAGGAATTATGCTTCAATGAGCAGCGCTCACTGTGAGAATCAATTAAAAATTGATCATATTTTATTAGAAGTTATGCTTTTATTTCAAGGAAATAATTTATTGTTGTGTTGATGTTGTATCATAACCTCCATGATATGAATGAACATATTAATTCATTTTAGGATCATAAAAAGTTTTTCTAGTGAACTTTTTTTATAATGAACCTAAGTTGAAAATTATATTTTTTTTAATCTGTATTTGACCCCCTAGAAACCTCATAAGTTTTGCCAAAGAAATGTATTACTAATCTGCTCAGTTCTTGAGATATTGGCTTGTGGATATTAAAGTGGAATATGTAATATGACTTTAGGATGAAAGTAAAATTAGATTTCGGGTGTTAAATGGGGCTGAAAGATCTTCCAAAAAACTTAACTTCCTTTTTATCTTCTTGAAAAAAGTTATGTCCCAAGTAACAAGAGATAAAATGATACAAGAAAGCACTAATAACACAGTGTGAAAAAAAATTTTTTCTTACAAAAAAAACGACATGAGCCTGAAAGAGGACGTTGTTCTGATCAATTTTGCTTAACAAAATTATAGCTCATTGCGTCAGATTTTCGAAATGTCCTAACCTAAAAATTTCAAATAAAACAAAAATTTTTGCAGACAGCCGTAAAATGTTAAATTTTGATAGAATCTAAATATGGATCTTAGAGTCATCAGTAGTTAATACTAAAAAAAAAAATAAAACTGAATAAATCGCTAAAGGTAATTTTCAAATCCGAGCATTTGCCATTTGCAGCAGATTCGCATTCAACGCTTTGCAGCATGGAACAAAAATCGATTTCTTACACCATTTTAGAAGGCGTGGTATTTCATTTGACATCAACCAGCACAATAGATTTTTTAGAAACCACAAAAATTGCAAAAATTGCAATTTATTCCAACACAAATCCACACGCCCTTCTGCACAACTTCTGAAGTCTACTGTTTGAAGATTTTATAAAAATCAGCACATTTGCTTGCCCCTGCGCAGCATTCAAAAATGTTTCATCACTCGCTTTGATTTGAAAATTCAAGCATATGTCCAATACTCTAACGCACAAACACATACAATGATGCAACATAAGTATATGTTCAAATTGCTGTTAGAGCATTTAGGCTCAAAATTATGGTATAAGGGGTGTCATTTTTCGGTTTTGTCAAGCGACGTGATTTTTCGGTGCAAGTGCCGATTTCGTTCAAATTAATGCTTTTTGTGCATTTGTCTTTATTTTTCTTTGTTTATATTTTGGTTTCAATTTCATGTGTGTTTTTATCAAATGCATTAGATTCTTTTGTTTTGCGCTGCCTGGTGGCCAAAACATCTGTTTTTATCCGTTTAGGAATCCTTTGTTTTTAACAAATGGTACGTTATGTGTATGTTATGTTCATTTTATAGTTGCGTGAAAGTGCAGCTGTTGGACATACGGGTCTATGCTCGGTGTTGGAGTTCAAAAATCGTTTTCTTTTGTTAAAAAGAAAATGATAAATATTTATGTGCGCGATATTTTGATATTTTTTTATTCTATGAAAATCGTGAAGAAAACTGACTATGCAGTGTTTTTTTTACAAAATCTCAAAAAAAAATCTTTTAATTAAAGTCCCAACAGATTCTTAGCTGTTATATTTTAATATTGAGTTTTAAGTCAACTTTAACTTTTAATTTAAAACTTTAAAAGATATTTTTAACTCTTATTTTAAAACTCAAAAGTTTTAAGTCTGTCCTGACCTAAATAAAAACTTTTTTTGAGAGTTAATTTCAAGGAACGCTAAAAATTATACGACATATTCAGAATAAGTTCACATATGAATTCTATAAAAAAAACTAGCGCACGTGAGGTACGCATGCGCAGTAGCAAATACAAACATAACAAAACAAACTCTTGAACAAACATAACTCATTCTTCACAGAGGATACAACGGCACCATAGCGAAAGGGTTGCAGTTGCAAAGGGTTGTTGCAAGTGGCTGCTTGAGATTAAAAATAAAATAGAAATATCAAAGCATTAAATTGTATTTAGAGTGCAGGAAAAGCGCACTTAATGGGCTTTATATGAATTGACAGAAAAGAACAATATGAGTAAAATGTAAAGCTACAATGAAAATTTAAATAAAATAAAAAAAAATTTAAAAAAAGTGCAAAACTGCAGTTGAAAAATGCACTAAGCACAGCTGCATTTTTCAGAAGTTTGTACTTTTCTATACACAATTTGGTATATAATAAATAATAATAAATATTTAAAAAAACATCGTTTTCTGAGTGACTGCTCTTGCGCATGCGCACAATTTTCATATTTTGCAAAATCTGTTTTATCATATAAAGCCTACGTTGACTGACTGCCACTTAGCATACCATTAATGTTTTCACATAACTTTTGCCATAATTAATTACAATAAAATATGTTTTAGTGCGTTCATTTTTTATAGAAAAATTAAAAATTATTTATCATAAAATGATAAAAGGTGAACCACACGCCAAGCAGCCTCCGCAACAGCACGTCAGCCAACAGAAATAAAGAAAAACGTAGGAAGCCGCTCAGCAGCCGCAGCATCACAGTCACAATATATCCCAACTCAAGTAGGTGGTCGTTTGCCATCAAAAGTTTTTTTTTCGAATATTTAAAAGTAAAAAAGAAGAAGATGTTGTTCACACAAATTGCAGACAAATGTGGCAACACCTATAGTATTGAGCAGAGCTGTCAATGATAACAACACGAAAATTACCAAAATCTTGTGAGTCGATAACAGAGTAAAATATTGGGTGTTTTTGAACCTTTACTGAAGGATATGTCAGAAAATCTTTCGTAACATTATTTACCAGAAATATAACGCTGAAAAAAGTAGCACTACAAACCCTTCTTGAACTTTTCCAATGGTTTCACATGTTCGAAGGCTCACACCTTCAGACGGCGGCTTATTTTTTCCTTCACAGCCCCCCTAACTTGGATATGGGATGAACCCCATAAACGCACATAATTTAGTTAACATTTGCTTTGTAGTTTTCAGCCTCTTGCAATTTTGCACAACTTTCTTCTATATTTTTTATCTTTCACAACTTCTCTTGACTTTTTCAACCTCCTCAATATTTTCAACCTTATTCAATTTTGCTTAAACTTTCTCACCTTTTACAAATTTTTTCGATTTTTCCAACTTATTGCGAATTATTCAACTTTATAAACGCTCTTCATCTTATTTCGATTCATTCAATAAAAATATTAGCATTTTTCCAAATATTTTTTCAGAAAAATCGTGCTTTTAAAATTTATCCCTTACATATTTATTGCATAAGATCTTTTAAGGCTTGGGATTTCTCAAAAATTTTTTCAACAAAATTGGTTTTATAATATTTCTCATACAAAATTTATCAAAATTGAAAAAAAACTCCATTGCTTCACATTATAATTAATGGAGTATCAACGTGCTTTCTTTTACAGCGCTGCATACGAAACAAATTCATTCAATCACAATGCGACTCGTTGAATTTTTGAATTAAAATGAAATGTGATTTATTATAATTTTATAATTGGAAACAAAACGAATGAAAATTGATGAGCTGCTGATGCAATGTAATCTGATCGGAATCATTAATTATATAATAGAGCATGAAGGGAATCAAGCACGCCATCAAAGAATTTCACCCAAAATAAAATGCATGTTGAGAAAATTATAATTTTGGGCGATATTTTCTTAAGAATTTTTTAAGTATTTCATTCTCTTTCTTTTGGAAACATCTTTCACAAATATTTTGTGTTGACCTTCGGGCATGACCTATCCTCACACACAAGAGCATATAGTGGGTATTTGATAGCATGTGTTTCCCACACCCACTGATTTTGTCTTCGTTTTTGGCTGCTACTTCGATTACCATTTGGAATGCATGCTGACTGCAGTCTTTTGTTTGACAGCGCTATTAGTGCATGATATGGATGGAGTTGGTTAACTTTATTTTTTTTTTATTACATCACATTCCGGCTTTTTGTTTTTTCTCACTGCTCTTATTAAAAAATGTAACCCACTGCGTAGGATCTACAGTGGTAGTTAAAGAAAAATTAATCAAATTATATGTTATATTATATGTATGAAGAATTTAGAACTGTAATCAGACTATGCCTACAGTTTCTTAGTTTTAGCATTTTTTATTAATTTAAGTATCAGTGTCTTGATAGCTATTGCATTCTCAGTATCTTTCTACCACATGAAAGTCATATTATTTTTCGTAAATGTCAGATACTGAGAACTCAATTTTAAGCAGTTTTTCAACTGTTTTCAGTTTTATCATTCTGAGATTATTGAAGTTTAATAGCTCCTTATCAATTTTATCAAAATTAAATGTACAAAAAGAGAATGTTTTATATTGTACTTATTCCAACCGCTGCAATTAGTCAGATTTCAAAAAGTTCAACACCTCAACATCATCGTGACTGGTGCACAAATTTAAAAGTCAAACTACCATTCAACAGCAAACAGCTTCCATGTAGCTGCATATTTGCACTGGCTGCGTTTCACTTGGTCACATAAATAAGTTATTACCCCCTAACAGCGAACTAACCAACCTTATGGCCAATAATCGTTGCAACATAAGGCTGCTGCTGTAACTGTGGTTGTAACTAAATTTAATTCATTACGGTTGCATGCTGGCATGCTGCTAAGCCCAACCTTAAAATAAAACTGTTACAGAAAATTATGTTTCATACTTGGCGTCATTATATGGAACTGTACAGTGCACTTAAAATCTCCCATTCATCTTCGCCTTTTGCTTTGAGCCTTGACTACCTGCGCTATTGTGAAAACAAAAAGACAAATGGAAAATGAACGACATTGCAAGGTCGTCGCCACCACCACCACCAGCAGCTCTCTGCTTTTGCTAACAACTTGCGAAGTTAATTCTTGCAATCCGTTTCGAATTTATGGTGCAGCATTCGCATCCGCGAATTTGTTTTGGTTGGATTTTTGCTCCGTTTTTCTTATTCTTCAATTTAATGTGAAAATGATTAGAGTATAAATGCCGTTTTTTATTAAATTATCGTTGTTATTTAATCTTTAATGATTGCAAATGATAAAAGCCATTCAAGGGTATAATTATCTAAGAATATACGATATTTTCACAATTGTTCGAGTAATCCATTGCTATTGAGAACGAACTGTACTAATTTGCTGTATTACTGTTCTTAAATCTTATGCTCTTTCCAACGGGCCGTTCGAGTCGGATTTTTCTTCAACGAAATGTAGGCAAAATTGCTAAGTAATTTATTTTTCTGGAAAACTAAAAAGTTGAATGAGCTATCAGTATACATTAATCTTGCTTGGGTCAGAACTTTTCTTTTAACTGCAACTCTAATGAACTAGTACTTCACCGATGCGAGAACGATACATTAATTCAAAAATTATTGTATCGTGCCCGTGGTGGCACTCAGCTTATCATCTCGTACTAATTCTCGTACGAGAAATATTAGATCTGTATCGTTCTCGTCTCGATGTCGCCAATATTTCTCGGCTATTCTCGTTCACATTTTTATATCATTCTAACTGGACATACGGCTTTCCCGCGCACTGTCCGTTGTACAACCCCGTTTACGCGTCCTTACTGCAGACAATTGGGTCCATATACGAAATTTCACAACTTGGTATAAATTTCAAGAATAGCAATGTAAGGGTTTTTGTTGAATAGGAGGAACTATGACCCATTATCCAAACCAGCTCACATTTAGCAAGTTGCATGGCACATACAATTTACATTTACGTATCAGATTTTATGACGTTTTAAGTGTTTTTGTTCTATCGTCCAGATTTCGTGAGGTACTTAACATAAACAATATACATCCTAGCATTGAATTTCAAAACGCTTGCTATCGTAGGTCCCTAGGTATTGAATCTTAAGTGTTTTGTATTATGGAAGGTCTGGCTGAATCTTGTTATCGGCGATAATTAAGTGCCTGTCGTACGATAAGCATTAAATTATCGCCGAGAATGAGATATTGGACAGACCCTTCTCGTTCTCGTCCTCAGTCATACGAGAAATAATTTTTTGATATCGTCTCGTTATCGTGGTCAGTCCTAATACCGAGAACGATAACGATATCTATCGGTTCTCGCTAAAGCACTATAATTTACAAATCATGCTTCTGTTGGAAAAAGCCTAAATGTAACTCTTTTTGAGATTAATTGAATTCAACAGAATGTAATTTCTCATTGATGTACTATTAATGATTAATGAGAAGAAGTTTAGTGCGAAATAGGCGATTTATAAGTTTTTGGTAGCTAAAGAACATAGTGCTAGCTGTGTAATTTGTTTTTTTACCCCTCAGAGTATATACAATTTGTCATTTGATTTGTAACACTCAGTAAAGGGCATGGTAGGTACACGAAAGTATTCAAAAATGTTCTGTCTGTCATTCCATCTATATAGAAATTATGAATATATGAAAACTTAGCGAGATAATTAAATAAAATTCGGTAAACAGCCTACTCCTTCAAACAATGTTTTTGTGGTTGAGAATGGACGAAATCGGTCTACGGACTCCCCTTTCAAATAAAAAATTAGAAACACACTTTATTGAGAAAGTTTTTTGATGCAGTGTTACCAAATTCTTCACAAATACTAAGAATAACTTGAAAAATATATAGACAGATCGTCAGCAAATTCGCTAGGAGGGCGTGACACCACCTATAAAGGCCTAAAACGATATGCTGAAAGTATTATTTAAGGTAATGTAATTTTTAATGCAAATATTTGGAACGATTCCAAAAAGCTCTGGAAAATAATTTGGCGATTTTTTACAAGTGGGCGTGGCACCCTCTATAGAAACCGAAAAATTTAAAGCGTTATGCTGTGAGAGTTATTTAAAGTAATGAAATCAAACTTCATACAAAAGCAAGGAGATGTTTCGGTTTAGCATCAAAACAGAAGTTGCCGAGTTTTGGAAAGAAAGTGTGGCACTTCTCATAAAAGCATTAGGGTGGGTGCATGTACTCAAACCAGCCGGCACGTAGTGTGGCCGTAGAAGCATCTTACAATAAAAATTAAAGATTTTTTTGACACTGTGTAGGGTATTAAATTTTCGGCGAGGTCAAAGATAACACCATTACCAGTTAACGTTTTCGATAATTTTTGAGTATACTACAAGAGAGTTTTCCTTACTTTAGCACCTTTAGTTCATTATGAGCATATTAAAATAGATTACATGAAACTAAATAGCATCAAATCATCTAGGTGGTATTTTTTGGTTGGACTATCTTTCCATTGCTGCACACAGGTAAATAAGGCACAGAATGCTCTACCTAACACGACAAAGTTCCGAATCATTCACACGTCATTCCAATTATTTGTCATATTAAGCAGCCAAAGTTTAAACAATGTTGGCTGAAGTCACTGAAACATAAAGTTATTCCAATGAAGAACAACAAAATGCGATTCAAAAATATGCTACCCGCAAACATTACGTTGCAATTGATTGCCAACAGAGCGTTATTTTTCTTGCAGATCTCGCTATATTCTGAACCAAAAACGATTAGTGTCAAAGTCAGCGTATCTTAAGTTAAATAAAACATCAACAAAAAACAACAACAACAAAACTATTGTATTATTATTGTAATTAAGCAAATTCTAAAAATCTAATATTAGACCGTCTGTCGGCGTGCCTTCTTGCACCATATGGCGCGTGCCTGCTCACAAACGATGCGTTGCACCCTTGACGCGCACGGTATTTTGACTGCTACTTAAGCATTTGGTTGGTTGCATTGCAAATGTTTAGTCTGCGCCGCCGCATTTATTGCAAATTTTGTTGTTTTTGGTATATGCGTTTTGTTCAAGATAACATTGTTGATTTTTCTTGTTGTAATATCTGTCGATATTTCAAGTTGAAATTGCATTTAGGGAGCGTTAGCTGTACTGCAAATTAGTAGCTGATGCTATATAGAAATCTGCGAAACATCTGTTGCACATCTTAATAGATTTTTTATAAGAAATTGTTGACTTAAAATGGCACTGAAGTAACAACAGCGTCTCTCGAACATTGTTCTAAAGTACTTTTAAAAAGAATTTAAAAAGACAAAAAAGTTTAAACTACATACCCACATCATTCAATAATTTTTCAATTGGTAAATCTTTTTTTCTTCAATATATGCTAACACATTTACATTCACATGCCATGACTACGTGTGTGTGTGTCTGCCCCAAAATTATAAATGTCATCAATTCACAAAATTGGCAATTTTTATTTTCCTGCTACAATTTTATTTTGAGCGCCTGTTACTAAAGTCGGCACTTTTCTTTGAGGTTGCGTCACAAAAGCACCGAAACTGATAGCGGTCTTTTTGATAGCCGTCATGCGTACTTAATGCATTTTCCTAATATAATTTTCCAATAAGGGAAAACTCAAATGCATGCGGCATATCTTCATTCATCCCTGCCATTATTTGAATGTAAGTGATTTCGTTGTTACAAAAACATTAAAAAAAATGTGAAAATATACTATAAATCTTGAAGACCACTCACGCATTGTTATTATTTCAGTAATTCTGAAGAGTAAATTGAGCTCATGAAGAAAATTATGTTGTGGAATTTGCCATTAGGAAAATTTTCATGTCCTTTTTATAAAAGATTTTTACTTTTAAATTTGGGTAAACTTTAGTTCTAATTTTAACATAACTTTTCCTTTTAATTTTGAACAATTTTTCCACTAATTTAAGTCAGAATGTAGTCTTTACACTTGGGCGTTTTTTCTTTAAACTGACTTTTGAAGATTTTATTATTTTTTTTTTTTCGGAAATAATTGATTGAAAATTATCACTCCTGACTACTTCAAAAGATTTTTGAATATTTTTCTACAATCCAATCAGGTGTCTAGAGTCCAGAGACTTTTTGATAACGACTTTTTGTAGAAATGGGAACGAAACATCCATTAAAGAGAATCAGCGTTTGCTATTTTTCTATCCAAAATCTTTTACGAACTTTTTCATTGATTGGTAATATGATAGCAATTGTTTCCAAAATACCATGTAAGTCACACTTTTGGATGATCACGGGCAACGCTCTTGATATCTAAGATACAGTGGTGTAGCCAGGGAGATCTTCTGATAGTTTCACTCTTAGAAGTAAGATTATTTGAAATAAATTAATCTAAGTAATTGTGAAACAAAATTTCATCAGGAGTTTTTTTAAATGTCCTCAAAGTGGTGTTAAGTTTGAACTAAAAAGATAAGAAAAGTTGGCGATTAAAGCTTTAGTATTCAATATCGTGGACTTTTTTTGCTTACCAATTTAGACTCGATGGTATAACTGATAGCTTAGCTGGGGTGGAGTGAAGAGTGCTGTACCCTCGGGCGCAAAAGAGGGGGGGGGGGGGGGTGGCAAAATTATCATCATAATATTATATTATATATATGTACTGTTTTTAACTTCAAATTTTATGCAATTTCATGCACCACCTATTTCTGTTTTCTTCTTTTTCAAAATTTAAGAATTTTCTATTTTTCTAGATCTTATTATTTTTCCATTATTTGCATTTGAAATAAAAATCATTAAAATTTAGTCAGACCACACATTTGCTCTTCGCCCGAATAGGAAATTTTCACGCTACGCAAGTTGCAAATTTCTTTAGACGGAAGTTTTCTCACTTATAAGTGTCATGAATTCAGCTGAAAATATTCTGTTTACCTCATGTTAAAGTGCTGACTACGACACTGCCAAGATATATGTACATACATATATACGAACTTTTACTGTAAATTGACATAGTAATTTTTTTAATCTGACTTACGTCCTTGTTTGGTATTGCCAAACTTTTGGACGCACTAATTCAATAAATTACCAATATCTACCTAAATATTCCTTAGCATGGCTAACAAAAAATCTTTAAGAATCTCTGCCTTTTGATATTGACAACATTATTAAAAGCTAAAATTTGCACAAAATAGTTTTCACTTCAGTTTCCGAATGAAAAATATAAAAAATCATTTCGCTCACTCACAAGTCAACACAATCAACACACATTGGGGGAATGATCATCAACATCGAGCAGCTGTGCAATTTGTAGCACATCTCAGACGAGCATTGCTATTTTCTTGGCCGAAAATAGATCACACACTCGCCAAGTTCGCAAACGTTTACATACATCCAGCTCTTGAAAATTGCTGTTCTAGAATTTAGTGTGCCTGCTACTCAACGTTGTGCGCCTGCTACAAATAGCGGAAAATTCTTTTGACGATTCGTTACAAAGCGAAAATTGTGTGGCGGCTTGCTTTTGATATGGCACGCCTTCAAAAATGAATTTTCCTCATGCACAAAAAAATTAAGAAAAAAAACTAATCCCATAGAAAATTTTCCTTTAGAACATTTACCGCGCTGTCTGTTCCACTTATGGCAGCGCAGCATAATCTACCCTTGCCGACCCCGCTGCTGTTGGCAACTGACACCCTTCGGAAAATTCAATGCGTCAGCTGTATGCTTTTCAATTTTCCTACAATTTCAATATTTTTCGTTTTGTGTGTGCGGAAAATGTTCTCGTTCGTTGCTGTTCATTGCTGAGCGCCCGTTACAATATTCGCGTAATTTATTCAATTTTTGAAAAATTAATTTTGGAAATTCCTTTCAAATACAAAGAAAATACGTACAGTTTATTTTCAAAGGTTTGGTGTGTTGAAACAATTTTTCGATTTTGAATTAAATAATTTTTAGTATTTTCGCTACAGTTGTGGATTTTCTGATGCACACATTAGTGGCAAATTCTCTGCCATGATATTTAGTTTTAAACCTAAAAGTATGCTATACTTTCTTACTTACCATGCATTTAATGTTATGTCGCAAAGTATGCAATATTTTTTGTTGTTGTCATTACTACGCTGTATATGCGTTGCCAATTATTCGTTTTTGTATTTATGCTGCTGGATTTGCTTGGATGGAGATGGCGCAAAACTATTGATGCATCGAAATTAATATCATGTATTAAAAATTCAGCATGGAATCGAATAAAAACGTTTAAAAAGAAAAAAATTATCGAGCTGAATGAAATGGCCGACAGGAAATATTCACCAAATTCGCTTCTCAATAGGTCCATGGTATAGCGTGTCATGTGGCACCATCTTGTTGAAACCACATGTCAACCAAGTCCAATTCTTCCATTTTGGGCAAAAAAACGTCGCTAATCTTCGCATGGTACTTTGCTCCATTTACTGTAACGTTGTGTATTGACATGATCTGCGATCTTCATTGATACTGGCCAATACAGCTGCATTATTCTCCTCAGTACGCACTCTCCGCATACAGGTTGGTGTATTAATGTCAAATAAAGTGAAACTGGTGCGAAACTTGGTTACAATAGCCTGAATAGTTTGTTCGGTGGGTCGATTATGACGACCATAAAATGGATGTTATTTGCGAAACACATTTCTCACAGAGCACGAATTTTGATAAAAATTTTAGAGATTTGCAAGCGTCTACTTATGGTAAAATGGCAAACCTTACTGAGTATTTTTTTTTGCTAACAAATGCTACAAATTATGCATGAGGTGTCAAAAAAGTCATACTGAAAAAATAAATAGCAAAAAATCATCCGTTATAAGAAAGTATATTGAGTAGAATTTCGCTAAAAGCAATGTATTGGTTGCTTTTCATCTTCGCCAGATCGATATTTTTTATATGAAATCGTTGTGTGGTGGTAATAATTACTCCTTACAAACAAAACCTAAGGATACAAAGTGCGCTCAGGAGGAGCTCTTCGGAATTCATCTACGAAATCGCTGTAAGTGCTCTATCATCTGCTTCTATTAGACTAGTTTGAAAAACTGGCGGTGGCATGCGTAAGCTATGAGTTAAAGTTACCATTTTCAATGCTGATACCTTGGCACTCTCAGTAAAACGTAACGTGGCCTGCAGTGGAACACATACTCGTATTATGATATTTTTTAATATATCATGTTTTTAGAATAGGTTATTGGAATTCTACCACCAGCTTTAAGTGCCCAATGCCTTAGCTTCTCAAAATTTGCTTTAGAAAAATACCGAGGCATAAAGACATACATGATAACTATAAGAAAAGTTGAGATATATCGATTGCTTTAAACTCAAAGACTCATTTGGCCTAAGTATAATAGTAAGCGCTCCATGGCGGTAATTGCGCTTCCTAGACTCAAAGGCTCTTAACTGGTAGATCTGATGACTGCCTTACTGGAAGGTCACAGTCAGATTACTGGTTTTGTCATTTGACTACTGGAGCAGTGACAAGCAAATTAAGTGCATTTTACAAAACTTGCTTTATCGTAATGGTAAGTTATTCTCAGTTTTCGGTATCTATCTCTCTACTTTATTACATCAAAATAAAAAAAAAAATACTTACTTCTTTTGCGCTAAAAACAAATTTCAAAACACCATATCAAATCAAATCAGAAATTTGTTATCCACCGCATATGTAAATAGATGTCCTTTTTTATACTTTGCTTTGATGTGTCGCAAAACATATGATTTTCAAAGGAACAACTTCCAAAGAGAAGGTCATTAACATATAAAACAATTTAAAAAAAAAACACATACTTACTTTGTTTGTCACCACAGAAATGAGTTCAATCTTTCAACTACCCCGACGGATGCTTTTCTATGCAGCAACAAAGCAGCTGCTTTTTCTTCAATCAATTAGCCGCTTTTCACATTTTATAGTTCTGCCAAATTTTTGAATTTATTTCATTGAGTTGAAATTATAAACTTTCTACAAAATGCTGTGCGCCTGCTACGAAAGCGGAAGTTTCCTTTGAGGTTTAAGAACAAAGCGCCGCTTAATGTTGCGGCGGCACACTTTGATAATCTGTCAGACATGGCTTAATGGAATTTTTCCTTTTCATCTTTTTTTTCTTTTTTATAAACTAAAGTTATCAACCCTCATCGCTGATATTGTGATATTACACTAAACAGTGCAAATGAGTACGTCTGTGAAGTGTGTGGCATTTGTATTTTTAACAATGATTGTTTAATTTATATTCTACTTATAAAAATATCATATGATTGATGATAATCGCCTTGATTGTCATCAATATTAATTGCTGCTACATAAGCCCTGCAAAAAAAAAGCGTTTGTCTGTAATATGAAAAGTAATCCGATTTTTTATTACCATAGGAGTTGCCATTGGGGGTGGCTAGCAGTAATGGTAACTATAATGTGGTGCAAGGAAAACCAATTGAATTTCAATAATTATTTCATTACTGCTTATCTCCCAGTATTGCACAGTAGACACTAATAACAGAGTTTTCTGGTTATCTTCTACTAAGTTTTTGTTTTGCTGGGTACATGATGGAAAAGCACTTATCAGTTTTTGCTTATGTTTTTTAGTTAAGGAAGAGTTTCAGCTCTGTACTAAGCTATACAATCCATCAAAAAAGTGAATGCCTTTAGTATGAAAGTTTATCCCAGCTCTTTTTTACGCCAATTATTTCAATACAGAACGTAACAGATTTATATAAACTTGTCATTGGAGGCATATAACACTGGTTTCCCAATTTTAAAAAAAAAATTTGTTTTGTATACGCCGTTTTTCGCAATATTTTTGACTTTTTTTCGATTTTTCTGGAGTTAGCTTAAGATTTTCGAAGACATTTTGACTTAATATATTCCAAATTAGAGGTAACAAAATCGACTACGAATTTGTTTTTAAAATTCTTAGATCAGTTCAAATTCAATCGATGAAAATATGCGAAAGGGGCAATTTTTTCGACCAAATATTGAAATCAAGAATTCAATTAAAGATTTTTGAAAAATCGATATCTATAAATTTTGAACAGTTTCATATTTTCAACGTAAACAAGTTACTTCTGAAGAAAATTCATTTATCAATACCGATATTATAGACAATTGTATGAAACCACACAGAGCAGCATACATGGATATATGTTTATGCATAGTTCTACTCAGCACATAATCCTTGGTTAAATCGCAAAAAGAATCTAATGTTTAGAGCGTACGAATCCTCCCGTAGGACTCATATATACAGTTTTAGTGTGCAGCAATCATTATAAAACAGAACTAAACTAAATTCATTCACTGAAGCCATAATCCATACACGATAGTATGTAATCGGATAACATATATTTCAGCATGTCCCATGAGTTCTTAAAAAATAGTTGACTAGCGTTTGGATTTTCGTAAGCATGCTATAGAAACATGCGGCTAGAGGGAAGCTTTGATTCGTAGTGTATAGGGTTGGCCAAAATGATTCAAAATATTTTTATAAAAGTGCACGATATTATAACTATCACTGACATATTATTGTTAACCAACTGCGCCAATCGAGAAAGAAAAGAACAAGCAACCATTTTCAAGTCTTCCAAATCCATTATTTTTAACTTCTCTTTTTCTTATACAATCACTATTTCATAACTTCAACATACTTGATCAGCACTTGCTTATTTCGTGTTTTTGGTTTTTTTTTTACGAAAATGAACTGAAAAAAAGTTCAAGTAAATAATATATATCTATATATATATATATATAATTTTTAATTATAATATTTTATATTATTAGAAATAAAGAAACTAACAAAATGTTGAACTGCGAAAATGAAAATAAAAGTTTCATTTCAAATTTTTTTTTCTTTGCTTCAATGGTTTTTAAATATATATATATAGTATGTGTTTATATGTTATATGTATATATAATAATTGATAATATTGAAATATAATAAGTTTAATTTAAATACAATATAATAAATGTTGTAATATGTTCATGTAGTTATGTTTTTGACAATTTTATGTTTGAAACATAGAAGAATAGACAATATTTATTTATTTAATTTTTTTCTTTTTGAAATAGTTCTTTTTATGTAAATATGTACGCATTTGTATTATAAGTAAATGTATAAGGGGAAAATAAAGGGGGACAAAGTTATACAATACAGATATATACTTTTTAAATTCTCTTTAAATTGTTTATAAACCATTTATTTTAGTTTAATATTTTACTATGTGTTTTGTTTTAAAATGAAATTAATATGTATACATATATCTTTTTTTATAATATTTTTCATATATAATTGTTTTTTCTTGTTTTAATGGATACTTTTTCACCATAATAATAATAATAATAATAATTGTATATAATTTTGCATATTTTAATTGCATACACATATATATTTTTTGTATTTTCAATTGCACATAATATAGAAAGTGTCGGTACTACTTCCATAATTTTATACTTCAAATTCATATGATTTCATTTATAATTTTCATTTATTTACTCGGCTTTTTTCTAATAGGAATTTATTATTTCATATTGAGAGTTAAGCTGTTGTTGTTGTTTTTTTTACTGTAACTTGAGGGTTTGCTATTTTTTGACTGTTTGCTTGGGTTTAATAATCTACTGCTTTACTGTTTTTTTTTTACTGTTTAACTTCCAAAACCATGCTATTTCATTTTACCTTTTCAGTTTAGAATTTTAATTATTTTTCCAAAAGCTTTCTTTCCTGCATGTTTTTTTTATTGAATTAAGCTACTGTTTTTATGTTTTCAGTTAAATAATTGATTTTTGTTTCGCTAAGTTTCAAACTGCAACTGTTTGGCTTAGTGCGCTTATATTTTCATCTCAAGATTTTTATTTTTTTTTCTTCTTCTTCTTAATATTTTCATATACACAGATATAATTTTTTTATTGAATAAAATTATTTTTATGTGTTTGTTTGTGTGCTTTTCATTTTATATCAATTAACGCTAGCATATAGTATAATATTTTTATTAAATACATATTTTTATTATAAACATTATTTATGTTATTATAATTTTTCTTTAATCAAGTAGTGACAATTGTTTCGTTTCATACGCTTCTTCAAATCAATATATATTTCTTCATATATATTGATATATATTTATTAGTTGAATATACATTTACACATTTATATTTTATATAATTTATTATCATTTTTTTATATATTATATGTATATATTTGTAGTAATGAATGAAATAATTTTTTTTTCAATACATTTATATACATTGAATAAAATAGTTATTTTTTTTTTCTTTAATAAATCTTTATGTAGGTATGTATGGATTAAACTTTTTTAATTTTCAGAAGTATTTTCATCTTCAATGGCCTCGTTTTCTTTAATAATTCATACATTTTTATGTATTTCTGGGCATATGTTTATTTTAACATCGAAAAAACATTAAAACATTTTTTTTTAATATTCATTAAGTTGTTTTCCAATACATGTATTTATTTTTTTTAATTTCTGAAACAACTCTTTTGTTTTTTTATTTTTAAATGCATGAAAGCCGATAATTTATTTAAGTTTTTTTTTTAAATAAATCAATACATTTATCCAAAGCATAAAAATTAAAACTTTATCCTGATTTTTTTCTTTAACTGAAAGATAATATTTTCACAAATTTTTTATTTAAAATCTTTTGAATTATTATTTTTTTCTAATAATTTTCATTTTGTGTTCGTGTTTTTTAATGACAGCAAATAAGCTTGATGTCTGCAATTTTTAATTTTTTCGTATTTTCATTTTAACATGTTGATTATTTGTATTTGTTATATTGTATGCATATATGTTTTTAATTTGTCTTAAAACTATATTTTCAGTTTGTCCGTTAAGCGTTATTTTTGTAATGCTATATATTGTCCCATAGCGTTCGTCAATTTTCTGCGTGAATTTGTCGCCATTATTTGTAATATAATTTTTACGCTATTTAGCTCGAGATTTTTTTTTCAACTTTTTTTAAGGAACATATACCCTACATATACGAGATTTTCAGCTTTTCATAAGGCAAGCTCTTACTGTCCAAACAGCAACTTGTTTGCACCTTTGGTATGTAACTCGGGCGATATAACATTTCGAAAGTATCACAAGTTTTTAAGCACAACTGCGTGTATTCTATGTCTACATCGAAGTTCGCAAACTAAGTCTTTCCTTTAAATTTGACATTTTTTCCTAAGAAATAGTTGTCAGTTTATTTATTCTTTGCTATATTTTAGTTCTAGCTGAGTGAAGTTTCTTAATACTCAAAAAATATGTTTTTCAGATATATAAAATATATCTGAAGATCTTCGTCTTGAAATCATTTTTTTGAGTTTTTCACACTCTTCGTATAACATAGAATGAAAAGTCAAAGATTTTCAAAGTCAGTTTCTTATTAAAGCGCTTTCTCAAGCACAATACGAAGAATCCAACAGTGGTATTACATTTTTGCTGTCTTCTGAACTATTAAGGAATCGTTCGAACTCAGTAGTATAAGTGTTAGAGCGAATTATGGTTCCAATGTGAGTCTGATATAGCACCGAAATGCTTTTCTGCCGAATATATATAACATTGCTGTGGGGTGTATTTTTTGTTTCTTTCCGAAACAAGTTACTTATAGAAAGCTCAATTAGGTTGTTGTTTTTTTTATGTAAGTACTTGCCATTTTTCGTCACCTCTAAACTTGATTTTCTCTGCTTTAACTTTAAGTTGGGTTTTTTTTCTCTAACATTTTCATTACAGTCCTGTGTCAGCAGTCCACCTGAGTTTCTAAGTATTTTGTCCATTGTAAGCTGTACGTTATGATTTATGTCATGTGCGTTGTATTTTTACTTGCGCTTTTTAAAGCATTTATTTTTTTTTCTAAAATGAAAGTTTTCTTTGAAAATTAAAATAATAATTTTAACTAAAAAAAAAATTTTATAATTTTTTTTTAATTTACACCATCATTATTTTTTTTTTAATTAAAAACTTAAAATTTCCTATTTTTATTTTATTAGCGAACAATCTATTTGTTTAGGCTCAATGAACATTTATATAAGTCATGTTTTATCAATCAATGTGTTTTTTATTATTTATTTAGTTTTTTATTATTAAGCATTGGTTGGATGTTTTTGTTTTTATTATTACCCTAGCACATAAGTTTTATGTTTTATTTAAAATTATATTATTCTTGGTAACTACTATGACCATTTTTAAATATTTTTTTGTCATACTACAATATTGATTTGAAATATTTTGAAACAAAAAGTTTATTGTTTTTTTATTCATTGTATGTATATTTCATATTTAATTGTACATTAAGATTTATTTTTTATTTTAGAGAAAAATCTGCTTAGTTTTGTTGTTGTATTTTGCATAGATTTGCGTTTTTTTGACGCTTTTGACTTGAATTTTGTTTTATGTCAAAATCCATATTTTTTTTTTGATTTTTTATTTTTTTAAATTTTTTTTTACTTTTTCTTAATTTTTTTTTCATATGTTGTTTTTGCTTTTATAACACTTTCTACCACGTTTTTAATTTTATTTGTTTGTATTGTTGTTGTTTTCAAACCACAGTTATTGTAATATTTTTAAATAGTTTTGTTTTTGGTATCAGTTTTTTATGAAAAGATAGATTTTCAAAAATAAAATAAAAAATTTTTTGCTTTTTCACTTTAAACGTTTTTAAACTTTTTTAAATATAAGTTTCATATATATGTTTTTCTACTTTTTAATTGTTTTGAAAATCTTAAGTCTACGCAACATTTTTTGTAACGCTCATTTAATGCAATGCAACATTTATAATATGTAATGTAGTTTTAAACATGTTTTGGTTTTAACTTTTTTCTTTTAATTTATGCTAGGCAATTTATTTTTAAAATATTTTGTATTTTTAGCTTTTTTGCTGAAATAATGATTTTAATTTGTAAACGCAAATTTACTTAATTATTTAAAGTTATGATTTTGTACTTTTTATTTGGAAATGTGTAGGTTAAAGTTGAAAAGAATAATTTGTGTTCAAAACTAAAACTTTGCATGTTTTGATTTATTTTTTTATTTCCTACACAGCTCAGTGTAAATCTGTAGGAAACTTCAGTATATGATTTGTTGTTGTTTTATTTTTATAAATAAGTGAAAATTGTTGTTTTTTAAGTTTTTACTTAAAACTGATTTTTGCAAAATTTAGCAATTTTTAGCTGCCTTTTTACAAATAGTAGTTAAATAAAATTGCTTAGTATGAAAACTTTGCAAATAACAATTTTTTAGTGATTATTTTTTTTTAGTGTAAAAAGTAGGCGTCGCACTATGAATATTTTGAGAAACTTTAAGCGCTTTTCAAAAGCAATTTTTCAAAGTCACTAAGGTTGGAATTTTCCCAAACATTTATAGTGCCAAACCTGCTTTTTTTAAAGTGTACTTAACGATTTTAGGTTTAGCATATGGTGTGGTTTTTGAATATATTAATAGATTTCAATTTAGGTACATTTAATGATATTAGTATTTACGTAAACATCAATAGTTTTTGAAAAGGTAATGTGTCGACTGAAGTATGAATTCTCTGATATTTGATTTTCATTTTCATGTTGAAAAAAGTTGTGTTTCAAAAATACATTTACATTGATATTGATATTTTTTGGGATTATTTCTTTTGTTTTAAATATTTTGTTGTTTTTGTTTGACATGCAATAATTAAATATGTATTTATGTATTTTTCATTTAAGGTAAATATATGTATGTACGTTTTATTTCCTTATATAATTATAAATATATATATTTGTCATATACTTTAATGTTGCTAATAATTTGAATTTTTTCAAAATACATTTAAATTTGAATAAACATATTAATGAATTAACGCATTTTTTCTGCAAATATTTAACTTTTTCACTAATACTTTTAATTTTTTATATTGTTTTATATCTAACAACTACATTTAAATTATGTATGCTCAGGCGCAGCACAATCTATGTTGACCTATGCCGCATAACGCTAGCAAAGTGCTGGGCTGGAGTAGCACTACGCCGCAAAGTTACCAAGCAACATATGCGTCAACATGGTGATGGCCTGATTTTGTTTTTAATTAGTGTATGTTGTGAATGTTTTCAACTAAAAATAATCAAAATTAAAAAGAATAAAAATGTTCTTAAATACTATGCCAACTTCTAACAACCCGTATTTGCCTTTTTCGAACCTTTCAGCAGCTTCGTTACCATTTAAAATGAATTTAAACTAAAAGTTCTACAAAACAAAAAAACTTTGAACCTAAGAAAACAACCCCGCCTTTCCTTTGACATTATCCATTCGTTGTCCACCTAAATGCTCTTCACTTTTCGAAACCAACTACTCATTTCACTTCTTCTTGCTGGTGCTCGTGCTGCTGCCTCCGGTCTTTGCATCCTTTGGAGCTGCCGCTGCCGCCACCACCTCTGTAGTTTTCTCCGCCTTCACTTTAGACTTGTTGTTCTCTCCCGCATCCTTGGCTTGCGTCTCTGCTTCTTGTGCCTTTTTCGATGTTGTAGCTTCTGCTTTCTCTTCTGTTGCCTCAGCATGCTCCTGCTCTTCTTTTAGGATTGTAGCAGTTGTTGCCACTGCATCCTTCTTATCACCATTGGTACCTTCGCCTACTTCGCGTTTTTCATTTGTTTGATTTGCTGGCAATGCCTTAAGTATGGCATGTACTTCTTCTGCCACAGCCATAAGCACGAATTCGAATTGTTGTCTTGTTGCCACTAATCCGGCACGTTGATCACGCAAATGTTCTAGCGTTGCTGCAATATCGATTTCACGCGCTCCCTTGTTCATGCGTCCCAAGACGAGGTCGAGTAAGATGTACGCACCAGTGCGTCCTGCGCCGGCACTACCATGTACTACAATAGGACAGGAGCGTCCGCGATAAGATTTGTTCACTTTTCTGTTTGGGGTGGGATTTAAAGTTAATGAAATACCATACGTGCGGGTACTGATTTTTTTACTGACCTTCGGAAATCTAGCAGCGCTTTTGGCTGTGCTGGCACTCCACCTTGCGGCCATGAGAGGAAATGGAATTGTGTCACTGTGCGTGTCTCACTAGTGCGTAGATTTTTCAAGTAAAACGAACGCACAAGGTAGTCATCACACCAGATGTGCTCGCTGACCAAGTGTACCTGTTGAGAAAAATAGAGAATGAGGTTGAACTGTTTTTTTAATTAACTAATTCATTATTTTTTTAACCATTTTTTCTGTAAGAGTGCTGATATATAATTTGAAATGCGTACGTGAATACGTTTTTTAACATTTACCATGGCATATTAAGGATAAAAAAAATTACCTATATCTTTTACGTTACTTTATTGGATGGAGATATCTTGTGCTCATTATTTGTTTGGGAAAATCAAAAAAGTATTAAAAAATTCTATTTTATAAATAAAGTCTTATTTAATTAGGCGGAGTTAGTCTGACAAACTGAGGCTTTAATCTTATTCTTGAGTAATCTTAAGTCCATAAAGAACTTTGGTGAGTATACATCTTCTTCTCAAACTCACCTCATATATGTGATAAACTTCAGCACCCTCTTCTGGCCAGTAGCGCGCACAAGCAATTTCGCCATTCTCCTGCAAACGGCACAGAGCTACAATAACTACAGCACCTTGTTCCCAGATCATTTGCCAAAAGTGTGCCAGTGTCGTTGGAAGAGGACCCTGAGCAGCAACATAAGCCGGTGCGCGTGGATCATGATCGGTCTAAAATAAATAATAAATTTCAAAACCCCTTGCTATTATGGATTTTTTTATCTTTCACTCACGATTGTCGATGCATTCACATAATCGAGTCCCTCTGCATTTGCTAAGTGATTGAGTACAACGCGTGAATGATCATAAGGTAATGGTGCACCTGGTCTATTTAGTGTCGCACATTGCGGTTGCAGTGCGGCATCACGTGCACTCGGTTCAGCTTCATAACGACAGAGCGCTTCCCATTCGCGTTGTAAACGTCCTTTATTGCGTAGATGATCCTCCATGTAAGACTGTGAAATAATAAATGTAGTCGGTATATTTTACAATTTCAACTCCTACTTACCAACACCATGTGACCAGTTGATATGTCCATATTAGTTAGCGCTGGCTCTTCACTCCAGGACGATGTGCTGGAACGTGATGATGGTGGTCGATCTTCCTTGCTCAGGGATGTTATGCGTCCACTAGCAACTGGTTCAGCGGTATTACCTTTACCAGCCATACGAGCGCGACATAGATCCTGGTAATCTTTGTTGAAACTTTCTGCACCCGTAACACCAGATTGTAGACCACCAAGCTTATCACGTTTCTTGTCATGCCGTTTGATTAGTATCAATGTTACAAAGATAACAATTACTGCTGCAGCACCAGCACCGGCAAACATATACGCCATTATGTGTGTAACATCGGGACCTTGTTCGGATAATTCAATGCGCGACGCAGATACTCCACCATCTTGGTCGCTTTTGATTTTATCACCGACACCGGCATTGAGTACCGTGACACCCAAACGACGTAAAATGTTATTCTTAACACCACGATTCTCATTGATTATCTTTGCAATGTCTGCTGCGGTCTTTCGTTCGGGGTTGTTTGAGTCCACCCGGAAGGAGACTTCGTGCGGTTGAACGCTGTGGAAGGAACGGAAAAATGCAAATAATTATTTCGTTGACTTAATCTTATCTCATGCGAGGAAAGTTCACTTAGACGTGAATCGAATGGTAATGAGTAGTGTTGTTTGAACTACCTAGACAAAATTCTTCACCTCAAATTATTTTTTCTGGGGTTAAAACATTCCAAAAGTTGCTACTACTTCTATTTAATTTATCAAAAAAACTCGTGAAATCTGAGATAGTTTTGGCTTCCTAACTCTAATCGATGGAGAAGAACAAAAATTTATTTTTGACATGGCCAGGTCGCATCTTCCACCAATCGATTAGAAAAGGTCGAAGATAGATTTTCAACACGGTAAAAGCCGCCATCTCGTCCATTTTTGGCACAATTTGGTCAGGGTCCTTCGAAAAATTTTGTGTTGTGCAAACGATGGGGGAAAATTCCAAATCAAACTTAAGCATTACCAGGGCTGGTTTTGTGATAATTTTGTTTTTAAACCAATAAAGTTCATTTGAGACCGGAGCACCTCCTAAGTTCTGTTGCCTGGGGTGATAATATTGGCAGCAACTTTTGCCAGGAGAACGTAGGAAGATCATACTAAGAAAACAGCACACGGTAGCAATAAAAAATTAGTTTTTCTGTAAACTTTTTGAACTATTTTACTTTCATAGCAAAACTCTCCATAGAGGAAATCTTTGAAATTTTTGGGAAACTTTCTCGCAGGCTTATGTCAAGGAAGATTCGAAAATCAATTGCCCATTGTCACTAAGCTAAGTACTTTAGGGAAACAGGAAAATTTTATGTACAATTTCATCGCACAACCCATTTTCCGATTTAATATTCAAAAAAAGTCTGTAATGGTACTTACGTTAAATAAGTAAAGTATCCCTGCATATGTAAAATGTTCGCAAGTTCATTCATAATGCGGACCCCGTCCGTCCAGCTGTCAATTCTGTGGAATTATAAAAAACGTACAAATCAATAATCGATCGCAAAATCATGAAGAATTCTCAAAACTCTACTTACGGGTTCTTAACGAACACATGTGCATACTCAGTGTCGACAGTATGTGGTGCGTGATCCTCATCAGAATGATCTTTGAGAACGACTTTCTTCTTTTTGCTACCCTGACTGCTGCCTTTGATATGTTCGGGTAAAACTTCCTTTGTTGTCACTTCTGTTGATGTCTTTGCAGAAGATTTGCTACCTGTTTGTGTCCTCGTCTGATTTTCATTCGCTATATTATCCGCTGGTGGTGGTCCAATTAGGGGACCTGGTTTCTTAACATCCAAACGTTCATGTCGTGTGAAACCAAACATGTTGGCCAATAGCATGCGTGCTTTTTCTTTTTTCTCATCATTGAATATCTCGTCTTGATGATCACGTTCGGGTATGAAAACCAGTCCACCTTCTGTGTAAACACCATCTGGTTTCTTATGCTTCTGCTTAGTCGGATAGCTATTTGCGGCCAAGATAGCTTCCTCTTCAAAAGGTGTCAGCGAATTATGTAGTAGGCGCGTATCAAATGCTTGCTCTTCATCCTCAGCAATCTCTTCTTCCTCTTGCTCGAAATCATTAGTCTCCTCTTCATTGGCCTGCAATCGCTTATAGGTGGGCAAAAACGCAGCTGCCTCTAGTGGACGTGCTACTTGTGCATGTGAATAGAATTCACGATTTACTACGGGCTCTGGTCGAAAATGCTCTTGCTCATTGGCTAACTCGCGGAAGTAAGTGCCACGTCCAATTTTCGCAGCATCTGCATCCAAATGTTGATTTGCCATATGACGCGCATTACCGCCAGTACGTTTGAATGAGGCGAAATTCTCCGGGAAGTACATTCCGCTGGGGGAATCTTCTGGATAAGGCGGGACATAGACTGGTTGCACCAACTGTGGTGGTGGTTCTTCTTCCACAACTTCCACTGGTGGTGTATGATGACGCTGATATGGTTCTGGATCTGGTTCGGAACCCGATAGCATTTGATAGAGTTGCAAACGATTACGCAAAGCATGTTTACGTTCAGCTTCTAACTCTGCCTCACGTTGTTGTTGTTCAGCTTGTATGCGCTCACGTTCACGTTCTAAGAACGTGTCCAAAACAGATGTTCCCTCTACTACTGGATGATGTCGATCCAAATGTTCTAATTCTGATGGATCATGCCGTAACTGACGATCCTGTTGTTGCAGTTGCCGAAAAATAGAACCAATGCCGCTGTTGCCAGCATGTTTTTTTAGCGGTGGATAGAAGAGCTCATCCGCATAGTCTTCGTTTGGTGGAGTAAAACGAACGAAGGCCATAGCGCTAGCTGGATCAATTATCTCAGGATTTGGTGCCAGATTCGCGCACAGATTCGGTGGGAGTTGTGTGTGTTTTTGCAGTGAATAGAGCGTACCTTGTATGCGACATTGTACGAACGGATGGTCCCAGCCAAGGCCAGCACCTTGCATTTCCTCAAGCATAGTGGCGAGGATGCGTGACTGGTCCTCGGTGAGGGGTGTTCTAGAAAAGTGAGAAAACGAAAAAGGTTAGCTGCAGAAACTTTACGTATGAGATGATTTCATACTTTTCAATGTCCGCTACATCGACACCTGTTGTTGGTATACACTTGCCGAAAATGTTGTCTATAAAAAGACAAAGAAAAATATTAATAATAATGTTTAAATGAAACAATTCTAAGCTTAAAGAGGGATTGTCTTCTAACGAAATAGGTAGTCAGAGAGTTTTATATATTTGTTTGTTACTAAGGTTTAGGGTCAGTTTTGCCCAAGAAGAAAAATACTACATTAATGTATCCAAATATCCAAAGAAAAAGTAGATTTTATTGGCCGATTTTTCATTAGTTTGCTACTTTCTTTACTTTGTGATGGCCAAATTCAGCTCATTTCCTGTTTTTTTTTTAGTTTCAAATTGAGTTTTGCACTGAGAAATTTAAATATTATTTATGTGAGTGGATGTTTCAAAAGAGTACGTAAAGCATAGTTAGCTAGTCTTCATTTTATTTGAATGATCTTAGTAAGCATACCATAAGTTAAGCCACAACCACGTAGTAGAGAGACTAACAAAAACTTGTGCTAAATTTTTCCGCACACATAAACTACTCTCATTTCCACCAGCAGCGCCATCTATCTATGCTATGTTGTCACATAACATCCGGATATACAAAACGTTTGCATCCACTTCTATTCAAAGAATTTAAAAAAAAAATAAAGTACAAAAAGCAAAACTTACCATTAAAGCAGACTTCACTTCCGTCCAAGCATAAAGTTTTGACAAAGTGGCATCCTGCAAAAAACAAATAGAAGAAAAAGACAAATCAGTATGTGTGTATGTGTATGATAAGTTTGTAAGTGTGAGTAAGTGAGCTATGAATTTATAGCTGGCTTAAGTTAAGACATTTTTTTAATTTGAGCAAGGTGCGATTAAGCTTGTCCTTTTTTGTTTTTGCATTTGAGATTTTTAGGGCAGCAGTTAAATTAGGGTTGCTAAAGAACTTGGGTGTTAATGGTTTTTGTGAAGGTAACGTTGAAAGGCAATGAAACAAAATTAGTTGTTGTGATGAGATTTGTATATTATTTTGGGTACTGTAATAAAATGGCATAAATGAACTCAGTGTAGTGAGGATTTTATGGTTTCCATATAACAACACATTTTCTATAGAAATTGTAGTTTTCAAATTATAAAATGTACTTTCCTAAATAAAACCTATCGAAGGAGCTTGAAGTTTTATCCAAAATAGTTGCTCAACAGCAATTTGTTTCGATTTCCTTAGAACTTATTTTGCTTTAATTGAGATCCAGGCTTTTCTTTGCAAAAGCACTAGTGTGGCTTTAATATTGAGTTCTGTCAAGGGCTTTCAACTCTACCTAGTTTGTACCGAATTTTCTTGCTGTCCTGATGACGACGAAATTTTGTGTCTATTGTGACTATTTAGTCTTATGCGCTGAGTCTGAGAGCCTGATGTAATTATTTGGTCGATACGTTATTTTAGTTTTGTACCACGCTTATGTTCAAATCAGCTTTTTAGTTTTAGGTAACATTTTAGCTCTACGCAACTTCTTTGTTTTGGCTTTATGCATCTTTAAAGTATTTTTTTATATTATGTCATATGCGACACTTGAGTCTGTACGACTTTTAGTCTCTATAAGACTTCTTAGGCTTTTTGTGTATCTAGCTTCTGTATTTTTCGCCTTTTTGCACCAAGGGCAGTGTCTTACAGCCCATTAATCCCGAAAAAAAATTGAGCCAAAAAGTTGAGAGCAAATGAAACAAAGTAAAAAAGAAAGTATTTCTTGTAGCCGTTCACACTGCAACTAAGCACAAAAATGAAAAATTGTCACACAGCTAGTGCACAACTTACCGTTAACTTAGATGTTGCGTAGGGGTTCTACAGACATGCCACCTCCCATCACGCCAACCTTATGTATACGTCAGCACTTTTTCGCAAGCATGACACCGTCAGAGCTTATTTTTTATTGTATTTTATGTTGAGCTTGCCAACTTTTTTTACGGATTTCAGCACTCATTCATTTTGGACTTGGGGTTTTCTTCTTCATTTCGTTTTGTTTTCATTCTTCTTCTAATTCTTGTTTTCTTTCAGCTCAGCAATATTTTTATGCGACGTAAGCTTGTTGCTGCTGCTGTAGCTTAACATTTTGTGTGCTGTTGCTGGTATTGTCACCAACATAAAATTGCCAAATTACTTGCCAGCAACTTTGTTTATCACAAATGTATTTTTGTTTTTTTTCCTTGAATTGTGTATGTCGTTATTTTTATTTTCCTTTTATTGTCAACAGCACCTTAACGTACCGCCCACATAAACATAACGGTCCGTAACACTCCCCCTCCCCCCCCCACACTTTCACCAACTGCTGTTATACTAAAAACTCTGTTGACATTACGTCCTCATTTCTTAAGTGATTGACGTCATTGCAACGTCAAGATTGTACGCTTTGCATACTATAACGTAATGTGTAATATTACAGCGTTACGTTACGTACCATTACGTTACGTGTTTCACATTATAATGGCGTGCACACAAAGTAATTATTTAATATGTTTTTGTGGTGTGTGTGTGCTTGCTCTTGCGGTGATGTTGTGAAGAGAATATGCTCGAATGAGTGTGGATGTGTGCGTGTTTGTGTGTGTGACATAACGTAACGTGTATTTAACTACAAAGTTTTTGTAACTTGTTGTGCATAAGAATGTTGTTTATTTAACTGAAGCAAAAGTCAAGGGTCGCTAATTGCTAATTAATTATAATGGAAACCGCTGCTGTCGGTGCTTTTGTCGCTGGTGGTTGTTGCGTTTATATAAGTAGGCTTATGCCGTTATTATAAGTTCCGTAGTTTTTTTGCCGTAACGTTTTCAATGACGCACAAATATAACTAAATTAATTACGTATTTAAGAGGAAAGTGTAATGGTTGAAACTGAATTGAGAGATCAAAAATAATACGATGAGACACTGAAGCACGTTGGTGGAGCATTGACGTAGATTTTATCTTTCATGAACCCCCAAAGAAAAAAGTTTTATAGCGTTAAGTCACACAATCTCAGCGGTCAATTGAAGTCTCCATTTCAAGTTGGCAGTTTAAAGATGGCTCGATATTTAAAATGGCACCTCTTGTTGGGATACCTATTATAAATAAGGCTTGTATATTTTTTGTGGCTCAAAAAGAACAACTGTCCAAAATTTCGAAATATCTTGAAATATCATACCTACATCGAAAATATTTTTCAAAGTTCTTTTTTTATACACAAACCTTAAAAAAGTTTAAGAAGCCTTAAATCAATCACATAAATTTTCCCAAAAATTTGACCTAGAACAACGTTTTAAGCAGAGTTTTTCTGACTTTACATTTAAGATTTTAGTTTTCTTCCTAATTATATCCTTCTCCTCTTCTTAGATTATGGAGGTTATCTCGACATCTCACATAATTAGGAACACATTGAGCTTTCCAGCTGTGCTAAAGAGTAAGTTATGTTGGGAAAGCATCGGTACTTGATGTGCAATGAAGTTCAAAGGAATAACACTTCACATCACTATCATTCTAACTATTGCGCCAGAATAATTGATATTACTTTCATAAGAACACGTTGCTCTTCACCTAAACTTTTTAAATTTCCACTCGTCTGTCCCCCAATTCGAAGATAACACACCACGTGTCAATGACTTATGCGCTTAAGTGTTAGTTTTTAAAAATATTAATAAGTCTGAATCTTCTAAAATCTTCAGAACATTTCAATATGGTTTGAATAAAATTTTTAAGTTAATATCAAGTACCCTTTTGCTGCATGATCTCACTTCATTTTGAGAAAAATGAGAAAAAATTATTTTTTTTGATCAACATTTAGTTTATTTAATAAAATTAGTTTTACAGATAAATTTTCTATGTTTAATATTTTTAAATAACGCAAGCAAAATAGAGTACACAATAGAAAAATGACAAAAATTTATAGAAAAAAAATATTTTATGCCCACAGTAATCACTGCAATTTACTTGAAACCCTTTAGTCCTACACAAAATCACAGTTCAGAAAAGAAACTTTGTAAGTTGCTCCTTTGTCATTATTAAATGGTAAACAATTCATTTATTCTTAACCCCACGCACCCCATTTAAATACACACACACATTTATCCCACCATCATCATATGGTAAACAGCAAAATGTGCCGTCTGTCGCCATCCCCATCTTTGATTGCATTGTTAAAAAGTCAACAACTTTAATGGCACTCTGATGTGTCAAACAATGAAAAATGTCAATAATCACAACAAAATGGACGCGCAAACAGCACTCAGCACTAAACAAAATGACAGGCAGGCATGCTAATAAAGAATCGTATTATATTACAATGGAAAAAAAGTGAACAAATGAGCCAACGAAACGGAACATTGACAACTACAATTGACATTTATGGTACTCGTGTTTGTCTTAAGAGTTTTATTAATGATTAAGCATATCAGCGTAGGGTGACAAGGTCAACGCGATGCAAAGGAGTTGTGTAGTAAGTGGGCGCTGTTGTTGTTTAATAACTTTATACACAACAAAGTAACAAGAGAATAACTTGACATTTGACTGCATTTTAATGTGATAATTAAAATTAATGGTATACAAATGACGATTAAAATGCTTTTTAATTGAAATGCAAAAGTATAAAACTGTAATTCACTGGAAATAATAATCAAGGGAGGCATCACAAACTAATTAGTAAGTAATTCCAAAAATTCAATGAAATTCGATAAGTGCTTTCAGTCAGGAATAACGTAATTAGTTGAATAAAAAATTGATAGAAAAAATTTAAGTTTCTTTTCAACTTTTGTGTGTCAGTAAAATAAGAAAGAATACAGAAAATTGCGTTTCAGTTGATGCGAAATGTTTTTTGGAATTTTGCAAATCATTTCAACTAACTTTAGAGGCTATGTGGAGGAAAATGAGAAATCGCAAGAATCGTTCAAAAGAATCTTATGTAAAGGATATAATTTCTGGGAATTCTTTTGTTGTATTGCCCGAAATCGGCTTTTTCTTACCCAGTTTCAATTCTTTATTAAAAAAATAGCACAGAAGCCAAATTTCAGAGATATTCCAAATATATTTAATAAATAAATTGCTTAAGCCTTAAGTCAACTTTTTATGTAAAATAGACGTAAATTTGTAAGGAACGTCTCAGTTGATTTTTAACTTCGGCTAAACCTTTCGTTGCTAGTGTAAAATTTGAGCAACAACATTAAATAAAGAAATCGTGGCACATTTTCCCCACATTCCAAATTTTACCACAATTTTCCGCCTATTTACTTATAAACTACTTTTTTTTAAGAATAAAAACCAAACGAAGACAAATACGTACAAAACGTGATAGCAATCAAAATTGACTTCTGCTACTTGCGCCTAAAACTTTGCTAACTTATTTTAAGACATCTTAGTGCACAGCAACCAGCAACGTTATACGCATTCTAAGATGCGAACAATTTGTGGAACAAAAGATAAAAAATAGACACAGGAAAAACTTAAAAAAGAAAAGAACAAAATAAACAACACAATACAAGTTGGCAAACAGGGTGCGCCAGAAACATGACGGAGGTGACAACGCGTTTTGGGGTAAAAAGGTCACGTTATTCATGTTGACAGCCACTATTTGTTCAAACGAAATGGTGTGCTGCATGAGAGAATAGCGAGTACCAGCAGATGCAGCAGCACCATCAAGAACACCCGACTTCCGTAATAGCAACATCAACTGGTGCAATAACAACAAGAACAAAGCGACAAAAGCAAAACCAGCTGCAGGAACATCAACTAGCGGAACAGCAAATACAACTGTGAAACTATAGCCACATATAGTGTAAAAGTCTCTGATTGAGAGAAGTATGAAAAATGCAATGGTAATATTTATATGCGTTTTTTCTAATATTCGATTAAGTATTTTCTAAGGTCAAAACTCTTTTATTTTGTGCGTTATGCTTTTTTTGACCTTTATGTTTTAATTCACAATTTTTTATGTACACATTAAATAAGGCCAGAATGGAAACTTTATTGGGCCATTTGACAGCAGTATTTTCCTGCTTAGCTTATTTTTAACAAGGCTGCTAACTCGATATCGTTTGTTGCTTACTATAAACGAAATATACCATCGATTTTTATATGCATGAATATCATTGGTTTTGAAATCGTAAGTCGCTGAAAGCTTCATATCAAGACAGCAACGAATGAAGTATCATCAACTATGGGTAAATAGGCAGCAACAACATCATTGTCATCGTTAAAGCCGCATGCCCACGCCGATAGCAGCCCCTAGTGGTTATATAAGAGTACATAGTACTATGTGAATGCTTGTATGTGTATTTGTTTGCCTGGATATTGACGTACTTGCAGCGTAGGATTTTTTTATGCCTTGTATTGCGTTTTGTTTTTGCTGTGAGATTTTAAATTTCGATTTCACAAGTAAAGTGCACAAGAATCAAATCATCAATTCTTGCTATATCCAGCTTAAGCTCCTCATTCATTTCCTTTATTTTTTGGTCTTTTGCAATTTCAACTTTTTGTGTTCTCATTCAGTTCCGTTTACTAACGAGCGTTTGTTGTGGGCATGCACTATGCTGAGTTCACAAACGTGAAGAGAACAAAAATATCGTGCGACATTTTGATTAGAAAAAAATTTTATTTTATGTCTCGTAAAATTTAAAAAAGAAATTTAACAATCATTTTGAAATAAAAAAAAAATATTTAAAATTTGAGTCAACTGTTTTAAAGTTTTTGCTTGAAAGCTTGTAGGTGCAACGTAAAAAGCTGTAATTTTTTATTGCATGCTTCTAATCGTGATTGTCATTAGTTTTCGCTTTCCCAACCACTGTGTCGTACCACCTTTTTGGCATTTATTTCCAAAAAAACCCACAGTAATTGAAAAATTGAAGCGCATTATTCATGCGTCGAAGACGCCTTCGTTGCAGCAACAGATAGAGCAGAGTTTCATAGAAAAACCATAGAACTGTAGACGAATTGACAAATGAACGAATGAACGTTTGAATGGATGCATAAATGGACAGTGTAGTGCAGATAGAGCCTTGAGTGCTAACAGAGAGCAACGAGAATAAATGGTTCCTTAGAATTGCATCATGAATTTATTCATGCTATGCCACTTTGGGCAGCAAAAGTGAAAAGTGTGGGAGCGAGATAACTCAGTTTTTTTTCGCAAAAAAATAAATTTATTATTAAAATAGCTGCTAGCTGCTGATTTTGCTGTGGATGCGTTTTTTGTTTCTTTGGTCATTGCTTAGACAAAAGCAAAAATAATGTGAATCAATGCAATTCCTGGATATTGTGCTTTCTTTTCTTTGCATTACTGCACTTTTTGCTCAAAGGAAATTGAATAAAATTCATTTCACAGTTGCATCTTTCTTCGTTTTATGAGAAATTTTATGGCATACATTTAAAAAGTCACTTTGTGTAACATTTTGAGTTGGAATGAAGATGGAAAAAACGTTGCATACTTTGCAGCATTTCAATTTTGCCATTATTTATGCACTTATTATAAATTGCTAAATGATAAAGACTTTTACGAATGAGTTATATTTAAAGAAAACTAAGAGAAATAATTGTTAATAATGATGGAATTTTTCTTTAGTTAATTAACATTCTAATGATGTCTTCATAATGATCAAATATTTGAATAGGATTTTCGCATACTTCATAACGATAAAGAATATATTTGAAAAAAAAAAAAAGGTGCGTGGGAGCTATCCTCACTGAACAGCGTATTTTTAACAAGCATTCAACTTTTATGAAAAATCTATAGCCGTGCTTTATGTTGAAGCAGCTAAAGACAGTTGATGTGTACTTTTTCAATAATAGTGTTTGATTGACAACCTTAATTTAAAGTTTTTTAAAAGGTCACTTGCATATAGCAAGTTGCAGTCGGAGGTTGTTTGCTCACTTCGAATATAGTCCCCTTTTTTCTATTGAGATTATCTCACACAATGAGCACGAACCATCCAGAAGCCTTAGTAAAGTAGAGGACGCTGGTGAGCTCCAACGCGGGTAGTTTCTCAAGACCACCAACGAACGCTGAATCAGACTAAATGTTCAACCGGTCTGATTCTATTCTTCGTATTCACAACTCCAGCAGAAATCTTTGAAAAGGGCACCATATCTGATATTCACAGGGCCAATGACAAAGGGGATCTTTAGCACTCATACAGCAGCTCTTAACCCTCTTCTGCTGAAAGTTGAAGGAGTTTATCTTCTTCCTACATTCAGTTTTGGTCACATATTTTATGCATCCAGCGGTATGGCTCCACCTTCCACTTGTTTGTTTCGATATTGTGTCCTCTATTTGATGTGTAGTTCTTTCAACGGATTCTTAGGGACAACAACTTGTTGATCCTTCGGTTTTTCTGCTTCTATTATGGCAGTTTCGTTAACTTGCTCAACTTCGGAAATATTCTAATGAACGGGCACCCAGCAGAGTTCTGTAAAATGCTGTCGTATTGAATTTGACGTTCAGTATTTTGTTCACTACTTGACTGTCCATACACATTGCTATAACGAAGGGAGTAATCTCCCTGTTCCGCATCATCTGTGCGGCTTGGTCTGTATCATAGATTTTAGCTTGAAAAACGTTACATTAATAGGGAAGCCTATTATCCGAGTAAACACCCGCTTCTACGCCAAATTCAATATTAAAAGCATCCGCTTCCTTCTTGCTAGGAGGTGCCAGAGTTCCATGGATAGCCTAAGCTTCTATCAAAAACTGCGCTTAAGCAGCAAAAGCAGATTCAACTCTGAGACATTTTTTTTAGTATGAGTTCAAATTGCGTATTGCTAAAGTAAATCATAGTCATTTTGAATTCCATTACCACTACTATACGTTTAATGGTATTACACATCAACTATACGTTTAATGGTAATGGAACTTAATTACCACCACCAATAAATGTATGCTGGTAATGAGCTTCTTCCCCACTAGCACTGAAAATAACTGAAAATGAATTCTAATGCATTAATCCCCAATTCAATTCTACCCTAATCAAAACTAATTCGACATTTAATTGCATTTTGTTTGCTATAAACAAAGCATTAATTTCTAAGATAATTTATTTAATTTCGAACTGCTCTTCGAATACTTTTTCCTTCGCAAATTCAATTGATATTCACATCACATAAAGAGCCATTGATTATGGTACTTAAAAGAGTACAAACCAAATGAATCTAAGCTCGTACCAACAAAGCAAAATCATAAAAATCTGTTGACACGAAAACTGTTGCCTTTTTCATAATGCATAAATAAATACTTAATCTTCTTTATGATAAAGAAACGCAACCTTTTTTTTTTTTTGAAAATCCGTAAACTTTAATAAATCTGCGACTGACAACAATTAAATTTAGCAAAATGACTTTGTTTGCGACCTTTTATACTTGGAAATATATAACCCTTTTATATATTTTTCATCAGAGATAAACTACAAGTATTTCTCAAAGATTTATTTGCAACATCATAAATCAGTGATATCCCACTGCTAACATTCAAATATTCATGATAAGACAAGATATAAATCAAAAACTTGTTTTCCTTTAAGTTAATAAAAAATTACCACTTACCCGAGCCATCGACGATGACAACAGCTTGCAAGAGCAAACCTTTACTAAACGGATATGGATACCCCAACCCCTGCACACAACGCCCATCACTAACAAAATAACATTAAGAAAAAACAACAAATGATGGTATTACTTTTCAACCGAAAAGCTCACGAGTTTCTAAAAATAAAACTCAAGGCTTAACTTTTTACATACAGACACCATGCTCGCTCATACCAAGAGAATTTGTAAAGGATGAAAGTGAAAAAATTGCGTGGGTTTCAAACAAAACTTTGTTGCTTTTTTTTTATTTTTGAACAACAATGTAGAACATTTGTTACTCAATTTAAAATAAAAACAACTTGCATACTTTCGAAAAAATAAACGCAAATAGAGAAAGAGTGAAAAAAACAGTTAGGTTAAAACAAAGTAAGAATAATCAGACGGCCAACTGGGTGTGAGAAAGCTAGCTACGGGATATTGAGCATAAACGATACATTGTGAGATTTTAATAAAATTTCAACATAAAACGCACGAAATTTGGATGAAAACTTTCTTAAAAAAGTCAGTTAGGCATTCAATTTCAATTTATAGGTAAATGAGATGTCAGTTTCTTCTTAAATATAGGTGCAGCGTAATATATTACTCAGAAATAAATACTAATTTAGAGCTAAACTAAATTGTTTCAGTAGTTTTTAAGTTGAATACCAACACGCAAGCAACATATTCTTTCAACGGGTCGTATGAGTGACATTTAATCCATATTAAAGTTTTTCTTTGTTGTAGCAGGTTTGTTCATGAGTTTTATTAAAAATAAATTGCTAATAAGTAGCACATTTTTGTGCGATAATATGGGAGATAACTCCCAGAACGTCAATTCTCGTACAATTTGAATTAATTGTTTAATTAAATGTCGGTTTCTGTTTAGAGCCTATGCGCAAATGTCAGTAGATTTTGAGTTAAATGCACACAAGTAATTGAATTGTGTCAATGTTGCGTATGAGTTACTTTTAGCCCACGTATGCTGAAATCCAATATTTTATGGTTAAGACAGAAGTAGTCAGACTTTTTCTGATACCATTTCAGATTTGCTACGAAAACGAAATTGTAACTTAAAGTTTATTTCAGGATGATAGAATAAAGGAAAATGCGTCAAATCAGCAGAGCTATAGCAAGTTTAAAGTTCTAAAAAACATTTCATAGCAAATTTATAAGAATTATTTACATTCAAATTCGGAACTCAATTACACTTTCGAACGAAAATGGAATCAAAACCGGCCTGAGTATAAAATGTCGATGTTATTTCAACAACTCTATATATTCTTTGTGTTTTTCTCTAAAACATAACCTAGCCAGTACATAAATGTAGTTGTTAATTTGACTATAAAAACCTTCGACAAAGGAATTTTATAGATAAACAAACAAAAAAAATTACGGTTTAGAGACAAAAGTTTCAAGGATGCTACTGCTACTCACTCCCGTTTTTGCTTTTGTTCGTTTATCCTGGTTGTTATGTCTTTTATTTTTTGCTTATCCCTTATTAAACCATTTTTTCTAGACACTGATTAATGAAGTCCTTTGTAGCGCTGACGCCATATGGCTGTGTTGTTTGGTCAATGGCACACGTGCTGTAGCATTAAATGTGAAATTCTCAAAAGAGCGGATTGAAATATATAGATAATGATGTCCTTTGAATGTTGCAAGTATGTTGGTTGCTTGAAAGAGATATGGGGTTGCTACTAAGAAGGAGTGAAAAGGAAAAAAGTTAAATAAACAACAAAAAAACATGAAAAGATTTAAAGCTCTCCAATGTATGTGGTGCAGCAAAAAACTGTTTACAAAATTGTCTTACGAACTGTGCTGTTTGCAGAGGATGAAAAATTCTGTTGTCATTTATAAAATTAAAACTAACTAGCACATTTGAAAATTAAAGCTGTTTCGGTTTTTTTGGGAACTGAAAAGTTGCTTCCAACATTTTTTAAGAAAAAAAAATATTAATTTGCTCGTGATTACATATAAAATAAATAAGAAAACCTAAGGATAAGAGTTTATAGTAAAAAATTACTTTTCTAAAATTAGGCAAACATGTCGTATGCGTAACATTTAATTTATTCACATAAAATCATTGGATATTGTGACCACAGTATAAGAAATTCTAGTAAAGTAAACCTTCTCGGAAAATATAGATATTATATCGATGATTTGTAAGATTTTGAAACAATATTTATATTTAAAAAGTGCTGAATGATAAAAAATCAGCAAATTATTTTTTTAAAAAATTTTTCATATCAATCTAACGTTGAATTAACTTTCACATACGCAATAAATATCAAGAACTCATTTATTATTGTACCAAGTTTAATTAAAAAAGCATTCGCCTTTTTTTATTTATGCAAGTAAATAAGAATTAATTATGATTACATGTAATAAAACCAGAACTTAATCAAAAGATAATATTCATTTGTACAATGTGTAAGTAAATATTAAATAAAATAATAACATAAAATTTTATTTGATACTAAAAGCATACTCCGGTACAATCAAACGCACACAGTTAATTGCTCTACAGCTTACGTTTAACAACACTGGGATAATTCCATGTAGCACTTACTAAAACTATGAACAGAAAAAATACAAATAGAAAAAAAGTACACCATAAAATTCCGTCCATATTTGATATTCTATGCCATTTCGATTTCTTTTGGCTTTGATCGCGAAATTGGAGATGTGGATAAAGAATATATGATGAAATGAGACTTATGGTGCAGAGTTTCTTGATGTCAGTTAATATATTTCTAGCAAGGCTCTAACGCCATATTAACCATCTTCCAGAAGCCTATATGACCTAAAACATTTTCGTCTATGAAGCTGCGTTTAAATTTTTCATGAAAATGTTGTTATCAGGTTTATGTAATGAACAAATATTAATTAACATCTCTAAAACACTGGGTGCACGCCCTCGTCACTTAAGATTTGGGATGCTGTCGAAGAAGTTCGAGCCTACAGCGGAAAATTTTGGAGGCAACAAATTTTGAATAGATTGCTGGCTTATTCTTTGCAATGAACTTTTCGTCCCAATGCGTTCTAGGTAGGTTTTCATTATAGACGTAATCTCATTGAATCTTTGAAGCTTGAAGACTTCTTATAAACGCTATAATTTGAGCATGAACTGATGCAGAAAGTAACATAGAAAACAGAGTATTTTAGCAATGCTAAGCTCTTTGTCTATTTTCGTGTCCATGTGCTGTTTCCAATCTTTACGGCTTCTATTAACATAATTAGTTTGGAAGAAATGGTTGTTTAGTGCTGATTCCCTTACATGGTCTAAGGGGTGCTCACTTTTAATTAGATAGTTTGAAATTCTATTCTCAGGGTAACATTATAGCTTTTCAGTTCAGTCAACTCTTGCCAAAACATATGTCGCTGCGGACACAAAAATAAAACATGATATCTTTTTTTTTAACACTTCATATTAACTACCAGTTATTTATCAAAATGATAACAATATTCCATTAATAAAACAAAGCATTGAAAAATATGAAACATTACGTTGTTGTTAAAATTGCTTTTATTTCCAGTAAATTTATACAGAGCGCAATAAAAATGAAATAAAAATATCAACATACAGCGATATCAAATCAAATGAAGACATAAAACTAAAACAAAACAAAACGATACAAAATGAAATAAAACGAAAAAATGTACAATATGTGTCCTGTACAACAATATCAATTACATTGAAAATGACAGTAGTAACAAAAATTATTGCAACGGACTGTTGATTCCAATAAAAAATTTTATTTATTTTTTGAAGCAACATAGAGAAACTTTAATATATTTATACAGTGGTGGCAAAGTGAAATTCTTATGTACAACTTTTATATTAAATACACTCTCATACTTATATATGTTAGTGTGTATGCACGTTGTTTGGCAAGTATGTGTTTATATGTTTGTGTCAGCTTAACTAAACCAGAGCAAATAAATGCCAAAATAATGATAAAATTGTTTACACAATATTAAACAAATACACATGGCACGCACACAAGCATAGCTAAACTAACATTTCCACATTGCCATGAGGGGCGAAAATTCACATACATACATATATGTGTTCATATATATTCGTTGCTTATTAACCTGGTAAGAAAATGTTGGGAAAATCAAAGTAATCTTTTAAATAAAATGATTTTCATTTAAATATTTCATTCCTTATTATAAATTAATAAATATCGCTACTCTATAAAATTTTCAAGGAATTTTTCCGTTGTAGCTTTAACAATTTCAGGGCGTTACAGTATTAGAGTTCTAAATCGAAATACCTCTTTGAAGTCCAGCTTATACGACATATAATAAATATGCTCTATTATTTAAATTTTTTAAGAAGCACTCGCCTTATTAGAATTTGTTTTGAAGCACAGAGTTTTTGAAAGCTCGTCAGATACTGTACCTTGAAAATATCTATACCGTAAAAGTATTCTTCCAATTAAACTTTAACGCATTGACTTTAGATCTACCAAATAAATCTGATTTTAGTTGCAAGTTAGTATGATGTGTTCCCATCACTCATGACTTGCAAAATGTGGCGTATTCAAGAAAGTTGGTCTAAATGTTGGCAAAATCAAAGAGGATTGTTCAACAAAAAATAGCTAATAAATATCCTAAATGACTCAGATATTTCTAATTCATGTAAAATAACGTGTTTCGAGTGAGAGCTGCACAAAAACTTGTTGTCATTCGTCCACAATTCTGTTTTAAAGCGAATAGAAGGTTTTGCAACTGATGTAATCATACGCACGCACAATTCAAAATTCTTTCGAAACCAAACTAGCACATAAAAATAAGAATTTAAATTCAATAGAGCCATTTCAAATAACTAACGAAACGCAAACACTCTTTTTCCTATCGAGCATCGACACACACTTGCCTATATAATATTATAGCATAGCATACTTTTATGCGCGCATACATAAGAGAAAACTACTTCAAATAACAAAATGTGCCGTAGGCTCTATTGCGAGGCGCGCAAATAAAAACTAAACCGTGCGGGACCTTAACGAACCAAAACAGCTTTGGCCTCAAGGAGTGGAAAAAAATTCATTATGGCAGCCAGGCAGGCAGCAACTCATTAGTATGCGTGGTACACACAAATAAAAAGTGGTGAAAAAAATTAAATTAAATGAAATAAAATTTCATTGAGAACTTTTACTTCCCACTTTGCTGTAATTTATTTTGCTTTTCTTTCCTTTGCTTTGCTTTGTGTGGGTGCTTTCATATTATTGGTGTTTTTCTCAAGTATCAGTGCTTATGTTTGTGTTTGTGTTTGTTTTTACCGCTGTATATGTTATTTCCTTTTTTGTAAAATTCTTTAAAATACGAAAGTAATTGTGAGGTCAAGTGAAAGAAACCTCAATTTTCAAAAAAACAAAATGTCAACGGTGAAAGAGTCCATTTATTTTTTTTTATATTTTATCAATTTCACTTTTCATTTAAAAACAAAAGTACAAATGTGTTGACAACCAAACCGACAAGCAGAAGAAGCAAAAAAAAGAACAAAAAGAAATACTGAAATTGACAACATTGTTGTTGTGTGTATTTATTTATGGCATTAAACCTATAGGCCTTTGTGTTTTATTTAAATTGAATTCCAACAGGGAAATTAAAATGAGGCGCAATTTATCACAGAGAATGGAATGTAGTTGCTTCTTCTTTTTATGCATAAAATACATTGGGTTTTTCTTAAAAGAATGCAAATAAATTAAATTCTACGTCGAAAGGCTTTAATGGCAAACATTTGCCTGAGAATGTGTGGGACTTACTTGCTGACTTTGTTTAAAGTTTGCATTTTCTTATTACTTGCTCAGCATGGTGCATAGCTATTTATGTTCAAAAATTGCTATGGTATCTGCTTTTACATGAGTATGTACTAAATTCCAATGAAATTAAAGTTGCTCTGATGTCTTAGCTATTTTCCAATGTACTTTGTGACTTAGTTTAAAATATAAGTCTCAATCGAAATTACTTTTCGTTAAAGTTGTATTCAAAATGTAACTTAAGAAGAATGCAGGCTTATGTAGTATCAAATTGGTGAGAAAAATTACCTAAAGTATTAACATCTGAAATAAAAAAAATTCGTCATATAAATATATAAACCTTCCTACAAAAACATTTCATTTCGGTCCATTTTATGTAAAAAATGACACACAATTATATGCAATTTATCAACTCATCATAGTTTTCAATTACTTTTTCACTAAAAAAAACCAATGTGCTAGCAGAATTACCCAAAAAAACTAAAAATTGTGCAAAAAGCTTGAGCAGAAAAATGTGAAACAAATTTTTAACATAAGTTTATAAAAACATTTTACTGAAAATTTCAAAAAAAAATTTGCAAAATGACCCCATAAAATCTTAAATATTCACACAAACTAAATAAATTTTTCAGATTTCTAAATATTTGTTTTGAAGTATACTCAAAAAGGGTTCGGAGAGCATGCCTGAAAGTCTGACATAGTTTAATATGAATTGATAGGAAATGGACTTTCGTGTTTTTAGCCCACAACCTTACGCAAAAAGTGGAGCCATGGCACATGGGGAGCATCATAGTTATGATTTTATTCTATATGAATTGCTCTTAGAAATTAAATCATATTAGACAGAGCCATACCGTATATTTATGGAACATCTCTAAAACTTATTATGTTTTATTTTGGAAATAGCTTCCAATACAACAATGACAGCTTCTGACCCAGTCCCCCATACATTTTTCGGTTGATCTTTGAGGAATAACCTTAAGCTATTTCAGCGAGTTTGCGACATGTTTGCCTCATTTTGTTTTTGTTTTTGATTTTGGCTCGTTCGGTTCGCATGTCATACTCCTAAGCCTATGTTCCGTTTTCCCTTATTATGCATTTCATGAAGAAGGGGTTCTAGAAATCATACCTACGACAACCTGCCTTGATGCTTTTTTGAACAACTTTAAGCTATTTTGACACAAATTCATTATATAAAAAAATATTTGAACCAATTTAAGGGGAAAGTTGAAAAATTTCTTATGAATGTCATCAAGGGCAGCTTGCACCCTGGGACCCATTAAAAAACAACACATTATTGCTCTAATTGCACTGTAGGACAGTTTGATGAAATTTGAATACAACGAGCAACTTAAAAAAAGAACGCCCACAAAGCTCTTATCTTGGTTTTTGAAATATTCACAGTGTCTTTTTTCAGCTAAGAGGCTTTCAAAAACTCAAAGCTGAGATTCGTGTATGTGTCAAAAAATAGATCTCAAAATGAGATCCAATCAAAATAAGGATGTGCCAAAATTGATAAGCGGTCCCACAGCTTAAACGACGCTGTATCAGATGAATATTTTTTAATAAAAATCTACCTAACCCACTTGAGGTCAATTCAACTTTATTATTAAAATGAAAGTTTTAATCCGTTCAGTTTCTAATCCAAATCAATTACCATCGAAGCACTCATCAAACTCCAAGTTAAGCTCTTGAAAAGCAATTTCCATATTGAAATTCCGTTAAAATATCCATTTTGGCTTTTAAGACTTCAATTTATTTGCACTTGCAAAAGCATCCACCCTTCTCGTACTCATTACAGTTGCAAAAGTTCACAAGATTTAACAGCTGCTGTTGCTAAGCAGCTAAGCAGCAGCCAACAGCATTATTCGCATGCACTGCATTCGACTGTAAAAACACTTAAGTTGCACAAATGTTTGCATGATGCCATGCAAGAGCAACAAAACTGCAATGTAAAGAAAACTTGGGAACAAACAAAACTTTAAATGTGCCAACAACTCGTAGCAGCCAACAAATTGCTAGAGAGCACAATTTTATTGAAAACTGTAGATAGATGAGGGAATAATTTGCGTTAAGGCGATGATAACAAGCGCCAACTGCGATTGGGGATAACGATGCTACGCATTTAATCCGCACAAAACGAACGATGCATTAAATTTTGCTTAGAGGGAGCAGCGCCGTAGGGGTTTTTTAATTTGCACATGCATTGACAATCAAAACTGAAAGACCGTTTTACACTTCAAGTAGAGCAGCAATAAAAATATTGATTGTGCTCTGCACATACTGAGAAAGAATCATAAAAAAACTGTTGCATATTTTTCAGCGATTCTGATTACGTTGACATTATTTGCATACATATGCACATATTTTGTGCTATGACAATGCATATGCAATTTGTTCTACTGTTGCCTTTTCAGTGCATTAATTTTGAAAATCTCTTTTCTGCTGTAAAGTTGCAATTTCCTGTTTGTAATTGAAATATAAAATGCAAATTGAAATTGAAACTGCATTGTGCTGCCGTCAGCAAGGATAAACGTTTTTGTATGTAAGTTTGTTTGCATAAATTGCGCAAGGTACGCGTGTGTAAAATCTTTTTGACGTGCAAACAAATCGCGTTTTACTTTGTAGCAACCTTCCTCAGGCACAAACACGTGAAAAATGGCATTCGCACTTCAAACTACCCGTTGAGATAAAAAGTCACTGAATTCAGAGAGGTGTAACATTTCAAATAATAAAGAAACCTTCTTTACTAAGCCAGAGAGAGACAGTTACCTCGCATAACCTAAATATTAGTTGGAGAATCATCACCGAAATTCACAACACAAAGCATTTACATAAATAAGCATACAGTTGAAAAACACCATTGCAGGCATATCGGCACCACGTCATCAGCCAGCATTGTATTACAATCGAAAACTTTATTTTGTTTCAGTTCTCACAGGGACAATGCGCGCGCACATACATACGCATGAGTGCACAAATTTACTTTCAAGCCAATGCTTGCGAAATCTGTAGCTGTCAGCACTTTGTGAGAAACGAAAGCGGTATTTGAAAATAATTTTTGGCACTTATATTCGTTGCAGCATTGCGCATTGCGTTATTTTGGCTGAAAATGGCGACAACAACAACAAAAAATGCTAACGCAAGTAAAGTTATGCAAATTCCTTTCTTGCAAATGTTGTATGTGTCTCTGATTTGTCGTATATCTCAGGCAGGTTGACATTTATTACCATCATTTGGTGTAGAAACACGTCGCTTTGCTGTGTTCAAGTATAAAAACACTTTGTGTTAAGGAGCTCTCACTGTGTACTTGATATGCCATTTGCGAAATAAAATTGCAGCTATCATTTAAAAGAGAAATTCATAGCATTTTGTAACTTTGTGTTTTGCTTGAAAATGTATTTCATTTCATAGAAAATTTCATACACCTTTCACGGAAAAACTTTTTGTAACCCAAGTGTTGCTTTTAAAAGTATACGTTGAAGCCAAATGTTGAATAAGCTAAAGGCCACTCTTTACATTTTATATTGAAAAAGTTATAATGCTTTACTTTAAAATAAAATTCAAAGAATTTTTATATTTTCTCTGAAAATGTAATTTTGTTGTATGGAGTCTTTGTTTCATAAATAATAAAGTACATAGTACACATAGCAAATAAACAAATATTCCGTAATATTCATGAGCTGCACGTGTGCAGGCACACAGTTGCACATTTACACATACATAGAAACACAAAAACAAATAAAAATATTTAACTTTAAAAATAATTGCAAAAAACTTTTACTGCACAATGGCACAGTGTCAGCAGCAGCAGTGGCAGTGGAATACCTGTTGACAAGCGGGAGGAGCAAATGTAAATATTTAATAAGTTATACGTGCGAAAACGAGAAAACGATATTATTGCAGATGAAATGAAAAATAAATATTTACGAAGTAAAAAGCAAAATATTGAAAAAACAACAAAAATTTAATACTTCTCTTTGTTTAATACTAAAAATACAGACACAGAGATAGCACTTTAATTGCATCGCTTTAAGTGATATTTGGTAATAATTAACAAATGCACTATATAATAAATTTGTTTTAGTTCAAATAATAATTGATACTATTGAACATTTCACATGCCATGCAAGACTGAATTATATTATTGGATGAATGATATATTTGTTAATAATTATCGTATTACATTTTGTTTGAAATAGTCCCAAATATTTAATTACTGCATATTACCAAAACATGTATTTGAATATATCATATATCACTTGAAAGGTGATAACTTTATCTGCGTTTAAAAAACAAACATCTATAAAAAATAGAATTCAAAAACCACAATAGCATACGTTCAAGTTTGATTCTGTGAAACAAAACAGCATAAAAGTTTACAAAACGAAAACAGCCAACATCACCATTTTGCTGTATCTTATCAGTTACTACTGGCTGCCAATTCAATGAAAATGTTGCTATCTGAATATCTTTTTTTAATTAAGTTTTGCACACTTTTGTTACGCTACTTTGTTATCTGTGAATGTGCACATGTAGTTGTTTGTATTTTTCACAACAGTGAACGCGTTGCAACAATCAATAAATCCAGGGAGCCAACAGAAAGTTCCTAAAATAAATACTAACAAAGGAAACTACAACAAAATAAAATAAAAAAGAAATAACAGATACAACTACAGATTGTAACGGAAATGTGCACTTAAACATGCACACTCACAAACCTGTCAACATATCTTAGATACAATTGAATAATTGGGTGATTTCAAATTAAAATAAATACAAATTCTTTAAGGTGATCAATTGTATGAGAAAGATGGACAGCCCCCAAGAAATCGAGTGAATAGTTTTTATATCTGCCGTTTCATTTCAATTTAAATATCAAAAAAAATATTGGACCACCCTAATCCACATCTGTGTTTTATAAAACGTATAATGTGGCATACGCTTGTGAATACATCTAAAACGATGTTGCATACATTAGGCTGCTTATTGTTACCGTACTGCCGTTTATTGTTTTATACTTGTGGTTATTTGCTCACAAATGCACACAGCTACAGTCCCTCAGACATGATTTGATTCCCAGCGAGCACTTAAGGAATAATAACAACAAAATTAATTATTACAACAACCATTTAGTTGTTTAATTGTTAATTAAAGGTAAATTTTGATGCGCACATCAACTTAAGTGCATATGGAGCATTCCACGCCAAATCAGAGACGATTTTGCTTACACATCTTTTTTTTCACTTTTTTTTCTTTTAGATTGGCCTACATGACTTTCTTCAATTTTTTAAGTAAGTGTGATAATTTGCTTATGTACTTCAGTAGGTTAGGTTAGGTAGCAGTGGCAGTAAGTTACGAAAACCCACTCACTTAGACCAAATGTGATCCATTATGATACCACAGCGTGATGTACTTCAGTTATCTTTTGTTATAATTTCTTAAACAGCGCTTAACTTATCAAATTTGAAATAAAAATTAAGTGATAAGTGCAAAAATTAATTCAGTAATGTTAAATAATTCATATTTTTGTCACTTATCAATTAGATGCTTGAAGTTACGCTTAACTTATCAGAGCTAGAAAGTATAAGACAACTGCTAAGTGCCAATATTCAAAATTTAAATATCGAAAACTATGCAATTTTCATAAAAATTTATGTAGCAGACATTTTAGTACATAATTCTTGAAGCATTAGTTTACTGGCTCATAAATGCCAAGAAATGACTCAATATTATAGAAAATAAAATAGTTGCTGCAATTTTTCATACATAAGCTTTAGAGTAAACCGACTTCTGAGGCAAGCTTAACTTATCAAATCAACTTGTTGACAAGTACCTTAAAAAATTATATATATGATAAGAAATTAAGCGCTTAACACAAAATTTTATGTGCCAGCACTTTTTCCATACAACTTCTATGACTTTGCCTTGCTTATCAAATTTGTGAATGGTTATCTAAATTGTAATTCTGAAAGATGTTATTCAAATCTTATTATTAAAAATCTTATGATTGAAATGTTCACGAACATTTCTATTCAAATATTAATCATTTAACAATATACTTGCGAAAGCGCCGCTCAACTTATCAAAGTTACAAAAATTTTTAACTGAAAGTGCTAAAATTAAATCAAAAGCTACTGAATGTTATTAATATTCACTTATCAGTGATTATGAAGCATTACTTTCAGAGCACCGAAAACTTAACAGAAAAACCTAATGAAGAATTGTAAGGTAGCTTAAAGCTTAGTTTAGTAATTTATAAATAAAATTTATGAGGGAACAGAAACTAATCAGAGTTGCAAAAAAATTTGCTCACTGATAAGTGATAAGTTTTCATAAAATAGCGACATGTCATGAGGTTGTATTTTTTGTTTAGAAAATATCAATAATTTTACTTTAATATCTCAGCAATATATTTCTAATTCTGAACGAAAAAGTACTTTATTTCCGTTCAGGCCACTCACTATACAGAACGGATATTTAATTTGCTAAATGCAGGCAAACAGTTTTAATTGAAACATAAACAACAACTAATATATTGTAACAAATAGCCACAGCAACAGCAAATCAAATAAGAAAAAATGTATTTACCTTTCCCCGGGAAACATTGTAGTTTTTATAATTTTAATAAATGGCCGCTGCATACACACGCTCTTAGCCATACCCACAATGAATTAACCCACAACTTGCTTACATTATTTTATTCATTTAACGTTTTTTTTCTGTTCCCAACGCTACTTACCAACATTTCCCTCAGCATTGACGACAACATTTTCATGTGGAAGCAACAACAACAGCAATAAACTTAACCATAGAGCAACAGTTGATGTCGTTTTTCTTGTTGCCGTTGCAGCATTTAAACGAAAATGTTGCTGACTTGTTGGCCAGCATCGTCGTCGTTCAATTTGTTGCCGTTGCCGTTGATGTTGCTTTTGTACAAGTGAATGTTGCTCAGGTTGCTGTTGTTTTTGCTTTTTTATATTTTGCCATCGTCGTCTAATACTTTTTTGTTGTACATTGCTTGCCATGATAGTCGGCCCACCTGAAATAGAAACAAATAGAATAAATGTATTGTTGTCGCAAGAGGTTGTTGTTATTTAGATAAAAATCAAGTAAAAAGTCAGAGCAAAATTCTATTAGATTTTACATAACAAATACAAATGTAAATATGTATGTATGTGTACATATAAAGGAACCAACCATGCAAAGTAACGTATAAATATGAGTGTATGTGTGTTTAGTTTTTGTGTTGGTAACCTATTTATTTGTTTTGTTTAATACAATCACTTAGTTTCCCTTTTCGGCGCTCGAAAAGAACAGCAGCACTCCTCCGTTTTCAGTTTAAGGATGCCTTGTTGATGCTGCTGCTACTGCTGTTGCTGCATTTTATGTTGATTTCCTACGCTTCAATAAACTTAAAACATAAATAGAAGAAATTGTTTCTGTTTCTTATTTTTCTACTCCTACGTTGGTTAGATCGTTTACAATGTGGTTAACGGAAATAGCAAAGGTAGAGCAGCAGCAACAAAAATATACTTCCAAGGAAATTAATTCATCCGAGTAGGGAAAAGCTAAAGAGGCTATCAATGTGATGAAACCAGCTATTGTGACTTTAGTGACCACTGAACCTTGGTGATGTATAACTTTCAGGACACAAGAAAGTAGTACAGGCAGAAAGCAAGAGTAGAAGTATTAAAAAACAACAAAAAATTGAAGAATAAAAGCCAGAAATGGAGTAGAAAGTGAAAACTAAGAAGAAAAATTATGCCGTATGAGGAGCAACTGCAAGATAAGAGTTTTAAATTACAGACAAAAAAATTAAGATAAAATCCGTATAAAAGACAAGAAGAAAAGTCAGATATAAGACGTGAAAGGTCATAGGAAGATGATAGAAAACTCTACCAAAATGAGGGCCTGAAGTCAAAAGTAAAAATCACTGCAGTGATGACGTAAAAAGTACAAGACAAAATATGAAAAAAAGAGATATAGGCTACTTAAACATAAATAGTTAAGGACTAAGTGTTAGGGAATAGTTTTGTACATAAAATATTTAAAGGTAAGGTGTAATAGGTAAGAAGCAGAAGAAGAAAAAAGTAAAAGGGGTCATAAAAGTTGGAGTTAAGAGGTAAAAGAAGTGAAGGAAGCAACAGCATAAAGATTGCAGAGAAGATATCACGAGTTAGAGAAAAAATTTAAACCTGAGAAGCAGATCGAATCAGTTGCATATTTTGGTGCGGACTTTAAGGGGACCCTAACCAGTGATAATTTAATGAAACAAGAACTTTATAGAAAAAAGCCTTTTCCAATTTCTTGTCTCGGACTTTTCAAAATCATAAAATAGCCATGAATTCAATATTAAAAACTAAAACGACTAAAGGAAACTGAAATCACTTGTGGTGGTAATACGAAGGACTTATGCGTTAAAATATTCAAAGGTAAAACAAAACGCACGCTTAAAGTTTGAATTGGAGAGCACAAACGTTACAAGAAATCAAGAAGCCAACAACAGCATTAGCACAACCTATGCTGCATACAGCTGAATCTGTTAAAATCTTGGCATTGATTCTTAAAACTCACACTGAGTTCATTATAATATAACAGTTTCTACTGGGTTAGCAGACAAAATTCTTCTATTGCTAGATTTAATTCATTGTTGTAGTAATATGTTGTAGTTGTTTTTTATGATCTATTGGTATTGTGTTTGCAGTATATTAAATTAAATAAATCTTTTGTTTATGTTCTAGTTCAAGCAGGAAGTTTCATTCGAGCTTGCTTCAGAGCACTATGTTAAATTTTTCATTTAAATTGCTTTATGCTAAAATGTTGTCTAATCAGCTTAACTTTAAGCAAGCTTACAAATATTAAATTTCGTTTTATTTAAATAAATATTTCAGTCTTTTAAAATCTCTCAAAACGATAATTTTAAGGAAAACCTTTTATAGCATTTTAAAAAGAGCAGATTTAAGCGCCTAACTCTGTTATAGAGACAAAGTTTATCCTTAAAATCTAATAAAACGAAGACTTATGTTAAGAAATCCTGTTAAACGACCTTAAATGTTAATTTTACTCAAAGCATTTTTTGTAAAATTTACATAATTATTTTGAAATGTTACAGCTTGTTGTTACACCTCAAAATTAGTCTATTTTTTTAATAAGCAATGAAATTTTGTTATCAGCGTTCACAGAAAGTCCATATTAATCTTTTCGTTCATTATATTTAGATTCTTTGCTGTATCTATGTTCTCTGGCAAAGCGAACATTTAGTGTGCCATCTTATGTTAAAATATAATTCGTTACATGTTTAGTGTGTTTAAGCTGCCAGTTATATTTACCTTACTCTTTTGCTTGACTAAGATAAGTATCAAACTGAAAAATTCCTACATTGTTGCATTACAATAAAGTTTGAAGTCAAGAAATGATTCAAAGATCATTGTACAAGAATCAGATAGAGGAATCGGAAGGGAATAGAAATATTGGATAAGATGGGAAAGAAACTGAAGGAAATCGAATAGAAATCGCTCCTACTCAAACTTCTTTGTCTCCTTAAAAAGTTTCAGGGAGTGAATGAGCAGAACTGATTTCCAAGGCATCGCTATCTTAAAACAACTTGCAAAAGCCAAACAAGAACAGAGATAACGCTCATTATTATCGTCATCCACAAGGCACGGTTGCCAAGTTGGCTTGGTGATGAGAGCCATGTTAGACAAGTGCTTCCCACATGTATTATGTTCAGTGATTGATCCTACTAGTAGCCGTAGGTCCTTTCTTCTCAACTGAAGAAAAAACTTCGCATCTTTCCCAGGCAATCCTTTCACGAAACACTTTGCAATATTACAGAAATCAAGATCATATCACCTCTTTGCATGAGCAGTGCTCATAAAGTCATTGATTCAACAAGTAAGTTAATCGAAATTAATGCGGCCGTGTCTGCGAATTACGACGGCTCTTTTTTCTAAACTAGAAGCCTATGCTAACTTTGATACCATAGTATTTACACATTTCTGAAAAATAGAGCATTACAAAAGAATTAAGATAAGAACCTACAGTATACTCGTATTTAAAAAAAGTTTTCAAATTTAAAGGTTAATACTCTCTATAAAAACGGCAACATTTTATCCATTATTTTCAAGCTATTAGTTTTTTGATTTTGGCATTCAAACATTTTCATTGGAATTGCTTTATGTTTCGTGAATGTTGTAAAATAAATATTTAACTGTCGGTCAAGTTCGTTTTGAAAACAAAAATATTTTCTTATTATCCCCATGTGATAATCCTAAATTTGTTGTACAGCCCTAATGATAAGTGCTTCATTTTATAGATATTTCTTAGAACTACAACTTTTATTCATGAAAAAAAAGTCCGTTAGTGTTCTAGAAACTTTATCCATGCTCATAATATATGAGAAATTATTCCAATTAATTCTTTACAACATTTTCAGACGCACAATGATAATCTATTTTTTATATAAATTATGCCGAATCACGCACTTAGCACGAAAAAATTTTTGTTGCTTTTTTCAGTACCAAAATACACATAATTGGGGCATCTACCATACGCAGACTCTTATGGAAATGAGATTTTCTCAATTTATCGGAATGTTATTCGACAAAAATCGTATGCCATTAGCAATAGAAAGCAGTGGTTTTCTCAGAAAACTTACATGAGCTCTTTACAGAAAAAGAGTGTGGTTACACCCAAATCCGATGAATTGTTGATAAATTGTAATAAAATTATCAATAATAGTCAAATTATCATTTCAAAAGAATGTTTTTGTCATAGCTTGCAAATGGGCTATTATTTTGCGAAGTCTCACATTTCTCGTCAAAAAAAAAATCCAAAAGAAAAACTTACAGCAAATCGTTTATTTGAAAATATCAATACATATTGGTGCTTTTAATTTCCACTATTAAGTCGGACTACGTATTTTTTTAAAATTACACTAATTTATTTTATGTCTCAAACTGTTTCAATTAACAACTAGATTGCATTAAGCTATGGATATACGTTTTTTCCCAACAGCATATGACCTTTGCATTAAATTGTAAATTTTCAAAAATTTGTTTGCTTTCGTATAAATAATTTTCATTACTAAAAATTAATATAAAAATGAAAGCAGCTTTCTCTCAGTTGCATAAATAATAACCATCAAGACGTGATACAACATTCATAGTGCATTATGTAGCAAATAATATAAAATGCGATTTGGCAAAGAGCAAAATTCGAAATAATAAATTTAAAACGCGTGCAAAACACTCGAATAAACAACATAACAAGTTAAAGCTTTTAGCATAAAAATCTGCTGTCAATAAGGACTGCTGACTGATGTTGCACCGCACAAAAGCAACACTGCACAGCGTTCAGCGTTGTATGCACCAGAGTATACAGCAAATGTTCGATGTTGAAAAATAAAATATTTTACGATTTTAATGTTTGCAGTAAAATGAAAGAGAAACAAAAAATATGGAAAAAGTTCATATTGAAATTTATTTTGCTTGTGGGAAATTGATATATAAAAAAAAAAACAACAAAAATATTGCAATAAAATGTTGATATTTAAGAAAAAAAGAAGAAATTTACAGCTGCTGCATTTGTTGCGCGCACACACACTCGACACATTGCTATCGCCAACTTCATCACAAGTTTATTTTCTTTCTACTATTTTTTGTTCTTTTTTTACAGTGTACATATTGACCAGCGGCATGGAAAATTTCACAGATAGTCATGTGCCGCAGTACGAGTATTTTTCCTCTTTGATATCTTCTTACTAGTCACATTTTGTTGTTGTGCGAGTACTTGAAATGTAGCATGAAATGGCGTAAAAACTTTGACATTTAATGTCAGTGGCAGTGGGGCAACAGCAGTAACACGAAAATAGCCAAAAGTAACGAAACTCAAAACTCAAGTAGCTGTAAGGGCGCATAAAGTGAAAAGCGTTGTGTGGTCGCTTCCTTTGGTTGGTTGGTTTGGGAGGTTGGTTGATGTCATGTGTAATAGCAGTAGAGCAGAACAGCTGTCGTAAGTGTACAGTGGCGCAAACTTTTTTATGCCATAGTAAATAAAATTGGTTTGATTTTTTTGGATCATGCAGATTTATAGCTAAAGCTTTCGTTCTGATCGCAAGAGTTGCATAAAGTTTTAATACTCTACTTTGAATTTGCTTTAGAAAGTATTTTTCTATTGATTTTGCTTAATATGTCGGCAAATAGAAACGACAGTATTCTTAGTACATAATTCAAACGAGGAAGCTCTCATTGAAGTTGTTCGTGTGAGCTCAATAAAGCAATTATAGCTGTGGAGAAAGTCTTTCGATGAAAGTGCACTCCAAGACAATTAAAAACCAGAAAAAATATTAGACCTAGACAGGCTCTGAAATCCAAATGAACTAAGAAAGAATTACAATTATAATTTCCTCAGCAAAATTTACCAAAAATTAAATGGAAATAGTGAAAAAAACCGCTGCAAAGATTATCCAGTCTTGGACATACTAAGATACTATCAACCGAATATGCGCTTTTTCTTCAACTTTTTCTATTTTATTGAAAAAAATTTCATTTTCGGGCTCAATTCTCTTGAACTTTATTTATATTCTTTCCCAATTTACTGCAGCAAAATAATAATCATCCAAAATAACATGTCGTGAATCCTCCAAATTTTTCTTAAGCAAAAATGCCGCAGAAATTTTATGTCAAAAATAATCGATAAATTTTAAATTTCTAACTTCCACTTTTGCAGAAGATTTTTTGAGTAATTTTTATGCAAATTATTATTCTTGGGTTTCGTTGTATTTGATTCAGGCGCCAGGTAATGACACAACAGATGTGATTTGTTTTCTTCCACTATTTTCTCAAATAGGAGCGTATGCAGACTTTTTGTTTTTTCCACATGTTTTTTTAAAAAAATATTTGAAGCAAATCTGATTCTCGAGGGGCTATGACACCCAGATCACATGCCCTGCATGAGCGCAAGATCTTGACTTGTCTTTTGTAAATTAATTGTATTTATGATGGTTATACTTTGTTACCATAATATCCTTGGGAGTATTTTGGTGTTAGTTTCATTAGTAAGTGCTTGAAACTTCTTACAATGTGATTGAGATTTCGAATTTTTTTAAGTTCAAGTGTTATCCTGATTTAATTTAATGTGAAGTTTAGTTAGAAAGAGCATTCCTACATTGCTGCTGTTATGCAGCCATAAACGGTTCTTTAAGCATTTTTCAAGTGAGTTGTGGTTGCAAAGAAGATTTCATTTCTTTTTCATACCATACATCTACTAGCTGGAGTTTCATACTTTCTAAGTACGATAAGCATCACGTAGTTCATTTACATTTTAACAGCTCCGTAAGCTACAATTGCTTGTGACATTTTCAATAACTAATGGAAAAATAAATGAAAATTCATTGTGAATAATTACTGCACAAATTTTAAAAAAAGTGCTTACTCATTTACAACCACCCACTGCTACTGCTGTCAATTCCTAAGATTATCTTACATGCAGACTATCTGTTCGATGGATATATGCGAAGAGCGTGGTAAGTGAAAATTTAGTCCTCTATGAGAACTTTTCTGGTGAAAGAATTTTTTCACGTGCTACTGTGGTGTCTATATACATGAGAAGAATTTAATAAAAATATCAATTTTTAAAATTATATAATTTTTGAATACCACACACTACTAGGAACACGTTGGAGTTAGTCTTATTTGTGAACAGCTTTAGTCCAAAATCAATCGCTGAATTCAATACTCTCAATATGAAGAGTTATTGCACCACATTCTTTTAATTTTATCCATTTATGCTGCAAAATTTATCAACATCAGTCCATTACCCTTGCAACTATTGAAATTGCCATTACATTCAATTAACAATAAAAATTTCAAAACCTCAAATTAAGACACAGAAAGACTATCAAATATCAATATGAGAATCACTGCAAACAACGTGTTTGCGATTACCAATGTTGCCAATGGCCTTATGAACTGTTCAAGTGGGTGTGATGCGACACTCGACACAACAAAGATGGAGCATAGCAAGCGCACAATTGCAGTGGCAACAAAATTTCCAACGATATGATTGCACCAAATGTGATGCATTCGAAATACTCGCACTCGACATCATGTGGAGCAAACGACGACAACAACCAGAAACTTTGCATGTGCCAAGTGTTTATATTCGGTATTTCACTTTGTATTTGTTTAGGTTGCTTGCACCAAAGTGTTGCAGTGGGATATAGAGACATTTTTGAGGGTACAACTTTATATGCTGTTTGTTGCAAACAATTTGAAACTTTCACTCTTCCCACATATCTATTGGGTATTTAGCTGAGTTTCGGTCTGTCGTTGCCATTGGCAACCCAATATGCAACTCTATCTGTGTTGTATGGTTTTTGCTGCCAAGCCAAGTGGATTTAGATTGTAACGGAAGTGCCTCAAATTGCTTCCGGCAAATGCGTCGTTGTACTTCGTTATATGTACATCGTTCCTTCATGTAATGAATTAATTAAAAATGGCTGCTATGGTAACAACATGGCATGGTACAGCACAGCAGTAGTAGCTAATATACTTGAGAATTATACACGCAGTAAAATGCGGGTAAAAAATGTTGCCATCATTTGGAATGGCTACATACAGGGTACTTTGAATGAGGCTATTGTTTTTGTAGTGAAATCAGTAGTGAAATGTAGTAAAAAGTTTGAATGGCATTAAAAATTCTTCTTGAAATAATTCTTTGAGCTAAGTAGTTTTGGAAATAATGTGTTCAAAATTGACCAAAAAAAAGAAGAAGAAAAATAAGAATTAATGAAAGATAAATTAAAATAACTTTTATAACCGACTTAAGATATAAAGAAATAACTGTTATTATAGACCATAAAATTAAAATTCAGAAAATCCGTTCGAAAATTTTAATTTTTTACTTAAAGGTTTATTTCAGCAAACATAATCTTAATGATCCTAGCTGACTATAAAAAACACCCTGTATAGAAATTAACAACATTTTCTATGCAAAGCTCAACTTTAATTAACTCTGGCAAAAATTACTAGAGCCAAAAACTACAATTTGCCTTTAATTTAAGTTAGTTACGCCATTTTGTTGTTGCAAACTATTTGTTTGAATTAATATTTATTTAAATACTGCATTTGACATCTCTCTGTGAGTGTGTGTGTGTGTGTACTACTACATACAGCATTAGGGTGACTATGTGTTCTCTTCAACTTCACAGTTGGTTTTAATGCGTTTTTAATTGCAGTCTTAATAGAGCGTCACAATAAATACTTTTTAACACCACACACAAATACACAGTCGAACCCACGCATACAAACTTGTTAATGCAGTTATGTTGTTAACTTTATGCATATGCGATTTTGTGTATGCGTGTGTGTGTATTTGTGTGTGATATTTGATGCATAAATAAAATTATTTAACTTAATCCCATGAATATTCAGGCGTAATTGAAAAGTTTAATTAAAATTTAAATTTTTTTTAACATTTTTAATTGCATCCAATGAATATTCATGCAAAATTCTTGTTCTCAATTAACTGACTTGGCAGTCAGTGTACTGTGTGCTCAGCTGTACAGAGTAAGAGACAGTTTATGCTGAATAATAACTGCAATAAAAAATGAAAATTAATATTCATTATTGCAACACAGTTTTTTTGTTAAAGATTAATAAATTCAATCTGTTATGTCATTACTTTTATGCGATTTATGCGATTTAGGCTAAGTCGAAAAGGCTTTTTTAATTCAATCTGTTTTTAACTACATTTGACTATTAAATAATACTATATATATTCGAATATAAAACTATAATTGACTTAGAAAACAAGTGGTGCTCAATATATTATCAAAAATATAAACAGACATTATGCAAAAATATTTAATTTTAATAATAATAAAAAACATTCACATCAAAGGAAACATTCACATCAAATTTCACCTAAATTTTAAGAAAAAATGTCATCAAAAGTAAAAAACTTTGTTAACATATTTTTTTAAAAGGAATCGCATGAAAAGCAACCCCAAAATATAACTGAATAAAAAAATTGAGCCTCATTAAGACGGAAATTTATTAGAAACGAAAAAAAAAGCCGTACCCTTGATTAATTGAGAAATGTCTTAAAAGGATAATAGCACAAAGGCTCTTCTGAAAAAGAAACATCAAAGCTTGGGCAATATTTTCGCAAAATTTTTTACGTAATTGCTTCTTTGAAATTTGAGTCATGATTACTACAAGAATCAACACATTTAATTGCAAGGACAAGAATTTATGAGATCAAATAGATGATTTTTCCCAAATTTTTAATTATAATACAAAGTTTCAGTTTTTTTAGTGGTATCCGTATAAATGAAACCACAGTAACCATTTTTATTTAAAGAAAAAATTGTAGTAATTTGTGAGAAAAACTTAAAATCTTTTTTTCGTAGTATTAATATAGTTTGGAAAAATATTGCTTTTATTAGCTTCGAAAGAAGAAGACTTGTACTTTAAGATCCTACACATAGTTTTTCAAAAAAAAAATCCTTGTTCCTACATAACCTCAAATATGACGAAAAACTGTGTTTTTTGCAATTTTAGGTAAGGATATCTCAAAAAGCTGACATGATAGAACAATTCCGCTGCCTGATTCAAATTCAGCGCATCTAAATACTTTGAAAATATAGATTCATGTTTCTGCTTTCAAAAAAAGTTAAATTTCGTTGGTCTGTGCAATCAACTAAACAAGAGTATTGGTGAGCATTCCCAACTGTAACGCTTTGGAAAAGTTATTTTTATTAAAGTTCTTGTCCATTACCGAAGGGATTGTTCATTTTCATTCTTGTTTGGTATTAGACAAAGAAACTTGCAGCTCGCTTTACTTTTGATTAAAGTTCTTCCCACGAATCGATTCACAAGGGAAAAATCTAAATGACATCCTCAAATTTCATTCATTGAAAGGATGCTGTTGATTGCTCTATGCAATCAGAATGCTTTGTTTTCTAAATACTAAAAATAATTTATATCATCAGCTTAATGGCTGTCATCATCTAAGTAGTTTATTAAAATATACATTCATGTTCATCAAAAGCAGCTACGGTATTAATTTCAAATTTTGTCTAAAAATAATAACACACATTCTTATTCAGTAAGATTCGGGGCTCAAGCCGCCGAGATCATATTTCGACGTTTTATTTTATGTTAATCTATTTTTTGATAGTATGATAGTATGGCTCCTATATTTTTTGTGAAATTTGATAAAAAATTAACCGACTCCCCTACGAGCAAATACTTCACACCGTCCTGAGTACCATAACACTAACTTGTTTGAGTTTTTGTTGCAACAGAATTTTATATTAAAATATAAATTTAACTGCACACAAATCCAATTTTCAAATGAAATTTTCACAAAACTAAAATTGGATTTGTCGCTCACAATTTAATTGATTAATTAAAAGCAAAATTTACCACAAGATTGCACAGCAATCAGTTTTAGATAAAGAATTCCTTTTTTAGTGCGATTTTGTTGTTGTAGCAATAATTTTTGTTATTGTTGTTTTGGTTAAAATGCTGTGGTTTTTCTTGATCGTTTCCGTATCATTGTGCTCGTATGGACATTGCCAAAATTTCACACACACTCCCACTTCCGCTGTATTTACGTCTCTAATGTTTGTTCGTTTGATAAAGGACTTAAAAGGATTTCGTGGTTTATGTGGTCACAGTATATGTGTGTGTGTGTGTGTGCACATTGATGTGCTTGAGTGTATGCATTGACGCTATGTGAGTTTGCAAAGTTAATTAATCCTTGCAGAGTGTTTGTTTTCGTTTTACAATTTGCTTCGTTTGCTTCGTTGCAGTATTTGCTGTATTTATAGTCGAGCGGCGGAATTCAATTAAATACTCGAGCTTTAAACAAATATTTTTGTGGCATTGCAGAAACTGATTTTGTAAATGCATATGGTTGATATGAAGCACGATATTTTTCATTACTTTTTTCAACAGAAATATACTTAAATCGTTTAACGGATCATGAAAATAGTTTAGCTTTCGATCTATAAGCATTTACAAGCTGCGTCGTGTGATTCTTATTTTTACTGCAGTAAAATACAAAATATTTCATACAGTAAATTAATAAAATTTTATGGGCAACTTATGAAGCGAACGCACTATAGAATTTTTAGTCTGAGTTTTGTGTTGTGACTAAAATCTGACAATTTCTTAATGAGATCGCCAATCCAATCAAACTTGTTCTTTGCTGTGTACTAGGGCATAGAGCTGTTGAAGCAATCAAAAAAAAAAAACAAGCTCTCTTTAATAGATGACATCGAATGGGTGGGCACACCACTCACCACTTGCAAATTAAGTATTGAAAATAAGTCCCAGGAGTCAATAAGCATTTGTTGGGTTAGCAACGCGACTTTATCATCATGCGTCAAATCTGCCCAACAGTGGATAATAAGTCATCAAAGAAACTCAATGTGCTAGGGAAGTCAGAGATAAAATGCGTAATTGGCATCTCAGTTGCTTAATACAAAATCGTTATATTTTAGTTAACGCCCTAAACTGTGCTACATCAAAATCCATGGAATTCTTAGTTCGCTTTGAAGGAAGCGTCAACTGAATTTAATTGCATAGTTTCAGGCACTATTTTTATTTATTTTGTAATATAACTTTTACAACACATGAACATAAATAAATATTATGTAATAAACACATTTAACTAGAAATATTGAATAATTGAATTGTAAGTATTACTTGCAGTTACTTCATAAACTTCATCAACTAAATATTTTCTAATAAATTACAAAAAAAGTTCGTAACGAGTTAGTTTTGATAACAAAACTTGAAATCTAATTTTGTGTCAGTCAGCTATAGAGTTTTCTGTTGCATCCATTAATTCTATGAAATAAATCAAAATGTCAGAAGAACTTAGCAGATTCACTTTGAATGTGGGAAAAAGTTGGATAGAAAAAACAAAACCAGAAAGCAAAAATAACGAGCATAGCATTGAGTAAATCAGACAAGCGTAGAGCGAAAAATAGACAATTGTGATATTTTATCTGACCACACACACGCAAATAAAGTTTATATCAAGTATAGTAGTCGTTCGTATGGTCCATATAGTCATTCATATCAAATGTTAGAGTTTAATAATATTTTACTGATATTTTTTCAAATAAGCAACAGTTTTGTATGTGTATGTGCTTTTAGGACTTCAAATTGTAGGTCCTTAAAATGTTTCAACATTTGCATAAGCATTAAAATATTTTATGAAGTTTCATGAATTTATTTTCATTTGAAATGAAGTTTTTTTACAAAGATTACACCCAAAAAAATGTTAATTTCATTAAAAAAACTTTGTGGTTAACTATAAAATGTTTGTTGTCAATATATTTAGTTTGGAATAAGTACGATTGATAAGGATCTTTTTTAAATAAAAACATTTAATAGTAGTAGTACCGGCCAAACTAGGATAGTTTAGGATAAGCTAGTTCTTCCTAAGCCACATTAGTAGATTTATATGCCTAAGAGTATGCAATTTAATTTTAATCCAAAATCACTGTGAATAGGCAGCTGTTGGACATACTATAGACTGAACAGCGACCGAAGCTAGTAATTGGAGGATGTAAATCCTGAGCAGCGCTCGCACCCTTATCTACCACTTGCCAAGCATACACTGAAATTGAAAAGTTTTACTGTCTTACTTTGCTGCAATCTTAGTCTGCGCTAGCCACAATGTTTTTGCATTGCATTGCCTATTTTTAAACTTAACGGTTACTAGTTTGGCCTAAAACTAGTGTAGCCAGTAGCAGAAATATTGAATTCCCCATACTAAACACATCAATTATATATAAGGCATCTGAAAACATGAACAAAAATTAAAGATTTATATTTCTTGCAAAAATTATCTCTTCAAATGTTGCATATTCATTACCACAAAAATAAATATTTTTTGCAATAATTTCAAAATTTGCTCAATAATTTTCTTTGTGTATTCACATTAGTACATTGGAAACATTCTTAGAACATTTTTTCTTATTTCAACTTGCCATACTTTTTACCCTGAAGCAGTTGAAGTCCAACTTCTTGCAGTGGGTGGCATTCACGTTTCATTAAAATTTTGATAAAAACTTTTTTGTTCTGCAATTTCAGTGAAAGGAATTTACTTCTACAGATAACTTTAACATTTCATTGCTGGGGAAATTCTATGAGAGCGTAGAATTCACTCCTTTATCATATACAAAGGAAAATTGTTAACAATTGATATACGTTCCTTAAATAATTGCAGATATTTGGTTTTTGAGCTGAGTTTTGCTAAGAAGAAAATATCACAAATTGAAAAGGCGAAATTGCCCAAGAAATTTTCTAATAAAAAAAATTTGAAAATGGAATTTTTTTTACTTTTACATAAGACTTTGAATATAATAATTAGGGAATTTCATTATTCTACAAAATCAGATGCAAAAATAAGCACACAAGTTTTCTTGGGAGTGATAGTTTTTGAAAGAAGGGGAGTAGTCTAAATATCTAAATTTTATTAAAAAGAGTTCCACATATCTAAAACATACCAAACCCATCAGTCAAAGGTAACACAAAGGTTCAATTAAGGCGGCTATTCGCACAGCTCGCATTTTTCTTAGAATATACCTCCCGGACCTTTTTATAGATCGTAGATTCTTGGCAGTTTTTCCGTATAAGTTGTGAACAGATTATTTAATCTATTTAGGGTGCATTTTCGTTATTGTTTGGTGCCTATTTTTTGACTTAGTCAACAAAAAAACAGTTATGCCGGAATCCTTTAAAAATTTTTGTTAAATCTTATTTTTTTTTTTTGAATAAAATGTACGCTAAAACCCAAGGCTTTTAATTAAAAGTCTTGATTTATTAATCTGTAGCCTCTGATTTATTTTAGTTATCAAATTCTTTATGCCCAAAACACTTTCTTAACTCTCTATGGAATTGTTTTTAGAAAACTTAGAGCTTCACACGTGTTACCCCATTCAATATTCATCATCATCTACCTCGCAACATGAGCGCGTCCCTCGGTAACCCTTCAACATTTTGTATCAGTCATTTTGCTGATTTTGAAACAATTTTTCATTCAATTTTCTTAAGCTGCTGGGGCTTTAGTCATCTGTTTTACTTTCTCACACCGTTGCTACTACCTACTAACACTACTTCGTTCACCACTACCACCACCAACATCAGTGTGAAGTTTTCGCGGTTTCCTGTGCTACAACTGGGATTAAGTTGGCTCAAATGTTGCATGCAGCTGTTTCAAGTTTTTCCATTTTTTATTTCAAGCTTTTCATCTTACATCTTCGTAAAATAATACAATAATAAAATGTTATAGCAAAAAACACAACAAAAAAAAGTTGCAAGAAACTTTGTGAAGCAGTTTTTGGCGTAACAATTTTCGCAAAAGAAATTTTTAACTTTATAAATTTTGAGCCACAAAAAATTAAAATAAAAATATTTAGTTTTTCGGTAGTGTAATTCAATTGTGAAAAAAAAAAGATTTTGTGAAAACTTTTGATGAAAATATTTTAAGTGACTTACTGTTAAGCTGCACATTTTATGTTAAGTTCAAATGGAACTTTTCTTACTTTCCATTCTCTTTCAATTTCGAATTTGTGATGATTTTTTATGTGAATTTTAATTGAGAAAAGTCCAAGAATGTAACATTTTGCTATTAAAATTGTTGGTTTTTCTTTGTCTGCCAAATGGCTTTGGATTAAGAAAAGTAATGAAATTAAAAGTAATTACACTTTCGTTAGGCGCAGCTAGAACTTTGTACTATTTCTGCATATAAAAGGACTTTTGGTGTCACACGGAGTCTCGCTCACGTCGAGAGAATTAAATTGTTGTTTTGCGTGCTATGCGGTTTTATGCTTTACGATAGCTTTGAGCGAAAGATTAAAAGACTTTACTTTCCAGCAAGCACTTTGAAGGTTCAGCTAAAATGGACCATCTCCTTACCCCAAAGAGGTTCGTAAAGACGACACGTGGCTTTTGCATGCTCCTTTATAGACTTAAGTGAAAAGTTGAAAGATTTGCTAACCATGATCTGCCTGTACATGAAAATTTCACCCTTGGGTGCTTACTAGCCATCCTTTGTATGAAACATTCGCAATAAAAAAGTAAAGAGCAAAATTTAAAAATAAATATTTGTTCAAATTTGCTATTTTTTGATTCAGATAAATACAAATATTTGAAAGAAAAATATTAATGTCAAAGTTTTGGGCACAATTCAGGCTTTCGTAAAGTTTTTACTTAAGAAAGGATTTCGTATTTTTTGACATAAGAGCCAAGAATCGAAACTCTCAAAAATTGTTTAGAAGACAAACTAGTAGGCCCTTCACAAAACTCTTTGGAGGTGCACGATTTGTAGCAAGAGCTTTCAATGATGATTTAGGACGGGCGCGTTTTCTAGAGGATGCCACTTCAATGTTTGCTGGCAGACTTCAGTTTGTATATTCCACAACGTGTATCTAATCTATTTCTAATACGCCATTTGATATAAATGTAAATCAGATCCTGATAGTAGCTGGCAACAAATTCTACATTGAAGTTGGTTTTAGGCCACCAAAACTTAGGAGTTCATTGAAGCGAATCATTGGTGAGCACTTATAAATTGTGGTTACAGGTTTCACAGCCATACAGAAGTGGTTTCACGTTTGAATCAAAGTGGGAACACCAAAATTAAGTATCCGGTACAGAATAAGCAGTAGACGTTCGCGGAAAAGTGTTAACATTTTATTAAAACTTTAATGTTTCCTACTTGTCCAAGTGCACTACCTCAAACAACTCGCCCAATTTTCGAAATTCGCCTAATTCCCATGTAGAGTTTTGATTGAACTATTTCGCCTGGTTTTCTCGTAATCATGATTGTAGAAATCATGAAAGGCGGACAGAAGAACATAGCTTCGTTAAATCGGTTGTTGACGCTGAACAAAATATATATAATTTTCTACACTTCTTTGGCCCACTTCAATGTGCAGAGCATAAAAATAGAAGTCTTCGATTAAAAGAACAACCTCGTCATAAATTGGCTTAACAAGTAGATGGCACGGGGAAGTTGGGAAATTAAGATCTCCTCCAACCTCACTACTTTGATAATCCAAGAACAAAGAAACATAAATCTAAATTAATCCCAAAAAAAAATATTCAGTTGAAAGTTGCAGCTATGAATTTTTTTAATATTTGATTTTTTAAAAACTTCGAAACGCATTTTCGCTGATATTATCTTATGTTGAAATCCTTCAATTAAGTAAATATGTGAAACTTTTTTTAATAAAAACTTATTACAAATTATTGCACTGTTTTGGATTCTCTGAAAAAAAAATTAAGTTGATGGAAATTAACATTCTTTATGTTTTCTGACATCTATTTTCTTGGACTTTTTTTTTAAAGAAATTAACTTTAAATAAAACTAAGAGGAGCAAGTCTAAAAGTTTGTTTAGAGCAGGCAACGGATGCATTACTTACAAAAAAAGTGACTCATCATAGGAATATAAACTTCTCAGAAAATTGTCTTTCTGCACAAATATGGCCACAAAATTCTCTATAAAATTGTTCTACGTCATTTTCATGTTACATCAATTTGTCGATCTCTATTATGATGTTATTTATCGTAATGATTTATTTGCCATTAAGTCTTGTTCTTTTGCTCAATGTAAACGCACAGCTGTAGGATTGATATTTTTTGTATTTAATGGTATTGTACAAATTATATTTTGATTAATACGATAAGATAAGAGATATCTCGTAATAGAAATATTTGCATGTACAATTTTTTTATTAGTTTTGATAAAAGAGGAAATTCCAGATTAGGCAAATTCAATGAAATCAAATGTCGAAATATGTTACTGTTATCAGCTGCGTAATATTTTAAGATAAAAATTTTATGACGGCATGCATTTTTGCAGACATATGGTAAAAAGATAAAGTTTTTTTCAGGAATATGTACTCTATAGTTAATAAAAGGAACTTTTTCTATGCTTATTGACTTTTTGCTAGAGTTATTAAAATATGCAATATATACTATACTATAAATATAAATATAAGTTAAAATTGCTTGAGTATTCCATACTAAAAACTACAGTAAGTACAATAAATTTGTGGACATTTTTGGAGATGAAAAGCTGATTGTATAAACACAAAATATACATAGCAGGTAGCATAACCCTAACTTACAAAACTTCTTCCACTTGTCACTATTTTTTTTAAGCATCTCTATGGAATGTATGCTTATACTTTAGAACTGCTTATTTGCGCTGCTCACCATGACGTATGAGTAATATTTATTTGCCAATAGCATAGGCCCAAATAAAGCAAAAGTTGGAATATGAAGTACCCTACAGTATGTATTTTAGTGTGCTTAAGTCGAAAACGGGGTCAAAATTGTTCAATCACTTCAGGTTTTTAAGATATCCAAACATATAAATGCATGAGAAAATGTAAAACGATTCCTTTTTGCATATCTCTGTGCAATTGACCTTCTTGTAGACTTTTAGCCATATGAATTTTCAAAAGCTTTGATTAATAATAGCTTCTTAGGATGCATATAGATCACTTTTATTTTAACAGTTTGAGTGCATACTTGAAAGTATACTGAAAAAAAACTTTTACAAAATACCAAATTTTCGCATTTTTAGCAAAATGAATTACTTTTGCATTCCTCAACATATGCTGGTATATTTTGCATACATAAAAATCATTTCGTTTCTAATGCAAAATATACTAGTATACTATTAGGCACGCAAAAGCAATTTGTAACTTATGACGCCCAGTGTTCCGTGACGAGATGAAACGCAAGAGAAAGAGAGAAAAAGTAATCTATGCAGAGTGCTGTGAATTTTCTTTGGAATTTTTACTTCATTTTTGATATAAAAATGATGACTGCAAAATAAAAATGCCAATATAATATGATTTATTTACTGTTTCGTAAAGCAGGAATTTTGGCATTTTCATTGTATTTATGTAGTCTTTAGAATTTTTCAATTCTAGCTATGATGTAATCTGTGATGTAAACGCTGAAATTGATATATATGGACCAAAGTTTTGCTTGTGATACGAATGAGTGACCTAAATTCTTGAAATAAAACATTCGATACTCTTGCGTGCTTCGTCATATAACGCTTTACAATATGCAATAAATTTTTATGATTGAAAAATATAAAAGTCATAAGAAATTTTCATACCAATCGCCTCGCCTTTCGAGTTATGTATGTACAGTTGATATGCGTACATATATTACACACCTTCACGTGTGTTAGCACACAAAAAATTTTGCTACAAATTGCTGTCACCAATCACGGCGCAATAAGCGAGTAACAATTAGTACAGTCGCACAATTGCAAAAAATACATAAATTTTAAGACATTGCATAATTTTCGCCGTACTTAATATTTGGTTAATGTAAAAAAACTTTCAGTAACTCTTTGCGCCAAAGATATGCATACCAAATTATTAAAAAAAATACATTTCATACCGCTGACGCCAAATTTTCAACAGGTCGCTGGAAAACTGTTGATCCCGCAAAGAAAACACTTTATTCACATGTTAAAAAAGAAAAAATTTTATAACTTGTCCCTACACACAAATTACTACTACATACCATCAACATATGCTTCAACAAAAAAAAACTCACCCTGTACAAAATGCTGCTGCTTTGTAGGAATTTCGCATATTGCAATGGCACAATGCCACCATATGCTGTTGTTTAGGCCGCTCCAGTGCGATAAAAAATCGCACACCGTGATACGATAAACGTACGCACACACACACACAGTCGCACCGTTTCGTTGATGTAGAAGAATGCAATACAACGTTGTCAGACACAAACACACAGTCAGTCAGGATTTACAAAAAGAAGAAAGTTTTTGGTTGAATACTTTTAGGCGCACAAACTTATTTAACCGTTCAAAAGCACACAAGTTGCTTCGCTCGCCAGGTCGAACTGAAGGCGAGCATCAGGTAGGTTTAGGTCTTGAACCTGCTACACTACGATGGAATATCAGCAGCTTTCCAGCAAAGCTGGAGAAACACGAAGCTGAAAATTTGCGCTCAAACTGCGCATGTCATATGGTGAAAGCTTACAAAAAGCGCATTCCCCTTTTGAATGTGGGTTTCACCCACGCACAAAAATCAAAGTGACCCCACCATACACGCATTCGGCACTTTTTACGAATGCCAATAATTCCATAAGAAAAGCAAAAATCCGCACAAAATACGTGCAAAATCGCTTATTCCAATTTTCGTCCATTAAAGGTGAAAAGAAGCAGCATTTTTCGTCAGCAGTTTAATTCATCGTTGCTTTAAATTTGCATTAAGCTCATGGTTCTTTTTTTCTTTTGTATTTTTCCGACCCCACATTTTTAATTTTTTTATTTTTTCTCTTTTCATTGTATTTTTTGTTAAAAATAAACATTTTTTCACCTTATTTTTCCATTAAATTAAGCGAAACTCTTGATTTGCTTTGCAATTTTCCTTGCGCCCTAAATTATGCCCATTAATACCAAATTATTTGGTGGGCTTTTCATCATCCGCATACACTTTGTGTGAGTGTGTTTGTTAGCGAACTCTATGGAATTTTAATAAGTCAACCATTTGATTGCCATTGAAATTTTTTGTTGCTCCATTGTTGGGGATTTAATTTAATACGTCTGCTGTTACTGTTGATGTTGTTGACTTCTGCGAAAATGTTGACATTTCAAGATTTTTGCAGTTGCTCCACTAAATTTGTGAAACAGCAATAATTGCTAATAACGTTTATTGTGTTCATTAGTTAAGCTGGGGTTTTGAATTTGTGCTTGAAAAAAGCACAGCGTTGTGTATTTAAACTGTAGGAGTACATAACTTAAATACCAATTAGTTAGGATTTGCAAGTAAAATTTTTAGCATAAAAATTTTTTGATGTCTTAACTGGCGCCATTTGCCTGAACAGCATTAACTATGAAAACGAGGTGAGAATATGACAGTGATGGCATTTATAGTAAAATTTTTCAGTAGAGGAAAAGCATCACATACAAACGTATGTTTAAATTAAATAATCTATAAATGCTTATTTTTAGTGAAAGATTACTAATAGAAAATCACTTAGCATTATTGACAAATATTAAAATGTAGAATAGACCGGTTTTAATGAACTTTTATTTGAACTTTAAGGGAATTGCCCCTATAAACATGTAAGCAATTAGAAAAACTTTCTGTCAAATTCAAGCTTTAGGTCCAAAAAAGGTCATGCATATGATATTTATTACTTTAAAAAACCGTTTCACAAGTTTCCACACTTTTATATTTGCAAAAGTTACAGCTTATTGGAAAAAGTGACTTCTTTGATAAAAAAAAAACTATGCTACTCATACGACATGTTATCCACATAGATATTATATGCGGTAGGCCAAGTGTTCAACATGCTCCTTCCTGATTCGTGCCACACCCATTTTGTAGCACCCTTTTTTCGTGGTATTTAGGCAAGTGTAGTTTCACTCCGTGTTACGCTTTAAGGGTTTATATTTTGTAGGGTTAATGTTGCTATTGCTTAGTCTTTTACTTCATGAATGAATTTTTCCCGAAGACATTCATCATTGAGTTGGTTTTCGTGCCGGTCTGTTTAATATCTGTTAAAAGCCGCAAGGAGATGATGATCGAAGCAGATGTTGGTGATTTTCATACCCATACTTTTAGGACTTTGCAGTAAAAAGTTTTACTCCCTGATTTCAAAAACTTTTGAGTTTTACATGTTTTTCGAATTTTCGCATTTAGAAGAATACCCTTAATAATCAGACTTCTGTCACTGCAGAATCGTATTAGTAATTAATTTTATATTGAAATTCGAAATTCCGTATTGCAAACTTGAGAGGCACCAGGATAAGTTTTGATATATCTAGTTTTGATTACTTAATTTTTAATTGAAATATTCAGCAAATTTGTTTAACTTTAACTACTTCACTTTTCTTATTCAATGAAAACTTCAAACTCAGAGATAAATGTTGACATCACATTATTTATGTAAATTCCACTGGGTTTTTACATGCATGTAATACTGTATTACATATATAGGTTTTTAATAAAAACAAAACATCATTCAATTTTAATGAAAAGTAGTTTTAATTTTATTGCACTATCTGCAAAGTTGACATTTTGACATTCATGTTGTTGAGCTTAAGTGCAGCTACATGACGCTATCAGTTTATTGCTTGTGAGATTATAATTTAAGGTCAAGAAGTTATGAAGCTTTTTCCTTATTATGTTATGAAAATTTTTTTTTATAAATGCGTCTTTATTTATACTATGAATTACATAAACAATATAATATATATGCTTTTAGTTTAATTTCTCATTATATTTTCCAAAACTTTTCTTGGAGAATAACTGCAATTCTATTGATGTTTGGCCGTTGTATGGATTAGAAAAAATAAAGAAAATATTGAAAAGTTGAAAGTCTTACTTTAAGATGTTTGATAAAAAAATACAATATACAGTACAATTGTCAAACATATTTGATCGACAGAGAAAAAATAATATATCTTTACTTTTCAGCTAGTCAATTTTGCCTAATAATGTCGGACGTCATATCAAAATTTATTTTTAAAAGCAATCAAAGTTTCAGATATTTCATACAAAAATATAAAAATATTAGCATTTTCGCCAGATAATTAACATAAATGTGATGGCTTTTATGCACAAAGATTAAATCAATTACTAAATGTTGAACCATGAAATATGTATATATTTAATACGAAAGTCTGATTATCATGACAATACCATGCCGCACACAATTTTTCTGTTCAGTCAGTTTGACTAGGAAAATTTGATACATTCACCGAATGACTCTCAAATTCCACTACTAATTGCTTTGGTTTATGCAGAACTCATTTTATATCTCTTGCGGAATGACTCTGAACTTTCACTGCTTATTGCTTTGGCTTATGCTGAGCTTATTTTATCTCTCTTGTGGCCTTTATCTCCTCACGAAATATAGGGGACTCGCACAAACTCTTCCAACGTGCACGATCAGTAGCGAATGCCTTCAATTCTTTCCAACGTTTTCCCAGTACCCATTTATCCAACTCAAACAAATTTAACCAGATTTCACAGCCGTAGATAAGAGGTGGCTTCATATTTAACTCAGAGCACTCTTTTTATGGTATGAAGCTAACTTTGAGATTTTTATTTCAGAAATCAGAATAATTTTACCCTCATAACGGGGGTGGAGGAAATGGTTGCTGGATGATAGTGATTTGATCACATAGCTGCAAACATAATGCTTTTGATTTTGAACCCCATTTATTGCTTCAGCTAATGCATTATGTTTCGAACGGAGTCATTTTATGTGATCACAATTACGTTTAAGAGAGCTTTTTGACACATCGTAACGCTGCTCGCTTTGACAAAAACCCCTTTCCATTGATTTTTTTAGAGTCTTCTGAAGCTAGGTTTTTAGACTTGAAGAGCTAAGACCTTGACCCTCCGCCTTTGTTCTTCCTCCATGCACTACCTGTGCATCATGAGGATATCGAAATAGCATGAATTTGACTAAATTTAGTGCAGCTTAGTTATATTAGGAATCCAATCTCAGCCATATATCATCTATAGATAGTTCCAGTCAATTTGAAACTCGTTGGCATTTTCTAGAACACTTTGTTACGATCCGATGGTCACCGTGATACAGAAAATGAATGAAAAATTTTAGTTAAAAAAGAATTATAACCAAACCCTCTAAATAAACGCTCTATTTTCAACTTCCATAGAGCTCCAGGGCAATAGAGATTCTCCAAAAAACGACTGATTTTATTTGATTTTTTTTGGGTCTAACTTTACATATCTGGTCAAAAATACAGACGAGAATTTACTCCTTACGTATGCATAATATGTAAATACTTTGAAAGAAACCCCAAAACAAAAAAGTGTACCTCATTCAAAAGTAAATACAAATATTTATTTACGTAAGTAGGATGTCTTAGTGTAGGAAGGCATTAAATGATTTCGACAATCCTTGCATCAAATCTCATCTGGTCAGTTACGTTGTAAACATAAAAAAAGGTATTGACGTTATAATTAGATAAGCAATTTTTCGAATGAAAGCAAAAGTTCAACTTGACTTATTGGCCTTTATCTTGTCTTTCAATGGTACTGCCAAAGAAAGACAAACTTGGCAACGCCCCAAAAATTTGTAAAAATAGTATCATAACATATTCATATTATTGTATATTTGTTTTCATACATCGACTTTTAAGGTTGAATTGTAGTAAACAAGTGAAAAAATAGTGGTTTACGCATTTAGCGTACCTACGTAATAAGATAGAAACTGCGTAAGCTGACATGGTTTTATTTTGGTTTTAAATTATATTTGTGAACGAAAATGGAAAAACTGTTGGGCATAATGACGAAATTGGTAGTAGGGTGGTTGGTGATTGAGTTAAAGAAATTACGCGTTTGAGAAAAAATCGTCTAGTTAACTATGATGACAATAGCAAATTGCATAAATATCGATCCAAAAAATTTAAAAGGTATCTATCTATAGCAGTGTATCTACATGTATATTGGCAACACCTGTTGCTTAACAGCTACAGTAAGAGAGAAGTGAAAAATGTATGTAAAGTTTATTTGATATGAAAACGTTTATAGAGAGTTGTTGAGAAAAATTAAATGTTATACAAAATTTGTAAATTTAGAAAAAAAAAGCACTTACCTCAGTTTGACATGAAAATCCTTTTTCATTCACTTTTTTAGTCCATTTTCTACTCAACAGCAGCGAAGACATACAAAACAGAAATTCCAGAATATTGTCAATTTTATTTTCTCTTATTTTATTTGCTACAAATGTTTTCAAAATAAACAAATTGAAAAAATATTTTTGAGCATTTCTTCCTATTTTCAGTGTTGTCTTTTAAATATTTATTTCAGTTTTAGAGCGTCAAAGTTAGAGGATGTCACAAATTACAACCGCTATGTGGGCGTCACAAAAGTGAAATTAGTAGTGACGTCAAATATAAGAAATAAAAAAAAGTATAAGGTGTGCGTTTTTTTTTTAAATGTTTAACTTTTTTGAGAATAAATACTTTGTAAATGATAACATATTTTTGAAAAGCTATAGAAGAGTTTCAGCTGTAGCAGCCTTTTACTTAATTTTTTTTAATTATTTTGTTAAGCGCATTTTTTTATTTTTACAAAATATTAAAGTAATACGTTTAAAAACACCACCTTATCTAAGAAAAAATTATAAAACCAAAAAACTTGGCTAAAAGCAACCAACGAGCCAAGTTAACAGCGAAAACTGAAGAAGAAATTCTTTCAAAGGAAACAACTGGCAATGGAGTTTCGGTCGTAAAGCACACCGCATAGCACAATCGAAAATGTCGAATAGCGCTGTATGTATGTATGTGTACTCTACTACAAGAGGGGGCTTTCGATCTATACATGTGTGTGTGTGTGGGTGAGTGTACAAAAAGTTAGACACTGGGCAAAATTGTTGTCTCCCTGATGACGTTGGAAGTTAAATTTATTTGTTTGGTAGTCAAAGGTTGCGGGTGGGTGGCCGGGGTTCTTGTTTTGTGTTCGCTGCAACACTGGGGTAGCACCAACAAGCGTTTGTGAGCATGTTAAGCAATAGAGAGTACAAGAGGTGTCGAGAGAAGAGTTACAACAGAGCAGCATACAGTTGTGTGGAGTAAGTGCAAGAAGGCAATTGTTGCGGCAGCAGCTACGGCGTATGGAGCCGCTACAAAAGCTGCTGTCATAAAGGTGAAACTACCGTATGTTTCGTTAGTCGTCCCTTTTTAGATTGCTATAATTTTCCATTCATTCCTTTGCTGCTTACATACTGCATTCGTTTAGTATTTGCCGTCGTCGCTCTCTCATAGTGTTTTGAGCTCATTTACACGTTATGATGTACAGTGGGGTAATTATTTAGCAAAGTTGGGCAACTCAATGATATAGGTATCATTAATCTTATTAATTCCTTTCAAAATAAAATGATATTAATAATTTGGCATAGAAAATGAAAAATCTGCATATCATCATAGGGCAAATCCCTGGTTGCGAAGACGTCGATCGTCGTATTCATGGTGACGATTGTAAACAGGAACTTAATGACGATGGAACTGTCCATCTCGTGAATTCTGGTGAAGGGATTGCGGACGGTATAGAAACAGCTAAACCGAAGAAAAACCGCAAGTCATCCACGAAGGTGAATTAAATGCGCTTGAGTCAGCCCTTAAATATATGGAGGAACAGTCGGAAAGTACTGCAAATGACCTCTTATTGCCGAAATGATGGCGAAGTATGGTAGCTAAAAAAGAATGAGCAGGTTGAACAGTGTTCTATTACGGATTTTTTTAAGCCACATTTGTGACAAGTTACACATTTTGATGTAACAATGCTTTGTACCCCAAAGGTTATTCTACGTTTGTTAAATTTGCACTTTTAAATACTTTTGTGATTTCAATTACACAAAAAACTATCAAAATTTTTCCACATTAACATCGTTTTGGTGTATGGGACAAAACAAACTCAGATGCACACAACATTTTGTAGTAAATCTGCAGCACCTTACTTTCTTGCTTTGATACTGCTACTGCCCCTGGTTCATTTACTACTTAATTGAACACTGAAATTAGGTTCCCAATGGAACCAACGCGATGCTTTAAATATTTCAGTGGCAATGCCTTGTTTTTGGTACTATCCCTCCATCATTAAGGTTACTCAAAAGCATTAAGCAAATTCTTAGTTAAAGAAACATTAGCAATACTTTAGCACTAACTACCCCACTGTACGACGTGACGTGTTGCTAAAACGGACAGACGGACCAGTGAACACGCAACCAAAATTTAAGCTACAGCGAAAGAGAGTATGAGAGAGAAAGAGACTTAGTCTGTTTTAAAAATAGCATTATAAAGGACACAATACATAAAATATTTACAGATGACGTGAAAATAGCACAACAATTTGTGTGGGCACCGGTCACGTAAGGGTAAGACAATCAAGGATATTAAACCAACTGGGCGTGTGTATTTATAATACAATAAATTATTTAAATGCATTAATTTCTTTTTAATTTCTCCACTTTCAAGTCGCTATATCCAAGATTAACTTGCGCTCTCTATCACTTGTCTTTTGTTCTCTCACACTTCACAGCTCAGTTCAATGTTAACACACTCTTTCCTTGAAACTCTCACTTTTTATGTGCTCCCAAAAAGTTTTCAACACTTTACAAATTTGAACTTTACATTTTCTACATTTGTTAAGTTTTTAGCACATTTTTTCAACAAAATAAATTTTATTTGCTCACATTTTCGAGTTTTAGGTTGAATCAAAAAAGTTGAACTAAATATTTAAACTCAAGACAAGAACACAACTTAAAAAATTTCCAAATTTTGTTTTTTCTATCTACGTTTTCTTTGTAAAGCTTCCACGATGGCATCACCCGAAGGACTGTGTCCTACTGAGTCGCGCAACACTTCGCTCGTTTCGTTTGTTCTTTAGTCGGTAATGACATTCGTGGCATTTTCCAAGTGCGAGTATATAACACAGCCAGCCAGCCAGCTAACACACACACAGTTTATCGCACATATTGACGCACATACTCATACAGAATCATCGCATATTGTTGCTTCCTCTTTACTGCCGCTGTTGCTGTTGCTGTTGCTGTTTCACGCTATTGTCGTGTAGTAGTAGGTTAGGAATGTAATGCCTTTTTTTACCAAGCTGATGTAGTCAGTCTGTTGTATTTGCGTGCTGTGAGCTTTTATTCGGGATTCCTATAAACTTAAAATGTCAATTGACACGCAAGTGGTGGCACAGTGGTGGCTGAAATAAAATTAAATGAAACGAAGTGCAATATAATAAATTGAAATGAAACTAAAAGAAATGAAATCAGTTCAATAAAAATAATAATATACAAAAAAACGTCTACACATGGTCTGCATCTGTTTTATATAAGCTTTTGATGGCTATTACTTTCTTTATCATCTTTTGGGGGAAAAAGAGCTGTGTAAAATGGTTATCAACTAAGTATTATTACCGAAAAAAATTACAAATGTTACAGAAAGTTCCCGCAAAATCTTTTCCTTACTTCAATAAAAACGACCTAAATTTTTGGCGGTTACTCGGGACAAGCCTCAAAAGATAATAGAAGGCTTTCAAAAAATCTCCATAAAGTTTTTAAGACATTAGATTATGAACTCGAGTTACTAATGTAAAATCGGTCAAGAACTGAAATTCTCTTTTTGTGAGATTTTTGTTTTATTTTTTCGTTTCGGCCGAAGCTCTGAAGCCAAGAAAAAACTTCCAAAAATATGCCATATAATATTCGAACTTAATTTTATGGAAGCCCGCCCAAAGTTTTATCGGGGATAATCAATATTTTTGTTTTTTTTTTCATTATGATTTCATTTTCATTATATTTTGAAAAGATATCTACTTTAATTAGGAAACAACATTTGCATGCCAAGCTCAATATAAAATTTATTTAACTTATCTAAATACTGTAGTGATAGTCCTTCAATATATTATGTTGATACACATTTGAAATTGAGCTTATTTCAAAAATTGGGTTGAAGTTTCGGGTCGATTATCCGAACACAAGCCCATAGGCAGGGGGTGCGTTGACGGGGTCTCCAAAATATTTAAAAAAAACCCAGAAAGAACTCAACTTGTTATGTATTGGGGTCAGTCCTCAAATAGTTAAAAACTACACCGAATCTAACTTTAAAGAATTGGATATTAATGCTCTGAAAAGAATGATATTGTCTAATGATCAATACTAACCATCATGTAAGCTTATAAAAGCTATCAATCTGTTTGTAGTCAACAGGACGAATTTCTTCTCAATTGAGATATTTGACTTGAATGACATACACAGTACGAATCGAAACTGTTTACTCAGGCTTTACCTTTAAAAATATGCATAATTTCCTTCACTGTAAAAAAAAAGAATTATTTCCAAGTTTCTTTGCGTAGGAGACAGCTGTTTGGTCTTTGCATTGCAAAGCAACGAAAAAAGAAACCAATAAAAAGCTTAACTTACGACAGCACTTAAAAAGCTGCAAACTCTAACTCCACGCCAGCGACACGTATAATAAATCGATTTTTCTCTACTCGATTTAAGTTACAAGTGGGCTAATCAGCTTTTTGCATATAAAGCTTTAAAGCTAACGTTTAAATATAAAATCACAATAGCAACAGCGTGTTGACTTCAATTGAGTGAGGGTGGGCTACAAGTGGTGGTCGTTATAATAATGCGCTCGAAAGTGAGAAAACTTTAAAAGCTTCGCGTACTCTGTAGCATACTTATCGGAGCTGGAATCAAGGGTGAGTTTGCGCGTCAATGCCAAGAAAAGCCTGTTGAGCGCTAAACAAAATAGTGGAAAGCTGCAACACGAAAAGAAAACAGCAGTCGTGAAGTTGTCCACGTTGCTATTTGGTTATATGTCAAGTATTCCAGAACCAAGTTTGATAAAGGGGATATTTCTTTCCTGCCTCATGTGGAAAATCTTTAATTTTTTTCACTAGTTCCGAAGTTGATGAAGCGTATTCATGGGATTTGGGTTCCAGTGTGTTATTTTTTCCCGAAAAAAAAAGGAGATTCGTTTTGAAGTTGTGGTTTTCTGGACTTTACTGAAGGTTTTCTCGGTATCTTATTGCTGCAAGCACTTGTTGTTATTATAATATTTTTTCCAGCAGATACATATGCGAGTACACATGTTAAGTTGTTGCTGTCACCTCTTGTTGTTGTTGTTGTTATTAACTTCTTATCAATGATGTTGTTTTTGTTCTTCTTGTCGTGGCTTGTCACACCCTTATCATATGAAAGAATGAAAATGAAAAAAAAATAATCATATCGCATTGCGCGTACTCTTCCGTAAAACATTTGTATATTGTATATTATATGTAAGTGTATGTGTATATGCCCAATACATGCATTCTTTTTCTTTCAACAAGTAAACTACACATACACATACATATGCGTCCTGCTACTAATGTTAGTTGGCATGTGTGTTTGGGTGCGTGTTATTAAAATCATTAAATTACATATGTACAATAAAATGAAATAAAATGTGCTATTTACAACAAACATTAAATCTAAATATAAATTTTTCCATAAATATTTCATGGCCCATAAAGAGGAAAGCAGCTGAAGCAGCATCACCCACATCCAGTGTGCGTTGGTTTATGGGTTCTTTGTCATTGTTACTGTATAAATTTATGCAAACAAATAAAGTTAATCGCCGCAGGATACTATGGAAAGTAGTTTTGTTGTTTAGAGATTTTTTCTGTTTACCCCAAAAAGGAAAAGATATTAAATCCTTTGAAATGTAAACATAATGTATGGAAAGTAATTGTAAAAGGATCGCATATTGAAATAAAATATTTTATTATGACTGCGAGGAGCTTTTACGACTGTGGCTTTTAGAGATTTGATTTGTTTTGCTGTGAGGAATGAACTGCATTACTATTATAATGTCAGAGTGATTTTGTTTTTTCTTTTTATTATTCTTTTGTGATTCCAAACCTTTTTAATTTTTAAAAGCAATCTGCTGTGATTTAAAATTTTACTTTGCTGGAACTGTCAATACGCCTAGAAACTTTTAGCACAGCTGCTGCAATTTTCCCATGAGACACAACCTTTTCCGCCTTGTCTCTTTTATTTCTGTCACTCGTCGTGCTGAGACTCTACTACCTTTATGAAAAAATTCTTAAATTCAAAAATATATTATCGTTTAACATGCCTTCTCTAAGGTGTTTCAAAAAAAAAGTTTCCTCAATCTAATGGTTTCATTCGACTACATCATAAATATTGTTCAGAGAACAATGCTTCTCTTGAGAAAATTAACAGGTTTTAAGTAAACATTTCCTTAATATAAGAAAATGTTAACTTGAATTATGAAAGTTTTTCTCAAAAAAAAGTTTGACACATTTAATATATCAAATAACAACGCTTTAACTTCTGGAATATAAACTCATTTCATATTGCAATAAAGTATTCCTTATAACACAAAAAAGATTACAAATACATACTAAGAAGAGTTTTTGAAAAATATCGAAGAAAGCCATTTTCTGCAATTTGAGAATTTCCCACAAGAAATTATGAAATCAAAAGGAAATAAGACGAATTGTTTCAAAATTACGATTGCCAAAAAAAAAATCTTCTAAAATTGAGAATTTCCCACAAGAAATTATGAAATCAAAAGGAAATAAGACGAATTGTTTCAAAATTACGATTGCCAAAAAAAAAATCTTCTAAAATTGTGTATCTTTAATTTATGGCTCATTTTTATTAGGAAACTTCACACTTCCAGATCAGGCTGGATTTTATGTATATAAGAATTGCGAAAATAAAGCTTTCTTTGTTAATATTTTTTACTTCATTGAATAGTTAAATTAAATTTTCTCAGTAGTAATTTACTCTAGCGCATAACACAAGTTAATTAAAATCAAAAAACTGTTCCGATCTTACTACGTGAATGTAGTAAAACTAACGTAATTCAATATTTTTTACCGGCGAATTTATATGCGTATATTATGTGATATATTTAATGCATTTTAAGTATTATTTTTAGTAATTTTCCTTTCAAATAAAATAATAAAGCTTATTTGATTAATTATAAAATGACTCTGCCACATAAGCTTAAAGTTTCCATGAAAAACCGCAATTTAAGTTTAATCGCCTTTTACTAAATGCACAGTGGGATTATTATACAGATGAATTAAGCAGGCACTACATAAAAACATTTTACTTACAAAAGGATATACATTGTTAATGCCTTCTGCATGTGAGCTATAAGTACCCGCGCAAGCAAATAAAAATAAAGTTTTTTATACATAAATCCTTTACATTATATTCACACTGGTATCCTGTGGTTTTCATGTTTTCACAATTTATTTAATTCTTCTTCTTAATAAAACCACTGCTGTAAGTAGTATACAAATGTGCACTTCAAATTTGACATCGAGCTCGCACCTGAACCTGAGGTGCTTTCTTCAGTGGCGATGGATGGGAGACATTTTAATATGCCAGTCGGAAATCAAGCATATTGGAACCAAAGAAAATATCCAAACTTTTTTAAAGCTCTTTTTTTTGTCCCATTTATCAGCATCCATCCATTTGCTTCTTTATTCAAAAAGTTTTTAGAAAAACGTCCATTCTCAAATTCTCCGTTGGGATAATATAACACGCAACATAGCTAGCTGTGTTCTTTTCGTTCTGCGTTATTTAGCAGTCATTTTTTAAAATTTATCCTTCGTTTGTTATGCCGTCACAATTGCTGTCAACCAAGAGATAAAGTAGTAATTGTGAGGAGCAAACAGGATATGCGGACCCAAACCAGGCGTCATAGTATTGTTATCTTGCGGCATATTTTTGCGCATGGAATGAGTGAGCTTGTTTTGCCACTTAACCATATTATCGGGATAAAGTCGTCGTCGTTGTGCTTTGATCCTCGTTGGCAGTAGAACAAAACATATACATATACACATGACACTCACTTATTATCCTTCGCCACTGCTGCTTCGCTACTGCCTTGTCAATGTGTTGTTGCTTTTAATGTTATCTTTCTTGCCTTGCTGTTGATGTCGTTGATGTTGTTTTCGTTGTGGTAATTTATTTTATTAAATTACTTTCCACAGACACATTAACATGCACGCACACACACATACATACATGCTTACGCGCATAAATGTACAACAAAATGAAAATAGTATAAACAAATTTCCTTTATAAAACTGTTATTGCTTCCATGCTGCAGCAAGGACACGAGCCATCAGTCAAATCACCGAGGGACATCATGTGCTATAAGTAACGTAGTTATTTCGTAGACATTTATATGTATATAGCGCAAGTTATACACAATACACATTGAATGAAACCTGTTACTTTTCTGAAGAAATAATGAAAAGAAACAGGATCTTTATTTTCATAACTGGTTACAAATTACTTTTAATAACATTCCCATTGATTTCTAAACCTTATTTTTGCTTTAAAGAAATCATCAAATTTTCATTGGAACATGAAAAAAATTTATGAAAAATCGATATCAATAAGAAAAACTGACCAAAAAATTATAAAGTAAAACGAGTTAGAGCGAGAAAATATCGCACAGAAAGGATATCAAAGATTTGAAATTAATGCTTGTGCGGGAGGTACTGCGCCCTATGTTCGAACCTCGGTAACTTTCTGTGTGATGTTAGATCGAATCATTTGCATTTGTGTAAAATTTGCTTCTATTACTTTAAATAATTATCACAGTAAAGCATTTGAAAGTGTTCGTTTCAATGGAGGTTGCCACGCCCACTTGGAGAAATTCGCTCAATTTTCTGTCCAGAGCTTTTCCGAATTATGGCTTTACAGTCAGTTAATAACAGAGTGACAAAGTCCCATTTCGACATTTATATTTGTGGATATACATATGTACTTAGAAGTAAATTTTGGCCTTTTAAATCCCTTTAAGGAAGTCCAACTGAGTCGTTACATATAATAAATTAAGTTTGAAGAGCGTTGGAACTGCCTGCTCCTTCCCAAAGACTTCTAATTAGTCCTCTTTATTCCTGATTTTGCCTACTGGGTTGTTTATTGTGCAGATACTAAATCTTCTATAGTTTGTATGTCTGCCTCCCTGTCTCTTTTTAACTTGCTAATACTTGAAAAACAGGACACAAAGGATTCATCGTTGTTGTGCTATCACGTCATTCATTTTGATGTATTACCCCCATTCGTAGAGTATTATATCCACACTCGTATGTGTCTTGATGTTCAATCAACTGTCAATAATCGTACGCAATCAATTTGATTTCAATTTTGCATCAATTGTTTGTCCAAGCTAAAGTAAGCAATTTATTTCAATGGTATTCAATTTACGCTTGTATTTAAAAAGCGTTTATTAATAGAGGTTTTTTTTACTTTGTTTTTATGTAAATATGTATATAGTGAATTTTATTGTTTGTTCGAATTCTGTACTAAAATTGGATTCCCATACATAAATTGAAAATTTAAAACATGCTGTTTGCACTAGGGATATTGTAAATAACTGCTGTATCTGGAAAATAGCCAAGACAAAAAACAGGCAACTAGTAGTATTCATAACCCAAAATCTTCGGAATTTATATCGAAACTATTGATGTAATGTGATATTCAACAACTAGCTTCGTCACCACCGAAAAATTAATGGATTTGGCACATGAATCAGAAGAGAAAACTGCAGATGGATAGATCACCCTCAAATCTTTGCTCACATTTTTTTCATACATGAATGTGGATTTTTTCGTTCACTTGCCTAGCTATTTATTTCCTGCCGGACCATAGCGCCTTCACAAAACTCTTCCACTCGAAACGGTCATTATCAGTTTATTCTCCGATGTTTGTCACACGCCGTTGGTTTGCTGATTTTCTGGTTGAAATTAAAATCCTAAAATTAAAGTTTTAAAACGGTACTTTTACAAAAACCATAAAATTGTTTCAAAAACTATTTATTTTGTAATTCAAAAATAAAAAAAAATCAGTTCGTCTTTATAATGCAAAAGATAAATAGTGATGAAATGAATGCCTACATGAGTATACTATAATAAATATAATTGCGAACTTTTGTTATAGTCCAAGGGACGGCTGTAGAAAAGCACTGTATATAAGAAGTATGACATTTTCAGGAAGATGGAATTAAACTACCAAAGATTACTTGCCTGTGCATATGCAAGACATTCGACAGAAGTCTATTTTTAACATTTGACCTCAAAAAAACGGTTGAGCTTACGAGAACAATACACTTATTCTTTTCCTTGAATATCTTGCACACGGACAGGTTTGCACAAGTCACCCATTCTTAGTTAACTTTGATGAAGGTAATACAATCTTTCCTAAAAGTTTCATGCACTTTTCTTCTGTCGCCACTTCGCCTATTAGTAAAATAGAAAATAAACATGTAGTTTTTAACATTGTAGAAAATTAAAACAACAGTGCTACAAATGAGGTTTTTAAATTTTAGTGCGTTTACTGCCATGTCCTTCAATTCCAACTTTGCATCTTGAGATAACATCTTGCACTGAAGTTGTGCTAGCCACACCAGATACAGCCGATGCGGTACCGATTGCACTGAGTACACCCCCATTGTTGCCATTACTTGGCCTCTTACGATGTGGTGATGGAACTGGAGATTTCTGTTTAAGACACTCAACATCATCAAACACTACTTGTGCACCACCGCCGCTAGTAGGAATCACATTACCCTTATAAAGTTTTGTTTCGACATCACCATCAGTATCTGCGTCCTGCGATACTAGACAATATTTTGTTGCCTTGTGACCGGTTAGATCTTTCATTTCAGCTAACTTTGTAACTGATCTGCGATTTTTGAGGTACGGTTGCAGTATTGTACCCAAAGGAACAGGTTTTGGCGCACGGTGCTCAATCCATTTTTCGCCAGCAGAACGAGATCGACGATGGCGATTATTTGCAGCAGCCATACCCTGGAAAGGTAAAAGGTTAAAACAAAAAATACTTAAAATAGCAGAGGTCACTAGCCAGAATATAATTGCAATTTTTATGAGGAAATAAAAAATTATTTTTGAAAATTGTTAGGGAATGAATATGGCTGCTAATTTAGTGCTGCATTTTTAAACAAAATTATTGCCAACAGATTAGCATTGTCAGCTGTGTGATGAAAATTTGATCGAATCCAAATAGTGGCTCAAAGCGAACTCTTATTAAACATATGAAAGGCCGCAGTCTTTATAAACCTATATGATTATCTACCAATTAATGTAGGTATACAAGAATTTAAGAATATGGTAAAAAAACATTTAAAAGCATGTAACGAATTCATTGAATGATGGGCGACTGCAATTGATAATTTGATTTTTCAGTTAATAAAATCATAACATGTACTTACTCTAATATGTCGTGGAGTACAGTATGGATCTGTGCGTGCAGTTGCTGTCTGCACGGACTCAGCACGTATGTTTTGTGCAATATGCGTATCCTTTGCCTCCATAAGATTTTCTGAGCTGTGTGATCGTGCCATACTGTGGATGTCATCAGATTGTATAATGTTAGAGACCAAACGAAGCTTTTCATCCTTAATACGCATCTTTTCGTGTAATTTAGCACGCTGTTCACGCAACTTTATATCTAATTCACGGTTCTTTTTATCAGCTTCAATGGCAAGCTTTGAATTGAATTTCTTTTTCTGATGTTCTTTTTCCAGTTCTTTTTGTGTTAATAGATTTTGATGATTATTAAGTTTACGCGTCAACTCATCTATTTGCCGTTCACGGTTATTCAGTTTATTATTAAGTACATCGATTGAACTTTCGTGTAGACGCAATTTATTTTCTATTGCAAAGGAACGCTCACGTTCCTGAATATAAACTGCCTTTAATGAAGCTACCTCAGTGCGTAATGAAAGATTCTCTTTTTCCATTTGCATCAGATGTAAGCGAAAGTTATCAGCTAAGCATGATAGATTAGATTAAAACAAAATTTTTTTTTACAATATTTACTTACATCGATTTTCTAAATCAGCCGAAAGTATTTTTCGTTTTTCAATGCGCTGTATTAGATATTGCATAAGTTCTTGTGTGGCTGTTTCAGCTTCTGGGCTATCTAATTTAAAATTAGGGAATCCAGGACCCAATGTGTAAACAAGACCCACATCGACATCCAGTTTTCTAGCTTCCGCATGTCCTAAATCATTTAAGTTATTAACAGCCATTTTAAAGATTTGATTTGCCTTCCTGCGGCCAGGAGTTAAACCGAAGTCCAGCTTTATTGGTGCAGCTCGTGCAATCTGTACTTCTTGCGTCATTTCCGAAAATTTCATGACTTGCTGCAAATTAAAGAAAAAGTGTTTGAACTTAGGTATCATACTTATTTTTGTTTGGATGATTATAAAAATTTTTAAAAAGGGCACCTCATAGAAATTGAACAATTTACTTTTTTCACACATATGACGATTTGTTAAAAAAAAGATTTTTCGATAGTCATATCCTAAGCAATACCTTTTCAATAGATAAATTAATTGCTAAAAAAAACCGATTTTTTGGGGGAACTATGAGAAAGGGCAACGCCTTGTCTAAAATATTTTTTTTGATTGGTTCCAGAAAACTGTTTACTTACTGTATTCTCATCATAATCCTCTGCTCTTGGATTTATACATACAATCATTGATACCTGTCCCTCGCCATCGAAATAGTTCTTAAACATATGCGTTACTTTAGAATCTCTGTACGGTATCTTTTTTAAGCCAACACCATTGGACGACTGTTGATTTTCACGTAAGTACTCTAAGCAAGTACGCAAAGTCATTAAGGAATTATTAATGTTTCCAGCCTCTCGCAGACGAACTCCAGTATTTTTTGTACGAGAAGAACGCTCGCTTCCTGCCAAATCGACAAGTGATAGTTGACTAACAGTAATAGTACGTTTATCTTGGATTATATTTTCTCCATTGGTATCAGTAGGAGCTTGTACCAATCTTACATTGAACACAGAATGGCTACGACTGGATTCTGCATTAAGTACCGTGTGACCCATGCGCTTGCGCTTTTGTCCTCTATGGAATACTTCGATAGCTGCTTCAACGGATTTTATTTCGACTTCGGTAGCCCCATGAACGAACATATTATGGTTTGCATCTTCACGAATAATTTTGCTTTGCAAAGTTCTAGTTAATATAAAAGTGAAGCACTTTATTTAGTTGAAATTGATTTATTTATTTATTTATAATTTTAAGCAATTGCTATTGTTTCAAAGGTGCGGTTAAGTTAAAGTTCTATTTTTAGTTAACAAAATAAGCACTTTTAATGAGATTGTAGTTTTAAAATTATTTAATGTTATAGAGATTTAGTTGTTTGAGATTCAAGAATATCTTTGGTACTAAATAATATGTTACCAGCACTATATGAAACTTAAGCAATAAATTTTCCAAATTATATTTATTAGCAAAAAACTTACTTCTGGATGCCACCTTCATCAAGTAAATCATAGACGCTGTTGTTATACACCTCAATATAGGTAACGAAAACAGCAAACATGTTATCTTCATCTATACCCTGCAATGCGGGTACATCGCACGAAGCTTGTGATGCAATCTCTGGATCAGAATCTTTACGATGCAATCCACCGCGTCCGCCAGCAAAACGTTGATTCATTTCTGCTTGCCGTTCAAGTAATGCATCAGCTTCAGTTAAAATCTCAAAACCATTTAATCGATCTGGCTTAAAAACGTACTTTTTAGCCTGATAATCGGAAATAGTACGAAAAAGTGAATCTAAACAGCGCGGCATAATGCCACGATGGCGTGCATCGCCAGTCATGGTGTATGTTTTGCCACTGCCCGTCACACCATACGTAAAAAGAAGACTGTTTTTGCCTCGTATTAGATTTTCCACTAAAGGTTCAGCCACAGTAGCATAAATATCACGCTGCGATGAGGAGGGATCAAAAACATGTTTGAAAATGTACTGCGTTTCTTTCTGGGCGCCTGACTTGTACTGAAACACCTGTTCCGGAGTTGTCAAAATTACGGTATTTGCATTTTTGATACGAACACATGAGAGATCTGCATCTGATTGCAGAGGTCGAACGCGACAGTAGACATGGACGGGATCTTTTTCTGAAGGTGTTTGTTCCGAAGAGTGCGGTCGGCTACGTGGAGTCTTCGCGACTCGCATTGGTGTGCGCAAGCTGCAAATACGCCATTTCAGTAAAGTTACATTTAATTACAAAAATATTAAACAATTACTTACGTTTTCATTATAGGGCTTTTTTAAATTTTCAGCATTTACTTTCACAGCTAATAGTGTTAAAGGAAATTGGATATTATTTTATTTATTCCGTACACTTTAACTTCAGTTAATTTTTGAACTACAGTTAGAGCACAAAATGACGCGGTTAATTTGACACTTTCTTTTAATGACAAACTGACTTTTGTGCACATAAGCGATATAAATATGACATTAACGATTCTGTCTACTATGTCAGATTACAGACGAGGCAATAGAAACCTTGCCAATCTGTTAAGAGTAGTCGAAGTAAGGTATGGGATGCAAACATCTTTCAATTATGTTGATTGCAGCGCTGCCAAGTGCTAAGTAACCAAGGCAAAAAACAATAATTTGACATAAGGCGGGCAGCTTTAAGAAATGAGTTTGAGAGGTTATGTGGAACTTTAGGGCCTTAGTAAACATTCTAAACAGTTGCTTGACTAAAGTTCTGAGCACAATGAATGCGAGTGCGAGAAAAAACAAAACGATACAACATGAATTTTCCTATGCGATGTGAGATTCTCAATAGAGCACATTTTTGAGATTTCATTGCGTATCTTGCTCTAAAATATAGAAAAAAAATCGTTTTTTTTTTTTTCATTTCTCGTATTCACATCTAATGTCTAGAACTTAAAACTGTTTTTTTCTAAGTAGCATCTGCAAATATTAAAACATTTGAGACAGGGCCGCATTACCGTTTTAGTCGCCCCTACCGTGTTTATGTTTTTATAGCAGCACACCACATTTCATCTCAATGTTTATATATAAAAAGCAATTTTTGCATGTCTTTGCTATTATCAAAACTGAAATAAAAGTACTTGGTTAGTACCTCGCCCGAAAAATCATAGACAAATTTTACCCTTATCATATAGAAAATTGGATTAGCACCAAAATATTCCGTTCATAATCTTTTCAAGTAGAATCTATTATGCCAGTAGCTGTATAAGTCACACTTTGAACTCACAAGAGGCGCATTGTTTCAGATAAAGAGTAACTTAACTGTAGAAACAGTCTTGAGCAAAGTGTAGTACAGTTTAAAATCAATTTTGCTGACGTTTTAATTATTTTGAACTATGAATAAAGTACTTGGTTTTCAAGCATTAAGTGTTGTTTTGTTGCAACAAATTCCAGCGATATAATTCGCAATAGACTTAGGCTGAAAACTTATTGTTTTAATCCTGGATTGAAGAATTATTATTAACTAATTTTCACAGAGCATCATGAAGTTGAAACACAATGGATGCGAGTGCGAGATAAAAACCAGACGAGAATGCAAATTTTTTGTATTTTAAAGCAAGATTCGTTACAGAAGCTTAAAAAAGCTATATTGCGTATCTTGTCCTAATGTACTTCGAAATTAATGCCGGCTTTGTCAAACTGCTAAAAAACGGTGCCAAAGTGGAACTGACCTCAACACCAAACAGGTACTCAAAATGTATGGCTGACACTAATTTAGGCAATGACAGCAGTCCCTTAGGAGCTTATGAGGGGAAACCGCGCACTTTCCTCACCCTGAAAATACTTTATATAAATTAATTAAAACCACATTATGTTTTAAATTATTTTTTGTTTATATTTAGAAGTTTCTTGTTTTAGCTTAAGTTGTACAAAAAAAAAAAAAAACTATGCATAATTTTTATTTTAAAGCAAAATTTTGAAGAAAAATTAACACATACAATTTATTGAGAACAACAAAAATGTTGACGAAAGACAAGAAAAGAATTTTTGGAACAAATTTTTTTTTTTCAATTAATTAAAGTATGAACAAGATATATAGAGCGAGGAATACAGAGAAACAAGTTGAAGAGAAGGGATACAAATACAAGTACAAAAGACTTAAAACAGACTAACTATTAAATTTTGTAGTTTTAACGAAATTATAAAAAAAATTTAAAACAAAAAGAGTTTTCGATAACAAAATCGTTATCGCGGACAAAACACAATTGGTTTTTTGTTTAAAGGATAATTAGTTTAAAACGGTTTTAAAGTAGAGATAACTTTATATATATAAATTTACACTAAACTTATAATTAAATTTAAATAATTATAAAATTGTACAATAATAATGAGAATTACGTTAAATAAGTTTCTTGCAATTTTATCAAACGATATTTTTTCAAATTAATTAAATAAACTTTTTAATGCCTTTGTACAAGAAATGTAATATGAAAATGAGCGATGTTTGCGAGCACAATGCAAAGTGATATACAAATTAATTTAGTGATGAACATGCAAGTAAAGATGAAAAGCGCTGGAAAAGGAAGTAATGATGACATACTTTAATTTCTGTAAGAAATTTGGACTAAACGGTTTGGCATAAATTTAGCGATAATTAACCCCAATCGCACTATATAGATCAAGGAGGTCCACTTCAAAAGTTACATTTACATCTGCGCCAATTCGACAGAATCGCTCATGTTTAACTTGTGTTTGTAACATAAGGAATCCTATCATAAGGACGAAGATATAAATGTTACAATAAATTTTCGTGTGGGCCCCAACAATTGTATATGGAGGGGAAAATAAATTTTAACATTTTATGCTGTTAAACCTGAAATCGATAGCTTTGGAGTGCTATGACTCGAAACATGAAAAAGTTAGTAAAGTTGACTTAATCAGTTTGAACATTGAACGGCTCAATAATAATTATCCAGAGTTTCTCATTATAAAATAAGGGAATTGAAAACTCAAAAGTTTCAGATCATGCATCTAAACTGATTCCACAATGTAATGTTGTATATAAATACAGAACAGCAACTCTTGTGTCTCTTTGGCTTACAACCATTGTAATTGTAATGCATTGCCAGATTATATGTAAAGATTTGGTATAAAAAAAAGAGGTTCTATATGATATCGAAAAAACTATCCCGCCACCTCTATTTCGCAAATTTATTTGGTATGCAATTGAGAAAACTTCGTTTATTTTTCGAAAAATTTGCCGTTCGAGTTCGTTTCCAAAGACGATCTCTAGCGCTTAATTTTTTTATCACTTTTAATCTTCAAGTGCATCGCTAAGTGGTGCTACCTAACAAAGACTATAGATAGTTATAGTATTAATCAAATCTATCGCAGCTACATTGCAATAGTCGAAAATTGGTGAAGATTACTTTTGAGTAAACTAAAAAAAGTTTCATTATTTTACGAAATTTGTGATTGGGCTGAAACTGCGTTTCCTTGGTGATCGTAAGCTTTAGGTAATATAATAGAGTATGATTTAATTTTACGTTATTTCCTTGCTCCGACCTCTAATACATGATATTATGACATTGATCACCTGAAAAAGGTGTAGCACTTGATTGAAACATGCCATGTAGCAAAGTTTTAAATGGTCGGAAATTAAAGTCCTAGCAACGGATCTAAGTAGCCACCACACTCTAAGTTAAATGCCTAAAAAATATGTTTGTGGAGTAAACGTTTCGAGCGCCCATGCGGTATGAAGAAGTTTAAGAAACTTTTTGGATACAAAATTACTCACTTTCTGAAAAAATGCAGAAAAAATCAATTTCAAAAGAGCCAAAAAATATGCAATGAAAACAGTTTAAGCTAAATACTAGTAATTTACCATTAGACGAATGTAGCCTTAAGACACTTTTTATTGCATACCTCCAGGCAGAATTTTGTAAAAAATTTTTCTCTGTAATGAAAGCTAAATAACGTAAAAACAATAGATTTGCATAACAGTAATAGGATAAATAGTAGCAGTTTGGGAGTAGAATACGTTAGTTAATTGGTAGTAGGAATTTTTTTTATTTCTGCCCTACAAACATGCATAGGAAACAATGATTTTTTGATTATATGTTACTTATTTTGAATGAGCGTCATATGTAGATTTGTATGTAAATGTGTTTTTGTTTACATTTTTGTGATGCATTTAGCGTGACATTGTTTAAGAGTTCGAGGAAAGCGTGTATAGTATGTGTTGGTTTATCAAGTGATTTTAACAATTATTTAGAGTTAAGTTTTTTTCTTTTTCATTTAAATTAATATATATTTTCTGTTTTTCATTGGCTTAGAAATGAAAAAAAAGTGTTACATATACATACATACTTTAACTGTGGCTGTATTAGTTTTATTTTTTTTTTTTTAACTTTTCATAACTTTATATTTAGCAATAATTTAATTTGATTTTAATACATTTCTAATACATTTAAAAAAATAATAATAGTAAAGTATAATTATAAACTAAAGATACAAATTAATTTATACAAAAGTCTGGCTTTATATTTAACGCTTAAAGATAACGTGTTACAATGCTTGATTTTTTTTTATTTTATTTTAATATAATAGCAGTTTCATTTTTTAACTTAACAAAAATAGTTTTAATACAATAATAGTAATAATTTTAATTTTAATTAATCGATACTTTGTGAATTCGTAACAAATTATTCGTTGTATTATTAACTGCTGCTGCCTTGCTTAGCCGCTACATGTGAAATACACGCATCAATTTTTACAATAGTAACAATGAATGCCGAAAACTATGCAACATACGAGTCGATTTGCTTCTTATGTTATGATTTTGAATTTCTTTCACATTGCAATTGCATATTTTTAGACACTTCTTGTGACTGCTGTTACATTGGATATGTGCCTTAGCAAAGTAGGGTGGGTTAAAAAAAAATTAAATAAATTAAAAGAAAAATGTTTTCAATTCTAACGTGAAGCAGTTACATTTTTATATGTATATACCATTTAAATAAGGGTGTGCAATAATCAATATGTATTATTTATGCTAACGTTACATAAATTTGTATCTTCTTTTCATAATCGAGTTTTTGCTTTTTGCGTACGTACAATAATTTAAATATTAAATTTTTTCTTTGAAATACTCATTTTTTACGCATTAATTGTGTATATAACTTTTTTTAAACTAAACTTTGCAGCATTCATTCCAGCTTTATAACTTACTTTGCTGCGATTTTTCGCATTGTAAAACTTTAGCATATATATTTGTATATAATATGTATATATATTTTTTAATAATAAATTTTATCGTTTCATTATTTTTGTTTTTAGTTTGTTTCTTTCTAAGGCTGTTTCATGAGTAGTATATCTTTTTTTCGTGTTCGATTCATTGAATCGATTTTTTTATAAAAATAATTTCTACCGAAATTCCTTTGTAATTTAAAGGATTTGCCTTTGAGGAACTTTGTCACGGTCTGCATGTAAATGCGTACATTTTCATGATCTTCCGGCAGATGTATGGAGATTACTTCAATCTTGATTTTATCGAATGGCAGCGTTTGGAGTATCTGAAATAAATAAAAAAATTTCAGCTGATGGATGGGAGTTTTGTGAAATGACATCCTAAAAGAAGTTTAATTTTTTTATTCATACATAAGTGTGCTACGTCTTTTTGCTATATGAAATTCACGCACTTGTTATGGCCTTTTGAATTTCGTTAAAAAATTAAAATTGTGTAGTGACAAGTAGTTTAGTCGAATTAATATCAAATAATCAACTGAAATTGATGTTTAAAACAACTAAAGGTGATGGAGCCAAACGGTCACCGAATGCTGGTTCAGCGCTAATTTTTTTACAATTGAACCAACGTGTTTTTTAGTGGATTTTAACTTGCCAACTCGTGCTCTTTGCTGCCACGTTAGTTATTTTTATTAAAAATGTTAAAATTGTTTAAAAAATTTAAGTTCTATAAAGAGCACATTGTCTGGTCTAGAGAAAACCACAAAAAAAAATATATTGCAGTTTTCTTATTATAAAAGTGAGTTCCTAACTCTCAAATTATTGCATCATCCATAACTTACCTCCAGCTCATGTCCGTGTACACCAAGACTAAGTAAATCGTATTCAACACGATTGCATGCCAGCATTATGGTGTACAATGGAAAGCATTTGACACGTGAATTAAACCACGATGTCTCCTCATCCAGCAGACTATTGATGCGTACATCAGCCTCCTCGTTGTGAATGGTAACCTGTTCATAGTCAGAGAGAAAAAAAAGCAAACATTAGTAAAAGGAAATCTCCAAATTGCAAACGCACACACTCACCTCTTTGGGATGTTCATTTGGCGACACACAAGCGTGCACCACCTGCATCTTGTTGTATAGCGCATTTTGCTTGCGCAACGCAAAATACCTTCGTGGTTCTGGTTCGACTATGACACCCGCCCAGTTCAGTGTCCCCGCCAGCCATGGCGCTGTCATCATTTGGCCCATCGCACCGGGCAGTGATTGTATGACGGCGCCATTTAGCTTTCCACCCACTAGATCAGCAACATAATGCGCCATCTCAGGCGTTAGCTCATGATGTTCACTAAAGTTCAGATGCTGCTGTTGTTGCTCCGATGCATCGCGATTTTTAAATAGATAATGAATGGGATATTTTTTCATGTGGATTTCACGTAGGAATGCAATGAGTGTTGGATCATCTTGCGCCACACCGTTCAGTTCATAGTCTCTGGACATGTTTAAGCGGAATTGTTGGTGGCGGATTTCTGTATAGAAAATGAGAGAGAGAGAAAAATTAGATAAAAAATTATTACTTTTAGAAACAATTAAATTTGCATTTAAATCATGTTTATATGTTGTGGCTGTTGAGCTAGGGGAGAGGTAAGGTAAAGGCCGCATATGCATCCAATTTTGTTATGGAACGGTAGAGTTACTACTATGTTACTACTTGTACAACTTCTTTTCTTGTTGTAATTGCTGTTGTTACCTCTATGCTTCGTTGACCATAGCAAACAACAATTTTATTTCTTGTTGTTCCACCAAAACTAAATTAAAGCAGTTGAGCAGTACAAGAAATTTGCATTTTATTATTACCACTAGTTGTATGGTAAGTGATGTTGGTTTACTCTATTAAAAGCTTGTTTTTTTATATAAGAATTGGATTCTAGGTTCACTTTTTCGAAACAAAAACTTTAGGAAGGAGTACTTGAGAACAGCAAAAGGTAACAGCTGATTAACGTGAACAAATTGATGTCTGCCAAATTGAAGCAATAAGGAGCAGTCGCAGTTGCAATTAACAATGAAAATTATTTGCTTTATTCCATATGGAGGAAAAGGTAGCAATAAATTTTTATAGAAAAACTTACAGCACGTGTATAAGGTAATCGGCTTCAGGATACCAGAAGAATTCTATAGAAAAATATTCATTGCTGGAATCGAGCTGCCAAGTATCGTCATTTTAAAAAATGTCTGACATGGCGACAAAATTTGCTTACTGAGCATTTTTGATTCTTGCAAAAGGAAAATAGGTTCGGGTTTACAACTTTCCACTTTTATTCCTGATTTCAGATAGCTGCCATTTCTCACAAGATTTTATATTAAGAAAGATAACGTTTGTAAGAAAAAAGTAGAAGGACCTAAGAAAAAAGATAATTTTATAAGAAATCAAAATTTATACATCTTAAAATACCGACATACATTATTTCAATAATAGTGATTATGAATGAGCTTCAGTGTAGTTGTAATGTGTCGAACCTGACCCAAGACGAGTTCTCTTACACGATTTTATGCCACGCTGTGGCAGTGTTGGCTTGAGCCAGATGAAACATAATTTTTGCATGAAATAATGTAAGGGGAAAGGGTTTAAAGGTTGCCAAGAGCTGATCGAAAGTTCTCTAGAGCTAATCAAGAGCTGATCATCAGCTTATTAATGCCTGATCAGATTATGATCTCTATTTGATTGATCAGATTATGATCTCTATTTGATTGCCCTGGTGAGGGCAAAGCTAACATCCTTAGTGATTTTTTTATGCTTAATATGATATCCGTATACATATTTATATCATGACTGGTATTTTAAGTTGATAAAAGGGCACAAAAATGTCACAAGTGCTGAATTTGGTTATACTTGATGAGAAAAAAATTAATATCGTGTTTGGATTCATCATCAAAAATGATATACGCAAATCAGAGTTTTTAAAAAACAAAAGCATTATATTCAACGCAATGGAATTTTCGCTTTCTTTAACAACGTAAAGCAAGCTCCTTTCATTATACGCAAATTTTTAGACACTGAAAACTGATTTTTATATAATAAAAAGATGACTCCTTCAATTGTACAATAAACCAAATTATTTAAACTATTTAATCCCATTACTTTAAATATGTACTTAGCCTTAACACATTTTCTTGAAAATTTGTATAAATTTTTTAAACTCATGCCACAAAAGTATTTCATAATTAGTAACTGGCTTTGCATGACATCTGTAAAACGTAATAAAATAACAACCCCAACTGCAATAATAAAATTAATTTTTAAATGGAATTTCAAATATGAACAACAATTAAAATAGGTAGACGCCTTCACCAAGTTGCCATAAAAGTCACCACTAATTTGAAAGCTTTTTTGTAACATCAGAAAAAAAACAAACAGCAAATGTGAAGGTAGGTGCATCTCAAAGGTATAGTAAGTTTATTGTTACAATGTTATACTAATTATTTTGTCGTTTTTTAGTTGTTTTCATTGTAGAAAGAACATCATAGCAAATTAAAAATAAACGAGCACAAGGAAAGTGTGAAAAGTCAACAGCAACTTGGTTGTTACTAAAACTAAAAAAAGGCTAAAATAGTAAAAAAAATATATTGTAAAATATCAAAGGTAAAATATAGAACTAACGCGAACTTTAGCATTAGGTGAAATGAGCAAAAAATAAATAGTATGGTGGAATAATAAAAAAAAAAATAATGTGATGTGTTAACCCGACCTACTGCGAGCAGCAGCAGTGTTATAAATTTGACAGCTAAACTTTCATTTGATATATTTTTATTGTTTGCCATATTAATTTTGCAACATTTTTTGGGTGCTTTTTTTTATTTATTTGCCGTTGGCATGAAAATGTGAAAAATGCGAAAATTCGTTTATATAATACTTGGGTCATATAACCGTAGGAATGATGTTTTATTTATTATTTTTCTAATTCAGTGGTCATGGTGTGAAAAATATTTTTTTCCTTTTTGGCAATTTCAACACATTAACATGGTTTGCAAAAATATTAACAACAGTTTATAGGTCATTAAAGTATGGCACATGTCGAGAGCTTTGCTTTAGTTCTTGAAATTTTCTACAATAAAATTTTTATGCTCGCGAGTGTGTCATTTTTATTTTAATAGTAGCATACTTTTTGGCTATAAACTATAGAAAAAGGCGGCATGTCATCATGCTTAACTCATAAACTTTATAGCTCGTAAACTGGATTATGAGTTGCATTTAAAAAAATGTTCGAAAGTCATTTTAAAATTATGAACAAGTCAAAGCACTTGGCGATCCCAAAAGAAGAACGTCGAGAGCGGAAAAGTCATTGAAAATGCTTAAAATGAAGCCCATAGTTACGATTGATATTATCAGCGCAGCTTAATGAACAAGAAATTTAAACGTCTATATTTTCAAACAAAGTTACTGCTTTAGGATATCGAGTAAGAACTTTTGCACCACCTTATATTAGATGGGTAGCAAATGTTGACCTACTTTTATAATACTCAATCAAAACAAGACACATTCTATTTGCTATGATTTTCTTATCGTATCAAATAATCTTCTGGGAAATAGTGAAATAAACTGAAACAAAAACGAAGACAAACTTTATGCTACGTACTAATTATTATGACTTAGCCTAGAAATATTACACCCAAAAAAAATAAGAGCAAGGCAATACTAGAAGTATGGGAAAAATATTGTTAGTATAATAAAATAAAGTACTTTAATTTTTATTTTTTTGGATTTTTTCGCAACAATATCGTTACAATTTCGGAGCAACTGGTAATGTTCAACATAACAAATCAGCCATAAATTGTCTGGGTCAAACTATTTACTAGTTTTTCTACGAGGTTGAAAACTGTTTGCAAACAATAAGCAATATCTACAAATGATTTTTAAGTGTATAAAATGAAAATAAATGCTGACGCGAAACAAAAACAACACACAACGACCAATAAGTGACAGCAAAATCAATATAAAATATTGAAATAAAAAACTATCAGAATATTGGTTTGAATAAAGTTGTATTTAAACAAAGTAGGCATTTGCATGTTATACGCAGGGTGGAAAGGAGGTTAGCGTAAGCCCAACAATCCGATAAAAGTTGGTAAGGTCCTTGTCATGTCATGTCGAGTCGCCTTGGTGCTATTTTTTTACATAACAATTATTTATTATGAAATTTGTCGAGCGTTTGTAAAGTTTGTTTGTTTGTCATGAATAATTAAGTAAGAAATATTAAGCGGGTTTAATTTAAAGAAAAAATTATAATAAAAAAAATGGACAAAAAATATTCAAACTCACCACCCTAGCAGTCAAAAATAACGGTCTAAAAGACTTTAACCTTATGATTAAAAAGGGGTCACAACGAGCAACCCTTCTTTAATATGAAGAAACGACGACACGTGGGCCAAAAATTTATGCACTTCAACTGCCGATCGAAACAGTCGCTTAACCACAATTAAAAGTCGACATATTTTGCCCTTAAGAATTTCATAAGAATGCTGAATTATTGGCGGGGTAAAAAATTTCAGAAAAAGAAATGAATGAATGAATTACAAGGGTAAAATTAAATGGAACGTGGAGCAGCACTCGATGGTTTGAGCGTCGGTTTGCAATTTAAATCAGTTTATTTTTTAATTTTGGATCAATAACCAGTTTCGTTGCTTTTCAATCATCCGATCTCTAAGAAAAATAATTTTCTACTTTACTGAAAAATTTATGCCAAATGACAACAAAAAATACTTAAAATCGTCCAAAATAATTTACCCATAAGTAAAAAAGAAATATCACACAGAAAAATCACCAATTTGAAGTCTCATTTACGGAGAGTTATTTGGGTGATATTCTCTTTTCTTATACATAGAAAAAATGGCATTAAAATCTGAAATGTCGAAAAAAGTTTAAGTAATCGTCCAAGATTTTGAACAAATTTTACGAAATGTAAAAGGCGATTTTTTTTATTATTTTTTTTTTGTAATTTTCAATAATTTTATATATGTAGTTTTTTAAGTTAAGTTACACAGAAACATTATCTATCTTATCTTTTGATTATTTTTCATTTATTTCTTAATTCTAAACATTTTTAGGATTTTTGTTTTGTTATTTATATTTTGGTTATTTTTATTTTACAATTTTTTTGTAGCTAGTTATTTTAGTTAATTTAATATTATTTTTTGTAAGTTTTAGTTTTTATTTCATCTTTTATTTTCTATTTATTTTATTTGTTTTATTTTTTTCCAATTCGGAAAATAATTTTCTTTTATTTTTGATAAATTTTAATTTTTTTGTTCAATTTATTCTAAATTTTTTTTTTCTTTTTATATTTTAATATTAATTTTTATTTAATTTTATTTTTTTTTTTTTGTAGTTTAGTTTTATTTAATTTGATTTTATTTTTTCTTAATATTTTTTTAATTCTTTTTTTAATTCTATTTTTTTTTTTGAATTAAATTTAATTTTTTTCTTTTTGAATTTAATTTTCTATTTTTAGTTTTTCATTAATATATTTTTTTGTTAACCTATGCATATTTAATTTCAAAAAATATTTTTCTAAGGTTTTCTTTAAAATTTGTATTTTTAATGGTCTAAAAATTTTGTTTAAGTTCTAGTCAATAGTTATTTATTTAATAAGCTTTTTTTTATTCTTTTTATATATTTTTTGGCGATTTCACCCACCCACTTCTCGGACTACTAGTTGGCGAATCAAGGAAAAATCATGCATACATATATTGATGGTCTAAAACGTTACGAACCTAAACCATTGCCTAATACAATTTAATTGCAAATTTTATTTTCAACTGTCGCCTTCATTTATTATAACTTTTGACATTTGTAAGACCATAAGCTTATCTCAAACCCTTTGCTTGTGCTCAAAGATGCTTATCGTGAGACAGTGGTAGCCGACAAATGCCACAAAAATTTTATGCAAAAATTTTAATGAATTTTACGTACTTCAAATTCCTGACACGCAAACTTTCCAAAGCAAATAAAAATAAAAGAGAATAAAAAACAACTTAAAGAAACGGCGCAATTTCTCAACAAGCAGAGGGTTGCAATTTATCTTCATCACTGCAGGAAAACTTCAACCGCAAAAATATGAAACCAAGAGCACTGCAGCCGCCATCACCACGTGGGTATTCTTTTTGCAAAGTTATAGTGTCTGTCGTAGTGGCGTTGTTACGGAGAAATAGAAGCAGTAAGTGAAAAAAAACAGGCAAAATTTTGTGAAAATGCGGAAAAACAAAACCCAAATGCGGGCACCACAACACAAGAAACCCCTCACCATTGTCAAGTAAAACAGTACAAAATGGAATGGAATGGAATCGAATAGTATGAAATAGAATTGCAGAATGAAATTAGTTTGGGGGAGAAGGGGTGATTGGTTAAGTGCTGTGTAAAGAATTCAGACAGCTTGCTGTGATAATACTGCTTCGGTGTGATTTTCAACTTGAGTTTAAAGTGGAAAATCACAAAATCTTAAAATCACATCAGGAATAAGTTTAATGAGCACAACACATAGCAACAACAAAAATTGCAGAGAATAGAAATAAAAGAAAAGTGAACTCAGGTTCAGTTCACAGTTCAGAGGCACTGCAGAATAGCAGAGATTTTAGTAGCGTGCGAATATATTGGTGCTTGAGGGAGTGAATGAACCCAATTGGAAATCAGTGGAGAAATGGCTTAGAATAATAAACAAAATGACCAGCTAATTGGCTGCCAAACTACTTTATATCGAGACTTAAGTTTTTCAGAGGCTTAAGACTATGAGGTGCTCCATGTGCTCCGTTTACATTGAGATTTTTGTTGAGTTTAAACTTGCTTTCAGCGCACCAGCGAAATTCTTTTTTATATACAACACCGGTGTCGATAAAATCAAGTCCTTCGTAAGATGACCCCCTTACGTTTAAACTTGAATCAGAGATTGCGGTAAAAAATTATAAGTTCAGCAAGCCCAACGCCTAAAGAGGAAACGTTAAAGGAACGCATTATAGCAGTTTAATGATCTTAAAAGCTGGAGTATTTCAAGTATCTGTTGCTGTTTTACCACACTCTTGTTGCACTCTTGTAACAGCGGTTGAAAGAATGTACAACTTTAAAATATTATTTTTTTTAATCGATTTTAGTAGAACCCATATTTACACTTTTAAAGCAAACAAGTTACACTTATGTAATAGCGGCGTTACGACTTGAAAGGTCTTTTCATAAATTATAGTTATTTGGTTTTAGTACATATTTAAAAAAATAACCTATTTTGAAGGAGCAAAACTTATGTAACAAATAGTGTATTGTTACACTGTGTAACACGACAGAAACGCCCACTTAAGACTTGCAACATTCGTGACACGATAAGTTTTGATACTTTAGTCCTGTTACACACACGATCAAAATATTCACTATCACAATTATGGATTGGAGAACTCAACCAATTAGTTTAACAGCGACTTATCAATTTTATGACTCACACATGTCCACAAATGTATTGTTATACTCGGCTTATGTCTTGTTACACTCTTGTAACAGATGCTATCAATCTTAAACACGAAAAATATATTTCTTACGCAATCAAATGGTGAAATCAGATGAGAATAATTGAATGGAAATAATTTCAACTCTACAAGCTTACTTAATATTATTTATGACACCTTTCACAAAATTTTCTACAGGGTTACCTTTAAGGAGTTACTGCGTGTGTGTCTGTGTATAAGTGTGGGGGTAGTTTTGCAGCTTAGATCACTAGTTCAGCACAGAGTTTAGTACTTTGCTTTAGTTTGAGTTCGGTTTGGTTCAATTTACTGTATACCATCGCCGTGTTTGCTTATGAATATGAATCACATCCGGTGACGACGATGATGATAATAATGACGACTTTGTTAAGCGCTGATTTTTATGTTGTATGCTATTGTCACTGAATTTTTATTAAGCTCTTTATATATTAATATCGGGGAGGATAAATGTTTTTTTATTATCAAAATAACAAAAATTTATTACTGTTACGGCCTTTTCGGTGATAGTTTTTCTAGCTGTGTCATATATTCCAAGAAAATTTTCAAGTATACTTGAACACAAATGCATAACTTTATGAACGTCGCAAACTTATACACTAAAACGAAGGAAAATTTATGTAGCAAATCACATAATTTTGTGTTAATTGTTCTTTGTTGCGGAATTTATTTATTTGTTTTGCGGTAATTGCTAAAAATTTGTTTAAAGTTTATTTGTGTGGGTGACTGATTTTTAGTTTATGACAATAGGATAATAAACGACTGTAAGAAAGTTGCCAAACTTTGGCATTTAATTGGAAAATACTTCGAAGAACATGGCGGAGCGGAACGGTGGCTACAGAAAAGTGGCGTGTCTTAAAGGATGAAATTATTACGAAACATTTTTTTAAATTAAATAGCAAGGGTTGCCCCCATGCCGTCAGGTTTCTATTCAAAATATTAAAGGTCAAAGATCACACAAAAAGATTTTTTGCTATTATCTCGTATCGTGCTGACCGAGAAGAAGTTCAGTCTGAACAAAAGTTGTAGACAATTTCCCAGAAAAGGGTTAAGTGCATAAGTTAAACCGTTTTAAGAATATTCAAAGTAAGAGGTTAATAATGGCTCTTGTTAGTTAAAACTAGCTAAACAGGCTATAAGCTGTAGTAGCTAAACTCTGTCATTACAATTAACATATTGCTTCGAATTTGTCCGACAATAGGTGTAGATTATGCGATTTTTTGTATAAAAAAGTAGGTATTCAAATATGCTCCAAAAGAACAACTGCCTGTCGTACAAGCAATTGAAAATGGCTGTGTTTTTATACCTTGCTTAAATTCAAAATAAGAGTTTCAACCACTTTTATTTATCAATGGCTCAGAATTTTCAAATATGTGATGGGTAAAACACATGTTTTATTACCTTATCACAACTTGTAAGAATGTTGCAGGTTTAAAGCCAACTATGTTCTCAAATTGTTTAAGCCCTGTGATGCACATTGATGCCTGTTTGTACTCCAAAATTTTTGACCGACTGTATATGTGTAAAATTTTCTTTTGTTTTATAACAATTCTTATCCTAATTTGCTTATCATGCTTTCATCAGGGTTTTGTCTTGTCAAGACTTTTGTGAAGATTTCTCAAACGGCAACAGTTGTCGTCGTTATTATCATCTTACATTATCATATGATCCACCACATCAGATGAGCCAGAGTTTTTACTATGCAACGTTTTGTTTGTAAATTTCGCTCATTATGTATCGTCGGAGGGGAGACCCATGGTAAAACTATTTACAACAATTTACGTCACCTTTCTTTTTTTTCACTTCCATTTCCATTTTTCATTTACTATTTTCTATTTTAACTCATTTTCTTAGCACTGCCTACCTTCATGGGCTTATGCTGTGACTCTAAAGCCGCCAACAAAAGTCGTTAGCCTCCAACTAAATCGCATTACCCCAAATCTCTTAGCTATTTTGTTAATATTGCTGTTGTTGTTGTTGTTGTTGTTGTTGTTGTTTTTGCATTCATTCAATTCCTTTATTCATCTACACTATGAGTAGGTATTTCTTTTTTTTTTTGCACAAAAGTTTTAACAGAGCAGAAACGACTAGTCGTCTTTTACACATGACGCTTTTGCCGCATAGTAAAACCCTCTAGCTGTGTACTCAGTTCAACTTGAAAAGGTATTTAATTTAATGTCTAATGACTTTATGACGCCATGCCATCGTCGTTGTGCCGTTGAAGCCGCGAATCATTTGTACACCAACAATTTGTTGACGCATTTTGTTGTGCAAACTTATTTTTTCTTTTATGTGATTAAGTGATGATTTGATGATTTGTTTGTTTCGCGTTAGCTTGCGGAAGAATTCGTTTTGGCTTTTTGCAAATTTTATTGTTATATTTTACTTCTGTTTTTTTAGTAATAAAAGATAAATGTACTGATTTTATCTTTTGAATTAAGCAAATTGGCTAGATTTTTTTAAAATTTATAATGTTATAAAAAGTTGACTGAATGAGATAAAATAAAGTTGATATCTTGAAAGTTATGACATTTATTAGGTGGGAGTTTTATCTGAGTTTAGAGTGTGATTACTTTTTGCGGCCATTGGTGAAATTTTACATTGAAGTAGAGGGTATAAGAATTAGCAAAAATTAACTAGGCAACTGTTTTCTAGGTTGCATCGAAGCTGAGATATTGCGATAATTTTGCTGTAGCAAATAATAACACGTCATCGACATTGTTAGCAATTGATAGTAAAGTCTAATATTGTTAATAGTTTTTAAATGATTTCCAATTTTACAGATCCACAAAAAAAAACACAGCTTTAAGCAATACTAGGAGTTCACAGCAAGTACAATCTGGAAGTGTTTTGTGTGCTAAAGATTAAGTTTTTTCTTAGACATTGCTAAGCATTTGCTGAATAAAAATTACTTTTTAAGTCATATAAAAAAGAAAAAATTCAATCAAGAATTCTTCATTAACTCAAGCAAAAAAAGATTTCAGCGTTCCTCAGCTGCTATTGTTATTAGAATTTCTGTGAATTTCTTACAAATTACATAAAATTTAATTTTTTCCCAAAAGAAATGGAACGTGACTGCAACAGCAAAGCGATGGATTGCATTTAAGCCAAGCGTTTATACCAAGTGTGTGGTGCGTGTATCATTCCAAGCGAAAGCAAGAAAAACACACAAAATTTTTGGACTCACCACAAATTGATGAATCACTTCAACGCAATAATTTCATTGCCGACTCTGTCGACTGTGGATGCAACAAAAATAAAGTAAAAAGGGAGAGAATTAATTATGGGAAATTTTCTACTTTCCGAAAATTTGAGGTAACAATTTAATGGAAAAATTTGTCAACTTCAAGTTGATGATCATAGCAGCTTTACGTACAAAAAGAAATGACTTGTAATATTTTCTTCTCGTAAGTGTTTTAAATTGGTAGGTGATTCGTTTGAATTTAGTGTCACCTTAATTTATGCAGCTATGTGTGGTTTTTAGTTGGACAGCCAAGCTGTTAAAGATATGAGGAAGAGGCCATGACAAATTTAATGTGAACGCAAAGTATTTGGATCGTTAGTCTATTAATTTATGCCGGCATAATTTAAATGTCTTAAGTATGTGTCATTAATTTGCTATCGATAATATATCAGATGATTTTTTGACATTTGTCCAAAGATTTATCTCAAGAACTTTGGACAATTGGGATAAATAGAAGTTAAAATTTGATTTATAGCCTCTTGGCATAAAAACAAAAATATTAATTAGAAAAGTTAAATATCACTCATACGACCTGGGTAGGGAATGATGATTCAGATTAAATGTAGTTTTTTGACGGCCATTAACAAAATTGTATATTATTGTAGCATTGTCAAAACTAATAAATATGTCTGGGAATATGCACTCTGAATTACATCGGAGCTGAGGAAAATTATTTACAAAAAAGATATGAATATCAAGCATCATCAGTCATATTATTTTGTGGAAATATTTTCTATACAAAAAAGTGAGCAATTAAAACAATAATTCTTAATACTTTTTACTTGGCAGAACACATCATTTGCTACTACTAGTAATGGAGTGGAGGCGTTTTTACATAATCAAAAGTCACACGTTATTGTTGTTGCTACTGCTGATGCACAAGCTTCCTGTTGGAGACAAGAGTCAACAACAGTAGTGCCGGTTACGACAACTGCAATAACAAGAACATACACAACTGTCAGCAGCAACAGCAACTGTGCAGCTTTCATGTGCAATATGTCGCACGTTTTGCCAAATGCTTTATTTGTTTATTTTGTTGCCACTGTAAACACCTACAAACACCAAACACAAAAGGCACAAACCAAAAAAAAAACAGCAACGACAGTGTCAACAGCAAAAAAATTGCAACAGCAAGAGAGAAAAAAGTAAAAATGAACGATGACAGCATGCGCCGGCGTTAATGGTTTCTAATGATGTCAACATTGAAAACAAACTTTTTTCTCGTTTGCTTGCTGGATGGCAACAAAACATGTTGCTAGAGAAACATGAGGCAGCAGCAGCAACAGCAGCACGTCATGCACATAAAATTTGAATTCAACGAAGGCACAGGGGCTCAAGCTCAAAGTTCGTATTGTATAGCGTAAAACTTATAATAAATTAAAAAAAGGCAAAGAAGTAAACGGAGCTAAACAATTTAATTGAGAAATTTTCAGACGTCGACTTCGCTTTGGTTTTGCTTGGTAATGAAGCGTTGTGCACAACCAACCATCCAGCCAGCTAGTCAGCCATTCATTTATTCATTCAGTCCATCCTTTAGCTGTTGGCAACAGGACAAACATTAATGACTTTGAAAATTCGCTAAAAACGTCTGTAGTTGTTGTTTTTGTTTCTTTTCGTAGTTTTTTTATTAGTTAAATTGTCTTCTTTTTTTGTGGCATGCAAAACTTTTTCCTGCCACAGACACGTTGTCTTATGACTCATCCACGCGAGTCTTTTTAATTTGTTAATTGTTGTTGTCGGTGCAATATTGTGCCATCCTCTTAGTGATATATTATTTTTACACAGTAAATAAAAAATTATTTAATTGATTAGGTATATGATTATTACTAACGCAACTACTAATTTTAAGTCTGTCTGCAAAAGAATTGTCGCATAATAAATCAGGATTGCAACTGAATTAAAGACAATGCCTTCAAAACTGTTTGATATAGAAATAAATTATCATACTTTAAATTTGCAAAAACAGAAATGAAACAATATATTGAAGCAATGAAGTATGTATGTCTGTAATAAAATTGAAGTATCTTAATTAAAATCTCTATAACAGAATTAAAGTCTATCTAAAGTAAATTTAAGGAATATACTTCAGTCTTTCACCAATAGAATTGAATCAATATCCTTCAAATGTGTCAACAATACAAACAAAGCAGTATGCTTTGGGCTGTTCATTCAACTTTGTCTAGATAAGAATCACGATGCTACACATCTGTGACTGAGGCCATATGTTTCAAATCTACATCAGAACTGAAGCAACATACTTCAAGCTCTTCTGCAATAGAATTCAAACAACAGAATTGAAGTATCATACTTCAAAGTCGTATATAACCGAAGTTAAGTCATTTACTTCCGCTTCAGATTTGTCTAGAAAATAAATGAAGCATCACATCATAGCTGTCTAAAACCGCAAATCTGTCAAGCAGCGACCTTCATGTCAGTTCATGCATACAATTTTTAAAAATTTTTGTCTTGCAATATCTTTTTTCCAGTGCCTGCTGCCAATTTAAAATTCACTACAAGTCTCAGCAATTTTTGTCTGCTGCTGCAGTCGCTGCTTCCTTTCGGCTTTTTTTCATTGTTGTTGATTGTTGTAATTGTTTTTTTTTATTGTTTATTCGCACACATCAATTGTTCACAATTGTTTTTTACATTTTTATCGCTAGCCATGCAAATTTCATCGCAAATGTAAATTTTGCACTGACAAAGTGATGCACACATATATCAGTATTGGATTAAAGGGGTGAGGGAGTTGATTGTAAGGGACAATATACGAGAAAAAAATTCAGACATAGCACCGATTTTTTTCTCCCAACGGACGTCTACTTATCCAATGTTGTTGCATCGCAATGGACGCCACTTTGACTAGACTCAGAGACAGCAACATTTTTTCTCAATCAAACAAAAAGGTTTAGAGCGGCACACAGATTTGGATACTTCTTTAATTGCTGTGACATTTGTGGCATGGCAGTTGAATTTTTGTGCCAAAACTTCATGTTGCTAAGACTGAGTTGCAGATAAATTTGTTGTATGTGTCCCATCTGTTATATGCTTTTATGTCTCAATTAAGTTTTATGGAGAAAAAGTTGTACGATATGAAATCAAAACCTAATTTTTTACTTATCGAGTGTGACATAAAGATTCGTTTAAAAATTTTTAATTATTCAGGCATAAAATTCGCCGTAAAATATTATTTTTTAAACAATACAAATAGCTTCATATACTTCAAAAAGTTATAACCTTTAGCGAAACAAAAGAGAACAAAAAATTTCATCAAAAGTTACTTCACTCCACAAACAACGAACTCAGACGTCATGGCGCTCATTTATCAGTGAATATAAAACTAAATTTAATTTAAAATAAAATATTATGCACTGCCCCCACTGACCAAACTGATAATCGAATATCACTCGCACCGTATGTTGTTAAGGTTTTGAAGTCTGGAATTTATGTTCACACTACAGGTCAAAGTTTTGAAAGATGATATGATGATCTTATCGATATCGACAACACAGCAAAATCATATCATTTCTATTTTATGGTGTCCAGATATAATTTTTTATTGGTAAATTGATCGCCAAAGTGTGCCTTCCGCTATTAAGATCAACACAGCCTATTTCCTCTCGAGACTTAATGCTGTTCGTATTTCTCTTTAAAAGGATAATTTTTCAAATCTCAAGCAAACACAAAAGACATATGTGCAACGCAAGACAAACAAACGAGATATCAAATGAACTTCTTATGCACATTTAAAAAAAAAAAATAAAACCTCTGTCTAGGAGGTATGTTATATTTAAAAAATTCCCTCAGATAGTGAGCGAAAGCGAATGACCCAATTGGTATATGAAGTCATCAAAATTTGCTAACAATATTTTATGGTAGGGAATAGGAAATAAACCATTAGTAATGTAACTAAAGTAACTTGGTTCTATGAATGGAATAATATCTAACTTTAATCATTAGTTAAAAATATTAACACGAAAGTTAAAAATTTTCGCGCAAAAACTAAAGCGAGATTAATAAATTTTATTATTCATTTCATTTAATTACATAATAAATTCGGTGCCTCGAAGAATATTCGATAGGAAATGTTGAGATATTCACAAAGTTCTTGTCAAACAGACAAATCATTTATGTTCCTGCGAAACCTCGAGTTAGAACTCATTGTGATTAAGCCGAATATCGCATACAGATTTGTAATCTCCAAAAGGAGAAGAATGTCAGCCGCTTATGTATACTTTCGCACACTTTTTTGCAAGCAGCCTAAATGATTTGACTGATGTCAACCAGCTATGGTACGGAAAAGAAATAATGCAAGAGTCATACATAAACGCAACATTAAAATTTTTCCTAATGGGATATTATTGAGTGATAAAACAAACTTTGAACTCACCTGTCGTATCCATATAAACAATTAATATGCTAAAGACTGTCGCAAACGACAGTATGCAAAGGGCGATCGGCAATAGTTGACGATATGGTGAGGGACCCAGCCTCGGATCAAATTTCTGCAGTTTTTTACATCCGGCAACATTATGATGATGTGAATGGTGATGATGGTGATTGTGGTTGTGGGGATATTCTTGTGTGTGATGATGCTGATGATGATGAGGATGTGAAGACGACGTCGTAGTCGATGATGTTGTTGCTACTGCTGCTCCAGCTGCTGCTGCTGCTGCCGCCTTCTGACAACAGTGATGTGATGTCGAAGGATTAACGTGTCTTGTCGGTGTGGAGAGTGGTGAAGATGTGGTGCTAGCTGATGGTGAGCTGCCAGCGCTGCTTAGACCACTGCTGGCACCGCAGCTGCCGCCAACAATGCCACAAGAGGTGAAGGACAATTGAGCAGCAGTATCACACATTGTCGCCGATGTTGCTGCTGCCGCCGTACAGTTAAAATGCTGATGTTGGTGTTGATGAAGATGGTGATGTAGAGTATGACTGCAACATGTGGCGGAGGAGACAGTACAAGACGAGCATGTTGAGTGTTGTTCCTGTTGCTGGTTGTTGGATGTTGTTCTACTGAAACGTTGCTGCACATGATCAGTTTCATCATTGGAGGAGTTGACTTTAGTGTTGATGATGTTAACAGCATTATCATCGTTGTCATCAAAACAACAATCGATCTGTGCAGTGCTTACACTTACACAATCATCATCATCATCATCAACAACTACCGCTGCAGTCCGATCAGGAAGTGTGGGAAAGATGACGGCAGCATCTGTATTTGTGGCGGATTTTTTTGTTGCTAATTTTGCATTTGATTTGGTTGGACTGCTATTCCCACTGCTGCCGGAGGCGCTTTTATTGGTGTTGGCTGAATTATGCCGCCTGTGATGACTTTGACTATTGCTGGAGGCTGATTCAGCGCGTTGCAGTTGCGCTGACGCTAAGGCCGGATGTGCTGAATAATCGGCTGTCATTTTAGACACTTGCTAAGTTAAGATGTGTGCTTCTTTATTCAAATAAAGAATCTTTTCAGTTTTGATAGAAAACTGCAAAAATTATTACGCGTGCACATGTTGTTAGCTACCGTGACATTTTTCGAGTTGCTGAATTAGCTACAATTGCGCTGAATTTCGTTGGTAATGAGCTGAATATAAGAAACTGGCGGCAATCTCAGTTTTTTAAGAGCTGAATCAACTGAATGGTGGCTGAATTGTTAAAAAAGCGCTGAATCAATAAAAAAAGCGTTGAATTAATATGAAAAGAACTGAACACGTTTAATGCAGCGATTAATTTAGTATTGAAGAGCGTTGAATTGATTAATTTGACGCTGAATACACACCAAACAAATTCTTTTGGTCGCTGTACTGTCCAAACTATGCGCTGAATGAAAAGCTGAATTGCTGAAAATAAAAATAAAAATTTTATTAATATTTTTTACAACATGCTTACAAAAGTAAATGCAAATAAGCGCAATAACACATATGTATAAAGGTACATTGACCTTTGGAGCTACCTATAAATGTACAACCCAAATCTAAAATCTGTTGAATACCTTCCAAGGATATGCAAGAAATGCATATGCAGCAGCAAGAATGTGTTTTAATTTAAAATTTTTTGGATAAGCGAAAAAAAAACATTTCAATGAAAAAAAAAATAAAATAAAAGAAAGACAAAGCCGAAAAGCAACTGACAGAGCTGGCATATGAAAAATGAAATAAATTCAATGCGCATGGGTAAGCAACAATAACAACAACACAGAATTCCAAGACTGCTTAAGCCACCACCTGTCAAACATAGAAGAAACAGAAGTGGATGAAGCAAACAAGAAAACACCAACAACAGCAAATTTAACGATCCTCAAACAAAAACTAAAGGAAAAATATGCTGTACAAAAGTAGAGTTCAAGTCTGATCGGTATTTTGAACTAAATTAAAAAAGACAGAAATATGCCAGAAAAAAAAGAAAAAATTCAAGAAAGTGTACAGAAGAGCGGTATGAACGAAAAACACACATAACATAAAACACCAACAAACAACATCAACACATTGCTCAAATGGTTGCTAACTTGTATGCGCCTGCGCAACAGACGGTGGCAAAGACGGTGGTGTCGATCGAAGCAATCGTCGAAGAAAAGGAACAAAAAATTTAAGCCAAGTGGCGTAGAGCGAGCGCTGCTGAAGAATGAGATCAAGAGCAACAACAATAACAACAACAAATGCTGTAGCAGACATCGGCTGGAAGCAGATGTTTTCACGGCAGACCCAAAAATATTGGTGAAAAAAACGAGCCTGAAAAAAGAAGACCAGAAAAAAAACATTTACAAGATGCTTCAAAAGTTTTATGAACCATAAAGTTTGTTGAACGAATGGAGGTTAGAAGTCTGTTGTTGAACAGACGTCTGGACAACCATAGTAGTTGTGAATGGCACAGAGAGAGAGAGAGAGAGAGAGAGAGGGGGAGGGAGAAGAAACAGCGATTTTTTTAACGAGTACCAAATTGCAGGCTTGAGGCAAGGCAACAGCTAATCTTTTGGGTCTACATTACTAGTGCCACAGTCTTGAGGGTTGCAACCAGTCATTTGCGTTACGATTTGTTGCAATTTAATTTTGTGTGTTGAAAGGACTCTAGACCTGGATATACACAGATTCAGTTTGAACGTGCGACTGTTTATAACTTTTAATTTCACATAAAATCATTATGACGTGCTTCCCCAGCACTTAAGATTATGGGCACAATCGCAGGAATAAAGAGTGTCCCAAAATTTAAGCGAGGTAGCTTTACAAAATTAAAAATCCGCTAAAAAATATAGCCCAAAGAAAGACAAAAAATTTCCACGAAATCGAAATCACTCACTTCATTTACTTTCTTTCTTCAAGTCCAAAGTATGTAATATTTATGGGATGACTCCAGCGCAATGCACCGTGTTGATTACAATCAAGAGATATTGATTAAAGAGAAGGACGATAGATGTGGACCTATGTCTGTGATAACTTTCTTGAGTCCACTGATGTAAAAGCTTTTGGGAAAAATACTCGCAGAGTGATTGTTTCACAAAATTATCACGGAACAAATGCCCGAGTATGATGGGAGAACGACGGGACTGATGGGACCAATTAACGAATTTCTCTCGAGCATATCCCGTTATATTTATAGAAAAAAGTCAAGAGACAAACATTGTCATCTTAAAGCTGAACTCATTGATTCTATCTTTCGCTGAGTAACCCTCTCAGAACGTTGTACAACAGATAAATTAAGAGATAGAAGTTTACTATGCTATTTGTATAAGCTATAATGGAGAGCACGGTGCTAAATTGCAATGGACTGGTAATTATTTGGGTTGGTGACCATTCTTTTAAAACACAGGCCAACCTTCGAATAGTATATAAAATATTGCTCAATAACCGAGTTAGTTTTGAGGCACAGATTCTGGAATTTTATTCGGCTCCGCGGTTCTGTTAATGTAAGTATTAACAAGGATTTTTTTTACGCACGGCTCTAATCTGAAATTAAATAGTCGATAAGAACAGTGGCTAAAAAATTGTTCAATTTGTTGAATGAAAGAGAAACAAGAGAATCACGGTGCAAAGAAGTTAGGCCGAGGCCATACATATGTTGTGTTTAATATTTGGTACTGCTTTTTCATAGAATATGATTATTTGTCGCGTCAGGGTCGTTTTTTTTTTTACAAGTTCATGTATTGTTGTTTTTGTAAAGACATTATCTTAGCAACTTTAGAATCAATTTCGATCTAATGAATTAACATTGGAAAGGCGTCATTCAAAGGAAATTCATGAAATACAAAACGGGAAAAAATAAATTTGATGTTCAAGTGTTTATAAAATTATTCATATAAATTTAATATTAGGTACTTCAGATGAAGAAAATCTGTTTTATAACTTTAAAACGTTACGTGACAAAGACGTCATTGAAAAAAATCACATATTTGCTGTAGTTGATTGTTTTTTTTTAGTTCCTATTTCAAATTAAATGTTTTCAGAACTGGAATTCGGTACTTTTCAAGCACGGATATTTTATAAGTCTTTTGCATAATTGAGGTCTAAGAAAAGCCATTTATCCTAGGGTCATATAATAATGAAAAAATCAATTTTATAATAATGCAGCAAAACCTTAGCTAAGCCTTTAAACAAACGTCAAAATGTAGAACAAACATAAATCAAACCCATTTCGCCTATAAAAATAGGCGCCTAGCAGCAGGTTTTATTTTAAATGATTCCACAATTTTCACACAACTTGCCACAAACAGACCGACAACAAAAGGAAACTATACTATAGACCATTTGCAGTTGGTTGTTGCCAAGTGCGGTATTTGCTGCAGCGGACGACCTGCATAAAACTGTTTTGATTTTGCATTTTTTTATTTTTTATATTTATTTCATCTGTTTCACTCCACACGCCATCAATTGGTTTTTCTTTTTACTTTATTTTTTAGATCGATATATATATAAAATAATATCTATATGGTAAACGTTTTTGCTCCTTTTCAGCTTGAACTTATCGATAAAATAAAATAGCACTACAAAATATCAGTTTGCGCGCTACAGCTATAAATTCCGGCCGGCCGCAGTATTAAAACTTTTAATTCGAATAAAATGCTGAATGTTAAATGTTTAAGCAACAAAATTACTAAGTATATAATAATGTTTATTATATTACATGCAAGGTAATTAAAATGGCATTAAATAAAGAAGACGAAACAGCAGCACCTGCATTAGTAGCATAGTACTCGCAGTAAAATACAAAAAAAAGCGGCGTGAAATTAAAATCAATCGTTGCACTTCCACATATAAAATGCAATGAATGAATTCGTACTTATAAAAAAAAATTTAATTAAAATTGAATTAAAAAAGCAGCGAAAAAACGCAATGTTTTTTTCTTAATTTGAAAGTGTTGAAAATTGTGAATGGCTTTTGGGTTTTGTTGCATTTTAATTAAATTTTTAAGTTGATTTTTATGTAAATTTTGGCACCATGAAATCGCATTCGAATTGTGCAAGCAACTTCAGAAGCTGTTTGCAAACTTATGGCATGCACTGTTTTTCTGGTTACGTTTTGCTATTGTTGCTTTATGTTAAAACTGTAGGTGTTGAAAAGTTTTCAATAAAATAAAATAATCTTTTATATGTTTTGATAACTGCGGGAAAGTTGCGCAGTACTAAAATATAAAGCCTTAAATTATTGCCAGGCTAAAGAGTGTTGAGCATGTATTTTTTCAAAAATTTATAATTTTTTAATTTGATTTTTAGTGTAAATGTACACAGGATTAAACAAATAAACACGTTCGCAAATGAAATATTTGAAATTTTAATGTTATTGCTAGCTGGAAACTACAGAGTTGAAGCATGTTGAGTTTATATCAACAAAGTGAAGCCAATGTTGCCGAGTTCAAGGAACTTTGCTTAGCTATGTATGCAACACTGTTTAAGCAATGCCGCTTTAACTCTATATAAAACAGAATTGAAGCAACGTTCTTCACCGCTATCTATAAAAGCAACAATGTCTATCACCTCTGTTTATAGTGAAATTGAAGTATTGTTCCTGGCATTTGCTTTAAACAGAATTGATGCAATTCATATTTACTTCAGATCTATTTTAAACAGAATTGAAGCACCATCTTTAACGTTTCAACAAAGCGAAATTGAAGTAACGTCCTTCAAATCTTATAATGTGGTATAAAAACAACGTCCCTAGATTCTGTGTACAACAAAAACTTTATCTGAAGTTCTTTAACTCTACTGTAAACAGAATTGAAGCAACACACTTTAACTTAGACTTCGTTATGTTGATTGAAGCAACATTTATTATTTGTCTTAAGCAACATCCGTTAAAACTGTACAAACAGAATTAAAGCAACGTTCATCAACTCTGCTTAATTCAGTATAATATATCTTTGAAACAATATCTACAACTCTATCTTACTATTAACTAAAGCAACATTGCTCGATTTTACTTTTAGTAGAATTGAAGTAACAAACTTCAACTCCGAAAAAAGCAGAATTGGAGCAACGTTCTTGAACTCTGTCTTAAAGAATTCAAGCAGCATCCTTCAGATCTGTCCAAAACAGAGTTAAAGCAACGCTCTTCAACTCAGTATAAGACAGAGCAAAAGAAAGATCATTCAAATCCATCTAATACAGAACTGAAGCAAGTTACTTCAACTGTACCTAGAACAACATGCGAGAAATATTTTTAAATTTAGTCTTAAACAGAATAAAAGCGATATCTATCAACCCTAACTAAAGCAGAATAGAGGCAACGTTATTCGATACTATTTAGAGTCAAATTGAAGCATCCTACTTCAATTCTGTCAAGACAACGTCCTTCAACTCGATCTGAAACGGCATCAATATGTCTAATTGCAACAACACAAACGTAAGTTTTGTAACTTAATTCGTGGAATAAACTGTCTTTAACTTTAAGATATTTCTTACTTAATTTTTATTTTTTACCAAGAATTAATGCAGACAACATTCCAAACAACATTAAGCAATTTAATACATTGCAACAACGTTAGTTTGTTGTATTTGTATGGTTGGTCTTCGCAGTCAATGGCAAAAACACTCGTAAGAATGGAACAGCAACAACAAAACTAACAATAGCTACATTACATACTGTTGTTTTTGTTGCAAGCAGCAATGTATAGTACAATTGTTAATTATCGTGCGTTAAATGTAACATACTGTGTATGTGCTGATATTTCTTGTTCTTCTCCGCGTGTACTAGTATCCTAATCCTTCTAGTGAATTCATTCTCAAGTTAAAGGTATGTAGCTTCTTTTAACTGCCACCAACAGCAGCAACAACAACAACAAAATACTTGCAACAAACCTAAGAAATGTACTCAACCATGGCACAAAGTGCGACGGCATGCAAAGGTTTTACGCTCTGTTGTTGTTCATAGTGTTTTAGCGCTACACGGGAAGAATTTACTACGAAATCTGAGTTAAGAATATTTTAAATCAAATTTTGAAGGACCATTTTGCCACAAAAATTTGCACCTATTGCTAGCTATATTGCAGCAGTCTAAGATATATTCAAAAGAGTTTTGCCCATCAAAAAGGAGAAAAGATTATATGATCTTCTGTTTTCAAAACTCTTTGGAAATCTTTTTTTCTAATTGAAAAAAAAAAAGTTCTTGTTCGAAAAAAATTTATTGGGCGACTGATTGATTTGCAAATAATGAAATTCAGTGACAAAATATTATACGGTATGGTACAGTACGGTATCGCTAAAAACTTGCTTATCATTTCTCATATTAAGTAAAACCCATAATCGTATTTTGGACGATTTATGTAAAACATTCAATTTTTTTTTGTGAATTAAAATTTCTCTCAGTGCACACAAACCTTAACAAACTCTACTATCTTAACAAAGTAAAACCTTTCTTTCTTACCTTTGAAAAATGCGAACTCCATATGGTCTTTATTTCTGTTGTTGTTGTATTGTAGTTGCTGGTGGTATTGTTTTTGTTTTACTTTATACGCTCAACTTAAAAAATATTGCTATAAAAATGAAATCAAGCAAAAACGAAAACGAAAAAAAAAATAAACCTCCAACAACAGACAGTACAAATGCAATAAAGAATGAGAAGAAACTTGTGGAATTCGCTCTGTTCGTAGGAATGAAGTAGAATTCTTTATTCTGGTAGCGCAGGACGCTGTTGTTTTGAAGACTTAAGTGTTGCATTTAATTTTACATTTTGTGCATGTCGGTTTTTTTCTTGTTGGTTTATCTATGAGTTCTTGCCTGCTGCTGCTGTTACATTCATTTTAAATGTTGCCGTGCGGAAGGACTTGCACTGGAACGTGCTTATGGTCCACTTGCATGCTTGGCTGGTTCATGGTTTAATTTATGCTATGCATTGTTGTGTTCTGCTATGCTGTAAAGTTGTATGTGACAAAACTGTAAGGGTGGACAAAACACCATCCATATGTTACTCTTTCTTTGCGAGTTTTTTTTTTACTTTTCTTTAGGTGCTCCTAGCCAAGCCTTCGTATGTGGCCCGTTTTTCCTGTTTATGGCGTGTCCTTAAACAAAACGTACGAAATTCTTTATTTTGCAGAAAAGTTTGTCACCATGGTATTTAAAGAATGGAATTATTTTTTAATTTGCTAGCAACATTCCTATTATACCAGTGAAATATTTTTAATATTTTCAAATTTGTCACGTTTGCCTAGTGTCCAATTTGTCGATTTTTTTTTTTGTAGCACTTTTTATATTATTTGATAGGGGAAAAAGAAGCTTTGCTGCTTTCATTTTTTTTTAAACTTTACATTGATATAGAGATAGAATCCGACGAAGATTTTTTTAAGTTTTATTTATTTTTAATTTTTCAAATTTTTTTTTGTAAAATTTTTTAAAATTTAAAAAAAGTTATATATAAACAAGTTAACTTTTCTACAAATTTTTTATTTTTTTTTTGACAAACTCAACTGCATCGCACACAACAGCCACGAAACCTGTTTTTATTTTACGAGACCTCATTGCAAAGTTATTTTAGCATTTCCTATTTTTCCCGCCTATCAGCAGCGCACTTATCACATCTTATCGCTCGAATAAATTTTATTGCAAATGCAAAATGGCCTAGCCCTACCTCCCCCCGTTGTGTTTGTGCAGTTTTTGTTACAATTCCTTGTTACCGCACAAATCATGCAATCATGATTTTTATTGTTAGTTTTCTTGACTCCCGTCGATTGTCAGCCGGGTAGAGCAATTTAACGGTCATATAACGTGGCTTAATAAAGTTAATACAATTTTCTCTTTTTAACTGCAAGTGCTTTAGATTTTCGGCCAACATGAAATGCATTTTCCTGGTTGCCAAGAAATTTATTACTTTGTATGATATGCTTCTCTTTTGCATGTGTATGGGTTATACTTTTTGAAATCTTTTTTTTTATTATGGTAAGATAATGCCTTTGACAATATATAAGTTTTCTTATTTCATTATTATTTGGTTTGAGTATCATAAAAATCGTCTACAATTTCTTGTTACTGCTGTTGTTTGTTCGCAATTCATATGGCGAAAATTATTGCTCTTTTGTCTGGGATTTTATTGCTTTTCTAAGAAATTGGAAAGTGATTTCGGAAGTTTTCCCTATTGTGCTTGGCAACGAGGAAACTTTTAACATAAAGTTTTCGTATTTGTGAGTGGAAAAGTGTTGGACTAATTGTGACATAAATTTCTTTCCTCATGGCATGGATGGGATTATAAATAAGTATCGTAGTAAGTTTATTAAAAATAATTTATGCCAATTTTTGTATATTTATATCTTAATTTTACAAAGATTATGTGAAGATTCATTTGATTAAGTTTTTATTCACGATTTTCAAGTAGTTAAATCATATATATCCATTGCTAGTCATGTGAGGCCAACTTAAGACTTCAAGATAAAATTTCAACGGTTAAGTTTTCTTATTAATTCTATTTTTAATCACAAAAATGTATACAAAAAGTTGGTTCATCGAAATTTATTATGCACACACATATTAGTTTAATCTTTTTTTAATGCAGAACAGCCTTTGCTCAAAATATGTGTTTGTTTGTGCACGATTCCTTGTCGAGCAATGTACGCAAGAATGCTATCGCCCAATTCGCTTCGATTTTTGAATGCAGTTATTATTTTCGATTAACGAAACTAAATTTAATACAAACATTTTTTCTTGTCTTTTCCTTAAAACTGATCCTTAAGTTAAAAATAAGAAATCCGAAACACAATAAAAGCCAGCTAAATAAGCAGCAAAGAACGAAAAAAAAAAGAAATACGCTCAAAACGCCAAAGCTGAGCTTAGATAGAAGAAAGAATAAAACAATGTAAATACTATCAGCGGAATGAATTGTAGCATAGGGGGAGTTCGAGGAGACAGCATTGAGGCAATGCGAAGCAACCAAGCAAAGCATCAAAACGAATTGAAACAAAAAAACAACACAACATTGGAATAAACTAAAATAGTTGGTAAGAACGTTAACTGATGTTCACTTGGCGAAATAATAAAAACTAACAGCAACAACAAATACAAAAGATATAGCTAATTAAAATAACGTTTATCATGGTGCATGGTGATCAGATCTTAGAGGCACAAAAATTATATGAAATCGGTGCAAGAACGCATTCCAATGTGCGGTTTAAGTCGAGTAAAAGTGTACAGAGACAGAGCTATGGAATAAAAAATAAGCCAAATAAATAAATTTATCAGTAAGTCACAAATTCCAAAAAATTTCATTTTCCGCTTGTCAGAGTTTGGCTAAATTATCGGCACTAGCGTATCTGCTTAGATCTTTCGTTTTTATTAATCAAATTAGTTCTAATGCTACCTATCATCTGTCGATCTCTATTTTAATTTTTATTTAAATTCAAATTGCTTAGTCACCAAGGATTATTCAAACAAACTTTTTGTCACAATGAGGTTTTATTATTCAAATGAAGAATATAGTAATGACCTCGATAAATATACCACCCCCAAATAAAATACTAAAGGCGCTCAAGCGCTTTCAACTTTATCAGCATTTGAGCCAACTTTGACACGAACATTGATATTTGTTTATTTCAATCTAAAAAAAAAAAAATGAATCCTCTAAGTGCAAAGTTTATGTAAAAATCGTTAAAATAGCAAGGGTTGAGCGTTTTAAGGACACACCTGTCAAGCTGCTTTACAGCAGTTATGTTTTCGCAACTGTTGGATACACGGCAAGAATTCTACATTACAACATTTATTTACAATTTTTTTAAGAAAAAAATGTTTCCAATTTTCTTTAAAATAACAAAACTTTTCTTAAAATATGAAATCGTTTCTTTAAAATGAGATATTTTTTCCTTAAAATAAGAAAATTTTCTTTAATATAGGAAAATGTTTTTTCAAAATTAAAAAAAAAATTTCAAAATAAAATATTAAACTTAAAATGAAAAGTTCTTATTTGAAATGACAGTTTTTTACGAAATTTTTTATATTAAATGATAATCATATGAAATATTCTACAATAACTCGAACCCAAATTATTCTTAGAAGTAAAACAGGCGGTTTATAGTTCGTAGAAAAACAAGAAAACTATTTCTTTTAATAATAAAATTTTTAATTGATACATGAAAATTTATTCCTATAAAAAAAATGTATTCCTATTAGAAAAACTTTGTCAAACTTTGGAAGTTTTTTTTTGATGAGCTATAAAAGTTGGAGAGATTTGATCAAGAGATGAAAATCTTTCTTAAACTTTTCGGTTTTAATTGTTTCAGTGTGCTATAGTGATATAATATGTGAAAATAAAATTTTATTTATGAGTTTTCTCACACAAACAAAAGTTTCAAAAGAGGTGTTTTTTTTTTGCAAAAATGGGATCGAATTATGCATAGTAACATAAACCAAGTCATGACCTGCGTGCTTAAAGGTAGCTAACTTTTGTTTCTTTCAACTTTTTTCTTTTTTAAGTTTATAATTTTTGCACAAAAGTTGCCAAATTTTATTGGTGTTGCTAGCTATTTCTTTTTTGTTTTTGGTTTTACACGTGCTACATAACATTTTCTGCTGCCGTGCAATAAAACGGTCACACACCTTTCACAATGGCAGCGGTAGGGTTGCCTCATTTGTGTAACTTTTTGCACCCAATTTCAAATTAAACATATGCAAAAAAAAAAAGTTTCTATCATTTGTTATTTAAGTGAGAAAAATAACATTTGTGATACTCTTCATTATGAGGCTTATGAGAATTTCGTTTTTTAAAGTTAAACCATATTCATATTTTTTAGCAAAGTATGAACAATTTTATATTTTATAAATATAAGAACTGCTCATAATTGACTTCATTTATCAAAACTAATACCAATTGCCAACTATAACGTTTTGCTTTTACCACTTAGCAGCAGAATGTAGCAAAGTTCATAACTCAACATCTTAATTGTGTTGAACAACTCCTTGACTGTTTGCTGCCAGTGCTTATCCTTGCTTATCCTCCATACTTGTGTCAAAGATTTATTACACGACTAAGATTTGTTGGCATTTTTTATCGTGTGCCATTTTTAATCTTAACGTAATAGTGTTTTTTCCCCACTCCATATAAAAGGGATTTTATTATCCTACCATAATTTTTATTTTTATTTTTTTTTTGTCTTTCACCCCATTTAGATGTCTGCTTACGATAAATGCGCCATCTTTTAACTGACAACAATCTGAAATTTATTATTAAATTGAATTGAATTGACCCCAACTACCTTTTCTCAGGGAATTACTTAAAGTCAATTTTTCTTCAATGACTTTAAATTGAACTTGCTTGCGCAAGGGTGGCAGTGTTATGCGAAAATTTAGTGTAAGCAGGTGCATTTCCATTCACGTTGCTACAAAGTATTTAGTTGGTGGCTTGCATGTTACTATTACTCTTTTTTTACTACTTTTTTTTCGCTGTGCATGAAATGCATGCATTTTTCTTATTGCTTTTGTATCCTTTTTAGCGCGCGTTAACTCCACCGCTGTCAATTTTCATTTGCTTTATTGATGTATTTGCTGCTGGTGCTGCTTTCCGTGACAGCACTTTATTGTATTGCATTAAGTTGACATTTATTGACCTGCCATTTTTTTTTTTGCTACTTTGTTTCCTCATGCCGTGTTTACTCTACTTTACATTTGTAAAAAAAAAGTTCATGAATATCGCAAATTTATTGATTTTGTTGGATTAGCTGATAGGACTGGGTGTATGATAATTTATAGACAATATAAGTGAAAAGAAAATTTTAAAAAATTGATTCCTCATTGAAAACATTTTTTTGCTGCATTAATAAATGTTAGTAGTAGTTGTTAATTGACAATTATAGAAAATAGTAGTGAAGACTTAAATGGGAATCAAAGTGTCAATAGCAATAAAAAATGTGTCGAATGCAATCAAAAGTAGCCAGTAACTTTCAAAAGTACTCATCAGTAGTCAATTGTTGTCAAAAGTAGAGTAATAAAAGCCATTGCTGTCAATAAATCTAAATGGTAGCCAATAGTTGCCAGTAAGTCATTGATGGTATTGAAAAGTAGTGGTTAATGGTTAACAGTAACCATACCAGCAGTGCAGTGGACTAGCAGCCAATAGCAGCAAGTAACAGATTAAGAAGTCAATAGCCATCACTTAAACTCTGCAGCAATCAATAGTAGGCAACAGTTGTCAATAGTGATCAATAAGAGTCAATAACAGCTATTAGTAGTTAATGAGAGTTAGTAAAAGACAGTAGGAGTATGTGGCACTAAGAAGCCATAATGAGTAGTCAAAAATGTTCAAAATTAGTCAATAGTGGACCAGCAATCAATAAAAGTCAATAGCAAACAATGGAAGCCAACAGCAATTAAAAGTTGTATAATGGTAAACAGCAATAAATAGTAGTTAAAGCACCCAATGCGAATAGTACTCATGACAGTAGTTAATAGTTACCAAAAGAAGTAATTTGATACAACATTTAAAATAAGCCCGACTTAGCTATAGCGTAGATCACCTTTAGTTCTCAACAGATCTATGCAAAAGGGAAACATATCAGGCTTAGAAATTCATAATTTTTGGCTTAAAAGTCACTGATGATTCAAATATGCAATGAATATAATTAGTATGACCAGCTTTAGCCTCTTTTTTTTGTTGAATCAATGATTGTATAGTGTAATTTTTTTGGTGTTAACACACACTGCACTGAACAGTGAAATATTTGTAAAAATATTTACTTCTAAGAATTTTTTTACTTCAACAAAAGTTTTTTTTTAATGTAAATAAACTTTTTACAGAATCAGGTAGTTTTTCATTTAGTTCTTGAAAAATATGACTAACGTTGTACTTCAGTTTTTGAGCTAAAAAAAATCCAAATAAAAGTGAAGCACCAAAAATCTAATTTTTTACTGTCCATTTTCAATTATTTACGCATAACGCCCGCGCGCTCGAGTACAGCAGCAGACGTTTTAAATTCTTCAATTGACCATGAGTTCATAGTGAAAAATTTCCATTAAAACAGAAAAAAAAAATACAGCCGCAACAGCTGCTGTCAATGTTACGAAAAACAAAAACTGATTTTCCAAAAAAATTTATAATTTTTCATTATGTTAGGCGGCACGGCATATCTCTAGGAAATGCGTTTACAAATTGTATGTTGCATTTTACTACATAGGCTGCTGCATGCTACACTGAATGTCGATGCTGCTGTAGTTATGAATTAAACTGCAACGCATGGTTGCTGCATTTCCAATTTTTTTTTTTTTTTTTTTTTGTAGCTCAATTGTACTTGTTGTCTAAACATTTCGTCGTCAACAGCAACATCCATCCCTAGCAGAAACAGGCACTGTAAATATTGTAGAAAATCTGGAATTTCGGTTAAATAAACAACAATTGCAGTTGCTGTGTTGTGTACTTTCTCTATATATGGGCTTACAGCTTATGGCAGTAACATCATTAAAATTTTCAGTCTATTTCAAGTTTTTGATCATACTTAAGTGACAAGCGTTTTAATGCACATCTTTTTTACGAAAATTTTTATTTCCAAGCTTTAATGTCTTTTTATATGTTTTTTTTAAATTGTGATAGCGAGACAGTTTATTCGCATTATTCTTCTTTTTATCAGTTGAGTTTAATGTTTGCTTTGTTTAAAGCGTCTTTATATATTTTGGCGGTTTATAGTTGGTGCTTACTGGGTCAAATACATTTAAAACGAATAGGATATTTTTTGACCTATTTTGGAACAGTTACATGGTACAAAAAACAAAAGAACACATTACAAAACGTCTGTTTTCAAACTGCGCTATTTAACATAATTGCTTTGCCTGCGAAATCTTTGAGGTGCGCACTCTTTCGAATGCGTACTCTTTTAGATGCGTACTCTTTTGTATGCTTACTCTTTCGGATGCGTACTCTTGTTAGGACTATGATTGCGTATTATTAAGAAGATGTACACTATGAGTCCTTGAAATGCTTACTTTTTAGGATGCGTGTTCTTCTTATACGTACTCTTGAGTTTCGTATTCCTTGCGTGCCTAATTTATAAGCATTTCATAGTCTATACTTCATAGCTCAATATGCATAAATCAAAATGATATCTGGATAAAGCTTTTGCTCATTAGTTATGAGTATTTAGTCATCAGTCCCAGACATCCTAAAAAAGTGGGTAAGCCCAATTTTTCAGAAGGAGTTTTACTACACCAATCAATAAGGTTATAAATGGGTTTCAGAAAGAGAGGTGGTGCACCACATATACTCGTTTTGCCACACTTTATTAAGAAAAATTTTACAGCAGTAGTTCCAAAATCCATTTTTAACCTTTCCTTTCAATTGTTACAACTAGTCTTTTTGTTTTGTTAATCGTGAAAAACCATCTATTTTTCCATTGATTGAGAAACGGACTCAAAGCGGGTTGAGGTATCCGAAGTCCATATATGCGATTTAAAAATAAAATGGTCTAAGAATACAATCTTATATGGGTCAGAGCGACTTGTGTGATTTCAACATCTCATTTATAGCAGTCCGTTAACCGAACTTTACAAATTACATGTGCTTACGAACTCGTCGAACATATTTAGGATACACGTGTACTCAAAGTTCGTATTTTTAAGCGCACGTTCTTCAAAGCATATATGTACGTGAGATTGTTACACTTTCAAATTTAATTTTCTATAGGTAGAAAACTATAGTTGCTGAGTTTTTGGTACATTTTCAATATAGGTACTACGAATTTTAAAACATTTGCCTCACTTGCCACATGTAATACGAAAAACAATGGACAAGTTTTATAGATAGCTCAATTAGTAAAATAACTTAAATACAAGTAAAGGCAGGAATCTAATAAATTTGTTATCTATAATTCTGTTAACTTCAAAACGCCTTTGAAAACAAAACAACATCCAAGGCACACATTCCGAACGATAAAAAAACAAAATACAACAACTAAGAAGGTTGGCCGCAAAAATCAGTTATCTGGTTGAATTCCACTCTAACCAGGTAATCAGCAGAAATGATTAAATATCGTCTGGCGTGCAGGTACAAACGACTACAAAATCAAAAGAAAAATAGCCGGCATAAACATTTACAATTTTGACCAACAACGAGGTAGGTTGGTAAGAAAAAAAAAGTGATAATAATCGTAAAAGAAAGAAAGAAAAATATAGAAAAAATACTGAATCCTCAAAATAAGAAAAGCATATGAAGAAGGATAAAAATAAAAGAAATGATGTTGAGTGTTTCAGGCATTTGTAAAAACAAAACACAATAAAATCTTTGAAGAATGGCAACTAAAAAAGCATAATAATTCATTTTATCAGGATTTCTTAAAAAAAAGAAGTAATTTGAGATGAAACACTGGAAAACAAAATGAAAAATACTGGATAGAAGAGAATATAAATGAGAAGATTTCTCAAAAGTGCAAAAGGTGCAATTCAATACTCAAAATAGGAAATAAACTACAATGCACTAATATGATTTTTAGGCAGTTGGAAATGAAATTTAAATTCTTGAGAAGCAAAGCGCAACAACAATAACAGTGGCAGGTGACGAATATCTACTCATTGAATGAATGGGAGAGAAAACAACTGCAACACGCCTACAAATGCTGCATTTGTATGATTATCATTAGAAAAATACGCTACACTATGCGGATTTACTTAAGGGTGCTTCTTGCCACTACTATAAGATAAATGCAACAGGAACTACAAGGCTGTTTGTATATTAATTGGCTGGGGAGAAAATATAGACAGGACATGCATACATACTCTCAAAAGCAGCAAAATGGTAAACACGAGATATCGGAACATATTTCAGTACAGCAAAAAGTTACTTTAACGAGTGGTCTTTGGCTGTGCGTTACTAATATCTACTTGTGGCCCCGAGGCACGTTCATCCCTTCGAGTATTTTCCACAAAAAAAAAAAAAAAAAAAAAACAAAAAACAAATTGCATTATTTGCTTCATGTTTTTCTTTCTACTCATGAGATATCCAAATGATGATAGTATTTTTAGTTCAGACAGCATTATTGTATCAATGTATTTGTCCCATTAGACTCATTTTGATTGAGGAAATTTAACGCAGGTGGTTGTATCATAGTACAAAAGTGAGTGACTCAAATTGCAATTGTGCCTTATACCAAGAAATTAATTGGAAACTTGTTAGGAATTTAAATAACGCAACCCAGAATGTAAATTGAAGCGCATGCATTTTAAAGGTTTAACTAGTTGTTATATATGAATATAAAGGGTGTTTTTTTTAGAGGTATAGAGCTTTGAATTGAAATAAAACATAAGAAAATCGTTTTAATGTCCATCAATTTGACTTTATTGGAAGGATAATTTTATGCCATTAATGTTTAAATATGATTTCGGGCATGTGGCCGCCGCGGCTGGCTCGAATAAAGCCAATTCTACAGGTCCAATTTTGAACCACTTTTTCGAGCATATGGGGCCGTATGTCGGCAATAACGCCACGAATTTTGGCTTCCAAGTCCCCTAACGTTTCTGGTTTGTTGGCGTAGACGAGCGACTTCACATATCCCCAAAGAAAATAATCCAATGGTGTCAAATCACACGATCTTGGTAGCCAATTGACAGGTCCATTCCGCGAAATTATGCGCTCATCGAATGTTTCCTTCAATAAATCGATTGTGACGTGCGCTGTGTGGCATGTAGCGCCGTCTTGTTGGAACCACAACTCATCCACATTCATGCCATCCAATTCGGGAACAAAATAGTCGGTTATCATGGCTCTATACCGGTCTCCATTAACGGTAACTGACTCTCCAGCATTATTTCGGAAGAAGTATGGCCCAATGACTCCACCAGCCCATAGAGCACACCAAACAGTCAGTTTTTGTGGATGTAATGGCGTCTCAAGGGTCTCATGTGGATTCTCTTCACTCCAAATGCGGCAATTTTGCTTGTTGACGTAGCCATTCAACCAAAAATGAGCCTCATCACTGAACAAAATTTTGCGATGAAAATCAGCATCGAGATCAATCTCATTATCGGCCCATACACCAAAATCACGACGCATTGCATGGTCTCGCGGCTTTAATTCTTGCACAAGCTGGATCTTGTAAGGTCGCAAGCCAAGATCTTTGCGCAAAATCTTCCATAAAGTTGATGGACAAAGCTCCAATTGCTGTGCACGGTGGCGAATCGATTCATTCGGGTCCTCTTCAACATTTTGCTCTACAGCGGCAATTGTTTCTTCGGTGCGCACTGTTCGACGTCTCTGCGGATGCGTATTATCACATAGAGTAAACGTAGTGCGAAAACGATCCATGGTTAACCGAATTAATTGCTCTGATGGACGATTATGTCGACCATAAAATGGACGGAGCTTGCGGTAAACTTCGCGAACTGAACCATTATTTTCGAAATAAATTTGCACGATTTGCAAGCGTTGTTCTTTTGTCAACCTGTTCATGATAAAATGGCAAACCAAACTGAACATAAATGACATTAGAGTTGCCAGATTTGACCAAAAAATGCCAGTTTTATCTCTATTCGAAAAACAAACCTCTAAAAAAAACACCCTTTATAAAGACAGCATCTAGCACAAACAACAAAGAGTAAATCCGTTAATTCAAAATTTCAATTCAATTTGATTCGTCATGCTGGCGATCGAACTTTGAATCTATGACATTGCCACTGCGACACAAACTCATACTATACACATCGTGGTATTTAAATTATTTCTATTGAGTAATAATAGAGTTTAGCTACTACTGCTATTGGCATTTTTAGCTATTTAGCTTCTAACTTTAAATCAAGTCTAAAAAGCTATCTGAGCGGAAGTTTTTACTTTAATTTTTCATTGAAAATTGATCGTACTTTTCCCTCAGTGTATATATCCTTCCAAAACCACACCCTAAAGCTACTAAGACTTTGACTTTTCTTAAGATTATTCAGATACGAGTAGTACGAGTTTTCACACTTATACCGCGTACTTTTATTCTTAAAGAATCGGCTGCCAGGCCATTATTACCCCAACAGAACCGTAAAGTTTAAATTATAGCGTGTGGCAAATAAAAATAGTTAGGTAGAAATTTTTCAAACCACAAGAATTGATAAACTGAAAACAAACCCAACATAAAAGAACTTTAGAAAACCAAAAAAACCAAAACAAACCAACCTAAAAAGGTGTGTTTTACCCATAGCGTGTCTTCTTTTAGTTGAAATCTGGTGTTGTTTTTAAGACCAAAAAAAAAAATAAATAAAAACTTATTAACAAAATGACAATGGCAAAAACTTTTGGGGGGACAATTTTTGTGGTTTTCTTATTTTTTTTTATTGTTTTGTTTTTGTGTTTTAGTTTTAACACTTTTGGTAAAAAAAGAAAACAAGAAAAATGAACAAAAACAAAAATTTCAAAAGAAAACTTTGATGTCTACATTAGTGTGACCAAAAACACAACAACCACTACAACAACAATACAACAACAATACAACAAAATGTAGAAAAATATTGTATAAATATAAACATATAGAAAACATTGTGGAAAAATAGAGGAAGAAAAAAATGAGAATCAGAAGGAAAAAAACATGAAAAGTTTTAAAATAGAAGTAGTAGAAGAAGAAAGCCAAAACAACACAGCAACAACAACAACAACAACAAGTAACACCAATAATAATAACAACAATCATAATAACAAAAACATAAACAATGCAAGTTGTATAGAGTAGTTTTTGTTAAAAGAAGAAGCAGAAAAAACTACACCGTAATGTTTAAAACTTTGTAGCCACGCCACAAGGGGGCATTTTTTACCTTTTTGTGGTCGGTCGGCACAAAAGAGAAATGAATGCAGTATTAAGTGTAAAATATATGTTTTGTATTTATAGAGTAACTTCGGGTACATAGGAACTCTTCATTTCCATCAATTTGAAGTTTTTTACAACATGACAAATGATAAAACATCGAGTTTTTATTCCGAAGAAACTATGTGTCAAAGTAAAATGTAATGAAATGAAAACTTTGAGGCAGCTATATTTCAAATCATCTATTATTATTATTTTCAATTTTCAAAATACCGATAATTGGAAGTTGAGGCCTTTATAAATCAACATACTAATCCTTTGACGTTAACCCAGATCGGTTTAGAACTGCGCGCAATAGTAATTTTTCCACCATTTACAAATATTAAAATCGATCTAAAACACATAGATGCAAGCAAATAAAATGTCTGGGTTAAAGTAACCCAGTGTGTACTAACAGGTATCAAAAAAATAGTGGGTAGATAGAGGGTTTTGTATTAATATTTTACAGAAGTATCGATACTTTTAATGAGTTATGTAAGTTAAATATCGAAGGTATCAATTCGTACCATATGTATGTTTATAGATGTAGTAGGGCGATATTGCGAAGTATCAATATTTCAGAGTCGATATTCCAAGGATTTGAAATATCAATAGATTTTACATCGATGTGCACACAAAACATCAATATTTTAAAGTATCGATGTTTTGAAGCATCGATGTTTTAAGGTATCAATGTTAAAAGTATCGACAATTCAAGTTATCGATATTTCAATGAAACATCAAACTGATAATTTATATAGATAATATACCTCAAGTTCTTTGTAGATGAAAAGCATCATTTTTGTGCAGCAATAAAAAAAATTCCACAACACCTCCACTTCCTCTACTTTTAAAAACGTATTTGTGTTCCCGTACTTAAAAAAGTTGTATTACCACGTACATAATTAATAATTGAAAATGAAGGCAAAACTCTAAAAGCGTCAAAAGCAGCATGAAACATGTTGGCACAAAAAAAAGGTAATAAAAAAAGTATTAGAGTTTGGACGGAAAAAGAGGGCATAAAAACACCGCCATCGATAAAAGTGGAAGCAGCATCGAACAGCAGCAAAGAAGACGCCATTGTTGCCACCATTTAAATTAAAGTTAAGCGCAATGTTGAACAAAACAAACCACACAAAAAAATAAAAATGAAAATTTTTATTAAAAAACAAAAAGAGTTAAGTACAAGAAGTACAGAAAAACCTACAGCATAAATGTGCCATCAACGCAATGTTGTATAAAAATGCGTTCATCCGAGTATGTTGGACGGTCTGTCGCAGTTGCTGCATTTGTCGCGCGTCTTAATGTTAAAAATTTTAACTACCAGTACAGAAAAAACAAAAAGGGCCACCACTTTTCCCCCTTTCACTATTGTGTTGTTGTTGATGTTGTTGCTGCCTGCGGCAATGGCACAATGTTGCACTGTTTTTTTTTTTGTGTGTTTTTTCTTCACACCTGTTAAATGTGTGTGGCATGCGATGCGACCGCTTTAAAAATCCGCTACCACCGCAATGTCATAGGCCAAAAAACAATTTTAATTTGGAAAAATGTCGGATGAGCTGCAGCGGTTTTGTTCTTGTTACAGAGGAAATTAACGCTACTTTTTTTTTTTGATAGCACAAATGTAATTAATTTTTCACAGGCACACAAACACACTTGCATAATTTTTTGGTTCAGCAAACCTGACGCAATTAAATTTTTCCATTGACTTTCATTGCAGTCAAGTTTTTGTATTTTTTTTTTTTGACAAATAAAATTCTAGACGTTTGTGTCGTTTTTCCTCCCAAATTTGTATTTTAACATGCGTCATCATTTATTGAAATTAGCATTAAATTTTAAACTGACCACATTTTTTAGAGTTCTAGATTTGACTTTTTAAACTTTAAACTTCATAAAATATTGCCAAAAAATGTGGGCTTACAATTAAAATGATTAACTTTCTAAATTATGCCCATCCACGGAATGGAGCGGAAAATTTTTAATACGAAACAAACGAAGAATGTTCTGAGAAAGTTTTAGGCTAAATTACAATAAACTCAGGCAGAGGCGATAAGTGCATGAGACATTCTCAATAAAAATGTTCATTTATACATCAGATCCCCAAAATTTCACTCAAAAAATGTGTGTGATTTGAGCAAGTGAAGGGAGCCTGAAGTTTTCGCAGCATGAAATTTCGAACTTTCATGCCTTGGATCCAATTTTTCTAAATAGGAGTAAGCTTTGGCAGGATCATATATCTAATAAGCATATATGGGTATTTTTTAGCCAAGATAATATAAGAAATAAACGCAAGTTTAAGAGTCTGCCTTTTTAAAACATAGCTCTTTACGGCTTTTTGAATGAGAAATCATTGATTACCTGTAAGTTTTGGTTAGCTTGGCTTATTTCAAATTTTTTTTATTACGGCAATTGACGTACGTACCTGAAATGAAAAAAAGAAAACAAATTTGTCACTAACTCATATTCTAATTTAGTTGTTCTTAAAAAACTATACCATTCTATAAAATAGAGCATATTCCCCGCTTGTAGGGTCCTCTGTAATAGTGAAACTTATGATTATACTGAGAGCTTAGCCGTAATGAAATGTTTTTTTAGAAATTTGATCCATTGGTTTCCACTGCATTAAAATTTTACTACCGCTATAACTAAGGGTACAAGAACTAACTGAGCAGTTTTGTGGGGGTTTTATATGAAATTTGAATTAGCGGGTATTCTACTTGTAAGTGATCAAATAATTAAATTTTAAAGTATTCGATACATATTTTATACGTATTAGATATTTTTGTTATTAATAATTTAAATATGCATAAGTATAGCCATTAAGAAAATGTTTGTTTAAAAAGAAATTTCCTTAATTACAATTATTTATGAGTGGTACTATATTTCAGCTGCTTCATTAATCATATTCTTAAAATTTCATCAGTTAATCATCTTTTTAATATTTGCAATGTAAACATTTTCTGAAATGCAATTAATTTGGAAATTAAATTTTAGTGATTGTTTATCTAAAGAAAATGACGTGCATACACGTTCCTGAATGATTTTATTTATCTTTTAGAAACGTAATTTCATTTAACATTTCAATTTCTTTTTATTGCCCATTTAATTACATTTTGACGTCAGTTGAGAATGACTTCTTTCAATATTTGCCATAACTATTCTAAAAAAAACATAATGTGAAAGTAACAAAAAAAATAGGTTGTTGCAAACGTGTAGTTCAGTGCAGTCAATAAATAGATTTTTATAAAGTTTAGCAACGAAAAATATCAGCTTCATAGAACAATACAATATCCTTTGGTAACTTTAATGTATTTGAAATTTTTATTATTAAAAGTGAATAACAAAGAAAGGTAATTTTTTCACATAGATAAAATTATGTCCCATATAGTTCTATATCGACTTCGCTAAGGTGAATTTCGAGATCTTTCCGAGTCATGAAAAAAGCACACACATAAATTACATTCCCGGGAAAATAGTACAATCTAAAAAGTGGTCGTAATATAAATTCAAACTATGATTTTAAGAAGCACCCTAGTGCACATACTTAAAATTTTATATATACTTATGGTGGGTGTGCGCTCACATGAGAAAATTAATATTTTCTTGGAAAAGTCAAAGAAAATCGAGCGAACGAACGAACAAAATACGGACAAGTTCTTTCAATTTTCTTTTTCAGTTTATTAAAAATTCAAAGTTTATTATTAACACAAATACACAGTCAACAAAAACGTAAATATTGTGTATTTGTTTACATTATATTTGTATTTATTTATGATTATGTATACACTCATACGAAATGGTAGGTAGAGGTATGTACTTACTCGTAACTGACTGAATTTGTTTAATGATTCACTTAAGTATATGGGATGATTTAAAAGGTACGAAATTCTTTTATGGGAAAATAGTAAAAAAATATTTCATGTTCTATATATGCTGAGGGCAAATATTGAATGACTCGTTTTGTCTTGGCCATTAACAAAGCGCAATTTTTCACAAATTAACACCTTGTTTTCTTGAAAGTAATGATCACTCCTCCTCGTTATTGTTGACTAAGTGATTATAGGTTGCTTCAATTTGTACTCAAACGTTTTTCTCTATTTGATCAGAAGACAACGAATGCAATATTGTGCGTAAATTGAAATGAATAATGTGCGCAAGTTTTTTGAAATTTGTTTATTTTGTTAGTTCATTAGAACACTTTGTTCAGTTTATGTGATACTAATAAATTATTTCAATTTTAGAAAACAATATTTATTGAGTTAAATATCTGTCAATAACATAAATTTTCTCATGGGGTATTTTTAAATGTTGTGCTCGTATGCATAGCAGGAGTTTAGTAAATGGATCAATTATAGATAAAATATGTGATTGTGAGTTATATTTCAATTTTAGAAGTGTAAAAGGATCAAACAAATAAACGAAATAAAATTTTTTTAAATTTCCAAAAAAAATTTAGGGTATTTTAATAAGAGCGCCTGTTAAGTTTACTAAAACAACAATTTTCATAAGTTCTGTGCACAGTTTTCGGGATCATTTTGGAGTACAAAGAAATTAAGTAGTAATTCAATACGAATAGGTGTACAAGCGCACAAAAGTTAAGCAATTTCTCAAAATCGCCGATATTGAACCTTTTTATGTATACATTAGCTTCTTGTGAATCACTCCACACCAAAAAATTGACAATCTTACACATAGAGTTAAAAATGTGCTTTATCGCTTAAGATGATTTGCTTAGCGAAATTCAACCAAAATAACACGTTTTTTTGCAAAATTTAGGAACAGTCTTTTTTTTTTTGGAATATCATTACAATTTCCATTGCACTTATACTGCGTTAATTAACAAATGAACTAATAAGCTGAATGATTAAATTTCTCAAGCAAAAACAAAAAAAAAGTTGTCCTCAATCGGTGCATTTACCTTAGAATTGATATAACTCCCACGTATAAGCAAGAGCTAACAAGGGCTTAATCAATCAAATTGTAAATTAATCAAAAATTTCAATCTTTTCATCATGCGATTCAGCAAAGCAAAAGTGTAACAGCAACCACAAGCAAAACCCTTTTCGCTACGGCTGATAATAAATAGTCTGTTCTATCTACCTCGAATATAGTACGAAGAAATAGCAAGGCTATTCATAAGAGAAAAAACTTATTTATAAGCTACTTTACTACATTTGACATTGTCCCCCAATTAAGAATTGAAAGAAAGTCTGTCCAAGTGACCGTCACTATATTGGTTTTCAATGACGTAAGTCATATATTGGGTACGATACGATATTGATAAATTATCATGATATGACTCGTTAAATAAACTTGGACTTAAAATTCTTCTGTTGTCTACAAATTCTTCAAGCCAAGTTTATGTTCGCAAACAAATGTAGAAAGAAAGAAAAAAAAACCCCAAACGATAACGAAACACAGCTTTACACCATTGTTTATTGCAAACGCTTAGTTGAGAGGAATCGAACGTGTGTCATTATTAGGTTTTTTGCGTATAACTCAATTATTTACACAATTCATTCATAAAAATACAAAGTATTTGAATGAAAAAAAAAAAAAAATATTTTTATGTTAAATTTTTTTTATTACGACTTCCCGTGTTTTCTATTTTCTAGATATATTTTTTTTTATTTCCAAGTCTCGTTAGCGAACTGTCATTGTCATCACTTTGGCGCTGCTGCTGCTGCTGATGTCTTTATTCCGGTTTATAGCGCATGTGTTGACGGTTTTACCGATATTCATTCGATTGCCATTTTTAGCCAAACGACGACAGCTTGCTAACAAGATTCAAGTTAACAAAGTTCTATGAGGTGGCTTAAAAATTTATTAAGCTTTCTTCAAGAACATATTCTATGTAATGTTCTTGTGTTATTGAGCTGTGAAAGTTTAATTTCGGTGTAGTGTAAATCACAGTGTGAACAAGATTGAATGATTCAAGCTATAATAACGGTGGGTATTATTAGGGAGGTATGTTATTCCTTATATTAGTAATTGGCAAACTAATTGTAAATTCAAAAAGTGATATTTACTTGTCTCGTCAAAACTTAATACTGAATGCGGCGTTATAAGAAAATAATTTTTCACTATGGATAAAATTCCTTCATCAAACATTTTAACGACTAGAAAGCAAGGCTTTAAATAAATTTTTCGCTCCACTCTTAACTGTCACATAAATTTCATAAGCAAAATTTATTAATAAATATTGCAAAAACTTTTGAAATCTAAATTATGGAAAATATTGGCACTTCAAAAAGTGTTGGTGTTGTGAAGCTGATGTTGGTAATGGTGCTGCTGCTGACTGTATAGCCATAAGCCTAGTTGTCAGTCGTAGTCATTAGCATCTTAAGCGCCGCTAGTTATTTGTTTTTTCAATTCGATTACACCTTCGTTTTAAAATTTAAGTTTTCTTTTGTTTTTTTTGTATTCTCATGAGAAATTTATATTTGATGTTTGCAATTTCAGCTCAATGTGAAATAAATTGAAATGGTATTTAGTTGCTATTTATTGAATTTTGCATTTAAAACGTTTATTTATTGAATAATTGTTATTTGTAGTTGTTATTTTCATTCAGCTATTCAATATAACGATAATTTATGGTTGTTTTGATTCCGTACTGTTTGGTTCCGTTCCGTTTACTTTTTGGTGATTTTATTAATAGATTTTACATTAAATGCGTGCACGTGTTTGTTTTCATTTTTTTTTCTTTCTTTTGGTGGTGTAATTTTTACCTGATTTTTTTTAAATCGGCCAATTTTATTTTATTTTTAAACTTTTAAGTTTACTCCAGCGGAACTTAAGTGTTTTTTTAGCCGCCTTTTTTAATTGGGTTGTTATTTTTTTCTCCAAGCGCATTTATTTGTTAATCGAATTAATTACTTTATTTGCCGCTGGAATTGCTTTGGTCTCTCGGGTTTCTTAATTAAAACGTTTTAAATGTTTTCATTAAAAACGTATATATATATATATTTCTAAATGTTGTGCATCTATAGATTTTATTGCAATTTGTTTATTGTTTGATTGCGTTGAAAAAATGTTTGTTACAAAATCAAAGAGAGCTGAGTGGAGATAATAAAACGATATTTGCTGAAATTTTTGAATGGTTGGATAATCTTCTAGTTAGTAAGTCTTTTAAATTGAATATTTTTTAAAAATTAGCTCATTGAGTTCTATCATTTGACATACATTTCAAGCTGTAATCTTATACTCTTTCGGTTTTTGTTTTGGTCATCGGGACATGCTTTGGCAGGCAACCCTGATGGGTTAATTCCATCAAAGTACATAACTATCTCATGGGTAAATATTTTAACGACTTGAGTACGTATTTACTCTTACTCTTTGAACAAGCTGTAATTCGATTATCTTAAGCAACTAATAGATGCATAACCTTTGGACAGATATTATTACTATCTTATTTTATGAATAAGGCATATTTTTCAGATTTAACAGAGAAAATTCAACAACGACGAAAAATTCAATATTCGCTGCATTGTAAATAAAATGGTGTCTACCAATTTTTTCAAGTTTTTTGGATTAACGACAGCTGCTTTAAACTGAGTAGAAAAAAAAGAATAAAGACGGAGCAGAAAAACAAGAACAGCGATTGACAGACAGTGGAAGCAGCACAAAAGAACCCAAGAAGTGTAAAACTCAGGTTAAACATTGACTGGCGCAATGATGACGAAGACGCGTAAACGACAATGTTGATGCGCAGCAGTGGTAACCATTCATTTACTTGACACTTGCTGTAGCATTTCGCTCCAGACACTCTCACGCAGCAGCAACAGTAGTAGTAGGCATTGCAGCAGACCCTTGCACTCATTCATGACAATGTTTTTTTTTTTTTCTTTTTGTTCAAACTACTGCTGCGCTGCTGTTTTACTGTAAACTCGAAAAAACAAATAAAAATATTCTTTCCCTGCCTAATGCAAACTGACAGATGACAGTTTTGTTCGCATACAAACATGCGAATGATCATAAAAAAGAATTCCCGCTAGATTTAAGACAGTGGTGACCATGACCATAGCATGTCTGTATATAATCAAATGAATTTTAGAAAAATAGAATTTACATAAGTAGTTATGCTTATGTACTTAACTAAAAAGCTCAGTAGCATAAGCACCACCTTAAGTTTTCATAACATATTAAATAACTACCCCATATTTATGCAAATTTATTATTCTTTTAGGTGTAAACTTACGATTTTGATGAGTGCGTACTCTTTGTAAATATGTGTACTCTTTGAGAATATAGTGAGTACTCTTAGCAGAAAATTTTTAAATTAATTTGCTACACATATTTGGATAATTTTTGTGAGTGCGTACTCATTGGTAAATTACTGCGTACTCTGAAAAAAACTTCATAGGTTAATTCTTCAAAGCCATAGTATGCAAGGGCCAGTTCTTATGCTATGAACTAACAAATTCAAAATCATATCAAACTAATCAAACCTCTAGACATCACAAACGATATTTTCTACTGGGATAATTTAGTAGACTTTCAAGCATATATTTCTCGTAAAGAATTGTTAAGACGCTGACGTTGTATGGGGTTTTTTTTTCTCTGATACATGATACTTTATTTCTTCATAGAAAGCAGCACGCGTGCGCATTTGGATCCGGATTCTTATCCTATACAGCAGAGAAGGAGCATTTGATACCATGTCTCAAAGCATGTTCATCATATTGGCAAGTGTCCTGTCGTTAGAGCTGAGTAACATATAAAATCGAAACAAGCCCTAGAGAAACTAATGACCTGCCACGATAGCACTCTGGCAGCATAAACTGAGGATGAAAAGAGGAAGTGGATTATTTTTTTTACGATTATTGCTCATATTTGAGTTGAGTTTTGTTTAAACAGAGCAAAGCAGAGCAGCTGTCGTTTTGAGCTCGCGTTTTGAATTTTTTTTTTTTATTTTTCCAAAACTACAAAAACATTGAAACCAAAGAAAACAAAACAAGAACAACTAATAAATCAATTTTAATTCTATGCAATAAAAATCTAAGGAAATCGCGTCATTTACCACGCTTGACTTTCAATTAGTTAAAATTTAGCACACAAAGCAAGCAGCATCAACGGCAGCACACATGTGTTAAATGTTCTAGTTGCTTTCATATTGTTATTATTGTTGTTGTGCAATTATTTAATTGACACTGATTAAATGTGCAAATCTCTGTTATTATGGACTTTTATTATTACTATTACTCATATGTTTGGTTGTTAGACTAATTGAAGCGTGTGAAACGGAAAAAATGTTAATTGAAATAAATTTGGTTTCGTTCTTTAAGGATGAATAACTTTTTGAACATTTTTCTTAATTGCGTATTTAATTTGTAATAGTTTTTAGTCTATGAAACTAATTTCTTCCAAGACGTAATCTTTTTTTTCATTTTTAGTTAGTTATTAAAGCAAAGCCCGTATTTTTTTAATAATTATTTTAATGTGCTGACCGTTTAGTACAGTATGTATAAAATACAAAAAAAATATACAGAAGCAAAAAGGAAATAGTAATTGAAGCCAGGTTGCGGTTCCTGCTACAGACTCCTCTTCAGTGACCTTGAAGTGATACAGTGAATAGTTCGCTTTTATATGAACGTGTTAAGAACCATAGTAAAAAAGAAAACATAGTAAATGTTGACCGCTATTATATTTTTGTTTCAATCCTTATTTACCTAGTCTATTTCATTGAGCCTTTTAAGAGTTGTGTTGATAACATAACATAAGATGAAATATTGTTCAATTTTAAACAAAAAATATCGCTCAACATATCAGTATCCATATTTTTTTTAAGGGCTCAAGAATTCGACGATATTTTATACTTCTTGCGACGATACTTTATATTCAAAATTGGTTTTATGAGTTTTATTTCTGGCAAGTATTTCTGTACTTTGGTGGAACTCAGACAGAAGATACGTCACAAAATGAATCTAACTGACACAACATAAGACAATGAATGAACCAAGGATCGACATAGTTATAAAACCTATGTTCAGGCTATATGTTTCTAATGGAGTTTTAGGACATCAGAAAGTAAATCCGCGCTACAAATTACAACTGTATATTACGTCATAACTGAAAAAAAAAAAAGGAATTCATAGAGAAAAACAAGTTCCGTGAACGATTTTTCATAAGGAAAGGCACCTAAAATCTTATTTTTAAGCGATGGTACTTTGGGCGATTTTGTCGATTTCGAGCGATTTTTCGATTTATTATGAAAATAGCGCTTAAAAATATGGTAACTCACTATTTTACGAAAGATTTTTCTCTTTTTAGCTTTTGGGTAATTTAAGCAAAATATAAATGAATCAAAAAAAGAACTGAATCAAGAATAATCACCGAAAAGGCAGAAATTCGTTTCTAAGAATTCTAACTAATATTATAAATCAATGAAAACTATTTTTTGTCACCATCGATCAGGCTTGAACCATTACTGCGGATTGTTCAAGCCAATTAATTTCCAATATTAACCATGCACATAAATTTGATTTTAATCTTATGACGTATGTATGTATGTTATATGCTATAATACCATCTGCATATCCCTGTGCTCAAAAATAAAGTCGTTTATTTTATTTGGACTTGGCATAACTAGTCGTATATTTTGCTCTTGCGGTTTTCTTTATTGCCATGACTATTCCATTTACCAAAGTTGTACATCGTGCCTACCTATTGCAATTGCAGGTGATTTTTTCTTATTGTACTGCAGCGAAGAGTAAAAGAAAAACCTTTTGCAAAGGGTGGATTGTTCCACAAGAACATTTTTACATATCGGCTATAGTAGGTAACTTTATTTTGTCCAGTATTTTTACAATTGCACAGCTACATAGCTTGGTATGGGTTTCGTTTGGATTATTATAGAATCCACGCTGATATCCTTAGAAATTTTAGCAGCACAGCAAGGGAAGGAACATCTTTTAAAAATTGAAATCGTTCCAAGTTTTAAATTTTAACCAGCACAGTCGTAAGGTCCGTTGTGGCGGCAGCACATTTTGTTATCTATGGTATTTTTATGTTTGCATTGGAGTATCTTGCGCAATGAATGCAACATGAAAATAAAAATAGAGGCAGCAAAAAAGGCAAGAAAACAGAGATAAAATAAAAATTTTTCGAACCGGAACCAAAGACAGAAAGTAGGGGAAAACACGAAAAAACACAATAGGGAAGTTGTAGAAAAATAGCAACACAAAAAGAGAGCAATTATCAAATGTTGTTTTAGCGTTGGATATTTTCTTTCTTTTTTTTAAATTTGTAAAAATTTGTAGAAAGATTTTTTTTTAATGGTGTAGAAATATGTTAAGGTAGTTTGAGAATATCCTGCTGCGTGGGAATATAAATTTTAAAAGAACTCTATGGACATTTGAAATTGTAGAAAATTTATGACACATTTTCTTCATGCAAAAGGCATAATTATCATTTTCCAGAATTTCATATCGAAAAATCAAAAAGCGTCCCATTCTGATTACTTTCCAACCAATCGAAATTAAGAGCCACTTTACATGGAAAAAAAAAATCGCGGTGGATTTGTATGATATATCTTATGTCATATTGATCAAAAGTCTACTTTGTGAGGAATTTGGTTCAACTACATCAAATAGCTATCTATATATGTCTGCATACCGATTTCGTCTATTTTCAATCCAAAGAACCTTGACTTAAGATATAAATCGTTATTTCAACAGACAGACATCCCGGCCACTAATTGATGACCTATGACTTTACCATAATCGGCCTTATACATGAAAACGATGCGTCATAACTAAAAAATTATTCTAAGTTCTCTTTTGAAAATCACATAATCTACAACTTTTGCCCTACATAAATTAATGTTCGACCAATAGGAAGCAAATTATTGACAAAAAAAACATTGACCTCGAATATTATGAAAACAACTTGGATAATTGCGCGCTTTTGGGTTCATAATCATTGGATTTGTAATCTTGAGATGAACGGACCAAAAGTTCAACTTTTTTAAAAACAGTTAAAAACAAATGCTTTCAACATTTTCGAATGGTAATGTACCCTGTGTGGTGTCCTTAATCGACAATTTTTCATATTTACAATCAGCGACATGTTGCTAATTTTTCTGGAAAATGCAAAAGGACAATGTAAAGTATATTGCGACAAATTGAATTAAATTTTTTCTTCATATTTCTCCAGCTGTGACTGCTAGAGAAATTCTAATGATTCTCTATAATTTTTGTAAATTGTTATTGTGCAATTTACTGCAAATTTAACTAAATTGTAAATAAATTGTGTTTCATTTGATCTCTAGCGTTTTCTTAATTTTCCTTTTATGTTAGTTACTTACATTAGAAAAACATTCACTCCTATCTCAGATGGTCATTTTGTTTTTTTCTTGAAATGGTCATGTGGTAGAATTGGTATCGACGGGTGGTTAATTGGTTTCATGTCTTTGTTGCATTTCAATCATATTTTTATTTGAAGAATAATACAACGGCAATAGCAACAGAAAACGCACAGAAAATTCGAACGTGAAAAGTTTGCCAACACAACCAACGCCACCCAGTGCGTCATTCAATTCAATTTAATTTACTTTTAACAATGATTTTGTTTGAAATTTTCTTTTTGGAATTTTTCTTTTATGTGATTTACAGGTAGCAACAACAATCTTCCGTTTTAGCTATGCAGTTGTTCTGTAGCGTGGGAATATTTAAAAGAAAATTCAGTTCTTCAAAGTGCGAATTTTATGGGAATATTTTTTTCTCAATTTTCGAGTTTAGTACGAGTAGTAAATTATAATAATTATTTATAATAAAAGATATAATGTTTACATCAGTGTTGGCTCGAATGCGTACTTCTGAAAAGTGTAAGCTTTTTGCGTACTCTTTCGGTGCATATTCATTGAATGCTTAATCTTTGGGTGTGTATTCTTTGGATTCTTTAATCCTCATAAAGTTGTGCATTTATGGATCCGTACTCTTCATATGCATAGTCTTCGCGTGTTCTATTTGGGTGCGTACTTTTTGGATGGTTACTCTTTGGTTACATAATCTTTAAGTGCGTACTCTTTGGGTATCTACTCTTTTGGTACATAAAAGCTTGTGCAATCTTTGAATGCTCACTTTTTGAGTGCGCACTCTTTAGTTTGATTTCTAGAGTTCAGATCATGGCTACTATGAAAGCATTAACTAATTCATTTTCAGACTTCTGCTATTTATATGCAAAACAATAATGCAACTTCAGATCATTTCGCCACCTTACGAAATAGAAGAACAAAAGAAAGGTTTTATACAAAAGAAGTCTAAAGTAAAAGACAAATCAAAAGAGAACCAAGCAAAAAATTAACGCACAATTATGAAAAGTCACACATAGTCATTTACGCACATTTTGCTGCGTCATGTTTAGAAAATAAAATTAACATTTTTCACAAACAATTAAATACTTTACAATCAAAAACATAAATAGGGTGCACAAGTCACTAATCATAAAGGGTCCCTGTAATTATAACAAAAGATGGGCAGGGCAGAAAACAATGAAAACTAATTTCAGAATCAAGCTCGAATATGATTAGAGAAAAGCACTAAAAATTTTCAACTTCAATAAAATCAAAATCAAATAAATTCAAAGCAAAATTTTATTTAATTTTGTTTTAGGGGCCCTAAATAACAAAATGTTATGCTTATTTTATACAACAACATTACCTAAAATGATTTTCAAAAAAGGGAGTGAGTTTACCGCATGGCACCATGCATTAAACAGGCAAAAGGAATAATTGATTTGGTCGATTATATTGTGCGTCTCGAGGCATTCAGTTCTTTGGCAGGAATAAATGATCCTTTGTAGTTTTTATGCTTCAATGTAGAAATAGTTTTTGCAATGAACTTTTGTCCTCAATTCAGAAACTTTACTATTTTTTCTAGTTTTTTTTTAATCTTTTTTGGCAAACAAAGCAATGCAAGACACAGCAGCACTTAAAACACAACAGGAAGGAAATCAATACTTGGTATCCTTTTTAGAATTGCAAGAAAAATCAGAGTTAGCAATAAGTTCTATAATTGAGGCACTAGAAATATTTGGTTTCTTGTACTGCATACTTACATAACTACATAAAATTTCAGACATTCTGACATGCAAATTCTCTGTGAAATCATGTAGAAATAAAATCGGTCAATTGTAATAGCTAAGCGAAAACTCACTCAAAAAGAAATCAAAAAAAAGGAAGAGTTAGAGACGATAAACGAGGCTTACAGGCAGGACCTTACTCAAAATATATTTGACATTGAAATCCAAAAGGGAAGCTTATTCCAATACAAGCGAATGGAAATATTATTATAAAATTGCCTAGGTAATAAGAAAAAGCAGCAAAAAACCTCTTGCACCTACTTGGTCACTAGTTCTCAAAGAAAAGATATCTAAAGTATAAAATTACTTTAAGATTTTTTCAGGGCATGCCAACAGTGGCCCTGAGTGTTCATCAACAATTGTCTTCTCTGAATTTTAACATAATTGTAAATCGAAGGATACACGTTGCAAAATCAATATCTGAAATTTGCCGGCAACCATTGAAATGGAACTTTTGGGGTAGAAAAAAAAGCGAACTGGATGATAACTCATTCAGTTTTCGAGATATTCGTGTTTAAATTTTACATGTACACTGCTAGTACTGTAAAAAAAATTACAAGTCTTGCAGATACATTCAAAATTAAATGAAATGTCAAAAATTTTTTGACTAATTGTCTTATCGAGTTATACAAAAATCAATAGTTTTTTCGTAAAAACAAAATCGAAAACCTAAAACCGGTTAAATTTTTTTTTATGAGAATCTGACTGATTAGAAACCATCAAAGCTTTGCCAGAATGTTGAGAATTCCTATTTTTCAGAACTTTATCAAATTTGCATTAGATTATATTGCAATCAACAATCAAACTTACCTTTTCTGTCTAAAACAACCAAATACAATTCTCAATGCTGTACGAGCACGTCACAATTTTTTATCCAGTTAGCGTCAATAGCTGCGAAGGATTTACACGCAACTGACGACAGTCGGAAATACTTCAAAGGGGGAAAAAAAAAGTTCAACTGGAGCAACGAACGACGAATTAATAAACGAACGAGTGAGTGAATTACCGCGGAACAGACGAATGAACGTTAGAAAGAAAAGAAACGAACGACGCTCCACGATTGCGGCAAATCGGGCTCCAAACCACAACAAAAGCACTGATGATGGCGCTGCAAGCACCAGCAGGGATTGCTTCGAGGAGCGTAGAAGGAAATGACAGCAATCAGCAATAAGCGAATAGTTTTATTGGGGTCTGCAAACCAATTTTGACAGTTGTGCTATTTGACACAAACACAGGCGTACACAAAAGGAAAACAAATTCTACAATGGCAGTGAGATATTTTGAAGTTTTGCGAAGATTTCTAACAAAATTATGTCATTGATTTTGTGTTCGTTTTTTTATTTTATTTATTATTAAATTTAAAGCGACTTTATAAAGTTTTTTACTTGTCTTTTTCAAATAACACTGCTGCAGCTGTCACACATATAACACACGCACAGCACTTATAGGCGGCGGCACAAAACACTCGTGGTGGATGTCGACTCGTTTCTTTAGATTTCTCAACTATCTCAGTTGCTCCAACTGCTCGTGGATTGAATTGAAATGTGAATGAATGAACGGAACGTAAAAAAATGACGACGACGACAATGTTAAAGAACAGTAAATAATGCACAATAAAAAATGAAGGAATCCAACGAAGTTCGAGCACAAAGCAAAAACGCGTAAGGCAATTAATATACAAGCAAAATTTTATTTTGAGCTTTAGGGTTTGTATTTTTAGGAATAAAATGCTCTTTAAGGTTTTCACAAAATTTGTGCATTTTTTTAGTTTAATTTATTTTTCATTTTTTTAATTTTGTTTTTTGCTTTAGCTGCCGAAAAAATGCTTTTTCACTTTCCACAATTAACGTATAAAAAAATACAGTATTCTTTTCTTCTTTAATTCTCTTTTGTTGCATTTTCACTTACGAATTTTTGTTTTTTTTTTTGCTGCTTTTCCTTCAAAGGCACTAAGATTTAATTATATCAATTTTCGAATTTTCACTTGTCAAAATTTTGCTTCTTTTGTAGTTCAATGCAAAGTTCTCGCTTATTTTTTTTAGTTTTTCACACATAGCAAATTCACAATTTTAATAAAGTAAAGAAGAACGCAACTAACACTGACACCAATCAGCAATAAAATAAGCGTTTCTTACGTTCAACCAAATTTTTTCATTTCGTTTCGTGTTTTCTCAACGTTCCCTCTGGCGACCAGTGATGCCGTAACAATAAAAATTAAACATACCCTGAAATTCAAAAATGTATTCCAAAGTATCAATATCAGAAAAAAATTTCATATTAAATGGTTTACAGGCAATGACTGACTACCTATAAATTTACAAGTTTCACTTTATTTGCGATCTTTACATTTTGGAGTACCAGAATGACTATTTTTTTTTAAACAATATTCTCAATTTTTTTTATTATTTGAGCAAACAAAAAAAAACGTTATTCTACTTGCTGAAATAACCCGACCTTCTGACATTTTGAAAATTTTGTGGTACTTAAAACTAGCTTTGAAACTTGCTTGTATCCAAATTAACACTTAAGCAAAAAATTTGAGAGAAATAGTGTCTAAATAAATTTATTCCGCAACACTGCTGGCGACGTTCGCTCAGAGAGTGAAAGAAAGTTTTTCATTTCGTTTCGTTTCAAAACCCAGCGGCATACTATGTCAACGTTTACACGAGCAAATTCGGTCTGAGAAATTCTTGTCTATTCTCTTATGTGAATTTCTTTTGCGTTTACACACGGAAACTAGAATTTGTCTGTGCAAGAAAATTTCAAAGCAATTACTGCGTCAACCCTCCACGACAAACGTAAATTCAAAGCATAATATCAGAAATAGAATAGAACGAAAGGGATTTCGCGTGTACGACAAATTCTGTACACCACCCTTTCGTTTTTCCCTTCTTGCCTACAAACAGGAAAACTTTCTTTCAAGAGTTTCCTCGTGTAAACGCTATCTATAGAAACAGGTATGTCTTAATTCAAAATATAAATTTAGAAAATGTAGTTAACTAAACAATTAGGTTGCCAGAATTGCTGAACGTAGAAGAGCAGCAATGCTTTCCGAGCCTCAAACCACCAACATAACCTCTTTGGAGATCAAAATCAATAACATTGAAAGACAGGAAGAAAGATCAATAGATTTAATCCACTATTCGAGATTTATCTGATGCACGTCCCATAAAAATTCGCAATTGTGTCAAAAACTGTCAAAAAACTTATCACGTTTTCTTGGCATTTCACCACAATATCTGATTACTTTTCTCAAAACTGTGATGGGAAAATTGACGATATTTCTTTTTCATCTCATGATTCGTCATTATATGGCATTTAGTCTTCCTATTACACATACAGCCTTAGAAGACCGTAACCCTTTAGCTTTTAATTCGATTAGCATCTGCACGCTTGTAACAAAATTGTCAGAACAAACGGACAATTCTTACCGATGAAAGGCACCTTACAGATAAGTTACTTTTCATCGATGAATTTTCCGAGTACATACTCCTGCTTATTTGCCGCTGGGAATGTGCAATGTGGCGCGGCGACACGTTGCAAAGCGTTTATAAGAAAAAAAAAAACTGGAATGATAATATATGAAAAAATTTAAGTTTACTCATCAACATACATTTGTTTTAAAAAAAATGTAAACTTACGTTAAAAAAATTTATTCATTTCATTTAATTTTTCAACTGTCACCTCTGGCGACGTTCGCTCAGCTATCGAAAGAAATTTTTTCATTTCGTTTCGTTTCAAAATGTGCTAAGTGCGGCTGCAGCGGTGGTGAGAGCAGGATAAATACTTGGTCAATTTAATTATGCTGTTGCGTTTCTTCATCTCTACAGTACTGTGTTGAATTTAATGGAACATCATACGTTTAATATAGCATCTCCATTTCACTCAGCAAAACCACAGCCGCTAGCAAAATTTTTTACAATACCATTTTTACTCGATTCGATTTCGTTAGTTCGAATTGTACCTAATTTCCAATAACGATAGAGCTGTTCTAACATTCAAGTGTGTTCAGAACCAATGCGATACGAAGGATATTGGAGTAAGATTCACTTAACAGTTCTGTGAGAAAATACTTTGTCCTCTTAAGTGTGGAAAACCGGTTCCACAACAACTAATTCCTCAATTATTAACTAACAGAAACTTTAACTGCGGTTTGCTATAAAGTGAAACCAGCCTTCAGTGGCCTCATATATAAATAAGAAAATTTTGTAATGGAAGTGAACTAAGTGGGTGTGACAAAAAAAAAAAAAACAAAACCCATACACATGTAGAATTACAAATAAATACATACCTGACCGATATAAATTAAAAGGTACTGTAAAATTCTCTTGTATTTTATATTGTATATTTAACTCATATAGGATAAATGATAACCGACCAAATTTCGACATTTTTAGTATTCAATTTCTTTATCATATTCAAAATATTGTCTCAATATATTTTACACATCTGAAGTTTTGAAAAGTTGTAGGTATATATATGTATTTTGAAAAACCTCACAAATAATACATATATGTATATCGGTTATTCTCTAAATAGCTGCCTGCCCACTTTATTTTTCTATTGACTTTTTTGAACATTTTCTGAAACGAAATATCTCAAGTAACACTGTTTTTTTGACCATTCTTTAGTCAATCCTTAGAATGCATGTGCTTTCACTTCGAAAGTTTCATCATAACTTCTTTATCCTATTTTGGAAATATTTTTTTTTAAAAAAAATTTCCAAAAAGTCAAACAAAACAGAGTGTGCAGTTAAAAAAGGAATGATGGATGCACACAAAATAATATACATATATATCTGTGAAAAAAAAACTCAACAATAAAATTTAAAAACACCATAAGTTAAATATGGTCAAATTTCAAGTTTAACTCAATACTTCATATGCCCTACAGATAAAAAATTTTAAAACTTTTCAAATTTTATGTTCTATAAACTTTTTTTTTGTATGTTTAAAAAATAAATTCTTTTATTGTACAATACTTTGAAAAAAAACTACAACGCAAATTATTACGCACCAATGTTTCATTATTAACTAATCAAATACTACGCACAAAAAAAATTGGTCAAATGGGAGACCTTAATATCCGGATTCTTTCGTATGTTAAAAATTATAACATTTGTACATATCAATTAAAATTTCACAATCTACCCCGAATTTGCTGGATATGCGTGCACATGAATGGTGTTGTACACAATCGCACTACCATTACCGCCATTGCCACCACGTCCCCCTTGTCCTCCTCCACCACCTCGTACTTGAATAAGACGATTAATCCTGCGATTTGTCCTTTCTTGCCGTCTGTGCTCAAGATTCTTCAGGCGTTCTTCTCTGCGTGCTTTCACTGACTGACGCCTCTGCTCAAGCCTTTCCAGGCGTTCTGCTCTTCTCCAATTCACAGATGGCTCTGCTGCTTGGGGAAATGATAAAATTAGATCCAATACATATGTAAGGCGTTTGTAATTTCAAGTATTTACCATTTGCCACTATTAAAATTAAGAGACATAATACTAAAAAATAAAATGTTTTCCTCATGTCCTTCGTGTATTAAGGTATGCAGAACAATATATATTTATTATATATTTATTAGGCCCACACTTGTTAATTATACCGCAATCAAACTTGCTATTTCGTAACAAAAAAGAATCTTACATTTTTATACCGCATACTTTTTGTAAAACAACTGATGTACATTTTTAAAAATATAAAACATTTTTTCAATGAGATTAAGACTGTACGCTTATATTATTTAAGTTCAAAGAGTACATTGAATTGCATCAATACACGGATAATAATCATCACACACACAGAAAATTTTTTGCTATATCAGTTCAGGGGTTTTTACCGTTTTGGGTGAATACGCATGAAAATGAATATTATTGTGCACAGTTGCAGTACTGTTGCCACCAGCTCCTCCACCACCACCCCCATTAATCACACCATCAGTCATATATTCGTACTTTTTCTCGAGTCCATATAGATTTTTATGCCTTAGGCCATGAAGATGCCAGTGAAAGTGAATTTGGCCAATGTTTTGAAAATGCATATTTCCACCGTGCTCCTGACCTTGGTCTGTTGTGTTCAAGTGACATTCCATTGGAAGTGGATGAGCTGTGAAAAAAGATAATTTTTTGTTATTTTTAAACGTTTTTATTTCTGATAAGTTGAATTACAGTTTGTCTTAGCAAAAAATATGATGAATATTAAAAAACAAAAGCGTATTTTAATCATTGCACGATATTAGTTGCTTAAGAAAATTTTACGTAATGCTTGAACTCTTAAAATTTCGGTAATTTATATGAATTGCTTCGTCTAATATGTAATGGTTTGCTATAAATGTAGGCATATTCGAAACTTGATAACCCTACTTTTTAATGTTATATTAAGCTTATATCAAAGAGCTGTTGTCTTAAATAAAAAGCATATTTGCAAGGTTTAGTATATTTTCAAAAGGAAAAATCAAGTAGATTTTCTTAAAACAAGTATTAAAGCAAAGTTTATATTGTCCTGCCACGTCCTTTTAATTTGTGTAAGCCAATATAGCATGCTGTAGAGTAAATCGCTGAAATTAAACGCATAAACCAACACGTTTCGTCTTAATGCTGAAACTAAAATCTTTCAGGAACCATGGGAAAAAGATAAGAAATACTGTGTCATAATAAAAAACGTATGACGCATTCTTATAGCATGTGCTTAAGTTTTATTTAAGCAGATGTACTTAGACAGGGTGTGAAAAACTATTATTTTTAAAATGCTTTTTGAAAGGTATGGAACACTCAGAAAAATTGAAGGAGTAGTGGTTAGTTTAGTTATTAATTAATTTTTATGCTGAACTTTTTGAGCAGAAGTTCTAATGTCTGAACAATTATGGTTGGTACTACCTCTTAAAATTGGTTCATCGAGCGCAATAATGACGTAAGTAAAAAAAAATCTTGGTCTTAAAAGAAATAATATAGCTTATGGCGAAGCTTGATGATTTATGAAAAACTTTCCGATTTTGATTTTGTTGTTGTACTTTGCACCGTAGAGTATCAAAAAGTTAAATAATTTCAAGGTATGAGCAACAAATTCTTTTATTTTTAAATTTATTCATTCATTTCAGAAGCAATGTCTAATTTTTAAATTCAATTTTTAAGCAAAATATTAAAGATCAGAGTTTAGTATTCATCTAAACAGTATTTAGCTTCACTTTCATGAGAACATTTTTGTTGTTAAAAAAAAATAAATTATTCGTTGATCTATGTGAATGAAAATTATGGGAAATTTCAAGAGATAAGGCTTTTAAATATTTCTTTAATCATATAAATGCCACTGCATGTGTAATACACACATACATGTACATATATGATTGTTGATTAAATTTTTGTTGAACTCAAAAGAGAAAACAATTCAATTGTCAAGCTGAGCTGATTTTTGGGCTCTTGAATTTTCTTAACGAATGCTATTTTCAAAATAATATACTAAATTTATCCATGCAAACTTCTTAACTTAAACATCTTTTATCATCTCAAACTTCATACATGATTTTTCGAAGACACATTACTACGGATCTTTGAACTTCGGATCCGCTGAGTAAGATATCTTAAAGAATGTTGAGATTTTTTTACATGTTTTTTAATCATCATCCTTTTTTTATGAACGAAAAATTATTATTATAAATTCATGTTGGTGACATATTAAGCCTAAAGGTATGTTATAAATGTTTGGATTTTGTGTTTTAATTTGCTATAGAAACTGGGTGGCTCAATAAGAAAAATTGAATTTAGCATAGTGGCATTTTTTTTGACCGCCATAATTTTTGTTAAGACAGACTTTTTTTCTGGTTTACTTTCCCTGGAAATGGGGACAAAACATAAGAAGGGTTCGTAATTTTTCTTCGTTTGCTCACATTTATAAATAGTAAAATAGCATATTTTATCGCTGTTAGCTGAAAAATCTTAAATTTTTACTGAGTCTTAGACACATATTTTGTAAAGCAACTCTGGAATTTCTTGAAATAACTTCTGCAAGGAAAATAAGAGTAGACAGAGAATAGATGACATTAGTGATTTACTTCACCAACCCTAACAAAAACACGTTGCATGGAAAAACAGTCAAAAATCAAAACATAATATTAACTTGTTAATAAATACGCCATAAAATGGGCGTGCGCGGATTAACTAGCTTTGTAGCGCGGAACGCCGAACTATACTTGCAGCCATATGAATTGCATGACTGCAACTTGGTAATTGATGGTGACAACTTGGCCTGCAATCTCTATAAAGATGTTACTGGAACTTACTCAGCATTTGGCGGTGACTACGATGACTACTACCATGCTGTGCTCAATTTCTTTCACGTGCTATCAGAATGCAACATAGATGCATACGTGCTCATGGATGGTGGCTACGAGGCGAAAAAATTGCGCACAGTTGGTAAGCGCTTACGCGGTAAAATTTCACTGATAAAACGCATTAACCCCTGCGGCTCAATACCCATATTTCCAGTGATGATGAAAGAAGTTTTCGTAGATGCGGTGCGCGATAGCGGGGTCCCAGTGATGCGTTGCATATTTGAAGCAGATGATGAACTGGCAGCGCTGAGTCGGAAGCTTAATTGTCCCGTATTGAGCTATGATTCTGATTTTTATATACACAATGTGCGTTATATTCCGTTAATAACACTTACGGTTAAGGCGCACACAAAACGTGTGCAGCATCGGGAAAAGGGGGATCAGGAAACAACCGAGTCAGTTTCACGCAGATTGCGCCGCAATGAGGCAAAAAAGTTCCAAAAACGCACCAAAGCAAATCGTATACTATCCGAGATACAAGTAGATGCTGTGGAGAAACACACAGCACGCAGTAAAAGTTACAAATATCTCGATTGCTGCATGTACAAAATAGAGAATTTAATTGCACGAGGCTCACTCAGTAAAGAAAAGCTGCCGCTGTTTGCGGCCCTTTTGGGCAATGACTATATTTCGAGCATCGCATTTAAAAATTTCTTTGCCAGCGTCGGTAAAAGTAAACGCAACCGGAAACTAAAGCAGCAACAGCGTCGTATTATAACTATACTGCAGTGGCTGAAACATGAGACAGCGCAATCGGCGTTGCAGAAAATTATGGGACGCTTGCGCATGGTATGAATAAAAACTAAGATTTAATTTTTATAAAGAAACATTCACATTAATAGCGACTAGCATAATCATTGTTTCATACCAGGATATTGTAAATTAAAATTTGTTTTTTTTTTTACAGAATCAACGTGAGTCATTGCTAGCACAAGTGAATGCTGCAATCTCCGGGTACTCTAATGAGCAGTGTCCATCCTACGACTACTTTATAACAAACTATGATAATGCATTTGCTAGCTTTCCGAAAACAGAAGGGGATGAAATATACCAAGTAGAAGTGGAAGATGAAACAGCTGATTCCTCAGAATGTGAAGAATCTGATATATCTGAAGAATCTGAAAAATCTGAAGATGAAGACCTAGATGATACAAGTGAGGTAAATGCAGATTCAAGAAGCGAAACCGAAGAGAATGTTTCAGGAGGAATTAATGAAAGCGCGAATGCTGAAGAAATTGAACTCAACAGTGAAGATAACGAGCAGCTTTCATTGAATGATAACGACAATGCTGATGATGATAACATAGATAAAATAGAACAGTTTCCTGTGTGGTTTTTGGATAAACTTTATCCAGCCAACTTGTCACGATTTTTTGTGGATTTAATGCATTTAAGAAAATACATCAATAATCCACAAATTGAACATTTTCCACACAATGATTGTCATGAAATCGCACTGCCAATATTGATTTATATTTACACACTGTTACACAATGTTCAAGGTGAGGAGACACCTACTGTGAAGGCAGAAGATGGTACTGATATACCCACTGAATTTACTTATCTCACACGTGCCACACGTGTTACTAACATACGTTACTATCGATATTCTGTTGAACCACCTCCCAGATATGCTTTTGATCCACGTGCACCAAATCATATGCATTTGCGACATGTTTTCACGAAAACTATGAATCATAATGATGTGGAGCTGCTGTTTACAAAACTGCAGTCGTTGCCTGCCGACTTGCATCTATACTTTTTAGCCATAGTCTATTGGTTGCAAAAGTCACAACATTGCGATCTATTGCATCTACATTCTTTAATAATTTGCTTAGTAGTTTTACGAACCATTGACACAAAAATTCCTCCTGAGCGTGATTTAAAGGCATTTCAAAAGCGTTATGGCAAGGTAGTGAAAAAAGAACGTCTTGTACGCGATAAGGAAGCGCTAGAGGGTATTAAACGTGGTGTTAAAGATGATCTGAAAACCTTGACCATACCTGAACGCTTGCCATTTATAACCAAATCAGACTGTTTACTGGTGCAGGATCATTTGCTGAAACATTTTCATATGCAAGAGTTATTTAAGAAAAAATACGATCTCTATTCTACTACGGTTTTACACGCTTTTGCTGAATTTCAAGCAGTGGTCTTTCAGTTACATGCGCTTAATGCTTTACTTAACTTTCCACGGCTTGGTGTACATATGGGTCAGCTGTATTGCGGTGTATTTCTTTACAATATTTACGATTTGCTACGTGATCGTCTGGACATGCGCTACCATGTGCGACATTTTATTTTTAACGATTCTCAAATGATGTATGATTTTTATACTTACCTGCTGGATTGGTGTGAGGAATTTGTACCCGAATGGAAACGCATGGAACAGCAATCGTTAGCACAGAGTGTTAATAAAAAGTTGCTAAAAAAACGCCGACAAGCGGAACGTAAAAAAGCAGCCCAAGCACAGGATGCTGGGGTGGATCCAAACTTAGACATGTTAGGGGAAGAGGATGAAGTGGGGGATGACTTCTTTGATTTGAATAATAAGTTTTGTACATTAAAAATTAGTAAATAGTGTGATATTTATGTTAATAAAATTATTTTCTTATTTATTATGCTTCCTTTGGAAACAAGTATTCGCTCAATTCCAGCAAAAAATTTATTATTGGGTAGCCAGTACATACATACATAATTTCCATAACCGGTGTTCTGTTTAGATTACCTTTTGCGACAAGGAGAGCTCTATGCATTATACTTTATTTAGATGCCTGTGTCCCATGAGTAACTAGTTACCTCCAATCACAACGCTATTGCGTTCTGTATTTTAGTGTTGATTGTGAATTACAGAAGGTTAGATTACTCTTCATATGCAACTGATTACATAAAAAAAAAACAATAACAGCTGAAAGAGGATAAAATTGACTTCAATTAGTAGATGCTAGATGGCGAAAAGTTAAACAGCAATTCAAAAGTAAAAGTTTTCAAAAATCTATGCTGAGAAAAAAAAATACAGTAACATAAAAAGCTGTCTTAATTTTTTCTTTATTTTAGTTAAGTGAATTGATTTTTTTACATTTTCTTAAGGCACAATGATAATGTGAGGAAATTGCAAATTGATCTAATGAATACGGCGAAATACAGCACTAATCATAAATTATTACAATCGTTGAATTTTCAATGAACATCAAAGTTGGCATATCACAAATGTCGAGCGACATTACGGTCGCAAGCCTTCGACCCTCTCTGCCACTGACAATGGAGTAAGTCAAGCGGCACACATTTTTCAAAATAAAGGTTTTATGAGATTGCACCTAGGAAAACTCAAATAAGTAGATAATACATAATTTTTCCTTAACCTCATTAAGAAAGCATCGATTTAGCTCATGGTACAATTATACATGGTAGAGCTATCTTTTCAAACTCAAATTATGCAACAGTGAAAATGCCTGTCATATTCAACAAAATAAGCAAAACAACAACAAAAAAAAATCTGACGAGCGCGCGTTCTCCATAATCTATATGTTGACAGGTTTTAAGGCTGTGCAGCTTAGCTGATGCTGTCCCAACTGTGTTTCCAGCATAACTCTGGATATGTTCTGAGCTTAAGAAGGTATATGACTTCAGTCAGTTTCTTGTGTTTTTGTAGTGTCAAACGCGATGAAAGAAAACAACACTGACAGCAGATCTCATCAAGAATTATTCGACGTTTTTAAAGCAATTGTGTTGGTTGAAAGGAAAGAAAGAAATTGATAAAATTCTGTGTTCTACATTTCTATAATCAAACTTTTTTCCTAGTGACGAAATGTAAAAAAATACTGTCACGAAAAATTTGCAACTGCCAGGACAAAAAAGCATTTTACTCAGAAAGTTGGGAAATGTTAGATTTAAAAAAGAAATTACAATAATTTTTGGACAGCTGCTGCAACAAAGGAAAACGAGGAAATAACAAAAACACTACGTAAGCGATATTTAAAAAAAAAAACAATAACAAAGATAAAAACTGTTTAAAAATCATTGTATTCTTTCTTTTTATTTTTGGAAAAAAATAACTCGCAGAATTCCATACTAAAATACGCAGCATTTGAATTAAAGCCCCGTCTACCTTTACCTCTTTCAAAATTTCCTCAGCCACGTCCTCGACTCTAACATACTATATCTACTCATTTTTGTCCGCACGCTGGAATCTGATACTCCTGTTGCTGCTATTCATCAGCGTACTGTACATATTGGCTAACGCCAAGATAATAGAATTAAATCCGCAGGAACTCTTTCGTCTGAGTCCGCGTGTCTATTATTTTCGGCTGCAGTGTATCGCAAAGATCGATCATCTTCTGGCCGTGTACACCAATGTGTCGAGGAAAATGGATAGTGTTTTCGAAGCTTATTTAGGTCCAGAAGGAGTGTTATCCAGTGTTGCGGGCACTGGGGAGCCGGATGATATACCAAAAGTAAATACAACTGTTTGGGTGCTGGGCAAGCGCTACAATGCCATACAAGGTGAGTTGAAATAGTTTTTATACTGATAACGGTATGAAGAGTTTTTAATTTGCAATAAGCGCGGAGGTTGATTTTTCGGCAAACCAAGTTTTGAAATTGGTAATAGAATAGGTATAATTTAATTATAATAATTATCACCATTAATACTTTTCTATCAATTCTGGATACCATTTCTTGTGTATTTATTTTTATATTGCATGTCATACGAAAGCATGACATACAATATAAATATTTTGCTGAAGCTAAAATATTGAAAAAAAGAGTAGTGGGAACCAATATTGATTCCCACAAAAAAGTCCCCACAAAGCATTCGAAACTATTTAGCAGTCGAAATCAGTATCGAAGCCATGAGAATCCAATATTTCATCGATGTCATACTGATCCTGCAAAGATCAGAAAAAATATTGGTGAATTTCAAAATCACTGCAATTGCTGTAAAAAAAGATCAAGCAAATAAACAAAAACGTACTTATTTTAGTTGCAACCGTTGAGGTCATGAAAATATAAAATAGGACAGTTTTATTTATCATTTTGATTTGCGTCAGGTAATCTGTAACAAAGTCCAGACACTATTTACATATAACTAACTATCACAAAAGCTTGTTCAACTTGTTACTGATATTTCAAAATATACATATTTTAGTTCTAAAGATAATACAGACAAAAAATAAAGCAATCTAAACTTTTTATTATGCTATTGTTTTGGGTTGGCTTACTGTCGTCAACTGATTTAATTATTCTTTTCGTTTGTTCAGTAGCTGTTTATTTCTTTAATCAAATTAGAGTTTTCCCATTCTATCTGGCTTGCTTTTTGTTTTATTAAATACTATCCTTAATGTTTTGTTTTGTTTTGTAAATGCATTTATTTTCGTCCATTTTCTATCAATCACTTATCTCGAATTTCACCGGTATGATGAGACACTAGGTCAAATGAAATGTTGCCATTTAGAATTCGTTGTCCCCTTTTTATTAATATATTGCCTATATATTTGCAAAGTCCATATGGAGGTAAATGGTTCGACGAGCAAATCGGTCTGAGCTGTGTTTCCACACTTTTTTTACTTTTATTTGAGTTTGATTTTTTAATGGGGTTTTCTTGAGTGAACATTTTTTAAAAATCTACTGATCTATCTATTTCGAATGGATCCTGTTTGGTTTTTTGTCTCCAAATATTATGAGGACTATATTTTATGTAATTTTAGAATTGGACTTCATACGCCGCGATATACAATCACGTTTGTGGTGCACCTATCGCCGTGGTTTTGTACCACTCGGTGAACCACAATTAACCACTGACAAAGGTTGGGGCTGCATGTTACGTTGTGGTCAAATGGTGCTAGCTCAGGCACTGATCGATTTACATTTAGGACGTGATTGGTTTTGGACCCACGAAACACGAGATGCAACATATTTGCGCATTGTTAACCGTTTTGAAGATTCACGAAAAAGTTTTTTTTCCATACATCAAATAGCGCTAATGGGTGATTCAGAAGATAAAAAAGTAGGCCAATGGTTTGGTCCAAATACAGTGGCACAGGTTTTAAAGTAAGTATATAGATAGTTAAATTTTATGTTTAAGCAAAACTTTTTCTGCATGTAACTATTTCTTATTTTAGAAAATTAGTACGCTATGACGATTGGTGCTCGATTGTGGTCCACGTTGCCATGGACAACATAATTGTAACAAACGATATTTGTGAGTTTTTGTCATTGCGTAATATTCAGTTTTATTCAAAGTATATTTTTATATTGCTCTGCAGACTCACTTTGCCTTGAAAATCCTAAAAATGACGAAACTTGGAAACCGCTACTGCTGATCATTCCGCTACGTTTGGGCTTAAGTGATATTAACCCAATTTATATACCCGCCCTTAAACGTTGCTTTGAAATTGTAGGCAGTTGTGGTATGATTGGTGGCCGTCCCAATCAAGCACTTTACTTTATTGGTTATGTCGATGATGAAGTGCTCTTCTTAGACCCACACACAACACAACGCTCTGGTGCAGTGGGTCAAAAAACATCCGTAGATGAAAGTGATTTTGATGAGACATTTCATCAAAAGTATGCTGGACGTATTAATTTTCAGCAAATGGATCCATCGTTGGCGGTGGTGAGTTGTAATATTATTGATTTAAGTGCGATATTTTATATAAAAAGCATATAGTTTGGTCCAAAGGGCAGATTTTTAACATAAGAGGGGGGTGCAGGAAATATTTTCTAATAAATTATAGAAAAAAGTCCCGAAGATTTGGGCCAAAAAAAAAATTAAAAATCGCGAAATTTTAATAGCAGTCAAAATCATCTGTATATCAGACCTTATCATTTCATGTCATTAGCAAAATGTCTGGTAAAAATAATTTTTCCTTTGGAAGAAATCATCGACCTAAGTTTTGAGTCATTCTTCGTGTAAAGGTTTATATCTTGAAATTCTTTAATTTTTCGGGGCTTGGCCGTTTTCCGCAAAACTCCGAAACATGCCTTAAATAACTTCTCAGTATAATGCTCTAATTTAGTCTATTCCTTGTATGCGTGTAAAATTTGGTTGTATTAGCCAAAATATCTCTCAATAACTAGCCTGCCATTTTTTTTTTGTTTGAATGAGAAATAAGTAAAAATTGGTTACATTATCTTGAAAAACTCTCTCAGTAAAGCGTTTTAAAGATTTTGATGTATGGGCGGTGTCACAGTCATCTGTAAAACTACTTTCACTTTTTGTCAGTTATTTACTTAAACCAACTCCAGTACTAGTAAACTTAGAAATTTGGTAGCATGTTTTAAATAACTTTCTCAGTGTAGCGATTAAAGTTTTTTTTTACGTATAGCAGGTGCTACGCCCTTTTGTCCAAAACGGCAGGTAATTTTTTTTTACGGGGCGATTTTTTATTTTTAGGCCAACATTATAGGAAATTTTCCTAAAATTTATGGCATTTATAGTCATAGCATTAAGCGGTTGCCAAGCTGCAAAATTGAATGACTCATAATTAAACAAGTTTAGTCCTTAACATATTTAATTACAATAAGTAAGACGTTTTAGGTAAAAATTTATATTGTATTTCTCACATATTCTCCTTAGTGTTTTCTGTGCAAATCGCGCATCGGTTTCGAGGTGCTCATGGACAAGCTGAAAACAGATGTTTTATCAGCATACACACAACCGCTATTTGAAATAACAAAAACACGTTCTCCTGAATGGATTTCAATGCCAGGTATTGATACACAAATAACTACAACTACCACTTCTACTGCTAGATCTGCAATTACAAGTGATTCAACAGATGCAACAAAATCTCCATATACTAGTAGCAACGCAACAACTACAGCAACAAATAATTGCTACAAACCCTCATATGAAAGCAACATCAGTTGTTGTGATTCAGAAGGTTTTTTGCGTTTAATTCATAATGGATTAAATTTTCAGAACATTAAAAATAAAACGACCTTTTTATTTTCTTTTTCTTTTACAGATTTCGAAAATGTTAATCACATACGCGCACCAGGCCAAACAGGGAATTGCTGTGATGGCGATGTTGAGTCTGATGAAGATTTTGAAATAATATCCTAGTTTTATACAATCGAGATTAAGTTGTAAAATTATAAATTTTATGTTTAATTTTAGCTGTATCTTAATTTTTTCAAATGTAATCTGACTTACGATTTTTTGCTGCAACGCCTTAATTTGCTTTAATGAACAAAACAAAAGATCCATTATAAAGACTATGTTTCTATTAACAAAAAAGCAAATGAAAGTAATTATTTAAAATGGTCAGTAAAATTAGCCACAACTTCTTGACTTACGTTATGATAATAAAAATTAAATAAAAAAATTGATAAATTACACAATATAAAAATATTTTCTGAAAAAATTAGAGCATTATTTACCAAACTATTACAATAATTAATAGAGAATTTTTTTTTGAACCTTAATCAATTAATTATTAAATGAAAGGGCAGTTTGCAACAACAACGTTTGCTCTTTCGAGAAAAGCAAAAATTATCAGTTTCTTTATGCTGCTAATGAAAGCAATTTTATTTAGCACTTCATAAATATAATCTGTTTTTAATGTTAGTATTTAATATTAACGTAGCGTAGTCATAACTTTTCAATATCAATTAATTGATTTCGTTGAAATCGTGCTTATCTGCATATTATTACTTGCATTTATTTATTGTCTGTATGTAAGATAACTTTGTTTATGTGCTTAAACATACAAAGTTATGGCTTGTAAATAAATATATACATTCATCTATCCGTATACAGCTGTTTGCTACACACGCTTTTAGTGTCAATTTATTTTATTAGAGCATTTAATATGCTGTTCGGTCGACCTAGCCAAGCTGGCCACTCCCAGCAATAAAAAATTAAAACCAACCATTCTCACTTTTATTTTCAACGTTGTAATTGTTCTATTCATAATTAAGCTGATTGTTAATGGCTGTTTTGGGAATTTTTGCTGTATGTTTCGGTATTTCTGTTGCTTATGCCAATTTAGCCTCCAGGCAACATGTTCAATTTCTTAACTTGTTTTTAAGATAACAGCATGGATTAATAATGTTTCTTAACGCCTTGACAATCAGTATTATATTTGTATTTATATCATAAATATTATAAAGTACTTAATGGAAATTTTAAGTGAAAGGTCGAAAAAATATTGGATAGGTCGAAATAAATATTTAAAAAGTCGAAGAAACATTTAAAAAGTCGAGAAAACATTTAAAAATTGATAAAGTCGATGAAATTCCACTATCGTTACGTAGTGTGAGCGTTACTGTTAGCGTTTTCCATCATACCCGCTATCAAAGCTGTTGTTCACACGTTAGCAACAATCGACCTGTTGTTTAGATAATTTCATTAAATGGCCAAATATGCTGACTGCCACTGCTGCGGCTTGGAAAAAAGCTACACTTGGCTGTGTTGAACCGACAGTATTTAAAAATAGGTTTCATTGGTAAAGGAAGTGTTTCTTTGTTTTGTGAAAATTTGTATTTTTTCAGTTTTCTTAGCGATATTATAAAAATCTCTAACATACAATTTAAATTACATTAATTCCTACATATTAGAAGTAATAAACCCAAATTTGTATGCCATATCAGCCAAAACAATCCAATTAATTACAATCAACACATAAAAACACGCCTTAAAAGAAACAAAACAAAGGCATGTTACGTTTACTTGATCTTGAACCTGTGACGCCTGCGTCAAAGTCACTGCAGCACCGACAAACAGATAGCGCAGTTAAAACTTTAAATATGCGTATCGAAAATTGTAGTATATCAGCAACAATTACTCAAAGAAAAAAAAATCACATACAAAGCAAAAAAAAAAGATGGATAAGAAAGAACAAAAAAAAACACTCAAGATTAAATAAAGAATTCAATTGGCAAAGCAGCGACAACACCCTCAATAAAATGTATACAACAAGAGCAGCAGCAGCAGTAGGATTAATAAAAGCACAACACCAACAACACCAACTACAACAAGTGGTAATAAGTCGCTTAACAACAACGCGCTCTAAACGGATTGTTAACAATTCTACTCTGATTAATTATGTGCTGAAGCAATGAAGCTGTGAATCTAATTAAAATTATGTTTGTATAGCTAAGGGGCGTTTATTTTGCTATTGCTATTGTTGCTGCGGCTATATTTTTTGCATATGGCTTTAACTTTTTTGTTGTTTATTGTTATTTTGTGGCAAAATGTTTGCCACACTTTAAATGGCCATTTTATTATTTATTCTTGGAGTTAACACAATACAACATAATAATCGTGTACAAAAAGCTATATATGAAACTGTCAAATGAAGCTATTAAAAGATACAAAATCTGATCTCATGATATGGGGACATTTAAATACAAACTAATAGGATAACACACCTCTAGAAAAAAGCATTCTAGATAAAAATGTGTTGACTTCTTACTAAAAGGATTTTTTTGTTTTGTTTTTGGGAAAGGGGTGTGGTAGAGTTATTTTGCTGTGCTATATTTAAAAGCATCCACCACTTATTTAGTTATTCTTCGCATTTTAGTGCCTTCCCGAATACATAGTTTAGAAACTTTACTTCATTGAAAGAACGACGCCCACTGTTCTATATCCGCCATCTTTTTGCTAATGCTAGTACTTAATGTCTAGTGGTTGTCCAAACCATTCCTAGTTTTCGGGATAATTTGACTGCACTATGAACATTCTCAGCATAGCGCTTTAAGGCTTTTCTTTGTGATAGGGGCAGGGATGTCCGTGTACCGATTTTGCCTATGTTCAATTCTACAATGCACAATAGAATAACTTTACCAAATATCATCAATTTATCTAGCCTCGAAATGATTTATTACACTGATGAATGTCCAACTTCTATATTTGCATATATTGTTGAACTGCAAATATTTAGCAGTCATAATTTGTAGCCATGTGTTTCATTGTTAGCATTAATATTGCTTGACAGCTAACTATAGTGTTAGATATGCAGATACAGATGATAGATTGCCTGCATGATACCGATGGCGGCAGGTTTTTCTGTTTTTTTTTCCTTTCAATTAATTTATAATCTAGTTTTTGAATATGCGACACTTTGGCGAATTTTTTATGGTAACCAATTTAATGATTATTTTGCAGAGCTAGTCCACTTGAACAACAGCAAGAATATTGATTGACTTTGGTAAGAATTGAATAAGGAAATTATGATTGAAATTTAATAAAATCAATAACAAAACTAAAGTAAGTACAAAACGACAAATACCTTTGACTGCAAATTATCACAAGAGGATTTCCTGGATCCAAGTAGTAATAGAATTGGCAAAATTTTTGTTTTATTTTGTTTTGGTTTTTTCTTGAAGTTTCAAGTGCGAAATATTTTCACGCTTTTTGTTAATGGGGTACTTAATTTGTTAAAACAGTATCATAATATTTTTTTTGCGAAATTTTTCATCTTATATGCTGCCAATCATTGAAAGCAAAAAATAGCTGTGTTTATTTTTTAATTAAAATTTTTTAAGAGTAAGATAATACCTAGTAAATAGCCTTTAATAAGAAAAAAAAAAATTAGAATAATATAGTCAAAAAAAAAAAATAAATAAATAAAAATACAGATTATGGAATTGTAGACGCGGGATTTCAAGAATTTAGGGGTACAACAAAGTCTTTGCCATAATTTTTTGTTTTATGTCGATAGAAATAAATAGAATATGCGTCGAGATACATATTTCAATTTTGAAATTTAAAACTTCAAAATTATAATTTTGTAATCACATGTCAGGCTCATTGCTCATCTATAGATCATAAAATCCAAGCACTTCAATACGTTGGAATTTAATTTTTTTTTTATTATTTAAAATCTATAAATAACAGCGAGCTCGTTTCCGTAATCTTTTGTTTTGAGAGATCCTGCAACAAAACAAAAATAACTTTTTTTCTATATACCTGCTGAAAATACCACTAATATTTGCTATTAATTTGACTTAACTTTCATATTAAAAATCTGAAATAAAATCTTTGATTGATTATAGGTTGTCACTGAAATCGTTTGTTTCATTGCGTACGTCAAGTTCGTTGCTTCAGTTTTTTGTTTTCATAATAAGTCTACTAGTGTAATTTTTGCTTGGTATAGCCTGCATAATAATAATATAATTCACGGATACTAAAAATAAAACAATAGTTTCCACAATTAAAATATCTATTTTTCCAAACCTTGAACCTGCTGCGTTAACACTTAATTAAAATTTTATAGCTATTTTATGATTTTCGGTTTTACGACTCGAAAGGTTGTCATACTCTTATAAAAGGGCATAAACAAAAGTATTTCAATGTCAAATATTTTAAAATTAATTGTCATCTGAACGCATTCGAAAATGCGTCATTTCAGCCAGTCAAAAATAGGGGGGAAAAAACTATAGCTCAACGAATTGATTAGTTCAACATTTGACTGCATTATCTCTTATTTCTTTAGATTACGTATTAAATGCCATTTAAAGCATCATTAATATCAAATTTAAACAATAGCAACTATTTCTAAACAAGAGCATTAAAATCGTTTGCTTAAAAGCAATAAAACCGGAAGGAAATTGAAAGTAAGCTGCTGCTTTTTTAGAGGTTAAGCAAAAACAATTTTAATTTATGGCATAGCTCTTTTGAAAATCCTTTTAAAGCGACCGCTAATAACAATAATATTGTTCAAAAATTATATTACTTAATTAGTTTTTAGCTTTGGCAAAGGGTAAAAGATTTTAATTGAATATCAACATGAAAAATAAAGTAATCTGCAGCAAATCAAACTCGATCGTTTGATTGATTGATGATGATTGTACTCGGAGCAAATATTTTGTTTTTTTTTTATATGAAAACGTTTTGCGTTTGCTTATGCTACACGAAGCAGAGAAAAAAACAAAAAAAAAGTCAATACTATTGTTTATTTGATCCGCTTTTATTGTTGCCGTTTGATAGTTTAAATAATCGTCATGATGTAAGTTAGTAAAACAATTAAAATACCTTGTCATAGCCGAATCTAAGCATCATAAATCTACGCACTTGGTGGTTCTAAGATGTTGCACAGAATTAAATGTTGTAAAATTTGAGTAATATTCTTGTTCACTTACGGCTCTTTCAATTTAGTGTATCAGAAATGATTAGCATTTTATTTGACAATTTTTTTGTTTGGGGTACAAGTTTGAAAAATAGCGCTGAAAGCTCTGAAAAATTTTGGAATACACCTTGTTGAAAAACAAATATTTTCAATTCTATAAAGTTCTTCGCGAGTGCGTTGTGTCTGAGCAAAAATTATCAAAGGTGTGATTTTAGAAAATCCTTTGACATGTTTTTGCGTGCCGAAAAATTGCAAAAATTGAAAAAGTTTTGGGGTGTCGTTTTCGTCCTTAATGACAGAGGTGAAATTTGAAAAAAAAATTCCATTTGGTACCTATTCTCTCACTTTTAAAGATTTTAATTCTTGAAGGTGAATACCTCTTAAGAACTATAATTCGGATCCGAAAGCGCTGAATTTCATAATAAACTCGAGCTTAAAAACTTACGTTTGATTGAAGTCCCTATACGTTGCGTTTATATATCAAGTATTATTATCAAGTAAGTATATAAACAGTTTATAGATATGTAAATATAATGGAAAGAAGTTTGTTCATAACATTACTTGAAAATTTTGTTTTTTTAATTTGATGTTTCTTCTTTGTTCAAATAAACAGAAAATATATCAAAAACGTTGAAATACTTTGCTTTTTTTCAATTCCCAATAAAAGCTAATTAACAGAAATCAATTAATAATTTAATTGAAGGTCCGGGACAACATAATTTAAACTGGTTCAAGTGTTATGACACGAGTGTATTTGCAACTGTGTCTGTGGCAATAACATCAACTCATGCTTCAATGAAATTACCTGTAATATTCACAAAATACAGAAGTGTTGCAATACAACACTATGTCACATTGAATATAATTTTTCTGATTATTATAATTAAATGCCAGCCATAATAACAATAACAAAACTCATGCAGTGACCTAAACACCGATCAGCATAATTATTTATTAAATAACTTTATCACAATTTTTCTTACAATTTAAATTGAATTAAATATCGTTATTAGCATAAAATAGCCGCAAGCAAACATTTATCTACAGTACAATATGTACTATATGTCTGTCTGAAGATATTGCTTAGAGTGGCTCTTATTTGAGTCTGTTGAGATTCTTTTGGTGTGTATTGCACGAATGGAATGAAAACTTCAGGGAAGATGCTTGATTTCTCGAAAGCTATATATGTATGTAAATATCTGATTTCGAAATTTTATGCTATTATTATATCTTATTAAATTATCTTTATAGAAAAAGTTTGCTACTTATAACGAATTCCACGAAAGTTATATCAAAGATTATCAATGGCTATATCTGCAAAGTTAGGTGTCTTTTTTAAATTTCCACTCTATAGCTACTCTAGACTAATTGGAGCGAATGTTCAGGGTGAAAATTTATTTTCCTTTTTTGCAAATTTTTCATTTTAAGCTATTTACTTTAATTTTTGAGGGTGATTTCGTACTATAAACTTTGGGTGATTTTCCCCCACTTCTAATGCCTTTTATTTAAAAATTTATTTTTAAGACATTGCGTAAAAATGGAAAATTGACCCGAATTACAATTCACCCTAAATTATTTGCAAGTTGATATGAATATTTTTTGCATGTTATACATCGTGACGGCTATTTACGTTCAACAGTTTGTAGCAGTGATTAATTTATTTGAATATCGTAGAAGAGACTTTAATTGAATGTAATTTCAAAACAATATATTATTAAAGCAATATATAAATTATAAGCAGCGAGAGATCTTGTATACCAACATGGGTTTCTGACATTGGTATGGCTAAGCTCACCTCAACCAGGTCTCTATGTTAAGCCTTGTGCATAAGGCTGACTATGTTGCTTCCAAAAAAACTACATGAAAGGAGCTCAACAAGCAAAGAACTCATATAAGAATATAAGTTCTACAACCAGTGATAATTGCCTCCAGGCTTATAGTGATTTAGAATAAAACTTTACAAAGAAGTAAAAAAATTGTGGTTTTAATGTGTTCTGTAATTGCTTTCCGGGTTGCTATGCTAAGATCACTAAAATCAGGAGAAATCTGAAACTTTTTTATTCAAATATCAAATTATATATAATGGAAATCATTTATTATCAATAATATCATCTATAAATTCCAAAACCAAAAAAAAATGCATAATAAACAGCAAAATAAACCACTACAAGAATGACCTTCAAAAACAAATGTCCGTAATACGACAACAACATAAAAAGGGCACAACTGGTAAGTGCGCGGATAAAACCCTTGTAACTGTCAATAAAATTATCTTCGTTACAAAAATAAAGAAAAAAAACACAAAATCAAACATGAATTTAATTTAATTAATAAAAATGAAAATAAAAGCACTTTGATCGAAAAAGGACAAGACAATAAATTGCAATTAAACAAACAAAACGCGATAGCAACATAAAGACAAAAACACAGACTGAGTGACAGATAGGCTGTACTCATAATTCATATGAAAATTAATTAATAACAGCAGCAAACAACTGCAGGCACTGCTATCCAGGCGGCGAGTAAGTGAGTGTACTCATGCGCTATTGTAAATTTGCAATTAAAAAATTATCAATAATCGTTAAGGAGGGGGAAATATTTATGATTAATAAATTGTATAGTGAATATTGAGTAGGCAGTCAGGCAGCAAAATGAGGTTAATAATTATGTACATGTGGAGCTTAAATTGCTATTTAAATGCTTTACTCGATGTAAACAAATTGTTATTATTCAATAAATTAAATGATAACGCAATAAAATGATATGTTTAAGTATATGCAGTTGCTTGCGATGAAATGCTGCGCAACATTGCTAAAGTGTTTTTGACGGAAGCATTAATGCACAAGACAAATATGCAGCGGCTTATCAATTATTTTTAAAAGTAAATTGTTCAGTACAGTAGCGTCTGAATTTATTAAACAATTTATTTAAACAATTGTTAAGAAACAGTTCTCATAAAAAGTTCCATACACATTTGTGAAGTGACAAAACATCTGTTAGTTGAAGGAATTCAACCTTTGAATTACTTGTAAAATTATATGCAAATTCTGTTGGTTTCTTGTTGTTGCTTTGCATCACTGCATTACATAACACAGCATACAAAATTATTTTTTTTGAATTAAATTAAAGTAAACTGCAACAACAACATGAAAACTTCAACAAAAAAATGTAGCATGTCATCGCTTAATTGAAAGCACTACAAGTGTCTTCAAATTACTTTGTTTCAATGAGACGGCACACACTGTTTTTGTTGTTGTACTCTTCGAATGTGATGAATCGCTGATGAACGAAAAGAAGAAGCACGAGTTTATTTAGCAGACGCAACAGGTATCAAAAACAAGAAATAAGTAAAGGGACATTCTACGCACGTGTAAGTTAATCTTATTAGCTTATATTACTTCTAAGCAATGTATGTATGTATATGTTTCAAAAATGTTGATTAGTAATGTTTAGCAACAAGGAGCTTAGCACATAGCAATATAGAACATTGCTAAGCAAAAAAGTTTTACAATGAAATACAAAAATGTACTGCTATACATAACATTAGTAAGAAGGATGTGCAGGTTAATATTTTAATATCTTAAGTCCGTTTAAATGATTCTCACTGATATTTTGGGCATGAAATGTGACGGTCCTATATTTGTGCCAAACAGCTCTACTTTATCCAAAAAAGCAACGGAAGCAGGTCGCCGAAACATAGTTTCTCAAGCTTCTACGTAACTCACGTTTGTGAAACGCATAATAACTGCCGACGAGACATAATTTTTCGAGCACGACATGCAATCCAGCCAACAACAGTCTTCCGAATGGCTTCACAAAAAAGAAAGTGAACCCAAAAATTCGCCTAACAGACGTTCGAGAATGTTCGTGAAAAGCATCCCATATTTGTGGAAACACAACTCATAGATTTTGAGCCACGAAAATGCACCATTGAATATGACCTCGTCTGCCAAATTTAAAGTTACCACTTCGAAGAAGGAACCTTGTTGCTGTTTCCATCCCAAGTTCGTTGTTATTATAATGTATGTATGCTTTCTTCTCAAAAACTTTGATCTGTTTCTTTTGAATAAATCACAAAATTCGATGGGAACAGATTTATGGAATTATCCATAACAAAACTCAGCCAAATAGTAAAACCTAAAGCCAAATTGTTGGCTTATTTATCAAAACAGAAACAATTTAAAATACTTTTCGGATTTTTAGGACAAGCACGAGCTCATAAAATTGTACGTAAGTTAAAATTAAAAAAAATTAAGGTGGTATGATTGAAGTACTGCACTTGTTAAAAGCTGCTTTCGTTAAAAACATTTCACCAACAACATTTGGACCCAGTTTTAAAAACTTTTTTGTTGTTTCTGTACGATTAAATGGGATGCTCTTATTTCCTTTGTTATGAATTATTATTTGAAGATGTTTTCTTGAGTTTTTGTGGGTTAAAGTTGCCTAAAAACGAAAGTGAAATGTGATGATGCTTCTGTTATTATAACTGTTACCATTTTAGTTGATTTAATTGTCTTCAATTGCTTTCATGTTGATTGATTGCAGTCCGCCATGAGCCAATAAAAAGTTGTGAATTTAATACTTCAATAGTTATGCCTTAATATTTGGCTTGTGGGTGCTAAACAAGCACAAGTCTTATAATGTGACAGTATCTCTTGAGAAAGTACCAAATTATTCATGAACAAATTTGTAGAGATTGAAACAAAAAACAAAGTAAAACTTTTATGTTGGCTAGCACTCAATTGCAAGTTCATTTCGTAAGTTTTTTGTTTTTACTGGAGCACGTTCACAATTTCGTGACAAAATTTGTGTATTTTTCTTAATTCCCTGCCAGATGTTTTATATTCATTTCGAAAAAATTAATCAAATGAGCTGCCTTTAGCACTAGAGTTTTTACTGAATCAGTGCCTTCTCGTACTGAACACATCATAGCCCCATAATAATAGTTCTTAAATCTAAAAAAGACAATCATATATATACTAATAATGATTTTTTAGAAGCATAAAGTTGGAGGTCAAGCCACAAAGACCACAATTCATAAATATTTTAGTAACTTTATTACTGGCACATTTTTATGTGGTCGGCCCATCAGTTCAACTGAATCAATTCGGTTACCTTTAGTTTTAATTTCCTTAATAAAAGATAAGCGAAATGACTCAGTCGCTATGGCGTTTCCTTCAATTTTTCCAAAATGACAAAAAAAAACGTTAATAAATTTTTTTACTGTCCATTGAAATTTGCAATTTGAACTGTATTACTTAGCCTTGTTCTGAATTTTAATGTATGGCATTTTGGTATTTATTATCGGCAGTCAATAATGGCGGGTGTTGTTGACATGAATTTTTTCACTTGAAAAATATATCAAGTGTTACAAATTCATTTTTATTCGCAACTCAATTATATGTAAAAATTTGTCTCAGTTTCGGATCATAGCTAAATTGTATGGTAGCGCTCTAGCTCCTTTGTGCTGTGGAATAAGTGAATGGTTGTGGTAGCAGTGGTGGAGTGGTCACTTTTAGCCATGAACGTGTCAAATGACCGCTTAAGTGGTGTGCTACTCTAATTTACCTTTTCCTTTTTTTATATAGCTGTAGGTACCATGGCACGGTAGCAAAGTCATGAAATGCTTTGTATATATAAAAAACACTTGTTCTTACCACACCCAATAAAACTAAGTTGGCGCATTTTTATTTTAATATAACAATACAAATTTTTCAGCAAGTGTAAATATAAAATACATAGCTAAGAGTATATAAAGGGATATAAATGAATATAGTTTTAAAAATAAGTTGTTTCTCATAAAAAAACAAAAATTTTTCCATTTACACGACCCCTCCAGCCCCATTCTTTAATCCCCTTATGCATATAAAGGGTGTTTTTTTTAGAGATTTGTTTTTCGAATAGAGATAAAACTGGCATTTTATGGTCAAATCTGGCAACTCTAATGTCATTTATGTTCAGTTTGGTTTGCCATTTTATCATGAACAGGTTGACAAAAGAACAACGCTTGAAAATCGTGCAAATTTATTTCGAAAATAATGGTTCAGTTCGCGAAGTTTACCGCAAGCTCCGTCCATTTTATGGTCGACATAATCGTCCATCAGAGCAATTAATTCGGTTAACCATGGATCGTTTTCGCACTACGTTTACTCTATGTGATAATACGCATCCGCAGAGACGTCGAACAGTGCGCACCGAAGAAACAATTGCCGCTGTAGAGCAAAATGTTGAAGAGGACCCGAATGAATCGATTCGCCACCGTGCACAGCAATTGGAGCTTTGTCCATCAACTTTATGGAAGATTTTGCGCAAAGATCTTGGCTTGCGACCTTACAAGATCCAGCTTGTGCAAGAATTAAAGCCGCGAGACCATGCAATGCGTCGTGATTTTGGTGTATGGGCCGAAAATGAGATTGATCTCGATGCTGATTTTCATCGCAAAATTTTGTTCAGTGATGAGGCTCATTTTTGGTTGAATGGCTACGTCAACAAGCAAAATTGCCGCATTTGGAGTGAAGAGAATCCACATGAGACCCTTGAGACGCCATTACATCTACAAAAACTGACTGTTTGGTGTGCTCTATGGGCTGGTGGAGTCATTGGGCCATACTTCTTCCGAAATAATGCTGGAGAGTCAGTTACCGTTAATGGAGACCGGTATAGAGCCATGATAACCGACTATTTTGTTCCCGAATTGGATGGCATGAATGTGGATGAGTTGTGGTTCCAACAAGACGGCGCTACATGCCACACAGCGCACGTCACAAACATTCGATGAGCGCATAATTTCGCTGAATGGACCTTGCAATTGGCCACCAAGATCGTGTGATTTGACACCATTGGATTATTTTCTTTGGGGATATGTGAAGTCGCTCGTCTACGCCAACAAACCAGAAACGTTAGGGGACTTGGAAGCCAACATTCGTGGCGTTATTGCCGACATACGGCCCCATATGCTCGAAAAAGTGGTTCAAAATTGGACCTGTAGAATTGGCTTTATTCGAGCCAGCCGCGGCGGCCACATGCCCGAAATCATATTTAAACATTAATGGCATAAAATTATCCTTCCAATAAAGTCAAATTGATGGACATTAAAACGATTTTCTTGTGTTTTATTTCAATTCGAAGCTCTATACCTCTAAAAAAAACACCCTTTAATACATGTGGATAAAGCTATTGGTGGCGTAAAAGTTCGAAAATATTTCGTGAACTTCTGCCCCTTTTTTAGCAACTACTCCCTGGAATTAGATCCAATTGCATACAATAGTTCGATTTTAAAAAACGCTTTAAAAAACAAAAGACTTAAGAGCGAACTTTAACTCTATTTAAGAAAATATATAAAATATAAAGTCCATGCTAAGCTACTATAAGCTCAAATTAAACCTACTACTACGCCCACACCTCACCAAAAACATTTGTCTTAATTCATTACAATTATCAAACCAAGCAATCATGTTTAGTTACCTAATACACATACCAAATTACCACTTCATATCACATCAAGCATATGACATTTGTGTGAAAGACTGACGCAGTCAGTGATTGACAGCTTAGTATACTTTAATTCATTTCAAGTCATTAAATGCTGCAGTGCTACAATTGAAATGAGTCCAAATATGCTATGGCTATCAGCAACAAAATAATAACCATGGTAATAAAAGCCAAGCGTTAGAAAAAAAAAATTGATTTGCAGCTGTCAAAATAATGCCCGCTGTTGATTTTGTCTTTGGTTTCTGTTTATATCTGCAATAACCATTATTTCATTATGTTTTTGACCAAAGGCCACCTTGTGGTTTGTGGTCTATGATTCATGTTAAAACTCACTTGGTGTCGCAAATACGCCCGCGTACTATTTCTACATGCAAATTCTATGTAGCACAAAAAATACTCCATAAATTTGTGTTGCGGCAACATGTTGCTTTATTGGCAGCTTATGTTTCTTGAAATGGCAACAAACGATTTGTTTAAACAGCGCAAACATTTCCTTTTTATGCAAATGCATGTGCAGCAGAAAGATAAGGTGGTAACAATGCTTTTAAAAATGTAACAATTGATTAAAATAGAACTGAAATCAATTAATCTAATAGAGAGGTGTGCCTTGGCGCCATATTAGCTGTTTTCGTGTGGGCGGCATTGTTTGGGCTGTGTTGTCGAAAGAATATTTAAGTTAATAGAAAACTCAATCTTTAATATTTGTACTATGCATATAGCGAGCAGCACTCGCCTGCGGTATCGTACGCAAGTATCGAAAAAAATTTAAGTATTGATAGCACTGCTGGTATTGAAAAATATTAGAAATTTTTGAAAATTCCCGAGTCTATGAAGAATTTATATAAAAAATATATAAAATATTTTGTAATATGAAACAAAATTAAGTTAATCTTCTACTGGAAAAATATTAATTTTTATGATAGGTTTGGGGGAAATTCTTTGAAAGTATATGACTATCATTTAAATTATTTCATATATTTTGGAAGTTTTCGACTTATGACATACATACGAGTGAACGCAATGAAATGAAATAAAAAGCCTCTTTATATTTCCAGTAAAATTAATAAAAAATTTCTTAATGCGAAATAAGATAAAGACTAGAAACTATCACAACGCGATTGTATTTAAACTATATGATATAAATTTTTTTTTTTTCAATTATATTTTGTTAAGAACGTACGAATAACAAACAAGGAACTAAGTCCATAACAAGATTGACGTTCAATTAATAAAGTTGAGGTTTATTTTCTGCCTAGATAAAAAAAAAAAACAATCATACTTCTTGGAATCCCGCGTAAAAACCAATTAACCGCTTTAATTATGTCCGTTTTAATATGAATCAAAATACATTTAACTAGATAAGCTATAGAGGAATTGCTGTCATCACAATTTATTTTTATTAATTACAATTTTACAATAACTTAATTGAAAAGCAACAAAAGTTCAAATAACAGCAACGAAACAAAATTATCAGCTAACAACAGCTGAGCGAAGGCTTGAAAATTAATCACAATTCATAATAAATTCGAGTCAAACAGCATCCCTCACTGCTAACAGTAGCGGCAGCAGCAGCAGCAAACAACATCAACCACAACAACACCAAAACGGTAGCCAGTAACAGCAGCTGACTAATGTCAATAAGAATGTGCACATCGCGCGATTTCACGTTTTCAAAAAAAAAAAAAAATTAAGAAAATATGTTAATGTAGCCGCAGCGTCATTGTGTAATAAATACAAAATTGATGACGTTGATTTTGTTATGGAATCTCCATGTCTGCTTTTTTTTTGAACAAAATCATTTTTGTTGACATTTTTCATTATGATGTTCTTATTAAGTTATTAATAGCTGGGTTTTTAAATTTTTTTTTTACCCCGGAATTCAAATCCATGGAAAATTTATGACCCTTTGAATATTTTGATTAATTTGTAAAACGAACAATAATAAGATTTGTTCTGTTTAATAGGATTGTTACGCTATGAAGATTTAATTTAACAGCTAATTGTATGGAAAATTCGTTCCAATTTGTCAGCGCAAAGTGCTACATAATATTAAGGAAATGAACGACTTGGAAGATAAACTTGTTTTTGATTATTTTTTTTTTGTTTCTTTGAAATGACCGAATTTTATATTGAAAAAACAAATATTTTGTATTATGATGATCACCAAATTGTTTCGTATTTTCTATGACTGACCATTATCTTAGAAGATTTAGAGAAACCGTTGGGCAAAACTGAAAAATTCACAGAATTAACTCCGAACTAAGACTAAAAAGCAATGATTTATTTGGCGAGTAATCCAGTCAAAATAATCTAAGTCTAGAAAAATTCGTACAAATCTTAAATACACCATTACAAATAAAATATCAAAAGCACCCACCGATTCTACTTCTGCTAAAAATTTAAATCAAGGTCAAATTTCAAAAATGTCAGTTTTTTACATTTTTCATATAATCGGTAAGTGTTATCGTAAAAATTGGTTCGAAGAAGTTGCAGATCATAAAATCATCTATGCAAATTACTATTTCTGAGATATCGCGTTTAAAAAAGTTTAAGCATATCTGTTGTGATGAAGAAAGTTTGATCAGGCAGCATTTTATTGATAGAAAAAAATAGTACTAATGGTAATGACCAAAGTGGAACGGATCATTGTTGATTTCTAGAAATTTTTATTACGATTGATAATCTTCAAATTCTGCTTCAACAGTCACGTCTTCATCTTCGCATTCTTCTTCCTCTCCTTGCTGGATTCTTAGCATTGTTTTGAGCAGAAAGATGCATTAGCTGACTCCTCATGGATACCACAAGTTTCCTCATCTGTTATATTAAATTCAACATTGGTGCAAAATTGGCATTGGCAATTGATTCGCTTATTTCAAAAACGCAACCTGATCGATTTTTTAAGAAATTGAGCTTACAACACATCCTGTATGTAAATCACTTCAGAAATCCAAAGGTGCTGGCTATTTTGTTCAAAGCGCAGTACAAATGAATCAAAAATTGGTTTGAATATACACTTCTTTCCAAAACGTGCTCAATTGTTTTTGCTCATCTGGATAGACTTAATTCTTTGGCTTCAAAAACAATCAAAGTCTTTTTCAACTTGTCTTCACACAAGCAAGCTGAGGAGATAAAAACAAACTTTGACTGAAAAAAACATCCCAAAGAAACTTTAAAGTATTTATTAATGTAAAAAATAACATAAAACTGTTTCGATTTGAAAAAAAAAACATTTTGTAATATTCTTGTCAGTAGTTGCTTGTTCCACAAAAAAATTGTCAGTTTATCTGAGAGCTGTAAGAACATTTTTTCATTTCCACCATTTACTGAATAAGATTTTTACTTGGATTAAGACATCAAGCTAAATAGCTAAGAAGGCTATAATAGCTTTAGTAGCTAAACTCTATTGTTTTAATAAGCAAACTGATAAACTCTGATTGCATTGCTTTAGTTGCAGTAATTTAGCAAGTATAATAAAATTGTAAGCAGCAGCTTAAGTGAAAAAATTATGAGCTCCAGATTTATTTGCATGTTAATGAATATTATAACACTTCAAATTGCTGTTTTTTAAATATATACCATGTAATTTCAAATAAATGATTGACATATGTCTTAATAAATGTCACATTTATTGTATTTACATTTTCCTGTAGAATTATTTAGAGAAAGGTGTTAATATGCCTTTTGGTTACACGTATATGTTAATAGAAAAAATAGAAAATAGTACCGTGAAAAAGGTCCGGCTGAAAATTTGCTAGCAATAATGCTTGGTGTGGCTGATATGGTAATTTAAGTGACAACAATGTTAAATGTTACTAATTAGTAACTGTAACATGCTTAAACGCATACATGAAGTGTTTTGGAAAAAAAATATTTTTTAATTGATAATTTTTCTTATGAAAAAGGTGTGTTAGAAATAATCGATTAGAGTAATATACACATCAAATCAATCAGTATTAATAAATAGTTGCTAAGCTAAACTAAACCATAATAGTTTTAAATTTTTTTAAGAGTATCATTATGGACATTGTACTTCCTTAAAACATCTGTTTAAATCAAACTAAAAGTTTACAAAGTTCTAAGCTTAAGTCTTTCACATTAAGTTCGTAGCTCAAGTCTTTTGATTTTACTACTGACAGCAAGAAAACTCTGTGTGGCTTACTAAAAATAATACAACTTAAACTCACCACTTCCACAAAGTGGTGAAAAGAGTGTGGCATAGCAAAGTGAGCAAACCTTACCGCAATACTTTACAAGTATTAGTGTTAAGCGCATACTTTCGTTTGCTCTACTCTACTCAATATGGCTCACACTTCCGCTCTTTTTACTGCTGTGTTGACGTCTTTCTGTGAACGCCAATTATAAATAACAGCAGCATTGAGGTAAAGGTGAACGTAAAAAAAGAGCGCAGTGCGCACTCACTATCAGGAGGTGTGAACTGTCAATGAGTTGCTTGGAGTTGAGAAAAAAAAAACACTTTTGCTTTTCATTGCATGCTGTTTGGCAGGTTGCTATTGTTGTTGCTGTTGTTTTTGTGCACAAAATAGTTTTTGAACAATTTTAATTTTTACAAAATAAATTTAGTTTGTTAATTGCGCTACCAATGGAATTTAGTCTTGTGCGAGTGCTCGTCGTGCACGGTTAATTTTACTCCGTAATTGTAGTCGATTTTGATTATTTTCGTTTCAATTGTGTTCGCGTTACTTGTGCTAACAGTTTTAGTTGTTGATTATAAATAAAGGCAGAAAAAAAATAAAAAAGTTCAGTCTCTGTTATTGCAGAACGTGATTCAATATTTGAATTATAATTTTTTGCTCAACGCCACAATGTAAATAAATGCTGCTGGTTTTTTGATTTATTGACAGTGGCCGTTATTGTTCTGATCATTTAAATGAAAAACTTACCGACGGAAAATTTTTGTAGGAAGTTATACAAATAGTTTGACAAAACTAAATGTTTGAAATACTCGCAATAAGCAGTTTCAATGAATTAAGTAGATAAAAATTCTTGCAATAAATTTAAAAGCCAAAAAAATCAAAGACTGAAATTTGAAAGTAGATATTAATTGTTTTGAGGTTTAGTGGAACGTCATTGTCAATAGGTAATAATTGAATTTATACTTAAATGTTAAACACAACTTGCTTTGGGAGTCTAAGATTTAATATAAATTTTAAATAAAATGTTAATGAACACAGAAAAACTCTAGTAAGCCGCATGATAAATACGTCCGTAATATTGCGTTGAGCCTTAAATGTTAAATTTCCATTTTAAGTTAGGAGTTCATTACTTAACTTAAAAAATTCGGGTACTATATGAAAGATAATTTAACGGGTTTTATGCAGTATCAGCAATTTGAAATTAGCGAAAAACCTACTTGGTTCTAAGAAATGTTATTTATTTCAATAATTGCTTGATTGATCTTATTTACTTTAGATTTTTCTTTTTTTCACCAGAAAATAAATAAATATATATCAAAATAGTTGAAAAATTGTTATGTATAGAAAAATCTACAAGTGATTTTACATTTTTATACTCGATAGAATCCAGAGATAGCACTACGTAAGAATTCATTCGAGCACTTTTTTCATATATTTTATTTATTATATTAGTTAGGTCATGATAGTCTGAACATAACGCCGCAAGTCAGCCGCTCATTTGGTGGGGCACTGGCGCACAGTGGTAGTAAATTAAATAACTCACACAAAATTAATTTTTCAGCTCGAAATGATATATAACCAGATGAAGATCCGCCTCATGTTTTTTGATGAAAAGAATGTGCGCTGGAATTCCAAAACAATAGGCATTTTTCCAGTTATTGTCAATTAAGTCGAAAAATGTGTCTTAAGCAGAAAAATGCAATATAATCAACATTTTATATTAAGTTTTAATTGAGTTGGTTTGATGGGAAAGATATTTTAAAAAACTCGCAATAGATTTGTGTTAAGCGTTTAAAAATTATTTGGAATGAATTTTGTGCTAGGATACTAATTTTGGCCCCAAAGTGTATCTTGTTCCTGGAGGCATTGTTTTCAAATAATCATGAACAATATGAAAAATGCGCAAATCAGTACATTTTTTGTGATGTTGCCTCTCAGGTTTATCTTATTAACTGTCTTTCATATTATACCCTAGTTTTTAGAATCGATTTAGTATTTTGGAGTATACTCGTGCAGACCTCTAGTAGATAATATTCCACTGTGTGGGTAATTCAAATTCATCGCGTGAAATAAGTTTTCAAATCAGCTTAGTAGTTGCGGAAGTCACCTCTGGAATGTAAAGGAACAAAATTGGCAAATATTTAAAAATTTTTTTCACTTCAAACTAATTTAAATTTATAATTGCTATGTTAAGAAATTAGGTGAGGAATCAATGTAAAACTCACTTCAGCTATTCACTATCTATCGGTCAGCAATTAACTTCTCATATTTTTAGGAATATACAAAGTCAGCACGAATCATAAGACCAATTCATTTCGTCCTAAAGATATCTAAGTTAACGCTCACTTCATTTTCCTTATAACGTCGTGTGAGTTGGTTTTTCATGCAACAATAATATTTTGCATTTTTCTGAATCTAAATATATTTTTAACTGCAAGTGTTTTTTTTTGAAAACTTAGCAAAAATTAAAAAAAAGAAAATATGAACTCACAAATAAAAATAACATTTTCCTATTACTACGTTGAATAGCAGAGAAAAACAAGTTTGCTGCTTAAGTCTTTTGTTATCAAGATTAAAATTTAAAATACATAATGAAATTAAAAAGCTTGTGATTTTTAAAGTATCAAAACATATATGAAATAAACAGATACGAAATATTGAGTTCGTCACTTAAGTCTTTCATTTAAGTAAATATTAATACGAAATTTCCAAAGCAAGTGAAAAAGGTGAATTTATTAAAAAATATAAATATATCAAAGCAACTAATTCTCAAGCCGAAAATGTGTCTCTGGAAAACATATTTTTGATTAAATGAGAATATAAAATAAGTACCCACAAATGGCACTCACAAATTTCTCACTGCCTTTTGGTGCCTTGGCACAATCGACACAAACCCACTGGGGTGTCACTTTATCACCACTCCATCCTGTGCATCAGTTAGCTAGCAATACCAATAATTTACTTTATTCACCGGCTGATCATCAGCAGCAAGATGATGGTGATGATGCGTCAGTAGTATCAACTCCAGGCTCAGATTATTATAAAAATGATCCATATGCGCCACCGCAAGTACATCAGCAACAGCAGCAGCAACAACAACAACAACCTTATCAATACAATAACAACAATAAACGACGAAAAAACGCAAACACTTACCTACCGCCTATACCACCCCCTGGTGTAGGGCGTGCAACACAATTTCAAACAGGTGCATATCATCAACAGCAGCAGCAACACCAACAGCAGCAGCAGATACAACATCAACAAATAAGTCATCACTACAATAGCAATAATCAACATAATAGCAACAGTAACAATAACAATGTTGCTTATAAGCAACAATTAACAACAGCAACATCTTCATCCTCTTCAGCAGCAACATCATCGTTATCATCAACACGCACTTATGGTGAAGGTTCTTATAGCGCTTATCCTAATAGACAACAGCAACAACAGTCGCACAATCAAAAGCAACAACAACAGCAATTTTTCAATAATTATAATTCAAAAGTACGCACTTCTACGTCTTTTAATCAACAACTGCCACAGCCACAGCAACAACAACAGCAGCAACAACTGCCAAATAGTCAAACAAATTATGTAAACAAAGTGGAGCCACCAAATTCAATTTATGGTACCTCAGTGACTGGTACTGTTGATAATGTTGCTGGTGCTGTTGCAACTGCTGGTAGCAGTAGCAATGGTGATGTTGATGGCAATGATGCTTATCCCGAGCGTCCACCTGGCTTTACGCGTGTTCAAGCTGGTCAAGGTTCACGTACGCAGGTGCATGCTGTCTTGGACTATGACGCGGATGAAGGCGAGGAGGACTACTATGACGAGCATGATCAGGGAGAAGCGGTAAATAAGGGTGAGTTTCTTTGTTAATTTACATTATTAAAGTTTGTTGCATAAGTTTTTCGTTTTGTTTGCAATATTTTTGTGAATAAAATGAAAATTTTTGAATATTTCTCATCATTTTTTATATATGGTTAGCAAAAAAAATATTTTACCTTAACCTCTTGAAACACACCAACATCTGCTATTCTGTTTTACTTATTATCGAAGCTTTCTTGAAACATTTCGATTCTAATATTTGGTTTTTATTTTCTCAGGGAAACTGACTCAATTATTATGATGGTTAAATTGTGCAGAAAGTTTTCTTTATTGGGATTATCAGATGTCTGCGCTTTATCACTTCAAAAAATGAATCAATTTTGTTTTGTATGTGATAATTTTAGACTCGTTATTTATGACCGGCTTTTTTACTTTTATTTTTTTCCATTGTTAACACTTTGTTGAACATGTTGTAATCAAGTCTTGTATTGGAATTTTATATTTTTGACACGTACCGTGCAAAACTTTTTGCGTACAAATTGCTATGACATTTGTAATTGCGCTAACAGCAATATGGTTGTCGTTGTTGTCATTTGCTTGTAAGCGCATGTGCTTGTCAACTTTGTTACTTTTCACCAACGCCATTCATGTACGGGCAGGCGTAATTTGTACAAAAAATGGTTTATGGAGGTTAATTGCTTTTCAAAAATTGAAGATTAATAACGTTACCTGATTTGTTTTGTTTTTTTTTGCTGCGTTGAATTATAAAATCGTGCAAAAAATTATTACGAAATCGAAAACTCCAAAATTGCAGAAAAAGTGAAGAGGATGAGTTTTTGGCAGCTATCCATATTTATATATTTTTTTTAAAATTCAATAGCACTTAGTACAATATAAAATATTTTGAATTTTTCAATGTTAAATTACTGTTAGGAAAAAAGTGTGTGTATGCTAAAAAAGGCATAATCAAGAGAATTTTAAATAAAGCAAAAGTTAACAACCAAAAGAGAGCACAGTGGAGCACACTTGAAACTTTTAAGCATCGAAAGATTTATAGATTAATGATAACAGGACTACTAACAATAACACAGGTACTGCGAAGTCTATTGTAAAAATCTTACTTATTTTGGTGCGATTTTATAATCTTGAAAATGTTAAAATTTAAAGTAACCGTTTCATGTTGGTTTCTGCAATTATTTTTTGGGGAAAGAGCCAGCGCAGAACATAAATTATCTCCAAGGCGTAGTCTGCAAGTGTTATAACTAGAGAAAATCATTCTGATAATGTGTTTAAGTGGCTAACAATAACCGCTTATTATTCCAGTCAGCCTCTTATATTATTCGTAAAGAAAGATTTTCACTTTATTGCATTGATATTCAAAGAAAATATGCTAGGGACATTCTTGATTTAGAATATTTGCTTTGATTTTGGTCTGAATAAAGCTGTCAAAGAGCGATTTTCTGGCTCTACAGAGATATTTTGGTCGAACAAATGCTTCCAAAATACTTGGCAACCAGTTTTATGGGCGCATGTTGAGCCTTTAGTCACGCTTTGTGTAGAGCTTTTAAGGTAGCTAAGCTTGCCCTGCTTCATAGCACTCAAAAGTTGCAATAATTTTGCTGTAGCGACTTTGTCAAGGTGTTATGACTTTATTGTATGTTATGATACCAGAAATTTATCTCAAAATAATTTCTAAGAAATCGTTATTAGATCTAAATAAGAAGATATATTGCCGAAATCAAAAATTGTGTGCTATATGAACATCGATACTGCCGGGTATTGAAGAAAATCTACATAGGTATAATGAATGGAATTACAGTAAAATCACACTAACGCTTACGCTTATTAAAATTTTTCGACTTAAAAGTATCGCTAATGACTATTTGGCTGCTGGTTGCTATTTTCCTATTTGTGTGTGTTGATGCCTCAATTCTCTTGGTTTTTGATTTCTTTGCTGTGTTTTTGAAATGTTCATTTATATTTTCTATTAATTAGAACTAACCAGATGCAGACATTGTCTTTATATAAATTATAATTAAATTCAATATTCCATCAAATTTCTAAAAAAAAGTGTGTGTAAAATTGATAAATTGAAACTTAGAATTCAGAAATTACCAAATATACCCTTTAATCAAAACTCAATATTTCCATTTTGTTACAAAAGCAGCAAATATTTAAAAAAAACTTTTAAAGTAAAAAAAAAATTTTGGTTACAAAATAAAGGTCATGAAAAAAGTTTAAATTAAATTTGCTTACCACAAATCATAACAGAAATGAAGTTGCAGCTCTAATGTGTTTATCGCTTTTTGAGCGCGCAACATTAATCAAAACACATTGAAGCAGGCGTAAAAAAAAGTAGGCGTTTGACGCCCTCAAACACAGCGCAGCCAAATGATCAAAACAAAAAAGTTCGATTCATAAAAAAGTTGTTAGCAAGGCAGAAGAGTAGAATCGTTCGTAAAAAAAAATCGTAAACAAATTTTAACAACAAACAAAATGTTGGCAGCAGCATCAATAGTAGCAGCAGCGGTAGTTAAGGAAGGAGCAGCAGCAGCAGAAAATTAACGCACATAAACTCGTTTTGTTTCTTTCTCAAATCAGATAATTATTTTTCTTATCTTAAAATTTAGTTTCTGCTGTTGTTTTTGTTATGTGCTCATAAGTGCATGTTGTATTTTTTTTCGATTTATCTTTATTGGATTACATTGTGTTAATTTATGTGATGTTGCGTTAACCCATTCTATGCTTAGTTAAAAAAAATGACACAAAAATTTGAGAAGAAAAAACTAAACCAAAATGAACTTTGAAGGGTCATTTTCCCAGCTATTTAGTCGCATTCAAAATTTTGATCAGCAACGATATTTTATCGCAAGCGACTTTGTGGCGGCTTAGTCGTTTGTAATTTTTTGACCGCATACAACTTCTTGGTTGTAACAGCTTTCAAGTGGCGTATAACTTTTTGATAACTTGTAGCTTTGAAGTATATGCTGCGTTGTATTTTTTAGTTTCAAGTATTAGACTCTTTTGTTTCAAGTCACTTACTAATAGCTGGTTATTTTTGATTCACAAACGACTTTATAAGTATAGAAACTTAATATTCTCATCACATATTGCTTTAAAGAGATTTGTGACGACTCTTTAGTCCATTCTTATTTAAATTTTCAGCCGCTTACGAGTTTTTGAACACAAATGAGCTACGAATTTTAGAGATATACAACTATTTGGTCACATACGACCTTTAAGTCACAGAAATATTTTTAAATAGATTCAACTTTCTGTCTAATGCGACATTTCAGCGAGGTCTCATTTTCATTTTAGCTTCTTTTTTGTATTATTTTCAGATTGATTCATTTGGGGATTTTTTTCCATAGTTTTTTAGACGATTTTTGTGTGCAAAATTGATGCGCATAACTTTTTAGCGCAAATTTATGGTAGTATATCAATTTTTCGTATATACTGCATGTGGATTTGTGGTGGTAAGCAACTTTTAAAAAGCTGAAGACATTTTAGTCACTTACTATAAATGACTTTTAGTCGGATAACTTTTACTGATCTTTGCAAATTTTAAGTCGCAAACAACTTCTTAGTTGCATAAAAATATAAATTTCCATACGAATTTTTGATTTTAAATGAGTTTTATTTCACAACAACATCTTGATCGCATACGACTTCTCATAAAAATTGATTTTCAATTTTTCAATTTGATTGTTACTTTTTGGTAATTTTGCCGCATCTGAAAAAACCAAATATTTTGTTGTCAAACAATAAAATCTTCACCAAAAATTCAATGCATATTTAGGCTTAGCTTCATGTGAGAAATTGCCTAATATTTTGAGGTAGTTTGTACTGTTTTCCCGATTTTTTTTTATGTTGGCTCTATATGTTTTCGCTAATTTTTGTCTTACCTTCGTTGATTTTTGTATAATTTCGCCTACACTTAAATAATTTTTAATAACTCTTAACTTATTTTTGCCAAGGTATGACGATATGTATATTCACACGCGATCTATACGGCAACAGTAGTCTCAAACGTGTTGACTAATTAAACTTGATATGAACGCGCAGCTGCTTTATTCAAAAATTTTACATGTTCTTCCGCTTGAACTGCTGCTTTGTCATTCAGCTACTCGCACAGCATTTGTTGGATTCTCTGCTTAAGCTGCTGTAGTTGTTGTTTATCTGTTGATATTCGTGCTGTTGTTGCTGCTTCATCTTCTTTTTATACTTGTTGGCCTAATTTAGTTTTTAGCTTCAACGACCTTGCCATTTCTTACCGCGCGTACGTTAGCACGCAGGCCTTCGACCTTCTCAATGTTAATCTAATAAATAATGCAAAACAAAAAGAAAAACAAAATTGATAGACTTAACATTATTGATAGACTGAACATTAACATTAACAGCACCAAAAACAATATATAAAAAATCGATAGCAACAGGTTGAAAATTTAGGCAGCAAATACTGATTTGCGCGTTTAGTGATTTTAGTAGCAAAAAGTAGTATTGGTAGTAGTATTATTATTGGCAGTAGTGCTAGAAATAGTAGTGGGAGAAATGCGAATTTTATATGCCAATGTCCGGTATTTGTTTTGTTGGAGTTATTTTAAAATGCATATCGGATTTCATTTATCATTTTACTTGTCATTGCAGTATAGGTTTTTTTTCTGTGTTTCACACAATAATGTGTATACAAATATATAAATGTGGGAAATTTTTTTAAAATTCCGGTTTACTATCTAATCTGATAAGATCGAAAAGTTAAAAAAAATATTTTTTGTTGCTGTTTACAAATCCAAAAATTATTTGAAGCTTAAAAAGATTTTCTTAAGGGTGAATTGATAGAAATATGCCATCTGCAACAAGGCTTCATTTTTTTAAAATTTTATAAAATTGTTTTTGTTGAGGGCGGAATATCACAAATAGAGTGATCTATTAATAATATAACATAAAATCTAATAATATAATTTTGAAAGTAAGTGCATCTGTTTTATTCGTTATTGCCTGAAAAGTTTGCAGCTTAAATCTTTTGTTTTGAGTATTAATCTGTTTTTTTTTTTATTTAGTGCCAAAAATTTTTGAAGTGTAGGCAAATTACCACAAAATAATGGCAGTAAAAAACCAATGACGAAATATCCCCAAAAATATCACGGAAATATGGGTCTTACTCAATTTGTGATAGTGCACAAAATGTTAGGTGAAGGTGGGCAAATAAATAAACCAAAAAAGAGAATGTCGGAAAAGAATGCAAAATTAGCTTGGACCACAATAAGTGAATTATGTTTTAAAAAATGATATCAGATTTTTGACATTATAATATTTTACAAAATCATTTTTTATCGATTTCATCTTTCATTTAAGCCCAAACACAACTTTTTGACAGAGTTTTTAGTTTTACTCATCGCGACAAGAGAAAAGAGAAAAGCAAATCTGAAGCTCAAACGTACTAAAAACATTTTATCAAAAATTCAAAATCTATAAAGCTTAAATTTTTTTGGTCTTTTCAGTGAAATATTTCCTTACCGAGGCATAATTTATTGAAGAAAAGACTTCTTGACTTCACGCAAAGGACATTTATCGATGAAAAATTATTAATATCCTTAAAAAATGTTCATCTAAGGTTTTACAAAAATCGAAAGTTTCGTCATTTATCTTTATAAAAAACTTTAGAATATTTTGGTCCTATCATTCTTTGTCTGAGTCAAAAAACGCTTAATTTGTCTCAAAAACTTTATTTTTAAATTTTAAATGGATATATTTGAAAACAAAATCTCAGTTATGAGAGGTCAATGCTTAACCATCAATATGTATTTAGAAGAATATTTGCACAAATATCATTGCAATATCACTTGCAATATAATTTAATAAAAAAATTTTCAAAAGCATAGTATGCTAATAATCACTTTTGGCTTGCAAAATGAAAGACTTAAGCGCCAAACTTGTTATACAAAATAGTAACTTGCAGTATTGTCATGAACTTATGAAAGCTAACTAAGTAGTGTGCTGACAAAAATATTTGAAACAACAATGTCACTTACTCTATTAGCTGCCATTATGTGCATCTATAAAATCATCCCACTTCCAGTTTAGTATTGATCTAATTATAATTTTTCTTATCTATTAATTGCTACTTGTTGCTCTTCCTCATGCAAATTTATAAAAGATGTTTAAAAAAAATCTCAATCGCATGCATCATTCAACATCAGATTAGTAAATTTTAGCAAAAATAACCTATTTCCTCATTTTTTTCACTGAAGTGGGGGCAGCAGTGTATTTAGCACAAACCACTCAATCTTCTAAATGTGATGATGTAGCACTCATTAGTATGGCGCTCCACGTCAAAGTTGTTATCAAAATTGTTGGTTGTTTTTTTTTTTTGCTTAGTAATGTTGCTTTTATTTTTTATTGTCTTGCACTTATGAAATTTCTAGTTATTTTGTTTTCCACTTGTTATTTGCTAAATTATTATATTATTGTAGCTAAATGTTGATTTTTATGCCTCTCAAATTCGATGATTTGTTTATTTAAAAAAAAATAATAATATCAATAGTTTTAACAATTCAAATAGCTGAGTTGTTTATTTATTTTTGTTTGGTGAGTTAATTACACGGAAAAAAGTATTTTTTTGTGTATATTTACAAGATTTTCTGTTTTTAAGAATTTTTGTCGCTAAAAATCATTGTGAACGACCCCATGGCATTTGTGAAAAAATTGAGATTTTTCGGATGAACCCAAGCTTAGACTTATGTAGCACAAGAATTCCTAATGTGCCAGATTTTTATAAAATTCAAGTGGTGTCGCTAAGGGTTAAAGTTGTTTGTGTTAAAAATAAACAGAAATAGACTAATTTTACTACTTTCAAATTTCAAATTTGTGACTTAAAGTCAAAAATATAATTCTCAAATCTGCAATGCAATGTTTCCCACATGATTAAGATTAGAATTGCTAGTCTGTAAGGAGTTTTGTTCTATGGACTCAATAAAATGAATGAATGAGTAAATGATTTAAGTGTTTGCTACACACTTAAAAAAAATATGGTTCAATCACGTCATCATCTCAAAATCTCAGCAGTAAAAACTGATTTTTCCTTAGAACCATTGATTGTTTCTGAATGGTTTGTGCGTTTTCCACTATCCAGAAATCGACAGTTATGTCTGTTATGTTATATAGTTGAAAATGAGTTTTATCACTGAAGATGTTACGAAGTCACGACACGACGACGCTGTCTATGTAATAAAAAACAGTAAAAATATTTTCAGTGTAGGTGTGAAACTTTTGCAAACATTGATGATATAGCTGCATTATTGAGAACAGTGTTTTTCTTATTATTATTATCACGATAAGTTTTTTTATTATCTATATCATCATAAGCGCTGCCTCCATTTTACCCACTTATTTCCATTATTAACTTTAGTCAGCAAAGATTCCCATTTAATTTATATTCTATTTGCTGTCGCTCATTACTACAAAAATTTACTGAGTATCAGCAGCACCAGACTCATTACCCACACCGTCATCATCGCGATTGTAATAAAAATAGTGCTAGCAGTAACACTAAAGTGTTGATCATCATGAAGATGATGAGTAAAAAATAAATCAATTATTCAGTTCCATTGGAATGTGACTTCAGACTGACGAGCCAATTTTGTACATCTTAAGTTGTACTCAAGCCGGTTGTTTGTTCGCGCTTAGTATTTCACTCGTTGTATTTGGTGCTTTAATGCTGACTTCAAGATTTTTCATTCATTAGTTCGAGTTTGGCATTTGACAAATTGTAAAGTTCTTAAAAAGTGTGTGTTGAGTGTAGAATTAATTGAAAAAAGTATTTTTTTGTATTATTTAATAATTTATGGTAAAAATGCTAATGAATTTTTAATTTTTTTTCTCAATATGGTTTTGGTCAATTAATTTTTAATTAATTTTTAATATACTCGTATGTGGAATCTACAAAGGAAGAAATATTGAATGCCAAAGTAAAAAGTAAAACAAAAGTAAAAGTGGTGTATTGTGTGTTTTTTCACATCAACTTATTCGTATGAATATGATTCTTTCATCGTTCTAAAGTCACGCTCACATACTTCTTTTTGAACTAAGTATATGTAACAAATAAAGTCAATACATTGAGAAATTGAAGCAAAAGTTGCAGCAAATAAGTACTGATCATCTAACGGCATGTAAGTGCGACGTAACGTATGTAAAAATAAAATAATATGTTTATTTAATGCCATAAAAAGTTATATTATGTACCGAACTTTGACATTAAATTTATTTGCGACACTTAAAAGTTTCATGTGTATGCAAATTTATAGCAACATGCAATAAATATTTGCTTGTAAGTCGTAAGATAAATTAATCGAAGCAAATGCATATTTTGAAAATTTGTGTGAACTGGTACCAACATCAACACTTATACGAAATCGTGTCGTTATTTGTAAACGTTTTGCCACAAGCAAAAATCAGCTGTGTTTTTTTGACAAAATTCGACAAGTTTTAAAAACTTAATAAAATAAATAGTTTTAAAAGTATTCAAAAGCATCGAAAAATTTATAAGATTGCAAAGTATGGAAATGTAGCGAATAAAATTTAAAAGTGGCCACGAGCTCCAAATTATCTTAATTTATTAAAAAAAGTCGAAAGATCTCAAATGCCACCGAAAAACTTAATAAAACTCGAGAGTAATTAAAGCTATGATTAATACGATATTTGTATAAGAATATCGCAAAATACATTAAAAGCATTAATGCATTGCAAAATATCGAACAATTCAATAAATGACGAAAATTATGGAGAAGTCACTCTAAGAGCATCAAAAAGCATCGTGAAGTGATATATCAAATATATTGAAGGGTGTGGGAAAAGTTGAAAAGTTCCAAAAAAGTCGATAAAAGGCTCAGAGTATTAGATAGTATCAAAAAAGTCATTATACATTGATTGCAAAAACTCGTGTGGTGTTGTTTCATGAAAAAAGTATCAAAAACGTATTGATAAGAATCGAAAGATATGAAAAAAATTGATTTTAATGAAAAACAAAATCAGAAATTGTCTTGTCAATATGCTGCTTAGCATTCGTAACGTTCTTATTTTGGGAGCACAATATCGTTTTTCTTTTTAACCTTTTCGAAGTAGGTAAAGTGGGATAGCTTTGACACTGGGGCACATTTGACTTCGCTAATTTCAGTGTGAAGACGGCTTAAGAGCCAAAAAGTTTAAATCCAGAATGAAGTCTAATTTGAATTAAAAGAAATGCAATAAACTCTGATAGTTTTTCTTCAACTCTTTTCGGAGAAAGCGGCGAGTTGAAAAATTAGTACTTCTGAGGTGAAATTAACTTACATACAAAGGAGTTGTTCATACTTAGTATACGTCCACAGACAAGAGGGAGGGGGATTCGTCAAAACGAACCGAAAATTGAGGCCATTTTGGGCGTCTATTCTTTTCATAATTTTTGGTCATAAAAACAAATAAAAACTTAAAAAAATAGAGATAAGGGGTGGTACCATAATCCTATGTGGACGTTCTTTCGGAGCTGTTAAAGAAGAACATTCACTGTGTTCGAATATTGAAGTTTTAAGCTTAATTAATATCATTTAAATAAAAATTCGTCAAATTTTATAGCCACCGATAGTTTGCCACCGGCGTTAAACGATCAAATTCATTGTTGGCATAAATCCGCTAGAAGGCGTGCTGTGTAAACACAAATCATAAACAAATGACAGACGAAGGTGGCGCATGCAACGCATAAAAAGTGAGGCATAGAATATACATAGTAATCAATGGACGGACAAACATACAACTAGGCAGACAGACATTACAACTGAAGTTGTTGTCAACCATGCTGTAAAGTTGTCATTATTTTGATAAAATGATGTATGTTGGGTGTCAACGACAATAAACTGCGCGCTTTGAGAGGCTTAACAAATTGAAAGTGCAAAATATGATTGAAGCTCTCGAATTGTAGATAGGCGACTCAAAACTAAAAATAGCAGGGTATGGTAAAAGTAAGTCAGTTATAAGCTTTGTAATGATATGCAACAAAAATGACGTATAAAAAAAAACTTCTTTGTGACTTGATATTTCCGATATCAAAATTATATGTTTTCACAAGTCTTAAATATAACAAATGCAAACAAATAATAAACTAAAATAGTCAAATAGCCTCTAATTTGCATACCTGGTTATTGCCAGACAAGAAATAAAAAAAAACTTATATTTTAATTTGCTGTTAATCAGCGCAGTGCAAAGATCACAAAGCACACGACATGCAATTTAATGACATGATATGCAACACATAAAACAATAGCAGCAACTTGCTTGCAGCAGCATAAGTTGCACACTCGAGTTTTTCATATTTAGTTGGATTTAATTTTTGCTTTGTTGCAATATTGCAAACAATTTTACTGTGCACAAGAAATGCATGAAACTTCCACTGTGCGACATAACAGCAATCTATCGTAATTGCAAATAAAAAATAAAAATCGTAACTATTTTGTGTTGTCGCAGTTTAAAAGAAAAAATTAAGTTAATAAAAAAGAAAAAAAAAATAAATACTGAACATGAAAATAAAATCATACCAAATCATATATACCCAAGAAAATGAAAGGTCTCGCTTACCTTGAAGTGATTTAATTTAAAAACCAGCTAAGATCACCACACTTAAATCTAGACCTAAACAAATGCTAAACAACAGATAAAACGGTCTCTTAGATAGACAGCAAAACCGATAAACAGTCAACAAACGTAAGGCAAAAAATGAAATGCTTAACTGCAGTTAAAACTTTTGTATGGTGCTTATTTTGTCATAGTAAACTGGATTTTCCATGAAAAATGCATCCAAAAAATTTTAAACTTCGAAATATTAAAAGATATTTATCTTTTGACAACAACAACTAATTTACGTTGCACGCATTCTGTCTACATTTTTTTAAACTTAGGTGCTCACATTAATTTGTTAGTTGGCAACAATCAAGTTGCAATTTTCGTTTTTTTTTTCTTCTGAATTTGAATTATGTTTTATTTGGATTGCATTTTTTAGCATAATTAAAATTATTGCGCTGCACAGCTTTTTTTTCTTTTTTCAAAAGAAAAAAAGGCTATTTATGGCTTTAAGGCTGCGTACAGAGTAACATATGCTATAAAACAGTGCGCGAGTATTTGTATGCAAAAAGCGCAAAGTCTACAGATTGTGATAGTGAAACTTTTGCGATGAAACTTTTGACCTGCTTTATAGCGTCGCAGATGCTAACACCAGAGGCCTTTTTTTTTATTGTTTTCCGTGCATAAGAAAAAAAGGAAAACAGCAATCAAAGTCTGATGCGTCATCGATTTTGAGCTCATTTTAAAAGTGAAACAAAAAAGATGAGAATTTATTCGCCTGGGGCCATAATCTTTAATACGATTCAAAAAAAAAAACCGTATCACAATTCAATAAATTGGCTTTCGAACCTCTGAGGTTCTCCGCAATAGAAGAAATACAAAAATCAAGGCCAAGCAGCGATAGAAGTATACAAAGAAATGCGAAGAAAGCGAAAAAATAAATTCAACGATCAAACAACGTACTTTTCGTAGCAGTGATTTTATCAAATCTCTTCAACAAACGCTTTCACTGTGTAGGGTACTAGCATCTTATAGGAGTAACTAGCTTCGCTGCTAGCAAATCTTAAATTATAGCAGCTAGTCTGTACGAAGCCTAAGATATCAATGGGTAGTTGGCACCTACGTGTCTTATAAAATTTTTGACATCTGAATATTTTTACTGTTGTGCATGAAAAGAAATCCATGCTGGAGTTAAGTGGCAAAGTGCTAACTTTACAATATATAACAATATTTAATGCATTACATGTTTTACGTACCCAAAGAAAGGCGTAACATCTTTTGACTTTTTAAAAAGTTTTCCTCTTTTCAACAATTTTTCCAATTTTTTTAACTTTTTTAGACTTTTTCAGGCTTTTTCAACTTGTTTCGACTTTTTCATAATTTTTTCACATGTCTTCCAACTTTTTGAACTTTCTTTGCCTTTTTCAACTTATATCGATCTTTAAAAGTAAAAACAAATCACTTTATGCTTGGGTTCTCAGCAAATTTATGCTAAAAAGGAAACATGTCAGGCTTTGAAATTCTTTCTTATCGGCTCAAAGGTCACTGATGATTCCATTTGACAATGGATAAAACTAGTATGACTAGCTTTGCGTAGTGTTTTTTTTTTTTGAACTGGCACACACTGCACTGAACAGAATGCTCAGTAAAATAATAACAATTAAAAATATATGCTGAAAGTCGGAACGATGGCTGATAAATTTCGAAAAATATTGGTTAATTCGAGAAATGTTCAAAAACTCGACAAATGTTAGAAAATGTCTCGCAAAGTGTAGATTTCTTTTAAATCTGCCAGCATTGCTATTTGCTGTACACTTTACATCCTAAAAGCTTCAAAAACTAACCGATTTAAATAATAGCTTTTAATCTGTAGAAAAGTAAATTTCGGTATTGTTCTGAACACTATTTAATGCATAAGTTCAATTAAAATATATGTATAATTTTTCCATTTTCATTCATATTATGCGCATCACATTGCAGTGCAAGATTTTTGCGTAAAATAAAATTAGTGAAAGTTGCCAAAATATAACAACAGAAGGCAATAAACATAAAAAATGTACTAAATTCCGTACTGCACTTTCTGCAGTGCAACAGTTGCAATCATTTTTGCAAAACTAAGGACAACAAAAAAAGTACCACAAGAGCAGAAGACAAAGAGCACTGCATACATGCCTTAATTTTTAATTCTGCGTCGTTGTTATGACTGAATTATTGGTGCACTTAAGCTGCAGACCGGATTTACTATATGTACGTTATTCGCACTAAACAAAAACAACCAGTCGGACAAACTGCAAAAAAAGGGATTTTTATCAAAAAACTACGTGCATTCAATGTTGCATTTTAATTGACCTACAAATACAATAAGGCAACAACATCAGCACATGCAGTAATTTACATGCAACATTTGCAGCAGCGATGCGCTTTTAATTTCGTATTTAGCCAATGGATTTTTTTTTTCTGACATAAATTGCCAAAAAGAGTAAGTAAACTGACATTTAATATTGAATATTTTGGAAATTCCTAGCCAAGACACTATGTATGTCCTTAGCACGTACATATACGTAGACCTCGAAGTTTGCCAATGCAGCAGGCATGCAAATTTTATTGCGCATGTGCACTTGATAGTGCAGTGAATTAGTCATTTTCGTGCGAAAGGCTTTTAAATTCAATGATATAAATGCGTACATGTTATTATTAACTAAATGACTATAATATACATTAGGTAAATAAATTCAAAATGCTTGTCGAATGTGTAAAATAAAGTTTTAATCAACCATAAGAATGCAATGCATAAAACCAACATAAGACTCTTTTAGTAATTTTGGAACAAATTTGATTGAAATTTCTCATAGGTCAATATCAATCAATTTTAATTTTAGCGAAGACTGCTTTCTAATTTTATCTTTTGTTTTTCAGATGGTAGCAAAAAATCTTCCATGCCTACGGTGACACCAATTCAGGGACCTATATTTTTAAAAAATGACAGTGTGCCCGTGGTGCCATTATTTTCATATCCCACCGTTAACAATGGTAGTTTTGTACAAATTCCGGTAAGTCATACACATAATTTAAGAATAAAATCTATTTTCTTGCTAAATGTTACATTTACTATCATAACATAGGACTACGTTTAGATTTCTGTAGTCATTTAATGTTAAAATTTCAACTCATCTATGAGACAATCTAGAATTTTATTGTTTCTGAAATCTTCAGCTTATGAGCAAATATAATTTAAAAATTAGTTACTTATCACTGGTGTCAAAAACTAAATATTTCATATTTTCTATTCTTAAACTTCGAAAAATAGTATTTTATGCCTTAAATTAAATTATAAGTTCCCTAAGTCCGTTGTGGTTTCTCATCAATTTTTTCCACTAAAAAACGATTTCTACTATATCAAAATGTCCTTGCTCAACGTTATGATTTTCTTCAAAAACTACTTTTTTTTTATAAGATTATGATAGGAAACTCAACGTGCTGAATAAAATGAGGTATTTTTTTTCCCTCAAATGATGATTTAATCATTTATTTTAATTTTGGAAGATGCTCCATTCCATGCTAATTGTAATTTTCTACTTAGCGCCCGCAGAGTTACTGACATTGGATATTTGCTGTCTTACTGCATATTTTATATGGTTAAAAATTTATGTGTCAGGTTTAGTACTTGAATATCTTCCGGATTAAAAAAAAATTATTGGAATATCAAATCCTAATGTCAATGTTGGTGTGAAAATAATAATTTTCATGCCATTGACTTAGTTGCGCATGCTGCTTTGTAACCTTTAATATAAATTATTTATTTACGCCATTTAATTAGTAATGGTTTATTGCTTTATTAACTGAAATGAAATACGATCTCTTTAAAGTACCACCTGAGAAAATATAATTTAATCTTTGCGTGAATTTTCAATAAAATTTCAAAGTTGGAGAAATCTCACGTGAGTTCACATATTCACATTTCAAAAACAAACAGAATCAGAGCAAAACGCAAACCTTTCACAAAATCTAAATTTTCGATTTAACACATGGGTTTTCATTATAATAATAGGGCTTGAAATCGACTTTTTTCTGCCTTTTTCCTGTACTATCAGACATGACGCTCTAGCAATTAAAAATACATGTTTTTACGAACTTTCTTAAAAAATAAAAAAACAGGATTTAAAAAATTGAGTTTTGAGCGATTTTCAAACTTGATTCAAAAGTCCAACTGATTCCTGATATTATATGTCCCAACAATGAAATTTTAGAATCGATATTAACAGAAAAATAAAATATTTCAAAAACGTATTCATTAGATTTTTAAAAGGCAGGAATCGCCCCACAAATAAAAATCAGTAAATCAGCCACCTCCTTTTATTTAAACATATAATGGCACATATGTGATAAAACATTATTTTCGTAGCACATATGCCCACTGTACAGCGTTACGAATGATCTATCTACCGACCGACTAATGGTACTTAGTACCTTATGTAGTAGTCGCGCAGAAAATTAATTAGATTCGCATATAAAATCGTTAATTACAGTCATTAATTGTTAATCAATTCACTACCAAGAATTGATGTGATAAATAGTCATCGGATGGCGCATAGAAATTAATTAAAACATAAATATTGCGCTGATTGAGACTTTCAATATTTTATGAAAAATGCAGTAAATTTGAAATTATAAGTACACTTGGACATTGTGAGTGCTACGAAAGTACAAAAATTTCTGTAAATTGAACAATTCGTTTTAATTTTGTAGCTAATATTATCAACTTAGTGTAATTTTTTATTTATCGCTTAATTATGGTAACTTTGCGATGTAAGACGTGGCGCTATCTTGCTAAAACGATGTGTACGAAATACTCTTCAATAGAAAACACACGTTGTACACCCAAAATCTTGTTATATAGTTAACTGATAGGACTACAGCCCCGTTAAAGAGTTTATTTTTAAGCTGAAAACTGACATTCTGAAGAAATATCTAAACTAAATCATTCATGCCAGAAACTTTCCCGAAAAGAACACACCAAATGTTGATACTACGGTGTAAAAAACCCCTCTAAAGCTAGTAAAAGATGAGTGTGGCAAGGTGTGTAACGCGTCGAAATTGGGGCCGCGGTGTCTTTGCCAATGGTATATATAGTTTCAAAGGTACTGTGAATTCACCTGGAATTGTGTATATTGCTTTGAATATTGCTTTGGTATTGCCGTATATGTTGTAATCAACATTTTCATATGTAAGTACTGCATGTAATGTTCTTGATGAGGGATCGGATTTGATTCATACAGTAGGTGGCATACACAGGGTAATTTTTTTTTATTTGTTTTTTCAGTGTACAGTTTTTGACACATCACGCATGACTCGTAACATATGTCAACGCTAAAACTGCTCAATAAAGTTTGCCATTTTATCATAAATAGACTAACAAACGAAAAGCCCTCCCAAATTATTGAACTTTATTATCGAAATTCGTGCTCTGTGAGAAATATGAAAATATAAAAATTTTCTTCTACGTTAACAAACGGTCCAGAGGCAGTTTAAGAGCTGCGAATGCACCCTGAAAAATGCGCTCTTTGGCGCGGTTTGTAGGCCAGCGGCATTATTGGACCGTACTTATTCAAAAATAATGAAAATCGCAGCGTTACAGTCAATGGAGCAAAATGGAAGAATTGGACTTGATTGACATGTGGTTCCAACAAGATGGTGCCACATTCCACACGGCACGCGATACAATGGACCTGTTAAGAGGCTATTTTGGTGAACAATTAATCTCACGTTTTGGAGCATTCCATTGGCCGTCAGGATCATACGATTTGATCCAATTAGACTATTTTTTGTGGGGCAATGTGAAGTATCTCGTGCACAGGAACAAGCCAGCCACAATTGCAGTACTGGAAGATAATATTACATCTGCCATTGGTGAGATACCGGCCCAAGTGCTGGAAAAAGTATGCCAAAATTGAAGCTTACGGAAGAACTACCTCAAGCGTAGCCGCGGGCAAGATTTACATGAAATATTCTTTAAAAAATAAATGACAGGAATTGATGCATCCTTTCAAATAAATATTTTATTCACTATTGCAAATTTTCTGTACTTTTTTTAATTTTTCGAAACCAAACGCTTAAAGAATCACCCGTTACAAAAATTTTAAATGTAAAAATAAAAATTGTGTAATGTTTTCAAATTCTAAGCAAATTTTATTCGGTCTCGACAATTTTTAAAATAATTTCAATGGAATAGAGTAGTTAAGTCTTGTTAACTATACAAATGCTTTCAGCTCAGCAAACTAAAATTGATTTCATACTACTAAGTTTATGTAAAAAACCACTAATAGACTTCTTTGTGATACATAAAATATCGCATTTAACGCATGCTGTCACCAGTCAATTAACAATTCGGTCGATGATCAACCAGAAATCGTTGAACATTGCAACATAACAGCAGTAAGAAAACCACAAAAACAAAATGAAAAAAAAAAAATAAAAATAAATGTCAGCAGCGAAGGTCAATAGCCAGGGTGCGTTTGCAAGTTAGCAACTTTTGCCAAGAGTTGTGCTAACGCAATAATACAAGCGGAAATTAGATCGAAAATGACTAACATAAAACAAGTTCGATGACATTGAGGACTTCGCAATATTTGTGACGTCAACTGCTAATTTTGGCTTAATGATGTCTGCTGTAAAAGTCTTAAAGTTTTTTATAACTTTTTTTAAAGCTTTTATTAGCATAAAGTTAAAATTAGCCTACCCACTTTCCTAGTGGGTAGGCTAATTCTTGATTTATTTTACTCATATAAAAACAACAACGTCTTACGATTTTCTATACAAAGAGAATTCATTGTGTAGCTAAGTTTTTATATATTTTTTTTCGCATAAAAAGACGCCATTCAAATACAAACTGACCTTCATTCATCAAAAAATGATTTCCGCAAATAATCAAAATCGATCGATATGATGAGTATTAGCTGTTATTGTTGTTGTTTTTTTAATAAGTGTTTTTTGCGCATAAACATACGGGTAATTAGCTTCGACGCTTAGCCGGCCTAAACTTTAAGCCGGTTGTTTTGACAAAAAAAAAAAAGCTTTTGAGAATACAAAATTAAAAGATGGCAAGAAAACTTTTGACCACGACAACGTCAATTACGTGATCTATAATTAGTGATATTTTTTTGACATAAATTCTAGACAAACGCGTGGTTTTTTGTATATCTTAAGAGATTTTATCATATGTCTATCTTGTTTCAGTTTATTTTTTAAGCAATATTGTTGTTGCTTTTAAATTTTTTTTTTAAATAGTTCGATTTTTCATTCACATATGAATGTATTATATATATCATTAATGTTGATCGATTTGAAAATGATTTCAGTCATCAGGTTTATTAATTCGACACTGAGTCACAGAAAGAACGGTTGAAATAAGAAGGAACATCTCTATCGCTGCCAACGTTTAAAAATATATTTTGTTAAAAGTTATATCAGATTTCTAACTTAATATGGATTCTAATTCATTAGATTAATTGCACTATAATGCATAGAAAATGTTTACCAATCTATTGGAAAAAGCATTTTTTCTCAGAAACCTACTTTGGAATTTTAAGTTTTCAGTCCAAATTTCATAAATTAAAAATTAAGTCTTCTTCGTTTTACATATTTCAATATTATATTTGGTAATCAGTAAGTATTTTCTCATATTCATTCTGTCAGATTTTCGTCAAAATCAGAAACTGTGTCAATGTCACAAGCTCTGCTTATCGTTGTCGGCGTAAAAAAAATGAAAACAAAAACAACAAATAAAAGCGAACACACGAAAGAAGATAAATCTGAATATCTGAAAAAAATTGATGCTTTTGAACAGAACCATTATTATTAATTATTCGCACGTCATAAATCTGATTAGTTGGTTGCGATTCTCACTGCAAACGAATATATACATTCCAACCACACGCTCCGTTTTAGTTGTCATAAATTTTGAGTCTTTTCATTTTATTTTACTACCAATCAACTAATTTATTAATGGGTTTGGCTAACAATCATAATAGTGAATGACGGATGCAAATTTTCGGTACTTTTCCGCCAACCTAGTATTCTCAACTGGTTTTTTAATAAAATCGTATAATATATGTATTTTAATTTACACAAGAATATAATTAATAGTTTTCGCAAATAGTAATAAGTGCAAATAAAATAAATAAATATGAAGAGTATTTAGTTTAATAGTTAGTTGATAGTTTAAGTAAAAAATTAATTTGCATCGGCCGGGAATCGAACCCGGGCCGCCCGCGTGGCAGGCGAGCATTCTACCACTGAACCACCGATGCTTCTATATTATAAAGCAACATGCTTTCACCATGCGCTGAGAAATGCATAAAACTTGTTTTAGTCCCAAGTCCGATAGATTAAGTAACTAAACATAGCCAACAGCTTCTTTAAGTGATAGCCACATGCGTCGTTGTCATATCGTCAGCGTATGGGTTTTATGCTTTGAAGGAAGTTATTTTTAGACGCAAACAACACTTGAATTAATAGGCAAATATATATTTGTTTAAAAAAGATAATGAATTTAAATACATAATAAGTACTATATGCCTACAATTTGCATTATCTCTTTAATCGGATTTTTTGTCGTTGTTTACTTATACTTTTATATGATTTCATAGTCGTTGGTATTGATGTTCAATTGTCCGGGAGGAAGCGTTGTAGTTTTCATAAAAATAAAAGGCAGACGTCCACAATTTGCAATTGTTAATGTGTAAAATAGCTGTATTAAAAAATTTTATGTTTTTTTTTAGAATGTCGTTGTCTTCAATATTGCCTCTAGAAGCGGCAAATACAAGAAGCAGACGTGTACGTCTGTGCTTTTTCAAAATACATGGAGTTGTATACATCAAAATCGACGATTTTGGTCAACTTCGTATATTTATTTTAGGGATACCAAATTTCCCGAAATTTTTGATCAATTTCCAATGAGAATAACATGTTTCAAAATCTCTGAAAAATGGAAGCAATTGATTTCTCTTTTTAGTTTGAATACTTTTTGCATTTTTTGCCGAAGGTATCAAAACATTATTTATAATAAAATTTTTAACTATCGAAACTTGACTTTTAACCAGAAGAAAGTCATGATTTTTAGTGTTTAAAAATAACAACTTTATTTATTGTTCACAAGTCCTAACAAATTCATTCATTTGCAACGATCTCTGTCCCTTTATTTATCAGTCATTCTTGTTCTACGGTTTATTTTTATTCTCTTGATGTTTATTACTGTGAATATGCTTTCTTTACTTATCTTCATTCATAAATATGTTATTTACTTTGTGTTTTATTCTAGAAAAGGGAAGAATAATTTTCTTTAATTGTGAAAAAATTTATAAGAGCGTTAGTCTGCAGCATCTTTGTTCAAGTAAATGCTACAGTTTCAGGAGTTATCAGCCTCTAGCTTTTGGAAGTATTATAAAACGTTTTGGTTTAGAAATAAAGAGCCGCTTAATTTTTGTTTAAATGAGTGCATGAAATAAATCGATAATTCTCAATGGTTTCAAAACATAATTTAGATTTTCTGAACCTTCGGCCCTTGTTAATAAAAAAGTTTTCAAATTTATTATTTTTTTTTATGCATTAGTATAGCACTTGAAAAATTTTAAAATATTTTGAATATTTTTCTTCAAAGCTGTCAAAGTTCAATGAATAAATTGTAATTAATTTATATAAAAAGAACAGCGCATTGGCGTTCAACCCTAACAAATATCTTCCAGTAGATGACACGTTTTCAAAATGAAACTAACTTATTATTTAACAAACTGAAACCGCCCAAAAATTGTTTAGTGAAAAACTTTTCGAAACGGCTGATTCACATATTTTTTTTATGGATTTGACATGTCTGTATAAGATTTTGAGAAGACCGATGTGAAGTTAGTTGCGAAATAATAACACTGTCATCAATTAAAAAGTGCCAAGTGCTGAACGATCTTACTCAGTATAAGCCAAAAAAATTCATTCGAAATTCAGAAAAGAAAAATCATTTTAAATCAAATCGAAACAAACTTTAAAATTTAGCAACCTTTATCTGCTAAAAGTTTAAATGAAAAAAAAGACCACAAAGAAGTCAGAAAAAAACTAATGAAAGTTTGTTCAAACATTTTTATGGCTTTTAATATGCCATTTCATAAAAAAATGCATTTATTCGTTACCTTCATGCTAAGAGAATACCATACACAAATGTATTCTCGTTAAATAAATTTTATATGATTTCGACGAAACCTTGAACAATTTTTAAGGCTTTAAGTCTTTAATGCTGACATTTAAGTTGTTAACATTTTGCAATATGCTGCATTTTTTCACCAGCTGCATTGTTTTTTTTTGTTTAGAAGGGAACTCTTTATGGTAAATACAAAAATCTGGGGTAATTGCAAAATTTTATAAAAAAAAAAACTTAAAGAAGTAAAAAGAAGGATGTTAAAATTATCTCATGTTACATTTTAATTATGAGCTTAAGTTTCAAGCTATAAACAAAAAATATTTATTTAAGACACACAGTTCAAGAGGCCTCTTCACATTTTGGAGTAACTACCGAAAAAGAGGTTGCTCTTAATGTACTAACCACGCATGCTATGAAAAATTATTCATCACGATTTGTACATAAATTCTATAGAAGAATAAGTTCCTTTTTAAATCGTGCATCCAATTAGTTACGAAAATTATGTTGTTTATTTGTGTTATTTTTGTACTGATGTAAATTTCATACATCTTAATACACCCGGCACAAAAATAGTTTCCTATTCCGAAAATGATAAAATAAACGAAGGCTAAGCGAATGAAACTATAGAAAACGAAGCATAACTCACGGAGTTTGCAGCATCAAACACGCCTACCGCCCATACAAATAAAACATTTTAAGCGCAGTATTGAGAGAGTTACACATGATAATGCAACAAAATCTCTCACAAATATATTGTTAAGCTCGTAATAACCAGATCTGGGAAAAAATTGGTGAATTTTTGAAAAGAGGGCGTGACACCTCCTATACAAGCAAATCAGACGCCAAAGCGATATACTAAGAGGGCTATTTAAGGTAATGAACTGAAATTTCACATAAGCATTAGAAATTGCTCAGAGAAGCATAAGACAGCACACTTTGATAAGGGGGCGCTGCGTACCCCAACCAAGCAAAAGTTAAGAATAGTTATACCAAGCAAATGCAATATCGGAATGTTTGATGAAAACAACCGGAACGTGGATTTTTTTAATAAAAATTTAAGACGCACTTTTACTGTTAATGCAGTGTATGGTATTTAATTTTTGAAGAAGCCAAGGATAGATAGATTTGATCTGTGACGCTTTAACTTAAGTTAAAAAAAGAAAATTGCATCGGCCGGGAATCGAACCCGGGCCGCCCGCGTGGCAGGCGAGCATTCTACCACTGAACCACCGATGCTCTTTAAATTTTACGCCAATTTAACGGATTTCTCATACATTTAAAGCATAATGTTAAAGTAATGAAAGTATCTTTCAGATAATCAACACATCCGTTCACATTTGATTTATAGGAATCATTTGGATTTTCCGAAATACAAAATAAAAATATCGCACTAATTTTAGTATAAACAACAAACCACAAGTTGAGTTCATTCAAGCGAGCTGAAACTAATTTTAAAGTAAACACGTGCGTGCAACTACTAAAGAGACAGCTGCTAAATGAGTATCTTCGAAGTACGTCACGAATGTTATATTAAAAGATGCTTAGCTAAGTTGCATTACAATTTTTTCACACATTTCAAATGAAGCAAATACAAAACAATTTATTCTTAATTGAAAACTATACCGCAGAGTTAATATGAAATTCGAGGTATTTCTGTATAAAATAAGTTGTGACAAGATAAAGTCATTATCTTTTCATATTGAGATAGGTACATTTTGAAAGGTGCAAAATGACTGAGAACTTTCAATAAAGCTCCAAGCTAGATTAGAAAAAGAGGCTTGGTCAAGCTGTCAAATGGTCAATTTAATGGAATTTTCTTATTAACGGCTACTGGTATTAGGCGAGAATGCAAATTTCATGATTTAGAATCACGTGAATTGTGATGTTGCGTGACTTCTTAACATTATTATTCAATTAGCTTATACAACTAATAAGTATTTGTTGCATTATAAATGCATAGAGCTAAGATATTTTTATATTAAATAATATTTTAAGAAAATGCTAATAAAATAATTAAATCAAATTACCCAAGGACGTTTTTTTTTATTGTGTTTTCTTCAAAAAAAGTTTCTTAAACATTTCAAAAATTGCAGAAAAAAAATTAACAGTGCGAGCTTTGATTGCGATGATTTGGTATGTTTTAGATATGGGCAAATGCTTAGAAGATCAGTAGCGAATGCCTTCAACTCTCTCCAATATTTTCCGTTTTGATTATGGGCATAAGTTAACCATAAGGAGGGTTTTTTTTTTCAAGTTGAGAGCCAATGTTGACCTTCAGGATTTTAAATTTACTTTGTCAAATTTTGCTTGCATAGTTCTCATATTGTTCATGTAATTCTTATTATTTTCGTAGTAATGGTCACTGATGAGTTGAAGTTGCAGTGGTCAATGTAATAGCTTTCTCAGTGTAATAGCTTTCTCAGTGTAATAGCTTTGTTAAGTTCTTAATAGACAACCATAAGTGCAGAACATTTTTGCAGTATACACATATACATATATGTTGAGGTTTTGTTTCATTCCAAGTAAATTAAAGCTTAAAACTTTTTATACCTTAACAACAAAATTTAAATCACTTCTTCTTATTTTTCTTACAGATTTGGTGGACAGCGCTATCGGTCGCTTTGGGGCTCGATGTACGCGGTGATATAATCAAAGGCGTACCATGCATAAAACGCTTTCATCAATTATTTTGTCCCACAGCTGGTAACAGCTATCCGATGTAAGTTCAATCGCTGCTAACTTCAAGTTTAACTATACTGTCTTAGTAGACTTATGAATTAAGCGTCAAGTTGTGCTCTAACTTAATTAAGTTTTGGCTATTTGTATTTAATGGGGTTAAGGTTAATGATTAACTGTTTAGATAAAAAAAGCAACATAAGTGGTCGAGGGAAATTGACAAAATGCATAACAAATACGAAATGAATAGCTTATTTTTGAACTACTTTACAACTCAAAAACTTTCATATGAACTGCTGGAAATCAGCAGCTCAAATATAACACTTAGCTTGATTTAATGGCAAGCCACTCAAGTTAAGACAACTAAAATTATTTCCGGTCCACTATAACTCTTGACTGAATTTGTTTTGAATTTTTGTTCCATTTTAAATTCCATTAATTTATATTAAAATATTTGCGAACAATTTTTAATATCACCGACGTAATGAACTGGTTGTTTAAAATATGCAGGAATTTATTAAGGTTGAAGAACTTCAAATTATATACATTCTCGTATTAAAAACAATTTTCGCGTTTGTCATATGCGAGTTGTAAACAAGTGACTAAATAAACGTGCTACCAATCAAGTTTAAGTTATATGTTAATTAAATAATGTGAAACATTTCCATTCAATTTAATTGATAAAGCAAATCAATAATTGACATTTGGTAACAGAAAGCAGCGGGAACTAAAGAATTTTATGAATAAATATTATTCAATATATAATAAGAAAGGGAAATGAATTTCAAAAATTATTAATAATCTAATAAAAAGCAAAAATTTATTGCATCGGCCGGGAATCGAACCCGGGCCGCCCGCGTGGCAGGCGAGCATTCTACCACTGAACCACCGATGCTCTTAATCAGTTTAACTAAGCTCTTTAATAATAAAACTATATTAATAAATAAATAAGATAATAAGTTAATAATATTGATGGGTGAACTGGGTTGCAAGAAAGAAGATTTATTGTATATTGTAGTGAATTGATGGTAATGCAACAACATGTAACGCTAACGCTACTATGTAACACTTTCTCGCTCTTGCAATATTTATCAGCTTTTGAATACTTATTTACATAGCCTGGGTCGCCAGAGAAGTGATTTAATATCATATGTGTAAAGAGATATTTATTGCAACAAGCGATGGGACAAGGTCGGAATACATTTTTCAACATGATCAGGAGCGCCACCAATCCTACAAAGAGTCTTATTGACCACATACTTATATGTAAAGAAAAATTTGTTGCACAAAACAATGGAGAAAGGTCGAAATAAAATTTTTAATATTGCTATATAAGAACGCTATGAACCCCTCAAAAATGGTGTTCTGGCCCCATTTATGTCTAAACAAAATAGTTCTACAAAGCGATGGGGAAAGTCAAAATAAAGTTTTGGACATGACTAATGTCGCTACCACCACATACTTTTTAGTGTTTCTATCGGAGGCGATTGGTTGAAAAATATATTAGGTATGACCGGCAGTGCCACCAAACAACTTAAGGGGATGTTTTGCCCTACTTTATAGTATATGAATAATAATATACCCCTCCAATAATCGAGAGAACATCCGTTTTCATAGCTTCGACAATATCACCTTCAGTGCATTCAACTGTCACGCTTCTTGAAGAAGTTTCTTACTAAAGTAAATTGTATTCGACCTTTTTGTTACGTATTTAGTAAAGTTTAATTGTTTTTCTTTTTACTTAAAATTAAATTTATATAATCCTTTCTCTTCAATTCATTAAACAGCGACAAGATTGAACGTTTCATCGATGACAATAAAGCGCTGATGCGACGAATGTATGGCGATTTTGAAATGAACATGGACGATGGTGGCCCACGACAGCAAACTAAAAAGCGCCGTAGACGTTTTATAGATGAGCCGGACATATTTATACCACCTGGGGTATTTCCGGCGGTAATACCACCCGATGATGTTGAGGGTCCACATCGTGCTGCCGAAGAGCATGGAGAGAGCTATTTCGGAAAATTGCGAGAAAAACGACAATCGTCAGCAAATCAAAATCGTGGGGGTGGCAATGCAGCAAATAAGGGCAATAGTTTTGGTGCAGGTCCAAATGGGCCCAATAACCCAGGTAGCACAGGGTCATCAACGGGAAGGTAACTAATTAGCTTATAATGAATATTTGTTTCTAAAATAACACTTAACAATCGACATTTTCTTTTAAAGACTTGATGCCTGTGAGTCTAAAATTGAGATTGTTACACCATATTGGGCCTCGAATTCGGCAGGAAAAATACGTGCCATTGTTAATACACAACATTTTGAACAAGCCATACATCAGGAGGTGTGCTCGTAAGTAGCATTTGTCAGTAAAAGACATTTATACAATATTAAGAGAAGCCTAAAAATATGCACCGTAAGCTTTGTGCTTCAGTTTGTTAGCAGCAAGCAGCTATTTTTTGTATTTTCAACTGTATATTTTTAGGCTCTTTAGCTATTTCGATTTTAAAAACTATTTTTGAGCTTTTAAGCTTATTAACTTTTTTTTCTCTTATTTCCCAGCAAAGCGCAGACGCCACGTTGTGAACGAGACTGTGGGTGTGAGCAAAAATACAAGTGGCATCGCTTGTTGGCCTACGATCCGGATAATGATTGCAAAGGCATCTTCATGGACTGGTTTTTATTTCCATCTTGCTGCGTCTGCAGATGTAATCCTTAAATGTTGACCAAATTTTTAAGTCTTAAAAATAATATTAAAGAAAAACAACTCTACACAAAATGTTTGTCAATTTTACAAAATACGCTGTTATGATGACGAAACCTTTTAGTTATAATGACAATGTTACTATTTTAAGCTCTAACCTATGAAATTTTGATTTAAAATCTACATATAAGAAAATGTATTTTAATTTTAAGCATTCGAAATAAGCATTTAAGTTTAATTCCTATCGTTAGGAGTTTCCTACACACTCGTACACTTTCGTAATATTTGCACATTCTACTTTTTTTATTATTTGCTCCTTAGTATGTTTGTATTATTTTTGTTTGTTTTAGTAGTTTATAGTTAGTTACCTAAACAAAGGACATCCGCCCACTTGCAATCCTTTTTTTGCATAGAAATCCTTAAAAATGAACTTAACAATTGTTGTAGGAATTTACCATATGCATGTAGTTTTGGTCATAAGAAGACGTCAATGCTGTAAAAAATAAAAATGAATGAAAAACTCATAAACATCACTTAAGCCACGAATATATTGACATTTATGTATATTTATAGCTAGTACTGTGAATTCTTCTGATTGATTAAACATTTTATTTTATGAATTTAAATAATTAAATCTAGTTAATAAATGAAACATTGTGGAAAAGATATATGAACGTAAATTTATTTTCTATTTGTTAACATACATAAATAGAAATTAGTTTTTTACCTGAGTATTTGTTGAATGTATTTTTAAATCGACATCAGCTGTGCGGATATATAGTTTTCTATCTCAATCATTGGAATTAAATTGTTTAAGGAAATAGCATTTTATTAAATTCAGCCACTTTCAGAATAAAATAATAATCATTTTGAGTTAGCATATGAAAATTTCTATATTAATGAATTTAAAAACAATGGTCCATATAATTGCTGCAATTTCGATTCATATTGCTAATTCCGCGAAATGTTCAAATCTAAATTTTTTTTAAATTTCAACTGATAAGGCATTTACTCTGACAAAAAAGAAACAACCAATTTTTCATTTATCTCTTGCTTGTATCTCGTTTTTAAAGATAGCTTTCACACTGGTATTACCGCATTTCTGCAGGCTCCTTTTTGTTTGACTTTAAATATAGTACATTTTTAATATAATTATATCAACATGGCTTTGAGACTCTATTTGCTTACTTTGTGGGTTTGTTCACTTTTCGTGTTTTCTTCTTATCAGCTATTTTATGATTAAATATTCAACTTAACTAGAAGAATCTGATTAAAAATCCACAATAGCATCAGTTTTTGTGGATAAAATACTGATAATGAAGATCGAGCCGTTTTTGGCTGGGGTTTGACACAAAAATAAGAAACATGAAAACGAGCTGTTTTTGATACCAGTGTGTAAACCAATGTCACTTCATGAACAAATTGCCATGTTGTGATCATTGCTGATCATTAAGTAAAAGTTATTTTCGCTTACGTTTTGCCCTCCTTGCCAATGCTAACTTAATATTCGTGTATCGCACTTTTAAGAAATTTTTATCGGACCCAATTAACAGTGGAATTGGTTGACTTTTTCCATGAGCATCTTTTTGCTTAAAAGTTTTTTGATCAGTTGTTCGGGAAGATCAAGTATTCGGAGGTTAACAAAGCGTGGTATTCTGTATCACATTGAAGGATTATTTCATATGAACATAAAGAGGGTATACCAATATCTCTATTACAAAAGAGTTTTTGGATATTACTTCCTAATAATTTTCGGCCAATTTTACTTGAGTGAAATTTATGTCTCGTTTTCGGACGATTTTTGTTTTTATTTAGGTTAATGAACGATAAATTGATTTTTTTTGCTTAGAAAATTAAATATTTGGTAAAAACATACCCTTGGCTGTTTCGAAAACTATAAACGTATTAAGCTTTCATTGGCGTTTAATTTCAAAAATATTCAAAAGGCATTCTTCATAACATTAAACGGGAGTTTAAGAAATTTCGACAGCGTCTGAGTTTTGACGTGTATCAAAAATGATATAACAAAAACACAAACAAAAACAGTGTTTCCTTTTGTGTTGGAGGTGTATCAAAATGATGGTTGCTTTGGAACTACAAAATATATATATAACACAAACCGGGGAACTGGGAACTCTGTCGGAAGCTTAGCGCTACAACGTTAGTGAATACAAAAGACTTCTTAATATCCATGCTTCGGTGGAAATAGGACCTTTAAGAGATATTTATTATGACATACCTTATATAGCGGTCCAAACTGATCGCCGCATCTATTGCGAATAGCTTTCTAACATCGAATGCACCCATGTATAATGACTTAAAGCACATTTTTGAGAAGTTATTACAAATATTGTAAATATGGCCTCAAAAAAGTTGCCAAATTGAATGTACGGGGTAGCAAAATATCTAAAGCCTAAAAAATTTTCCATACTTTAGATTTTGTTTTATTAGAGATACACGAAAATGCATGAAAAAATATATGTATAGAAAAAAAAATTACAAATGCGTTCTCTCAAAGTTGCATTTTCCAAAATGGTTGCTTTACTCAAAGGATCTCCAAACCTTATTTTGCAATGCGTTCGTTATCACTGCCTCAAGACATTCTTCAAAATACACCGATTAAATTTGTGATTTATAACGTCCCTATGCATATTGGATTCTTTTACATAAGAGATTTTCAATCTTGAAACTCAGATGGATTCGTACATTCTTTAGTTTAAGAAACACATGATCACTTATTTTGATACTAAACACAGAGTATGTGTATTGTGTCTTTTCTCATTTGTAAGGGTAGATTAAATTTGTATGAATAAGTAGAACTCTTGAATCCATTGTAATAAGTGCCCGGGTAGCTCAGTCGGTAGAGCATTGGACTTTTAATCCAAGGGTCCAGGGTTCAAGTCCCTGCTCGGGCGATCAATATTTTTAGTTAAGTAGATGTTGTTTTGGATTTGAATTAATATTTGATTTATTAAACTATTTTTAAACATTAATATAAAATGAACGTGTGCCAATCAATTTTATCGTATCAATTTATTTAATATATATATTACAAAAAAACTATTTGCATCGGCCGGGAATCGAACCCGGGCCGCCCGCGTGGCAGGCGAGCATTCTACCACTGAACCACCGATGCTTTTTCATAAATTGTCATATTTACAGTTAAAAAAGAAGTGAGTAAATTTATCAATCTTTTGGTTTGTGTATTCACTAAAGAGAGAATTGTATATCCTACGAATTGAAATTTGTAGTCGCTCTGTGCACAGTTGTGATGTTAACTTTAGATAAATCTGAAACACCCTACGAAACGATGTGCTGCTCCCTAGTTGTCAGTAGGCTGCATTAAAATATAAATTGAAATATAATTTCCGTGAAAATAAGTGCTGCAATTATGTATTTTGTATGTTGCTAATATTTGTTTGGCATTATGTCCCAGCTGGCTTCCATCGGTGGTCCTCCTCCAAAAGGTGCACCAAACACGCGATTTTAAGAATTTTTATGCTGGAAACGGTAAGAATTGTTAAAAGTTTGGTATTGTTGTTATTAATGGCCCAAGTTTATTTAATCATATAGCTATTGTCTTCAAAAGAACCCTCTGATGTTTAGTGCAAATATGTTAATAAAAATGTTGATTAGTGCTCAATTTGCAGACATAATCATCGTGATTTGGCTTTCTTAGAAGCCATATAAGTTAATAGATAAGTTAAGAACCATCGCCGCTTGGAAAAGTTTTCCATAAGCCACATTATCTTTGCATTTGCCATAATATATATTAAAAGCTCCCAAAAGAAGGCAAATATATTTTTTCATTTGCAAATGCAACATGCAGTAAGGAGTATTTCTTGATCATAACTGCAAGTGTGTCACTTATGAATGTAATTCGTACGGTCTTTTATAGTTTTTTAAGTTTTGTTGTGAATTAAATTTTTATTTAATTAACTTTTCGTTTTACAATAAAAACCTGAATATTATATATATAAAGAGGTCATTGGCTTGCGGCAATATTTCCACATTTGTTTATTCAATTAATTTCCATTAAAAACTGTACTGTAGTTTCCTAAAAATATGCAATTAAAATTTATTCGCATTCGCGTCACACACAATAGATTGACATACTTAAGTGTTGGCTGCCTGCTGTTGCCGCTTGCTTGTTGCATGCTACGCGTTGTGGAGCGGAAGAAAACACTCTGCACTGCATCGCAGCTTGTACTGTCATGTAGTTTGTTCTAATTGGAGTTATTTTTTCTATAGTCTGGAATACCCTAGATATCATTGCTTAGCGCATTTGTGCAGATTGTCTGTTACCATACCTGCTGTGTTGTGGGTGCAACATTTGTGTGTCGTAGAATTTATGCCAGGTCGTTATTGCATTTGTTTCAGCACATTTAATGTGTACAGAGTTTTATTTAGTTGTAAGCTTACACTGTTTAATGCATTCATTTCGGATGAGACTTTCACTTTGCCTAGCTGCAGCTTTAATTGCAAAAAATGTTATTAAGTGGTACCAAAAGATTCCTTTCCGAAAAAAAATAACTTTTAAAAAAAAAGCAAAAATAGAAAGCAATGAAAAATCGCACTAAAAAGGGTATATCAGCTTAGTTTCAGTAGGAGCGTATGACCTAAACAAAGCTCTGTAGCTATTTCAAATCCTGGTTCGTAGTTTAGTGCAGCACCGTTTTTTTGCCACTACAATCATCTGGGTCTTCCTGTTAGTTTCTTATGTGATGCCTAATTTTTGATGTAACTAATTTTTGAATGATCTTTAATCAGATATCTTTTTATATAGTTGACTATGTGCAGAAACAGATATTTTTAATAATCTAATGCTGTATTTAAACATTACCTTCATACTGACAGTAAAAGTGCATTTAATGTTCTTATTTGATATGAACATTTTTATCTCTGACATTAAATTAACTCCAACTATGTATGTTATGTTCGATAAAACGCTGCTCGCTATAACCCGCATTTGTTGCAAGCAGTGGCAGTCAGCCAGCTAGCTATAAAGCTTTCAACTTTGGTCGTTGCAAGCAACAAAGTTATCGTATTTCAACCTCTGGCCACACATGCCGCTGATACTTCTAATCGCTAGCAGTTTGTCTCCTAGCTGACATTTGCACACTTGCAGCAACTAACGCCAACAACAAGGACATGCAAACAGAACGCACTATATGCATTGGGGGATGCAATCGTAAAAGTTAATGATTATCTTTAAGAAAAAAATAAAGCGAGAAAAAGTGGCAGTAAACTTTTGTTGTATTGATAACAATTCACTATGCAGTTACCGATGAGGCAAAACATAAATTCTGAAAAATGAACACAGGCAGTGGTATCGAGATATCGGTAGTCTACGAATAATTGTAATAATTAAGTCAGAAATCGTTTTAGGGTCATATGCATACAGTTTTTGCTGAATATAGTCCCTTAGAAAAATTGAACACTAATCCGTTTACATTGAAGTTTTTGATTGCTTTTTTAACTATGGCAGGAGATGAATGATTATATTGTGTTAGTTAAATTTGTTCCATTTTGAATATAGATTTGAACAATAAAAATTGTTGTTGAATATCGCTCCATAATTAAAAATGTTAATTAACTCAGGTGCTTAATATTAGAAAACGGAAAGGAAATATATATTGACAGATTTAAATTGTAACCTCCAATTGAATCACCCTTTACATAATATATATTAAAAGCTTTACATACATACAAAAAGGTCTTTTGCACGTGCTTCACTTCACCCTCCAGTTCGAATCTCTTTATGCGGCTATAATAGCATGCAATACCGGCGCGTGCAGCATTTAAGTTTACTTTACCAAATGGTTTAAAAAAAATCGACGACACTCGTTGAAAACAACACAGCACACAAAAGGGGCTGTCAGCTGCTTGATAAGCGATTTACAAAGGATCAGCTGATGGCATAAAAGAGAAGCCAATGCAACTGACAGTAAAGTCATGTTGACTCTACCAATGGAATTTTATGCCAAGTCATTGTGCATCTCAGTTCGCTCTGTGTTTATCTTTGGTAGACTTAACGAACTTTGAGCGCGAAAAACGATAACGTTGTAAATAAATAATAAAAGCTATTCACGAAATGCAAGAAATTATTTCATCAAATAAAAAGTGGAGAAAAAGTTTGTTAAATTTAATATCAGACAGATTTGAATAAATTTTTAGCAAATTTTTTTTAACTTGTTAGCTGTGGCAGAGATAATTGTACGAAATTTTCCAAAAAATGTGCTTTGACATGTGTGTCTTATATGTTCCGAAATCGATCAAAAAGGTTGTTATTTTTCTTCTATAATTTAATAGATCAAAAGCTCTCTAGAACAGTCTTTTAAAATTCAAAACCAAAAGTAAATCTTAGTTTTTTTGCCTTGTGTTATTACATTTCTGAAATGAAAAATATTATCAGTGTGTTTGATTATGTATTTATCTTAAGCAATATTTCAATAAATATTATTATCTTTTGATGCAATGCGATTCAACACTAGCCAAATTTGAATAGCAAAGCGATGTCGTCAATTGACATTAGTTTTTTAGCTATTTTAATTTTCTTCATTATTTCCAACGTTATTATAATTCGCAGCATATTCATCGTGAAGATTTTCATTGATGAGTAAGTGTTTCCGTGGTGTAGTGGTTATCACATCCGCCTAACACGCGGAAGGCCCCCGGTTCAATCCCGGGCGGAAACATCAAATTTTTTTTACTAACAATAAATATTTTTTTAAATTTAATTTTTTTTTATTGAATTTATTTTTTTTTTATTGAAACAAATAAATATTATTAATGAAAATTAAATTATAAAAAAATTATGTCAAAATTTTTACAAAATTAATTCTGCTACATTATCCAAAGCTCGTAATGTACTTTTTTTCTTTCAAATTTTAATCAAAACTCCCTTTGGCATCCTTAAGTGCTTGTTAAATGGTAACTTATAATCGTACGGAATAGTCCAAGAGGCGACTATGGATAGTGACATACATAAGATGAATTAATTGATAAAAACTGTCAGGATAGATAATATTATATTCATCAAAACTCACTAGCATAGGTCACCTAACACAGACTTGTCAATATACAAGATATTAAGGTCAAAGGTCACAAAAACTGAGTGACACTCTTGATTCCTATTAATCGGACAGAATTTCAGTGTGAACAAAATATTTCTATTAAAATGATATCATATATCATAAAATCGGTGTATCAATACCCGATCAATACGAAGCAATATATAGGCAAAAACGGTTTTTAACATTTGAACTTGCAACGAACACGTCTTATGAGAAACTATCAAACTTATAACCTTTGTTGAGATAGTTTGCGAGATATGATAAAAAAAAATTTTTTGTGACTTTTGACCTCTAATATCTTGGATAGCGGCAGGTATGCGTATGCCAACTCTTACCAGCTATGTACAATACTCTCTTTCCTGCAACATCATTCCTTCATCTTTTTTACAGCCGCCTCCCGGCCTTTAAGTAGTTCAGGAAGTTCAAGCCAAAAACATTTAACACAACAAACATTCTGCTCAACAATAGATACAACTGTGACACAGCTTATAACAACAAAAAATTTAATTTTAATCAACATCAGCTGCAGTTAAATTTTTGGGGTTGTTAGTTCCCTTAAGTGTCACAAAACATCTATCGGTTGGGTACTCTGATGCAATGATTTTACATTCAAATTTTAACTCTTTAAAGTGCCACACTTTGCAACCCTTCAATTTTAGTACTTTTATTTAAAAGGAAGGAAGTACAGGAACCTGTCAACAGCTGCATTTTTTAAGGGTTGCCAGCAAAAGATGCGTACGGTAGCGCAGTAGACAGCATAAATGAAATATTTACACTCGTATTTCAAATGTGAAAAGTTTACTTTGGAAGTGAGAGGTGTGATGTGAAAAAGCATTTGATATGGAATTGCTTTGATGTTTTGCTTAGATTTAACACCCACAGGAGCAGCAGGTATTTGGAAACAACAAAAAAGACATGCAAATATAAATTAGATTAAGTACTTTGTTTGTTAAAAAAAAATTATGACTTCTTGGCAGCTGAAGCTTTGTTTCGACTTATTTTCGTACATCGAGGCTTTTCGAATTACTATAGAAACATTTCCTATTTTGTTTAAAAACTAAAACTTCCCTAAAAAACCAGCAAAATGTTTAATTCTGCATTACAAAAAAAAAAAATTTGGACAATGAAATCTTTTAGTAAAATCCTTGTCGCGTGTCTCCCTGTGGGATACCATACTAAATTTTCAATTGGCAAAAAAAAACGATGTCTTACAAAAACTTGTCAACAAAGACACACTCCTGAAACACCAAAGGAGGGGAAAACACTTAAAGAAAATTAATGCTTCAGTAAATTTAATGTGTGCTTAAAACTCAACACCCTTACCAAAATAACAAAACATAAGAAAAAGCCGCTGTCTGTTAGGCTTAAAAAGGCTTCAAGATGCAAGTTTTTCAAAACTTGGCAACACTTACAAATTGCCAACGTAGTTGCGTAAAAAGCTGGTCACGTGTCTGACGGCTTTTGTTAATTTTACTAACCAAAGGTGGTCGCTTGTCTGCCTAGCTACGCTGTGCCAAAAAAGTAGAGAAAAAGTGGAGGAAAATTAAAAAAATTGAGATATTACTTAAAAACTTGTACTCTTCAAAACATTTATTTTTTAGAAATACTTACTGCCAACCTTTGAGAAAAAACTTAAGAAATAAAGAAACAAAATTTAGAGAAAGATAAAGGGTGATTTTATAGAGTGATAGGAATTAAAATAAATCACATTTAAATAAGGTTGTTTTTTATTTTCGTGTCGATTGGCTTATATTTTAGAAATGTAACTTAAGGAAATTTTCCTAAAATTTCAGCTTCTTAGATCAAAAATGTGAATGGCGCAAACAGAGTTTGTTTCCCATTTAATTAACATAGAAAAATGGACGTTTTCACTGAAACGTGATTAGACCTGGTAATATTTTTTTTAAAAATCGTTATAGCATCATTTTGTAGAGATTTAAATTTTCTATGAAAAAAGTCCCGATTACTAAGTCCGAGAACGTTTACTTACTGCATTGTCTTTATTTCCTACTATTCAAACATAAATGCCAATTAAGTTATGGCGGTATTTTAATATCACAAATGAAGTAAATTTTTCTTTCGTTGAAATTAAGTCTGATTAAAATTGATCATTTCTAATCAATAACAATAACAATTTGCATAAAATTGCATATAAAACGCTCCAACTGCAATTGCTCTACTGATGGTGAAGATGACTACTAAATCTTTCCATTTCAATTTGCATTTAGCCAGCGAAATGCGCAGCTGCAACTGGACTTTGAAGCCCACACCAAATGTACATACTTTGAACGCCACTATAAACTTACAATAAATTTCTCTCAATTTGTTGCAATCGATGCAATGAATAAAAAATCTTTTTTTAATTTAAATCGATGCTACCAATTGTGCAGTGGGCCAAAAATCGTAGTATTTTGGTTAAAAAATATTAAAAAAAATGTCAAAATATGAGTGGAACGAAAGAGTTTGGTAAATCGTCACTGTAGTTTAATCTTGCCATAAATTCAGAGCTCGATTTTTTTGACGAATCCATATATTTATGTAATTTTTCGTTGCTACACGTATTATAATATTTTTCTATTTGAGCCATTTTAGTTCAAAGCTCTTATTTGGGTCTCAAGTGAAACAATTGTTGTTGTTGTTCTATCTCTATGTATCCACTTAGCAACACAAGGGTCATGTGGGTCAAAAGTTTTATTCCGCAAAATTCGAACGGAATCAAAAAATATCGAAATTTCGATGAAAATCGGACTATGATAACAAATTCGAAAAACTTTATTAAAGCACGATGCTATTAAATAGCAACCAAAAAGTTTGAAAACGTTGAGAAAAGCCCGAAGGTATAAAACAATCTATAAGAATCGCAAAGTACCGATAAACATAGAAATACGTTAAAAAAGTCTGTGGAAGTTTTTATTTATATTTACTTAAAATAAAGTTTTAGATCCGTCTGGCTTTATACGACGAATTTTATTACAAACATATACATAGATATGTATGTACCTAACTGGCAAGACAATCTAGTTGAAAATATTATTTATATTGTCATACTTATACTAACAATAAAATAATAGCTCGATTCTTGAAAAATTTTGTTGGGTACGTTCTATTAATTTGTACTTTAGACTTTGAACTTTAGATTACAAATATAAGGTGTACAAATATGAAACCGGTAATGACATCTAGCGGTCGATAGCCGTATATGTATGAGCTTCCGAACCGCACCAAATGTCTTAATTGTTCATTCTGTCATCTGTCAACAATATTCAGTTCACAATTTGTCAAGTTTCATACAACAACGCATTTTTTCCGCTCGTAAAGATGTCGAATTTTGTGCCTGAAAACTCTCATTTGCGGGAAGCATTGATTTTCTGTTTCCATTTAAAGAAAAACGCTTCTGAATCGAATCGAATGCTTGTTGAAGCTTACGGCGAGCATGCTCTTGGTCGTACACAGTGCAATGAGTGGTTCAATAAATTTAAAAGTGGTGATTTTGATGTGATAAATGAGGAGCGCGGCCGGCCACCGAAAAAGTTTGAAGACACCGAATTGCAAACATTATTGGACGAAGATGATGGTCAAACGCAACAACAGCTCGCTGAACAACTTAATGTGACACAACAAACCGTTTCCTTGCGTTTGAAGGCCATGGGAAAGATTTTAAAGGTCGGTAGATGGGTGCCACATGAACTGACCGACAGGCAGCAAGAAAACCGAAAAACCACTTGTGAATTGCTGCTCGCCAGGCAAAACAGAAAAGGTTTTCTCCATCGAATCATCACTGGCGATGAAAAGTGGATTTATTTCAACAATCTCAAACGAAAAAAATCATATTTGAGCCCCGGCCAACGACCCAAATCAACGCCAAGACCAAATTGCTTCGGCCGAAAGACAATGCTGTGTATTTTCTGGGATCAGCGTGGTGTTATTTGGTATGAGCTACTAAAACCAGGTGACACAGTTACTGGTGCACGTTACCATCAACAATTGATCGCTTTAAACCGTGCTATACGTCAGAAGAGGCCCGAATTTCAACTTCGCCATGACAAAATTGTATTCCAAGATGACAACGCATCGCCACATCGAGCAGCGGTCAATAAAAACTTGGTAGAATCGTACAACTGGGAGCTCCTGCCCCACCCGCCGTACTCACCGGACCTGGCGCCATCCGATTACTATTTGTTTTCATCGATGGGACACGCACTCAACGATTGGCACTTCAATTCTTACGAGGAAGTGCAAAAGTGGCTCGATGAATGGATAGCCTCAAAAAACGAAGATTTTTTTTTGGCGAGGAGTCCATAAATTGCCTGAAAGATGGGAAAGATGTGTAGCTAGCGAGGGGAATTACTTTGAAGATTAAATTTGGAACTATTTTCGCAAAATGAACGTGTTTTTTTGAATAAAAGATTACCGGTTTCATATTTGTACACCTAGATTTTCTCAAATCAATGAATCTGCTTTCAAAAACATGACAAAGCAATGACTTTTATTTTTGTTCGAGAAAGATATTACGAACTACATGTGTAACCGTGTGACCTGGTTTATAAAGTTTCTCAGTAGCCAAAAACAAGCAAATGTTATGAAATCGAGATTTTTTGATGAAGTTGGATTAGTTAAAGTGATTTAATGTAATTAAGATTTCAGTGGTCCGATTTATTATCAAAGCCAAATCAATATCACATGTCACTTCAAAATATTATAGCCTGCTTATCACAAAATTCAGTTTTCTAGGAGCCAAAATTAAAAATGTCATAACGTTGCAACGAATTGAGCTAGAAATATGTACGAGAAAATGTTTCAAGAAAATGGTAGATAATGTCTCTATAAATTAAACGACTAAACCAATTTTTTATAATTCATATTTTTGGTTATACAATATTGTTTGCTAGAAAAACACTGCTTTTTGTGTTACTTATGTTTTTATAACGTAACATGTTGAAATAGGTGCCGTACCCACTGTGCGTTGATTTGAACATGGAAATATCATTCACTTGCAGACTATTTGCAGTAGTACAAGCAAATAAATTAATAAAAAATTATGAATAGTAGCATAGCCACGCACAATAATTTTCAGATAACAGATAAATTTAATCGAATTGATAAATTAATGGGATTAACTATAGGTAGCAAGAAGTCACTTGGTCAGCAGCAAAGTGAGATATAATTTAAGAATTGCCAATTTTCACTTGCAATGAAAATTTCTATGATAACACATTGATTTTGTCGGCAACATTTAAGTGTTTCCGTGGTGTAGTGGTTATCACATCCGCCTAACACGCGGAAGGCCCCCGGTTCGATCCCGGGCGGAAACAGGACTATTTTTTTTTTCCAAAATAATAATTTAATTTTTTTTTTAACTCAATATTGCTATTTATATTTCCAAGTGTTTTATATGTCATTTTAATTGTATTTTAATGTGTGCATACAAACATTATTTCTATTCTAATAATATGCAACAAATAAAATTGCGCTCAGAGTTTTTTGACATTTATTGTTGACAAAATTTACTATTTCATTTTAACATTTTTGTTGATGTTAACAACAGTCATTTAATTAACATTAAACCTTTTGAGTTGAAAATTTTTGAAAGGAAGAACCCTGACATATTTTTTAATTTCATGGCACACAGGGCTGAACTTACAGTTTTTTGGATATGGGCCCAAAAATATTCAGCGCCTACTCTGGAAGAAAATTTCCATATATATGATAGAGTTAATGAACAAACAATTTTTTTTTGTGGTTCCCAAAATATTCGTTTTTGAAAAGAGCAACGCCGTGTTTAACTTAAATTGGAATGCAACTTTATAGATATTGGAACATTTTATTTTACCAGTTCAATAGGTCTGTCAGTTTTACTCAGAAAATAATCAAAAAAAATTAATTTTTGAAATTTTGAAAAATATGTCGTGTTCAAATATTTTTTTCGTCTTTACAAATGTACATTTAGTGAGTGAGAGCCTTAACATTAGAGTGGAGTGAAAAAATTTTTCCCAGACCCCAGAAAATTCAGCATCTTGTGTTTGTGGTTAGTTTTAAATAAAATAAATCGTTAAAAAAAGTTATGTTATATAAGCCCGGCCCTTTTCGGCAGTACCCTCAGTCCGGCCATAATGCCATGAGCTGGTTCAAAGAAGCGATGATAGAAAATTCTTTTAAAAAAAAATCACACATAGCTGTATATTTTTTATATGATAATCTACAACCAGCTCACATTAGGTGTATGGGATATAAATTGTCTATCAGCTGCATTTGGATATTTTGTGCAACGAGGCTTTTTCTTGTGTTTTGTTATTTATTGCATCTCAAAAGTGTTGCAGACATCCTCAAAATTAAATACGCAATATTTTCTTAGCTAACGACAATTTTCTTACCATTGCATTGAGGTGCAATATGGTCGCCAGGCTAAACTCTTTTATTCAAATCTTGAAATGTAGCAAGAGGCCATAGCAGCGTCTAATCTTGTATTTAACCTTTATATTTAAAATAAAGCTTTGCAAAATTTGTTGTTTATTGCCAGCAAGATTTTTGTTGACAAATAGAATGTTGTTTTACGGAATGCAATAAATGACTGTTGCACTAAAAAAATAACAGAAGAAAGATTATGAAATGAAAAGATTAAAATTGAATGAAAAATTATATACCTAATTAAAATATAGAAAAATAACCTGTTTCCGCCCGGGATCGAACCGGGGGCCTTCCGCGTGTTAGGCGGATGTGATAACCACTACACCACGGAAACACTTAGGGCAATGATGAGAAATGTATATCTGGAATTTTATTAAATATATTGTTCCACAAAAGAACGCTTTTATTTTGAATTTTTTTTCGGACAAGAATTGCAAAGGCTCATCATCCCAAAACAAATAAAAAGTGTTCACCGGAAAACATAGGTCCATTGTACTCATAAACAGTATTATACCGTTGAAACAAAATCATTAACACCTACATACAACGGGTGATTTCTTAAGCGTTTGGTTTTTAAAAATTGAAAAAAGAAGAGAAAATTGCAATAGTGAATGAAATATTTATTTGGAGCAATACATCAATTCCTTTCATCTACTTCTTATAGATTATTTTATGTTTCATTTTTTGAAAGAGTATTATTTTTTTAAATTTAAAAAGCAAATACGATAATAAAAATCATTTAAAACCACCAACATGCAACCACTAGATAAGAATGTGGTTGTTTTTGTAATTGATGAAATAGCTTAGTAATTTAAGCTTTCTTTAATTTATGAAATAATAAATAAAAAATTATTTTAACCTCACCATTGTTTGTCCAGCACACTTGCGTAAATATGCCTGTTTTTAATTGATTTCCATTTTATTGAACTTGAAATTAAATCCACCCAGAGCAGCCCAAGTTCATTGCAAATTCTCCGTTTTTATGGTAATGAAATGCGGTTTTTATTTATAGAAACAACACAGTGGACAACAACAACAGCATCTAAAAATCTGCTTGAGCGAAATGCACTTTAAAAATTAAATTTTGTCCGGATTACAAATTGGTAGAATGAGAACAACAACAACAACAGAAATATTTTATTTAGCACTCATTTCCTGGCGCCAAAATTTAAAATTTTAATGAACTTCACACCATAATGCAATGCAGCGAAATTAATGCGAAATTCTGCTTTCGGATTTTACAATGGAGCAAAAAAACACAGTACCCAACGGGAACTAGAACGCTCTATCATTGGTATTAGATAGCATCTTTCGAATCAAAGGATGACTTCATTTTATTTTTAACTATTTAAATTCGGATCTATGTAGGTGGACGAACAAAAAAACGGGTAAGCAAATAATTTCATAATTTTTCTTCACTTTTAGTTGCCAAGTTCACACTTATTCAGAAATTTTTTTTTAAATACTTTTCTAAATCAAAAATATACATTCGATCAATAATTTACTGTAGTAGTTTTTGAAAAAAAGTGGCAAATTCAAACCAAAGTTTCCGAAATGCATGAATTGCCTCTTTGGCTATTTGTTGTCTCTTTTTATTGAGAATTTTAATGATAATTTTTTCAATTTGGAACGCTGCTACATTTACCCGCTGGGTACAAACATATACATGCATAGGTGGTAGAAGTTGTACTGTAGGGGTAATATGCGGTTGTCACATATATTTCGGTTGTATTTTAATTTGTGTGCTCATAAAACAAAGCATGTAATTTCAGCAAATATACCACTGCAGTGCGTGTTAGCAACTTCATAAGAACAATTCTACAAAAAGTGACAACCCATGACAAAAGTAATCTTATTTTCCATTTTCTCGAAATGAAGCTATTTTCTTTTTCATTGAGACATTAAAGTTGAGCCAAACCTTTAGGCTATGAGGAATAAGATGGCATACTATATTTGCGTTAACATTTTTATCGCATTAAAGTTGATTTCCCTTCAGCCCGCCGTGTGCACTAGTAACACAATAGAAAAACTCACTATAGAAAATAATAATCGATTGAAGTTGGCACATGCTGCCAAGTTTTTGTAATTTTTTCACTGAATCTACCTTCGCAAAATCTTTCTCAAATGCAAATGATGTCATCTCTTGAATACATCTTCAATTTGTTGTTGCTCCTGTCAATTGTTATTGCATTGCCATTGCATTGAATTGCACTTGTGTGAAAATCTTCAGGTTTGCTATTGCGTCACAAAATTTTTCACATTAGAGAAAAAAAATGGAACATCCACCCAGTGCAACTCGCAGCGTTTTTAAGTATGAAAAGTTTGTGCAAGTGTTAAATTAAACTAAAGTGTTAAACTGAACTCTATTTGTGATACACAATTAGTGTGATATTATTTAAATTTAACAAATTATATCACACTAATTGTATATCACAAATAGAGTGCTGTTTTATTACATTAATACAAAATAGTGAATAAGGACAATAACACTGACTTCCATTATAGAAGACTTTTGTTAAAGGCATAAATGCAATTTTATCTTTTGAAATTTGTACTGCTTTCTTGACAACCTGCAATATAAATATCAGAATTAAAACATTCACTGAGAAATTTGACATAAAATATATGAGGCTACAACTGCAACAATGCCGCCGGATCATAGTTAAATTATAATTTATTTTCAAATTTTACTACATTTCATAAATAAAAGCTTCATTGTGGTATTAGAGTTTCCGTGGTGTAGTGTTTATCACATCCGTCTAACACGTAGAAGGCCTCCGGTTCGATCCCGGACGGAAAGAAACTCATATTTTTCCATGCAACTATTCAAATTTCTTAATTTATGAAGTGTTGTGGGTGATAATTTTATATCATAATAAAGTTCAGCATAAAACTTTCTTACTGAACAGTTGTTGAATAATTAATTAAGCAATTGATTTTATTGAAATTGTGAGAACTGTCTAATACAAAAATACCATACAAAGTACAATTAAGTGATATGATGAATTAAAATTCTTATCTTGCTGAATATTTTGTTGTGAATTATGTGGCGTGGTCATAAATTTTGGTGAATTAATTTGTGTAGTAAAAATAAATTTGATTAATGTCATTGGTGCATATCTCAATTCTATAGAAATAAATAATTTAATTGCTTTCTATAAGTTTAGTAAGAATTTAATAAGTAAACACATTTGGGCTATTTTGTACTAAGGAAAATATGAAATAATACGTGACTCATAAGAAATAAAATTGTGTGCAAACTAAAAAATTCCTACTTGCTAATTAGAATAGTTTGATTGATTCTCTGGAACTTTTTTTGGAAAATTGTCTTATCTATAGCTTTTTTTCAGATTGAATTTCTGTCCGACTAACAGAAAGCGATGTAATGCAAAACAATGTTTTTTGTGACCTTTGATATAGAAAATCTTGCATAGCGTCAAGTTGGTGCATGGTTACCTCATAGTAGGCTTTGTTGTATACGCTCCTCTTCTACAGTGGCTTAAGGAGCTTTCGAACTTACATGGGTACATATATCAATATGACCTCCGTTCATACTGGATTTAAAATTGATCTTCAATAAAAGTAAGTTCCATGAGAAAAAAAATGGCCAAGTTGATGCATACATATGTATGTATTTCAATCAAAATTTAATTTTTTTTAGTTGCTGATTTTTGTTAAATATGTCGAATTAAGCATGAAAAATGCTAAAAAATCAATATATCATTTATGTTGGTACATTGAAGGAAAAGAAAATGGTGGTGTCATTCGGTGGATCATAGAAATCTACAGCTAAAAGTGAATATGCCATTTGAAAAAGCGCTTACATGGGTGGAAACTAAAGTTGGTTCGATCTTGAAATGAGCTCTCTCTCGTGGTACTAGAAAAACAGCCAATAATAAAAATGATTTTTTGAAAGTCAATTTAAATAGATTTTTGGTTATTATTTTTAGCAAGACTCAATTGAGTTTAACCATATATGAATTAAATAGACTAATTTTTGTTGTTTTCAAGCAGATTTCTGGTTAAATTAACTAAATTTTTACCTTGGCACCAAATCATTACGTCTCCTTGTTGAATTAACCAAATCCTAGTTGATTTTGTTTCTCAGTGTAGCGTTGGAGAGTTCATTTTCACACTGAGTACTATACTAGCGTCATTTGATTAAGGACTAAAGTAAAGGTTTCACATTTTGATGTGTTTTTAAAAAAACAGAATGTTAACTCTATACAAAATAAATGCTATGTATTTTCTATACTTTACATAAACGAAAAGCATTCTTTTTAAAATTTATGTGTCATTTGTTCCTGATTCTTGAGTGGTAGCGTCATATGTGCTGAAAATAATTGATAATACTGAGTACAAATAGCCCAAAACTTGATGTACGCAACCTTCACCATTTGGGCTCAGAATTGAGCTATTACTCTCCACATTTTATGTAATAACTTAAAACTGATATATTGGACTGACAGTGAAAAAATCTGATCGGATACCATACATAGACTAGGGGCTCTAAATATTTGCCATAATAGAAATTATTGCTAAGAACTTTTGTAAACTGCTAGCTCCCGAAGCGTTCAATGCTGTTGTAGCAATTAAAAGACATAACCCAACATAGAGATTAAGTAACAATGCATACAACTCAAACCCCATAAATGTTAATGACCTTCGCCTTCAACACGTTCGCAATACCAAAAAAAAAAAAAAACAAAGCAAAAAAAAGGACCCGTGCCAAGAAAACAGCCAACATTGGCAATGTCAACTACATGACGCTGCTTAAAGGTTAACCCTGATATAACGAATATATAAAAAAAAACGACCCAGCGATTTTAGAAAAGTTAAAGAAACGTGATGCAAAAACAACAACAAATGAAAAAAAAGACATAAAAGATATGCTATTTTATTGCATTTAAAAAATTTTTATTGTTATTTGTGGAAAAATTGAATTTAATGCAATGACGCTCTGCTGTTGGTGGCTGGTAGCTTTTGTTTGGCCGCGGCACATTCAGTTAAGTTGTTGACATGACTGACAGTCAGCATCAACTACAACAATGACATAAGCATAATCAAATTGCAGTTTTTTTTTTTTTACAAATTTTAAAGATCTCTTGTAGGCCATTTGTGCAATCACATTTAACTCAGGTGTTGCTACCAGCTGCCAGTGAATACCAATTTTGTTGCCAATTTTCTATGGGTAACTCTTTTGTTGCAACCACAAGCTGTAAAGATGGGACACATTTATTTATGCAAATTTTTTTAAAGTCTGCGGTTGAGTGCTAACGTTTGTTTTGTGGCAAATTTTAATTTTAGTCAGGTCCTGCAGGATATTTTTATATTTTTGTGCTACTAATGAGTTTAGAAATTAGATTTTTTTTGTTGCGGTTAAAAAATATTTTGTCTCTGTTCATTTTCATTTCTATAAATTCTTTGGCAGAGGATTATGAATATCATGCAGTTACCTTTTTTTACATAAGTTGTGGTGCATTGTTATTTTTTAAACTCAATGCGACTTATGAGAAGATGAAGAGTTTGAGAGTTAATGAACTTGTGAAGCTTCATTGTTAAGGTTAAAAGTATGTTATATGATATTTCTTACCAAGTGTTATGTTCGCGAGATATGAGCGGTTGAAATTGGTTTGCTCAATGGCGCTTGAAAAATAAACTCCAAATAAAGAGTGTAATAATAGCACAGTTGTAGAAGAGATAATTTTGAAATGATCTTCCCCACACTGTTTCGAAACTTCTACATCTGTTACACTTTTTCTATATTTTGTTTGCGTATTTTGAACAACTATTGTCACATATTTTCATTAGTTCCGTAGGGCCGTAGCAAAAATTTTGTAGCTATTTCAATCCCAGGTTCGTTGTTTCGTGCTGAGCCACTTTGCGAAAATTTTTGACATAGCACTTTCCATCATGCGACAACATAATGATCTGGAATTTCTTCTGTATCTACCATCGGCTTTTACCATATTGCTGCTGAATAAGTTTTCATATTATCTTTGCTGATGAAGTGGCCCAATCCAAGGATGCACAGCTTGTTCAGCTCTTTCTGTTTGTACAAGAATATCAAAAAATATTCAGCTCTTTTTGTGCTCTCTTCGATATTTGATCGAAGTAAATCAACTCACGAAGAAGATTTTTTTCGATTTTTATCAGTTGAAAAGAAAGTGTGGCAGCCAAATGAAGTTCGTGATTTGAGATCGTGTAACAAGACCACCAAATCATCAATATCTATCTCAAACAAGAACAAAAATTGGTTTTTTTTCATCAGTGTTCTTATGAGGGACATGATCGCAAGCATAAAGCAACATTGATCGAACGTTTGAACCGTTTTTGATGTGTTGAGGTTATGTTTGATTTCCGTAATGATTAAAGTTGTGCAATTACACAGCGTTCCAGCATCCTGTTAGTACAACCTGTTTCATAGCAAATGTCGTCCTCGATTTTCGCGTCAGAGAGTTGATGGTTCAAAGTACTATTCTGGGTCAGACGCTTATTGAATTCATTGCATCAGAAACACATAACCCGGTGGGTCTTATAGTAATTCGGGTATGAAATATAATTCTTGTAGTTAGTGATAAGCGCAAAAAAGACAATTGGGCTGAATGCTTTGAAAGTTGAATCAGCCAACTTCAGAAATTAATTGAAATTAATGGCAACCATACAAAAAAATATAAAATGATTTAAACAAAAGATATACAACTAAATTTATTTTTTTCGATATTTTCCTATCAACAAATTGCAATTGGCAAGGGTAATCTGTTGCTAAAAACTACTTTTTATCTAACGAAGTGCCATTAAAGATATCTTAAAGGTTACGCCATTATTTTTTCAACATCTATTGACAGATTTGTATTCTGCAGTACTGAAATATTGTTACTTTTTTTTCCCTGCGACTTGTGTATCTATGCCTCAACTTTAAACTGACTTCACACTCACAGAAGCCACAAGTTACAAAATTTGCTACTAAATAAATTCATTTCATATCATCTACACTTCACTTCCATTGCTAGATATGTTGCCAACTTATGGTACGAGCACTACTATAGCTACTAAACATATTTCAATTGATAGCGCAGCACTTTATTGAAGTGTCATGCCACAAACACAAGGATGACGATGACTTGGAGCAGCAAAAAACAAGGAGCCACCACAACATGCGTCTTGTGTATGCAAACAGAATTCTTAATGAATGTCATTGCGCCACAAAGTGAATATGTTGCTGCCACCAAGAGACAAAATGTCGCTATGGATTTTGACTCTGCCACAAAGTTGCTATTTTACGGCTATGGAATTTGGTCTCTACTTTTTATCCATACACAATTAATTAAATGTATTTTGTAACTAAAGTTACCATGCGGCAAAGTATTTTGAGTTTTGAAAATTGAAAGTTTTCCTTTTATTTTGTTAAGGATTTTTATATCAATTATTTACATAGAAAATTGATTTTTACTATCAGGTGTATAATTTATGTTTGCTGGCAACCCTAGCAGTAGTCTAGCAGAAATCTCATTCAACTGCTTTGATGCAGCACACTTTTTCAGTTATCCATTTGACTCTTTCTTTTTTTCGCTTATTTATTTTTCTATTACTTGTGATAGATTTTATCACTACAGGTTTAAGAAACTGTCACGCAGTTAAAGCGCCGAAAGCTTACAAATTACTCCTATATGCTTGGAATATCTTAAAAGCAACAATTTAAAGCTTTATCTAACATTGTCCGAAGGAATCATGGTGGAAGGACAATTCTCATACAACTAACGTATGCCACTCGTTGTGTTGGCATATGTGTTGGACACATTTAATTTAAGACAGCTCTTTTTTTTATTGGAAGGGTTCTTTTTTATGAAAGTTGATATCGAGGGTGAAATTTTTTCGTTTCAAATTTTCCAAAAATAGTTCCATAAAAAATACTAAATCTTAAACTCCTTCTCGTTTTTAAAACTTAAATTTGAGTTTCATGTGCTGATTTCATGTTGATTACTGCAGTATGATATATGTACATTAGGGTGGTACAAAAATTCACACATATATTTTTTTTGGGGTAAAAATAGTATTGCACAAGAATTAGCTAGTTTTCTAAACATTTATACTGTAGTGGACATGTTCTCATGTAGATTTTCAATTTTAGACCTTTAAACTTTTTTAACATTTTCTGACTTCTTCAAAGTTCTTGGACACTTTTCGATTATTTCAACATTTTCCAAAGTCCTATAATTTTTTTTAAGCCACCCCAACAGTATCTACAACACTTATTTATAAAATCCAAATAAACCCAATTACATGTAAACAATAGAAATCCCAATTTGTTCTTCTACACTCAATTATCATAAATCAATGATGATAGGATCATCGCGTCAGTGATAATGAACTTTTAATGTTAATGATGCAAATTACTGCATGCTACATAGTGTAACGCGCGCCGACGGGCGACCAAACGACCGTTCTCATATATCAAAGCAACAAAAGCGACCGGCACGATTGACGGTCCCTTTTCCTGTTTACATATGAATGCAAAGTGAAAGAAATAAGAAGAAATTATTCCAGAAAATCATACCCATCATTACTTGGTAACTTCAAGTGTGAAGTTATCAAAGTGGGAATGAGCGACAAAAAAAAAGCACTTCGCATGTAATTTAAAAGGGAAAAGGGTATGGCATGAATGAGTGCATTTTTCCACTAAAGACGCCAGAACACAAAACATGATTCATGACAGTTAATGGTTTTATTTGGATTAAAGTAGCAATTTACCATTGAGTTGCGCTTATAAATAACATTTCATATATAAAACATAAATAAAAAATCCAACGATCAATAAGCTGCTGCTATTTTAATGAATTAATGCTCCCAACTAATTAACTAAGTAGAGAATCCCAGACAATGCTAGCTACAAAAGTTAATCCTTTTCATAGGGATTAAACAATCACTGAAAAACTTTATTGCTATTGCTGCTGTGGTATTAAAAACTTTTATTGATGAAACCAATTGCCATTCAACATTGAAAATAAACGAAAAAAAATATTTCACTAAAAGTACGTAGTTTTTAATTAAAAACGCAGAAGTTTTAGGTTTAAGTACAGGAATATAAATATTAAAATTATGTGAGCTGACAGAATTCTTCATTAAAATTTTTATAAGGACTTTGACTTTTATTAGAATTTTTTATAAAGACTTCAAAGATCAGATATAAAAAGCGAAGTGAACAACGAGTCAATGACTTTAATTACAAAGTTTAAGTGTAAGTCATAACTCTTAAGCTAAGTTTTGTCTGAAATATCCATGATTATCCTTTAGCCGACTTAAACTAAAGAAGCTTATCATGTCTTGCAGCATATAAATGCTGATGTATGCGTTATACAGTTTCGAAAAAAAGAGACCTGAAAGAAAATTGGCGTAATAAAACTTGTTCTGATTGCAATTTAGTTCGGATGTGGAATTGAAGTCCGAAGTTGTTTATCAATAGCATTTTTAAATCCGACTGTCGGTATTCGCCATAAAATTTTGTTGGAGCTTCGAACTCGAGCTGTTATAGTTTCGATAATTTGATGTATTTCGCTTTTTTGTATGATCTTTCCATTCCTTTTTCGAAGTAAATAATGATGCCCGCTTCAGACCGATAAGCCAGAAAGACCTACCCAACTATCTATCTGCTTAAACCTTTCATTAGGTTGAGTAACTATAGACCTAAGGCTAATTTCGAGGTGGTCTTAGCTATGAAAGTTGATCTTCCCAACCAACTAAATGTTGAGATTGAGTAAAGGAATTCTTGATTCAAACCGCATGGAGAAGCTTTTACCCATCACTATTTAACGTATAGATTTGTCATTGATAAATAGCTCGAATCAGGTCATTGAATAAACACAGACGGTTCATTCTTTTCCCCATGTATGAAAATTTGAACAGATAGGTGTCAATAATTACAGGTTGCTATCAGGACAAGTAATAGTAATATCAGAGGGAGATATCCTTAGCTGGCAAGCTGAAGAAAATCTGGATACCGCTATAAGCAAACAATATATATGTATAAGTGTTCTGGTGCTTCATTGAACAAAAATCTGTTTATGGTCTAAGGGAAAAGTCACTGACGTTTGTTGGAAAACTTCCTTTGGGAATTACACTCTAGTTGTGTGTGCCTGCACAGTTGAACTACTATCTGAAGTTTATTGGGGTCTTTAGTAACATATAGCAGGAGACTGCAGACCCAGTTTTGAATACTTAAAAGTATATTTTATTTATATCAAAAAAATTTTAAAGCAACTGCTTCAGTTTCTGCTGAATAAATCCAATACCTATTGATATAGTTAAAGGGTCAATTTGGCCCAACTAACCAAGTGGTAATTTCTGAAATATTCAGCAATTCTTGGCTTTAACTGGAACTTTGTGAGAAGTTTGAGTTAATTGCATCGCAATACTTAATAATGTTAGACGTTGCCATTTGTAGAGTTACTGCTCTTCAATTAAAGCTAAATGTACTTGAAATTCTAAGCATATGGAAGAATAAAAAACTACGCACGCCACATTCACAATAAAATATGATATACCAGCCACATGCTTGATGAATCTTTCTTTCATTTTACAGCTGTTGCTGTAAAACTTTATAGGCAACATGTAGCGATATAATTTAATCAAAGATGAGACTTATCACGAAATAGCTACCATACCAAGAATACTGCACTAATATGCTTGGCTTAAAGAAATCCTAACAAGGTCACTGAAGGAAACTCATAAAAATAGAGTTATTGTCAAAGAATTCTAAGCACGTAAAGTTGGTATATTAAAAAGATTTTTTATTTTTATATTTTAAATACTTGTCAAAGTTATGTGATAAATAAAAAAAAGCACAAGCGATTAATTGAGCTAAAGGATCCTCAGAATTACGTCAGTTTAGAGGGTGTTTTAAAAACTTTGAGCTGCATTCAAAGAGATGGGGGTAAGTAGTTAGAAAAGTGTATGGGAGGTAATAAAGTAGCAAAGATTTCTAAGCAGCGTAAAGCCATGGCTAATATGGTCACGTACGCGTAGTTTGTAGCAAAAAATGCTTAGAAAAAATTTTGTAAAATCTTTATTATTGTGCTGGACAAAGAGAAGAAAGCCAATTTGAGATAAGACAAAAAATTGCGCAGTTAAACTGACGGAAAGTTAAGAGGAGCCGAAGAAATTTTCAAATTTTTTTTTAATTATGATGCTGTACACAAATTATCAATGAAGAAATTAAAAAAAGGATCTACAAACAAACGACGTTGTCATTTTGGCATATTGACCAAGCGTGCTGTCATGACAGCACGCATAATAAACATGTCAAATAAATACGTAAAAATACGTAAATAAATAAATCGCTTTTTCTTAAAATCAACATCATTCTGCAACATGAATTTTTGACAACCCTAACGAATGACAGTTCGCAAATGTCAAGTATCGTGATGCGTACATAACTGAGTGCACGCATCAATTGTCAAAACGAAGACAGAGTGCGAGAGAGAGAGCGCGAATATGAATAAATTCATGAATGAATCAACTGTAATTAATGACTTAAAAATGACGTAGTTATTTAATCGCGTCGCAAAACAGGATGCACGAGCCTCATTTGACATTTAAGCAAATATTTAATTTCATCATCATCAACATTCGCCGGCGTTTCTTACGAATGTCTCTGTACGTACTCGTACATTGTATTCCCCAACATTGTGTCTGTCTGTTGTGTTTTCTTTTTTGGTTTTGTTGTTATTTTGGTTGGCGCCACGTGTCTTTATTTAAACGCCTCTTCATGTTGATACTGACAGCCAGTTATCTGGACAAGACATAATATCAACTCGTACTGCAACTTGTACAACATGCAGAACTTTTGCTTTTAATGTTCTCGTGTTGTGTGCAAATACTTTGAGGTTAGGTTACTTCTCTCTAGCTCACCAAAACTAATTTCAGTTAATTGAAATTATATCAATGACAGGCAGGACAGTGGTGGTACTGAGCTAATATTTGCAATACTTATGGTTATCAGATGACCAAGAGACAAATTGAAGAAGTTGAGAAAAATGTTAAGATTTTAAATTTTTAGGAAACTTAGAAAATACATCATTATATAGGTCTGAATTACTTATATTGATTGTTTTCTATGAAAAGAAGAAATTGTTCGGGTATTCCTATATTTTATAATAAAAAAAAACTATGAGTAGGCCCAATATTAACAGAAATATTCACAGAAAAACTTTTGTAAATTCCTTCTAGAGATGGACATTGAGAATTTGATGGCCAAGTACGATCAGAAATTAAGAGCTTAATTTGGCTAACTACAATTCTTATATATCAACTGAGATTATGAAAAGACGCTAATAAGGAAACATGATCAGGGAATACACTAGGAAGTCTAATCGATCAGTGCTTTGGTGGAACGTACAGGAAGATAGATGCAGAGCAAGCCGCATAACGCTGTGGCGCCGAATGATAGAAAATGATATGTCAAAAATCGGAATGAACTGGAACAGGATTAAATAATGAGCCAGAAATCGAAGTAGCTATAGAAATTTTGTTTAGCAATTTTTGTGTAAGATTTATTTATGTTGATTGTGAAAAAAAGTTTTGCCGAAAATTTAGTCTCTTTAGGTTTTGGAATAGAATTACTCAAAATACAAGTAAATATTTCAATATAACAAAATTAAAGAAACACCACTGTAGCTCAGATTAGAAAAGGGATTAAATTTCATGATGTCCTTCAACAGCTTTATGTTCGTATATGGTATTTGCATTGTATTCAGGCAAGTTTGTATATGAGAAAAGGATTCTTAGAACGCACATAAGCGATAGCAACTTCTCCAAGTGATTTGCAAGTTGTTAAAGGGGTTGATTTTATATCTGCAAGCAACTGCAACATATTAACAGATGTTTCATTAAAGTTAAGTTATCGTATATCAGATCATCGAATACATAAATAGCAAATGTTGAATTTAATTTTTACAAATCCAAAAAAAGCGATTATGGTAACAATAAACGTTCCGGATATATTGGATGCTCGTGGCATTGTAGATGTCTCAAATATTGAAAATATAAGACAATCTGGTTAATCGCATTGATATCAAATTTTGCAATCTAAGCGGGAAGAAAGCTTTTAGCTATGAGAAAAAAGTAAATTTTTTTATAGTCTTAAATTTTGAATGCAAAATTAAGACATGAGAACAAAGCTAATTAATAAAGATGCTATAAATTTTATAGTATTTTCATGCTTCATGACAAAATTAAGTAAATAATATCAGGAGGTATATAAAAAATATATAAAAAAACCTTACGTTGATTGTGATAACCATAACAACATGGGAGCGGATACAAAACTCGATGTAAAATTCCATTGCAAAACTCAGTTGCATAAAAAAGGCAAAATAATCATTCAGTTAAATTGGCAAGTAGGGCAATTGGTCAGTGCTAAATAGATTAAGACTGAATTTTACAAAAAGCGATAGCATAGTTAAATCAGCTTAGAATATCGCAAAAACAAAAGTCCCAACAATTGAAATATTCGTCACGTTTTTCAAAAGAAACCAGGAGGCATAGCCTGTTTACCAAGATGTTTATCAGTTTGAAAAATATAATACAAATTCAAAATTAAAGCGACCTGTAAGATAATGAAATTGTAAATATACGCCTATGTTTATAATTTGAAAATAAAAAAATATCGCTTGGACATGATGGGAGTAAAAATTATGTAACAGTATGCTGTGAGCAAAAGTGAATTCGAAGTGTTCATGCGGAAACCGAATGCTGAAGGTTCAATCTAAGACCGGTTTGAAAAAAAATACATATAAAACAGAAGTTTTGGAAAAAATAATACGGACTTTCCGACTCTCTCCCTTATAAAGGTGTTTGGCTTAAAAAAAAACTCTATTTACATATGTGTAGGCAGAAGGTCGAAAATGAGTTTCGAAAGAAATGAGGGTTGAAAACACCTGCCTTCAAATTGGATTTTTGAGTTTTTCCCATCTTTGGGGCAACAATTTTCTTAGACAACTGACTCAAAACACCTGCTTATGATAATAGGGAACTCCCCAATGACTTCCAAAATCCATTGTCGACCTTTTTCATACATTTTTTATAAAAAGTGGTTTCAAAGCAGCACTTCAGGGGACTCGCGAACATCTGATGACTCACCTTTTTTAATTTTTACCATTGCTTGTGCAAAAAATTATGCTTTCGAAAAATTTCCTAAAACAAATTTTACTTTCTCAAATACAAAAAAAAAATATTTTTAAAGACTTTGATTTATCAATAATTCTTTCCCTGCAGGAACAAGGAATTGGTTATTCATTACAGGGAAAACGACTTAATAAATCCATTTTACTTTGTATTTTTGCGAGATTTTTTTCTGAATTACTCTGGACATCAGCAACTTTTCAGATTATTCATTTATCTCTTTTGCTCGTTTTAAAAACAGCTTTCACACTAGCTATATATATTATTATTACTGCGTTTTTGTCACGCTTTCTGCTAGCTGTTTAATTTTCATAATTTTTTAAAATTAATCTGTAAATTAACACAAAATCGGTTCTATCGCCTTGAGATCCCATTTTGTAGTTGCCTTCCATTGTTGAAACTCAAAGAATATATGTACAGTCACAATTTTAATGTAGTTAACATGACATCAAATTCAAAAAATTAATTTCAAAAAAAGTGGACCGTAGTGGACATAAAATCATCCATCATTTTGTTACTCATGCTTGTTATCTAAGAAAAAATGTTTTTAATGTTCTTATTTCAAGATATAAATTCTTAACTACTTATTTATGTATCTTTCAAAACTGAATTTGTACTATACTTCTTATGTTTTATTGCTTTTTTTCTTTGGATAAAAATACTTAAAAGAAATTGGAGAGTGTAGTGTAAGAAAGATTTATTTTCACTAGAAAAGATTTGACATTTTCCTAACATAGCTATTGATGGCAGTATGGTCAAGCATTTTTTTACTCCTTAGAAACTTAATAACTATTGCTATTCAATATTGTCATATTGATATGAATCATTTTTAATATTCTGTATAGCTTCGCTTCAGTAGCCTTCGCAAAAAAAAGCTGCCATAACAATTAAATGTCAAGGCAGCAACAGCAACAGCACCATTTCTTTTTTTATTATCCTCTGATTCTAAGTCCTACGCAATTCTTCATCCAATTGTCTTGACTCTACAAATATTAGTGTTTATTGTGAATATTTTTCCATTCCTTTTGCTAAAAGGACTTTATTAGTTTCTTTCGCATTCATTATTCTTTCCTGTCTTTTGGCATTTGCAAAGTTTCGAACACAGTTTTTTTTTTCCAAACCTCAAGTTCATGAGTATTACCCAGCAAACATTTTTAATTGCGAAGGAGTTGCGTATCAATAGCCAAGACTAAAATTCGACGAAGGGAGGTCGAAAATGATTTTGATATGAAAAAGTGGTCTTGGGTCCCCAAAGTAGTCGATTTAGACTGATTTTGAATAAAAAATATTTTCTCTAATGGAGCATGGTTGCAAAACTGATTTTGGGCATCTCCAGGGGCAATGTCAGATTTCGGCACATTTTTTTATGAAATACACTTTGCGCCAATCGAGGAAGAGAGCTTGTAATACCCCAGTAGATGTGCTAGGTATGAATTTTTTTTTTTTTTTTTCAAAACAACGTAAGAAAATATTAATTTGAAAATCTCTCGAATCGAATCATAGTGTATTGAAATATATTAAATATAAAAAAAATCTAAAAGCTCAATATATCATGAAGAGTTATAATATCATCTCATAGATTTATCATTGCAAATGTTGGCTGGGTTATATGCAGTATGAAATTTAATATACAAAAGAATGCAATATTTGCATAAAACAAATATTAATGCAGGATGTTATGAAATCATTTGCCATAGAGTTTTTTTGTACTCAAACCTGGTGGGTAGGTTATATTGAGCTTTTCGTGGAAAAACTAAATAATGAAATAGTGGTCATATCAAAAAAACTGTGAATGATGTCATAGTCATTCCTAACTTCTATAGAACCTGCGTATTATATTTAACATAGATTCTCAGACACAGGCACTTTTGGTGAAACGAAAGAATATACTCGTAAACTCTACTATTGCTGGGGAGAGAATAATGTTGGTTCAATTTTTGATATGTTAGACTTAAGGCTAAGCCAAATTTTCGTTTTCGAAGTTCAATTTCATCATCTTATGAAAAGTTGATTTTAGGTTAACAACGAAATTGTATGATGTTAAGCTTTATCGGACATCATCTTGGGCTGCCGATCTTAACACTTCCACAACAATTTTTATACCAACAAAAAAATGTTTTTTTAATCCAGGGGTTTGACTAGTATAAGGTTTACTTTTCTGTAAGCTTACAAAAACTAAAAAATGCCGACTTTGTTCCAGCTCAAGTGGCAACATTAAATCGACCATTTATTTCATTAAAAAATCTACTTTGAATTCGTGCTTAACGATTATGAAACTTTGTCAAATTTATGCAAGCTACAATACATATCATATTGTGCTGAATTTTGTCCAAAAAAATTCCTTCGGTACCACTTACATCTTACATCCATTGATCTTTGTATGGGGTTTGGGTGCTAATGAGCAAATAGGCGAGGTATGTCCCATGCCAAAGGAACAAGCTCAAAAAACTATACCTTGGCACCTTACAAAATGTGGGCAGGATTGAATAATGAGGTGTGTCACGTCTCATGCAACAAAATCACTTTAAACAATGTATCTTAGCACCTATAGCAGCTGGAAGCTTGAAATTTTATGCTATGTTTGCATTCAGTCACTAAAAAAATCTGGCTGTTGATTCATACAACTCATACTCATACAACTAACGCGCTATATCTTGGTACCTATGGCTGAACAGTAAACGCAAGATGATGAACAAAAAAATGCATTATATATCCTCAAGGCAAAATTAAATTATTCTAACGAATACATTCGTCAGTGAACGAACACATTATGAATTACGTCGCAGATAACCTTGCTGTCTGAGAGAAGAGGCTTGGGATAGAAACCAGGATTGCCAAAAATATTGCAGCTGTACGTGATTGTGAATCAACAACGGGGTGACGGGCCATGTCGTTGGTCATTTTCTTCTAAAAGCGTTAAAGATGTGGAAAAATTTCGTGAATTATGCTCTGGAAAACCGGAGTTATTTTAAAAAAAAAGTTTTCTTAGAAGTGGTAATTTTTGGGGCGTTGATTTGGATCTGTCATAATGAATATTTTCAAAGAGCACATTGAGGTCAAATGTATTTGCGGAGAAGATTTTTAAGTAGTCACATCTCTTTATTGGCTGCGTTAAATATTTGAATAATGAGCTGATATCGTTGACATGGAATATGTCGCAGAAAGTATTTTCCATGAGTTATTGAGACATATTGAAACTACCGAAATTATAATAACGAATTAATAAAGCATTAAAATTATGTTTCTCTTAATTCAGAATCACATTACCAGAGCTGAATACCCTTTTCTTTCAATAATACAAAAAGTAATAAAAGAAACTCATCCTTTTTAGATGGAATGTGTGAATAAAACGCGCACATAAACTTAAAACTAAAATAAATTTTATAATACAAAGGGTGTGTTGCGAAACGAGCAATACATTTTACTCTAATTGAATTCTACATTAAAATTCCAAAATTTATTGACTTACTTTACCAACAGCAAAATTTTAATAGCAAAACCATGACCTGCAATGTCAATGTCGCAGTCATGGGCCAAAGTTGAAAAGACACTTCGACTGTCTTCATCTAACACAGCAACTTCATGTTATAGCGTATTTACGCATTCATGCCGCTTCTGAAATTCTTTTGGAGTTGCAAGAATTTTCACTTTGATTTTTTATTGAGCGAATTTGCTTCAAGACACTTTGTACGCTGAAGCCTTGCTTCAGTCTGTTAGTCCATGTGCTGCGTTAGTCCTGCCGTCCGTCCATTCATTGAGTCAAATAAATTTGGCGACTGTCGCACGCTTCGCGTATTTTTATACAACAGAAATTTTTCATTGACATCGAGACTGAATATCCGCCATGAAAGTTAAAGAGTCGTGAAAAATGTGCGGAAGAGCTAAAATAGAAATGATGATGGGAATTTCTACGCTTTTTTATTTTGGGAGAAATATTTTCAAGGCTAAATCTAATGGACCATTTTGCTCGTGTTGTTATTTTTGTTATTGCTGGCTTAAGTGATTTCTTTAATTATCTGGAACTGTTGGTAATTCTATTTATAAACTTTTATTTTCATCAAATGTGTGAACTGTTCTTTTAGTTTTATTATTTTAGATTGCAGTATTAAATATGACTGGATAGATAAATCTTTCTGGGAGCTGTTAAATTTTTTTTCCCAAGTGTTATTGCGCTCACATGGAAGTCTCTACTTAAACTCTTCTAGCCGGCTAGTTTTTGTTCGGCATATGACCGTTCACTTTTGAAATTTTTGTAAAGTTTGAAAATGAGCAGCCTCTGAACCATTTTAGGCAAATTTTTCAGAAGAAAATATTTGCACTACTCGATCTTGAATAGTGAAAGGTTAGTAGTGAAAATCAGACATCATCAGTGGTGGATTCTGATCAGTTTTGAGCCCGTTCTTGGATGAATATTTTCGAACAGCAGTAAGGTAAGACTGTACGACTGTAGTGTCAGAACCGCTCTCGTAACGTAGTAGACATATTCTCCACTGTCTTTGGTTCAAGCGTAAATGAGTTTGGGTCCCGTGTACTCAAATCGGAGTGTAAGGTTCTGTTGATCGATTATCACTTATGTTTCACTGATTCTTTGGCTTCATCCAGCACAACAGGGCTACCATGTTGGAATGGTTTCAGTTGTTTGTCTACTCTCTGAGCTTCCGTGACATGACTTTTATATTCTCATCTGTTCGGTAAAGATCCAGTCCTGCTAGATTTAGTTCAGTGTGAAACAGCTCCAAATCGATAGAGGCAACACCGATCTGCCTAGAAAAAAGCTGTAAGCTAAAAACTGTGTGAGTGCTGCCAGTCTGGTTATCAGTTTCTATGATGTATCAGCTCCTTGCTATGCAGATAAAATTATACAATAATTTCGAGTCTGATGACGTAATAAAATGGTTGACTTCCTTCCTTAATCCTACAAAGTTTCTGTAAAGTTTCAGAAACGTTTCAAATGTTATCAAAAGACAAACATTGCAGAAAGCTTTCTGAAATGGAAATGAAAGATTTCTAAAACGTAACTGAAACAATGTAAGATTTTATATCAAAGATTTCTGAAAGGCTTACGAAACGATACATGCCGAGTGGAATGTTAAGCACACAAGCCATAAATTATCTTTATCAAAGCTGTCAGCTAAGCTACTAGACCTAACACCACTAAGTACAAATTGTTTGACCTCAAAACTACTAAGCTTCTTAATGCAAAATACAAAAAATTTCCTTCTCAAAAGAGCCCCACACGCAGACAGTGGCCGTAAAGTATGAAAAAGAGTTATCGAGGTCAAATTTGATCACCAACGCAACACAATAAACGCCATTAATGCTATGTCGCTATAAAAAGGACATAATAATCATCAAACATATCAATTTATAACTCTTGCTACATTAAACAGACAAATCGAAGCAAAGAATAAAAAAAAAATCATTTCAAAATCACAAAACAATAACATCGATTTTCATAATAAAGTCATCATCAGCCAAGAGGAAATCCTCATATTTTTATTGAAAACTTATGTTGAGTTTCAATGAAAAAAACATTTTTGCAGATTTCAGTCAGAATATGAGAAAATAAATAAAAAAAAAGGAAAATAACTCACAACGCCTACGTCATCGAGAGTTTGCTGATTGTATCTCCTTACAGTGACGTCATCAATATTATGATTTTGGAGAAAATTGCGCGCCACTAAAATTCCTGCAATGATTCATCGAAATAAATTTTGTGTTTTGCAGCAGCGTTGCCAACTGTTTAAAGCAAAAGTGGGGGCACGGTTGTGGAGTGAGCTAAAATATGTAGATAGTAGCAGCAACTATTATGAAGCACTATCAATAACATGCGGCACAAAGTGGGCGTTGTGCTGCAAAAATGCTTACAATTTATAAAAGCGCGCTTTGACTGTGGGAAAATTGAAAAATATTTTTCTGAATGAATTCAGCTTAAAGTGGAACAAAATGTAAAACTTTTAAGGAAACTGAAATTTTTAATTTTTAAAAAAATATTTTTCCATTCCATATTAGCTTCATTCAATATTTAGTCGTGACAGGCACTCGGTTCTCCTTCCCTCTTGAACATACAGTATGGCGCGCTTATGATTTATAAAAAATCTTTATTTAATAAGTTGAATTATTTTTCCAAACATGAGCGTGATCTGTCAGCCAGTTTGCTAACAACACGGGCTTGTGAGTGGCACAAAACTTTCAAGGAAGACCGAGATATCGCCGAAGACATACCTCGTACTAGTTGATCTTTGACCTGTGCAACACATAAAAACGTCGCCATTGCGGCTTTAGATAAATAGCTCGTTACCTTAACTTATCTTACGAATGTGCTGAATTTTTTTAAAAAACGCTATCGTGTGGAGGTCAGTAACAAAGCAAAATACGTGGAAGAAGCTGAAGGCCAATCCAGAAAATTACAAGCTTTGAAAATTACTTCTTCGACTCTCTGAAATACATTGCACAAAAGGGTTTGGAGTCAGTCGATTTTGGATTTAATTAAGATTTCAACATGATTTCCGAAGGATTTCAGAATTAAATATTTAATTGCTTTGTATGAAATAAACATTTGTTATATTCAAACAAATCGTTTTCTCAGTGCAGAAATCAAAATGATTTTGTTTTTGTCTCAAAAATGTCTTGTAATTGAATAACGACTGATCTCAGAACTTATGAAATGATGAGTACTGAAAAATTGGAAAAAATTATTGTACCTCCTACATTGATATTTCTATTTATAATTTTTTTTTAAAAGTTTTATTTCACTTTGTGCCACTGTTAAAATTTTTAATTCCAATATTTTGACTTTCAACTATCAAAGAGTTGTAACCCTCGCAATATGGTGCTTTTTATTCTTGTTGTCTACAGCATTCGAACAATAACAAATCGGTGATATTATTGTCGCCACTATCACAACAATACTTAACACAACTCAACAGCAATAACAATGTCAGCAGCAATAACAACTGCTGGTCAACACTACTGGCAACACTTGCCATTGCTCTCCCCAATAACAGACAACTAATAAAAATGTGGCCTCACTTACCAATAACCAACTCCACTGCCCCCCACAACCCTTTATGTGCAAACCATGACTCCTAAGCATAAAAATGTCGCTAATAATATTGTGATGTTTTTGTTGTCGTTGTTGTTGCCTTTGCCGCTGTGCGCTGTTGTTCGCGCGCGCATGTCCTGCAGAAAAGTCAGCAACTATTGTTGTCGTTTAGTTCAAGTTATTTGTTTTAATCGTTGTTGCTGCTGCTGGTGATGCTGTTAGCAACTTGGAGGTTCTTCTGTATCTTCTCGGTAGTTCAAGAGGACCAAATTTGTATTATGAAGCGAAAGTATTTGTTGCTGTTGCTGCTGCTCAACATCGGTCTGCAGAGCTCACAGCGAAAAAACCGACACTTGAGGGCGATTCGATGTGTGCGAATAGAATTTTGCTATAAATACAAATGTAACCACAGGATACGTTTTAAATCTGAACGGTTATCCTAGACAAGTGTGTGTACAAAAGATATTAGAAGCAAAAATATATAACAAAAAAAGTGTTGAAATAAAGAGAAATTACACAAAACATTTGTGAAAGAGTGAAATCACAGTAGCGTGATTTAGAAAATAAAGCTTTGCATTTTTGGAACTTGTGAAACGTAAGGATTAAAGAACGCAAAAATAAGCTGTAAGTAGCATATAAGGCAGTAAACGAAAGCGTTGGTGAAAATTAAAAGTGACATAAAATCATAAAATTTTTTAATTATTTGTAATGAACAATACATGCAGTGAAATAATTTTTTTAAAATTTTTGAATACTTAAACTTTTTATTGCAAAATGTAAGCATTGCTCTTTGAGTAAATGAATTCAATTCAATGAGACAATTTTGAGCTCTAAAATGTTTATTTTTGAATTATAAAAATCGTCAAATTAAGTTTGAGATAAGAACCGATGAAAATGTCATAATCACTTTAAAAATGTTGATTGGAACCAAAATTTTAGAAAATATTTTAGCAGTAGCTCATGAAAAGTGACAGTTTCCACTACAAAAATGGGTCGTACCATAAATAAATAGCTAAGCGACATTATGACTCAGTGCCATTAAATTTTCTGTAGTCATTAGTAAGCACACATGTTTTTAATTTTTAACATTTGCAGTAAGTCCAGAGATCAGAGGGCACATTGCATAGTTTTCGTGATTTGGTTGTTTTAAGTTCTGAAGAAATTCGAAATTATTTTCCATAAAGATACGTTAAGCATAAAAAGACATAAATTTCTAAAGACAAAATAAGACCAGAAACTTATGTTCCAAAGATGTGCAAAATCGTAGTTTTCCTATTGCAATACCTATTGCAATATCCTTATAAGGATTTGACAACGCGTTTGTTAAAAAGTGGAACGTGGCATTGGCATTATGAAAAATTAACTTAAAAATCAATTTTTTGAGAAAATCGCCGTCTGCCCGGCTAAGTTCCCTATGGATTTTCCACATTTTGAACTAATTAATAAAATGCTGACTTTCTTGATTCATATTTTCAAAAAATATGACATCAGGGAGACGAAATTTCTGAAAAATCCTAACTGGAATAGCCTTTTACTCCTGGTACTGAGTAAAAGTGACCACTTTAAGTTACTAAGAAAACCTCAACTAAATCAATTTTCTTAGTGATAATACCAGCAGACTATGCATTCAAGATGATAAGATCACTTTGTAAATACTAACAGATTGCCCCGCAATCTATGTCTACTCATACCGTACCAATAGAAAAATTTTTGGGCGTGTAAGTTTCGCTGCTGAAAGGCTTGCAGCGCAACTTCATTGCAGTGCCTGAACTAAGTAGTTCTGTCACCATACAATACATCTATCTTAACTGCCTTGACTGTTTTCTCGTCCAAGAATCCAATTTTACATTTTAAAAGTTTTTTAGCTATTCGAGGCAATCCTAATATTAATTTTTGTATTATACCTACTATGTAATTTAATATATCTAATTAGATAGCCGCATTTAAACATACCTTCTGACGAGGTATTTAGATCCTGGACTCGTCCATCTGATTGTTGCAATCGAAACTAAATCTATGTTGGTTGAAATCAGAAGATTGCAACGGCAAAGTTTTGTTTCAGGTTTTCGGCTTCCTCTCTTCTCTAAAATTTCCACATTAGTTTATGTTTATGAAACTTTTTTATCTAACTTATGACCAGAAGCCAGGACAACGAGCGCTTGTGGAACAAATATCATTCTTAATTAGTAGTGATATAAGATATTTCGAGACCAAAACTCTGGCATCACCTTTTTAAGCGACTGGAGTCGTTAGTAAAATCCTTAGAGATATCCAAACGTAAAGATAATTTAACTTGTTTTTACTGATGAAGTTCAAAACACCTCATGCAGACAGTTCGTTCGCTGTTATATACTACGCTAGCTAGTTAACTCGGAATATAAACTGCTTCCATCAATATCAGATTTTTCTTCGAGTATCAGGGTTTTTTAAAGTTCAAAGAAATAATTCTTGAGAACTCATTGCGATGGAGATTTTTGATTTTTTTTGAGAGTAAATCTCTCGTGAATTGCTACTAAGCAGACATCAAGCAGGGCATTGAAAAACTCTATTTCAAAACGTTTTTCTGTAACTGGTTCGTCTCGAGTTTAATAATCAAATTACCGTTTAACATATCTAAGCTTTATATGTTTTTGAAATCTATGTTCGATGTTCAAAATTTCTGCAAGGTCTAACGTATTCAACTCAGCCCAGACACCGGAATTAGAAAACAAGTAAAAGTTTTATAGTGCACAGAAAACCTTAAAGCGCTTGAAGACCAAAGTCGAAAAACAACAGAAAGTCAGGAAAAATTCTCGAGCGTATGGTGTACGAAAAATTAATTCCTAACTATTTGCGGAGAAAGACAAGAAAAAAAATCAAGACGCCCCTTATGAAAGGGTGCTCTCGGTTCGAACATCCTTCTTGTTAACGCTGCGCTGAAGTCATTTCTTCAATCCATTCAAATTAAATTTTTTTCAAAATAAAACGAAGAATTGTCTTATGAAATTATATGCTAGGAAAGACGCCACATTAAATATTACAAGGATTTTTGTTAAAACAATTTCAAATGAAATTTTTCAAAAACGGTGAGTTACTTTTATGGTGACTTCCAATTTTCGACTCCAGTTGCCAACCGCATTGACGATGCCACTGGTAAATACATCAACATAAATATCAATTTGAATTTATCGATATTTATTACAAAGTTTCTAATGGAAATCGAAGTTTTCATCTTAAGTAGGGCAATCTTATTAGGCCACTTACGCATAATTTTCGCCTCAGTAATAATGAGGCAGCATAAAAATTAGACTACGCTGCCATGTAAAAGTGCTCATGGTAAACATACACACAAATCATTGATCTCTTCGAACCACACAGTAGGGTGTGTTCAATGACATACCACATTTTCAAAATATCGCTCAAACACACAATTTGTTTAGTGACGCATTTTGTGTACGTAATAAATAACATGAAGTAGTTTGTTCTACGTGATTTATCGCCAATTGAAGTTTATGAACGCTTCATTTCTACATTGCACTAGGGAGCAGCAACCGCGGCAATACCAAATAATTTGATACTCTCGCTGTTCACTTTGAAGTAAGTGGGGCAACTCTATTGACTGTTGCAAATCGCACGATTAGAAAAGCATTCAGCGTGATTTGAGCGCTGTGTGTGTTCGTTGCTGATAAGAATAACTTGGAGCTGAATTGGAGATTGAATTTTTTTGGTTATACAATGTCATTTCTTGAATTATATGGATTAGTGCAGAAATGAAATTATTTGCGAAAAAAAAAGAAGAAAAAACTTGCAAGAGATTAAGAGATTGGATATTTTTGCTATTATTCGCTTATGTGAGAGAGAAAAAAAATTAATTGAATGTAGTTGGAAATTAAAACTTTTTGATCCTTTCAAAATCTTAAGTCAATGAGTCAAATATTTTTTATTTGGAAATTGTTATGGTCCATTGTCCATTGTTTTTGTGGTGAAGGATGTTCGAAAGAGCAATATATGCAATCAGTTGCTGTAAAATGTTTGCAGCATCAATATTAATTTTGGGTCATATTTTTCATAATCTTAGATGATATATTTTACAATTTTCATAATTGTCTAAAAGTCGCATTTTGCCTGCACGATTCATATAGCATTGCAAATGCAGCTGGCATCCTTATGGCTTAAGAAATTTGCAGCCAACCAAAAATTTCGAGCGCCCTTGGGCTTCACGTTTTGTCCATTAAAAACTCTTTGGCGAAAATACGCAATTACTTAATGGTCATTGATTTCGTAATACCAGTAGCCAAAAAACAACATCAACACAAACATTCCAATAACTGCTGGGGACAGTTAATGAAATGCATGCCCATCTACCACACGCATATGCAAATCGGTTGCTCATAAATTATGTCGAATTAAAGCATTAAAAAATCCTACAAAGTTGCAAAAAAACTCAAAAATACCTGTCATGATTCCGGCTCGGTAATGGTAAAAAAAAACCAAAGCGCTGCTGCACACCAGTCACCTGCAGTAAATACCGTTAATAATTATGTCACTTTTGCTTTCTTTGAGACGTTAAAAATCGTTGGCTTTGCAATAAAAGGAACATTGCAATAAAGCCCGCAACTGCAATTTAAACTTGTTTTTAATTGTTAACTTTTGCCTCTACACTTTCTGCTTTTTGTTCAACCAATTCTTTTTCCATTTCTTTCATTTAACAAAACTGCAGCAGTTAACGCAAACAATAAAAACCGAAAAAAAACACAAAACATTAAATCCAAGTGAAACCAATACGAAACCGGAAACGATGGCAACACTGGCTAAAGTGTGTTTCACCAGCATCTGCATTGCTATTCTGCTGACAGTGGTATGTGAATGCCGTTATCTGCCGACAAGGTCACACGGCGACGATTTGGATAAACTGCGCGAATTGATGCTGCAGGTGAGTGCAAAAATTTTAAAATTCCTTCCACAGTGCTTTCCTGCTCAAAATTAGGCATAATCGTGTAGGCGAAGAATGGAGAAAACACTACAGTGCCATCATTATTTGGTGCATTTTTATGATCGTGACTAATGGCAGCCAGCAACAGATGTCTCTGGTTGTTGCTGTCGTGGTAACCATTTCACTCTTAGTGGGACTTTTTTACAACGAAAGTGTTCGGAAATGAAAGAGAAGATTTACATATGTATTGATTAATTTCTGTCTTTAAGTTGCAACATTAAAGAAAAATAATTTTCTCCGTTTAAGAAAGCAAATTTAAGTTAAACATTCCAAACATCAATCCCTTGATAAACCTCTTTGCAATTCAAAGTTTTGCATTTCTCATTCAATAAATAATTTCATAATATCTGGCTGACTAGGAAATAACAAATTATATACCTTAGAAACATTATATGTATATTTGATACTTAAAAACTTTTGACTTGTCATTTTGTAAATATTCACTAATTTTGATTTTTACAAATTTTCGCTCGAAAAGCAATAAATTAACTTTTCCATACCAAAAAAGAACACAGAAAAAAGTCATTTTCCTGACTAATTGCCTAGGAATATATATCCCGAACAAACTACTTATATTCCCCAGAAACACTAAAAGCGAAATATAGAATGCTTACGCAAGGGTTATACCTAAAAAGGAAGGCTTATAAAAATTTTCAAAAGGCTATGTCACATTCCAAGAAACCAAAAATTCATAATTCCATATGCAATATTTTTTTTTTCCTGACCGATTGACCAGGAAATAACGCCTTGGCTGAATTGTTATCCTTGTAAATATGAACTTCGAAACTTGATATTCTTATCAATATTCTATATCAAAATTTACTATGGTAGGGTTGTTTTTAAAATTGAATTTAAAAGCGGTATGGCAACTTTCAGAAAACAAGCAAAACAAAAATGATTTATCCTGAGTTACACGCCCATGCTAAATTTTTGGCCCTGAGAACATCAAGCTGAAAACTTGGGGCTTTCACGAAATTTTAATATCGATTATTGAGAAATTTTTTTAAAATATAAATCCTATAAGAATATGGCATCTCCTAGAAAACCAAATATGTTCTTTTGTTATTCAAAAAATATATTCTTCTGACTATGAACGAATGCCTAGGCAAATTATATGCTTTGGATTTTTGAAACTCAATCTTAAAGGAGCATGACAACTTCCAAAAAATTTTCACGAAATTTTTTGTAAAGCTATGCACCGGATTTTAACTGGTGATTGATCCACATGTTTGATTATAGAAAATAGGCTTGGACAAGTGCCTGTACTAACTTCTATAGAACAAAGAAACTAAAGAATTTTATCAGGGAAGTTTTTCAAGAGAGTTCAATAGCTATTTCTAGACATAATCATGGTTTTGCAGAAAAACGCGTGGATTTTAATAAGTGGGCGTGGTACTCTCTCAAAAAAATCCACCAAAATACATACTATAAAGCTTTCTAGCAGAATTTAGTAAAAATTTGCACAAAGTGCCAAAGAGGAGACTCCTATAGAAGCAAAAATTTTAAGTTTTCTAATCTGCCAACTGTTCCAATTAAATGTAATGAACTTTTGAGTAAATATACAAAGCCCCAAAGGAATTAATCTGAATAAAAAATTGAGGGTATTGAATAAGTGGGTGTAGTATCTCCGATAGCAGTAAATATTTTAAATTATCATTATTTTGAGGGTTTCCAAACGTATATAGACAGAAAACTATACAGACACCATTCAATCGACAAAGGGGCGCAGCGCTTAACCCATTTTTATGAAAGAAATTTAACTGATTTTATTGGAAAATTATCGACAGAGGCTTTTTATTTCCGGCAGTGGCTTTACATTTTAAAGGACTTATTATTTAATATGAGGAAACTTACCGAGCTATGTAAGGTTAAATTTTTGTGAAAATGAAGAAAATCGACTCATTGAATCAATTACTTTGACTTTTAATTTTAATGTCTTCCGAAGCAACACCCAAGAAATGTTTGACATTGAACAAAATAGTTCCTTCTTAGTTAAAATTCAATCATTGAGGAAATCACCAAACTTTGGTTTACTTTTTTATTCCTTTAAAAAATGTTGTTAGCAATTCTTGTGTAAAGTTTAATTTTTGTTACACATCTCTTAGACAGAATATTAAAATTCGCATAAATGTTTATTTAATTTTTTTTTTCTTGAAAATAGAAGCCAAATTTCAGGAATATATCATGTGTTGAGTGCCTTATCTCTCAGTTACAACAAATTATAAAAATTTTTCTGCTACTGTTAGCACTGCCTCCGCTGCTGTTGCTTTCGTTGTTACTGTGACTGAACACGAAGGAATTATATTTCAATTATGTAGCAGTGATGATCACAAAAGCGGCGGCGACGGCGACGGCAGCAGCAACAACAACAACAACAGCAACAATATCATCAACTACCAAGTGATCTTACATCATTTGGCCAATTGTTATTGTAAGCATGCACAAATGGACGTACATATGTACGATGTTGCTGTTGTGTTTCTTGAATAAAAATGCGTGCGAAATGTGAATTCGTACGTTAAGATTTTGTCTTCTTTTTTAACAACATCTTATTGTTGTTGTTGTAGTTGTTCTTGTGTAATATATTTAATGATGAGTTAAATTACGCTTACTGCAAATTGTTTTTTTTTTGTTTTTTGTCTTCTTGCTATAGGCATGGTAACTTCTTTAAACAGCAGCTGTTGTTGCTGCTGCCTTTTGGTTGTTGGCTGTCAAAGAAGAATATCCTGTTCTTTTCGTAATCGCAACTTTATTGAAGTCTGTTTTTTATTCCTCTTTATCGGTTTTATTAATTTGGACTTTCAAATTTTGTGGCATAATTATTTTTAGCCATAAACCTTGTTTTTGTGGGAATTTACAATTTAGTTGCAACACGTTTAGTTAATTTACGGCATTCTTTTGAGCCATATTAAAATTGTTGGACATATGTTGGTGTTAAATGGCACATAGACGCATTGAAACTTCGGGGTTACCAAAACGCTTACAAATTAATTGCAAATAAAGGTTTTTGGCAAAAAGAAATATTAAATTAAATGCTAAAAATTTTAATTCGAAATTTTTATTTGACGATGGTCAGAGTTTTTATGGATGACATTAAGGGCGAATTTCCTTAGAAAATATTGCTTATAACGGAAAATTTCCCAAACATCTTGAGCACTAAAGAATAAAAGGTTTCCATATTAAAAATTGCACAAAAATATTATGAGCGGAAATCCATTTCAAAAGCAGAGAAGTGCTCTAATGCAAGTTAAAATGATTTCAAACACATGAGTCTAGGTATGCTTAGATTAAGCATGGACACTTTAGTGGTCCATTGTGATGCCCGCACATGCGGCAAGCTACCGGGTCCTTCGCAGAAATTTGGTCACTATGTCAAGATTATTTAACCTTCTGTCTATCTAATTATAAAACATATTTATATTTGAAAAATATATTTTTTAAAGACCAAAGTCCATCCCTGCCGTAGTCTTACACTTAACAGATTTTCAGTGAAGATAAGTTGGAGCTAAGCGCTTGACCTAGCCTAACGTCGTACTTAGTAAAAAAACCAATTGTTACAACTTCTATCCGCACGATTATGTTCATTACAAGCTGTCTATCACTTTAATAACATGGAAATCATTAAGACCACCAACTGATTTCATTGCATATGCTTCATTTAAATATTACGAAAGTATCACACCAACAGCCAATAATTAGTATGCTTTGCTGCTCCAGTTTTTAAGGGAAATTCCATGATTTAATTGCATGTAAATATTATTATTAAGCAAAATCAATCAACCAAAAATTTAATAATCCATTTTATATTTAACCATCAATTTTTGTAGCAAAAATGAAAAAAAAATTAATAAAAACACCGAATAACTGCTGCTAAAATCAAGACGAATGGTGTGGAAAATGGTGTTAAAATATTCGGAGGCACGCCATTAAGCCTCAAGCACGCAAAAGTTACAAACAAAATAAATCATTAATTATTTTTTGTATTCACCCTGGTTGCTTTTAGTTTTTTTTTTCTTTTGGTTTTCTTTTAGTTAATAAATTTTAATAAATTAGCACCCCGAAAAATAACTAAAGCTGAAATAATGATTAATGTATTATGTGCCCCAGTCTTAAGTACAATGTGTGTGATACCAGTTATTACTTTTGTCTTACGTAATCGCATACATTGTTAAGAGTTGGGCCGTATTTTGAGCATCTCGAGTGCAGCAGCCGCATGCAACTGAAAATGTGCAACAAAAGTTTAATGAATGAAACACGAATGTCTGGAATTTCTAATTGAATATGGGTACATTTTGTCATTGCAATAGCGACGGTAACAGCAACAGAAATGGCGACGACAATGGCAACATCTTTAGTAAATATGTCAAAACCATGCTGTTGAAATTTTTGCAATTTTAAATAGCCACTTATTGTATATAGGTATGGGGGTCTATAGTTTTATTTTTAACCATCATTTATCTTTCAAAAAATCTATAAATACAGGGTATTATAGCTAGTGGTGTCAGACATATTATTGAAAATAAATAAAAATACTTAAGGTTTGGAAAAACTTTATAGTCAAAATTTCTATTATGAATTCCCATTAATTTGTTTTTTAGAGAGCAACAGAAATGCCACAGTAACACATGTTGGCGTCAATTTTTCTTAGCAAAGATCAGTCAAAATTTAAAAATTAAATCTGCCTAAAAACATAAATAATTGCCTCAGCGGCCGTTTTCAAACAAAATATTGCTCAAATTTTTATGATATTTTTTCTTGATTTTTAAATTTGTTTATTTCAGTATTTTCCTTTGCATTTTCTTGGCCCATATGAACACCCTGTAAATTTAAAAAGCATGAATTGCTTGTTATCACTTGCACTTCAACTTCGGTGCGATCACTGCAAAATACAAAAAGAAAAAAAAAAGTTTTTCTTCGCTCTTGGTTGGAGCACCTCATAAAATAAAAGTGGTAACTTTTACCACTTGACCAAAGTAATCGTTTCTGAAGACTTCATATTGTAATAGCAATAGCAACATTTACAACAACAATAATAAACACAATGATGACAACAGCAATAGCAACAACAACAGCTACAACAAATGTGTTGCGTTAATCGTGCACTTGAACTGTAAATCGTTTTGAAGTTACAACAAACCTGCAAAATTTTTTCGGACAGCATGGCGGTTGCCTCTTGACGGCCATTGTTCATGTTGCTCATTTGCGTTTGTTTAGCTGTCGCTGTTGTTGTAATTGTAATTGTTGCTGAAAATGTCGATGATCATGATAGGGATCACATTGATCCGTCCGTCTGTCTGTCTTCGCTGTTGGCAAATACTCGGAAAGTACAATGATGATTTAAAAAGTGTTGTTTTAATGGCTCTAATAATATTAGATAACAACTGCATTTGCAAATAAATTATGACATATGATGGCGTGTAATTTATTCGAGATTAAAAATGACCACTTGAGTTTAATTTATCATTGAGGTGATGATTGCAGAGAAAAAACGAAAAAAACGATAAAAAAATATTGGAAACTCGAATAAATAAATGTACTTTCATAATTTCTACGGAAAATTGGGTGCACATGAACTTGAGCTCAAAATCTACGTCTAAAGAAACGCTTAGAAAACTGGGAATTATACAAAAATCAAATACTATTCAAAATTTATTTTTTACTAAAATGAATATATCAGTTTACTAAGAGAAATGAATATTTGAACAGAATATCATCCATAAATTTCAATTTCGTGGGTCTTATTTCTAAAAGTATAGCGATCATAATTTGATTTTCAGGGTACTTTTTTTTTTATATTCATTGGTAGTAACAAAACCAAATGAAAAACAGATGGAAACCAATCAAGCTATAGCAACTATAGATATATCAGAATGTATTTCGCCACAGACATGTATATCGCAGATCAGCTGACCCGTAAAGTAGAGCTAATATCTTGCAATTTAAAATAACTTAAAAGAAAACATAACAGAAATTACATTTTGAATATATGGTAGATGAAACAACCCAAAAAACTCATTTTCAAACAAATATTTACTATGTCATATATATTCTTCGTTCAATCAAGTCTTTCCTTGTAAAAAACGTCTTATTTTATACGACAGTACAAATAAAATTGTAAGTTTTGAATAAATGGGAAGATCCAGTAGAATTCCAGAAAATTCCAGCACAAATGATGATGATGATGATTTCAAATTATATGTTTCTGAGATATGGAGTCAGTGAAAATTATAATGTGGTGAAGGTCACTATAGTCTATACAGAGCAAATGTTCATAACTTCTAATTATGCAAAAGTTCTGAAATCGAACAGTCTTACATAGGATAATTTGAAAAAAACTTTTTTTTTCAAGCCCCATCTTACAGAATAAATTTCTTTGAAAATCTAGAATTCGAATTTTTAAAAAATTTTTCAATTTTATTTAAATTAGGCGTCAATGTTTAGGCAAGGCATCAAGCTCAGGAGATAAGGCCATCGTAGGTGGTAGATATATGTAAGTTTTGTAAAAAGAAGTTGGAAGCCTATGAGTAAATGTCAATGATATACAAAATTTTAAATTATATCATATCACAATGTTTGAAATATGATAGCTTAGAAATTTTAATTGATTTTACTTTCTTAAAAAGGAAACTGCAGTTTTTCTAACTTATTATCCCAATTTGTTTCCTTTCATTGTATTTGGAATTTATTTCCGATCTTCTTTGGAATTTCGAATCTTAAAACAATGACCATGTTTCGAAAACAATGCAACAGATACGTAACTTTGTTGTACAATATCTAAAGATATAGATCTATAGTACATCCACTATTATTGTCATTTACAAAAAAATATCACTTTATTTGTGCGAAAAGAACACTTGCAAATATATCATGAGCTAAAGTAGGGTACTCTTTGCTTTGATTAATGTTTATTATGCGGATCAGTGTCACAAAATATAATAACAATAATAAAACAACAATAACATAACAAAAAAAAACTGAAAATATAGCTATAACCAACGGCATACAATTATGTCAATTTTAAATACGTTTGGATTGACATTCAATTAACTAAAAAATTGGTAGCAGGGTAACTTATTAATATACAGCCAAAAGCCATAATTTGCTGACCCTGAATTTGGGCATTAAACCAAAAAAAAAAAACACATACCAAGTCTTAACCAAAGAATTGACTTAGATCTTTGACCTCTGTTTCATGTGCCACTAAAGAGATCATTAAAGTAAAATGATGTTTAATTGCAACTAAAGTTTTTCTCTTTCTTTAAATGAAAATCGCTTAGTTATTTGAAGACATAAAACTCAATATGGGCACATGTCTTACACTGTTGATTTTTTATTTATTTTAGTTAAGCCACACAGTCGGTGTTCCTGCAATAAAATGTTTCTATTTTTTACATGAAAAAAAGCAGTTAAACCCCAGTAGGTCTCAGGTTAAATTAAGCCATAACCTGGTGTTTATTATCAAAGAAGACCCTGGCTAAGTTTATTGCACACAGCAGACAATACAAGAGCCCGCCTTTTAATAGATTGCTGCAGCGTATTACTTAAGACTTAATTACTCCGTACCTTTGTTTTTTCATTTGAAAACGCGTTTGCTGTAGCTTGTTAATTTTGGCCTAAAGGTAAAGTGGTGGATATTTTGTATTAACCTTATCAATGTTTTTTTTTTCTTTAGTTAAAGAAGCTACAGTTCAGTATGGTTGTAGTTTTTGTTGTCAGGGCTGGTGTTGCAATCATAATAATTGTTAATTACGCAGCGTGAATAATTAAAAAAAAAAATATGAAAAAAACTTGTAAACATAAGCAGAAGTAGGAAAAGAAATAGCCAAATATGAAATTTTATTACTTTTAACCCATTTTAAGCTGCGCTTTATTTGATAGTTATTTCATAAAAAAAAAGCTTTTAAAAATCTCAGTAATGCGACCATAATGATGGCAGTCACTTTGATAGCCACATTACTTAGACTAAATGATATACTATGGCTCAAAAAGTGTTAAGTTGCATGTTTTTTTAATGTAAAATTTTCATTTTGAACTTCTTTTCTTGCCACTGCGTGACTTTACTTCTTAACTTGGACTAAATTTCGCAAAACTAAATTACTTCTTGGAGTCTGCATTGCTATTTGTATGTGAAACGTAAATTTTTATTTTTATTATTTTTGGCTCCGATCCAGGTCATGCACTTGAACTTTAAAATAACAATGGTAGGGCATAAATTGCACAAATTTCGATTGTAATAAAAGTTAAAATTTTCCCATTTCGTGATTTAACATTGCAAAATTTATTGCAGAAATTTAAGTTTTTTTTCCGTCTCAAATAAAATTTATGTGATTGCGAAAACATAAAAGTTGGATCTATTGATACAAAGTTTTTGCAATACATATTGATATATGACGCATTTATATGAAAGTACAGATAAAATTTTGATTTTCTTCTTTTGCTCAAAATATCTTGGAATATTTATGTTAAGGCTGCTAGTGCAGTTGTTATGAACACATCAAATCTTTACAAAAATCTCTTCATGGGGAGGATTTTAATATTTTTAATTTACAATTACGATTTAAAAATTCAGATAACTTCCCCAATAGCTTTAAGGAAAAAGTTCAATCTGCGCAAATATTTACAAAACTCATAAGGCACAACGAATATCTGTGACTGACATGAAATTTGATTTGTGATTGCAATGCTAACAAGCGAAAGGTTTCGCTTTGCTGCCACAATTTTCAGCAATGCAATAGGGAAACATCGAAGATGTAGCAGCAGCAGCAAGTAGCAGTAACAGTAGCTATATGGCAGCAACTGAAAATAGTGCCAAACCCTAATTAACCTGTCAAAAGCTGTTTACGCTGGCGCTGTTATTGTTGTTGCCATGCATAGCTCACTGCAAGCCATAAGTTTAAAACGCCTTAAACTTAAAATTTTTCTTTTAACTGAAGTGAAAAATTGCAAAAACCGCTTGCCAAAATGTTGCTGATGACGATGTAGCAATTGATTGGCGGTGAAGGTGTGGAGTGAGTAGCAAGCAAGTTTTTTGGGAAAATGTCTATGAAATTGCAGAAATTAAAAAAAAGCAGAGATAGAGAGGAAAACGCAAATATTTGCATTAACAAGCGTAACATCACGATGAGAGGTTTGACCCATTAACATTTTTTCTGCATGGAGCAAGAGTCGCCACACTTTAATTTACAGTTTCTCACACCAAATGTGTTAGCAGCAGCGGTAGAGGGTTGCCAAATATTACCGCATTAGATTTAGCAATAAATTTTTGTTGTCGCGTCTAGCGGCAGCTAATTATTTGTTATCACATCATAAATTGTTGTATCACAAAATGAATGGCTACAACAACTGTAGCGACAGCATCCTCAGCTTGACAAGAAAAGTTTGTTTTTTGACAAATTAACATATTTAACATGGCATGTTGAATGCTTCCCACAATTTTCCAATTGTTGCAGGTTGTTACTACAATTATGGTAGTTGCTACAATTTTCCCTTATATACAACCAAGTATTTATAATTTGTCTGAAACAGGGTGTAGGCAAAATTGTATGGAAAATAATCATAAAGTATTTAAAATAAAAAAAAAAAATGTGTAAAAATTGCTATAAAACTGATCCAAAAAAAAGGAACAGTGTCCCGAAAATTAGTTTAGACTTCACTTTTTTCCTTACGAATTTTGGGCCGAATTTTAGCTTTAAGAGCTTTTTTCCCCTAGTCGTTATGGAACATTGCCGCTGGTCAGTTATGCTCATCAATTTAATTTTCGAAAACTTGTGTCTCCAACACAAAGATATTACAAAGATTTTAAAACAAATCTTTAGAACATGCTTTGGCCATGAAAATATGGTGCTTATTACCTACTTCAAAAAAGACGCCTACACTCTACCCAAAAGCTTCAATCCTATAAGCTTGTCATCTCTCTTATCATTTGAATTATAAGAAGTTCCGTTGAAATTCCGTAAACAGTCTTCAATATACCCAACAGAGTTTTCGTTGCGGTGATGTTGTGCTGGAAGCAAGAGAATACACAATGTAAGTATTAATAGAAACCCTTTAGGCTAATGACAATTATCCTATGTTTGCTTCAGCAACTCTTATGCGGTGTTTTATACACCATGTTGGTTTAAAGAAGGTCAAAGCGTGGTGCTGTTTGAGGTACAGCTGTTTTGTTGTCGAGTCTCTACAGCTCAAATGATATTGATTGATTTGCAAATCGAACGCAGAGCAGGGTGTCACGTAGGTGCTTAGATTTTTTTGGAAGCGTTGTTGAGTCTTTATCAAGTTATGAATGGGATGTGTCGCGCCCATAATGGTTTGTCCATCCTTAAAGTAATAGCTAAAACCATTCCAAGTATTTGCTATACATTTTTTATTTGTATGGACGGTAGGTATGTCCGTGAACCGATTCATCCATTTTTAATGCACGCTCTATAATTGAAAATGTATCCAGTGTAAGAAATATCACTTGGCTTAATCGACTTTGGATATGACTTTGATTCAGAATGCTTTTCTATACCTGCCTCACCCTCTTTTATGCGCTAAAAACGAAATGGTAATAAAAATATACCCTGTATCTTAAAAAGGTTATTTGGTATGTTATTAATATCACTCTCTTCAATGATTCAATATGTTGGGGAGATTGAGGATTTTTGAGCCGGAAGGAGTTGGAAGCCACGTTGATTTCCGTCATGATCTGAATGGTAGGCATGCTGGAACGTTTGTTAAATGTGTCTCTTGATAAGAGCACAAATATTCATTACCGCTCGTCGCATCAACAAGCAATTTCAGTATTTTTGTAAGTTGCTATTAAAAATATCACATCAAAAGTTTTTCTACGCATTCGCATATGTGGCATTTTGAGTTCGGTTTAGCAGTCAATTCCAACAGGAAGTTTGCGCAAAACATTATTTGGGCCATTGTCATGCTGCAATTAAAATTCTGTAGGATTATTAGAAAGTATCGCAGATCAAAATCTAACAACTTTGTACATTATCTTTATTTAATTTTCCAATCCTTTATCTTGCAGATTTTGGAATCAAGCAATGAAGAGGCACAACAACAGCGTCCACCAAATGAAGCTAATGGCAATACTCTGTCGCAGCGCTCTTCCTGGTTGAATAAATTAAGTGCAATTGATGCGGCAGCCGCAGAAGGACAGCGCAAATACGGTTCACTAGGTGTGCCTGGACCACGCGGTGTCTATGAGGGCGCACGTTATTATTAAGAAGCGTCAAAAATAACAGCAACAACAACAACAACAGTTGTAGCAAGTGTTTGAAAGTAACGCGCCCAGTAGCAGAAACTGATGAAGATGTGATTACATAACAGCAACATTTTAAAAAAAACATAAAAAAAAGTTTAAAAAAAGAGTACCACCTACATGATAATAATAAACGGATTTTATGCATAGCATTAAGTTAACTCTTTAGGTTTCAAACTTTTAAATTTTTAATCATTGATAGTTCGATGTTTTAGTACATTTTAGCCAAACAGTAGTGGAATATAATTTTTTTCATTACAAGTGACATTTAGTTTTACACAAAAAGTTCCTACAGAACAATAACTAATATGTAAGACATTTTATCATTTTCTTGTTAAGTTTTTTTTTATATGTTATACTGTTTATCAATAGACTTAAAATTGTTTTACTAAGCTTTTTTTTTATAAAATAAATTCATATGACACTGAGTTAGCAATAGTAATCAGCGTCTTGTTAATTTAACCTGGAATGTCTATGTTTTGCAGTTAAGTTAAAATGTAGTAATTTTAACTTGTGTACATTTCGTAAAAATAACAGCAGGGAGCAGTAGCATAGAACAGATAATTGAACTTTTTAGTATTTTCAACTTTGCAAAGCAAAATTTAAGTCAAGTAAGCCTCCCATATTTAGAATTGGTACTAGGCAACTTTGCTTCAAATTTATCAAATCATTCGGAACTAAATGGTAGCAAATGTTACTATCAGTGACACTTAAATTACAGGGACTTCTCAATTAGTCCTTTTGCGGAAATGCCAGTAGTTGCCAGCAAGATTATTAATATCTTCTCTCTCCAAATTGTACTTGAGGGCATTATATATATTTGGAGACTGTTGTTTCCGCTAGCGGAGCAATTTGGAAGTCTCTACAATGTAAGCATCTGTGATACTACACTACCATATATAAACTTTGTTAGCATGCATTTCTTTCAATATACTCTTTTTTTTCAGACATTAAACTCCATTGACAAATACTGATTTGGTGGGGAAAGTATCATCGAATTTAATTTGAAATGCTCTTGCAGACCCTCATAATTCCTAGTTAATTAAGCAGACAGTGCAGTTGCCGCAATTGTCTTACAATTCTAGAGAAATTATTTAAATACCAAAAAGCTCAGAGCGCAAATCATTAAGTTTTGATGAAGAAAAGTCCAATTAGGACAAACTTAAATTGATATTAGAGCTAATGGTTAGTATATTTTGCTAGAAGTAACATCGGCGCTAACCATAGCATACTCGCGACTTTGTGAGACTTAAATATGGATAAATCTTAGGCATAATATTTCAAAAATCTGATGTGCTATGGCGATTTCGAAAACAGATTCAGATTGTGCGTAGTTTTCTATATCAATAAAAGCATTGATTTCGATTTGTTAAAACTTCCATTGCTTTTGCATAGTTCTCATGTCGTACGATAGACGGCAAAGTGCACAAGAAAGCAGAAAATTGTAAGCAACATCTTATCATTTCTATATTTCCGTTTTTTTTTTCAATGGTTAAGTCCTTATACTTCATCCTCAATTCGAAAAACTATGCTTGCGTTGTATTGTAAGCTAAGAGATAAACTTTTAGCTGCATTCACTCGTCAACCAAATCCCGCAAAAGTTCTTACTGTGGCCATCAAGTCGTAGGCGCAAGAATAACAACCACGCCCCCTCTATGCGTTAGAAACGGAATGATAATGAGGGTATATTACCTTTGTGTAGGATATAAAAGAAAAGTGTTAGTATTTCCGAAGGCAATACATTTTATAAGCTCTCGTAGGCATGTGTTGAAGAAGTAATCTCGGAAACATTTTCTGCTATTAGTTCATGAACGCTATATGCGACGCAATTTACAATAGATGACTTGAAATGATATAAGTCGTTAATTCTAGGGCTTTAAGGATAGAAATCAGCAATGCCACAAAAAAACTATAAGTCATTTGAAAACGAATGAGCATATTTGCAACCGAATCAAGGGAATTGATGCAAAAGCATGGTCCATTTACAAATACCGAGATGTTATGCCCAATAACACTGAAACTTTCAAGCCTCTTGTGTTATATTTGTTTGCTAGAGGTCTAAAATGATCAATACTTTGATAGCTTACTGCAATTTAATGAAAATTAAGCAAAATCTAACCGGTTGTTGTAGAGTTTTCTGAAAATCTGTTTGGTGAAATGCATAAATTTCGAATTGAAACGTGCTGAAGTAATATTTTGGTTTAAAAATTTATAGTCATACCTCCAAATACTAAGAAGCTTACAAAGTTTAGTAGTATTATACCATTCAATTAATTGAGTAAAAATTAATAATTACTGCTCCTTCTGAGTTCACAAAACTGGAAGTTTTTCGTTTCCATACTTTAATTTCCTAATTATTCTTAATAGCTAACTCAGTGAAAAAATCTTAAAAAATACCGGCTTGCAATGACTTCAAAGTATTTCATATGCTATTTTTTAATTAAACACAACATGTAAAGTTATAAAATCATATTTTTTTTTTGGATAACAATTCTGTTTGATTTATTTTATTTATTGTTTTTTACTCAAAGTATTTCAACAGTTCGTGTAACTATTTGTATGTGAATAAAAAATATTATTTAAAGTGTAATTAACTAGTAAAAATGTATATTAAAACCATGAGCAAAAATAAAAAAAATTTATGAGTAATAAAAGTTGTAAAATAAATATCGTATATTAAAAACCATAATAATTTACAATTTAAAACTGCAATAAAATTTATGAATTTTTGTATTTTTTTTTTAATATTTTATTCAAGGATGTGTTCACGTGAGACCAAATTACACAAATATTTCGTAGTGTACGCACTCGTATGTGAAAGGTAACATTTAACTGCTGTCGTCATTAACATCTTCATCACTGTTGTCTTGTAAAGAGTCGGGGCTGCTTTTGTTATCAGATTTCGGCGAAAAAATAATCACAAAGCAAAATGTTGTTTCAAGCAATTTCTTAACTGATTTCAACTCTTTAAAGAAATATGAGCCTAAGTTATTTTTAGAACAATAATTTTGTTATTGTTTATAAGTGCTATAAGATGCTTGCGTTGATGATGTTTAGCTTTTTATTATTTCACGGAAAAGAACTCAACAGTCCTTTTGCTCTACTAATAATAATATACAGATTATTTTGAAGGCTATTTCACTATGGTAACATTATGACTGTCGCCATTGAAATTGATACGCTGATTTTTGTCGTAACTTGTCACAAAGTCCATTAAATGTGATAGTCATCAGAGCCGTTTTTGTCACTCATTGGATTTTGTTTTTTTTTCATATATTTTGTAGATTTTATGCTGTCTTGAAATAATAAAATTGAGTTGGTTGTTGAGATTTATTTCTGTTTTGATTGCGTTTTTTATTTTTTCATTGAAAATAAAGTTCACTCCTCAACTTTATGCATTTCATTACTCGCATGTTTAATGTCAGTTCATTTCCTTATTAAACTTAACGAGAAAGGTTTGAAAATGTTATGGGTTAAGTTGCTTTTAAGGTTGTACTTGGCGATCAAAATAATGTAATTGTTGCCCACTTGAATAGTTGTGATCCAATTTGTCAATTGTGCTATCTTGCGAAAAAGTATAATAACAGCAGCAAAGAAACATCTCATTTCATCTTAATTAAAGTTAAAGTTAAAACTCGAGTGGGCTGAAAAGAGAACTTTCCATAGTACTCACCTCATATGTGCGTACAGTCAGGCAGTCACTGAAAGCCAAAATCGTCTAGGAGTTGTAAAACATTGCAGGGAGTCACTACGTTCAATCCGACAGCATACTATAGAGTTCTGCTGGGTGCCCGTTCATAAGGGTGTTTTCGAAAATGAGAAAGCTAACGAATGTGGCAGAATAGGATCAGAAAAACCGAAGAATAAACAAGTGGTACACCTTAAGATACCACTGGTGGAACTACACTATCGGATAGAGGGCATAGTCAAGAAACAAACGAATAGAAGGTCAAACCTTGCCACTGGATGCAGAACGTCGTGAGACATGTGGCCTAAACTGTATTTGAGAAGGACGGAAACTCTCTTAAGATTCAGAAGAGAAGAGTTAAGGACTGTTGTAGGAGACGGAGATGGGGCACTGTGTTATTGGCTGTATCTATTTTCAGAGATTTCTGCAGGAGCTGTGGAGATGACGAATAAGATGAGACGGTTAAACTACTGCTCTGCGAATGCCCCGGGTCTAATGAGGAAACGAACCAAATTTTTTGGTTCTGCGTTCTTTGTTGGTCTTGAGCAATTAGCCGAGTTGGAACTCACCAGCATCCTCAACTTTTTCAAGGCTTCTGGGTGGTTCGCCTCTATTCAAAAAGACAATTTAAGGAGAAGAAGGGAAAAATTTTTATGTATGTAGTGTATTGACCTCATTTAAATTCGAAAAAATCGCAGAAATTTTATTCTAAAAGCTGCCGCATTTATATTTGCAAGTAGCATATCTTTTGAAAAAAACTTTGCATACTGTAAAAAAACTTTTAGTTCGAGCAAAAAATCATGGAAAAATTATTCATGTAGAATTTAATTTCAACGGTTTCACCTAAATGGTTACATTTTATATTATAAATTTAAGGAGTTTACTTAGAAAGCAAAATTTCACATTTAATAATGCTTTGAACAAACAGCAATTAATAATTTGAATATAATTATTTACATATTTGAAGAAAACTTTTTAAATTACTAAAAACTACAGTTTTGCAAGTAGTTAGCAGTTAAATACCGTGTAATTACATGGCTATCACCAAAGTCAGGAAGTTTTTATGGTAAATTGCATTGTTAAGTTGTAAAATAAAAGTTATGTAAATTAAACTTTTTGTTAAAAAATTTAATTAAAAATTAAACGAAATGAATTTAAACGAACTCTTTCTAACCACAACTTCATCAGTTACGTGATATCTTATAAGATATGAATCCACCACTACTTGAGTAGCTTAACATACTTAAGTTAACTAAATCAAATTGAAGAGCCAAAAAAGAAATGTGCTGATATTAATTGTTTTTGTTGTTATTGTTTATGCCCACTTGTAGATCGTTAAATTTAATTATCTCACTCTAATATGAACAAATTTAACTTGTTTATTTGCTTATGTAATGCATTAAGTCTGAAGATGTGAACTTTTTACAAATAATCTGTAAAAATTTGATAATTGATATTTCAGACAACAAAACAAAAACAAAGGCACAATAACAAAATTACTGTTCAATAAAAAATATCATAAGATCTTCAGCTTCAGCAATTTAAATATTTAGTTATTTAAATAATTAAATAAATGTTTTAAGTATATCGTGACAGCTAGGGTATATCACCGTTTAGCAAGAGAAAAATTGTGGATGAAAAAAAATTTGTTTTTATGCCAAGAGCTCATTTAATGAAAATTTTTTGATGAATTTATTAAATATGCTTAAGTTTTTATTTTATTTCAATATATGTTAAGTCTTTAGCTTTCATTTCGTATACCTTAGTATAAACTGTGTGCAAGCATCATAGTGTTATATGACATTTTAAAAATGCTCCGTATTGATTCTTTCTATTAAATTTTCTAATTTCCAATTTTTGGTAAACAAGAATTGAATCCACCTTGTTACATGTACATACATACTCTTATCACAAAATAAAAATCACCTTCTCTTTCACTTGACCACGATTTTTTGTGGTCCAAACCGTAGGACGTATGATGTAATACATTGCACCCAAAAAAAAAAAAAAAAAAGAAATCCAGCGCAGTACAAGTAAAGTGTAATGAGGAAAAAAACCTTCTTCAATTGCAGTCAGCTCGGCATTAAAGCATGCAAGTATCCATATACATAGAAACAAAACTTCATTAATTTATGTGCAACAAAAAGAAAAGAAATAAAGAAAAGCAGCAGCAATAACAATAAAAACAATAAAAATAATAATAGCACCACCAACAGCAACAGTACCAGCAACAGACAATCACAACACGTACAAAGTGCAGCAAAAGTTGTTCCCAAAAGTGTTAGGTTTTTTAGCCGCTTCGTTTTTTTTTTGTTTTTGGGAAATGTTGGTCAAAGCATCATCTTGGGAAAACAAGATGAAACATGAATACGGAAAAATATTAAAAGTTCATTATGCGGCTAAAAAAAATTGGAGATTACAACTACTACAACTATCTACTATCATTGCTTATGCAGTTTCGACTCTTTCCTCTTAAGGCCGCACAGAAAATAAATAAAAAAACATCATTGCATCCACATAGCACCTGAATGTCAAAAACTGAGCTTATGTGTTGTGGTGCTATTTTGTAAAATTATTAAAAATATTTTCGGATATGCTCCGATTGAGCAATGGGAAAATTTGCCTCAGTAGAAAAAAATCAATCAAAACAGTTAAAAATACTAAAAACTTAATGCCAGTGCTATGTGCCTATATTAGTTACAAAAAACCACCTGCGAAACTTGAGCTTGATATCTTAATGTTAACATTTCCCCCAAAAAGGACGAAGTTTTTTGAGCAATTTAGTATAAATTAAAATTTTGATTAGAAATTAGCTCAAAATCTTACAGAGCAAGCAGCATACGCTCTATTGCTTCAGAAAACGTTCAAGCTTTGGCGGATGATACTTACTATGTAATCCAGTTCTAAGACAAAGAGCTTATCTTTATTTTGCCTAATCTAAAGAAGGACAACATGGTGTCGCACCCACAAAATGGGTGAATAAAAATTAGTTTTTCAAGGTATCGCCAGTAACAGTTCAGATTTTCTCCTCCAGGAATACTCAAACTATAACTAAACTGAAGTCTTATCAATTAAATGCAATTAAATTTATTTAATTTTAATCATGTCTCTTTAGCGTGTGATTATTGTAGACGTAATATATTCAATCATCAAATTATTAATATTATAAGTGGCTACGCATGGTGCGTAGTTTTTGTTAAAGAAAAACTTTTAAATGATAGAAAATACACACATTGCAAATACATATGCTGTGGTTCGTGCAAATTAAATGTTGACATGACATGCGTTAGAGGTTGTCAGCCAACTGTCACTATTTACGAAAAAATGTTAATTTTTACCTTAGGCTTAAACATATTTGCATATTTTAAAGAAAAAGAATTATTTCCTTTATTAATTTTGTTTTTTTGAAAATGTTGATACCACTCTTTAATGGAACCTTCCGGCGAGTGTTTATTTGTATAGTAGATATAAAAAAATACTTTTTTTAATAACAATAAATGGCCAACAGCAATACAAAAACTAATCTAATTTAACCTTTAAATGAGCAAAACGAATTTTATTTACAATTTTGTGCGAATCGAATTTAAGTTAAAATTACTCTAAGTTTCGTGCAAAAATCTTTCGTGAGCACCAGTGTTTTACTTAGGTAACCTTCAAAAAATGTTACTCTTTTTCATAATAAAATAGTTAACAATTAATTATATTGCTTATTTTGGCAAAGAAAACATCAAAGAAATCATAACAAATATTAAGTATACAACAAATAGCAATGACTTTGATATTTTCTGCTTAAAATTGGATTGAAGAAAATTATTTATGTAAGAAATCAGCCAGTTAAATTTCAGGAAAGTATGACTTTGTATTGATTTTTGCGTTTCTTTTGTTGTAAATAATATCACTGGTGAAAGGCTACAAACTTGAAGTCATCACTTAACACGAAGTCCAGGTTTTTACAGCGCCATTCTTTTGTGCTCAAAAATATTATTGGCATATAAATTGTGTTTATTGTTGTATGCCAATGTCAAGCGATTTTTTCAGCTGCTCCAATCCAATGAATTTTTTCTGCAATGCAATTCTTAATTGTGATAAGTTTCACATAAAAAATTAAAGTTATATTGGGTTTTTTTAGAGTATCGCAGTTTGAAATTGTAGTAAAACACAAAGAGTTTGTTCAAATGACCTGAATTTTTGATTTATTATTTAATGCTGTATAGCATTATAAAATGACTAATCCACATTGGAAAGTATGAAACTCTATAAAAAACTCCCTCAATAAGAACCTATGTAAGCTGCATCATGTTTTCCAATTGTCATAGTTTTCCAAAGCATAGCAAAGAAGAGAGTATGAAAAAAACCTGATACAAATAAAGTCTTCTTTATTACAAGAAAATCAAACAAAATCAAAAACGCTAAGCCACATTTAAGGAGAAGCCTGAATTTGTATTAATGAATCATTTTAAGAGGTTTCTTTAACGCAGGATAACGCAAAATTACCTTAATGGTTTGATTTTGATACGTGCATTAAATTAAAATAGGGAGTTTTAATTTTCGACATGAGTTTTTGTAATTTCACCATTTATAATAAAATATTAATAAAATAAAAAATGCTGCTGCTAACATATAGCAATTATAACGAACAGAATATCAACGATCGCAGATCGCAATACATTGTAGCAACTTAATTTGCTATGCAAAATTATCACTGACAGATCACGCCATTGCAACAGAAATGTTAAAAGCACTAAAACGCCATCATTTAGGCGTAAATCAGGAAGCGCAATTTATGATCGCAAAGTTTTTCAAATAAAAATTCAAATAATCATTCACTCAATCGTCTAATAAAGTGAAACACAAATTGACATGATTTAAAAATAAATTTAAAAAAAAAAATGCATTAAAAAAAAAATTAAGTTAAAAAAAAATCGGAAAATTACAAAACAAGGAAACGACATTTGCACTCGTCTATGATAAAATATTATCACACGCAGTGGAATGACTAAATTACAACGCCGCGCTTAATGTCTGACTGATGATTGTCCTCATTTGAAACTGGTTAATGATGAATGCATTTGAAAGAAGCACCAAAAAGAAGTGGGTTAGTGTTACCTACGCGCCGCTGCCAATGTACTCGTATGTATGTATGGGTAAATAATTGAAAAATATCCATGCAAATGTCTTACATTAAATAATAAAAGATATAGATAAAGCGCTCAGAGTGAAGAGCTGCGTTAGGATTTATGCAACAATTGCTTGTATGAGTACAATTGATGGACGTTAGAGAAAATGATGATCAGCCTCAAGTGGTCGACATCAAACTGGTGGTAAGTTTTGCAAGCTGGTTGGTATTTCATTTAGGTTAAATGGTCACAAAAAGTTTTTGCTTGTATTGTGTCATTTAGAGAAGAAAATCTCATATGACCAAAAATATCTGGAGGCTATATATCCAAATATTACAAAGACTTATGTCTGTCAAAGATGTGCTATGCCCATATGTATGAACAAGCGGAAAGCATTTAAGGCTATTCACATGAATTGAATCACTTTATGCTGGTAAATTGACTTGTTACGTTGTTATCCAAGTCAAAGCTTAATCGACCTTTGTATATTTTGTAATAACAAGCACATAACACAATTGTAAGTTATTTTATTAAAAGACTAAAGAAAAATTTACCCCAAAAGAAAAATTTCATATTAACAAATTTCTTTTCAACGAAATAGGCAATTTTTGATAAAATCTCTTTAAAATGTTCACAATGTGGTAAAATTTCAAATGAAAAATATCGAATAGTTTGTGGCGCAGTACCAATGATGGATTTATAATGAGGGACACTAAGCATAGGCCGAGTGCATCACTGCGGAGGGGGCACCAGATATTGAAATTCTGATTTATGAAAAAAAAAATATAATTTAACATCGGTTGAACGTTGCAAATTGTACGGCAGGAAGATCATTCTCACAACTAAAGAGATTAAAAATTCTTGTCGTATTATGGTGAAGCCGCAAAGATTGAATGCATTATCACTGCATTGCATTCAAAGTGATCTAATACTATGTGAAATCGTTATTGACAATATAATCAAGGATTTTGCTATTAAAAAGTCAAGCAAACAGTATTTTGGCCACTAAAGTATGCCTTAAAAATTAAAACTATATAACTTTAAATATAAAATCAATATTAAATGAAAGTCTAGAGCACCAAAAGCTAAGTCCGGCGCTGCGTGGTATCTACATTGAGATTTAGGTAATTTTTCAATATAAGTTTTTCATTGCTTAAGTAATGTGCCAATTTTGAAGGAATTTGGTAAAAGCTCTGGGAAAAGGTATTTTATTTAGAGAGTTCGGTGCCACGCCCCCAATAGGAAAATATGTTTTCACAGCTAAACTAGTGAACCGATTTTGATGAATTTTGGTGTGGAGATAGATTGGACCTTGACATATTTGTTTTTAAGTGAATGGCGTCAAGCCATTAACAGGAAAATATGTTTTTTATTTAAGCTAATCGACTAATTTTGATGAAATTTGGTTTGGAGATGGGTATATGAACTCTATGGAAGGGAATGAGATAGGGATAGGACAATATGATAGCAATGTTTTTTATGTTTAAAGCGATTGCAAAAACCAACTCTATTTTATCAAGATTTTAATACCGAACAGTATTTTTTTTTGAACTATAATATCATTGTTGAATTTCAATCACTGAGAGAAATAATGGAATTAGTTATAAGGCATTTAGTATATTAGGTATATTAGTACAAATTTCATCACATTTGCTGAAAATTACCTTAATATATTCAAACTCAGTTCATTATACAGTTTGAACTTTTTTAAATCACGAAAGTATTGGAAAAAGTAAAATTCTACCATAAATGCACTGATACACTGATTTGAACACGGTGTGGCTCTATCTTCAAAGGTAAGTTTAGAGCTATTAAGTACCAGACATGCGGCCAATATTAGGATACTTGTGGTATTTAGAAAAAGTAATCAGTACATTGCTATAAAAATTCACGCCAAATTTGCTTAAGACATTTTATGGGATTTTATGATATGGCAAGAACGTAGCAAAGGTGACATCAATGCCAAATTTTTCAGTAAGTGCAAAATCTAGAAACTGCTGCATGATACGGCAATAAATGCAGATGTATATATAAAATAATATCTTGTTCAGTTTTTGAAAATCAAGTTTTCTTATTCAATTTAAAAAATATTCGACAGAATAATATTTTTTTAATAGCAGACAGTTTATGTGCGTCTAGTTAAAAAGGTGTTAAAAGTTTTTTCAACTACATTTGCATTGGAGGCGCTCAAGGCGTTTCGAGATATAAACGTCGTAAAACTCAATTTAAAAAAATATTAAAAATAGTGATTTGTTTCGTGGACCACAACATTAAAATATGCGTAGTTGACAATTTTTTAGCTATCATCATTGAGGCAGACAGACAGACAGTAACAAGAGCATCAACGTCAACAGCTAAAAAATTTGTGCAACAGCACACACTTAAGCGCATCTGAAGATCACGTTCGAAGATCGTCCAAATGCGATCGACTTTCGTAAGCATTAATTCGCTCATTTCTGTTGTTAAATTTGTTGCTATTGCTATCAATGTTGTTGTTGCACGTGCTTGTTTTGTTGCTTTTTCTAAAAGTAATGTTGTTTATTTTAGTTATTGCAACAAAAAAATCATGATGATTATTATTATTTATATTGAAGTTTAAAATTGAAGTGCATCATTAAGAGCAACTTGCATTGCATTGCATTGCGTTGCGTTGGCTGCAGCAAATGTTGCTAACACTCTGCGTACAACAACTTCACCAGAAGTTGCACTTCACGTTGTGCATCGCGCGTTATTGCATTGCATTTGATGAAAATCCACATATTCGAATGTTGTAATGTTGTTTTTCGATTTTGGCTTTGGAAAATCTAGTTCAAAGTGAATGTGATTTTAACCCATTTTCGACAGATGCGCTGCTTGTGATATCAGCTGTTTCTCTTTGCGGGAAATATTGAAAATATTAAGTGAAACATCATTTGGTGCCTTTGGTTAAGAACGACATGGGTTAAGGTTGCAGTTTTTGTTACTTTTTGACTTTTGTTTAAAGTTTTTTTTATTGCGCTTAAGCCAGTTTTGATCATTAACGTCAAACGATGTACAAATCGTTTAAAATGAATGTCAGCAAATTAAGCAGCAATGGAATCGGCAGCAGCAGCAATGACAACAATTACTACAACTGTAATAAGTGGCTGATGGCTGCTAACTGTTGCCGGTTGCTTTCATTGCGTCATCGTGTTTTTTTATGAGTTGGCATTTTTTGGAATGTTGTTTCTTTTTTTATGAACTGCGTGAGCATCCCTGCAACTGTTGCATCATAAATCTTGTTGCATTCACTTTGCTTTCATTTAGCATGTGCGAAAAGGAAGCGTGTTCACTACCACATTTTGATGCATCCAATTAGCTTGGGTTGTCAAACATTATCCTTAAATGTGTCAGTTTATGCATTCAATTTCCTTGATGGGAATTCGGTGATTTGATTTAATTTCAGACTGCTGCACGATTTTGCAGAAATTTTTAAATTTTTCGTTTTAAAATTTAATTGATCTTTTTTGATATTTAGCTGACCAAGAGAAGATTTTTTTTTTCTTGAGAGTAACCTCTTTTTCTATGAAGTCAGTTTTTTCAATCAGGTTGACCCCAAGATGATATGATATAAAATGATGATATATCAAAACATTTAACAGGAAAAGCTAAAATTATGATAAGCTGCAATGTTAATCCAGATACTGTGATCTTTCTAAAAAGTGTCCCAATAAGAGTGCATTTTTTGAATTTTGTATAATTTTGTTTTCGTGCAAGAGGCAACTTTGAGATTTGATAGCTGTAACCTGTGATTGCTCCAATTATTGAAAATGGAGCGCTACACAAAAGAACAACGCATTATCATAGTGAAAAATTGGGAATTGGAACAAAATGAAGTAAATGCCAATGTTTCGAAAAAGGTTACCTTTACTGATGAAGCGCATGTACATCTGAATGGCTTCGCGAATAAGCAAAATTGTCGAATTAGGGCTCAGAAATTCTCACGCGATCCATGAGAAACAAATGCATCCGCAACGAGCAACTGCCTTGTACGGATTTTAGTTAGGCAGGGTGATTGGGCCTTACTTTTTTGAAAATGAGTCTGGAATTGCAGTGAACGGCATTAGTTGCAGGAACCTGTTAACGGAATTCTTGTGGTCCCAACTGCACGGCATGGATCTGAACGACATGTGGTTTTAGCAGGACGGCGCCACCTGCCACACCGCGCATGGAATATTTAATTTATTGCAGCAACGATTTCTGCACCAAATCAACTCACGAAATTATGATGTCAACTGGCCACCAGGCTTCCAGGTTTTTAGTGAAAATAAAATTCCAATTCCACTAAATAGTAAATGTTCGAAGAATTTCACAATGAAAACAAGAAAATCATAGTAAAAATTGTGGAAGAACTTTTTTTCAGTGAATTTTATTTTATCGTAAAGCTTTCAGAAACACAAAAACAAAACGTCGTTCCTGTAGTTGTTGTGAAATTTTGTAGCTTAGTTAACAAGTGAACATCTTATCGTTTAATAATGTCAAGAACAACCAAGCGACTCACCTTCGGTGATAAATCAAAACTAAAGTTATCGATGAGCATAAAATGGCAAAAGTTCTAATACCTGTTGCCATCTTTCTGGTAGTAGGATGATTCCACACTCATAATACTTCTAACCATTGCTGGCAAAAGAACTGATCCAATTAATTTTGACGTCATCATTTGAAGTAGAGGTTTCTCTATCCAAAAAACTTTGTAAAAACTGGGACAAGTAACAATCCGACGGGGCCAGATCTAGAGAATATGGTGTGTGTGGTGATTCATGCCGTCCTAGGTGTTAAAGCATTTGGCCAGATATCAACCTTATATCGGGTCTCACATTATCTTGGTAAAACCCTATACCTTTTCGTTTGATGAATCATGGTATCGTTTATTTGAGAGAATCATCCAATATGTTCAGTTGATAACAGTACCATTCAAAATTATTCCTGATGCTGTACGGTAAAAGCTAAAAAAAACTTCCTTCAAACCCCACTAACAGAGAGGATCACCTTTTTTTGATGTACTTTAGTAGTACTTTGAGTCGGTTCAGCTTTTTTAATACATGATTTCTTGCATTCAACATTGTTGTTGAAAGTCAATTTCTCATTCTTTAGTTTGAGAGGCAAATCACAGACGTTAATGCGATAAAGCTATATATACATATATATAAGAATTAGATTTGTTTAGTATAAGTTATAGAGGTCTCTAGTGTCGTTCAAATGAGATAAGATACATGGCTATTGACATAAATTGGTCGTTGGATGGTATAATATTCGCTTTGTGTTATTTTGGCACTTCAAAACCCATAGACTGAACGTATGACCTTGATTTTTAAGTAAAAGTTGTAATTCGCAAAAACTTCTTTAAAATTGGGAATAAACCTGTAATTGTAGTTAAAAACTCAGGTTTGATATCCTCATTGTAAAGGCTTAGCTTATAGCCAATTGAGAAATTTTACGCTTTATTTCAAGTAGCACCTGACTAAAAATTTTGAATCATTCAAATTCAATATCCTTCGAAAAACTAAATAAGCTCAGCTCAATATGAAATAAAGCTAGGTTGAACTTACAAGACATCGCTAAGTTCACTTTAGATTATTTGACGAAAAAAATCACTCGATTCAATGTTCGAACTAAATCGGACGACGAATTATTTTATCAAAAATTCGTGTTCAGTGATTAACAAAGTTTTATAGTGCTGAGATACTTATTTAGTATTCTGACCAAGGATACTCTATTTGACACCAATGTGCCGTATGTTTTACCTTCTGCGTGAATGTTCTCATTGATAAATTCGGCAGCTCAGCTTAGAAATTAAATTCACCTTAACCGTTCAAGGAAATTTAATGAGAATAATGAGCATTTTATTTTACCTTGAGAAATTCCGCAAAATAATTAAAAAGAAAATATGCAAATTAAAGTGTAATTAGTGTCTCTTTAATAAACTACTTAGTAGAAAACCTCATTAAAAACAACGATACTACAATTAGAGAAACTTAATTTTAATACAAAAATATATTTAAATTTTTTCCAAATTGACTTTTATTTTTGTGGTTTTTTGATTATATAAAAATAAAATTGCAACAATTTTCTCGCAAGTGCTACAAAAAACTACCGAAAAATATACATAATACAGTTAAAAGATAAAGCAACAATAATCATATGATGATAATAATGATGAGCACGAGTAATGTTTCGGAACATCTGGGTGATTATGTCCATGAAGTAGCAGCAGCAGAAGAAGGAGAAGTAACTGTGGTAAAATTTGCAAGTGCTGATGATACGCTTGAGGATTCAACAATTGTTAATAATCACAAAGATGATAATGACGTAATGTAATGATCATAAAGACACTGCTGATAATAATCGCCATCATAATCAACAACAGCAATTTAATGGGAATGGTATCGCACTGTTTTGCCAAAATGATCATCAGAATAACGTTAAAGCAAAAAAAAAAACAGCCAAAAACCGCCTGAATATGAACCCAAGATCATAATGAAAAAATAAAAGATAAAACAGAGAAATACAAAAACAAAAAACTTAAATTACTGACACACAGTTTCGGACTCAATGAGAGCGAATGACTTCGTTTTGGGGCTTTTTATTTTTAATGATGATCAAGAGCGTCGTTACCGAAAGAGAGAGTAATGTCGACGACGATGATGATGATGATGTTGATGATGGACGCAAAATATTGAAGAGAAATAAAACTGAAAGTGAGTTTGGTTGGAAGACTCAAAAACAACAACAAACGTGGTAATAATAATATCAGCCACTACAACAACAACAACAACATTAACAGCAACAACAACATATTGGCCACTTTACGTTAAAAGCCGAAATGTAAGAAAATTGAAGCGCTGCTTTACGCCAAAAGATAGTAGCGTAGCTATAAAAGAAACTGTTGGAAGTGCTGAACCATACAGAAAGACGTTCCGCGTTTAACAGTGAATTTGTCGTATTTGATATTGCGTGCGATCTAAAACGATATTAAATTAAGGGGGTTCGCAAAAACTTACAAATTAATTTTCGAAAAAAAACTAATAAAATGAAGAATTTTATTGTGGTATGTGTTGAGAATAATGAACAATAAAAATAGTATTGAAATAAATTGTAAAATTTAAAAAATTTTGAAAATTAACAAAAAATTAATTTAAAAAGGATTTTACTCCACACGAAAAAGATTTAACGAAATTTAAACAAAAGTGTTACTTTTGGACTGGCCAATATTCCGGTATACAAGAAATGTACAAAAATGGGCAGTACACGCCCATGTGCATTAAATTAAAGCAATTTAATGACAAATGTCAATAAGCTGTGACAGATTAGTTCAATCAAAAAGTTAAAACAGTGGACAGACTGCAACTTCGTTTCTGCGAGGATATTTTTTGTAAATGGGTATTAAATCACCCATAAATTACAAAATATCCTTGTGCAAATGAAAACTGGCCACTATTGCAGATTTTTTGGGCAGTATTTCTGGAAAACAATTTCCCTAAAATAATAAGGAAGAATTGAAAAAAAAAACGACGTCGAAAGGTTGTACGACTTTTGCAAAAACTTCCGCCAGGAAGTGACGTTCCGTTTGCTTTTGTATCACTTTCATTCATTTTATGAGAAATTTTTTACTTCTACAAATTTCCCCCAAATATCTTCGAGCTGCTTTGTAATTAATCTACTGTGATTGTGTATTGAAAAGATTTTGCACATTTTTCCCAAAAAAATATATAGATTTGGTTAATTTTTTCCTAAATTCGACTTTAAAATTGATTGCTTTTATAGCTGCGAAATCCTTAGACGATCTTTCCTGCAAACCGACTGACATACATCCCAATCAACTATTTTAAAAAGTTTAGCTTAAATAACTTAAAAAGCCGCTGCTCGATTTTAACCCTTGCATCTTTTCTTTTATCTCCAGGTTTTTGTTGCCTTAATTGGCATGGCTGCTGCCTTCCCAGAACCACCACGTGACAGCTATGCTGCACCACCGCCTAGCAGTTATGCGCCAACATCAACAGGTGGTGGCTACGGTGCTCCAGCGCCACAATATGGACCACCACAGCAACCACCGGTTATACACAAGCATGTTTATGTGCACGTGCCACCACCAGAGCCAGAGTATTTGCCACCCAGGTGAGTTGAAATGATAATAATAAAAAAAAAAGTTTTTAAAATAGAATCAACGAAGTCAAACAAATTCGTCTAGTCGCCTTAACAAGGATTAAATTCAAGGAACATTATAGAAACATATGAAAATTTTAACCCAAATAAAAAAAAAAAAAATAAAAAAAGTAAAAGTGTTGTATTGTAGATAAAAAAATAAAAAAATCTCATATAATCAACCTTTACAAAATTGATTTTCTGACAAAGCAAATTAAATTTTCTGTGACGTATGAAAATATGAAAATTCAAGCTAAGTCAAATTTCAGTAGAATACAAAAAAAATCAAAGGGATCTTGGAGGTCTAAGTTCCAAAGTTAGTTTCACGACGAAACATAAGTGATATCACTGAAAGCTTTCATTCTTAGTATATTTGGTTTTTATGCATCTGATACAACTGCGGTTGTGTTTAATGTCTTCCGAATCTCAGTACTATGTGATTAAACATCAAGTAAAAATATTGCATAAAATTTGCATTAGAAAGATCAAATGAAAAATTTAATTTTTTAAGTGACTCACTACACTAAAGCGCTTGTAAATTTGATCTTCCACTGAAATTTCTCGAGTAGAATCTTTCCGGCCTTTAATCAAGGAAGTGCGCCCTAAAGTTATAAAGCTCTAGCATGATGATTAAATCAAAGGAGCTCAAAAGAGCATCTTATCAGCACTGAATTCTTTCGTCGATGAAATATTAAATCGACATAAGTTTCTTTCGTACTTCTAAGGCCAAGCTTTATTTATGAGTGTCCTCTATTTCATAACTATGGGTATTTCGTACAACCGGCAAGTATGTATCAAGAAATTGAACAAGCATGGCTTACAATTTGTGAAGTGGAGAGGAATTGGCTTTGTAAACTTTGCCCCCAAGAAATTTTTAATTGGAGATCTTGTCATTCTCTATTACAAATGTAGGTAATATTTTCGAAATTATTGCCAAATACAACCGGCAAGCAGAGAAGTCATTCAGTTAATTTTTTCAAATTGAATGGAGCTGGTACAATCTTAATTACTATCAGTTTATTTTAAATAAGAGGGCCTGGGCAACAACTTCTTTCGGAGTTTTCATCCATAAAATATTTTGAGATATTTCATGAAATATTTGTGTAACTATACAAAATCCTTTTTATGAAAAAAAAGTGATGAATCGGAAACAAAAAGTATCCAAGCTGTGAAGTTTTTTAAAAAAACTCTTTTTCGCTTGAAAAAATGTCCTATTACTTCAATATAGTGATATGTGTGATGTGTCAAAATATTGCGGTTCCAACATTGTCTCATTTCATTTAATTTATTTATTTAATGAAATATTTTGACTCAAACTAAAACTAAATGGAACTATCTGATGTGGTACGGATATAAGAAGAATCCAAAATCGTCTAGCGAAATGATATGTTCAAAATACCGTTTAATTAAAACATCGATCGAAAAATCTTTTTATATTGCGTATGAAAACTTCGATAAATATAAAAGGTTTTTACGTTAAATGACAAAAATCGATACATATGAGCATTGCTCTATTAAAATATAGATGTGTTGATATTCCAAAAACTAAAAACATTCATATCAGAAAATAAATATCATTATCGGAAAATATCGATGAGTAAAATTTTCGAAATCCAAAAGATGTGATAACTAAATATATCAATACTTTCAAGTAACGATAAACCGATAGTTCAAACTATGATCTCAATTTTAATCAAACACTAATTGCACAAGGCAAAATACATTTGAAACACAGCATGAAAATAAAAAAATGTCTATGACCTTGCCATATGAATGTAAGCCAACATTCACCTTTTTCTCTAAGAAAATTAAAAAAACAAATCAGCTAAAACACTGTGGGATAAAATTGTTCTCTAAAAAAAAAGAAAATCCCAAATCTTAGTATGCATCTTTGAAAATATTACTATGACTTAAAATGCAAGTCACCTACTTGTGATTTAGTAATCGAAAACTTCAAAATCACAACCATTCCACCACACAATCTATGCAACACAACGAACGCACTCTCCGAAACCAAAATTTATATTTCATATCAATTGAGTAGATGCATCCCAAATTCGTAAATAACAGAAACTATATCCAGCTGTGATGATGATGATGATGACGAGAACAACTACTGCCGCTAAGACTGCACTGCTCTATGTGCAGTAACACTTTGACAACGTGTTGCACATATGTATGTATGTATGTATGTACGTACAGTATATTGAAAGACGCACATCAATATAATAATTATTATTCAATTGCTATCATTTGAAAAAGTTTACAAACGATTGAAAGGCAGACACCGACTTTAGTTTAAAAACTTAAGCAAAAAAAACGTAAAAAGTGTGTCGATTGTTAATTCAAGTAATCGATAAAAAAACTCGATACACACATTCGCAAAAAAAAGTTCGCTAAAAAACATCAAAGCAAAAAAAATTACAACTGAAACAAAACCGGCTACATTTGTTTTCATGTCTGAATGGCTTTTGTTGTTAACTGCAGTCATTCATCATTGTTATGAATGGAAACATACGCTGCATTAATTGAACGTTTCAGGTGTAGTCTTACGTTTTTTCTCCTCACCATTCTATGATCAACAGTAGCGTAAAAGTATAAAATGATTGTAAAGTACTCATATTGTGTATTGAAATTAATACGATTAAAATTGCTGTTGTATTCAAGTAATTGTTTGGCATAGTCCAAAGTGAGAGATCATTTGGAGTGTGGCGATGAAAGCAAAAATCAGCAAAAACGCTGTTGGATCCAACGCATATAGATTGTGTTGCTTCAGTGCTTAGATGTTAGAGCTTTTAATATAAAGCACAACATGAGACAATGGACCAATAAGTCTTTTTTAGCTTAAGAATAACTTAATTGAGCACCAACAGCTATTGACAGCTTTCTTTGAAAGAAAATTCATTATGCTAAAGTTTTTTAAAGTGTTTAAATGTAGTTATACTTTCTTACGAGAAATATTTGTTGTAACTTTCAAACTTTCAGGCTCCGAAACGGAAAGTGCGTGCGTATAAAACTTGAGCATTATTTCAACGATTATCTGATATGTCTCATTCCGAAACCTTTTTTTTCTAATATATAAATCAGGCTCCTCCTTTTTGAGGGAGATCTGTTTTGGAGCTCTTTTTTCTTAAGAAACTACTACTTATTAGTCTATTTTTTGCCCTACACTTTGGCTACTTACTACGCGGAAACCCAAAGATAAGAGTACTCAAGGTATACATTTGAAGATTTAGGATTGAGAAGGAGCATACCTGCTTGATCTTGTGATCCCAAAAAACATCAATATGATGCATATTTGACTTAAAGACTGAATTCATTGCAGTAAGCTATCACCAAAAAATTAGTGCAATGAAAATCTGAAGTCTTGAAAATTTTTCTGAACAAAATTTTTTGACGAAATTCGGTGATTTTTAGAGAGAAAACCCTTATTTCTATTTTTTAAACTGTTTTCCCAAACAGTATACAACACGAGGGTACATCTCCGATTAAAAGTGTTTCAGAGCGCTGAAAGCATGATATACTAGAGTAGCTCGGTTTTATCAAAAAGACTTAAGTAAGAATTAGCAATTGATTTACATAAATAAATATTATTTATTTCACATAAATCAAATCTTTGAGCACTTTTTCACAAATCAATCAAGCTTCAATGACAGCATATTATTTTTAAATCCACTCTAAAGCTGTTTCAGCCTCTAACATTTGCGAATTCAAAAATTGCTTTCAGATCATTCATAGCAAGCTAATTGAAAATTTCAATTTAAATTATAACAACTTAACGCAAGAGTTATTACCTTTCTATTCCACTTTACTTGCCAATCCCTGTTTATAGTACTTTCTATAATCCTACATGATTTTTCTTGTAAGACAAAACTAAAACTTTCTCTATTTTTCATTTAAATGAGGAAGTCTTAAGGGACTGCAATTTAGCGAAGAAAAGTGTGCATTAATTTGTATATTAAAACAAACAAAAAGCAAAACATACTCAATAAAGCCCTCTAAAAACTATCATTCGATCGCTTGAGATAAAACAAACACAAAATTACAAACTATCAGAGGTGCAACCAAAATGCTGTCATTAGTAAGCGCAACATTTAGCGCAAAAACCAACAGTAGTAACGTTAACTGTCCAAATGATCAATAAAACCTTAAGCACGAATATAAAATTAGCTATAAAATTTTGAAATAAAAACTTAAGCTTTGGTAAAAAAATATTTGCATATCTCTGTAACAATAATATGAAGTTATAATCATAGTTTGCGATCATTAGTGTTCAATGCACAAGATGGCACGTTCGCTCCATTATTGTGATGCTTTAGGAGCATTTCCTGATAAATAATTTTTTCCTGCATTTCTTCTGAGAATGCAATGTTTGTTTAGCTACATTGCACGCCAGTGAATTTCGTAATTTCATTTTCCAATTTCGATGGCAAATGTTGTTGATGTTGAAAAACTGTTCATACATAGTCCAACGATCATTGAACATTTTATTGATGAGCATGAAGTAGCGAAAATGTTTAAGGTTCAGTGAAAATGCCGCAAGTTACTTTTTTTAGTTTTGATTTTTCATAATAAATGAATAAGTTATATTCAAATTGTTAACTTTATGAAAAGAACCAAGTAAAATAAAAAAAATTTGTATAGAAATGAGATGCTTAAAAGAGTTTCATAAACATATCTGGTAGTCTGGCCATGCGTGTTCATAATATTATAACGATTCTTATGTTTCCAATACGTATCCTGATCGATTTGTTATGAAATTATTTATGTTAATCACTCCAAGAATGGTACAGATCATTTTATGCTATATCCAGCACAGATGCCTTAAAAACTGATTTGAAAATTTCACATCTTTCCAAAACGCGACATGAACAGAGTTTATTTTGTTTGAATATAACCGACTAATGTATCAACCCAAAAATTATGAAACTGCACTTGTTATTATATTGCAAACATTTTCTGGTATAATTTTCTACAAAAATGTATCTACCAATGCAAAATAAAATAATTGACATCTATACCAATCATATGCTTAGAACTTACGTAACCATACGCTATGTATAAATTTCCAACAGCATGATAATAGAGCACTTAACTTTACTACTACACTCTTGTTGTATTAAAGGCATCACAAAAAAAAAATTTAAAAAAAAAACAATTACTACCCACTTTTTAGCAAACTTAGGTAACATATGTGACACGCTTTGATGCTTCAGTTATTTTCCAACAGCTTGTATTTAAAAAAAAAATAAATAATTAGCGAATATTTTACATAAGTGAATACCGCACTTAATTTAAGTGATATCTTGCATTACAAATATCCCAAAATTTTTTAAAATTAAAATGCAATATATGCCAAGCAACCCCAAAGCGACAAGCGATCAGTTACATAGCGTTGTTATAGTCGTCGTATATCATCTTTTACAGAGCAGACAGATCAACATGATCTATTGTTTGCGGCGCCAGAAAAAAATTAAAATTTTTCTTCTTCAACCACTGCTCGATTGCAGTTTAACTTTTACGAAAGTGAATTTAACCACGCCAAACTGAAAGTAATGTAATCTTGCAATCTCTTCTACTACTTAAGTTTAAATCGGCTTATCTGACGAAAAAAGTGTACCATAACATTCACTGGCGCTTTTGCCTCTAATATTTTGCATTATTCGCCATTAACTCATAAGCAAATAAAACTGCAGACAAACTTTTTTCAGCCTAAAGTTTTGTAATCTGTACAAGTCGTCATCGTCGTCGTTGTTGTTAGCGTCATTTTACCATAAAGTCATATGGTTCCGCTTAAGAGAAGGTACATCGCATGCCGAAATTTGATGCACATGGTTGTCTGGTTGGTTGCTTGCCAGCGAGCGTGTTATTAACTGGAGTATGCGAATGGCGAATTAATGGTTGCTCGGCTACTTTGAAAGGGGTATAGCGGGTGAATATGATATATAGTGAGGCCAAGGTAGTGCTGTGCAAAAAGCTTCCTGAATTGCTGAAATCTTATGTTGTAATTGAAAATATTATTATTTTTGTTAGCAAATGACTTGTCTGACAAAGCTGAGCTCACTACGTTATGATTTACGCCTTTGGTGGTTGTTTGCTCACTATCTTAGCTAGAGGTGAGACAAATTTGCTTGCTGCTAAAAAAAAAGTGTAGCAATTCATGTTAATTGTAAAAGTAACACTCACGATCTTTATGGCTTTTAATATTTATTATGCTGAGATATACACTCACGCTTAGATGTACAATGGGAGCATAAAAATGCAGGGTAATATTGCGTTTATATTAATAAGCCATGCCAGCCAGCCAGCCAACAAAGAAATGGGAACGTGGTAATTTTTTGTATTATACATAAGTATTATACCTTCTATTATAATTTAAAATAATGCTCCTATCAAATTTGAATATGAACATGAATATTTATAAGAATGCAAGCTTTGTCATCGTTCACATCGGAATTTTTGCACTATGTACAATTAAAGCTTTAAGTCAACTTTAATGTGCCCTAATTTGTAATCATACATAATGAGATCATGCAGTTTGTGTGGAATTGATTTATGCTTTAGAAATATTAATTTTGTTATTGATGTTTATCTGCTATTCTTGTTAAGTTTATGTTTTTTAAATAAGTTCTTATAATGCTGACTGAGGCACACATAGGTATAGTGAAGGACTAAAAATAAAAAAGAATGACGTAGTCTTAACTTGAGTAGTCGTTTTTCTACCTTCGTAACCAGACGCGCACACAAAGCTTTTAAAAATCAAACCAAGCTGTACATTATAAATTGGAACATTGAAGGCAATTTTCGAAATTTACAGGAAGATTTCTTTTCCTAGCTGACAAAACTTTTCATTGAAGGATATAGAAATATTTAATATGAATTCCCCGCTCAGCAGTCTTAGGCAAAAAGTAGGGCAATATAAATCTTTCCAAGCTTGAAATAACTATATTACATAATATATATATAAATACAAAAAAAAAATTAACAAAAAATTGTGCAGAAATCAAATATTAAAAGTGAAATTTATCAAATATTGAAAAAATATAACGTCCAAAATTAATGAAAAAGCAAAACAACAATAAGAAAATATCGACCTGTAAAAGGAATACAAGTCTTAAAGCATAAATTCTTATAATTTGAAATAAGAGTTAAATGCATATGCGATTTAACGAAAAATTATTCAAAAGTTAAAGAAACTCGCCAATAAAACTATAAATCAAAATAGTTATGTAAATGACTGGATAATACTATAGATATATCGACTAATATCTAAGATCATCGATAAAAGGCATTGCATAGCATTGAAAGATATGGCGAAAATTAAAGTGTATGGAACAGTTTCAAAACGCATCGAAAACGTTAATAATATTCGGAAATATATTATCAGAAGACACATCAATAAATATTGAAACCTATGATAAATCATAAAAATCTTGAATGTATCGAATGGTATCGAAAATAATGAAAACAGATTGTTAGAGCTGAATAGTTTTTATAAATACATAAAGTCGGATATTATCGAAAAACATAGAAAAGTAATATTTAAGTTGAAAAATAAGAATAAGTACGATGAAAGACGGAACGTATCAAAAAAATCTGCAAAATCCAAAAACACATTGATAGGTATCGAATAAGTATCGAATAGTAATGAACGAAGAAAAACTTGATAAAAAGCAAGAAGCATCGAAAAGAATTGGAGAGTATCAAAATCGAATGGGATCGAAATGAATAAAAAGACATCAAAGAACTCGAAAAGTATCTGGTAGAACCTCAAAATCTTTTTTTTCTCACTTTTCTCGGAATGAAAACTAACACTTTAGTACTTTACTGGTATATAATTTTTGTTTATATCAAAGTAATACGTGAGAAGAGGATTTTCGGTCTTCAATTACCATTAAAACTCTTCCGCTACAGCAACATAAATTTATTAATTTCTTTTGTAGCGCAACAAATTTTAGCAACATTTTGTTGTCTTTAGTATAACATTAGGCTTCATGCCACAAAAATGGTAACTCAAGAAAGCAATAATTAAAATAGCAAATAAAGTCATTAACAAAGAGTAGTAAAATAAAATGCAGTAAGCTATTAAAATGATTAGGAGAGCATTAAATATTTAGATGCGGGTATGCCTAATTAAATTCAAACTCTATGGGTACTGCTTAATACTGAAATATTCATAGCAGTGTTTGAATCAAAAAAAAAAATCTTGCATGTAAAAAATTTAATTTAAAACTATTTTTTATTTTCATTTTAGAAAACCAATTGTTGTGGCTCCACCACAAAAACACTATAAAATTGTCTTCATTAAAGCGCCGTCAGCACCGGCACCAAGATTACCAGTGATTCCGCAATTCCCACAAAACGAAGAGAAGACATTGGTCTATGTGCTGGTCAAGAAACCTGATGACCAACCCGATATTATTATTCCAACACCAGCACCAACACAACCCAGCAAACCAGAAGTCTACTTCATTCGTTATAAGACACAAAAAGAAGAAACTGGTCCATATCCCAATAGTATTGGACCAGCACCACAGCCTGAATATGGTGCACCACCACCATCTGCACCAGCAGCACCACCAAGCTCCTCTTATGGTGTGCCATCACATTAAAGTACGGAAGGAGCAGCAAGACTAAGATAAAGAAGTTTAATAGAAAAATAGAAATGAGAGAGACTATAAAAACGTTTGCAAATAAAACGAGCGATAAACGAACGAATTGAAATGAAAAATCTCAAGAATTTTAGTAACTTAGTTAAATATTTTAATCATCAAATGAAAAATTTTCAAATTGAACTCATGCGTCTACTAACTCATACATATAAACATAGTTATATGCCTCAGTACCCTAAAATATCCACAACATTAGACCCCAAATTGAACTCATGCGTCTACTAACTCATACATATAAACATAGTTATATGCCTCAGTACCCTAAAATATCCACAACATTAGACCCGAAAGCATCCTTCATTTGTTGTATTTTTAATTTTTTTTTGCTGCTGTAGAAAAAATGGTGACAAATTTTTTTTACTATTATTGTTGTTTCTTTATGTAGATATTAAATTTCGGATAACTCAGCTGATTGGCAGAGTTGCCAACGAAAAGTTAAGCGGTTTGTTTTCATATTTTTTAATTTTATGTGTATGATTGCGTTATTAGTTTTAAGGCCTTAGCTTATAAGCGATTTTTTTTTAATTTTTCGTATAATTAGGGTTTCTTCTTGTTTTTTTTGTTAGTGTTGTAAAACATTTTCGACTTTTTGTTTATTTTGTTATTTGTTACATCTATAAACGTACGTAAGTACTTGACTTTAATATAAAATGTAATGTTAAAAAGGAAATGTTTTTTGGAAAAAAAGGAGTACCGAATAAAAATTGAAATTCGAAAAATAATTAAATGTGCATTTTTTATGTCTGTGATGTTGGAATCTAATTTTCAGCTTTCTAATACACATACATGCAAAGATATTTTGATGTGTTGTGACGGAATGTTACGTATGCCGCTTGTATTCTGAGACTTGTGCTGTCAACGTGTGGACAAAGTGAATCGCTAATGAAATTTTAAATAAATAATTCAATATCGTGTACTTACATCCCAGCAATTGATGCAACAAACTGTAGATACACTGAAAAAAAAAAGTTTTAGTAGTCATGTTCATTTGTTCTGTGCTACAGAAAAATTAAAAAAAAGTTATGGAAAAATAGAATAATAACAACAGTAGGCGGGGCACCACCTATGTAAACAAAAACTTTTGTATGTTATGGATAAAAAACTAATTTTATAAACTTTACCAAACTCGGTTAGGGAACAGTTGTTGAAACTAGAAAATACTTCAGAGTTTTGACTCGTAGGCGGAGCATCTGCCACACGAGGAAAAACTTTGAAACTCCATGCTAAGAAATGTAGTCATAAGAGTTTAAGTGTAAGCAAGATGACACATCTTTATGTGATTTTATCGTGCGGCAGAAGTTGATAATTATGAGGAAGATAAATAGTACCAATAATCTCTGCCATTGCGTTATCTTTGCGTTACTTATTGAGAACCCTTTAAAATGTGCAAAAAAGGTATCAAAAGCAATTTCATCGCGTCTGCCTAATCACAAAAACAGTTAAGTGCAAGAGACAGACATTCATGTTGCTGCTCTGAAGAGTAATTAAATTTAATTTTTTGATAAATAGAAATTTAAGAGAATTTTCATCAGACATATTTCGACAATTGTAAGATTTATATATCATAAAACGAGAAAAATAACGTCTGTCACTTAATTGGAATATAACAAAAATGTTATTGAAAACTTCAGTATTAAATCATTTTATGGCGTATTTTCTTAGCTGATAATATACATGCAAATTTTGATATTTTTTCGTTCATTTTTAATAACTTTCTTTATTTTTTCTGGCTGTGTATATGGAGCATTCCACACCAAATCACTGATTTGTTGGGATTTTTTACTTTTAGTACTGGTTGAGACTATCCTCCATAGTATTTTTCCAATTTTCTTTTATATTTTTTCTTTGAAATATAGTAAATTACACAAATCTATATAAGTACGGCATGATAGCTGGCAAACTTAAGTTAACGACATTTCAGAAATAAAAATGTATCGATATAATTCAAAGTGGGGTTTGAGAGGACAAGTTTAAGCTTTTCAAAGACATTATTTGTTGTCAATCGACATTTTGACATAAACAATCTCATACATTTTGAAGAAACAGAAAGTTACATGTCTGCCTCTTTTATTTTTAACAGTTAAGACAATACTAAAGATAACGAAATTCTGAAAATAAAAACGATAAAAGGATTTAGTAAAGTTTTTTTTTTACATATTATCATATGGCGACTAAGAATGCAGTAACGTAAACGTCTGCCTTTTATAGTTTTGTTATTTATACTATGTCCTTAACACAAAATATCACAGGCAGACGAGTTGTTTTAAAGATATATGTCAAAAGCAGGTTGTGAAGTCGAAATCTTCAAAAAAGGGACTGGGGTATTGTAATCACTTAATAGTGTAGTGAAAACACTTTTTAGTGTGAAAAGTTTTTCTCCGTGGGTAAATTATGGATCCGCCAAGATTTCAGACCAAAGCTAGAAAGAATCTTTTATATTATAATTCACGATATTCAATAATACCCATAGTATTTTTTCTCAACCGTAATACAGTACTAAGCATTTGAACAGTGTACACAATTTCATCATTATTTGTTGAAGTCTTGAATAGTTAATCAAATTTGCTGCTTGTCATTTTATTATAATGAAAAAAAAATCATAAGGAAAACTTTAAAAATTCCTTAGAGGAAATATTCAAATTCTTAAGTATGTAATTTGCTTTATTACATTTGCTATATAAAAAAGAAGTTTAGTAATGTCTTAGTCTTATATTTGAGAAGAGGATGAGAACTTTAGCAGCCATAGAGAAACATTTCGAAGTCAAAGGCAGATTTATTTATTTTTTAGCGAGATTAAAGCATTACACACAGCAACTAATGAATTTAGTGGCGCATTTCAGAAAAAATAATTTGAGTTCATATGCTGATTTCTATTTTCTCTGAATTAAAATCTTTCAACTTACCCTCAAAGTAGCAAAATTTGACAAAACGAATGAAATTAATTCATTTCTATTTTACAACATTGTCGACGGTTTATTCTATCGTAAATTTCAGTTGCCATTTTTCAAAATAAATATTTGAAAGACTTTTGCTATTTGCATAGGAGTCAAATCAAAATTGCTTATTAGTTTGATATAGTATATTTTACATGCAGCGTAATCGTTCGAAATCATCACAACTATATTTTGACGTTGAGAACTGAATATGGCTTCGGAATTACTGTAGCCTATACCATTTCATATCTTGCTTAAATTGGCAAATATAGTGAATGGGGAAGTAACAGACTAAATAAAGTAAGAGCTCTTTGGTTCGAAATAGTGATTTCAAAATCACCAGGAACCAATAATAGCACTGAAATACCAAAATGGCGCTTATGGCGCCATTTGATTTTTTACTAACCACAAAACGACAATCGTCAGTTTCAATTCCTGTATTTCGAAAGCTAGAAAACTTAGTGTCTGTTTCACGAAAGGTAAACCAATTTAAGGACTTTCAACTGCTCAACATATTCATATCCTGTCTGCTATTGAATAGATGCAGTAGCAGGTCCGTGTGATTTTTATATTCAAAATGAAGCTTTCACTGCTTATGGGAAGGTAGCGATGCTCCTACGCTACTACGCTTACACTTAACACGATTTCATTTTACTTGAGAATCAAAATCGCTACCTCAGCAACAGCATCAGCATCAGCAGCAGCATCAGCAACAGCATCTTGTGGCGAAAATATCGTTTTACGATAGAGCATAGAAAATCATAATAACAAAAGCATAGAAAACTGTTAAAAGCGGAAGTCAACTGCAATATCGACACAACTACACGTACACATTTTTAAAGCTACACACACCCACACACACACAAAAGCGCACTTAACCGCACATGTGAATATAAACCAAATGCAGGTACATGCAAGGTGACGCTGCAAATTACATGCATTTTAATGTTGTTGTATATTTTGTTGTTGTTGTTGTTGTTTTTTTTGCTACAGGTGTTAGTTCTTGTATGTGCATACATACATAAGTATGTGTCTGTGTCATTGTTCTTGTCGGTATTGTTAACGATTGTTGTTGCTGTAGGTGTCGGTGAAGTAAGCCATTAAAAGGTGTGGTAAGTGTTGTTATATTTGTCGTTATTGCTGTTGTTTATGTTGTAGCTGTTGCTGTTGCCGCTGCTGCCACTGTTATTATTGTTATTGTATGTACAGGTAGTCCCCGACTTACGAACGAGATAGGTTCCTAGTCATCGGTCGTAAGTCGATTAAGTCGTAAGTCGAGTTTCATAAAAAATAACTAAAGAAAAATATTACATACATACTGTACTACTAGTTCCAGCCATTTTTGGGATGATATAAAATTATTCACTTAAACAAACGTATTATTTGTACTGAAATAAATCGAATCCTTGTACATACTACTGTTTTTTTTAAATTTTTTCTCATATACATATTTTAGGGACTCCCCGAAACTATTTTAAGCATTTGCCATGAAAAAAATTGAAAAAAAAAAATTGGTCGTAAGTGCGAATAGTCGTAAGTCAAACGGTCGTAACTCGGGGACTACCTGTATGTTCAAATGGCTTAACTTAATGCTGCTGTGTGTGAAAGGTGTTGAAAGTTTATTCAACCTTTAGCGAGCATGATTTATTTGAACAGTGCGATTTAATATTGAATTAAATGTTTTTATTATTTTTCCTTAAAAAAGCTTACCTAGAGCTTTAATTAAGTAAATCTATTATTTGGAAAAGCAATCACGTCGTATGTTTTTACTGCCGACCACGCATGTTGCACATATTGTCTAAAAGTATATGGCCTGATTGTCTTGCACAATATGCGTATGAGCATAAAATTAAATATTGTAAAGGACATCGATATCATTTATAATATGGGAAAATTGCTTAAAAGCCATAAGGCTCACACAAAACAAGCTTCGGACATATGAAAAGCCACCTAAAAACAATGAAAATATTATTTAAGACGCAAAACAAATCATAGGAAAAGAAAGTTACTCAAGATATAAAGTGAATTTTAAAAATTATTTATGAAAATATTCAAAATATTAAAAAATATGGTCCAAAATAAATTTTTTTAATTCTAAAGAATCTGTAAAATTACTTTAAAAACTTAAGAAAAGAAATGAGTAAAATAATTCATTCAAAAATGCAATAACTATACACCATGGTGTGATTAAGGAAAGCCATGCGCTATACGCCCTTCAAAACACGCCCGTTAAAATTTAAGCAAATTAGCATTAAAATTTGACCAATCGATTACTTAATTCAAATTTCTTATTAAAAATTATATAAAATTTTTCAAAGCTGACGTTATACCAAGCAATACTGTTGGTGGTAATAAAAGCTTATCTGCAGCTTTTGTTAGTTTTTTTATCTTTCGATGCTAAAATCATTTTTGCTTTGTCTTCTTTGGTTAACTAAATTTAAGCTACACCTAAAAGTATGTTTAAGTTTTTATTTTATATTTTTTAAATTACTAAAAACAAAAATTGCGAGGCAGGTAGCTGAAATTGTTTTAATTTTTCATAATTTACTATAATTTTTCTTTTAACTTTTTTATACATTTAAAATCTACAATTCAAAAAAAAAATTAAATATTTCTCACATCAATTTGTCAATTGCAGCTCAATTTGACAACAAAATCGCATTCACATACCGTGTTCAACTGGTTAATGTTCCACCCTTGATATGACTTTTTCTAGTCAATTTGTTTTGTAAAAATTAATATTCATATGCTCAATTCAACATGCGGGTTAGAAAGGATTAAATTTTGGTGTGAGCCTAAGCAGTTATTTTTGGAAAGTACAAAAGAACTCGTGCTTGCACAAAATGCGGGTTAAGATAAAAATTTCAGTTGCATTGTCTAGAGTGCAGCAATGTGAAAGAAATCTGTAGTGGAAATTGAGTACAAAAATGTATAGATTTATGCTAATTTCATGCGTTTTAATCATAATTTTTGTAAATTTTGACGCATGAGTAGATGCAATCAACGAAATCATTGACAACTTTATTAATTGACTATAGAATGTCACGTGATGACTATTGGGCATTGACAATGCGCCCGCAATACTACAAGTTATAATTATGAATTATAAAGAGAGCTCATTACAGAAGGTTATGAAGGGGTGCAGTTTTTTTACATAATTTGTTGTAAACAAAAGTTATAGATATAGATCAAATAATTTAAATTTTATGCAATCAAAACAACCAAAAAAACAAAAATCACCTAAAGCTTTGGTCTTAAGCATATTGTGCAAAAAAAATTTTAAAACTAGTTGATCTACAGATAGAAGCGTTTTTGTTAATTGTTTAATAAGCTTGACACATTCGGCATGTACAGTTTCATATGCTTTAAATCTTACAAGTTTTAGTTACGTTTCAGAAATCTCCCATTTTCATTTCAGAAAGCTTTCTGCAATGTGTAAATGACCGCCTCGTCATTTGATTTGAAACGTTTGAGAATGATTTAAAATTTCAGGTCAAGGAGAGAGAAAAACAATAATTTTATTACGTCATCGTATCAGATTTTTTTTGTTTTTTACTCGTGTCACTTTCGGTGCTATTTCTTTACGTCATGAGACTCTTAAGTTATTATTTTATCCGCGTAATCTATAATTGTAAACGATAGCATAAGACTATTCTTAAAAACAAACCATAACCCATAATCCTTTACTCTTAACCATGAATCTATATTTGATGTCGTGTAAGTACAACGCAGATAACAAAAAGTAATATCGCCTCAAGAAACATTATTAAGCTATTATTAGAAAAATTCAGAAAAAACGTTTTACATGCAACCTTTCAGAAACGCTTCAATATGATTACATGTGAACGATTTCATTTATAATGTGTCAGAAAAATTTCACTTGAAGGATTCAGAAAACTTTGAATCTTAAACATTTCAGTAACACTTTACTATGTAAAACACACGATACATTACTTTTGAAATATAAGCATAAGAAAGATTTCTGTGACAACATTCCTAGTACGTTATATACTATTTCTGAAACATTACATGCCGAGTGGGAAAGGAAACAATTATTGCCAGATGTTTTTAACAGGAGCTTAACTACTAAACATACTTGTTCAGTTTCATCTTAAGGGGTTTCTTCTTTAATGCTATGTTTCAACAATAAAGACATCACCATATTAAGTTTAATGTTTAGTATAAGAAATGAGATTTTTGCAATAAATATGTGTCAATTGTTACAATGTCGCCATGTGCCTTGGTGCAAGTTACAAAGCCAAATGTAAAGTAATACGAATTCCAATATGATTTAATTTATTAAAGTGCAACACATTTGCAACAATACAACATAAAAAGCAAGGAAGCAACCAACTTACAAATATTACTACCCTTCCACTAGTGCAATACCTTTTAGCCTTTGGTGTAAATGCACTACCACCTAAAAGGTAAATAATACCCACCCACTAATGTAGTAATGACTTTTGCATCATTAATGTGTTAGCACGTTGCTAGGTCTCGTTGGCTCTCTTGCTCGCTTACATTTAGTCCTTTTTCATATGATACAGAAAGTGATATCTGGTGTTATTTTTTCTGCTACCAAGGCTCAGTTCAACATGATTTATTTAAAACATACGGTTAGACGAAATACTTTACTACACTAATGTTGCTGATTGTAACATTGTCACGTTGTTACCACTAAATTTCTATGCAAATCTACAAAAAAAAAAAAATGGAAATTGACTACATGCGCTATTTCCCTCAAGGCCTAAGCAACACAATACACGTTGGCAACACGACTCGAGGGAATTTTTCAACACATTAAACAGCTGCAGCTTGTTTCGTCTCTCAAGTGGCGTTGCCAACATAATCGGAGTCTGTAGTCGATGCGACTAGACCTGATGGCAACCTTGCTGTCATATTTTTTTTTTATTTATTATTTTACCTCGCGCTTTTGTTGTTTGTTGGTTGGTAATTGGGATTTGTCGTAATGTTGCGTGGGTCATTGCTTGCAAATGATTTTTTAGCATTCATTTTATATGCTTTAAAGTTTAAAGCGACATTAGTTATATTGAAAAATTTTCTCAATTTTTATATATTGCTGATGATTATCTTAATTAAGTCTGGCACCATTCATTGTCCTTCAAATACTCTGCAACCTGCACATAATATGGTGCTACAACTCCTGCAAATGATTATCCTTGCATTATTTATGTTTACGATAGCTTAATGTATAACACATACATATATAATCCTTTATAATTCTCTATCTTATAAGTAAATCTTTAAGTTGCTTATGCACTTTGTGTTCTCGCACAGCTGACAAACTTGGCAACTCCATGCACAATTGAAGTCCTGCGACAGCTTTGTTTCCTGCTGCTGTTGATTGCAAGGAAATTGTAAATAAGAATAGCTGATGATGTGGAACTGAACTGAATAATTTGTATTGAGTCAAAGTTGAGGTGACACAAAACAGTGAACTGATGAGAGGAGGCCATATCATTTCATTGCATAAAGAAACACTTTGTCTGGGAAAAGCTTTTCTACCGTAAAAAAATATTTTTAAGACTTTTATTTGTGGTTTGGTCTCTGTGGTTTAATAAGTGTACATGTTTTGTGGCTAAATATTTCGAAACATATATTGAAAATTAAGTATGGATGAAAATAGCCTACATATGTAATACCACTTTTTTTATTATAAGATAAAGAATGGAAAATAAAAAGTATTTTTATTTCAACTAATCAACAAAAACTGGCAATAATCCTCAAAAAATAAAATATATGAAAAGGAAAAATAGTCCACGTATGAAGTAGATACCTATAAATACGATAGAATGCTGAATTGAGATAGCCAATTTTCATTAATAATATGGATGAAAAATTACTTGTATGATTATTTTACTGAGCTTCCTGCTGGTCATACTAGTTTCGTCCATTGATACGCGGTCTTTTCAGTAACACTTAAGCAGATTTGTAGGAATTGATCCACTTAATGCTTCGGTTCTAAACAAATCCATGCAATTAGGGCCATAAATCAGACTTAGAAATTCGATACACGTTTCGATACACCATAAAAAAGTATAACAGACGATTTTCGTAACGAGAAAATCCAAATAAATATATGTATATTCTATGTCTATGAGGAGTTTTGATCTTTAGTGAATCAAATGTATAATATGGTTATGAAAAAGTTAAAGTTAAAGTCTACACTTTTTGACAACATCAGTAATTTGATTCTATCAGACATAAAATTACTGCATTGTCTTTAGTTGGAGAAAAAATTCAACCTGGACATTATTTCCTGCATATTTTGTCGAATAAAGTCTGCTTACTCCTAGAGGCAAAGAAAAAAATTTATTAATTTTCTCAAGTTAGATTTTCTGATTTGCCGCAAAGATTTTGTCAAGGTTTGAGAGTAAATTTACCAAAAGACAAAGGTTCACTTAAAATTCGCCGTTTGATACAAAAATAATAGCTAAGTTATCAATAGCGAAGGTCAGTTGCTTACTACTCTTGATATATAGTAATATTGCTCGTGTAGAAGAGAAGTGAATGTATTTTTCTAACATCCTCCTTCAGATTTTGTAAAGAGTCTATAGACTGGTAACAGTGTTCTGTTAAGCTGATGGTTGGTGAGCTACATAATTAAGCTGCCTATACCATGGTTGAGTACAAGTGAGCAAAAAGGTAGAAACGTTGAAAGAAACTGGAATAATCTCGTTATTTTGAGCTCTAGTACATATTTCAGTGATACCTTCGAACTATTGCTGTTTTAGTCCTTACCTTATCAAACAAACAAAAAAGTTGTAAGCTTAATAAATTTTATAAGACCTTCTAATTTCCTTACAAAAATCTAGCTTTCAATTATTAATAATTTTCAAAATGAACTCAATGCTCAATAACATAAACTTTTATAAGTCATTTAAATTTTTTTAACTCAAGCGCATAAAAACCAACAAAAAAATGCTAAAAAAAAAATTAATGGGGGTGTAGCAAAGATTATATGCCACAACATTTCTCGTTCCCAAATCCTAAACGAGCGCCAGAAGCAATCCATCACCAATGTTAATCTGATATTAGAGTCCACTGCCCGACGATATTTTGTTTCATAGGTTTTTTGTGTTATTGATATTGGAATAAAGAATACTGCATCCAAGTTAAAAAAAAAAGCAAATGCAGCTGAACAAACGTCATACCATCTATTAACCCCTTCATTTTGTAATAACTTTGCTTTTATAGAACAACGTGACGACGCTTACAGTGGCTATAAAAATATACTATCTAACACTATTTAAGAAATTTTTTGAAAATTTTGTATCGATTTTCCATGAAAATATTGTTATTTAGTGTAAAAGTTAAAAAATAATAATAAAATCTATAGTAAAAAATTCATATTGACTGCATTCGCGCTCATTTGATGTGAGTGTAAAATCAATGGCTAAAAAAGGGATTAAAATTAAGCGCTTGAAAAGAAGTTACATTTTTTAATTGAAAAATGAATGTAATATGATATTTTCAGTAAAATGTTATACATTAGTTCCGAAATTTGAACCATAGAATTCATAATTTAAAACTTTTTTGATGAATTCATATAATAGCTACAACTCTAACAAAAGTTTTTTGTCGCTTTCTGTTTTCTACTGACTATTTGCCTAAATTTATTCATATGAATTGTGAATAAATTGATTTCCTCCAACACACACATGCAAATTGCCAATATTGACACGAATATGTATGAGTGCAAAACTTTGTTAACATATTTTTTTTGTTCTCTTTTTCAATATGACGCCTATATGTTTACTGGTCAGCCATAGCAATAGCGCAGTAGTAAAACACCCCCAGATGTCGCATGTTCATCTATCATTTCGCTGTATAAATAGGAAAAAAACCGAAACAGAACGAAATAGAAAACTTCGGGCTCTGTTCGGCATATGGAATTTTACAACTTTTGATATGCGATAAAAATTCTTTATTCTGTTTCAATGGGGAATTATTGACGTAATAAATTTTTAAAAGTCTGCTTATTAAGCATGCAACTCAAATATTTGCACAATGCGAGCATTTTTCATTTATGACGAAGATTGTTTTTATTTAATGCGCGTATTCATACTGAAGTGTTTAACGAAATCTATAAATTTTTTATTTAAATCACATGGCTGCGTCCTTAAACATTTTTTACTGCCCAATGCATTTGTGAGTAGTCGTACACTTATCATTATTGAATGCACTCGTAGATAATAAAAAAATACCTCAATGCAATGCCGCATTCTTTGCGCGCTTCATTTGCATTCACTTTACGGACAGTTTTTGATTTTTCGGTTATTGACTGTGGCAGTGTTGAGCAAAGGTTTTGACGCTATTTGTATGCGTTATGTAGACAATACAACAAAACAAAACATTAAACGAAATTTTATTTACTATAAATAGGCAAATATTTTCCCAACGAAAAAAAAAACTATGTATCAAAATCTCGCAAAAACAGCACTTAAATAAAAATAAAAATCTTTCCAAATAAGAAGCGAAAAACAAAATAGCAGGTGAAATACTAGCACTCATGAGAGCTCAATTTAGTTTCAATGCTTCAAAATATTGAAAAAGCCGAACAAATATTGACAAGTCCGAAAAATAGCGAAAAGTCATATATGTTGAAAAGTCGGAAACTGTTCAAATAGTCGAAAAATTTTGAGTAGGTTGAAAAATGTTGAAAAAATTCAAAAAGTGCTCAAAAAGTCAAAAACTGTAACAAGGTCGAGAAATATTGAAAAAGTCAAAAAATAATGAATACATAGAAGAATTTTGAAGAAGTCGAAAAGTGTTGAAATAATCATAAGCATTTGATAGTCCGAAAATGTTGAGAATGTTAACTGTTGAGAAGTTCGAAAAATTTTGAAGATCGAATTTAGAAATCGAAGAAGTGTTGAATGAGTCAAAAATTTTGAAAATATGTTGGAGAAGTTCAAAAAGTCGAAGAATGTTGAGAAGGTCAAAAACGTTGGGAATGTCGGAAAATGTTGATGATGTCAAAAAATTTTTAACAAGTCAAAAAATGTCGAGAAGTCGAAGAAGTGTGGAAAAAGTCATAGAGTGTTGAAAATATGTTGGAATAGTTATAAAAATCGAAGAATATCGAAAAAGTAAAGAAATGTCAAGAAGGTTGAAAAATCTTCAGAGATAAGAATTTGAAATAATTCGAAAAATAATGAAAAGACGTAAAATGTTAAAATAGTCAAAATAATCTAAAAAATTGGAATAGTTTTGATAAATTCGAAGAAAAGTCTTATGTTGTTTTTTCGACATAGTAATGTACGCAATACATCAAAATGTTGTAAATTTTGGGTATCTAAAAATATCTGACAATGAGTTCAAAACTTGAATATTCTACCCAGCACTGAAAATGCAACACTCAATTTTTAATTGATAGCGTTGATTGTTTGCCCATACGATTACATACATACACAGTCGTACCCATATTCATGTGTGCATGTATGTATGTACATCAATCCGGTTGCTTATCAGTCAGACAATTGTAAAATAATTTTCCATATAAATCAAATTCTGAGTAATTGTTGACGTAAGATTTGCGGCAATAAACGTCGGTTAAAAAAATATATAGCCAAAAAAATGTAAATGTGACGTTGACGTTTACTCAGGCCTTGAATGTTCACATGAAAGCGAGGGTGCATTTGAATGATATGTTTAAATGATGGCCTAGCCAAAAATAAAAAATCCTGCTATGCTAAACATAAGCTAAATAACTTATTTGATAATATTAGCAATAATACTTAAAGACACTCACAAGTGTAAGCCCGCCCAACTTTTTCTAATGTTAATTTGTGTCAACATGTGTTGTCATAGCGTAATTTGCAACTTTTGCTCCATTAGCATTTCAAGTTGTTTGAATTTGGCCACATATACTTTAATAGCTCCCAATAGCTCCAAGTACCTGTCACACCCTTTTAATTAATTTAACATACTTCTAGTGTGGATTTGGTCTGAATCAAGAATAAGTTTGGTTGTAGTACCTCAAGTAATTTTTTCAGAAAAGAATTTTAAAGTTTTTGGTTGCATGTGCGATGGGCGCGTCTAAATTTTCATTTTTATTCAATTCCAAGAGGCACAATTGAAGAAGTAACAAAAAAAAAACTTAATTTTTATCCCGCTTTATTTTTGGTATTGTGATTTCGAAAACAAACTTTTGAAGATCCACTCAATGTTTAGGGGATATTACATAAACTATTTCGTAAAATTGACTTGTCAGCTGTGTAGGTCGTATAATTTAACGTTTCAGGAATATTATTTTTGGGAATACATCCACTTGGATAAGCCGACGACGTTGCACCAATTGATTGCTAACTTTTGCAAAATTATTGCCAAGCAATAGCACTAGGCGATCCAAAAAGTGGTCGAAAATTGAACTTCAAATTATGGTATATTCATGTTATTTTATTACCGAATAATGCTCAAACTCAGGTAAGAATGGTTTGGCTCAAAATTTTTTGGAATGGCGTCGGACGCTGATCTTCAAATTTTCTAATATCGTCAAAGATTTAGTTTTATTTTTATTCTCAAATTCATAACCCATGCAGTGCTTACTTTTCAATTCGTGAATGAAGCAGATATATCTAGCTGTTCTGGATGATCTATTTTATTGCACCTTAACGTTTTAACAACATTTTCTACGTACACCATTCAAAATAATTAAAAAAAACAGGCGATTTTCATTTTTTTAAACAGTTGCTACTTGTAATACCTAACTGCAATGGCAATGAACCACATTTTAATGCTGGACGCAACCAAGCGACAACACTTAATAGAACGGAGGGTTAACGTGGAGTTGTAAGCGTATGACGTAATTAAAAAATGGTTATGGGATACGTTGAGTTTGTATATCAAGAATATAAATGAAACACTTGACCAGATGCTGTGGTAGCAGCAGTACTTAGCTACTTTTGTTGCAATTGTATTGCTAACGTTGAATAAAATCCAGTAGTTGCAATTATAAGGCTGGAAATTATGCTCATTAACATTAGTGGTGTTGTTGTGCTGTAGTGCTATTTATTGAGGCGTTACTTATGAAGTAGATTTCATGCACATATGCTGTTGAATAGAACAAGAGATTGCAGCACAGGGAAAATCTTATGCAATTTACAAACTTTGCTATTTTTTACAATAATTAAAATCTTTCTTAATAAGACAATGCGAATAACCACAAAAAAATGCGAGATAATAACAAAACAAAAATATTTAAAATAATTAGAAATTAAAAACTATAATCCAAGAGAATCACAAGAAAAAATCCAACACTTGACGCTATTGTCACACACAAATTCCATTATTTCTAGTGCTTTTTTTGTTCAACAACTTAATATTTTATATCTTTATGACAAACAAAGATACAACAAGGATGTTACAAAAAAACGACAAATATACAGCGCATACAAGGAAACGGAAAATGCAATACTGACCAGCAATTGGCCATACTTAACCAGATAACAAGCAAGAAAAATTAGTGCGATTTTTTGCTGCTCACGCCAACAAAAGGAAGCAGTAAGTGCACATTCTATTTGTTCACAATTTTCTACTGTAGCACTTTTTTGCAGCACTGAAAGCATAGCATAGAAGACATTGTCCAAGTTACTAAATTCTTGAAGAAGAAAGAAATGGAAAAGGATATCAGTACAAGTACAATTTCTTGTAAGAAATAGAAACCATAAAACTTTTTCAAGTCTAAAAAGTTAACTACATTTTGAAAGCAAAACTACTTATAATGCATAAAGTAAGGGAAGTGGGGAAAAAATTTCTCTTGAAAGAGCTCCACGCAAACAAAAAAAAAAAATTGTAGTAAGTTTACAGAATCGTCTCAGAGAATTCAAGTTGATTTGGTTGTGGTTAAGTAAATGAACATTTGTATCTACAGAAATAATTTTCGAGCCATGACTATTCTAATGTTTTTTCGGATTTTTAAATAGTGTATGTATGTGTGTTTTCTGTGGGCTCAAAAGCTAAGAATACCAGCATACTTCAATTACTATCTATCTACATATGTGAGCATTTTGCTTTAAGTTAGTTTTCATTGTCCTGCAGCTATGCTTTTTTGCACATGCAGCAAAGCTTACGTTGCAGTCAATTGCTTTTGGTATTTGGCTTCACAGATATGTGTGTGCTACATTCAAAAATGTCACTCCCTAATAGCATTTTATAGAATTAATAAATATAAAATAGTAAAATGGAGGAGTTTTTCCGAAATTTACACAATTATTTTTTGAAGTTACTAAAATTTATATAAAAATCGTTGAATAGTACTGTGAATTTTCGAGGAAAGTTACAGTTTCGCTAATCGCTAGAAGAGTTAGACTCCATTTACTTATTTTTTAAAATGCTAGCTTAGAAACATCAAGCATGAAAACTTTTTCAGAAAAAGTGAGATTATATTTGACATGGAACAAGAAATTTTGGATAGGTGACTCAAAATAAAATATCGCTAGAATGGAGAGCAGTAAAATGAGAAAGAAACGAAGCACAAACATGAGCTCACAAGTCAAATGCTGCACAGACATATAATGAACTTAAAAATAAGTAAAAACTTCCTTAAAATTGGAAAAAAAAGCAGTGTACGACGATCTCGCAGCCAAGGCACAACATGGCACAGAAATTGGAGACCTTTTCATAGTTTCAAACCTTTCTAACAAGATGACAGGCAAAATGTTTAAACGAATTAGCCAATTAAACCTAGAACCTAGCTGCTTTATTGACAATAACTTGTTTCCATTTTGTACTTACAGAATTGGCGAAGCTTACACTTTATTGCCGGATTTGAGTACCAAAATTCGGGAAGCTTTACATGGCAAACAGAGTTCCTTTTTTGTGTAACACAAAAATGTGCTTTTAGTACGAGATATTCTTACTACACACTGCCACAGCCAGTGGCAAAATGACTCTAGCAACATAGTATAAGAAGCATATTCGCTGCAGGAACAGGAAACTCATAAACGTAAATTTCGACAATTTTCAACCAAATTTTCCTTTTCTTTTTTCATAATAAAAAAGCAAATATATTCGAGGAACGTATGAAGCAAAAAGATACCAACATAACCAGGACATGCAAAAGCCGTTTGAGCTTAAGGAAAACAATACAAAATATAAAAATAAATATCTAAAATTAAACATAAAAATAAAGCACAATATTGAGTTATAAGAAAAATGGCATGGACAAAAAAGAAGGAGTGATCATATTGCCAAGAATATTGACATTGAATAGAGCTAATAAAATTGGTAACGCCAAATGTGAAGTCAACAATTTCGTTAGAAAACTTTTCAGAAAATAGGAGAAGAAAATAACATGTTGCTTAACCTTAAGGTAGGTTTTCACCATTCATAAAAGGATGGCCCGTAAATGAGATTTTTTTTAAAGATTACTTAAAAGAAAAAAATTTAGATTTAGTAAAGACTCATTACAAGTTCCATAGGTTTTTCTATTCTTGACATTTCTTTCTTTCATTTTGCATGAAAAACAACACAACGTTTTAGGGACTCTTGAAACTGTTTTTCGGTATATCCTTAGGAAATAACGTGCCTTATACAAACTTTTTTTTTATTTTTATTTTGTTTTTACCTACTACTCCATATTACATCTAAAGTGATTTTTCTTTATGCTTAAGTAAGTTTATAATGTGGTATTTAATGTACTTAATTAAGATTATAAATTGAAAAGTTTGCTTATATTCAGACAATACTGACTAGTTATTTCACTTATCATTGAGTTTATGCTTCAATTTTCGGTATACTTAGACCTTTAACTTTTCTTGTAAAAAGTTCTTGCAATAAAACCTAACTCAAACATTACTTAAGGTGCTTCCTAAAGCTAAAAATTTTACTTGATATAGGGCACAAAAAGAATTATGTAGGATTGGTCAATATAAACGCAATCAAAGGAAATGAAATTGACATTTAGCGCAAATATAACGACTTCTCGCATGGCATACATACATGTCTACTCCCGAATAAATGAAAATGGTTATTGGTTATAGTTTCCGTAAACATAGACATTGTCACAAATGCACATACACACACACTTACAATAATTCAACAAAGTCAGAACATTGATGTGATGTTGGTATAGTCGCAGTTAAAATCTGTTGTCGAAGCAGAATTTTATGACTGCAATGTTGCACCCTTTTTTATGGAGTTTGGGGAAGAAATAAAACTCTCCTTTATTTACAAATCTGTGCTATTCGCTTAGTTGTTATTGCCACAGTTATTTGGGTGTAAGATTCGTAGATAATAAAAAATAAGAAAGTCACCTTAGTGACATGACAAATAATTTCATAACAAAATTTTTTATATATTTGCTTACTTGTCTGTGTTTTTACGAAAGTTTCTTCCGCAAGAATCATTCATTAAATTTTTTTTTTATTCATGAGCAAGAAAGGGTTAAAAATCTTATGACATGGTCATTGAAAATAGAGTTTAATCGAGCCCAAGCAAATTGAGAGCAAATTAAAACGTAAAATCAAACAGAGCACAAATGGTATTTTTGCTAATTATAAAAATTGCCAAAAGCTAAGGCGGAAATAACCTAAGATAAGACTTATTCAAAATGTGACAAATTAGACGACGCATGATTTTCTTATAAAAAAACTTTTGTGGAAGGCTCTGCATTTTAATTAATGTTCCATTTTTTCAAATATATATGAATTATCCATTTAAAAAAGTATTTGACTACCCTTAGGAAAGAAAAAGTCCCCAAATGAACTTTTAATTTTTATACAAACGAGTAGTTAGTAAAAAAAGGACAGAAAAACAACTTACAAAAACTGATATCGAAATTTAAATTTATTTATTTCTATTTAACGAAATTCATAACAAAAATTGTTCACACAAAGTAAACACCAACTTTATTTAAAGTTTTTTACCAAAACAACTTTTTGCATGCCCACAGCACAGTTAGTGCTTAAAAAGAAATAATTTCAGCACACCCAGCGCGCATATATGTCTAATCTATAGTGAGCGATATATAAAATTATATTTAATTAATATGTCACATAAAATTTAACTATTTTACTACTGTCATATAATTATAATTAAAATATAACAAAATGAAAAAGTTTTTGTTTATATAATGAAATAACGTAACAAAAACTATAAGGTGCTTCATTAAAATGTTCCCCGATATCTAGAAAACTATGTAAGACATTGATAAATGCTCTAGGCAAAAGTTATAAAGTTTCTAGAGGTTAAAGAAACAGTGACATTTGTTTTGATATTGAAACTTATTTTCAAGTTGCTCTGTGATCCTAAGGAAAAATTTATCATAAACAATGTATCATTTTTCCCATAGAATACTTTGAATTGAACTTTGGTGTCAAGCACCAAGGCAACATTTGCTTAAAATATTTATCACTATCTTGTTCAGTTTTCGAGATAATGGCCTGGGAAGGTTAAAATGGAGCACCCACCATACATACATATCGGTCATTCTTTGAACCAGCGATGGGCACGTAGTGGCAATTTCCGCCCTCATGGTCTGAACCGTTATTTGACGCACAAACAAGCCAAAAACAAATCGCAGAATTTCAACGCTATCGACGCACAGCGTTGACTTGAGCTCAAATGAAAACAAAACCAACACACAAAGGCATTAGCGACGGTGCCGCATTGTGTCTCGACGAATGTAGCAAATTTTTCTGTTTGTAGTGCAGTTTGGATTTTTTTTTGTGCTGTTGGCGAATTTGTCAATGAAAGCAAAAAAGCTTCAAAATTTCGTGTTTTATTGCTTGATTTTGTTGTTGCGTCCTTTTGCTAGATTTCCATGCCCACCGCTGCTTTAAGCCATTGCAAACTTCTTTTTTTTTTTGTGATTTTTTTAAAAATTTCATTTGAAAGAAATATCTCGAAAACTATGGGGAACATGATTTAAATGTTTTAAATCATTTTTGTGTCCTCATAGATTTTTTTATTCCTCACATTTTTCGAGATACTTTGTTTTAAAAATGTTCATTAAAGTCAAAAAAAAAAAACAAAGATACATTCCATGTAACGTAACGAATTCGTTTGTCAATATGGTACCCTGTTAATTTCAGAATCAAAGAAAGAACTGTAACAATGTCATCTTTCAATTATTTGCTTAGCTTTTCGATGAGTTATGTACTTTCCCGCTGGGTGACTGTTCGTCACGCGCAGTTTTTTATACATAAATTAATATAAAAGAAGCAAAGCTTCTTGGTTGCACCACGACAGGCATGTTTACGACCCTTGTTGAGGGAAATGAATTTAAGGAACTTCATGTGCTCATTTCCATGTTGATAGAAAAAATTGTGCGACTACAATTAATGCTCATGTTGCTTTAGCTTTGCTTCCTGCACCACGTGCAACGCCTTTGCATGTCACAGCGCAAATGTCATCATATCCTGTGAGCTTAACATTGCAACTGAACTTTTTTTTTCTAATTTAATACTTGCTGAGAGTGTAGTAAATCAAAAGGATGTATGATTTAAGCATTGCCATTTTCGTAATCATCATCACATGATGATGATTAACTTAGTTATATATTCTAATTATTGTCGAAAATTTTAGCATTTCATATGAAGTATTAAAAAAAGGAACAAAAGTTTCGATTTCTTTGAAATACGAATTTTATAAGCACTTAAACTTTTTAATTTTGAATTGGTTTGGCTGAATAAATTTTATTATTCCACATAGTGGTGACGTTTTTGAGAATATGGCAAGATTAGTTTGCATTATTTATTGTAAGTAATTGGCCTTATAGGGCATCATGCTTTTTAGTTGGGTATAGTTTTCAACTATTGGTGTAGAAATAGTTATGAACTTGGTCTCGACAAGATACTTTAGGCAACCGTTTTTATTAACCTTTGAAAAAACTAAGAAAAGTCCATCTAAGTGAAATCAAATGAAACAACAGCTACCTTCATATTAGACGAGTATCCCAATGAACGGACCAGAATGTACTTATAAGACTGAAGTAGAGAGTTTATGGTATCCAAACCTAACCAACCTAAGTTCGGCTAACAAATTTTTGGATTAAGTTCGAACCCAATCTTTTCAATTAAAAGGAGAATTCAAAAAAATATTTTATGTATACATTCCTGTTATGCAGCATGTGTCATCTTTAAAATAAACACAAAACGCCTATTGCATATTTCCATTCATAATGCATTTCTTAGTTTTCAAAATTTTTATTTTGTTTTTCATGGTAATTCTGACATGGTATACAAAATCAACTGGAAACCACAATTCATTTAGAGTTGGCTCTATCAAAAATCATTTAAAGCTTAAGTTGCTTAAGATTTTGTATTTATTTACATATGCAAATGCCAAATTGATATTTGTTTATTTAAAATGCTGTTAACTATTTTTTCATAGTAAATTTTCTCGAAGACGTAATAGATTGAAATCTTAATTATGCTCATGTTGTAGACAAATTTTGTGAGCATAGAATTCAAAAAAAAGTTTCACTGTTTTTATCTCTTAGCTGCATCTTTCATTAGTTTCTGGTATGGGACCGCTGCTTATTGGACTCACGCAGGCAAACACACACACACAGTGCTGTTTGTTGTTGGTGCCATGGTTATTTATGTTGCAACTTAAGTGGCTAAATGCTGCTTTAATTAACACTTCTAAGTCACATCACGTGCGACTGACTGTTTGGTCCATAAATGAAATGTTTCGAATGCCACATTCAATGCGCCATTTGATTGTTCATTAGAGAGGCAGATGATTCGAGTTCTGGTTAAAAAATGATTGGTTGCGAATGGTAACTGATGGAGAATGTTTGATTTAATTAGAAGAAATGATTTTAATATCAATACTAGCATATGCTAGTGAAATGGTAATAAGTTCCATTCAAAGAAAATCGTTCGATGAAAAAAAAAATACTATCCATAACTTTGAATATTTCGGCGGATACTCGAAAGAAAAATAATGCATTAATATGGAAACTTTAATAGATTTTACACAAAAGAGTATAAACAATTTAAATTTATTTATTTAATCATAGTAAAAAAGCCCAGAAAAAACAAAACACACAGCCTTACACAGTCAAAGTTCAGTACCGATGTTGTAAAATTTATGAGCTGCTGCATAGTTGCTGTTACCACAATTTCTCCAGAAAATAAATTTAATGTTGCAAGTAGAAAACACCAAAAAAAAACGAACAATAACAAAAATAACGCCAAAATTCTTTTAAATGCTTTTAAAGAAAAATTAAGAAAAAACAAAAAATAAAGGTGAAAAAAGAAGGCTTGCAGCGTTTTTTATAGGTCAGCAATAACATAAAAAAGGCATCACTTACAACAACAAAAGTAGCAACAACAACAGCAACAGTGAAGATGCGTATGTATTTTATAGTTGCTCTTGCAGTAGTAAATTTAAATAAACATGAATGAAGAGAAACAGAAGAAAAAAACATTCAAAATAAAGTGTTCAGCGAGCCTTAACCACTAACGAATGGCGGCGGCGTCCAGTGTTGACTCCTTCATTTGTTTATATGAACAAAATGCTGTAGAAATAGCTAAATCACTGCACATGAGAATGCAAAAGGAAGCAGTGCTTGGTTGAGAAGTTTAACATAATCAAGCATTCCGAACATCGATGCCATATTCGAAGCTCAAGGCAGCAACAAACTAGGAACTTATATTGACGATAAAAGCTATAAGTTTTAAAGTGCTCTTTAAGACATTTTTAATGAGATACCTGGTTCTTGGTTACAAAAAAATAAAATAAAATAGTAAAAAATATATTTATTTGGAATGGATTTTGAGCCTCTTGAATTTTTAGAAATTATTATCAAAATACATTTAAAATGAGAGATATATATTTGGGATTGATGACATTTGGTATCCGCAGTCTGAGAGTTTCAGTATATCAACAATTGCAACTGTTTGGATCGTATAAATATCTAATATTCATTTCGCCATCATAAAGTATATAATTTCTTATTTATTGCCAACTAAATTATTACATCTGTGTAGACACGCACAAAAAAAAAAAATTCCACATACTCGAAGAAATCAGCTCACACCATATTTTTATAAGGAGATATGCTGAAAGGTGTGAATTTATGATTCATTTGGCTTCAAAAATTTGGTGGTAAGATGTTTTATTCGAAATTATTGAAGTAAGAACGGAACATCGGTATCGATACTACATATTGTGCCTACGCTCCTTTTATGATACAACCTAACCTTTCTATACATAATATATAGCGTGACTGCCTGAGGTACTGATGCCGATTTTTTTCATACCATTTAAAGGTACCTTCCTTTGTTTTATTTCAATTTTCTGTTTTCTTGTATTTGTTTTTTTTGGAATGCAAATGAAAATGCATTTTCTCATCTGTTTCTTTTTTATTACTCCTCTTTTATTTATGTTATGTAGGTGATGTAGATGATGCGATTTGAAAAGTAAAAATTGCTGTAAATTGTTGTGGTTTTCTTTTTATTGATTTAATGTAGTTGAATGCAACTACTTAAAAATTCTAAACTGCCCGAAGCGCTCCATTTGAACTTTGGCACAGTCGTTTATTCGTTGTTGTTGTTGCAAGCAACTTTGTTTATTTAAATTTTTAGTAGGTGGTTTATGTTGCTTTTCCTTTAGGTGAATTGTTTACATTTCATTGCAGTTTATCGTTTCAATAATTGATTAAAATAAACACATGAATATGAACAGAACTTTTGAAAAACAAAAAAAAAAACAAACTTAATTACATTAGTTCAATAGGTTATGCTACGCTACGGAAAAGTATAAGCATTAAAGAAGTTAACAGCTATTTCCTGAGATATTTGATTACCCAATAAAACCTGCTGTTTATATTTTAAAAAATTTAAAAAAAATATATTTAAATTGGTTTAGCAGGCTGTCTACCACCCATTGAAAAAAAGCTTTTGGTCATCGTCTCACCATCTTCTACTGCATCAGCCTTTTTGGTCTATATCAAAGTTATTTTGAAATGATGGTCTCAATTTTAGGTTTAGAAATGAGGGGCTCATATGCGAGCGGTATCATAATTACCTACACGCTTAATAAGTCGTCAGCTGGGTTTGTACCTAAGGTACTAAATGCCTGCTTTTCCAGATTGTTTTAGGTGGTTTTTAGTAGGTATTTCACGCTCTTGATCCTTAAGCAAAGAATGATACAAATTATCGTTTAACTTTTGTAGATCAAGTAATCTGGTGACGGCGATAATATGATTTCCGAAACATGGATTCAGCCATATTTTCATGCTCGGAGCTGGAGGGCTGCCTTTCATTCGCTTGATGTATCCTGTCTAATTCAGTTCTACTCATTGGTGACCATCTCACTCAATGACAGTCTGCAAATCAACGGCCCTAGATTTTGAAAAAAACTAAGTTGTCTTATCAATTTGTGACGTCATAAATTAAAGAATCCTTTTATTTTATAAATATTTACCTATTTTTTCATAACTACACACACCACGTAATGTAATATATTACTTCCTGAATTCTGGAAATTGTTATTTCCGCAATTTGTAATACATAGCAATATCCCAAAATATTTATCAAGCCCACTCTCAATACAACAAACCCATCATGAACCCATCAGCAACGTATTCAAAACACAACATGCTCAAGCTGCATTCGAACATAATGAAAATGAATTCAAACAACTCGAACTTACATTTCACTTTGTTTTGATTCATTTTCTTGTTCATTTCAACAAACAAACAAAATTGCACATGGCGTGCGGCGCATGCCGTTAAACAGCTGATTTTTGTTTACATTTTGCGCGTGATTCTCTGAGAGCGCACAAAATGAATAAAAAAAACTCTACACTTTCGCGTTTGTGAAAACATAAAATTGAATTTTAATTTTGCCACATCAATTTCGTTTGTTCCTTTTTTTCTTTCTCATAATTCATTTTGTACATTTTTCACTTTACACTTTAAAATTGACGCCGCTTATCATTTCGCTTCATTTCACTCTGTGACGTCGCGCTTTAATTTAAAACTTGCTGCTATGCGCTAATCACTGAAAGCTGTCAAACTGTTGTTGTTGGCAAAATGTCTCATCGTTAGCATCGATTGATGTTGTTGTGTTAATGTCTTGAGCGTTAAAAAAAATTATTGTCCTCAATTTTTCGTCACAGTTTAAAAGAAAAATTGCATTACATTTCCATGGTTCTTTTTTTTAGTGTTTTGCCAACATTGTTGCCAACTCATTGGCATTTTCCACTAATTGCGCTGAGTGGAGTTGAGTGCTCTTGATCGCCACTCCATTAAGCCGTAATTCTTATGGTGATTGGTATTTCGCACCTCAATTGATGTTGATGTTGAAAGTTTGATGAAGAAAGTATGTTTGTGGTTGTACTTAATTGAGACGATTTATTTCCATAAAAAACTGACATAACATTAATTGGAACTTAATGGCGGAGAGAGAAATAAACTCTACCATTTGACACCATTAGTTGTCATCCATGACGCGATAGATGACCAGCTTTGTGATTACCAGTTCCTTTGAAACATATTAATTTCGTGACCTTATACTTCCAGTAATATTTATAATCAATCCGTCTGTAGTTCAAAAAATAGTGCACTAGCGGCTGTTTTTCAGTGATATCCATTTCATACCCATTTCGCTACTACACAAAAAACAGGATGACGAAATGAAGGCTAAGAATGTGTCTAAGTATTCTAAAAATTTTCTTAGTGTTAGCGATAGGTCAGAGACTAAACATATCTGGAGTTTTTTGCCTAAGAATCAGAGCATGTTCAGGGTAACCAAGTCAAGCAGAAACAATTCCCGTCTTCTCCATGAAAAATTCTTTTGAGCTTAAATGGTAAAAAATTAAATTTTTTCTGGAGAAAACTTAATTTTTGTTTTGGTCAGCAAGAAGCTGAGAATAACTTCTTTATGACCTTTTGTCTGTTTTGCTCTTTGAGCAAAAATTGTTAATTGAATTCACGAAAATTTTCAAATCGGTCGCTTGGTAAACCTGTCCATGTTCTAAAAGTCAAAATGTGTCGTTAGCTGATTACTTGTGTCAGTATTCTCTCGCGCAAAAGGGGACAGCGCCTCTGGCGCAAACACTTGCGGCAGCATAATGGTGCCCGGCAGATGACAAATTTTTATTAAGAAAATGTTACGATTTTTTCCCGATGCAGGAGGCAACAGATTGGTTTTTCGTACCGGGCGGCATATGTTCAAGGAATTAAGCAAGAAGATAATTAGCAGCCTTGTTCTGTATCGAATTTTCTTCTGTTTTCCTTATTGACCCAGGATGGGACGCCCTCCTTAAACTGTGTTTTTTCCATAAGTCGACTCAAGCGCACATGCAATGATTGACTCACAGGTCCACTTACAGTGGCTCCGCTGGTACTACTTTATATATAATTATCTTTAGGCTTAAAGTTCACACAAGCATATCGCGAGATAATGTTACGCATTTGGCCTCAGCACAGATATCACTCTTGTCAAGCTATTTTAAACCAGCTGTTGTTTCTTTTGATGTGATTTTCGTATCATTTCTGAATACTCGCTATAGCATAGCAACAGACTTTGTTTCGTTCTTGATGCACTATTCAAATGCAAAGCTGACAGATGTCTTCAGCTCAAAGAGCCTTCGTCAGTTTATTGATTTTTTTTTTAACTTTAATAAATATTTACACAATGTTTGAGAAAATATTAAGTTAAACAAATCTTTTTAAGTACAAAATTAAGTTGTTAATGAAGGTTTGTTTATTTCTTTTTAGCTGTGCAAGTTTACAAACAATTTGTCATGTGTTTACTGAAGTTCGATTTTATAGACTTTGTTTAACAAAAAATTAGACAATTTGTTGACAACAACAATAGCAAAAAGTGCTATTAAAGCGCTTTAAAATTGATATAAAGCTATAATCGTACAGCTTTTGAGTTGAACTCTCAAAAAAATAGATATTTTATATGAAAAAGGACCAGTGCAAAAGATTGGAAACTTGGAAAAAACCATGCGCCTAGCCCAAACTTTAGGCTAAATTATAAAATTATGAGAAAAAAGATAGTCCCTCTAACCCCGTTACGTTGTTTGCTGTATGCAAATCAATGAAGTCTAATAGAATCTACTAATCAAATAACCTATAAATTTGAAAATTAGGGTTGAAAGAAGTGATAGTCGGTTAGAACCGACTCCCTTATAACGAAAGCGATTCATTGTGATACCACGGGACAGAAATTTAGTCCCACACCTACGTTTCAGGGCGCATTTAAGACTGTTAAGAGAATGAGCCGCATGTTCCCAAAATTTTTCTTCAAAAATGCAGTTCAAAAGCAGAGGATATGTTTGATAGCTTAAAACCGAATAGTATTTTGCTTATTTACCCTCCTTCGTTTTTGATAAATATTCATTTAATTTTTAAATAAATTTACTATACGTTTTTAAATGCAATTCACAAAACAGTATCCATTTTTATTGCCTTTCACTAGATTTTCCCTCTTTTCAGCACGTTTCAATGAAACCGTGTACAGCTGGCTGCATGTAAACCTCATTGTAGCCATGTAAGCAATAATAATATGTAATTGTTCTGTGAGTTACAAAACCATTGTATCTGTTTATTTTTTGGCGCCATCAATAGTTTGCATTCGATTTTTAACTCATTCGCTATGTACGAGAAGTTTCAAACAAAAAAAAAAAACATCATTTGTTATCCCAAATAGCGCACTTAAAGCAAAATACTTAGACGCTTGTAACTTGTAGATTTAAGTATGTGCTGTGTATTTGTAACTTTAGAATAAATTCTTATGCAACTAGTAAAGAGTATCTTAAGAAGGAAAAAAAGATACTTTGCATACAGTATGGCATGGATATGGATTTTTGTGCTCTTGTTGCATTTTTTATGACTTCCCTTTTATGGTTTATGGCATCCGTTTAATTCACAAATGCGTGTTAAATGTTTTGTTTTCGTTGCTCTTTGATTTAAGTGCATGTTATATAATTTAATTCGAAGTTGTTGTTGCTGTTATGTATGTACATTTTAAGTGCATAATTTGTAGCAATTGAAATTTGAAATATTTTCAAACTCTTTTATTTTGGATTGTTCTCAATAGAGCCTTCAGCGATACCATGCAATTTGTTCTTGTGGCCTTTAACGCATTTACCAGCTAATTTTATTGGAATTTCAAGTGGGTTTTAATGTTGCCAGATATGTGCGTTGCAGCATGATATCACTTTATGTTGTAGATAATTGTAAATTTTTAGATTTTAAGCAGTTGGAAATTAATGCTTTCTTAACCCCGTGATAGTTACTATAAATAATGTATTCTTGTTTTTAATGAACCTTAAGAACAACATATCTGTCTGAATTCGAGGTATTTCGCAAAAAAAAAACCCAATTGCTAAAATCAAACGGCACAAATCAAGTATTTGAAATAAAAAGTAATGAGAACAACAACGTGTTCTCGTATAAACTGCGAGTAGGAAACTTAGCAACTTGGTCGTTGTATCCGCACGTAGCGACTTGCGGAATCATACACAGCTATTGTTAAAATCAGATTTTAACTGATCAACTCTATTAGTGGGCCATCATCTTCTACTATCGATCGAAAGAGTTTGTCTTGCAAAGAGAAAGAGACAAAATCTTGTGCCAAATGCGGTATAACACCTCGTCCTTCACACTTGTGTCAAGACTTAGGTTGACAATAATCCCTGCTCATTGTAAACAGACCTGTTCCTCAATGACGTAAGGTTTCAGGGAGTTGTGCCTTGAAAGCCAAACAGTGTTTTATAAACTGGCTATTAACAGAATGGAAATAGAGCATACGAGAATTAGGTTGAAAGCAATGGACAAAAAACCCAACAATTTATCGAAGCTTAATGTACGAATCTAGGCACAAAGTTTATTTCAGAAAGCGCAATACTATTTTTTTGTTCTCACATACTCTAAGCCTCCAAAATGAATTTTACTCCTTTTTCACCATAGAATAAAACGAAAATGATTTTTAAGCATCTCCAAAAGCACTCTAACCCTATAAAAACATATTTTGGATTTATGTTCTTTAGTACTCATGAATAGTGAAAGGTTAATCATAGATTCTGTGCAGCATCCTCCACTGCAAGGGAAAAGATGAGTAGCCATGCATCATACCATAATGGAATTTGCCAAATGAATTAAATTTTTATAAATGGTGAAACGTCTACTTTTACAAATAATCCTTAAAATGGCTCTTTCACCAAAATTCTCTAAAATTGAAACACATTTCATGTATTGACTTTTGCCTCGTTCAACTTTTATCTTTACATAAAATTCTCAAGTTGATATTGCTGATTTGCTACACATGCGATACTCGCTAGCCTCAACAAAAAAATTTTGCATATAAAAAAAACTTGAATTCTTCAATAGAATTCTCCAACTTATTCTCTCTATGCGCTACTCTCCATTAAGGGATAGTCTACGTTAAGTGAACCTTCACAAAAATTCAATAATAAAATAATAAAAGTTTTTTTAATTTCAATTTAGAAAGTTAGTCTTTTAAGTAGCAGAATTATGATTGCAAGCAGATAAAAATTTTTATATTCACTTGAGTAAATCCTATGGCATTGTATTGTAGTACATTAACTTGATTTCTGTCCCTTGTGTAAGAGTCACAGTCTCACAGACGCATACAATGGAATCACCCTTAATGAATTTCCTTGAAAAATTCGAATTCTCTAATTGAAAATGAACACCAGCAGCACAGCAGCAATCGGAATGTCGTTGTTCATTTTCAGTGCCAACAAAATTTGAGCGCGCACAAAATGAACACAGCATGCACGCGTTTCAAACAAACACCAACACAACTTCACAGCAACTTCTTTTGCCGGCAAAGCAGAACTCATAGACATCACTCGGAAAACAGTTTGCCGCGAACATTGGAATTAATATAACGTGTCATTCGGTGAGGTCGTTTCGGTTTAACGCAATTGCTCCATAAGAAGTGTTGATTCTAACAAGAAACGGTCGGTTGTCGTATCACACGCGCAGTATTTTCATTAATTAAACGAAATTTAAAAAGTATGCGATATCTATATGGACTAAGTTATCGAGATACTTTTGTTTGTGTCATCGAAGCCGCTAAGTGTATTTTGTTTATATAAAAAGAGTGAAAAAAAAAATTTAATTTTTATGACATGTTTTGGTAGAAGGAAAAAATATGGTTCAGTTTTTAATTGATTTACTTTAAACTCAACACACAAGCACTATCTACGAGATAGCGTATCTGTTAGATATAAATTGAAAGCAAAAATTCAATAAATATTTAAAAATGAAAAGCGCTAAGTAAACAATAGTGAAGTGTAGAGTTAAGGGTAATGTGTAAAATACAGCAAATGCATTGATAAGGAATTTAAGGAAAAAAACAAAATTCTGGCTTAGAATTACAAGAAAACGACACAAAAAATTTATTGGTGTCATCGAAAAGACAAACAAATTAACGACCACAATAAAGTTTAATTAAAAGTGAGAGTTAACAACAAAAAATTGTAACGAAAAAGTGGAGTAGCGCGATAATCGAAGACTTCGAAAATATATTAACGAATTATAAGCAAAATTGGGGCAAAACAATCGAAATCGGGGATGTAAGCTTAGAAAAAATCAGAGAAGTCGACACTGATATTCAATGCCAAAAATTTGTTATGAACTATAAGAACACAACACTTAAGCTATAGAAAGATAATTGAAATTCAAAAAAGTTTCAAACCTATGAATAAAATTGACGAAAAAACTTTCTTTCGAAAAATCTGTTGCGAACTATACGTCAAATCAATAAAAAAAACACATTTTTAATATCAAAATATATTTTCACAAACTGAGAAGAAAAACTTAAGTGTATTGAAAGTCAATTCCGAAAATGAATCATAAATAATAAAAGAATTAATCTAAAAAATGTCGGGAACATAATCTCAGCACTTAAAATTTTTGAAAAACTTCAAAAATTAAAAAAAAATATTTTAAATTTGTTCTGAAAAATAAAATAAAACTAAATGTACTTGCAAAATAATGCCCTAAATTACAGTAATCTGAAAAAGAAATGCCACTAGAAAGTAAATTCCTATAAAATTAAAACTGGAAAGAGTTGTTGCGAATTATATGCAACGAGAACTTTCACAAACGAAACATAACGAATAATGTGTCTTCAACAAAAAGCACATAATAAATGCAAGCTATGATAATGAACAATCACAAAATTTCCTACGAAATCTGCGTAAAAATCAATAATTCAGACCAAATAAACCCTAAAAATTAAACTTCCTTTAATTGCCTCGAAAAAAAGACACTCAACAAAAATCACTTTTTCTCAATGCATAGCATCCTTAAGGGGGCTTAAGACAACATCTTCAATAGCATCTATACTGTTTATTGTTTTTGCTCCTCGTTATTGATGAAAAGGAGCTCTTTGCGCAAAATTTTCTTTTTCCCTTCCGATTTCTTTCGTTCAACGACGTCATGTCCTTTTCTTTGTATGTGCGCGTACTTCAAATTCTAAACAATTTTATTGAGGAGCAGTGCACATAAAAAAAAACAGCAAGGCAGGCATCCATAACAAGGATTAACAATGGATTACCTGGTATTATAAAAGGACGAAAGACAACATCATCGGCGTCGCATCGTGCTCTAAGCGCTTGAATTGGAATTTCTTTATTTTTGCCGCTATTTTCTTGGTAAGAGCTCTAAGAATTCTTTACACATTTACCTATCTATAAATAAATAACTTTGCGCAGAACCAAAAACAGAAAATAAAAATTCCTTTAGCAAATTTTATAGTCGTGTGTGATTCATACGCATGTATCCAGGATATATCACATGTTAAGATATTGTGAATGGACTTTTGAGGCCCAACAATTGCACTTTTTTACAATTTGCTTGCATTAACCCATCAATACAGGCTTTTGTTTTGGGCAGATTCAATTCGATTAAATATTTTTCACAGATTGGTATGCTCATCATATTAATGTTGCCTCTATCTCAAGGTATGTCATATACTGATCTTGCTTAGTTCTCTTACAGCATACGGAAACGTTTGAATTCATTAAGCCAGTGATATACCATAGTCTTGAAGGTGCTTAGGGTAGCTCCAGTACAAATGTTGCAGGCAACAGGTTACGAATCAAAAGTTGACAGATATTTTATTCAAAGAATTAAGTAAGAAAATGTTGTTCAGACAGTTTATTAATAAAAAGTCATGCTAGTAAATATTTCGAAATATATTTGATATTCTACAAAGCATAGTTTTGCAGTGTCACAAAGTATTTCATTAAACTGCAAATATTGATGTTGAATTATAATAAAATCGTAAAAGTTGCAACAAATATTGTCCAGCTGATACCATCTATGTAAAATAGAACTTTCAACAATAAAAAAAAAATCGTTATTGTTGTTTCAATGGATATCTTCTGTTAACTGCAGGCTATAAAATGCAAAGTTTGAAATTAAAAAAAACGTTGCTTTGTGATCGAAAACACATAAACTTTTATTCAGAAATTAAAATCTATTCAATCGTGAACAGATTCTTATAAAACATGCTAAAGAGATTTACTTACATTTTTCTGCACTATAAATTTCATAAAAAAATAAATGAGAATATTGTGAAAAAGATTTACCAAGTGACTAAGTAGTTGCAAGTTGAGAAGAAACTTATGATATGAACTGATACAAAGAAAGTTGTAATTCAAGACCAAAATTTAAAGATAACTAAATAGTTTAATCTCTGGAACTGTCCTGAAAAACAGTAGGGTGAAGAGAGTGTGGCAAAAATTTATTTCAAGCACGTAGGAATGTAATTTTTTGATTTGGACAGAATATTTTTTTATACCCTACCATCGGGGTATATTCACTTTGTCAGTCCATTTGTAACGCATAGAAGATTGAAGGTGTAGTAATCTTGTATAAATGTTCTTGATCATCATCACCAACTTAGTTGACTCAGCCATGTCCGTCGGTCGGTCTGTTTGGCTATTTGCCTGTAGATATCCCGATTACGGGATAACCAAGCCAGTTAATTGAATGGAATATGGTATACAGGATATACCGTGCAACATATGTAGCTGGTGAGATTGATTGTACGAAATTGGTTCACGTATACGCCTACTGCCCATAGAGCTATTTAATAAAATGTAACCAAATTTCTCACAAATGCTAGGAGTAGCTTCGAAAAAAGTTGGCGAATTTCGACATGAGAGCGAAGGCACCTCCCAGTCGAACAAACGCTGTACTGAGAGTAATATTTCAAGCAATAGAATACAAATATAAGAAATGAATCGGTCTAGCATCAGACAAAAAGTTGGCGAATTTCGTAAGAAGGGCGTGGCACCTCCGAAACAAGCATAAGTTTCTAAGCATCACACTTTAACCTATTTAAAAAGATATTGACAAATTCAATGTTGTAACGTTTACTCAAACCAGCCACCACGAAGCATAATGAAAGTAATGCGCTTTTAATGGCAGTTGACGAGGAAAAGGATAACAATCTTACAAGTTTTTTTCTTGTTGACCTGTGTAATTTAAGGACTTATTTTAAAAACTTGATAAGCCACAAAATTAAAAAAGCTCATGGTCTTAAAAAATATATGAACTATGTAAACTTATGTTCTAGAACCACCTAAAGTAACCATAAATATATCTTTGTAGTGAAATAAATTGACCTCTGGATCCTTTCACCACAGAATATAGAAATGGAAAAAACTTCAGCACAAAAAATTGTTAAGGATCAGCTTTGAAATCCAGTCGGTTGCAAGACCTGCTTTTTCTAAAATTTTCTAAAGATTTTTTTCAACTAGCGTGCAATTTAATCCATCTTAAAATATGACCTGCGCTTTGTCCCAAAGCGGACTTTTAAATTTTTTACGAAATGACAGGAACCTACTATATAATGCCGGCTGTATTGAAAATTATGCTCCCGTAGTTAACAACCTCAGAAATTTACGCGACGAAGAGCCACATAAATACGACTGGCCCCAACATTTAAAACAAAAAAGTGTCCGACTAAATCGTTCGTAAGAAACGACCAAAAAAATTAGCTGTCAAAAAACTCTGCTGTCTTAGTTGCTATGATTGTCTTTATTGTCATAGCTGTTATTCTAATCAGTATTTTAAGTGTTGCCAGTAGTGACTAAGACAGAGTTTTCCGAACAAATTTGCTTGAACCAATAACTGTAGATGTGTATTGTTACAATAAAAGAGGTCAAAAGAGACCCAAGTACAATTTTTGGCCATCAAATCCAGATTACTTACTGTACGTGACTTGTTGATTTGTAATTTGACATCTCTTGTTTTTACCCATTCTACCGTCAAAGTTTTTTCTAAAGTAATTTTTTTTACTTTAATATTAAACAAATCTTACACATATGTGCGTTACATTAAACAAACTTGCTTCCATCTCTATGTATGGCATGATCTTTTGCTTCCTTAAAGCTGCTACTATTCAAAAGAAAAACAGAAAAAAGTTTTACAATTTCATCGAGAAATCAAAAAATAAAAAAAAATAGAAACTACAAATTTATTTTATTGGCAACCGTTGTAAAGTTAACTAATTGTTGTTGCAGCAATGTTTGTGATGTCTGATGTCTGGTAGCCTTAGGCCAATTTTCGTCTGTTAATAAGAACATAAAAAAATAAAACTCTAGCAAGCAAAGAAAAATGAAAATTCAATAGAAATGATTTAAAAACAATTTTAGAAAAAGGTTAAGGGATAAAAGAGAATATGTCAGAACAGTACACTAAAAACGAAATCAGAACATTATAAGTCTGACATTGAAGAATGCATAGGAAAATTTCAAAGTAGTAGCAAACATTTTTGAGAATTGAAGTGATTTACGCTTGCGTTAAACTTGGTCAAAAATATTCTTTATAACTGATTACATTGATGCTGACTATATAGTCGTGAAACCACGTTCCGCATACACGCAGTAAGCACACAGTGCAAGCAACGCCAAATTATGTTAATGATGAACTTTAGAACGCATTTCTGCTTCACTTCACTTTTATCTGTAGCATGCAGTAGACCCGCGAGAATTCTTTAAGTGGTCACAAATAAACCAACTTATTGTGTCTTGTAGCTAAAGTTGCATTAAAAATACCAACAATGAAAAAACTGAACGTGCAACACATAAATTAGCGCACTATCAATTAGTTTGGCAACATTGGTTGAAAGAAGATGCTGAAAAATAATTGAATTGATACAAAATTTCAATGAAAGAATGAGTGTGTGGAGTTAAACTTGTCTACTACACGTATTGACTCAGGTATGCTAAATGCATTACGTTACGCTGGAAATGGTCAGAAAGAAGTTGAGCGCGAGTTGTTAAAGTTTTTGGCTTGCACCATGCAAAAATGCGCCTCAGATGAAGTCAAAACTGTTAACATAAATATTTTTTTAGGCAATTAAATTGGGTTCAACGAACTTTAAAAGATATAACAAATATTGAAAGAAGAATTTCTTTGAAAAAACATTACAATGGGTGGCCCAAAAAGAATTCTGTATTTTTTTTTGAGCTGAACACGTTATTTGAGAATTGGCAATATTTTTATTTCATTGTGAAACACAAATGTTGCGATTATTAATGGAAAAAATGCGCCTCAAGACTCTGTTGATCTGTTCTTTTGTCAGAATATTTTGTGAGGTGCTCTTGAAATGCCTAAATATTTCCAAAAATTAAAACGAACTTTCCCATTTATTTAAAAGCCAGTCAAAATTGTGACATAAATTTTCGACGATTTATAGAATAACGACTTGTACCATTTTTTCATTCGAGCTATGACTGCATGCTACAATACTTCATGGGTAAAGCACAATAGATATTCAAAAAAATCCTTAAACCATTCTTAAGTAGACAGCACTCTGACTCCAACACAACTCTGTTTTAATTAAGACCAAGACAATAAAAAATAAAAATATTTAATTAACTTAAATTAACATAGAGCTTAATATATTGCAAAATTAGCCTTTCAGTAAATTGAAACGCAATTTCCTGAGTCACTCACCTTTTTGGCATGAAAATTGCCAAATTTACCGATAATTCCAAAGCAAAACACACAGCAAAGGACTTTGAATAAACAAACGCATTAACATAATTGCAGTCAGCCAACCAACTTCACACTATTTTGACAAAATTGTTAGCGCATCCAGAGAAGCGACAGATAGACAGACAATATCCAGCAGCACCTTCAGCATACCATACCATAGCGTACTATAGGTACTATGTACATATGTTCACCTCTTGTGTGGTGTGAAAAAGAACAGAGACAACGATTCTATCTGTTGTCTGGTGCCAGTGAGGGTGTCAACAGGGCATACCAAATGTGTGGGTAAAATTAATATTTATGAGCATCAGTTTTGGTACGGAATTACTGTTGTGGAAGCAAGCGTTTAAGGAAATTAGTTGGAAAAAGAAAAACCTTTTTAAGATGATTAAAAACCAAATACGATAATGACAGAAAGACGAATTTATGAATTATGTGGAAAATTACTTAAAACAAAAAAATAAAAAATTATTTAAAAGTGTAAAGGAAACTAATGATTTTCATGGAAAAGATAATAAATGAGTTATTGTTGCCAACTAAGTATCAATTTATTAGATATAAACTGATTGAATGTGTGTTTTTTAGTAGAATTGATGGAGTTATAGCTACGTATAAGATATTTTGTATATTAATCTATTGAAACTGCCAAATATAAGAAATTCGATTCGATATTTCTACAGCAAGGCTATGCTTAACAAATGTGGGTAAACGCTACCGCAACTCCCTGTTTACACACAGAAATTATTTGTGGAATTTCTTCGAGTTTTTTGGCAGTAATATAAAAACGAAAGCAAACAGTATAGAATTGGTCGTACTCAAAAATTCTTTACCGTTCTATTCGTTTGCTGATGTATATGTGTTAATAAGGAAAAACTGCTTAAAGTCCTATGTATAGTACATGGAATTTCCAAGGCACAAGGAAATTTTAATTCACAAAAGGGAGTTGACAAAAATTTCTTTCACATAATTTCTGTGTGTAAGCCTGGACTAATACAGTACGAGTCAAGCAACAGGTAAAGCAAAATAAAAACCAGAGTCAAGACGAGATAAATTTCAACTAAAAAATATTTGAAGAAAGTTATCTTTACAGTTAAGGCACACTGTAAAATGAAGATAAAATCGGAAAAGCATATAACATAATATTAAATTTCATATTATAAAATTTCATATTTATTATTTCTTCTTTTATTTTGAAGTTGAGTCAAAGTGGCTTCCCTTCTGAAATGATTTTGCATACGATTTATAACATAAATTAACCCAAAGACTATTAAATAAATTACAGCTGTCCATTAAAAGCAACAGCATAAAATTAGTCAAAGAAATTTTACAACATTTTTATGACACTAAAAAGTATTGTGCTTATCCGCCGCAGCTATAGATAAAAAAAAATTAATAAAATAAATTTAGTAAAAAAATGCAGAATTTTACGATGCTTTTTATACCATAACTAAATATTAAGCAGTCACTTATAAGGTGGGTCTAACTCTTTTTGTTTACTGAAAACATTAATTTTTACAACCTTTATTGTTTTTAATGTATACTGCATATAATTTGTATTGAAAAAAAAACTAAAAAATCCTTAAAAAGTGAGTGATTTTTGTCGAAGCGTTTCATTATCAGCACCCATAAAAATATCGTAAAAAAAGTGTTTGTAGTTTGTATCTACGTGTGGCATAAATACCTTAGTTCGTTTTTTCCACATTCTTCAGCCAAACACTGCTGCCAAAACTAATAAATAAACATGTCTGTCGATGTATCCATCTACCTAGCTAGATGTTTTCTCTGTCGGTTGATTTTGCCAGCTAATGTTTCCTGGTTTCCTTAAAGTCTGCTGCGTGTTGTAATTTATTTGCCACTACCGTTTAACTGCTGGTTTATATTTGTCTTGTGGTTAATTTCTGATGTTTTTTCTTTTGCTTTTTGGATTTTTGTTTTCATGGTTTTTGGTCGCGTGTCAATCATTTCATCAAAATCAAAACAAAAGTCAAAATTTGTCGGAAATCAGTTAAGCTACATATTACAGCCACAGTTGGCAGATACAAGCAGCATATATGTAGTTTTTTTTGGAGTAAATAAATCTGCTTGTGTCTTCTTTAGACAGTAGTTTGTTATTTTTGGTTACTTAAACAACGAAATAAAATTGAAGTTTTGATGGATATGCGGTTTTTAAAGAAAATTTCAAAAACTTTCACAAATTCAGTTCACCAGTAAACAAAATTTCCAAAAACTTGCACATACCAACCTTGATTTTAAGACAACTATGCTATAAATCTGTTCAAATATTTATCCACTCTAGCAAATATACTCGAGTGTAATATTTTAAAATTTTAACAACGTTTTTAATATGAAATGACAAAGTTTTTTTTTATGTTAATATTTTATTTAAACAGCAATTAAATCGTTTATTTTTTTGTTCAGTTTTTAAATGCTGCAAATACCTTCAAGTGGTTGGATAGGTAGATACGCATCTTTAAAAATTCACAACGCATACAATTTACAAATTTTATGGGTGTCATCGTTGATGTCGCCTTATTTGTTTTATGTTGTTGTTTCGTTGTTTGACAACAACATCATATGTTTGCCAATAAAAATTTATTGTTGTTTCATCAATATGACGTATGAACGATCGTGCGTTTCGTATGATCAGTGTGATAGTTAGGGAGCCGGAGAATATATTAAGCATATGACTTTATCGTCATTGGTATTGATATGCTATGTAGTTCACATTTATGCGAATTAGAAAAACTAAAGGTTAAGTGAAGATAGCGCCGCTTTATTTTTAAAGATTTTCGAAGTTGCAAAAAAAAAAAAACTCCAATAAACTATTTCATCGCGTCTGCCTCTAATATACTGTGTTAAGGGCATACATAGTATATCTTATGAAAATACAAAAGGCAGACGTCCACACTACCGCTGTTTTAATTACAAATAACAAAAAAAATGCTTTGACAAAATGCTGTCCGATTGGGCGTGGAATTCCTCATACACGCAACCAGAAAAACAAATAAAAAAAATTATGTAAGTGACCGAAAAAATAAAATAGTAAATTTTGGATACTAAAAATATTAGTTTTATATATATCTATACTTAATAAAATGAACTGTATGTGTTCAAAGACGTCTGCCTTCAAAAAAGCAGCGCTGGAATCGTCTATCTTCTCTGTTTTTATGGTTTTTATAAGAAGAGAAGCCAGTCATTTTGAAAATATTTGCAATATTATGTTTTTTAAATACAGTAATAAATAAACAAGTGGCAGAGGTTGTTTTTCTTGTTTTTTATGATACCATCTTAATAATAATCGAGATCTGCCTGACAATGAAATGACATAAGATTGCTTGTGTCACAAAATTTGAAAAAAACTTAGCTACCCTAAAATGCACCAATAGAAACGTCTGTTTTTGTGCTTAGACACATTTTGTAATATAAAAGGCAGACGAGATGAAATTGTTTACGGAAAAATTTTTTGTTGTTTCGAAAGGCTCGTTCGTAGTATTTATATTACTTAGATCTTCATGAACTCCAAGTTCTGCTACACGATAAAATCATGTACAAATTAAGGCCACCGGCTCCCTAACTGTGCCGCTTCTTCATATTTGTCAGATTTCTTAGCATTTGCATGGGAAATGTTCAAGTTGACGTTGTTAATGTCATACTGATAATTGCGTAAATGTATGTTGAATGAATTCTTATTTATTAAGTAAATACATACGTTGTGTTTTTGACGCCATAAATATTAATTCCGGATAAGAGAAAATTTGCAAAATTTGCATTTGGCTTCAATCGATAGTAAAACCATTAGAGACTTGAGATTAAGTAATTTTTTTATTGTGAAGTTAAAGTTTCATCCACATTTATTTAACATTCGGCCTAATAATATGCAGCAGAGTAATTTTTATGATTTTTATATCTCGTCGTGTTACGATTACGAAATCAAAATGCTTGAAATTTATAAAGCAAATTTTTGATTTGTTTTAGAAATATATTTGCACATAAGTCTCTTAAAAGACTTTGGTTATTGTCTACAATAATCAAAGAAAATCGAATTTCTGCCAGCTGGTCACCCTTTAAGCAAGCTCAACAACACATTATTTCTTTGGAAAAGTTTCTGCAACTTGTATTTTATTTAACAATAAATCTTTACGCTGCACTATTAACCAACATCAGTGAATGAAATGAAAAAATCTCTGCAACAAACAACTGCAAACAAAAAAAATTTCAACCATTCGTCAGAAAATGTGGACGTTGCACATTAAACTGCGGTTTCCAATTACAAGTTGCAACCGGCAACCAGTAACTACTGCAGTAATAATAAAAGACTGATATTTGAAGCAAAAAAAAAACATAGAACTCAAAAAAATTTAAGATATTGTAGATTACAAAAAACCCACCCAGAAACGCAACAAGCTGCAGCTAAATAGCAAAAGCTGCACGCAGTATATGATAGAGCAACATTTCCACACGTGTGATTTGTTTACCAGCAGCAATAACACCAACGCACACTAACGTATAAAACTACGAAAAAAAACAACATTGTGGTTAAAACAAAGTAAATGAGAACCGAGTTGGGAATTATAAACATTAGGCGCACAAAGTTTAACACAGTATATACATAGGAAACTTTATGAGATCATTTGTAACAACTTTAAATGCTTCTCCATTTCAAACAAAAGAAGGTAAATTTTCTTTCTTCATTCAAACTAATTAGGGTACAATTTAACTGTGGCAAATTGGCAGCGGCAACTAACTGCCGTGGCCAGACAACTTGACTTGATGGAGAGCCCCTATGTCAGGCAGAGTAGCAATGAGTTCAAAACAATAGTTGCGCTTATTAGTGTTGCTGACATTTTCCCCAGTGATATGTAGAAAGTTCGTAAAACCTTATTGTGGCATAAGAACGACTTTTTGTGCCTCAAAGTTTTTTCACTTATCTCTTCGATATCACTCTTTCTTATGCTGGCATTCATCTAAAGCAAAAAGGGAAATTTATCAAAGGTATATTCCCAAACTTATACCTTTGTGCAAAGTATTTTGTCAGTTATGGATGTGGCAGCGTGCTAGTGTTGACTTTCCCTTTTGTTGTGTTGGTAAATTATCGAACACATTATCTGCTTACCCATCCGTCACATTGCCCTAAGTTTGTAACTTGTCTTACCTATAATGTGAAATTTTGGAAAATTCTTTATATTTTCTTGTTTGAAAATTTCAGTTGCTAATACTTTGATGGATTACTATAATCAGTTATTTTTTGAGGTCAACACTAAGGGTTGCTAGGCAAATCAAAAATTAGCTTACATTCATAAGGAGTAATATTGTGACGCTGCATAGTTCTTAAATGTATGCCTAGTAGCTATGTATTTATTACAACTTCAATCACAGAACTTTGCTGCAGGTAAACACATACTTTTGGGTGTATAAAAATTGGAACTTTGTTCACTTCGCAAAATGATTCACAATTTTTAACAAAATTATTCACACACTTTAACACAAATTTAACTTTTAGGAACTTTTATTTCAAACGCAGTGTAAGCTCAAAAACATAAAAAATAATTCTGAACTTTGTATGTATGTATGTGTTCTGCTAGCAAGCACTTTCATTTCATAACAGTTAATTGCATCCCAGGAATGTTCCACAAAAGTATATTTGCAACACTCGTTTGTTAACTTTGTTGCTTATTAATCTGCAGATATATCCTTAATTTTAGCTAAACTAACTTATTTTCCGAATTTCCAAATAAACACCATAAGAAGAACCAAAAAATGCATATCCCTCAAGTTTTCTAATACAGTGCTCCTGATGTCACTATACCTTACCACTTCTGTGCTTGTACTTAATAATGGTGAGAATATTCTTCTACGGTTTGATTAAACTGACTTGTTCAAATCATCAGCAGTAGTTTATATAAGTACACCAATACCTCGCTTTGCGTCGTTTCGTTTTGCGTTTTTTCGAAGTTGCGTCGCTGTTGAATTAGTACTAATTTTCACTGTGCGTCGTTAGATTTTCGAAGTTCCGTTGTTTTGGGTTCGAGTCTTTAATTTTTTTTTTAATTTTTTGAATTTTTTTTTTTCTAAAAGATGGCACGACTTTTGTTTCTAATTGCGCCATGCCATCAAAACTCGGGGATTCCCTTTATAAATGAAAATCAACGCAATTTTAATACAGTTTTATTTTCACTTTGTTTTGCTAATTTTAGAGTTCAGTTTCAATTACGTGTGTTGTGCTTTTTTTAAAAGAGAATAATAAATTTTATAAATTAATTGAATTTTTTATTTTGTTTTGATTGAATTTGTTTTTTTTTTGTTTTTTGTATGTATGTAATAAAATTTAATATTATTTTTGTTTTTTAAATGTTTACTTTGTTCAATTTTATTTTTAAAAAGTAGTATTTTCGTAACCCTGGAACCTATCTTCGATCTTTACATGGTTTGCTATAGAAAATCATAATTCACTTTGCGTCGTTTCAATTTGCGTCGTGTTTTTTTGGAACGTAACCACGACGCAAAGTGAGGTATTGGTGTAGTTATGTCATTCATATTAAAGAGTAAAATAGAACAATCAAGTTGCCTGAATAATATTTAGTCTTTCTGAGAAAAGTAACCAATCGCTTAAGATATCTAGGCATGTAGCACCACAAGCTCTAGAGACGGTGCCACCACTGCTCAAAAACACTTAATTTTACTATTTCAAAGTTAGTCAATGGTGTAACATGAAATGTATTGAAAACACTAAGCAAAAAATATGCAGTAGCTTGTCATTTCAACTCGGAATATATATGCTCTGGAGTCAATTTGAAACCAGATTACTTTAACCGATCTGATTAAAAATTTATGGTTTTCTGGTTTTCCTATAACCAGACGCATAGTTAATGAAATGAGTCTAATTTTCTCGCAGTTTAGTGGGCTTTCAAGATCTATTGACCCGCGAAACAACTCATAATCCACCTAAAAATCTATCTAATGGTTAACAAAGCCGCCATAACTGATATGGGCTGAAAATTGTAAGTACATATATGAAAAGGAATTAAGTATGAAATTAAATTTCTCAACGTGACCTCAGCTAAGAGTTTACTTGATTTAATTTTATTTAAATATTCTTAATTAAAGAAACTTAATTTGTAAATATCTTCAAAAATACTCGTAGTAAGCAATTTTATAGCTTTACCACAGCAATAAATTCCAGCAAACACTTGTTGTTTCGCCAAGTGTGGATTTTGTGGTAACTACTCAAGGGTGTAACTTAATTCTATGAAAAAGCATAAAAAGTCACGTCGAGGCATAAGGAAAGTTAACTAAGTAGTTCAGGGTTATTTTATGTTTAAAGTTTTATTGTTATTACCAAGGCGACAGCAGTGAGTAAAAATACAGAGTAATAGTGGGTGTTGGGATTAAACATGATACTGTAACCCATTTTCATGTGGTAAATTTTTGCATCGAAAATATTTTTAGTTTGTTGCGTAAACTTTACTAAAGTTTGAAAGTGGAACATATTCCAAGTCAACTCAAGAGATGGGAGAAAACATAGGTATTAATGTAGATATTTTCTTTTACATTGAAAACAATAAATTTTATTTTAAAGTAGTTGCTCTAAAATAGATGCTGAAAAGTTTTTAAAATATTTTTACTATTGTACTTTGTTATTTTTGAAATTTATTTTAAATGCAAAAATTTTCTGACTCAAGTAAATTTATGGAAAATTCTTGGAACTCTTTGATTTCAGTTTTATTTCTTTTCGAAGTTCTCTAAAATAACATTCCGTTTACTGCTAAAAGTTCAAAATAGTTGAAAAATATGTTGCAAATTACATAGGAATTAAAATGCCCTCAAGGAAATTCTTTTATCTCTTTGTAGAAAGGGAACTTTGTGTTTGAATCATATACTGTTTCCGTTAGTATGATGGTTTTTGTTATTTTTGTTGTTGTTATTGCTGCTGTTTTTGTTGTTGCTGTTGTTGTTATTTTTGTTGTTGTTGCTGTTGCAGTCAAGTTTGTTGACTCGCATGTGGCACCAGCTGACAGACTACAAGCCAACTGTGAAGACTGACTGACTGAGGTTACCTTTGAAATGTTGCACATCTGTTGTGCCTGGCAGTTGAGAGATTTTATTCAAAAAATCCAATTGTTGTTACACAGTGAATCAATCGTCGCCAGAGAGTTATTTTTTTCACTATTTCGTCACTTTTGCGTTGGGATTGAAAAGTTTTCGCGAAATTGACAGTGACGACACACTTTACAACGAACGTTAACTGTATTACAAAAAAAAATGTCTATCGACCAGTTCCTACGCCATACCAACTGAAGTCAAATTCGATAATCCCAAAACTATGTCCCTTGCGTTTAGATAGGGGCTGACGCTCGAGTGGCAGACGCAGAGGAAGTTACTCGTAAGTTCAGCATAAATAAAAATTTCTCATTAAAGGTGTTCAACAAAGTGTTGTACAAAGAACTTTTGTAATTTTATATGTGGCAGACGTTTTCCACAAAAATATTGGTATAAAAGACAAAAATTAAGATGTCGGCCGGTATTTCGGTAGTATTCATGGTTTTCCAAAAATGTGAAAAAATTTTCACTTATTTTTGACTATATAAGAAAACTCTGTTAAATTTTTCTTTCGAAATAACATAAATTTTTAAATACTCATCTTGAAAGTGTAAATACTTTTCTATAATAAATTTCAACACGGCTGTCGTAAACATCACTTGCTTTGCGAGATCATACGAAAGTCTGCCTATACGAAGAATGGTACAATAAGTTATAGAAAAATACTATTTTGTAGATGCCGACATTTTTTCAAAAACCTTCTTAAAGAGATAATTTTAAAATCTTAAAGGCGTTCCTAATAGAAAAAAAAGGTTTTTTACCAAAAATATCTAAGGGAGACGTTTATTCCTATAAATTTAAAAAGCAGACCATGCTTTTATTGGGGCAGCCATATTTATTTTAAAGGCAGACGAAATAATCACTATGGCAGTCAAGTCAATAGTAAGAACTAGTTTTAATGCAAAATACATATTAACCTAAGAACTTTTAACGTTTTGATGAGGCAGATTTTAAAATTATTTCGAGATAGTCAAGTCAGACGGTCACGTTACTCTTTAAAGCATTGCAGGTCTAAATTTTCACTGTGACAACGATTAAGCTAATCCTTAATATTTTCAAACCATATTTTTAAAGTAGCAGACAAGTAGTTTAATATTTTTAGAAGCAGTCTTTTCTTACAAAGCAATTGTTGTCTAAGTTCTAACATTGTTCAAAGCAGACCATATTTTCAGTGTTTCGGTTGCATTAATTTTAAAATATTTGGCGTAAGTCTTACATATGACTGTTGCATTGATTTCAAGATTTTCAAAAGAAGACATTGTCAATGTTGCAGACGTTATAATTCTGAATGAGTTTGTCATAGAGATAGTGTTTATGAAGTCTGCCGCATTTGGAACCAAACTGCATTCAATCAATTAAAGAAAAGTTAATAAATGAACAAAATTCTCAAGGAAATATTAAAAAATATTCTTACAATATTTTCCGAACTCATAATCATTTACAGTACACTGTGCATTGTTGCAAACAGACCACAGTAAGGGCGTTAAGTAGACGTTCAGTCTGTTGGTTAGTTGACTGGTTGGATGGATGGATTGTGGCTCATTTGGAATTTATGAGAAAAATCCGTCATGTAAATTGCAAACGAAACAAAAATAATATTAAACAACACTGAGGCAGAGCCAGAATCTCCATAAAACAATTGACGACTGTTGGCAACACTGTCAAGTGAATCAGATTGTTGTGTGTGGTATCATGCCTCGGTTTCGAAGGCAAAATTATCATCAACACCATCATCAGTACAATCATCAGCATCAGTGACGTTGGTATTCCCGTACATGCTCGTCATCAGCAGCATTAAAACTCATATGCACACAGGACAAAATATGCTAAAAGCAAACTCGAGGGGCGTGGCAATCCATGACTTGGGATTTAAGGTTGAGCATGAATGCGCGTGTAAATTTTGCATTAAGCGCTGGTATCAGTATGAGCGTCGGTGCATAGTAGCTGAGGGAGTGAGGTTGAAGCGGTAGTTGGTGATGGTGTTGATGTTGATGTTGCTGTTGGCATTCTGCTGCACTTAATGCAAAGGAAGCGCTTAAGTGTAATGAATTTAATGGAGGATGTAATGAGACAATGACCTCATTTAGTGGACAGAGATTTGATATGGGGGGGCTAAAATGAGAAGGAGTGGTGCATGAATCAAAGAAACTGATTGTTTTCCAAAAAGGAAACGTTTATTTCATTTGCTTGCGAGTATTCAAGGAAATGAAGAATATTTACAAACAACTTTTAATCAGCGAGTGAAAATAAAATATATAAATGAATAAAGTTTTTCTGGTCTTTGGAATATTATACACAATCGTTGCACCAATATAAAGCACATTACAACGCAAAAAATTTTAGTTTTAATCTCTTAAGTTAAACCTAAATAGTTGCCAAACTTTTTGAGTTCCAAATATTTTATGCTGAGTATGATTTTGACCCCTAGAAAAAGCTTTTAATTATCATATCATATAATTTCATATTTCTAAGTCTATTTTATTTAAAAAATAATTTATGTTAATTAACTGTTAGTTTTCAGCAATAATTGCGAAACTAACAGAGCATTGCTTTTCTTTCAAGCACAAATTTATTCTTGAAGACATATCCTCCAAAACCCAGCATGCCATTTATATTCTCCTCTAATTATGTACAACTTATTCATTAAAAAATTTTTTCATAATGGCAATTTCACCAACTCATACAAAATTTAACAAGTGTAACCATTCTACAACCTTGAGCACCTCCTTTACGCCTACAATGTTCATTATCCCTTCGAGCGTTAAGGTAACATAATCTTTATTTTGCTGCTGTAACTCAGCTATTCGCGCTCATTCCTATTATAAATCTAAACTAAAGCATATCCTGCTGTTCCCTGCTCGAATACCACCATGGTTATATCTATATATACTATGGGACAAAATCGATACTAAATAGCTGAAAAAGAAATATTTTCTTACATTATGGAAATAAGCTTATTCCAGCTCACAACTGACAATTCAACCGCTTTAAAAGTAAAATCTTGCCCTAGTTCTATCAACTCCCGTGGAAAACCAACTTACTTGCAAAGTACTTCATAAAATTTTTCCTCAGTAGAAAAATATTAAGCTATCGCATTTTTCACAAAATTAGCTTGTCCCGCTTTATTGTGAAAGAAACTACCTTATAGAAACTAATCAAGAGACAAGTTTGTACTACTTACAATAAAGGAACTAGTTGGTTTAATGAAGTGATAGATGAGAACCCTTCAAGGCAAGAGCTTATTTAACCACAAAATATACCTCATACAAATAACTCAGAAAGAATTTCTTGTACATATCCTCAAGCAAAGAAGAATGAACTTAAAAATCGAAGGAGTTTAGCAACTTAACATAAGATCCTTAAAAATTTAAGCTTCTGTTATATTAAATTATTCTAATTTAAATATCAAAATTAAAATTTTTTTAGTAATAAGCTTTCAAATTGAATTTAAGTTTTAAGGGAATAGCTAAAAAGTTTGATAATAGTAATAGCTATAATTTCTTATACTATTATTATCCTTTAGTCTATCTGTTTTCATACACTTCGGTTGGATGAGAGGACTTGTTTTTGGTAACCATTTTAATACTACTCAATAGACGACAATAAAGTTGTCTATGTATCAATTTTTAATACATAACAAAACAATTACCCAAAAAAAATTTCGCCAACAATTTATTTTGTCCCACTGTCAAAACATTTTGTCACATTGTATGTGTAAGCAAGCAAAATTTGACATGGGATAGCAGCTTTATACTATGTACGAATGTGCAATAACAACAACAACAACTACAGCAACATCGTCGTCATCGTTAACAAGCAGCAAAACACTTGAACGTATGCTGACCCACCTACACTTGTCATTTCATCTATGACTCCTCAACAGAAACGCAAGCAAGCAAGGATTTTTGCTTTTTACTGTTGCTGCTGCTGCTGCTGCTGTTGTTGCTCTGCTGCCACTTGAGACTTGAGCTTGCTGCTTGAGCGCTAAGGCTGTGGGAAATTTGTTCTGCTGTTGTTGCTTAACCCATAGTTGTAAGGATTCCAACAGGATACAAAATTTCATCGAATATGTTTGTGGTTGTATTCTTGTGTGCCACTGTTTGATTACGTGTGAATGCGTGTGTTTTTGTGAGTAGAGGAGGTTGGGTGCTTAAAATAATTAAATATGCAAGCTAAGGTTGAAGTTTCAAGAAAAGAATTTCCTTTTCGTTTCTTTACTTTTTTGTTTTACTTTTATTTTTAATTTTGCTTGTGGGTTTTTGGTTTTCTCCAAAGGGTTAAGAATTTTTTGAAGTTCTTGCTGAAAGTTTTATATTTAATGTGGTTTTCACGTGTTGCCATGTTACAACTACATATTTTTCAGTGATGTCTTTAAACTTGTCTAAGGTTGAGTTTGTTTTATGAACTTTAAAATAAATTCAGTAAAATATAAACTTTTGTTTTCGAACTGCACATGATAGATAACTTAGATTAGGCGAAAATTAAATCCGTAGTAGTAAATCAAAAACCGCCACAAATAAACTTTCGAGTTATGGGCAAAATTAGAAAAAGTTCCGTAAGAAATGTATAGCAATTTTGCTTTTCTTTATATGAAAAAAAACATTGTGTTTTGAGTCAATTTTCGTTCTAGTTCTGGTGTTATGGATATTTTGTATGGGAAATATTCTCAAAATTAGTACATCTAAATGAGATATCAAATTTTTCGTGAATAGTTTTGGTCTTATTTCAGTTAAACCTAAAAACTTAAATTTAAACAAATGCTGCATAATAAACCCCATCTCTTTAACTGCGAATTTTCATTGTTATAATCTTCTACCCACTACCAATACATTCTGTTCAGTGCCGCAAAGCCAGACATGTAGCAATACATTTTTTATTACAAAACTTTCACTCGTATCGTGAGTGACGTAAAGTGCTGCCATAGAGGACGAACTTCAGGACCATGCAGCACACAATAGATTAAAAATTTCCCAATGTATGGTAGGAGAGGAAAAAGCAAATTTCACGTTTAATTTCAAGCGAACAATCAAACAAAGAAGAAATTTCTAAATTTAACAATACAAACGGGCGCAAAAAAAAACATACCTCCCGCATATGGGAAAAAATTATCCCCTAAATGGTTATATGTAGGTTTTTTTTGTAACTCAACAGTTTGCATTTGTTATCTATTGAGTGGACAAAAAATGGAAAAAAAGAACTTGCAAAGGTTTGATGACTACCGTACTGAATACCAGGAGGCGACTTTGTGCTAACAAAGCGCCAATTCTCTGCTATAGTACATGATGCTCCAGTATATTCACAAATGAAAGCAAAACAAATATCCGTATATGTTGACCGGCAACGACAAAATCAAATTGTTATGCGGCAAATGGAGATACAGAAAAGTATTGTAAATCGTAATCCAAACAGCAGGACATCACTCGCCGTTAAGCCGCCATTTTTCATTTATTTCGAAGAATCATCATAGTCTCGTGCTGTAAAAATACAGCGGGCGACTTGCAAATCTACGTGGTATTGTAGATGCGTACGATTTAGTTGCTAAAGCCATCGAGCGCAAAATTGAAACTGACTTGAAATTGAGGGATTTTCTAGGAAAAAGGATATAGATATGTATAACTGGAAATGTGGGAAACTTTTGTTTGTTTTGTGTAAATTTTCTATTATTTCAATCGTTTTTTTTTTCAGGAATTTCAATTATTTTTGTAACATGTTTACAAACACCTTCCATCATATTGGTTGTTTACACTACCAAACACTTCCGCCTAAAAATTCGCCACATAAAAGCATTTTGACGCCCATCAAAAACTTTGCAAAAATGGGCGACGACGACACAATTTTAACGCCAACTTCTGAAACTTTTGTTCTCCATTTTTTTATTAACATTTCAAATGTTCATGTGTATTTGTGACATTTGCAAAGGATTTAAAGCTTGCTGCTGTTTTTCTTTCCCTTATTTTTAGCATCTGTGTTGTTTTTAATGCGATGTGTGTGGATTTTTGATCTTTCTTTTAACGCAAACAATAGCGTATATTGAAATCCTTTTGGATTAATTTTAGGTCAACCAAAGCTTTTAAGGGAAAATTGAAAATAGCTTTTTAAGGTTTGATGCCAAGAACTTGATGTGAACTTTGGCATTTGTTACAATGAATTATGGGGCCAAAAGATATTTTTAAGCCTGATTCAGATTTCAAATTATGATGGGAAAGTATGCAAACTTAAGAAACTTAGCTATAATTCTACAGATAATTTTCACATTTTCAGGCTCTAAAAAATCTTTCAAGCCATAAAAAATTGATTTCCTTCAATTGCGAAAAATAATTGTTTCCTTTCTAGGCTGCAAAAAATAATCATTTCATCAACTTCAATCAAACTCATTGATCAGTTGGTTTGTGCGCGTGCAGCGCAAGTTAGCGATCATGCACAATTTATTAACCGCTCGAAGTAGCCGAGTCTTTTTAAGTTTTTAAATGATTTTAATCGACATTCATTAAAGTATTAATCAAAATCAATAAATCTTGAGCAACATGTTTTCAGAGCCCAATGCATGCGGTGAACTATAGTGATCTTACACGTCGTTCTCATTGTGGTCTTTAAACTGAAGGGGAGCATGCTTGATTTGATTGATTTTTTTGACGCTTTGCTGGCACACTCATCTATTTCAGGTGCACTTTTTCGACGTCAAGTGTTGATTTTTATATTTTTTTCAATGGATCTACTCCTCACTTTAAAACTTGTAAGCGCTTTGATCGCTACGTTTCGCTTTTACAAGTTGCAGCCAACTGTCAAACGCTTGAAGGCGCCATTTATTTGACAATTGCCAGCGAGGCACGCGAGCTGTTTAATAAATTAGCAATAATCTTTCTTTTAATTTACGCTTCGCTGGTGACAGTTATGGAACAGCGAGTTTGCGATCGTTAATTTTTTTTTTCTTTAAAGATTATAATTATTTTTCTTTTAAAAGTAACGAAATTGTTTTAACAGTAATTTGTACGTGATTTATTGTGCCAATTTGAAAAATATCTACTTCTGCATGAGTGGTAAGCGAGTGGAACTTCATAATTTTTTTATATTATAACTTCGCAAGAACTTCATTAACTACTCATGAACTCATGACAGTAGACGTCATCAAGAGTAGAATATGAAACCAAGTGATACTCCGCTAATTGAGTGCTTTGTGTATGCAAACTAACACACAGCATTAAGTTCATTGAAATTGTACGCCCGCTGACATAAGCACTAATTGAAAGTAGACAAAACATGGTTTCAATTTTACAATTTAAATTGGAGTTCTTAAGCAAACTGCATTTATGTATATCGCATCAAGCTTTGTAAAAGGAGATGTTTATAGTTTTTAGAAGTAACGTCATTCCATTAGGCAATGAAAACTTTCGATAAATTCTATATGTATAGTACATTTATATATTTCGAATAAATAATGCCTTCTAATACTGTACTTTAAGAAAACAAAGAATAGTTTCAGAGCTTCGTATACAAAACATAGACTGAGCTCTGGTTTTAAGGAAATAGTATTTATTATTTATTTTGCTCATATCAATGAATAGAAGGCAATGTAACAAAATTTGAAAACGTGTATGCAAAGTCGTAATAAATCAAACAGCCCAAACTCATCACACACTGTCGAAACTGTTACTGTCTGTTCACAAATATTCTTAGAGGAACATGAGACTTTTAGCAGCACTGTATTATAGAGGTGACTCCAAAAAGCGTTAAAATTAATGCAATATAGAATTTTATATTTTTACGCAATCTAATGAACTTACGACAAATTGGGAAATATCATCGTCCAACTTACTTGTCGTCCTTCTTTTTGTCGTCAAACTTTTTCGTCACTTAACTTCTTCGTCGTCCATCTGTTTCACCTTCAACTTTTTTTGTTGTAAGACTTTTGAGTCGATCGACTTTTTTGTTAGCTGACTTATGTTTTTCAATTTTCACGTCGTCTGACTTTTTCTTGCTTTTTTGTCATCCAACTTTATTGCTGTCCGATTATTTTGTCATTCAACTTTCTGTGTTTCAACTTTTTCGTAATCAAAAATTTTTGATCTAAAATTTTCTTATCTTTCAACTTTTATGCTGTGCAACATTTTGCCGTCCAACTTTTTGTCGTCCAACAGTTTTATCGTCCAATTTTATTGTTGCCCAATTCTTTAGTCATTCAACTTTTTGTGTTTCAATTTTTTTGTGTTAGAAATTTTTTGTTGTCCAATTTTCTTTGTCGTTCAACTTCTTTGTGGTTGAAAATTTTTCGTGTAACTTTTTGTCGCGCAACTTTTTTTGATGTGCAATTATTTATTTGACATTTGGAGAAAGAAAAATTCGATGTTTTCAGAACTCTTGAAATAAAGTTTTAACTTTTCATCAACTCTGTTGGAGATTTTCTGTAGTATTGCAATATGTTTGCCATTATTTTATAGATTGGCAATATAGAATTCTAGTAGTTGTTAGTATGTTTGTTATGCAATTGATGTTGTAGATGTATTCAATACTTTATTGAGGTTTTTCTAAGCATAATATTCATAGTCTAAGCACATAAGTTCACAAAGAATAATTAATCTGCCCTAAATAAAAAATAATAGATAATTTTCTAAAAGTAAAAATGCAACTGAAGTAACTCTCTAAAAAAAAGTAGTGTTTTCAAAACAATATTCTCGAAAAGAATGCCTTTCAATTAAACTTTCGACTTGTTTGATTAGAAACTTTGGAACACGAACCGAAGCTTTAAAAAATATGCGACTCAATGCAGCAACCTCGAAATATTTGTTGGATAGGGCGCTTACTGGGAACATACGTTATATATCTTTATTTCTCTGGCAAAAAGGTAAAACAGGTTAAGCTGACTTCATACAAATGCAGAAAAACTCCCCAATTTCCCATTAGTTTTAGGTGAACATATCTCTTTCGTTTTTAAACGTTAGGTCGCCCAAATTGCAAAGTAAATTTGAAAAGTTCAGCTTAACTCCGACATTTTTTCCTTATTCAAAACGATTTTGAAACAAGAATTCGCTACAAAGAAAGTCTCTGTAAATTGTTGGCTATAATTTATACATTTTCAATTGTAAGCGATTTTTTTATTTTTAGCAAAGATATTGCTGAGCGATTTAATTGGAGGAAAGGCATTTTTCATGGAACAACTAAATTTCAATTTAACTTATATATTTTCAAGCTAATTTGCTTACCATTCTTTCAATGTAAATTTATAGTGCGAAATTTTTGCAAGCCGCAATAGATACATAGCTTTATCTTCATGTTTATACATTTTATGCGATCTTGGTATAATTTAGATTAATTGCCTTTTAACTGCTTTCATACATTGCTTTCTTCTTTGCCAATCTTATGACAACGCTTAGAAGCAATACGTTATGATATATAATATGGTCAGTAAACAAATAAAATAGAACCAAAATTTTAATGTTGAAGACCACCCATGCGTTATGTCTACGACTGCTCTTTTTAATATCTCTATTAATTTATTTATCTAATAATATTTATATTATGCATGAGAATTAGGAAACTTTTCATTATTTATTATATGGTATTATATTTTGTTTTTCTGTTTATACAGCTCATAATGTTTTTAATTTTATCGATAAGCTTCGTTTACGTTGCATTTAAAAATGTGGCGCCAGCATTGAATATCGTTTGTCTTATGCATTTTTTGTCTTCATTTTATAATGGAAATCACAGTATGTTGATTTACTGTAAAGACTTAAATATGTCGTATTATTTTGTTCACTAACCTAAATTTTTGAAGACTTTAATGATGTTGTCTTCATTGAAGATATCAGGCAATTTATATTTCAACAGATGTTGAATTAAATGAGGAAATATTATAAGAAATTTGAAATAATGGATATAAATTCAGGGAAAAAACTTTATCACGATAATAAACAAAATATAAAGAAACAACTGCGCTGAAGAAAGCCCTCACTTAATTTGCAGTCAACTTAATTTTAGTGAACATTTAACTCAAAGCGAAAATCAATAATTTAACTTTATTTCCTAACCGGAAGGCTTCGATTATAATTCTAACAAAAATAAAATAGTCATAGATTTATTTGCTTCTTTTTTTGAACTGTTCGCCTTCAAGCATTTCAACATACGTACGAACATATATCATTTTCACTCGCTCGCTTTTGTTGAAAATGCTATTTAATTGTTTTTACAGCTTTAGCCTATAGGGCAAATACGCCATACACCCTCGTTTCATTTTTGAAAGCACCTGCAGCAGTAGGAGCTTACATTTTGGTAGGCTCCAAAATCAAAAGAAAATAAATTAAACAACTGCAATGGGAGCAAATAAAAAAAAAATGGCAAAAGCACGAACCGAACAACATTTGTATGCCCCGAATTTTCAAAAAATTCAAAAGAATATTTTTGTATTTTCTGAGAAAATTTTAAGCACAGGCAAACGAAACAGAAAACATCGCATTGCCCGCTTGTAGATAAAAATCAGCGCAAAACATCAAAGCAAAAAACTTCATTGAAAAAGTAAGAAAATAAATTACTGCAGCACATAAAACTATGCGAGCGAACGAGCGTATGTTGTAGTTCATTTGGAGCAAAATTTAATACACTCCAGCAGCATGCGAGTACAAAACAGTGTTGATGTGATTCTATTTTTTTACAAATTTTTTTTTGCTAAAACTTTACGTGTGCATAGATGTGTTGGAGAAAAACCATTTAACCCGTTTTTAAATAAATTACACTAGATTTTTTATCTCCAAAACTGTACCATAAAAAAAGTTTTCATCTTCATTTTCAAATTCAGCGTGAAAAATGTCATATGAAAGCTAATCTATTATTAATGGTGTACTTTTAGTATAAGCTAGTGTTAATTAAGTCACCCAGTAAACAGAATGACTGAAAGTATTATAGCGTTAATAAAAAAAAATCCATATATCGAATTAGAAATTTCATCTAAAATCAACAGGAAAATCGCCCAAGAAATATTTTTTTCTTAAGAAAGAAAATTTGGTCCCCGCCATTTCCGTAAGTATTGAGAAACGTTGTTTTAATTGAACGGTAGATCTTTATTTCATTATATAGCTTTTCATTATCAAAAAAGTAACGAAAATTTTTACAGAATTTGTTTTGTAAAAATGGGTTAAGTGAATACACTTTACATTGAGTAATGTTAGCAGTTTCTATACTCCCATCCCACCTTCGTGTTAGTTATACGCTGCTGCCATGAATGGGCAATTAATAGTATTTTAGTTTTTGATATATCAGCTGTGGTTGGACTCGTAACTATAGGTAAATTGTTGTTGATATGCTTGCATGCTCCGTCTGGGAATTTATTTACAGAACTTTGCCTTTCGTTTATTTTAAACTGGACCACATATAATTTTTTAACTGAAGCATTATGATCTGAAAATTTCCTTATGAAATTAATCATCGTCAATTTTTGTTTATAAAATGATTTTTCATTTGATCGCTAGAAAACAGTGTGTGGTCAGAGTATTTTCTTTTGCATGATATATGATGATGGCAATGGAATATGATGCATGTTTTTTTAGTATTGTGAATTCCTTGCAAAATGAGGTCTTTGCTAAGCATTGGAGCACTGATGCAACATAGTGTGCTTAACTCTTTTCTAAAGATTTAGCTATGAACAAACATGTGAACTGATTTGATCAGTACGGATTTTCTCTCGTAGCTCTCGGGCAGCTCATTCGGCCCATATCTTTTGAATAATATCGATGCTGAAAAGGACATAGCTTTATCGCCATGATTCATTTGTTGGCCACACGATTAAGTTTGATAATAACAATTGCAAGTGTTAAGCCCAACAGCTGTGATTTCGATATATTAAAGAAAAATAAATGTTCACCGACACAGGTAGCGCACAAACCAAACAAACTTTTAGTTTTTATCAAGAACCTCCCCAAAAGCATTCAGTTATTTATAGCAACTATTAGATGTATCTCTACTATAAGATCGCCGTTGAAGTAGTTGATATAATCTTTCTTATCCTGTTCAGTTTCCGGCAGTGTCAATGCAATTTCATTTGATTTATGTCTTACATAGGTATTTATCCCTTATTTAACGCCCTTCAACACTACACGTTAAGTCAAATTTATTCCTCCCATTGTATTTAGGCTTAAACTCTAAATCTTATTTCCAACTTCTTTATACCACTGACTTTGAACAATTTTTATTTGCATTTATTACTGTGCCACACTCTTGAAAAAAAAATCCTGCTTCTAATTGCACAATGTGCGCCAAATTCAGCAAAGTGTGAGCGTTGAATCTTTAAGGATACGTTATATGCATATTAAGCCTGCCGGAATGAGCTTAAGAGAACACACATTGAATTGACAGATAATTTGACAATTGCTAAAGCGTGCAATTTCCTTGAAACTTTTGAATTGGCTTGTGCCAATAGACCTGAATATTTTTTGGGGATAAATAAGAAAAGAGGGCAGCTGCCGTAAAACAGGGTTGTTTATTGTTTTAGTTTTTTTGTCGGTGTTTTATCTTTTTGACTTTTTTTGTTGCTGCTGAGGGTGCATTTTTCTTCTAGAAATGCGGGTAGCGGATGAAAAAAGGGTATTTTTTTATTGCACAAGAGGCTTAGTTTCCCTTTTTTGTTCTTGCTTGCAAATTGCGAGATGAGCTTACGTTTGAAATAAAAAGTAGATTTGAATTAAAAAATTTTACTTATTTTACGATGATTACAAGTGTGGGTCTATGAGCTAAGCATTAACACTTACATGGTAACTAAGCTTGGGTATGTAGAACATTCTTTGCCGAAACAAAAATGCTGCAGCTAGAAGCTGATTTTGTTGATTTTTTTAAATGTAGTTGATGATATATCATAATCATATTTTCATAATTCAAAACATCAAAATTTATGAAATACAAGAAAAATCATTTCTTAAAATATTTTGTAATCAAACAACCCTGTAAATTTTATATCTTCTGTAGGGTAAATGATATTGTGAGTTGAACTTGCTCTGAACAAACCTTAATATATTTTGGTTACAACAGGGTTAAACCGAAAGTAGGGTTAATTTTTATCCCATAAAAATTACGTTTACATTTTGCGCAACGAAATTACAATAAAAATTTTGTAGATTTTTTGAAGGTTTTTTTTATTTGTAAAATATGCGTAAAATTTGCAAATCTGTTCAAATTTCGCAGTTTGCAACATAGCGTAATGAAAATTTTATTTTTTTTATCAAACGAACTTAATAACAGGGTGCATAAAAATCAGCATATCATATTAGCTATCTATTTTAAACTTTTTTCAATAATAAAAGAGACTTAAACATTGATCATTATTTTCACATAAACATAAAATAAATTAACTATTTAGTACCCTAAAATATTTTATGGCTTTATTTATATAGACATTTTCAATTTAAAATGAGATTTTAGTATGAAATAATTGATTTTTTATTTTCAAACTTTTAACGACAGAAAAGTAATAAAATCACATGGCTTTTATTAAAAACACATTAATGCAAGCATCAATATTTAGAAAATATATTTTTTTTATTGCTTTCGAAGCTTTCTAAAAGTATTATTTACGTCTTACAAAATTGTTTAAGATAAAAAGCTTAAGCATTGTCCTTAAAAAGGTATAATAGATTAATTACGTTGCATAGTGTTTGCAGGTTTAGTTTTTCAAATGGCAACACTGTTTCTAGCGACAGTTAATTTGATAGCTGACAGATGTTTTGACGCTGAGATAATCTATACAATTCACTGAAATTTCATATATAAATTCACATATTTTTTTACGATTATGAAGTCAATTGGCCGCTATGATCACGTGATTTGCCACCACTAAATTATGTTGTGTGGCAATGTGTGTAATTTCTGGCATATGCTGATAAACCAGCAACAATTGACGCTTTGAAAATCTACATAACTTGTGTTATTTGGAAAATGAGTACCTAAGGGTTTGAAAAAGCGATAGAAAAATTGACCTAAAAATTAAATTATCTTGCAGCTAATGCTAATGGTCGGCACACTAAAAAACACCCTATATGAAAGTTTGGCAGACTATGAATAGGTGTATGTAGAAGTAAAAAGTTGCAGTCAGAATGCTAGTTTTCAGAATCAAAATAAAAGTTAAAGCTATAATATATCTTGTGGCGACGATCATTTTAAAAAATATTTCACGGTACTCATGCAATGTTTAAAATTCTATCATTGTCACTTTGAAAAACAAATCATTTGTTTTTTAAAACTCAAAGTTCTCAAATATCACTTTTTTAATATTTCTTTTATGAGTTATACGGTTTTTGAGTTTAAGGGGTGAAATGTGTCATATATGTACACCAATTTTGACCAGACTCCAATTGATTTGGAACATTTCTGAGTAAACATACTCGTAGTATAGGGATCAACTCAAACTCGCATAATGGTGACAATATACTCGTAATACTCGTAATATCGAAACATATGACGCTAATAGTAGTCAGTTCCATTAAAATTTGTTGTAGTTGTACTAATTAGCTGCAGTATTTTACAGTTCTGATATCAATAAGTTGTATAGAATTGTCTGTTTTCTATTTGCGCAGACGCTGTCACAAGCTGTTAACGCACTTGGTAAATACGAGAATATCGACAAAAGAAAATTTTGTTTAAACTTTAAATAAATATGAGTTACAATCTTAATGTTTGAATTAAAATTTTAAATTTTTAGGTTTAAATTCTAAGCAAATACAATTTAATTTTTTAAATGAAAGCATCCAAAATTACAAGTCAAGAATATCAATTTCATGGCACATATTTTCCATGCTCATGCCATTTATTAACATCATAATCAAATACAGTTAGCAGCAGCAGCATCATCATCAATCATTTGATTGTCTTATTTTCAATTAGTTTTCAAGTTGTTTTCAATTTTAATTGCATTTCCATTTCTGAGTTTTCAATTTATTTGTATGCAATTCATTCATTCATTGCTCATTTTTCCCTAATTAGTTGATTTTTTCCCCTACAAAAAATGTCTGTCATTGGGGCCTGTCAAGTGTCATGTGTTGAGTTGTTGTTATTGGTTTCACTTCGTGCCCTACAGCAATTTGTGCTTCAGTTGCATTTTGTTGCATTTAATTAACTGCATTCGAATATCGAATTACATGCGTTGATGATCTTGAATTATGCTTGCAGCGCTAAAGTACTCGATACGTAGAGTGTAGTTAATTCTTTTTATTTAATAAAAAACTTTTTAATCAACACTACAGCATATAACGATTTGGCTTGCACAGATTAATCAAGCAAAATGTTAAGACTTTCAAGTGCACTCTAATGGTGCAGAGCATATGATTTTTGGCCAGGCCAAAGATAACACCAATCCCTATATCTTTTTTAAATGTTTCGCTTTAACCTAATGGTAAACTTTTTTTATCCGGCATAAAACAGAAAAAAACTACAATTTTTTAAAGTTTTAAAAAATGTGTCCCTCGCTCTGAACAGCAAGTACTTTAACTGTTCAACATGTCCTGGCTGTATGTTTATTTATTTACTGGTTACTGTTGCATATTGGCTGCAATTCAAGACACTCAATTGCAGCTTAAGACAGCACAATGCAACAGAGTAAATAACTTAAGAAGGAATTCCTACGACAGACAAACAAAGACGCGCCCCAAAGATTGCGCACCATATATGGAACAAAAATGCGATGCACAACACGAGGCGCACTTAAGTACACAACGCATATGTGGAGCAGTAGCAGCACATGGTTGGCTGGCAGGCTGTTCGACTAAAACGAACCGCAACTGTCAAAAGTCGCGACGTATGCTGTCAATTGAGTGCAATGAGCATTAAAAACGGTGTCTTCATTTTTTTGAAGACACATAAATTCTTAATAAGACACAAAAAATGGGGAAATCTAAACACAAAAATTACAGCGCATGCGTAGCACGATTTGGTGTGTCTGAGCCTAAAGTAACAATTTTATGTAGCGCTTTTTCATGACTTTTAATTATGCATTAAATCAAAGAAAACAACAAAATTGTCGCGTCTAGAAATGCTGCTGTCATATTGTCACTGGCCTGGTAGACAATGTTGTCAACGGCGACAACGATCGTTGATAACAATAAATGCAAATATCACGATCCCTTGGTCAGTTTCCATAATAAGAATGTGATGTTTATTTGTTGTGCCGCCTCATGTTACAAGTAGCTGGCAATGCAGTAAACGTGCAACGCGTACTCTTCGGGTTTGTGCGCAAATAAAAGAAAAACGGCGATCATAAACAATAAAATCAAAAAATTACGCCTATATTTATGTATGGGACTTATTGCCGCCCTTTTTAATGTTGCTGGCTATTTGCTGTTGTTGCTTTTATTGTTGACGACTGCATAAATAAAGAAAAAAATTTTAATTGACGTGTCATGCATTAAAGAGATTATTATATCAAACGATTTTTTGTTGTTTATGTTGCGTGTAAACTGATCCGCACTATCCATTGAAAATGTGATATTACGCTCTTCTATGCCTTTTTGAAATTCGGGTAGTGTACTGTTTTTTGTCTGTCATTCGATGCCAAATGCTTGGTCATCTGACAGACAGCCATAAAAAAAAAGGGCTGTCCGAAAAAGACACCGACATTGTAAATATTTTCACACAATTGGCTGCTCTCCAACAAAGATATCAACTGCATTTTTAGCTTGAAATCTTTCAGAGTTCTTTTGCTTGGCTGCAGTGCTCTGTTGAATTTCAATGCACCATTTTGACATTTAATGTTCACTGTAACCAAATGTTAAATTGAACACTCGTAATTCATGCCAGCGCGCATCACCGTCAGCACAGCTTTTGTTGTCATACTGAAGAATAAAATACAAAATTGACTTGATTATGTCAGAGATCAGCAGTGATAAGCTGCGGTAATTACGAGTATTTGTCAGCAGACTTATATTTGGAATGCTGTTGATGTCATATTTTATTGCTCTTTATTTATGAAACAACTTATTTACTTCGAATTAGTGTATTTGAATGTAAATTTTGACTGTCAATCTTTACTTATGTATGCATCTGTCTTAAGTCATTATGGTTTAAGTCTGGCTGTTAAGTCAAAATGAATTATCTCGGTAGCACCTAGCCTTGTCTTCGGAAAGATAAACTTTTCTTGCAAAGCAATGACATGAACGTTCAGTAAAATTTCCAATTTTTAGCCGGATTTACGGACATGTAACCTGATTTCTTTTCCACTTTCCTTAAAATATTCCTAAGCAAAAAATTAAATTGAGGACACTTACAGCAAAATAGCACTAGTTCTCTAAGGCATGAAGGCATCCGAGTACTTCGACACTTCGTAAATTTACTTAATTTTTTGACGAAATATTTAAATTTTGAAACGCTGGTAACTAATTGAATTTTTTAAAGAAAATTCTCCTAAAAGTGTTACTTTTTCGAATTTTAATCGTTCCCTAAGAATTCAATAAAACGAATAGTTTTTGACGAGCTCTTGCATTAACATAAGCATTTCCAGCACAGCCACTTTACGCTCATAATTTAAACATAAAAACAACAATGCTTCCTGCTAAGCAACCAAAGTGACCAACTAAAAATTCAAGCTCATAAACCTGCTATCATTAACTAAAGACAAAAATGTTAAAGTGCTAAACAAAAACTAAATAAAATATTTAATGCTTTTTCGCACAACATTCACTTCCTTGAGCCATCCGACGCATTCTGACGTTTTAACCAAATTGCTTGGTTACTACGAACCCCTTGCTGTGCAATTGTATACAAATCTACAGCCATTCAACCCACATCGTCGAAATCAACACTACGTTGAAGATTAACTATGTGTAGGTCCGCACACGCACACACACACACACACAAACATTTATAATGCTGGCGCGCACTTAACATTCACTTTGGAAATCCGAGGACGAAAAGTGTGCATAACGTGCTTTGTACCGTTGTACGGTCTTCAAGGAAGATTATGGCGAGAAACGTCATTTCCTTGATGCTAACAGTAGAATGATAAAGATGAATATAATGGACAATACGAAAATTTGTAGGAAAATGATGAGAAAATTAAAAAAAAAAAAACAGTGCGATGAGAGAAAGTGTGAGTCTGTCAGTCAGTCCGTCAGTGTAAGTAAAGGCAAAAACGAAGCAACATTATATATTCTATTGTGCAAAGACAGACGACATTGCTGCTGCTGCTGTTATTGCTCATGATGACGTAGATGATGGTGTTGATGATGACATGCGCGCACAGTGTGAAGAGGTGTTTTGAGGGTTATGATCCGCCCGAGAAAAAAATTTTACATATGATATGATGAGTGGTGTTGATTTAACAACAACATCTGTACTAGCAGTTGGTCCAGATATTATCTTTTTGTTTTTAAGAGCCCGAAATGTTGAAAAATGGACATAGAAAATTGTCAACACTGTTGAAAAATATGATTATAATACAACAATAACCATTTTATCGGGAGGAAAATCGGGCTCAACATATATAGTCGGATTTTTGAAAATATATCTTAGATCAAAGGATTTTACTTGAAAGAATGGTCTTGAAAGGCATAAAATACAAACCTAAAACCATAGCTCCATTGATGCCTCTAAAGTTAAACTAAAGAGCTTAACAGACAGCGGTCCAGATATGTTTTCTAATGGCTTAAATACAGTCGTTTCACATCTCGTTATATGAAATATATGGCTTTCTTTAAAATTTCTTTAAGAAATTTTCTTGACGACTCAATTTACTGCTCATTGATATCTTTTAGGGTACTAGTATGACAATTTTAATTTATTTTTTCTATTCGGTATGAAAGGGTTAATATAGAGAACTATAGAACATGTTACATATTTTGTCAAAGAATGCATGTTTCATTTTTCTTTATTACACCCCCGAAAAAAGTTAGGCTGTATACGCGCCTGGTATTGTTGCTTGCTGTTTATGTAAAAGGATAGAACAAAGCAGTGAAATCAAGAAAAGAAGAAATAAAACTAAAAAAGTAACACAATTCTATGTTGGTAGCCATTTTGGAAAGAGCCGGAAGACCGGAAGTTTCAATGAAAGTAATTCTACTACAATTTTTTCTTGTGTAGTGCCAAAGTTTTTGAGACTAGCTGCATAATTTCCCTTTCTGCTACATTTTTGAAAACAAAAAGAATACTTTCAAGGGGTTTGAAAATTTTTAAATATTTAAGTGAAAGTTTGTGATTTTTTTAATTCTTCTATAAAAAAGTTTTAAACAGCAAAACTGACGGAAGTATTTTGTAAATATTGCTCATAAATCTTTTCTAAGATTTGTTGCATACATAATGAAAAACTAAATTTTCAAATTCTCGTTACTGTTAATCTGCATTTGATTCAACTTGTTCCAAATTTATGTCTTCCCCAATAACCGACCACTGCAACAAAATCTTGACAAGGCCATGCCAACTAAATACGTACCACTTAAGATTTTTCCTCATAACAACTAAGTACTATAAGCAACACAACGTTGCCAATATGCGCATACTGGCAATTATCATTAGTTGTTGCAGCTGCAACAATAGCAACAACTAAGTCAGCAACTTATTTCACAAAAAAAAAAAAAACAAAACGTTGAATGCAGCAGCAACAAACAGCCTTCTCACATCATTTCATCAACAAGAGCAGCAACATAATAACAAGACGTCGCCATCTAGCGGTGCTCGCCATTATCATTACGCGCCAAGCTTCATTTGTTTTCAAGCGCGCATCGTGCAGTGCTGCCATAGTTTTCTATGTTGAGTTGTTCTCATTTCGCTAAAACTCGTTGTTTTTAATGATTTTAATATATTTTTGTTGTTGCTATTACATTTGTTGCTGTTCTTATGCACAATATTTTTGTTGTTGCTGGTTGGGCTCATTGTTGTCAGTTACTGGCTTGGCGCTTAATTGTGAACGCACACGCCTCGCATGTTCACGCCTCATACAATTACATGCTGCTGAGGATTAGCAGGTTGTTTTCTATGAAATATTTTCTCATGTGCTGTGCGAGGGGAAGCAGGATAATGTTTGCGATTTTTACGTGTAAGATTAGAACAAGAATTTCAACATAAAAATCTAATTAAAATAAGATATATCTAGTAAGTTTTCTTTGGAAATTTTAAATTATTTATGATGAACGTTCTTTCTATCGTAGATAATTATAATAAGACTTATGACACATCAACCAAAACAACTTTGTACAAAAAGAAGTGTCACGCTTATAACTCCAAGCCAACTCAATCTATGCCCAGTGCTTACTGGGTTCATGCAACATGTTGAATTTAAGAATCAATCTCAGTAAAGCATCTAGATTTCTCATCAAAGTCCATCCAATTTGTCTCTAGTTTAGATATTTGTTGTTTGCATGGAAGGCATTGGTGTAGCGTGAACATTGCTAGGAAAAAATTTGAAATTTTCAGGATACAACTTCAGATACATTCTAATATTATTATTAAATTAAATTTTAAATCGGTAGAATTAATAATCCTTATTTTCAATTCAATTGACAACGCTGTTTCAACCCCAGTGCAATAATAAAAAATTACAAAATAAACGGCAACAAATCGCTTTTTAAGCGAAAACCATAAAATTAAATACATTGGAGACTGCTCCTTACCGTATCTTAGAAACAGACCAAATCGTGAACAAAATGAATTGTCATCCTCGCAGACAAACAATGAAGTTTTACCTAATGGACGATAATGATGACTACGTTGGAGAAGACAATGTTGCCAGCAGATTTGGAATGAGGTAAAAATACTTCCTTAAAGCTGATGAAGACAATATGAGCGAAAATAAAGTTAGGACATTGAAATACAAACTATGGAGTACCGAGAAAGTTTTTCATTTAAATGAAAGATTAATTGTTTATTTTGCTGATCAGCACCGCAGGTTGAAAGTTTGAGTTTTGGGTTGATAATGGGATGAATTGTAATGAAACTGAATGAAAAAAAAAAAACATTTTCAGACTGCAAAAATTTGTGTGAATGCTTAAAGTAGAAGAAAAAATTGTTACTACGGCGAATAAGACATAAAAACATAGCATGCGAAAGTGCATGTTGGATTATTTTGTTTTAGTTTTCGTTTTTGCTTTCTTATATTATGGCATTATATCCTTTCAAATGCAATCACAGTATGAAAACAATTCATGTTCAGTTTGATTAATGATGTTGGTTTTCTACACTTACATGTAAAGGTACTGAAAAGGGTGGTTCAACGGCTCATAAGTTTGAAGAAAATTTGTGAATTATTTCGCTATTAATAGAGGCATAAGGATATCATTAGTTTCCGGTGAAGTTAAGAATTTTGAAAATTAAATTAAATATGATTAATAACTGGAACGGACTGTTTTCGCAACAGGTTTGACTGTTTCTTTTGTTTGTTGAATTTTCCATGCGGGGGTGTTTCAAGTAATGGTCCAAAGGGTGTGGTTCAACATGAAATTAATAAAAATGAACTGAGTTTCATGGAGAGCTTAGATAAAAGGTCGTATTAGCTTCATATTAGCACAATCAAAAATGTTTTTAATTAAGACTATTTACACCAAATTTAAGATTAAAAAAATTGGACATCAAACCTCTCACACTTCAAATAAAAAAAGTCATAGAAGATAGTTTGTAACCGTATCATTTTCCGGTTGGTTTTCAGTTATTTCGAAACGCTACCGTTAAGACCAAAATCTGATAGAAAAGTTGAACTCTGCGACCACAAATTGCATTCGTTAATTTGTTCGCAAATTTTACTGCTTACAGTGTTATTAATTGCAATTGAGTATTGCTTAGTTGAACTTACAGTCGTTATAAGAACATGTTGTCGTTATAAGAACTGTAAGTTATTTTTACTTTTGTAACTGTCAGCATTGTTTAATATTTTAAATAAAAGGAATTTTCGGCAAGGAACCACAACATGCTTTATTTAAGACGATCTTTTTCATATATATAGATATATTTTGTTTGACTTTTTCTCTCGCCAGGTGTAAAGAAATGGTAACGACACTACCTACTTCTTCTGCTTTTGTTTTTATTGGTTTAATGACTTTTCCAAGGTAATTCTTTCTCTTCCTGTATCCTTTCTATAATAATCTCGTTTCGCTCAGTTTAAGCCTTTTTACTTATCCTGTCAATTTAGTTATCTTTCACTGCTACCCTCTTTTATGGTATTTTCTCATTTTATGCATTCTTCGACAATCGCCGTATTGCTTGGAATGCTTGAAACGGATTCATTTTTCATTTCAAATTGAAATTTCGTGCTGCGATTTTTATCTCACCCCATCCACGACGGTTAGTCGACAATGGCGACAACAGCGAATGCTACTGGTATTGCTGTAAATGTTAACGGTTCATATGCAGTTTGTGTCAATGTGATGGTGTGGTATGTATGTATGCAACATTTTTCAGAAGGCGTTAGTTACATAGATTAACCAAGTTATTATTTAGGCAGTCTTTAGGCAGAAACAATGACCGTATTTTTGTTCGTGGAAAAAGGGAACGTATTCCCGAAAATATTTTTGGAAATCAAGGCTATCAGTAACAATGGGCGTGCTTATGAAAAATATCACAAAAAAATATTACTGAAGGGATATTAGAATGTGTATTTCTTTTTTTTTTTCTTGAGGACTATTTTCGTTTTTCGAAAGTTTCAGAAACCAATTGAGATAAGTTCGTATATGACCGAAATAAAAACGTATATATAGACCAAAATTGTTTTGGAGATTATTCCTATCAGGATTATAATAACAAAATGTCTATAACCAAGCCTTAAACTGAACGCAATAGAATATATGTACATATGTATATTTGCACGTAAAAAGGATTAGAGTGTAATTTTTTAAAGCTTTTTATTAAAAGCTAACAGAGATCATAAAATATTTTAAATAACAAAAAAAAAATTGCAGAAATAATAATAAGGAAAGGGCATGAAAAGGTTGAAAAGAAAACTATGCCACCTCAGTCAGCATAGGAATGCAAAGACAAAGCACACAGTCACAAATCTCACATACGAGTACACAATAAAAGGTGGATGATAGTTGGTAACGCGCACGCAGCAGAACGTAGTAAAAGAATTCATTTTAAAGCTAAATGTGAGAAAGTCATATTCGTTTAAGGTGACCAGACGTTCCACTACTGATAAGACATTGCCAATACGCTGGAAGCATAAATTCGTCAGAGACGCTTAAGTTCCCTACTTTGCAGAAAGCTATTTCGAAGCACATCGACTTGACATTACTCGATACTGAAAAGGAATCACTTATGGACTACTACAACATGATGCTTAAATTTGTTAAAAAATTGACTAAACGAATCCAACCGCTATTACTGGCAACATTTACGCAAAGTTTCTCACGACCATTGTTGTTATGTTTATCCGGTTTTGTCCATATTTTGAATATGGGTGTGATATACGTAAGAGGCTATTTATATATTACGTAACGCTGATTTTCAACATTTTTAATTACCCGCTTCGTGCCACAACAAGCCATATAAGCCCGAACCTTAACTGTCACGAACTGTAATATTTCAGTGGTTATCATCTTCCGCGCACTGCAAAGTTAGTTAAGTGTTATAAAAATATGTATTTAGAAAAGCCCTAGCGCTTTGCGCAATGCAAATTGAAGCACACTGATCTAGACACAAAGAAGTTCAAGTTTGAAGATTAATTTTGTACTGAGTGGGATATTCCGTCATTTCTCATAATACTCGAAGCTTTTTGACTTAGTTTTTGATATTTTTTCTAAACTAATCGATACTTTTCGACTTTACCGGAACTATTTGGCACTTGAACTTTCATCCTCATCATCAGTACAAATTAATTGAATTTAACGACTTTTTCGACAAGTTTTGGTTTGAAAATTTCGCAGAATTCTATCCCAACGTAGCTCTATTTCCTGACAACACTGAAGAAAAATTTACATTTAAATTTTCAGTATTTAACTTCGGCTCAGTGATGAGGTCTCCCTAACTGAGTGTATTGCCTTGAACTGGAAAATAAACCTGGTCACCTTAGGCATACAATACTAGTATTTTCCTAGCGGTGTGGTATGTGTGCAAATAAATCCTTTGCGTTTTTAATAAAAATAAAATTCTCTTGCACACCAAATAAACTGCAAATAAAGCTGTGCGAAATACTAAGTTTTAATGAAAAACTACATAGCATGTCAAAAATGCTGATAAGAATCATCAAGTGAAAAGGATATAAAATAGAAATAAGCAAAGGGGCTCTACCTAAAAGGGTTAAGTAAAAAATCATAGTTTTTTACTTTTTTTTTTTTCAAGAAAAGAGACATTAGTAAAGTGAATACGCTATCAAAACTTAGCGCATGTGTATAATTTGTTTATATATTCTATGTATTAATAAAGTTTATTAATTTGCGTTTCACGTAGTAAAAATGTTGCATGCAACATTCTGCATGTAGCATATGTTTTATGGGTAGCAAAATAAAAAAGAAAACCGACACCACAATCTTAACGACATTTAGTTACTACAATAAACGTGATTTAGTTAATGATGGCAATGCCCACATTTGTTGTTGTCGATAGCATTTATTGTTGCTCTTATACAAACATTGTTGTAATTTACTTACACATAAAGGTGTTGCATACAAAGTAAATGTTATAATAATGACTGCAGGGTCGAAAAATATTTATGTGCTGATTTTAACGCAATTATTTCTACCAGGTCTTAAAATGCATACACAAAATTTTATGTTATGATTTCGTGTTTTTCTCCGCTCTTGAAAATATAACCTTGACGCATTTATCCCAATACAAGAATTTTGCATTTCAATTAACAAGATTTTTGTGATATGTGACCTTTTATCTGAGAATTTTAAGCAACAATGTCATTTATTTTATTTTCTGCTACTCACATTTCGATTTTTTTCTTATTATTCACAGCACATAAAAACAATTGTATGTTTAACATATCAGCAACTAAATGAGTGACAACATTCTTGACAGCAATAACATATTGATATCACTATCAGGCACAGTGATAAGCGTAAACGCAAATTCAAATATCACCAGCCAAGCACAAAAATGTTGCAAAGGAACAAATCGATTCGTTTGCAAACACGCAGACGACCTTCAAATTTAAATTTGAAACATGCGACGGCTGCACAACGTGCAGAAGCACTGGAGGAGAGGTGAGTCAATTCAAAAATACAATACATACAATATTCACATAAAAACCTTAAAATATTAAAGATAGTGTAAGCATTTCACATCTAAGTTTTAAAGCAACTGCGAGTTACTTTGACAGTTTAAAACGCGTTCGATTAGGTCTATATTAAAGATAGTGTAAGCATTTTACACATCTAAGTTTTAAAGCAACTGCGAGTTACTTTGACACGCGTTCGCTTAGGTCTCCAAAATCATTAGAGACATCTAGTGTATGTTGACGCAACTACGTTGTAGTATGTGCCTTGCAGACACTTTCAGTGACTGTTAAACATTTGTTTCCTGTTGTTGTCTTTGCTAAATTAATTCCATTATGGAGTTAAATTTTGGTTTGTGCATAACCTTATAAATAGTGATGCTGGATTTGAACCGAGTGTTAGTAGTTGGTACTTGTTTTTTTTTTTATATGAAATGCAATGTGATTAATAATATAACATACGGACTTTACTGGAAACAGTATTGCAATCATTTTACTGAACTTACTTTTGAGTAGACTAAACAGAAATGAGTTAATTAATAAAGGATTTATAACTAGTCGCACAAGTTTCATCTGTTGTGAACGAAATCATCAGTGGCTCATAAACCGATTGAGCTTATCCGTGTATAACACGATTTGCGCTTGCTACTTAGTTTGGGCTCGAAAAGAAAGCTTTCAAACGAGTGTAATATCAAATGAGATACAAAAACATAGATAAAACAACAGAAAGCATCGTTTCACTTTTTGCTTGGGTTCTAAACAGATCTATGACAAAAGGAAAACATATCAGACTTAGAAATTCATACTAATCGGCTTAAAAGTCACTGATGATTCCGTTTAGCATATTGAAAAACTCGTAAAACATTGATAAAGTTGAGTAATGTTGAAAATCGTTTGAAGAGTCGCTAAAAGTTCAAAATATAGCAAGCGTTGCTTGAGTGTTACCTTATCGCCAAACCACTGCAATATTGTTATTTCCCCATATTTGGCAGTAAAAATGTTCACATATCAAAAAAAACTTCGAAAGACAAATGTGAAATTACATAATTTGTTCTTTTATTTTCAGATGCAGCGACGATGACTCATCACAATCCTCCTCAGCAGCGCCACCAGTTTTTGTAAGTTAATAACTCCATTAAAATTAAGTGAGACCATGTGTATGCAAAAATCAACAACATAATAAAATGTTGGTATCAAATTTAAGACTTAACAGCAAGCAATTACTAAACTCAAATAAATTCAAATAAAAATAAATCCGATAAAGGTGAAAAGTTAAATGCTAAACACTAAATTGCCATTTGTAGTAAAAAGTAATAGAAAATTTAAAAAGAAACATTAAAATTCTATTAAACCATAAGACAAAACGGAAACAGCAATAAAAATAATTGAAACCAGAAACATTTGAAACTCCCTCTAATGACAGGTGTCTGGCGTGCAGCCAGTTGTTGTTAGAAAACAAAAACATTTCAATAAAAAGTTGGTGGGAATCATAAAAAATCCCTTAAAAAACTACATATACATACATGCGGCGAGACCAGAAAAACAAATACAAACATAAACAATTAGCGCGCTTGTCACAATTTTAATAGGGGACCGACCGCTGCAACAGAAGATCAAAGTAAAACTTATGACGTTATTGCATGTCATTAAAATTTAATTTCTTTTGGGTCTTTTTTTTTCTTATGAAAACATGCAGTTTGAATATTTGGAAAATTTTTAGTTTTTGAATTTTTTGTTTATTGTTGTTGTATTACTAACAACTTAGATATCATATGAATTGTTTGTGTTATTGAAAATTTAAATGATAATGATAATGAAAATTGGGAAGTGCTAAATTAGAAAACTAAAAATATCAAAAATACGGTCTATCTATCGATCTATAAAAATCTTGCATGGTCTCACAAAGCCTATAACCTTTGATATTCTTCGGAATTCTAAAATCAACATTTTCTAATTATTTTTTAGGCTTCAGTGCATCGTACACGACATGCTGGAATTTCAGCAATTAAACGTGATGGAATACCAACAACAACGTTGATGAATACACACGGACAACAGCAACAACGCCCATCGTATCAACAATACCAACAGCAACGTAGACTGCAACAGCAGCATCAAACACAACAACAATTAGACAATGCTAACAACACGGTAATGCACAAATTTGTGAAAAATGAACGCAATTGGTATGATGCTACGGGACGACAACAACAGCAGTCACAGCATCAACAACAACAACTACATTTATCAACATCAACATCAATAGGTGCTGCAACTGCTGTTGCTGCTGCATTTGATGTAAAACAATTAATTGCGGTGCCAATTCCACAGTTGCCACTAAGACAAATGAATCAGGGAATTGAGCAACAACAGCAATCATTGCCACCTACAAAAATCAGTCGCATACCAATGATGCAGCAACAACAGCCGAATTTTAATCAAATTTCCAAAACTGCCACCAATTTGTTGAACGATATCTATGAGAAGCACTTGTTGAGTCAGACAACATTTCATGAAAATTCCAGCAATAACATTCAGTTTCAACATCAACATCAACAACAACAACAAAGAGCCATGCAGCATTCCCAGCCAAACGCCGGTTTGCAACTGACTGGTGTGGGTGATTTTAATTTAAATAATTACGCCAGCAATTTAGCGCATATGCAGCAACAGCAACAACAGCAACAACAGCAACAACAGCAGCAACATACCTATCAGCAGCATTTTCAACATAGCCACCACAATAATGAACAGCAACAACTACAGCAACATATGTTGCGGCAACAAAAACCAATACATTTTTTAAAATTGCCACCACCACCACCAGTAACAACAACAACAGCGGTGGCCAAAACGCATTTTCAGTTTTTGCAACAGCAACAACAGCAGCAGATGTTGCAATCAACAGAAATGCCCCCACCACCTGCACCACTTAATCATGTATATGAAACAATTGCTGAGCGTCCTCCAATACCGCCACCACCACCGGAAAAGCAAACTAATTGTAGTGAAAATTGTGAGACAGTTGCTGTTGCTGAAATATCACCAACACCACCACCTCTGCCACCAAGTCGACAGCTAAGAAAACGTTTAACAGCAGCTGCTGCAATATCAAGTAGAACACAAAAATTAAACAACAAAAAAATTGTTGCTACTCCGGGCGATAGCAACATGCAGCGAAAGCCAGCCATAGACAAAATTGCTGATGAAAATCCAAAGATGACGGCGCTGAATCCACCAGCATATGTACCACCACCAATAGCAACAGCCGGTAATATACAACAGCAGCAGCAGCAACATGCACATAAACGTCAGCAGCAACAATATAATACACAGCAACGCACAAAAGCCGATGGTGAACATAAAAATTACATATATCAGCAACTTAGAGAACATCAGCAACAGCAGCGGCAGCACCAACATAATAAAGTTTATCAGCATAAGCAGCAACAACAGCAAAACATGCGTGCAGTTCCATTGGGCGGTAATGCTGTTGTGCCAATAGCAAATATTCCTTCCGGCAACACAATACAACATCAAGCCACTATTCATGTATCTGCTGTTGCTGTTGCTCCTACGCCAATTGTTGATGTCAATAACTTAACTGTTGAGGAACAGCTACAACAAGCTGGTTTATTGCAAAACAGCAGCAGCAGCAATAACAATGGGAACAATATGCACCATAACAATAGAGCTATTCATTGCTCCGCATTGCCAATTGTCTTCGAAGAGGAACAACTCACACCAACTTCTGCTGCTGATGTTGATGTTGGTGTTGAATTCAATGCTGCTTTTGTGTTACAGCATGAAGCTGCTGTTGCTGACATTATTGGCGGTGGAATTGCTGCAGCAGAGGCTGGAATGACTGCCAAATTGCCATATCGTCATGGTAAGATTGAGGTTAGTCTGGAGACAGCACAAGCAATGGCCGCAGCCGCGTATTATGCAAGGTGAGTCTTGAGTTTAATTAAGATTTTGGCATCTCTTAGATAACAATGGATTAACGGAAGGGGTAATTAGAAACTCGCATTTGAGCATATTTGGATTGTTGTGATAATCGCATTTGGCAGTTGCACAAAACATTAAATCCACTGAAATTATTGCAATCACTTTTGTACGCTTAGCCAAATAGTATTAATGAGATGACTTCTAACAATTGGTTGTATCTCATAAAAATGTTTAGGTTGCTCTTACGTTAGGAGTTCATTCAGCAAAAACTTTTTATTTCTGTTCAAAATTTCTAAAGTCTGATAGAGCGAAATATTTGTATTAGTTTGCAATGAACTTGTGTGGTAGGTATTTGCGCAAATCGTTTCAAGAAATGATTTCAAAACTTTAAAAATTTTTTTTAAGCAATAATATTGGCCAAAAAATTTTATCGAATTTTTTATATCTTCTACATGATAGACCAATCACTGAAAAAAGTTTCAGCTTATTTAAAAAACATGAGGATAATGATGGAATGACCCTTACACTATTCAATAAATTTTTAATTTTTTCGATTTTTTCTGTACCTGATGTTTGTTACAATCTAACTTCTATCAACTTTTTGGATACCCAACGTCTTTTGACAATATTTTCCAACTTTCTTAAGGTTTATTTTTTTTATAGCAAGCTTTTCAAAGCTATTCAGTTTAATTTTTTTCGAAGCATTCGATATTTTTATTGATTTTTCGATGCTTCTTATTCTATTCGATCATTTTCGATTTATTCGATATTTTTTTAAAACTCGATTCATTCCGAATATCAAGGATTCAATTTGATACAGTCAATTTTCTCAATTGATTCAATGATATTCAATATTTTCCAACTTTCAGCAATTTTATCGTTTCCATTTGATATTTTCCTTTTTAATATATTTCCCAAATAAACGCGCATTTGTTGTTATCTTGCTTCATTTCGCTTTTCGCTATAATTTTTTACTGTACGAGTATATGATTATGATATTGGAAATGTGAATGATTATGACATTTGCAAGCTACACAAAAAAAAAAAGAAGAGGAAAAGTTATAGCACAGTGGGAAAAACTTGACACTTTTAATATTTCAACTTGACATTAATAGCAATTTTGACCTTTGTTTTCTGGCTCCATTTTATTTATTCTTCTGATTCTGACATTTTGTACTAATTGACTTTCAATATTGCTAGGCAGCATTGCAATCATGGCTGACTTTGCTTTGCGTAGATCGAATAATGAAAAATGCTGAGCTCGCCGCACAAAAGATAAAAAGAGCGGTTCAATACTAACACTAATAATGATGGTAGGAAAATATCTGAATTAAAGTCTTTTTCAAAATTTTGTGTCAATGAAATATTTCTTGTCCAAAAATACATAGGAAGAACTTAGAAATCAAATAGAATAAAAAATTAACAGAATAATTTCAGCCGAAAAATTACATACACTAAAGCCTCTAACCTGTTTTGATGGCAAACCCATATAATGTATATATATTATTTGCTGATATTCTCACTGATATACATATGCAAATATATTTCCTAAAGCATTTTCCACTTTCACAGAGGACTCTGTACTTGAAAAAATCACAAATTTTTTTACAAAAAAGTAAAGGCCTCTCTTTAATCACTTAAATCGAGCATATAAAATATACTTTAAAACGAAATGTCTTTAATGCCACCATCGCCATCATTACCCATCTTCTACCCTTGCCACTCATTACATTTATTATCGTAGTTTGCGGATTTTATTTTTTTTTTGGGGTTTTTTTTTTATTTTGTTAAATTAGAAACGTCTGTGCGCAGCGATTATTGCTGCCGATAACATCGCAAATAAACACCAACAGATGTCGCACTTGTGTTGAAAAACTTTTGCAACTAAGAGAATATTGTAACGGCAATAGCAACAACAACAACATTAAAAACTTGCAGAAAAAGTAATAAAACTCTCGATGCAACATTGAAAGTGGCAACACTGTGTGTCGGCAGCATATCGGTTATAATCGCCATCTCGTTTGGTTTGAAAAACTTTTACAAAATTCAAGTTGATCCATCCGCCCCACCTAAATACAGCTAAATGGCCTTGCAAAAATGACATTAAACAACATATACACGAGCCCACAAACACTAACAAACTACCACTCGAACACATTAACAGTGTAACGTGACTCGTCGTCGTCGTCGTTGCCAGTGTCGTGTGAGGCCGGTTTTTAAGCTTAAAACCGGAAATTAAACTTTCGGTTTTAATGGTATCCTGTGCCGATATGTGAACGTGTGTGTGTATGTACGTAAGTTTATTCGCACAAAAACTTTTACTAATTTATTGGCAATTTTTCATTGTATTTACTGTTGTTGTTGTTGCTTTTGATGTCGATGTACTTGCTACGTTTTTATTGTTGTCGTTAATGCCGTTACACAAAGTTGGCATTAGTTTTTTATATACTCTACATGATATTTAAACTATGTATAGAACTATGTAAAATATGTAAACAATGAAGAACATTACATCTTTGAAAGCAGATTTGTTAGCTGAGCTTGAATTATGTTGTGAAATGTGTAGAATATCAAGACTTGTTGTGTTCATGGGACATGTTAAAATAATGGATAAAGCAAGATCTCACTTTGTCAAAAAGAAGGATCGAAAATATAAAAAAACTGTGAATACAAAAAAAATCCAAGACATCGATATTGAGAAAATCAAGTTCAAAGTTCTAAATTCCTCTGTTTTTTAATTTAAGAACAATAGTTCTAATGCTGCCTCTGTTGCTATATAGCGAACCTCATAATTGTAATAATAAAAAATATTCAATCAATCAGTGGTTGGTTCTTTCTATCATACAACGCCATATACACTTTTTGTTTACCACAAAACCGAATTTTTTGCACAACTCTATCATACTTTTAAGCTTTTTCAATTCCACCGCATAAAATCGCCTCATCCACTTTTTATCCCAGCCATGTGCGCTTGCATTTATACTCCCCTACCGCATCGTGTAAGGTCGTAGGCAAATGCGGTACGCCACATTTGTTTACATTTTCAAAAGAGATTCAAGTACATTTCGAGTACACTTAAACCATAAAAGCGTGCACGGCCGAACGTTTTCAGGATATATGTACACATACGCCCCATGGCCACCAATAATGAGCAGTATTTAGGAAATCTGCATCTATATGTCGTATGTTGTCACGTGACTGCATACGCGTGCCGTGCATTAAATTTTGACTTAAATGATGCCGCCGTCAGGCAATTGATTTGGTAACAAAAGTGCCTTCATATTACTTATGATACTTTCTGATACAAAATACCCTTTTTTGTTCAAAGCTACTTTCGGAATATCTTGAGCAATGTTTTGGGATGATATTATATGGAAACTCTGAGTTGATATATAAATAAAAAAATATGTTTTAAAGCTAATTAAATGAAGCTCAAAATTGCTAAAATAGCTAAATTTGTGCGTCCGGAGATATTAAATCGACAGAAGATCTCTAAATTGTGTTATTAAATCGTCATTAGGGATTTTTTTGCTTAAGAAAATTGATGTAAATAAAAACCGCTGCTTTCAATAGTTTGCACAAAAACAAGACCACGAATTTAAAAAAATTAAAGGATTTTTTTGAAAACATCCATCAGAACTTAATAAACTGTAGTACTTTTATCTTATTAAGTTAAGTTTTTCGCTCTACAGCAAGCACTAACAAGCGTTTGCCCTTTTTCAAATTTTCTGTACAATCACGTTGTACGTTGGCACTCATTTGTCTCAAGTCATTTTTCACACTGACACATTAAAGTCCTACGCTGTCAAGTTCCTTGTCATGCCTAAAAATCCATAACAGAATTTTTAATTAATAACTTGTCAACAGAACATCAGCAGCAGCCAGTAGCAGCAACGTTCTGTACAGCAAAAGTAAAAACTTCAAAATTGACAGTGGCAATGATGTTGTCATCATTGAAGCCCATGTAGGTAGGGGGTTTTTTGTTGCTTCCAAAATTTTTAATAGAGTGGAATGCCTTTTGCTATGAAAAAAACGATGAACACTGGCCCTTGAAAAGACAGACAGTTGACTGGATGAATGCTCTTGCCTCAGCAACTAAATCAGACCAAGCACGTGTATAGAGTCTCGTCTGAATTTAGATAACTTCACTTAGTTGAAGTAGTTGAAGAAAGTTTTTCAACGTTTTGAATACTTTAAAGAGACATTACTAACGTTTGCATTTTTGTGTTTTTTTTTTTTGAAGTTTGACTTTGACTTCCTTTGGGACTTGCACTGACACTGAATGATACAACTGGGTATCAACTATTTGCAGTATAGCAGCAAAAGTGAGAGTAAGCACAGTTTGAGTTGTCGATTGTAATAATAATTTGTCACCTGTTAAGTTGTTATGGCACAAAAAAGCAATTAGACACGTACCACTGTTTTGAAGAGCAGTGGCAACGAACAATTTTTCTGGTATTAATCATGAGAGGTGATTTAAAAATTTAAGTTACTGCAAGTATAGGCTGAGTTGTAAAAAAAGAAGATAATATTGTTAAATAAATAAAAAGCCTATTAAAAAAGTTAAATTAAGTTAAACATTCCTGAAGCATCAACCATTGTGGTTGGTTGGTTTTATGTGATACAAGGTATCATCGTTAACCATATTTTTACTGTTTCTCTGTTGTCATGCTTGTCAAATAAAAACTATATAATCGATTTGTAAATTTACATCAATAACTACCACCATTAGCATGGCAGACCTATCGAAAAATGTTGAAAAGTCGTGTAGGTAGAAATGGTTGAAAAGTATGTTATAAAGTAGAGCAAATGCTGAAAGACTTGAAAAATATTCATAAAACCGAAGAGATTGAAAAAAGTATACAAGTGTTGGAAGAGTCGAAATTTGTTGAAAAGTCGTAAATGTTCAATAAATTGTAAAAATATTGAAAAATGTTAAGAAATAACAATTTTGATAATATTGAAAAGTCGATTTTAATTGCACACAAGCTGAGGCCCGGGACTTTGTACGCGTAGCCTGTTTTTTCTTCGAAGACAAATTAATTAAGTTTTTCAGTAGACCTACTCTTATTTTTAATTATTCTTCACAAATCTCGAGTTGTTGTTGTATATAATCTAATTTGAAAAATTGAGAATGAGAGCTATAGAGGAAAATTTGAATATTTCCTTGATTCTCTTCTATAAATATTCCCTTGCGTTGCCAAAATCAAAACGTACATTAACTTGCCACTAAGCGATTCGTTACTTGTCCATAACTTAATATGTAATAGCAATATCGTCATAGTTTATATTGGAGAGTGAGATCAAGCGTTTTAGGAATAATGCCAAACAAATTTTCATCAAAGTTGTTGAGTCATTTTATATAAATAGAAGTCAAAATATGTTTTAAGGCTCTCAAAAGTGTAAGCCTTTCAAAGTAAATACTTCAATATCTTACAATCAGAGAGCGCTATAATTGGCATAGATATATTTCTAGCATTCGAAATACTACTTTCTTTTTACAAGACACAAAACTCTATTCTCTTGCATTATGTAGTTAAGTGCAAATGTAAAATTAAACATCCGATATCAGAAATAATGCCAATAGCAATTAAATAAGCAGATAAGCTATAATTTTATCAAAATAACACAAAATGTCGCCATATTGTCTGGTCATAAAAGACAAGCAAACACCGACATAACGTTACCAAACAATTGTCTAATAAATGCATTCAAATAAACGCCTACAACACAAAAAGAGTTTTTCAACCCAAACAATTAAAGAGCCCTTTCCCCCAGTTTCCACAATAGATTTGCCCCCAGACTGTCAGAGTGTATTTGTGCCAGTTAAATGGCACAAAACAATTATTTTAAATGTTTTACTCAAGCAAACACATGTTGCACACTTTATAAGGAACAACGAGAACAACTATGTACTATAATAATAATGTTGCCAACAACAACAATAGCAACAAAAACAATAGCAACAACAACAATAAAAGAAAGCAAAAGTATCAATTGTTGAAATCAATACTCATTGCTCGTTAATAGCGTTACGGCATCATTGGCAACTTAGTGGCGGAGTTGGAGCGTGTGTGTCGTGGGTTAAGTGCGATGGACCCAAACAAAATAGACATTGTAATAGATATGATACTTGAAGCATGCGAGTCGCATAGTAGTCGCAACATAGTGGAGAGCAATCAATTTAGTGTGGCTCTGGGGACGCATTAAAATCAACAATGAATGAATGAATAGTATCCGAGGAAGAAACAATAAAAATCTTAAGCAAGTCAGCACAAATCGCAACATTTTTATTGCTGGTCAAAGCATCACTGTTGCTGGCAACTAACATTTTTCAACCACACGCTGGGGTTACTCATTATGAATACTAATGAACATAGAACTTTTTAAATTTTGTCAATGGTTCAAAATTTTATGGCATTTCTTTTATGTTTTCTTAAACTGCTGACTTAATTTATTAACACTTTTATTGTTTTTTCTTAAACATTTTTTTTTTTTCACAATTTTTGTCTATTGACACTAATGAGTTGCTATTTAATTTGACACTTCTCACAGCAATAATTTGACAGTTTTTAATCTATTTTAGAAATGTAATTTTTTTTTCATTTTACAGTTATTTTCTTAGCCCACATTTGGAAATTCCATAATTTATTGGTTTTTGGAATTAAAACAGGTCGTTTTTGTGTTGTGTTTTATAACAAAATTTGTGTTTTCGAAATATTTTTTTTGTCTTCTTCTGTAATTTTCGAATCTTTAATTTTTATTATTTTCATTTAAATTGGCTTAAATTTGACAGCAAGCGAGCAATGTTTATATTCACAGGTGTTCCCATCAATTTATCAACATACTGGCAGTGTCTTACTGTTGGTTGATTAATTCAGATATTGGTGCAACTAATAGAAAAAGTAGGTCAATTCGTGAAAAATGGTATTTTGAGTTAATCTTTACACTTTGGAAATTAAAGCATAGAAATAAATAAAAATATCAGAACTCATGGCTGGTGAATTTGGCAATTCGATTTATGCATTTGTCATGGTATATTTGAAACCACTGCTGAAGGATTAGCGATTTTTTTAATGACTTTCTATAAAAATACAACTAATACTTGCATCAAGATCATGTTTATATTTATGTTATGAAGACAACATGATTTGACTGAAATTGGTCAGTGTTATTTTGATAGTTTAATTTCAGTTTTGATTACTTTTTTCTTTTGACGCATACAATTTAATTATTTAACTTAACCTGTCCAATTTCCGTCTGTTTTTGAAATTTTTAGATTGCTACCAGGCCCCCAGCTTTGACATTCCATAATATTCCGGGCTTGTCCAGGTCAATTCCGGTCACTTGGGTTGTATGAGTACTTGTCGCAACTGCCATAAGAGTTTATTGGTTTTTTAATTTAAATTAAAATAATAATCAAAGGATCATATGGAAAACCTTAGAATGTACGATCTACCGCTACCAGTGATGGCACTTGGGTTTTGTGAAAATGTACTGAATCAAGACTTGAAATGTACTTTTTAGAGGCCGAATGTACTTTTTGGTCTTGAAAACTCAATTTTACTAAAATGAACAAATTATTTCTAAAAATATTTAAAAAAAAAAGGTCCTGACTTTTTTTTTTAAAACCCTAACAAAATGAGAAAAGATTCCAAGTGTACCGAAAACGCACTGAAAATGTGCTGAAAATTCACCAAAAGTACTAAAAATGCAACAAATGTACCGAATGTACTGAAAACTTGTCGAATATACTGACGACGGATTTTCAGTTCGCAAATGTACCGAAAAAAGTACAAAGTCCTATCACTTGCTTGTACTACACATGAAGGAAAAAGTGATTTATTTTTAACGATAGTTTTTAAAATTAAACCTTAATTCTGAAAACAGAAAAAAACAACCATTTCTAATGCTATTCTTAAAATAATAAGACTTTATTGAAACAATTTATGCCTCTATGTTCCATATGTTTCAACAATATCGTAGAAACTTGCTTAAAACAACATAAATCTTAAGCGCTTTAATCCACACACTAACGGAATGCTACTAAGCTGCTGTCAAATCAGATTTTCTAAAATCTTAATTTATGAATTAATGTACACTTAACAAATTAAAACCCTTTTAAGAAACTATGCAGCATAAGTTTCAAAACTACATATGTGCATACACATTCAAGGCTAATGAATTTGGAAATACTCACATGGACGCTAAATATAGCGGCACACTCCATAAACGCCTGTGGTTGAACAGATTTTCTGTCATAAAATTGATGTTGGATTCCATTTTCTCTGCAGTCATTTTGGAAAATTTATTTATGTTTTAATGCTTTGTGTTTGTTGAACAGGCTACTTAAGTTTTTCACTTTTAAAACAAAAAAAAAGCACCTCACATGTCAACTTTGTGTGCGCCGTTGTCATGGTATTTTCATTGCATTTGCTGTTGCTGCTGAATTCAACATCAACTGAATTTATGACTATGGCAGATGTTTAACATCATAATTTTTACAAATGTTATTTTGGTATTTTTTCTTATGAAATCTGACATTTCTAGTAACATAATTTGTTAAAATTGTCAACATTAGTGACTTTTTTTTTAAGTTTTAAATGTATATATTTGTTCAATGGATATTGCAACAAAAAGCTGCTCGAGTTTTAAAAATTGTGTGCAGCTATGAGTTATTTCTTATAAGAACAGCAGCCTAAAAATATGCACTGTAACATGCAATGATTTTTGACTGAAACTTTTTGCATTTAAAATGATAACATAACATACTTAAGTGCATAGTTCTCGGCGAATTTATTGTATTTAATTAATTTTTATACATAAGCCGCTGACAATTTTTCGTTATAACTCAATAAAGATTTTGTCTTAATGCAACATAAATAAATTTACTTAAGAAAGAGATCACTTCAAAAATCTCTTAGCATTTCCAATATTTAATTTGGACTTATTTCCTTCCCCTATTCAAAATAAGCACACACACTACAGAAAACTATCAATTCCCATTTGTAACATTGCGCCGGGACACAGAATATACAACAACTGCAAAACACAATTTCAAGTAGGGTAATTTTAGTGTTTGTTATCTTAACGAAAGTCACAATGTATTGTACGTGGAACACAATGTGACGCGTCGAGTTAAGGATAACATAATGAGAAACAGGCCGGTGGTGCTATTTTAAGTGTCAATTTGTTAATGGCTTGGATGGTGCATCAATCACTTGTAACAAGGGAGTGTTTTGCTGTAGTGCTCGTTTTTTTTTTGAAGAAAAGCCATAAATTTGAAGCCGTTGCTCTTAGTCTATGAATATACATAATTGAAGTCTTGTTAGTACTTAGCGTACATTTAACTACACTTTGGCAATTAAAATTATGAGCAGAAAATTTTTCATCTTATACAATATTACTAATGAAAAATGTGCAGTGCACAAAAAATTCAGCTTCCAACTAAAGTATTATGTAACCAAAATGTTACCTTACTTGCAGTGCCTTACCTACTCAATTAAGTGTATTAGAATTCCCTTTGGGATTTAACCTAATGAACCTATTTTTTCACCGGCTCATAGTGACTTAAAATAAAAGGAAAAGAAATACCTTTGCAAGGTTGCCAAAATAATTCGATACACGGAATGATGGAACTAAATTATTTGTTGTCAAGATACCGAAAAATAAAAATCGAAGAGGGATGCAACAGCAGTTACACTGTAAAAAATTATTGTTTTATAATTTTAAAAACATTTCGTTGCTATGCACAAAAATCTTATAACTATTATAAAAGGTTTTACTTTATCACAATAAAAAAAATATTATCGGACAATTCTTGTAGAAATATCGTTCAAAAATTAATAGAAAAAAAAACCCACATAAGTCTTTCGAATATCTTTTAACTATCGCACTTACAGAACTAATGGGCATTACGGAGTTAGGTATTGTCCAATGTTATTAAAAAGATAACTTTTCCATAAAAAAAAGTGAATAAAATTTTTACCTCAAGAAAAGATGTCAATGGTTAAATAATTCAATCTACAATTTAAATTTTGTCTTTTTTTTTGTGTACCATTAAAAACATTCTAACTTCCCGTAATAGAGAGATGATGAAAAAACAAACACAACGATGAGAAAAAAAAACTCAAAAAAAAATTCACAGAATCATTCATCATTTGATTAAAAAATAAAAATGAAACAACGCAAAAAAAAATGGACGAAAACAAACCAAATCAAATATCATTCAGCAAGGACACAACGAATTGGACATTTGAAGGATGAGTATTAAATTGAGAGATTTTCATTTTGTAACAGAGAGTAACGTGAACGATTTTTCAATTTTGTCAAAAGAACGTGAAAAAAAGCAATGAATCAAAACATAAAAAAGTAACAAAATTGTAAAAAAGACAACAACAACGAAAACAAAACTTTCAAGTCATTTGCACGACACGGTGAAAAAACACAACAGGACAGAGTACCGTGGACAGTAGAGAGGTAGGACATGCCAAAGTACACGGAAACGGAAATGCAAAATGAATATAGAAATCAACAAAATTGAATAATAAAAAAAATCCATCAAAATTCAATACAGGTACAAAATGTATTAACCCTTAGTAGGCGAACAAGACTATTTTGGGGCGACATTTTAAGAAATAAAATACAAATTTATAAGTTAAAAAAGTTTGTTGCCTATAACGCTGCGTTTAACGAAAAGGGTTACTTTTGAAGTGATCTTTTTTCACAAATAAGGACCAATTTCTCTACAATTGTCTTGAGCTGGTAAGACAACCTTGGTAAGGTTGTCAAAGGCATTTTTAACCTTAGACTGCAAAAACTTGTTTAAATGGGTTTCGCAATGAAAAGCTACAAATTAAGCTCTTACAAATGTCCGTCATCTCAGGGTTAAGCGAAAAATGTTCATTCTTGTCAAAGAATTTTAACAATTGAAATCAATCTCGATTAGTTTCGGTGAATTTGAATGTTGCTGAATTGTTATGCCAAATTGTATTGGTGACTGTTGAAGACAAACTCATTTTTTTGCAATTTTCTTTTCTCTCTCTCTCTCTCTCCTCTGTGTCCACAAGCAGTTGCCAACTCTTAGTTAATAGAAATTGTGTGGTATGAATCTTTGTTGTATTACATCACAAAAACTTGGCACGCTTTCGTTGATGTTACTGATGATTTTCCACTTTTTCTTTGACTCCTCAATTTGATGGCTACATTTTTCCATCATCTTTTTGGTTGAATAATAAACCAAGTTTTAGTTCTATTTTTTTTTTTTTTTTCATTCTTTGCTACTTTTGTAAGGACTTTCGTTGAAGTTTTTAATGCTCCCTCCTGCTGCTTTGTTAGCAAATTGGTTTTGGTGCAACAAATCAAATGAATTCAATTTGTTTACTTGTTGTTTTTATGGCTCATGATGCTGTATTTAGCAATAAGTAATGATGCTGCAATTTGAGTGGAAAGTTAAATACTGCATAGACAGCACTTAAGTGGGTTGACAATATTATCAAAAAATGTTATGGATAATAGTTTTGAATTTATTTCAAGGAAAAAGTTGTGATTGTTAGATGATACTTTGAGTGAATAAGATATTACTATTACTGATTTTCTGTTAAGATATTGACTTCCTGTTTAATTCTCTCAAGTGAAAAAGTCTGTATGAGCAAGACTATGTGGATTACGCCTTTTAATAATGCCCATATTGCATCATTGATTGGCTCAAGTGCCTTTAGTATCTCTGCGGATTTTTGGTTTGGGTAATTATCACAGTGACATAGTCTTAGTTTTTTTCAAAACATGACCGCACTTTCAGTAAACTTAAAAGCAACCAGGCTGCCCCAGCACATATCTTTGCACTTGTGACTTCATTTCTTATCAGCAATTAGTCAAGACTGTCAAGATTTTCAATTTGAAAGACTACATTGGCTTTCGTGATTTCATAGTGCAGATCCCAACTACAACCAGTATAATTTGGCGATTTTGGGAAGTGAATATATATGAGATAGTCCCAATGATTATTGTGGGCTTTCCTATTTGGTTTCATTTAAGAATTCTGTATCTATGATTTTGAAATTGGGAGCAATTGGTACTATCTAGCCGTTGGTTATAGATGTCTCACTCTGTATTATACGTTAGATATGATACGAAAGTGCAGATTTGAGTTATACACACGAAATTTGAATCCTTTTGTATAGTTGAATCCAATGATAGTAGGTTCAGAAATATATTTAGAACATTCCAAAAATTTTGCTTATTTCAACAGTACTCTCTTAATGCACTTTATTTATTTTATGGCTGTGTAAAGAGCTGATCGATCATCGAGCTTCTGCAACATGTAACGAGCCAAAATCGAACAACTCGATTCGTTCGATTCAACTCATATTCAGTTGACTCGTTTTCCGTATCCTACCGTTGCAATACATGAGTTTTGAGCTGCTCGTTTGTTCGAGTTCCAACCTATTTCATTTATTTTCCTCGAACGACTTGTATACAGGCACAAACAGGAGCAAAATAACGAGATGTGAGCAAACACATCGAACTAAAAGAATTGTATTGAGACGTGAAATGAACTTGATTTGCTGCTGAAATTTTGGAACGAGATTGAATCGTTGCACTGACTTATTATATATCTTGTGATTTTCACGAAAATGATATTCCACTAAAAAGCACTGACTTAATTAATATACCATAGTCCCTTACCTTGCTGAAAACGTTGTTACCAAAAAGTTTTAAGTGCTTTCAAGACATATTTTAGGTGTGATTTAGTAGCAACTTCTGATCAAAACCTGTATTTTATTTCAATACGTGCTATTCAATTTATGTTTCCTTCTAAAAAGCAATACCATATTTTTACTTAGATTAGTTGAAAGTTTCATTATAAAAAGTTGTTTTAAATTAAGTGTATTTACATGTAATTTAGCACTTCCGTTTAGCTGCTTAAAAATAAAGTGGTTTTTATTCTGTTATCATTGCCCCCAGTAACCTTTCATTTTCTTTCAAAAAATCAAAATCTCTGACAACTTTTGTACAGCGGGAAACAAAACTTATCAAGAAAATAAAGTAATTGCCTTTGAACTGTTTCGATTTGTCACGTGCTCAACGCTTACACCATACATGCACGTCTTTATATTACATTTCAAATATTCCAATACCCAGCATCAAGTTCTTTCCACCCTCTTTGGTCTTGTTGTTCCGCGTCAACATTAAAAGAACTTCGTATCTCTCTGACAAAGTGCATTTGATAACGCATTAGGTGTAAGCTTCTATGGGTTTGTTAGCTCCCTACTAAGTACTTTTGATATTTTCTCAAATTAAAGTACTTTAATTTTTTTATTTTTCAAAAGATGTTATTCAGTCAAAGTAGCTGCATATTTAGTACGTTGCTGGCTATGAAGTATTTATTAGCATAAGACCACATATGCCTAAGTTTAGTAGTCATATTAAGTTAAATGTTAATAAAAATTTGTCGCGTATTCAATTCTGAAGGGTAAATATATCATAAACCGATCATATTTCAGAATTGTATCCAAAAAAACTTTTGGTTGGAATGATTTCAAACCAAATTTTCCAAGTTTCAAAAAAGTATTTACAAATATTTCTCAAAAAATATCATTTTGTTCCCAGGTTTAGACGCATAAAAAAACTAACTTATTTATTAAAATAATTATATGCGACCCAATGTAGGGTATCCAAGAACATCAGCCTTTTTTTTTTGCTACCGATAAAGCGACATTACAAATCAACTCTCAATAACTTCTTTTATCTCGGAAAAGTAAGCATTGTAAGCAAGCAATCGTAACAAATTTTCGTAAAAGTGCCTGTAAGATTTATGTGATTTTCGAATGTTGTACCCCTAAAACTGCCGTCTCTCGATGTCAATTTGTTGTTGTTGTTTTGCTTATTGTTACGGCATGAGTTGTCATTATTTTACTTGTGGGGCCCTAGTGTACGCATTCGTATTCTTCGACGCGTCGTAAAAATCTGTTTCGCTTATTAAGTTGTCACAATTTCTTTTATTCTTTCATTTTGTGTTGTGGCATTTTTTCTTTAAAGTTGTTTTCACCCCTCCAATTGGTAAGACGGAAGATACCGCTGCTACTTCCTTTTCAATGCTTGAGCTTTGTCATGTTGTTCCGTTGTTTTGTTACGTTGTGTAGCGTACACAGTTGCTGCTACATTGCTGCGGCAAGTGTTTTACAGCAATGAATTATGACATTTCGTTTCATTTCTGATGACGTCTTAAATGGAGAATGACACATACTAGCGCTGCTATGTAACAGTTGTTACATGTGTTGTGTCTCAGTAGGAAATTTTGTTTATGAGTACATCACTGTTGTATGGGCATAAAAATTGTACGTATGGTAAACAATTTGGTTTTATCACTTTTCTAAGTAAATCGATAGTGAGTAGTAGACAAGAGTATGCAAGCTAATAAGCTATTTAAGTGGTAAGCGGGTAGTTTGTTGACTCATCGTTAGAAAAAAGTTAGTTAGTACCAATTAGAATAAAATATATTAGCTACCACAGCTATTAGTCTTTTTAGATATTTAGCTTAACTCACAACAAGCGAGGTAGCAACATGATTGGGGAAATTGTTGGTGGGTTGTCTCTTGTTTCCAAACTATTAAGCCTATTAATTCGTTTGGGAGTAGTATGCTTATTCCCAACCAGTTAAATTACTGTTAGCGAACTTGACTAACAACTGCCTACCTTATGAAATTTCGACATTACTGACCTGATGGCTTATAGTTATTGGGTAGTTTGCTTACCAACCAACAACTTTATTGAGTCGTTGGCGGATCGATTGTTGACTTCCAACTAGATTCTCAACCAAGCTACTCGACGTTAGTTGCTAGTTTTTTGACTTACAACTTGCAACTTAATTAAATTGGCTATTCTGTTGACTTTGAAGCCTTTTAAATTACTGTTAAAATGTAATTTTTTGACTCGCAACAAGTAAGTTCCAAGTCACTAGCTACCATTGTGATGACTTCCAACCTCTTAGGTTGATGTAAGTGAATAATATGTAACTACCAATTGCCTTATATTGCCGTCATTTCTTAATATCTATGAACTTTAGTATTTGTAGCAACTTTCCAACAGGGTTATATCATTGACTAACTTATTGTATACCATACTTGTGAACCTGGTGTAAATGTCTAGGAAATAAGCACGTATCATCAACATCATATGTTTGGAAATGCAGCATCGCGCTTGTAAAGCGTCTTACACTTTGTGCTGTTATGAAAAATCTTAAAATATAGAATTCTGACGCATCGTACATTTCTTTTTTCAGCAGCGTGGTGGGTATTTTGGAGAAAAGACACAGCTGTGGCTAACTTTCTTTGTTATTGAAAACGTTTATTGTAGCGCAATTCTGAGTGCGTGCGTGTGTGTAAAATCAATTTTAATTTTTGAAAAATAAAGTCCTTGGATTTATGTGTTTGAATTCTTTTATATTTATGAGTATGAGAAAAAATATTAAATTTAATTCAAAGGTAGATAATGGTAATAGAAACAAGAAGCTCTTAGATGAATGCAATAAGTAAGATAGAAAGGCGATTCTAAGAGCAGTATGAGCTCACGTAAAAATTGTATTCATCATATAAATATTGTCAGATAAAGAATAAAAAAAAAACCTAAAATCTTTTGATCTATGTCACTCATTAAAAAAAATTTTTAGAACAACCACAAGTTTGTTACATTTGTATTTGTTTACTTAAATAATGTATATAATTTTTAACTTCAATAATATTGCAGTATACGCATAAATAAATTTGATTTCCTTTTAACTGAAGCATATGAGACTCACAAACTACCAACTTCCCATTTTCAATTCAATTAAGCAGAAATAATAATGACTTTAATGCGTCAACATTAACAACCATAACAAAGTAACAAAAAGCTATAAAACAAATGCAGAAAATACCTGAAAAACTAGAAATTGCAAAAAAAGTGTACTATTTCGCAAGCCATACGTACTCCCGTACATACCATACCTACATACAAAGTGACTTTCTATAGAGAAAATGTCTGGAATGCAGTGGTACATTAGAGAAATTGCTAAATGACCCATAACACGTAATAGACTCAACTAAAAATCAATTGTGACGCTGGACTGCTGGTTGAGTTCACCAAATAAAAGACAGGACATGGACAGGCGAGCACAGCACAAGGCAAAGGCCAGCCAGCATAGGAGTAACAACTGACAAAAGGACCTTGCAATCGAACAGAAACAAATCCTTGAACAAACTAGAATAGGAAATGGCAAACTATGGTGAACAATTTTTGTAACAGAATGCAGTAGAACTAAAATGAAAAAAATAAATAAATTGTCATAAAATTAAAGAAAAAAGAAAAAAATACCATATACTCGAACGTATGAAATTTTATTACCCAGAAAGGATTTTGTTGAAAAACTGCAAATAATAAAAGAGAACAAAACGCACTGTACCGTGGGTCAAACTGAAATTTGGCTTGTCTAAAACAAGGACATGCTTTTAACTAAAAATACATTGAATTGCCAACCATTCCTTCATTACGCATTGTAAAAAGGCTTTGGCAATTCATGAAAGGATGATACCATACAGATGGTTAAATTTTGATGGCGCAAATGCTGATAATAAGATATAGTGCATGTAACAATCCAAATACATTAATCATTGCTGATACATATGAGTCAGATTTTCAGATTTTTGCATAGCGAAAAGTTCATCTAAACCCACAGTTCACTGTAGTGCATAGAAAATAAATAAAATGGAAAATAATCAACAAGAGCCAGCAGAGTTACCAACATGGTCAATATTGTTCCCAACAATGTTGGTCACCTTTTTGTCGAAGAGCTCTGGTTAAAGTGAGTACTGCACACTGGAGAACACCTTTCAACAAGGACAAAACAAAACAGAGCACAACATAGAAAATAGAAAAAAAAATCAAACAAATGCGAATGTGCACTAAATAGGTTTATTACGTTCATTTTCATACCCGCATTCATTGAACACCAAACAATCAACTCGATACCGACGAACGACCAACGTCGTTGGTTGCTATTGGGCCAACAGTCCATTGTATTGATATGCTGTAGGTATATCCTTGATGTTGCCACTTTTGTTCGAACTCATTGTTGTTTCATTGTATTTTTTTCGTTTCACTCGTTTGTCTTACTGCAAAGAATGTCAAAGTCTGTTTAAATCGATTTTTATTTCTATATTGTTGTTTGGTATTAAAGGTATTATTGTTGTTATTATTATTGCGTTCCTCCTCTCCACTCTCTGCTTATCGATAATTTGTAATCGCATTTTTATTTTCGATTTCTGCCATATGTTCTTAACAAGGATTTGGTGCCTTTTTTAATGCTGTTGCTGTACATAACTTCTGCCTTTAGCTTAATGGACCAGTTGTCCTTGCTAACGTTACCATGCCACATTGACGATATGTTGTTAGCACTTGCTGTGCTTATTTATTTGTCAAGTTCGTAAGGATATATGGGCTGATTAGTTGACATTTTGAACGGTTATCAAACGACTAATAAAGACAATGTATAAGAGGATGAAAGTTATGTCAGGGAAGATATTAAAGCAATGGTGCTTTCATAAAAGCTTTAAAAGAAGGCATTGAAAGTTAGGTTTTCATTTATAAAAAGAAGAGACACTGGGTTGTAAAGAACAATCGAATTTTTTCTTAATAAATACTTTAAACAATGCTGCGTGAGCAGAATATGTTTCTCTTCAAAGAAATGAACAAAGCTTGGAAGTGAAATGTGCTTGAGCAAAGTTATGCTCATATTTTGCGTTGATTTTAAGCAAATTTAATCATAATTAATTGTGACTGTGAAAAAAAGCTTCTCTGAAAGCGGGTGTGAGCAAATTCTCATCAAAAACCAGTGCACTTAAGGACTAGCAAAAAATTTGTGCCCAATGTTAAGTTTGAAAGGTTAGAATTTTCTGAAAACTCTTAAAAAAATTATTCATATATTCCATTGGAAAATCAGAAAACTTATACAAAAATTCTTAAATACCTAATTAAGTGGTTCGTTAATATTTGCCATAAAATAACTATTATTAAGAGTATGGTTGTAGTTTTCTTCAAAAATTTTACATCACCCTATAATCACAGCAGATCGCTATTCACAAAATGCGGTCGGAAAGTTGAATAATGACCGCAATCAAAGATGAAAGTTACGTTCTTAATACTTTTGTTGTAACCTCGCTTAAGATTCATTTGCTAGTCCTCAAATTATTTGAACATAAGGACTTTTTATAAGAAAATCTAGACAACATTTTTATAGCCATTAGCATATATTTCAATAAAAAGTTATTTTTAAATGTCTCATCACAGTACTATACTCCAAAAAGTTACCCTGTTACTAAGTCTGAATGAAAAGTTGGTTTTTACTACTTTGTACTAACATGTATATCATTTGAAATGTCATTACAAATATTATAAAAAGTGCCACAGCACAAAATAAGGCCCTTATTTACTAACACGTAACTATGAAATATTAAGACAAAGATATTTACTTTAAAAATGATTTGGATATCGTTTGAAAGGATTTTGCTAGAACTTGAATATTTGTACACAGAATATCTTCTTAAATTAGAAGTGGGACAAATATATTTCAACTTTACTTTTTTGGCAAATCATTTGAAAATGAAGCGCCAACCGCAAACGATTTATAATTTTGAATTATTAGAAAGAATTGAAGTACTAAAACCATTACATATCAATGACTAATAAGAGATTTCTACCTTAATAGTGGTTTCAATTATGTAAAATTTAGCGCATTATCTTTTCCTAAAATATATGATACAAAAAAGAGCTTTCAAATGGTACACACATCATAAGTAAATAAAAGTATTTTTCAGTACATATATAAACATCAGTGAAAACTTGTCGAATGTACTGACAACGGATTTTCAAGTCGCAAATGTACCGAAAAACGTACAAATGCACCGAAAATGCCATCACTGATATACATATCTTGATGATACGGTCATTTTAAGGAGTTTAACATGAGAATTACCTATTTAAACCAGTATGTCCGAAATTTCTAAGAAAATAATAAAGCTCTTAAAAAAACTTGCTTATGAGAAATATATAATTGAGCACATAAATTATAAAATATGCTTTTATGTTTACTTACCTTAAAAGAAGCGATGAATAAGTAATGAATTGCAGGTATAAAAATTTTACCAAAAAGTATTCAAAATACCAGTTCAAAAATTACCTTTACAGTCAAGACCTGAAAAAATACAAAATAATAAAATTCTTTTAAGGACAGCTACTTAGTTACAGTATACAAGAATGCTACAATGTGCATGCGGCAGTATAAAACAAAAAGCCTCCGAAAAAATGTGTCATGCTAAAGAGTGTGCAAATATTTACGCAAACAATTTGCTAGACAAATTTTTGAAATGTTTTTTTTAAAAAAGGATTTCAGACATTGAAAGTGTAACCTTAAAGAACAACATCAACAGTCAACACTTGAAGTATCAAAGGCAGCAGCAGCACCAGTAACATCAAGGATTAGCTGCTGTTACTTGTGCTGCTGAGTCGTCTCCTCTTTTTGACACTTAACCAAATAAATTTAAAGAAAAAAACCCTTTTTTCACACACACAATTTTTGAAGTATTTTGTCAAAGACACATATTTACTTTTGAAAAGTGTGAAGATATGGATGGAACTGAAAGGATAAAGTTGGGGTTATATGTTGTATGTATGTCATTCTTCATAGAGTGTAAAATAAACATGTCAAAACATGCCGCATAACGTGCGCTGCTTCATCAATGTCAACAACAGCGTCTTTCTTTTTTTTTTTTTGTGATACGTCTTGTGTTGCTGACGACATTTGTGGAGTTGGAGTAAAATAGCAGACAGTCAGTTATTTATATTTAAGGATTATGTAAGAGAATTAGTATGATAGCAAGAGTAGACGCGGTATGAGCTTGAAATTTGTTCGTTACATACGGGAAATATGATCGATATTTTATAGTTACACAACTTAACAGCACTGCCAAAGATTGAATTAAAGCACAACACGTTGTGCACCCAACGTTATGATGGTGCTCAAAAAATATCACAGCATATGATATCGGCATCCTCTATAAGTAATAGATCAAGATGTGCAAATTATACTTCTGCACAAATCTCTACCTTGTATTCTTTATCTCTTGCCGGAGCTTAACTCCTCCAAAGCCTCCTAATATGTACGATCATAAGCTTTTATTTCAATACTCTTGAACTCCAATGCTTGCCAGCACACTTCTGTTAGTGACTTCCAAAATCTATTTCCGTTTTTGGCCTTTGGTTGGAATAGAGATCAGATCCAACATGCTCAGAATGTCAAAATTGTTGATATCCACCGTATTGCGACATAGTGGTAAGTAATGCATTTGTCTGTGAGATAGATGATTTTATCCTTTTGGACCATCTGATTCTGCTGGCTTAGGTTTGACCTTGCATGGCTGTTTATAATTTAGCAATTAGTGATTTAAATAAAAAACACACTGAAGAGACATAATCTGTTGTCAATATTTGTGCCTTTGATCTAAACTTTCCTTGATGTTCACAACATAGAAAATCACGCTTGGTTTCGAGCACCAATAACTAATAATCAACGACTTTTGTTGCTCTTTAAGTACCCAATCGCTTTTTCAAACTGTTTGGTGAAATTTATGAAAAATTTGCGAGAAATTTTATTTAATCTCTTTGAAATCCTTCAATTTTTAACGCAAGCTTTATTTTCGCTTGTTAAGGGTAAATACTCGTAGAATGTAACGAATGCTTATATATCCTTGAAAAATCTTACCTATTTTTCAAAACAAATCGTAGCAGCTGAAGCTAATAAAAACAAGTACACCTATAAGTACACACATACAAAGGGACTGATAGCAATAACAACAACAATACATTATCATCATCAACAGCCAACTTCATGCCCAACTTAACGCAAGGATTCATCACAAAAAATGCCAAAGAAAACGGTGTGAATCAAAAGTTAATGTGGCGCGAGAAGCTGATTTCCATACGTAACACACGAACAAAATTTCAAATAAACAGCCTACACAGAGAGAATTTTTCGTGCAAAATTAAAGCCTATCTTTAGAAAAATGCGAAGATTGTAGAAAGAACTTGCAAGAACAACACTTTGTCGTGTACCTATTTCCCAGCACACCGAAATATAAACACGAAACATGCAATACTTTTTCATGAAAAAAAACTGAATATAAAACGTACAACCAACATATGGAAAATGATGATAAAAATAGCAAATGTAACCAGGTGAAAAGATGAGATGTATGTGGTGGGTGGCACAATTCAGACAGACAGCTAGAGATACAAACTGTTGCGGGGTGTTGTTTCATACTAACAAGACCAAGACGAAATCATGGCTTATTACCTTCATTTTCTTCAGTTGCGCACTATGTGTTGTTGTTGTTGAAACGTCACAACACAACAACAAGGTGTGACTGCTGGGTAGAACATACCACCTGCTCTAGGTTTTGGCACATTTTAAGGCTTAGCAGCGTTGGATTTTTCCTGTCTTTTTTTTTTAAATGGGAAAATCTATGTTCCTGTCTGTGTACGCGTATGTTGAAGTGTTACAAATTTCATTCACAACCGTTTCTCGCATTAAGTGCAACAAGCTTGTTGAAGGATAATGTGAGTACAATGAATTGTATGGGAGTTTATGTTCAAGATGATGATTATGATTTAAATTATACATACTCTGATAGGAAAATAAGGTTAAACGAAAAAGAAAGATTTTTATGTAAATAAGTAACTGGAAAAGTTTTACATTACTTACATTTTGTATTAACTCTGAATGAAACCAATGTTGCTTCTTATACAATGCTGCCGTATATGCAAAGCCAATTGTATGTGGGACATTCGTAAAGTTTATAATTACTTAGGAAAGAGTTGTTTGAAAAATTAATTCATTTGTTTCGAAAAGTATTGACGAAACAATGATTTGACTTAAGCAAAAATGATCAACAAAATAAAAGAGCTCAACATCCAAATTCTTCGTTTTCGAAAAGAAATTTTAATCGAAATTGATACCCATTTCAAAGAAAATCAGGAGGTAGGCATATCGAGTATTTCAGAATTATTCTTAATAAATTTGTATTGAAACATAAAAAATATTTATAGAAACGAAACGAAACGTTTAATAGCTCCAAGAAAAGTAAAAGAAGTAGACTTCTTCATAGAGCAATTTCTTAAACACTTTGTCAAGACTGACACATAGCATGTCAACAGATCAAAATCATCCGCTTAACTCTTGAACAGCAATTTTTTTCTTGCAGTTAACAGTAAATTGATATGTAAACAGATCAAAAGTCAAGATAAAGCATCAGAATGTCAAAAGAACATATTTTCAATTTCGCGCGATAAAACTAAGGAGGGCATCATTTCACTTACAATAAATGTGGCGCTGAACGAAACCATATGTTACCATGTGGTTAAACTTAAGCCAAAGGGTAAAAGAACAAATTACATTTAAAGTGCACTGTACGTTCGCAAGCCAAAGCAATGAGCGTTCACTCATAAATGAAATTGTAATAATCTGAATTTAAATAGATAATCTCGCAGATCGTTCGCCATAAACAAAAGATCAGAAAAATATTAATTTGCCGCGAGCATATTGGCGCCTATGGGTTAGCCAGGAAAAATAAAAACCATAAAACGCTAAAACTATGAGCGATAAAATTAATAAAAAATACTCAAGAAACGTCGGAGAAAAAAAAATTTGTTTTTTCCACACATTCGACATCGCGGCGTTGAATGATTTATGCACACGCACTGACAGATTGATTTTTGAGTTTTCAAATGCGTGAAGCATTTGAATTTTTTCTGTTTTGCTCTACGGCGGTCATTTGACATACGCTGCCGCGTTGTTAAAATTATTGACATCGTTTAATATGTAAAATGCGCTTGTTTAACTATGGGTATACAAATATTTCAGCATACGCCTCTTAAAATTTATATCACTCATTTATTACTATCACTGCCGCCCCTAGGCAGTTTTGTCAGTGTTGATGAGAGAATTTGTTTAGTTTTAATGATATTTTTTGTGTGGAATTTTTGGAATTCGAGGGAATGTGATATGGGTTTTGTTTCTAATATGTAAGAAAATTCACATCACTTGAGATTTTAACAATTAATAACGAAGAAGTTTATAAAAATAGGTTTTAATAAATAAATTTACTGCATTAAAATTAATAATGTTCTTATCGAAAATGTGTTAATGAAAATTCATTCATTGATATTTTGATAAAGAAACATTTGTTCATGGATTAAAATTTGATAAAAACTTATTTGATAATTTTTTTCAAATTTAATCTTTCATAATTTTTCATGAATTTTGACAGTTTTCACTAAAACTTTGAATCAAATTTTCTACTCTGAATTTTTGAACACAACTACATTAGTGTAGCTAATTATCATTTGATAAGATTGCATTATAATCCACTAGAAAAGCCCAGCAGTGATTTATCCTCTTACTCTTTCATTATCTTCATGCCAAAATGTCCATTTAGTGTTTATGTTGCATGTCCATTAAATAAATCAAAGCACATAAGACATTTATCAATAGCTATAATGCGATATAGCAAGATACCATTGCAAGCTCTTAATGGTTGCCGTGAAATGATGTAGCTGTCATGATGACGCGACCAAGAATGCCCTGCCAAGCAGTTCAATGAACAACTGCAGCAATGCAAGTATCAATCAATGATTGTCGCTGTACAAAGTAATTGAGGGGTGTAAATAATTTATCACCAAAATATAAAATCAACAAATGTCGCATTAAGTTGACAGTGCTTAAGTGATTGATTGTTAATTGAAAAAAAATAAGTTTCAAAAAAGTAATTATAATTAGTTTTGATAGGGCACGAAGAGACAAAAATAGTTGCAGAGTTTAAGGTTCATATGCTCGGAAATTTTTGCACATTGATTTCAAAAATAATAACTTCATTTTTCAATAAACAGTTTTCAAAATCCACCAAAGACTTAGAAATCGAAAGCTCTAGAGACTTTTTTCACTTTATTAATGTTTCATACTCAGTTTATAAAATATAGTTAGGCAAAAAGGTATCGAGTCCAATAAGTTATTTCAACATCGGCGTACTTTATTTCTCAGGCTAATTAACATTAAAAATCTCCTCTATATTTTCTATGCAAAAAAAAAAATATCTACTCTTTCTTCAGCTAAGAAATTACCTTCGTAAGCGCAATGCGGAATTTTGTTTGATTTAAGCCTTTAAAAAAATTTGTTCTGATAACTTTGATTTGTTTGAACCTCGATTTAAATTGAACTGTAAACCAACTCTTCTTCATATTGTATTACGCACAAGACTCATCATATCTCTGAATATCAATTAAAATTTTTGAAATTTGCACTCACTACGACTGACTGTGCTGATATCCGCCGAAAGTGTTTTACCAAAAAGTTGGCAACGCTATTAGTAGCCATTGTTACTCACTGACTCGCAGTGATACACTCGTCGTGCACATTAAAATTTTGTTTTTTTACAACAACGTGGTGCACATTTCCTGACATCCCGCATCCAACTGGTGGATTACTGTTGTAACATTAAGAGCGAATGAATATTTAATGGAATTTGCCACGTAATATGGGCATTTTAATTTAATTACAGATTGCATTTGTATAACATCAACAATATCAACTCAAGCATCATCGGTGTCAGTTGGAAGGTTAGTTGGTTTATGTCAGCGACGGCGGCGAGACAGACTGTGCTGGATAGTCTCACAAAGCTCTATCGATGATTTGATTCAAGTTGTCAGACGTTTTTAATGCAATAAGGCAAAAAAATTGACGTAGATTACGATCGAAATTCATTGATATTTGAATTATTATAGAATTGCTAAATTGGAATCTCGCGAATTAAAAATAAAACAATGTCGAGTAACTGAAAGAAATCCAAACTATTTCCTTAGATTGCTTTTTGGTATTGTAACTTTTTGAAAGTGTCGTAAAAACTCCCTTTTTAATATGCACAACAACTTCAACTTAGTGCTTCTAGTGCTCCACTTCAAAAATCATATCGTGAGATCTCGAAAATTCAAAATTTACGAAATGCCACTATCTTTTTATTGGCAAGTCTTAAATTATTTGTCACTATAAATTCAATTCTCGAACAGCTCTTTCAATTGGTAGGAGTGATTGGTCCAAATACTTTGAAGTTTAATAAAATCATTCATAATGTATTTTACTTTCCAATGGTTTTTGCCTTCCATATTTACCGTTATTTTGACAGTTTTATCTGTCAAAATGCCTTAACGTTTTCATATTTTTTATTTTTTTTATTTCCCTATATGTCACTCTCACAACCTTATCCTTTGAATGCCCTTCAGCTGTCGACATAACGTACGTATGTCATTATTTTTTTTTTATCTTTCTCTCACTTATTTTCTTCGATTCCACTTTACTCTTTTGTATAGTGAGTGGCCCAACATTTTGCCACTAAATCAACAAGGATGAAGAGGCGTTGATTTCGATACGGACCGTTAGAAAAGTCAAATTAGGCCAATTTGTGTATGAAATTGTCTGCCACTACTGTATGAGAATCAAATATGGCTCAAATGTTGGCAACGTGCTATATATAGCTGTGTGATTGTGTGTGTTCAAATGACTCTCTTATGAAGGGTGACTGCATTTATTATAGGTTAGGTCAATAATAACCAAAAAACAGTATTTGTCGGGGTTGATATTGTTTAGCACTGGTGCGTTGGATGATATTAGAAAGTGGATAATAATGAACAGTTAAATGCTACACATATCAAAATAATGGTCACGAAAAAAATATGTTGGCCAATTGGACATTTGAGTAAATAGTCGAAAATATTTTGATATAACCCATTTAAAAAAATGTTATGTCTTGAAATAAGCTGAAGTGCTAAAAATAGCAGCACAAGTATATTGACAATTGGACGTGTGACATCAATATTTGTTTGTATTTTTAAAATTGATATGTTGTAAACTATGACACTCTGTACAAAGAAAAATTTCATTTAATTGTAAGCATACTAAGGGGCGAAAACCCATAAAACTTTTAGTTTTTGAGAAAAAATAGAAATTAAACGTAGGGACATCTGTTGGTGGTATCAATAATCACATTCAGCATTAAATCAATTAAGCAAAATATGAAGCTGGAAAGTCTCTCGCTACTGGTCGTGCACTTCGGAAGAGTTTAGTGGAGGCCATATGCTCCGTAGAAAGTTAAGGACAAAAGCGAGATATTAAAAAAGTATTCTTTTAAAGCGATCGTCGTTTTGTGTAATTCAATTTTTTCATTGACAAAGAAATTTATTGATAAAAATAGAGAATCCGTCACTAACGTCCGTTAATTGTTTAAAAAAAAACCTAAAATTTCGCATAGTAAAAAAATTAAAATTTAAATATATTTAAGATATTTGTTTTAGCAAAATTTTCAATTTTTGCCCCTCCTCTTTCGTTATTATGAGTAGGTATATTTTGTTGAACAAACAACACGTTTTTTTTTGTTGATTTTCCTAGTGTCTATAACGATCCTTTGTCAAGGGTATAGATTTCAATCGACGTAGATTATTTAATTTACTGATTTGTCTGCTAATGACTGTGAGCCACACTGTCAAGAATCAAGGCCACCACCCTTTATATGCTCTTCAAGGGTTTGTTAGATTACGCGTCATTAGTTAAATACGCGTTAATAACGTGGGAGGTTTGTTGAAGCTACGCTTTTTTTCGCTTATTCGTCTCTTTAAGGGATGAAACATTCACTGTTGTTGAAAAGAAGCGATAAGTTACAGAAAATTGAATGGGAGCTATAAAAGTTAATAGCGGTAAAAATCACTGGTAAATCAAGGTGATATTTAATTAAATACTTAAGTTCAACTACTCGTATTTGAAAAGTGTGTAGGAAAGAGTTATTTCAGAAAGGATTATTATTAATGTTGGAAAATATTGTTATTTTGATGGCTTGCCTGTTATCCGCATATTTATCTTAATTTGTATTTAATATAAACTCATGATATTAGTTACTTTGTTAGAGAAAAACTCGCAATTTAATAGACTTTAATGAGACTTATATTGATTGATTGCATGTGATATGAAAAAGGATTTAGTGCAAAATTTTCACTTACATTCTAGGTATTGCTTATGTACTGTGACTCCATTAAGTGCTTAAGGCTTACTCAAAATCACTATAGCTATTTCAAACGACGATTTGTTTCTTGATCATGTTCGAATTGCTAATGATTTTTACGATTTCGATAGTCGTCACCTTGATATATATCTTCTGCAATGGGTTTCTAAAAAATGCCAACATGACTAGTTCCTCTATTATCTTTGCTTTTTGTATGGGCGATCTAATCAATCGTGGTTAGTAACCAAGTGAAGTTCGTAATTAGGTGTCGCGAATTTTATATTCGCCACATGCAGGTGTCCACAAAACCATATGTTCATTGCTTCTGTGTATTTTTGAATGACCATTTTTCACAAACATTGAACATTTGATTTGCACATTCGTAGCCTTGAGTCTGATTAATTTACATATATTTTTGAGTAGTGCTAAGACTCTTCTTGCTTTGAGCTACATATCTTGTTTCAAATGAGTTTGAAATTGCCTGTCCTCATATGCTATCGAATGAAACTGGACAAAAGCTCTGTAGACATTCGCTTTCTTCATGATAATACTAAGGTTGGACTTTAAGCATGAATAAATACTCAAAATATCATTTAAAAATCATTCAGCAGCATTTTTGCATGTCATTGCATATATATCTCCGCTCGCAGTCATAATTTTCTGAGACACTTCAACTCCGATTATCCTAAGTACAATGCAATATCGCCTTTTCGTCCGCACAAAGCACACTTCTTCCCTCCCCATACTGTCCCTATTTCAGCACTTTTAATAAGTTTTGCTTTGGCTTTGCTTATGAACATTTTTTGCATTGTTATCATCATCAAAACTGCAGCTTTTTCAATTTAAATTTTGAAAACACAAAAAAAAAAGTGCGCTTAACTTAAGTGTTGTTTTTTTCCCCCCTATTTGTACTCAGTGACGATGAGTGTTGCTTTTGTTGTTGTTTTTATGCTTAAAGTGAATATTCGTATTTTGTTTTTCTGCGCTCAAGTGACAGCTCGACTGTCACATTTTCTTGTCAACATTTGTTTTTGATGTTTGATTTTAACTTGAGTTGTTTTTTGTTGTTTGTATATTATTGCTATTGTCTTTTATTTATGCATTTGCACGCTTTTTCTATAATTTTATTTACATTTGCTTGCACTTATTTTTCTCTTTTTTTTGCTATTTTCCTCGTTTTTATGTGTTTTGTCTTGGGATAGCAGGAGGAAGAATATTTTTGCAGTGGTTTTTAAATTTATGTTTATAGGGGTATTCATTTTGTGTTTAAAGGATATTTTAGAATATTTTGCGAATTAAATATTTGATAAGGAAATTTTATGAATCATTATGAAAAAGTTTGAGCTTTTAAAATTGTGATTTAACTAAGAATATTCAAAACATGATTTTAAACGTCAATTAGAGTGCTTCTTTGCTAACATCATGACTAAATACTATTGGTTTTCACGCTTGGTGCAACTTTTGCGTTGGAGTGTTTAATTACTACAAATGTGAACAATATTTACAGCCTGTTACTTTACCACTTTAGTATACTTTAACTCATCAAAGAGTATGTGAACTTTTTGAACCCATTTGTTGGATAGTTTCTTACTTACCTATACAAAAACAAGTCCTAGACCTTATCATAATCAAAACTGTTTTAGCATAATTTAATATCTTATTAATGTTCTTCGCGCAAATTTTGCATCAACAGTTTCCTTCTTTTGGCACCATCAAAGGCATGCCCTAAAAATAATTTCAATTCACTCTTCCAATGAACTGAAAGTTTCCATAAATGTTGTATTAAATATTCCAAACAAAAAATGTGCCGAAAACGTAGCCACACATTAATCAGTCGCGATGCCAAAAATGATGCAATCATAATTTCTGACGCAACAATATGTTCTGATACATAATATCGTCTACGATATGACAGCATGCTTTCCTCAAAACACTAATAAACCAAAACAAGTGCGCTCTCCAACACGCTCACAACATCCCCAAAGAGTTTTCATGCTCCCAGCATGCTTTCGCATTGTGCCAACGTTTCAAATAGCGCACCCACGTGCCATCAAATCAAAACAAAAACATAAACAATGTTGCTGCACTTCACGCGTTCTGTGTGTGACCATGTTGCAAGAGCACAACTTACGATATGAAAAGCATTGCCATGTCAAAAGCACAAAAACAGAGAGCAAACTGGAGCAGAGAGAGAGCGCACGTAAAATTGTTTCATTTGGGGGCTGTTGCAACTCCACAATCCGTTGCATGAACACAAGACTTTTTTAAAATTCAGTAGCAAATTGAACGTCGACCTTGTAAGTACGCGTCGTGTACCTAATAGCGGGCGTGTGAGTGGGAGTGTTTGAATTTATTGAAGAAAAAAATTATTTTAAAAATACCATAGATTATCCTTAAGGCATTTTAAATATTAATTAAAAAGGATATAAGGAAATTTAATTTAAAAGTGAATGTTTAAGAGATTTAGTTTGTGCGTAAATAAAAGATAAAATTAAATTAAAATTTGAGAATATATAGCAATTTTATAAAAAATAAAATAATTTGAAAAAATATTTCAAAAAAAAATGTTTTAAATGAATTATTAAATTGGTAAAAGGTTTAATGTATTATCTGATATGTCTAATATATAACTCAATCAGTGTCTACTAAAGTTTATAAAAAAATATTTAAAACTGTCAACCGCAAGGTTCCTAAGCTCAACTAAAACGGATAACGCACATAATGGAAAAAAGGTGAATAATTTTATATTTATTTCAAAATTTAGAAGTTATTTAAGTTTTTAAAACATTTATGCAATCTAACAAAGGAGTATTAAGCGTTTTGCTCTTGGAGCGAAATACCCAAAAGAATTTTAAGCGAGGGACAAAGAAATTCGACCAATTTTGCTGTTGATGTATAACGAACTGTTTTAATTGACTTTTCCTCCTTAATCCAATTTTCGAAGTAGTCACAGTCTGAGAGTTTCAGTAGTACAACGTGGAACTGAATACAAGCTGAAAATTTTTTCAAAAAAAATACAAAATAGATGCATTTACGCAGTCACCGAATATCGGTCCCATATCTTCGATTTGTTGAGTTGGATGGAACTTTCAACTTTAGAATACTCTGTAAGCCTTTAGTTTAACTCTGCTATCGATATCTTTACGTTATAGTTTTCAAACCATAACTCTCTAAAAAAAAGTGTATTCATTTACGTTTTTTGCTGGAACGACAATCGCCGGAAAGATGAATCTAGTAAAATAATATACAGTTTTTTAGAAAAACTCTAAGCAGCTAAGTATTTGGAAGTTAAAGTTACCACTAGCGAGGTAATTGCAAAGTCTCTATAATGTAGAGGTCTATGGTTTAAGCTTGAAAAAATAGGAGAAGTTTCGATATGAAACTGGTGAAGGCAAAATTATTTAAAAAGCTAAGAAAAAATTTTAAAAACTTTTTCCTCTTTTGGATACTCCACAATTTCGGTAGGATTTTTGTATGCAATAAGACACAATTTAAAGCGCTAACCACGCTTAAAGTTTTCGTTGAAACAATAACTTTGTAGCATTTTTGTAAATATCAAAATGGCGTCTCAAGTTATTGTCCGCAACGGAAAAGTTGACAAAAAAACAAAAATGTTTTTATGGTTTCAATGCATCGTTTAGATGATTTAGAATATTTTTGGGTTTTTTTTGCGAAAACTGTTAGTTTGTGCATTAAGCGTCGTCCATAAAAGACATCCGTAGCAGACTGTGGTGAGCGTGGTCGTGAACGAGCAGAAGAGGGGAAGAGTGGCTGAGTAGCATAGTCCTTTCTGGGCGTCTTTTAGGCGGGCTAGGTAAAACCAGACAAAGAAGAACAGGGCAGAGTGGGTTAGAATTTCAGATTCCTCATTTTTGATCAAAATTTCACCTTTTGTCACTTTTAATTCCTAAACTATAAACTGTCAGTAAGAAAACCACACGTAACAAAAATAAATTAAATTTGGCCAAAATAATCGGAAAAATATATTTTCTATGACGTCACAAATCTTTTTGTCGAGAGAGTAATTTTCATAATATTTGTATCCCGGTAAATTATTTTTTGCATCATGTAATTCAACTCAAAATATTCTAAAATTTTATTTAGTTACTTTTTAAATTTATTGAGTTATTAAAAACAGCTACATACATGCTTCTTATATTTCTAAGACTTAAAATTAAATCTATTTATCTGTTGTCTTTTTCATGAAAACATTTAATATTCAATTAATTTATATTATTACTGGTCTTACAAGTATTTTGTCCAGGCTTTTGTCCTTCGCATTCTTATTGTTCACACTAATTAAGTTTGTCGTGTTATCCTTTCTATTATCTCATATCATGAAACACACATTAGAATACACCCATATGTTGGCGTAACGTTTTATTATCCTTATAAAAATTTATCCCTGCTTTTAATCCAGCTTTAATGTTAGCAATGCATACAGGATTTATATTCCTTTTTATTGCGTTGCATTTATCGTTTCAATATCCCATGCAACCTCTTGAAATGGGTGCAGCCCCTTGACAACTGTACTCGTTTATCTGAAATATAGCCTTTTTTATCCAATATATCCTTTTTTGTGTTGTTGTCACACTGTGTTAGTAATGTGTTTGTAACTCTATTTGGGTTTTGTGTTTTTTTGCAAATTCGATTTGTTTTAATTAAAATTGCATAATTGACACAGTATGCAATTGCTATTGTTGTTGTTTATATTGTTGATGTTGTTATTGTTGGAAGGTGTTGCTGCTGCCAAGTGTTGCTTCTCGTTGTGTGGGTGTGTTATAACATCATGCAAATTGTTTTAATTAAAAGTACATATCAGTGATAAGGATGTTGCTTTATGTTGGCAATGTGTTGATTTGCAGAGGGGATATCAATGATGGTTTTTTCAGTGTTTATGCTAAATTTCAGTAGATTCGCGCTTTGGACTTTGAACTTTTGCATCATTCTGAATATTATTAATACTTTATTTTATTAATTATTAATACTTTTGCAATTTAATATGATGATTAGTATTTTTATTTTAATTTTTTAAAACCTAAAAATGAGTGTGTTTTGCATAACTTCCGATATTTTTGTGTACTACACATTTTCGCATTGTTTCTAGAACTGAAAATTAAGAGAAAAGTACGCCGATTACAATTGCTATTGACCAAATGATATCCATCACTGATGAAAATACACCTTCTGTAAAATGCTAAAATTTGCTTGATTTGTATTTTAGATATATCCAAAGACCATCAGCAAGACGTAGCAAAATGAAAATAATTTTAAATAAATCAATCATTGCTTTGACATTGAACTAAATATTTGCAATAAGCAATATCTCAGCACATGACGAAAAAGTTCCATTTATTACTGCTCGACATTCCATGAGATCATAGCGCACTTCACATGGACAAATGCTGCGAGTGCTACGCTCAATTGTAATTACGAATTATTAATTTCATTTCGAACTGCTAAAGTTTCTATTAATGCCTAATGATCAAGATGTTCGCTTTTAGAACGAATTATTTTTAATGATATTTTTTGCAATTGCCACCACATGTTGCGCCAAACTGAATAGCAAATTTAATTACAACAGTTGAATTTTCTGGCAAACACTTGTTTCGGAAGCGGGTGTTAAGAAAAGCAGACAGCAAAATATAAAATCATAGAAAATGGAAAATTTAATTTGGGAAAGATTTTCGTAGACTAATGCAGGAAACAAAGCATGGGAAAAAATTGAAAAATCTTGAAGGCCAGTAATGTGGAACAGCGCTGCTGCAATTGTTTATAATCTTATTCAAAAAACAAAAAGACTATCGGCTGCAACCAATACTCTACGAAAGTTTACTATGTGAGAGACTTATTATTAAAAATAATACAAAATTTCATTACCGCATTAACCCCGGAAACATTAGCGACTCTTATGTTATGTAGAGTTTGTCAAAAAATGGTATTTTGCATGGAAAATCTCTTGAATTTTCTATGGGTTTCTAAACTTTAGATTTGCAAATCCTTCTATGGAATTTGGAGGTCACGGAATATTAAACTTGATTAATTTTAAAAAACTCTTGGCCCTGAAAACGTAACAATATTACTCCTTTTTACTGCAGTTTTAGTCAAAAACTAGTCATCACAAGATAAAAATTAGTCAATAGCTGAAAACTTTACTAAGCCCTAAGATTTATAATGAATGTATTTTGGCGAATTCAAGCCCTTGAAAAGACTACAAAATTTTTTTTGCGAATAACTATAAATGTACATGTAAAAAATGCTTTGAAAAACACGTATAATTTAAAGCCGGCAGAACACTTCATAGTTTTACTTATACTTTTGGGCGCTAATATCTGGTTGATTTTCCATCAAGAACACTCTGAGTATATCGTCTCAAAGTCTCTAATTTAAAACTCCGTAAATGAAACATGTCCAGTTTTCATCCGGAGCTTATCAGAACAATTCGTAGTATTTGTGAGAAAATCCCTAGCGGTACCATAAAGTATCTGCATGCGTGGTAGGCATTTCCTATAATTGAAAATGAAGCCAGTATAGTATAACATATATGGCAAAGACGCATAAGCCGACAGACAGATATGACTTGATCGATTCAAAAAAATCATCTACTTTTCGTCACCTGGGGCTGGGGCGTCTTTTTTCAAAGCGATACAAATAAAACGACTAAATGTATATTGCTTGGTTTAGGACATAAAAAGTTTTTCTAAAGGTACATACAATTTATATCCTATTTTCTTCCAAAATCCAACCCGCATTCTGTTATCCTTTTGACTGAAGACTTTTTTTTTACTCATTTTTCATCAATTTATAGCAAGAACTTCGGTTTGTTCTTGTAGGATTATTACATTTAATTACTTTTTTTTCATTCATTTGATGATATATATAAGTACATAATTTCTGCGGGGCAATATTTCTTTTTGAATAGAAAAATCGACTGAGTTTGATTTTGGCCTCCGATGTGCCCGGTTTTATCTATTTCTTGAGATAATTGCATCAAAAATAGTGTATAATAGCAAGCTTTAAATGAATCGAAAATAAAAAATATGTACATAAAATGTGACGTGGTAGAGACATGGATTATTTAGAATTGTTACCAAATTACCTTTCCAAAAATTTATATTTCATGTCTGTCTATATTTCTATAATCGATCTGAGTTGATTTTTAAGCTTTTCGTATATATCAAATTTTTATATAATTTTGCCTACTTTTCATTGAGAATTTATGTGATAGATACAATTAATACTCAAAGCTTTGACAAAAAAATGCCAAAAAAAAAGTAGCAAACGATTTTACAAATACAGATTTCTGAAAAAAGAGTACTAAGCACCCGAAAAAATGGCTAAATGAAAAGTTTTGTTCACATTTATCCATCCTCTCAACTTATTCAAAACGCAAATTTCTAGAAAACTTGTCTCCCACAGAAATTAAAAAAAAATCAGGTACGCACTCAATTGTCAATTGAATGTCCAGATTTGTGAACCCTAATTTTGATTTATTTGCGAGGCAAAATCGTTGGACAGTATAACAGCATGCAACATAATTTTAAGTTTAATAGCAAATGTAATTTACGCGTAATTTGCTGAAAAACTTATGATAAAGTTAATATTTTCTTTCTTCCAAATACAGAATCCCAATTTATTGCCTTATAGAACTTTCACGGGATTAATGCCATCTTATTTTTGTGGCTACTATCCTCATAAAAAATTTATGAAATCAGTATAATATTTCCATCTTAATTTTATTTTAATTTTGCTGCTTTGATCTTTGAAATCAGATTTCAACGTTTTAAACAATTTCAGGACAATTCAAAAACCATGAAAATCATCTTTCTTCAGTTTTCATGCAATCCTTGTCTCTATTTACAAGCACACAGCAAATTTCTAAAGAATAAGTTTTTCAAATCAAAAACCTGAATAAATTTTTAAAAAGAAACATTGATAAATATTAATGTTTCCTTTTGAAGTGCTGCGTGTATCTTACATATTAATTTTCAATTAAATCGAAAGTTTGACTCTCTTTCACCGCAAATATTAACAAGTCAAAATAAAAGGTTTCTGCTACACAACAAATAAAAAAAAAAACATAACAAAATAATAAAAACAAAATAAAACAAACACAAAAACAATAATTAAATAAATCATTATACAGCGAGACAAACTAGCAAAAATGAAAAAAAAAACTCCTTCCATAAAATTCACCCCTAAAGTTATGCTACAACGATTTCCTGACAACCAAACGCTTTTACTGGTGTCAACTTTAGTAACAAACACCAAGGTGAATTTTCGCCTAGAGTGCTTCCAGGGATTGTGACCTAATTTTCTAATTTCCGTTTGTTATTTTCGCATAAAGAAACTGCATCCTTTCGTATACAAAAAACGTAAAAGGACTACTACAATAGCAAAAAAGGACCCAAATAAAAAACACAAAATTGGTGTTTACGGAAAAATCATTCAATTGTTGTAAATCAGTCGGTGCTGCTACTGTTGTACTTTTGGGAAGTTGCTGTGTTTGTTATTGTTGTTATTCTTAAACCACATGCTAATGGCTCAATGAACTTGGCAACGAAATTTTGATTTAATTGCGAGTTTCATGCGAACTTAAAATAACAACGCGAACAGCAACATTTCAACGCGCCATATTGTTTAGTGTTGCCGATCCTTTTTTCGCTGCTCGTTCATTTATTTGTTTTGTTTTTTTTTTGCTTTGTTATGTGTTGGAATGGGCAAAGTAATAATAAAAGTAGCATGAGTTGTCGAAAAAAAGAAGCAAAAAGTTGTAAATTAATGAAAATTCGATGGGTTCCCTAAGCAAAAATTAAAAAAAAGGGTCTGCTATCCTTCATTTGGGTTGATTGGTTGTTGTTTTTAGCGTGTGCGTCGGTTCTTATTCGATCGTTTGTCTTGCTTCAGCGGTTTTTCAAAGTTTTGGCTTTTTTGTGATTTAAAATTTAAGTAAAATGCTGAAACAAATTAGAGAAGTTCATAAAAATAGAAATAAATTACTGCTAGGCAGAAATAAAGCACACTTTTAGGCGTGTAGCAAAAAACTGTTTTGAAATGACAGTCTTTGCAGCAAATAAACTGAATTATTTTTAATTTTTAAGTAAAATTCAAATCTCAGATTTAGGTTTTTTCGTGTTACCAAAATACAGAATTCTCTTCCTCCTGATTTATTCTGCCAAAATAAAATAAAAAAAGTTAAGTGCAATGAATGTAAGCTTAAGGGGTTTTTAGTTTTCTGATTAAGAATGTAAAAAAACACTCAATATTTATGGTGGATAGTCTTTTCAAAATAAAGAAATAAATTTAAAAAACAAGTTCAAGTAAATATAGCAAAATAATGCGCTACAGTATGGGAACTAGTGATTTTAAGATCAATTATTTACGAATTTCTTGAAATTTTTAATATTTGTAAAGTATTAAAAGCAAAAAATTATTGGGTGTTCTATGTATGTCGTCTTCTAGTTAGTGCGGGACGGTAGCAAAACAGTTTTTAATGAGTTCCTGCTCATCCCTACAGAAGTCAAAAACCAATCTCCTAACTTCTCCACATGTCTGCCGGTGAGATAGTAAACAGTTATGAAAGCAACAATTGACGAAATACTAGCGCAGTTCTAGATAGCGCTTAGCTACCCATATCAGCCAGATTTGATACAATGTATTGAAATTTAGCTCTTTTAGAATGTCGTCTTTCAAGAGCAAGTGGCATGATAACAATTTCTTTTTCTAAAGAATTTTTGTAGTACCAGCCAAGCAAGTTAATCAGTTTTGCAATCGCCAACAGTGTCCCCAAATGAGATGATTCCATTAAGAAACATCAGCATTTCTGGCCAGAAATACTGATTACAGAGATATTATAGCAGCTTTCCAAGATTCATAAAAAGCAGAAGAAGATATTGAGTTCCTATTTTTGGCTATAAAATTTTTTTTCTTGCGCAAACTCAAAAGAATACAAGCAATATAAACACTAAATTTTCGAGGAATGGCGCATTTTAAAGCTTATATGAAACAATATTTTTCTAACTTATTTTTACTATATTCTTAAGATCTGTAATATTTTAAAAATTAATTCGCCTATGTTTTATAGATTTTAAAAAATTTATGATAAATCATCAACCAGTCAAATACTACCCACGAAAAAACCAGCAAATAATACCCCACATACTTTCCGTTTTTATGTCGGACTATGCACAAAAATGTTTGCCTTTATCAACGAAATTAACTCTCCGTTTGTTTAGCCAAATGTTACTTCCTTCCCTAAAAGAAACAAATCCCAACTAATTAGGATTCTATTGAAATAAGCAAAAAAATAAATATTTCTATTGGTGCTTGAATAAAACATAAAAAGCATTTAAGTACTTAACTTGGTTATGTTTATTTTGATGGAAAATAATTCGCACATTTATTATGTTTGGTTCCCACACACACACACACACGCGCAATAGCGAAAGTGTGAACGTGTGTGTGTGCTTTAAGCGCCCATTATGCTCACAAATAAAAAAAATACTTAGTTTATTCAACTACATGAAGAACAAAAACACTCGCATTCAACACATAATCCGATTAACACGCATTATTATTATTACTACGATATTTTTATTTTTATTATTTTTCTTAGTATTTTCACAACTACAACTACATTTCCATTTTTATCGTTGCCACATTATTGTTGTCCTCATATTGTTATTATTTCTATTAACGCAATAGTCACGTGATAATGTTGCAACCTCCGCCCACAATTTGGTTGTGAGGAATTTTTTGTTTTTTTTGTATTTTCTCGTACTGTTGTTTTGTTATCCCTAACTACTTTTGTTCGTCAATACGCACAACATTATAATAATTTAAGGCGTTACTAAGCAATTAGTCAATGTTACACATATAAATATATAAAAACATAACATACTTCTTATGTGTTAATATGGTAACGTGTTGAAAAAATCAAACCTATGCCATTTAAATTTGTTTGCCGTTTGATGTCATAATCACCATACAAATTGAAATTGAATTTCCGGTTTTCACACGTTGTGCGCGACAGCATTTAATGTGCAACAATTAAAGGATGCAATTTTTGTTCCAAGAACTTTGTTGTTTACATTTATGCCTGTGTGTGTGCATTTAGGAGGCTGTCTGCTCTGTGTATGTAAAACAGTAAAAAGCACTTAAAAATTACTGCAACAAAAGGCACAACAATAAAAAGTGTTTCCAATTTGCTCTGAATTATTAATAAAGCAATTTTATTTTAATTTTAACAAGAGCCACCTCAAGTATTGCAGCTTTTGGGGAGGGTAAATGTACATAAATTTGTTTTAAAAGCAGCTCTATCACCAATGGTTGAGTTCTGAAATGGCAATTCACTTTTCCCTTTCACTTGTAATTTCACATATAATTAGTGTAAAAGCAATGTCATATGTATCAGCTCTAACGCAGCAAATCGTTTTTAACCCTGCACCCTTCCATGGTAAAATTATACGTGTACTGTCTATGCGATACAATTGTACCCCAGTATGTTTATATGGGAAAAGTCTGAATCAAAATGTAAATTAAATGAATTCATTCCCTTATTTTAAAAAAAATTACTCAAAAAGTACTCGAAAAAGTACAAAATGAAAAAAAATTTCATTTCTGTTAGCGACAGTGGCGAACGAGAAAGTACTCTCTTCGCTGTTTGGATGTGTTTTAAATTCTGCGTTGAAATTGGCTTTGGGTACAAATGTAATGTAGTTTTACCTTGCTAAGAAGCAATCAATTGATTTGGCCCAATTTAAAAAAAAAAAACCTTGTGAAAATTCCCGCGAAAAGACACCTCATTAAGACACAGTTCGTGAATTTTTAAAATACAGCCGCAACAGTTCTGAAACTATTTTATCGCAAAATAAAAGGAAACTGAAAGGATATATTTTAAAAGTTTTTACAAAATTTTAAATTAGGCATTCAAGCCTTATATTATGTTTATGAATAAAAAATTAAACCGCCAACCGATTTATTAAAGACCGTACTCTAAACTTCAATTTGAAAACTTTATTCTAATATATTGAAAGGGTTTTATTACGTAAAATTTTAATTTATGTCCTTCATTACTCATAGTTCTGTATAATCTAACACAATAGTTAGTTCATCATTCACTTACATTCCTCTGCAAGTAATAAAAGGACATTCAAATTGACAGCAGTGAAAAGCGTAAAAAAAGTCCCCTTGCAATTTGCTAGCCATTTTCATGATCTATGGCGTCAAATAAAACTCAACTCGAAACACTTTCACTGCAAATATTTGCACACTCACGCAACACCACAAAAAAAAAAAATTAAAAAAAAAAGCAAAAACACAACAGAAAAGGGGAAATAAGTCAAACTCAAATAAATGATGTAGACAACACTAAAAAGTGTTGACGCTTTGCCGCAAATTTCAGTTGGCGCCCCAAATGCAAAGAGTAAGAAATATTATTGGTATGAGCGCGCGTGTAAAAAAAAAAGTTTATGTCAATATTTCACTTTTAATTTTCATTTTCATTTTCAAATTTTCACAATTTCACGCCCGCTAAACAGCGCAGTAGTGTAACCGCTGCTGACAACAACAATAACAACAAAAACAATAAATATTTATACAAACACTTTTACTGCAGTTAGCAGTGAGGGGTTGTGGCAGGATTGTGAGAACAGACATAGCACTTTTCTCTTCCCCACATAATGTCAAAATTTCTTTATTTCAACTTTTTTTTAACAGTCTCCAAGTTTTTTGCCGCAACATCCACATTTTCTTCGAAGGTTTTTCAACCCACAAATGAATGACTTTGCATTTGGGCACTTCACTGTTAATACCAAGGAATTAAACTTCAATTAACTGCGATTTTCTTAAACCCCAACTTAACGTTTTCCACTTGAAAAGTTTGTACTTTTTCTTAAAGATACAGCATTGCATATTCTGGAGTGTATCCTTACGTTGACATGTCCTGTGATTTTCTAGGTTTTCTTTCCCTTTGTTCTACGCGGGCGTCTGATGTTTTATGTCCGTCTGCTTTTACATGATTTCGCTTTTTTCACATTTGCAATTTATCTCATTCCAATTTTTCTAGCAAGTGCCAAACACTATAGTTCGGGTTTCATTGAATTGCGTTGTCCTCATCCTTGCCGTCTTCGTTTTCTGACGCACTCGTCAGTTATTCGTGCAGAAAACTTGCCGCTGGTCTTGTGGGAATTTCAAATTTCTCCGCTTAAATTTGGGGTTCGATTTTTGAAGTGCGGTTGCAATAATGATTACTTTTTGGTATGCATTTCGAAATAACCGACTTAAGTGTTGAGAGAATTCCTGTCAATTTCTGTCAAGGGAGATTCTTTATAGCAAAAGTGTGGGTTGTCGACGGCTGTGGAAAATTGAGTTAAGTGTAAGTTATTTAAATTTCAATTTAAAGAGTTTTACATAAATTGTGGTTAAACGATTGACTACTCGTACATTTTGAGAGCTATTTTTACAAATCATTTTTTTTTAAGAAACAATATTTTAGCTTTAACAATATATGTATATTCACTTAATAGAAATAATTAGATATGATATTCAATATGTCAATAAGAAGGCTTGTAGGATAGAACTTGCTCTACAATAATATCCGCAGGATCTTCAAAATGTCAAGAATCAAATCAAAACAGATTTCTGTGATAGAAGAGACAGATTTAGTTTAACAAAATATTTTTGTGATTATTAAAAACAAACAGTCTTTAAATATATTGTGCTTGTTTAAGTTAATAATAAATAAGTAAAATAATAAGTAAATTTTCTTGAGGCTCTACAAAAATAAAAACTAAAATTTAAGCACACAATTCTTACAAATAAATGGTCCCTTTTTCTGCTCCTTAAGTAAACAAGTTCTGCGTATGAATCAAAAAAGAAAAACAATAAATAAATCTTCAGCCTAAATATTTTCTTGTGTCGTTATAAAAACCTTATGCCTTAAAGGTTACTAAAAGGACTCTTTTAACCATACATACTCGTACATTACACACAAAAACGTAATAAAATTGAAGCTTAAAAATTTAGGCAGCAGGGAAAAGGTTACCTGCAAAATATTACAATTTCGTTTATCAGCAGTTTTAAATCAAAGAAGAAAAAAAAGGATTTTTTCAATATAAGCCTACACGTTTTTACAGGATACAATTTTCCATTACAAAAAAATAAGAAATATTTATGAGAAATTAAATATAAGATGAAAAGAAAAATTGCAGGACTTATAACCTTAAAGAAAAAAATATTTACAAGTACACCGAAAAAATTAAATTTCTATTATTTTTCTTTAAATCAAAGTCATGGTCTTTTTTTTAGACTAATTTTATGCTTGGAAAGTACAACAGCTACATATTTCAAAAACATTTGATTTAAGTGATTTTTCAAAATTGCGAAACCGGTCCTCCAAACTTTTTCCAATTCAAAAGTCTTATTCACAGAACTATGTAAGAATGTGCGTTGGCCATAAGACTACTCCTCTAAGTAAATAGAACGTAATTACAACAACTATATCAAAATAGCACTGTAAAGAAACCAAGCTGGAGGAGTTGTGTCGTGTTGGAGACGAAACCACAAGAATTTGAGTCATCTAGTAACGAAACGCGACGCAGTCTCCTTTCTCTCCATTTGACATTCACAGAGATTGTCAGTTTTGCCCGAATGATTTTAGATCATCCACGTCACAATTTTGGGTAGTCTGTTTCTTAATTTCCAGTAAAATTTTATAATCTTAGTCTATACTATACTCAAAGCAAAACAATCTATGTAACTTGCAGCAATAGAGGAATTTCTGTAGGAAACTGTGAAGCTTCCCGTTGTATGTTACATAGCAGTGTCAACGAGCAGTCCTAATGTAACCATGTGCTTATAGATTTTATTTAATCTATGGTATAGAGTCTATACTATTGTATAATGGAGTAAAGTTTGTTTGTTTGTAAGAAATAATCTCAGGAACTACTGAACCAATTCTAAAAATTCTTCCACTAATATCAAGCTAAACTACACTGAGTGATATAGGCTATATATTGTTTTGTTCTTATATTGTAAAAATTAGACACGTTGCGCCACCTTTACGAGAAAAGCACTTTAAAGATTATATCTTGGAACATTAGAACAGGATTTCATAAATTTGATGTTTGGAAGAGTGTTGTCTATGTTAAGCCCCTCACAAAATGTGAACGGGAACAGACAATAAGGCATGGCGCATTTTATGCAACAAAAAAAAATACTAAAAACTTACTATATTGGCACCTATGCTGACAGAAATTTTGAAATTTCGTGTTAAGCAGAATATTGTGCATGCTAAGCATATCACGAAATAAGGGCAAAACTAGACAATGGGGCGTGGCACCTTCCTTATAACAAAAACACTTAAAACGCTATATATTGCACCAATGGTAGCAGAAAATTTGAAATTTGATGCTAAGCAACTTAAGAAATGTGGATGGCATACGACAAAGAGGCATGACACATTCCTTACAACAAAAACCACTTTTAACGCTAAACCTCTATGACAGCTACAATTGTGAAACTTGATACATTGATTAAGGTTGTCTGTGTGAAGCTATTTACAAAATATCAACGAAATCGGACAATGGGACGTGGCTACAGTAAAGACTGCATAAAATGTAGATGAGGTTGTATATTGGAAAGTGCGTGTACACAGCCGCAGGTATAGCTAATATGTAATAGTATCTGACTAAATTTAAACATATCTACTCAGAAATAAGTTTTCTAGAGGCTTAGCTGAAGCTGCCAGAATAGCAAATATTATAAGTATTCTTGCATTCAATGGACCCTCAGATATTGAACTGTGCCGAGTAAATATTGGCACTGAGACCAGTAACCATGACAGATTCCCCCGTGCATACAATAATATTGTTTTAGTAAGGGCTGGAATTACCACATTCAATATAGTGCTCTCTTTTAATTAATCTCAGCTAGTTACTAGTTACTAGTTAGAGAGATCAGTCAAGGTAGAACCCTAACAGTTGGCATGAGTCCTAAATTATACATTTTATGATAATAAGACATCTGCATAAAAGTTAAACGTCTAAACTATCTACTCACTTCGATTTTCTTCAAAAAGATTTTTAATGTTACTGTTTGTCATTTCAATTAATATGTTTTTTTTTTTTCATTCTTCACTTTGCCTGCGAAAATGACTCATTTTTAAATGGAAAGCCACTTGTATTATAGCAACTCTCGGCTATTTAATGAATAAAGTTTTGAGAAAAAAATGCTTTAAACCTTCTGTCAGAGACTTTTACAATATCACAGCTCTGATGTCTCTAACAAATCTATATCACCCCACAAGTTAGTTAGTTTTTCTATTATTTTTTTCTTTAAAAAATGTCTGTTCCTTAGAAAACTATTTTTCTGTGTATAAAATGTACACGAATTAAGGTAACAAAAGATTTAAATGTTAATACCACCTGATAGTAGTCCTTATTGGCCATATGTTTAACTGTAATTTTTTCTTTCTTTTGGTTCATTTCCTTGAGCAAAAGGAAAACTAAAAAGATTATAGAATTTTCTCAATCTTTCATTTCATCTCATTGCTTTTTTATTTGATTTTTTTTTTTCCTAAACAGTTTTTAAGTATTTTTGTGCTTATCAGTTGAAAATTGTGCTTTGTATTCTTACGATTTCTTTTTTTTTACTTTTTTTCATTTACTTTTGGCGGACTTTACATTTGGATTGCGGAAGGTGCACAATTTATGTAGTAGCGCTTTTGAGCTTTGACCTACTTTGCTTTACCAGCTTAGATATTACTAAAAAATTTTTTTTATTTTTCTATTTACCTTAAGGGCATTTTACTGCAGAGTTTTTCAAATTGTTATCATGTTTGAGAATAGAAAAAGGAAAAGAAAGTTTAAAGGCTTTTGTTATAGTCACAAGTTTTTGGGGGAGGATTTCTTTCTTACTAAGCGCACAGTTGTCGAGATCGCAATGTCTGAGAATAATTTTCTTTTTACGATAATCGTATAATGACAATTCCGTTTAAAAAGTTTAGAATTTACGTTTCTTCCTTGAAGGGCTACAAAAGCATTGAGAATTTTGCCGAAAAGTAATGCAGCTACACCTTAAATTTAAGCCTGAACTTAAATATTTTTCATATACAAACTTAAGCACATACTTTCATTTTTACAGAGGAACAAAAGAATAATAAAAAGTGTATCAATTTAATGTGAAATATCCTTACTGTTCATACTTTTTCAGTCAAAAACAATATTTTGTTTTTGTTTCAAAATCAATTTTGAAACAAAATAAACCAAACTTAAAAAACGGCTCAAAATAACCATTTTTACGGCCGGTACACCATTGTCCTTGCTGGCGTTTCGGAAGGACATAAATGTAGGATATTAAATTACAATTACGCAGTGAATATGCAAAGTGGCACACAAACTGACTGCGCAGACTATTAAAACCCATTAAAATAATAAAAAATTAAAAACGAAATGTAAAAAAAAATGTTGCATTTCAATGCCCTGCATACAGTAGCAACACTGGTTACTGTGGCCAGCGCTGATAATGCCACAGCAACAATAACAACAAAAAGCAACAGTAAAAACAACCACATGAAAAACTATAAGTTAAATGCAGCTAAAAACTGAAAAAAAAGTATAAAAAAGAAAAAATGCATTACTTTTAATTTCGCAGCAAGAGGAAGGAGCTACATCAGCCCATACTGCAACATACGCTGTACGCGGCTTTCACATTTTTGTTTTTCACACGCCAACACAGCATTTTTTAATTTTTTTTTTTGTGATAAACCATAAAAATAATAAAATTCAAAATGAAAAAAAGTTAAATAAAAATTTCAATACTTTTTTCTTTTGGTTTTTTGCACAATTAGTGCAAATGAAAAATGCATTTCCGGACACGCGTTTATTTTTCAATCTGACAATACTGTGCAGTGCTGAATGAAGCTGTAAATTTCGGATTAAATTTGTTTGTTGCCACATGATTTTTATTTTATTTTTTCTTTGGTTTTTTTCGATATTTTTATTTAAAGCTGTAGATTATTATAGACTTTGTGGAATTAGTTTTAACACTACATACTACCCATAATATTGATGGTGATATAAAATAAAATTTTCATAAAATTAACTGCTCTGCAAAAAATAAAGACTAGGACAATTTTTTTGGATGATTTATATCAACTCACTCCGAAAACTTTCACCATTTCTTTGAATAGCTCCAGTTTTTGAAATATTTATAAAAAGTTTTGATATGGTAATGCCTTGTTATACAACTTTTTTTGTGGAACAGTTTTCATCACGTTATCAACGTAATGGTAAACGAACACAAACTAACAAAAGCGAACTGAGCAAGATAGTTTTCGTTAACTTTCAAGAGAAATGTAAAGTTTAAAATCAATGGAAATAAATGGATAACTACAGGACTTTTCACAAAACACAGGCTTCATAGTCTTACAGGATATTCGCTGAGAATGTAGGAATATCCTGTAAAATACCCGAAGATCCGAAGCTTCCAAGGCTTTTTCCACAAAAAAATAAACCGCGCTATCATTTTCTGGGGTATAATTTTGTGAAACATTTTATCTCTTGAGCATCATTTTCAAGAGGCATTTTATGTAATGATAAAAAGGTCGAAAAGCCCATGAAGTAGTAGTGGATTAAAGCTTTGACAAAAATTTAAAATTATCATCCCATTGCTTAAAATATTTTGAAATTAAACTTGCAAAACGCCAGTACTCGAATATTTTTGTGCTCGAACCCAGAAAAAAAACATTTTTTTTGTGTTAATCGTAGGATTTTGATTTCATGTTACATAATGATAAACCAAAAATATTAACTTTACAAAAAATGAACCTGTTACACAAATGATTTCATGCATTTTTTCTTAAATTTTAATAAAAAAGCTTTAAATATGTATAGCCCAAAGGCTTCTGCTTAGTCATTGAAAACTCATGTCAAACTTTTGCTTGGTATTTGAACCGAAACGTCAAAGGTTGTCAAAAAAATTTGAAATAAAATAAATGCCTTAGGCATGATTAATCATGTCTCCTACAAAGAAAATCAAATAAGGCAAAAAGGATGACATGTCCTTTTTGATTGTTGCTGTTGTTTTTGCTGATGCTGCTGCTCCTGCTGCCTTTGTTACTGACGTGTTGTTAGTCAAGTGTACAAAAATCATTTATTTGAAATTCGACAGCATTGCCTAGACCTGAGCAGAATATTTTAGTTATAAAAAAAAGGGAAAAAAATTTGCTTCATTTAAAAATTGCACGAGTAGCAGCAAATCCAAAATGAAAAGATCCTTCAATTTAAAATTATAGGGAATTTAAGGACGCATTTTTTGATAAATTGACATATGTATGTGCAGAAATATATTGACAGCAAAGAATGCTTATTAGAAAATTTTTATAAATATATTTAATAAAATAAAATTCTCTGAAAATGAGTGAAGTGGATAAGTAATATAATTGCTTCGAAATGTAAGAAGAGCTAAGTTATAAAGAGATGTATAGCAAAAAAGGTCTCAGAAGTCAAAGCTAACAAAAACATTGAGTTATTCACTGCACCAAGTGCCCAGTGGACATTTTGCGTTTAAGTATACATGACAACTAGTAAGTACATAAACATAATAACGTTTCAGTGTTCATATGCTCAACTGGAATAGTGACGTTAGGATATTAAATCTTCTGTAAAATCTGCTGAAGTGAAGTCTTTTATGATTAAAAGATGACAGAATCACATTTACAATCCATATTAAACATAAAATTTTGCTTTAATTGACCAAAGGATTTGACTTTCATTTTGTGTATCCTCATGCAATTTCTACTGGAAACAACAAATTACCAATACATACGAAAACAGTCCTTTTTCCTGAATATGCGAAAATGTGACGCATATTGAATGCGAATGTGAAAGTAAAACTATAGCGCAAAGGCAATGAACCAACTTTTAAGTTCCCTAGGCAAACCACAACAACGCCCAAAGCAACTAAGAGCAGAGTAAAGCAGAAGTAGAAATGAAATGAAACGAAGGTTAGAAAACATGTAAAAATACCAGCACGTGAATGCCACCTACTGAAGCGCAGCCAACCCACAATTGATGCGGATGCTGTTGCCACTATAGGTGGCAGATGCCTACAACTTACTTAAATTCCTGACTGCAACTTTCGCATGTCGCAGGTTCAGTACTAATTTTGGTCCTCTTTTTTTCTGCTTTGCCCACAGCACAACAACAACTTTATACTTTTACTTCATGGTACTGCAAACTTGAGACAAAAATTAAGGTTCCGCAAAAAAAAACCTTAGAAGCGCAGTCGAGTATGGCACATAAGCAGTAAGGGGAAAAAACTCAATTGCAAAGTTTACGAGACGTGATCTGAAGTTCGGAAACATGATTAGGAGGCTCAGGGAAAAAATTCAATAAAGATATGTTAGTAAATACAGAAGAATGAGAAGGTAGGTTTGCATGTCACAGAGTAGATGGAAAAAAAAGAAACGAAACAAAAAGTAAATAAATGGGTGGGGCAACAGCAAAGGCTTAAGGCGAAAGAAAAATAAGAAAACTCCAAAACGAAAGAGAAAACAAACACGGGTTGACAAACTTTTTTTTTGTTTTTTCTAATTTTACAGAAAATTTAAAAGTTTGTGTCAGAGATTGCCCCTCGACATACCTACACGAAAATCATTCAAGAAATCAAATTAAAAGTCTACAAAATTAAATGAAGAAAAAATTAAGTTACTCAATTCTACGTAAGCTCTTAAATGATTTAATAATAAAATGTGGAAATGTTTCATTTTGATAAAAAATTCAATTTCCCCAACTGCAATCGTAAAAAAATTATGACTAATTACACTAAACGAAATTATTGCGAAATCATGGCCATTTAGTGTTTTTCTTTTTTATTTTACGATTCTCGACATTTTTATTTCCGCATTATTTCTTTTTTGCTGAATTTTTATGACCTAACCTAAGATGTTCAGTCCAGTATGGGCAACCACCACCCTCTAAAAATGTTATCAGCATGCTAGCGCATTGTAATGTTGTCCTTTTCATGTTTGCTACCGGAAATAGCGTCTATGATAAAGAAATAAATTAAATTTCATTCATTTCACACAAAAACACATAAAAATTCATATCCTTCCTCGAGTCGTGCGACAACAGTGTAGTCGCAAGTTGCATAAAAGTTTGCGCAATATTAAAAAGAAACTCACAGGACTACCGGAAAAAGGAAATTAAAATCATAAAAAAATCGTAACAAAATAGCGCATTTTGCACATTTTAATATTAATTATCTTGACATGGTGATTTCTTTATTTTTACTACGCTTTTTCTACTATTTTGTGCAATGCAGTATTTGCATTATAAAAATTTACTCATAGTTAACATGTGCATACATTTTTCACATTTAGCATAATTTGTAATTGCAAAAAATTATTATGATAAAATATTCTATGGAAAAAAATTTTATAATAAAATATTTTCGCATTCGTAAAATTAGCATATGAAAATGTAAAATGACTTAGAGAGTGGAAACTTTTTTGAACCAACAGGAGTATTAAGCTCAGTGCAGTTGTAAAAGGAAATTGACTTTTGAGTTTAATTACAGCGTCTTCATATGTCACGATACGTTTTAAATTAAGAAGTCTAAATGTATGTTAATATATTCCTTATATATATTAAGATAAGCTCAGCTCGTGTCAAACATTTTCATTTTAATTCAAAATATTGCATTTGCAGGCTTGAAAGTCAGTAACAAAACGTAATATATCGAAATACATTGGAATGGAGTAAAGTCATTACACATAAAATTCCTACAAAAAGGCATCAAAATCAAACATTTTCAACAGGGTCCATCAAAAACAACATTTTCATTTAGTAGAATTGCTGCAATAAGACATTGTAATGGCATATTTCCACAGCATGTTTATCGAATCGAAAAAAAGGATATACAAATTTTTACCTCTTACTGTAGAAAATTGGAAATGCTTCATGCCGATGTAGAATTTCTTTCTTATAATAAACAAAGAAATTCAATTCAAGTCTAATTACACCAATCTTTTGATGGGCTCAGCTATTCTTAATGTTTAATAGTCAATTAAGACGCAAAATTATATGAACTTGACAATTTTGAAAAAATCTTCCTATTTCTAACTGCGTTGAAATTGCTGATATTTTATCAGTTGATTGTGACCTATATCGTTTGTAAAGAAAAGAAATTTTCGGCATTTACGTACCCCATTTGATACCCAGGATATTAATTCTTAAGAAGCAATTTAAGCTCACAGAAATTATGTGCTTAAACTCTTCTAAACTAAATACGCAAAGTTTTGTCAAATTTGACCGAAGGAAATGGTACGCAAAAAATATCTCACGAAAAATATTTAAGCAATGACAGACATAAAATTGTAAGCAATCTCCTTAGATAAAATCCACAAACTGATTAAATCTTAGAAGGTTTCATTAGAAAGTGTTCGTTTTTTAGCCTTATAATTTAAAATAACGTTTCTGTGTATGTTAGAAAATTTTTGTTTTTGGCAAATTTTTATTTTATTTTTGTTACCAGAAACATTATCATTGTCGCCAGTGAAAATATTCATAAAAATCGATATTTTAAGTTCAACCCAACCCATTTTCTTTAAGAATCCTAAACCAAGACTTTTCCAGCACAATGTCTTCAAGATGACAGAGAACATAAAAAAATACTTTATTAGGAAGTCATAGACAAATCCCAAAAGTGTCAACAAAAATCCCTACATATAACGTGGACCAAAAAACATAATACTGGTTGTACACACACACATACAATTGGTGTTAATTCATTAATTAACCAACACAATAAAACAAAATTAATATACATTAAAATACTGTGTCATAGCTAAAAGTGTTCATGAAACTTTTTCATATAGAAATATAGGGTGTTTTTTTTTAGGTTTAGTTTTTAATTTGGCAACACTTTTTCTAGTGACAATTAATTTAACAATTTACAGATGATTTGTGCTCAGTATACTTTGTCATTTTGATATAAATAAACTTTCAATAGAACAGCGCTTGCAAAATCTAGAAATCTACTAAGTACGCAATAATTCACATGATTTTTTACAATTATGTAGTCAAGTGGCCGTCAAGATTGCTTGACTTGGTAGCACTGAATTGTTTCTTGTAGCAATGTGTGTAGTTTCTGCCTTGTACTCACAAACCAACATTAATAGAAAGTCCATATTTGTAGCTGGTGCTATTTTGCGAATAATATTTTTGAGTTATCTGTCAATTCAAAACTACGACATTCTAAAAAATAAAGACCCTTTACATATGCCAGTATAGCAATAATTGTCTTCTAAATCCTAAACGCAGACATAACAGACACTACCGCAGTGCGGAAAAATACTCACAATCACTATTTAATTCCCAAATGGAAACGCACAAAATAAACCAACAACTAACAACAAGTAAAAAAGTAGCAGCAACATTGCTGCTCATTAAAGTGAGCAACAGCAAAAAGTACACAGCCACAACAAAAGACACAAATATTATTTATATTAGCAAGCAGCAGTAACAGCAAATGATTTTATGCAACACCAACATTTTTGAGGTGTTGCCAGACAGATCAAGTAAATTCTGGATAATCATAAAATAATAATTGACAGTTGTAGTGGAATATAAGAAGTGTGAGAGAATTTTTCAGTATGTCAAATTACTTGAGACCTAATTGTCTTTTCATGTTTTCCAACTGTCCTAACTATTTCCTGCTTCTCTCCTTAATTTTTGGAGTGTTTTCGAATCTCTGTCTATTGAGCATTCTAGCAACGATATTACGGCAAACTATCTCGGAAAAGATTTAATAATTGAATTTTTATGAGTTGAAAAGCATGACACCACTTAACTTAAAGTGATTATAAAAACTCTTTCCTCTATAACTCAGTGAATTAAGTTTTCAGAAAATTAAAAAATCTTATTATCTCGAAAACGAGACTTTCTAACTCTTTTTGAACTCAAAAGATTATAAAAAAGGTCCTTAGACGGTTATAAGTGGAAAATTTGGAAAAACTGTGTTAAATACGAAAATCTATACCTTGATGAACAACATCTGGCTCCACAAACCCACTTATTTGGCAATATTTACAGTACAAACTCATATAAATAAACTTAAAACTCAGTTTTCGAAAATATGCAAATCTTGTGTTTCCAACCATTTCCATTTGAGCCAGTTTTATTTCAAATTCCAACTCAACTAACTTTAAATTATTTCAATGTGGCAACACTGGTATTAAAAGGAATTTGTTGTTGAATTTCTAATGCCGGAAATAAATGGCAGAAAAACATGTTATTTCAAAATTGTAATTGCATCAAATAATGCAACACTGACATTGAGTAAGTCTGTAGGTTAGAGGCACACACCGTACCTTTTTAAAAATTAGTACAATCACTTAAACACAAAAAAAAACATAAACAAAAAAGTAAAACAAGGAAATAACAACCAAAAACACAACATGTTGAAATTTCCCAAACAATTTTCAAAAAAGTTTTAACCCTTACTATAGCCGAGTTAGAGCTCAAAAGCAAAAATGAAGACCATAGACAGTTGAGTCGCATTAAATATGCAATCCCTCGTTTTTTCATCATCATGTTGTATTGCTATTGTTGTTGTATTCCCACGTGTGCACTAACTAGTCTGTTGCCTCGAACAAACATTTTGGCATATTTTATATGAGCGGGTGCGGGTGCGAGTAGAACGATACATTTTAACCTGGTTCTGATCCTTTTGTTTTTAGGATGTGTCGAAGACTTTCTTGTTGTTTTTGTTGTTGTTTTTTGTTGTTATTCTAACGCTCTTGTTATTGTTGATTATGTCTCGTCATTTTGTTGTTAGTGTTGTCCCTTCCGTTTTTTTTTTTTTTGTCAAATCCACTGTTTCACTAAAATCCTTTTTCACTTGTTTTCTTGCTTTTTTATCATGTATTTGACTGTGACGTATGTTTTTGTCATTTGTTTAGCTGTTTTTTTTTACTTCTGTCGTCGCTAAAGAGTTATACATCTTCATTATTAAAAATAGACCTAATCCCTGTGATGTTTTTTGTTACAAAAAAAAAAGGTTTACAGCATTTTTCTTGTGTTGTGTCTCAACTCTGTGAAGGTAACTTTAAGTGTTACCTTTTGTTTAGTTGATTACTAATGTCTTTCTTGGGATAATGCTGTAGTTAAGCTTTTTGTTTTGTATTTCATTTTAAAAGACCACTTTTTGATCCATTTAGAAACATTTATCTATTCCTTTTTTTTTTAATTTTAATATGGATAAAATGAACTTTTTGTGTTTTTCGTCAAGTAATAAAACTTTTAATTTAGCTCAATTAAGTTACATTTTTCAAGCAAAATTTCATAACTTACCTTATCGCTTGAACTTTTGGTGCCTCACACTTTTATCGTTCCACGGAAATATTTTCCTAGTTAACTAGACCATGAATCTGCTTAATGTACAATCAATAATCTAATCATTTTGTAGTTGTCCTGAAAATAAAAAAAAAAAATTTTTAAATTTTCCATTTTCGCAGCAACATATTTGTTAAACAGCAGAGGCATACCGTGCATATCAGGCGCCCGGGGAAAAAACTTCATTTATCTCACCAAAAACAAGAAAACAGGTCCTTTACATTCAAAAACTCTAGCCAAAATGAGATGTATTTCTCTTAAAGTTTGAAAACCTTTCTACCTACACATCCAAATTTCCTACATCGATTGAGTTCTCTTCACTAAAGAAAAGAAAGTACTCATTTTTGACTTTTAAAAAACCTAGCAAAATGGGATATATTTCACGACTATATTTCCGCCCCCTCGACTTGTGACTGGGGCGGCCGCACCCTTGATTCCCTAGGTGCGTTACTATTTTTAGGGTTTAGCTTTAATTTATCTTAAATATTCATTATTAATATTAAATGTCGAACCAATAAAATAAAGTCGAATATCCTTCTCTTTTTTATATGAAATGAATAAAAACAGAAATATTGCTCATATCATGTTAACGAAAATATTTGATGCAAAGTTAAGATTTTTAAACAATTTTGTAGGTTCAGTTTCTCCCAGTTCAGAATCAAACCAAAAACAAGGGAAATATAAAAAAAAACTAAAATTAGTGCAGGTATTCACGTCGTGATGTGTGAGCTAATAAAGTTAACGAAATGGTAACAATGAATGCTGAAAAACTCTAAAAAAGTTGATGATTCTAATCAAAAACGTTGGAAAAATGTTGGATGAGTCGAAAAACTTTCAAAGTCAAAAGATGTTCATAAACTTTGAAATATTTTGCAAATGTCGATACTGTCAAAAAATTTTAAAAAAATTTTGTTAATAATACCTTTCATAATTTAAACTACACCCACTCCAACAGCATAGCATATTTAAAAAAAAACATTAGCAGTAAATGTCAAATACGTAATATTAAAACTTGAAATAATATCTATTTTCTATAATAAATGAGATCCTTAAAATAAAAAAGAAAATAAGTATTCTTAAATTTGAAATACAATTTTATATAGAAGTCACCACAACGTTATTTGTCAAATTAAATATTCAACAAGAGAAGTAGAAACAAAGTGCTCATAGAAAGAAGAGCAAAAGTGCTGCTGTCAAAAGTGACAAACAATTTGACAAAGGAAAATGTTAAGCCAACAAGTAGTAAACAGTTGAGTAGGTGGAGTAAAGTGAACTAAAAATATTGCTTTTGCAAAAATTTATTAATAATTCAAGAATGCAATACATTAAAAAAATTAAAGCGATGACTTATATATTGAATAAAAAAATTACTGTGAAAAGTTAATAGTAATTTTGACATTAACAAGGGTAATCCAAGGCTATGTGACACTTGCTCTATATAAAATTTTAGAAAAGTCACTTATGCTGATTATATTAAGTAAAAAATGTAATTTCAAAAATAGCTATGACTTTCAGGATATATGGACATTCCTTTATATTATTTATACAAAAAAGCGACACTAAATATATTGACAGCTGTCAAGCTGTGGCGCTCAAGCTGTTGGCCCTTTCAATCATTTAATTGTTAAAATTTTTACCTTTCCTGCAATCACGAAAATCATAAAAGAAAATTATAGGAAATATATGTAGATATTTATTTTTTTTTTATTATTATTTCCACGCCATTTTCAATTTGTCAAAAGAATTACGTTGACATTTATGTTGTTGTCATTGTAAAAATGTTTGCAAGTGTTGCCAATTTTTATTTTCTTTTATTTTTATTTTCTTTGAAGTGTGTCATATTGATTTTAGTCAAGAGCTAAAAAAACATTGTAGCGGAAAAAACAAAGTGACATTTCGACTGACATTTTGTTTTGTTTGTTTAAGGCTTTCCATTTATATTTTCTATTTTTTGATTATACGAAAAGTGGAGTTGACTTGGTATCGTGTTAAAATTTAATGCTGCATAAAAACGTTATCATTTTTCTACTCTTTTGCTGAATCCTACCAGCATAGTAAAATTTTTTGCGCTATTGTTTTTGCTGTGAACGAAATACTTTTCAATTTTTGCAATTTTTATTTCATGAATTTTAGTGTTTTTTTTTTCTCGCATACGCTTGAGTATTGCCGAGTTAAAAGCAAATGCCACGAAATGTTCAAAATTTTGCTTTGAAGTTTTTTTTTCTGTTATTCTTTTGAATGTCTGTACTTGCGCTGCGCTGCGCTGGATATTTCTTTGTAAATTTGAGACTTTTAGACAGTTATGATTTTTGATAAAAAGTGTAGGATATTCAGCTTTAACTGAGATAAGGCTTTAAGAGAAGCACAAATGGATGGTTTAAGTTTTATGTGTATTTTTTAAAAGTTGTACCTACATATTTTTTTTGTGTCAATTTAACTATGACTGGCAACTTATTTTCTCACTTTTTGAGAGATTTTTTCGTACATTGACTAAATCCACATTTGCAGATATTTTCATGTTTTCAACAACCATTGCGATGTACGAGCATGGTGTTGAATACACCTTGCTATATAAATAGCGTCATACATTTTATTGGAGATTGAGACCAATTTTTTAAGGATTGAAACTTAACAAATTTGATGAAAATCGATTCAGTATTTTTTTGTGGTGCGAGGATATCGACGGACAAAACTATCATGCTATTCATATATATAAGTGGCGCCACCTACACATTATACGTTATGGCTTACTTGACGTCACTATGGCTGTCAATCTAATGATTTAAATTACCAGCACATACGAGATTTATGTAAAGGTTGAGCATGAAACAGAAGCTTCGAACACTGTCCAGTAAAATATGGATAAATTGCTATACAAGACGGCTCATGCATAAGGAGAAAAGTTTTGTTGAGTTCCAACATGACATCTCGAGCTTGTCTAGACTACATCAGTCTTAGGAAATTGTTTGATTTAATTATTATTACATGGGCAAGTAATGAGTAGGGTTGCCAAGCTAAGATCGTTGAATTATTTAATAGCGCTTCAAAAATTGTGTGCTTTAAGGGCCGTAAGAGAAGTATGGTATTCTTGCGGGACACATATCCCTCATAGTTTTCCAATAGGTAGAGTGCGTCAAGTGTTGGATTGGAGCACTTAGAGATTTCTTCAAAGAATATATTAACCAAAAATTAGTCACTTGGAACTTACAAAGAGTTTCTATAGTGAGTAAGGAAATCAGAAAAGCTAATTCCGATAATGGTGTTGTTACCAAGCTAATAACATGCCGCTAGGCCAAAGGTAAATGGAACATGGAATCTAAGACCAATTCTGCACTTCTCTCAACACATTTTCTGAATTTCTGGACTAAGTAATTGCATGATAACTTTGTGGATCAGAATCAGAGTCCAAGTAACAAAAGGCATCGTGGAAAATTGCTGCCAGGATAATGACTGATAAATGGACTAAAGACCCCTAGATCCGATAGCGAAAAATATAGAAGTGATCTAGGCAGCCGTCAACATGATTGCTGCAGCAAGCACTAAAGGCAGCTTTAGCGGAAGCCACACGTCATGAAGGCACGAAATTTTTTGACAATGTCATTCGTTGTAACTTCAACAAGGTTTGTGTCTGTGATGTGTTGTTACCGAACTGTTGGCACACGATCTATGCTAAGCGGACAACAGAGAAGTGCAGTTTGAGCTTTACTGACGCAGTGAGAACAAAACCTGCGGGTGCTCGCAATGTGTTGCTCAACTTTCTACCTTCAGATTAAGTAACTGTATTCCATCGATTCCATGAATTTTTTACCGGTTTTTTGAAAAATTTTCGTAAGCGTTTTCTTTATTTTTTAAATTGTTTCATTAAATTGTTTTCAAATTTACTTTACTGTTTTGTTTATTTTAAACATATTTCTTTATTATTTACTTAATAAGTTACAAGCTAAACGTTTCAAATTCTCTTCAACCAATACCAACATAGCACTCTTGAGAAAATTGGCTTTTCTACATAAAAAGTTTTCATGACAATATCGATAAATTTTTTTATAAAAAGATTTAACGTCAATTTGTTTATAAAAGAACACTTTTTTGTAATAACTTTAAAATATCCAGTCATATTTTTTGTAACTTTAGTTAGCTATCGAATTTTATTGCCTATAACTTTTGTTAACCAAATTTATAGCCCTTTTTTGCCTTATCGCAAACTATATTCAACACACTTAAAAATTTTTATAGCATACGAAAAATTGCACGCATTTCATTCAAACATAAAATTATTTACGACCACCACCTCGGGCATATTTATCACCCAATAAAATGCTACATGCATTTTCTAACTTTTTCCATTAACTCAACCCCCTCAGCGAAATCAACTCACGCATTGGAAAGGAAATTTAACAAAATCAACATTATTGCCAAACACCGCTACCCCCAAATCACTGAATGCCATAAATTGTGCCCAGAGAAGAAGCAAAAAAAGCGAACATTTTACAACTTAAAACCATTTAACTAATGAGATTTTTAATAAATATCACACTGACTGACTGTTGCGTCGCATTCAACGATGTCATCAACACCGGCTTGGTAATGTTAATGATTTTGGTGAAAGTGTTGCCACTGGCACTCCGTCGTATGTCATTGCAGCAGTGTTGTAGAATAAATCTCATTTCCATGCAAAGAAAAAAAAAGACGGGAAGTTACCTGGCTGCCTTGAAAAGGAGTGCGCGAATAAAGCACCGTCATTGTTGTCATCACCTTTTGCACAAGTTCAGCCACCGAAAATTTTCTAGGTATTAAATGGAGCGCTTCTTCTTTCACCCATCTCCCGCTTTTAGACAAAATGTTAAATCTGCTTAAAGCGCATGTAAGCTGCGATATTTATTGGTTTATGCAAAGTGATTTTGTAGCAGCTGCTGCTTCTATGCTTTTGGCGCGAAAAATAGCATCAGCATTAAGTTAAAAATCATTTTCGGTTTATGTTCGGGAGCGTGATTTTTATGTTGTTATAAAATTTGACTTATTTTCGATTTCATTATAGGCAAGCATTTGCTGCTGCGCTGGCTGGGTTGTTGTACGTGCACATTGAAGAAATCCTATTTTATAGCATACTAAATTAAGTTATGCCTTTGTATTCTAAATGTTAGTTGTGTATTTTTTAATATGAGTAGCTTAATTCAGTTCATCAAGTTTACGGGATTTTGGACAAATCTGTAGCAATTAACTTTTAACATGAGATGAAAACTCAAATTTGATATAATTTAAAAAAATTAAATTTTAGCTTTTATGAGGTTATTAAGTTCAGTGAAGAGAGAGCGTAAAATAAACTTCTCATAAGTTTAATTTATGAGATCACTACATTTTAAAAATTTTATTAATCATTTAACATAAGCCGATTTAAAAATACAACGCAGTACACACAACCGCACAGTGATACCGCATTGAGTTTGCGTGGATAGATGGATACAATTTATTTTCCAGGTCGATTCGGAAGCTGAGTGAAACTTGGTATTTTAAGATTTCAAGCTCATTGAAATGGTTGAGTAGGTTGAGCGAATTGTAAGTTCATTTGAACTTAACTTCGCCTGGTAGTAGAAATTCAACCATTCTCTCGTTAGTGATGTGTTGCCGCCCATTAAACTACAAATATCTTTTCTTAAGGGTCAATCTATCTCTTTACCGAACTTTCCCAAAATTGTTCCATTAGTTCAGCACTAAGAACGTACTTTCCTGCTAGAGGTGTTGAACCACTCACTAGAAAAACAAATATCTTTTCTTAGCAACTAATCTATCTCCATACAAACTTTTGTCAGATCTGTATAATGGCTCAGTCGTTACAGCGCTTTATTCTAACTAGGGGCAATGCTTCGCCCTCAAAAAGTTTTTAATACCCTTACATAGAGTTCAATCTATCGCCGTACGAGATTTTATTCAAATAGGAATATCTGTTTGGTTGAATAAACGTATTATCCTGTTAGAGGCGTGACACTACCTACTATTAGAAATCAAATTACGTTCGGCACTACTATTCTTCACAATTTTTCCAACAGAAAAAATCGATCTATTTTGTTCTTATGGCTATTTATTTTTATGTAATGGAGCAGTTGAACTGGAACTGTTTTGCCTTCCCCTATGTTTACAATGATAAGTGCCAGCTATATCAATTTATAACTATTTTCTTTTTTTTTCAACTTTATTTTGACATTTTTCTATGAGATAATTTAAAGCACCTAACATAGATGCTAGTTCCATTCAAGACCCCAAACAAACAAAAAAATTCTAACTTTTTCCCATTTTCTTCTCAAATTTCAGAGCTGCACAAAAACTCGCCCAAAGTGGTTCCACACGAAATCGTGCCACCGATATGACAAACTGCAATAGCAACAGCAGCACAGTGACAACACGCAATGGTGGTTTTTGTGGTGCACTACAACGTGCACCACCGCCTATGCCACCGGGACTAGCACGACGTTTAGCGAATAAAGAAAACTATGGTATTGGTAAGGTAAGTGAATGAAAACACAATGCATGCGGGTATAAAACAAGATAACAACCCATATAGAGTTTCCCGTAATTGCATGTTGTTGCCGTTGTTGCTCAAACAAAGTTAACAACAACCAATATATAAAGTAAAATATAAAAACCACGGGACATTAAAAAAGCTTTTACATTTACAAGAAATGAAAAAAAAAACCTGTCAACAAAATAGCTACCATGTTCAACATCTAACGAGTGCATTTCCAGCTACACCACCATCACGACCGTAACGACAAATGAAAATTAGAACAACAACATAAATCGCATTTTAAAATGCAATCTGTGACAATTAAGATTTTAATCGAATGACCATTAAAAGCAAAAAATGCGCCACATGCATGTTATAAATCATAAGAGTCGCGTTCGAACTTTGTGCTACTGGAAATTCTCACTCCAACTAAAATGCCACCCCAATATTTCTTTTATTTTTCTTTGACACTTTGCAGGTAAAAGTAATGTTGCGTGTTGCTGACACACACAGCGACACGGCTACGACTGCGGATGGCAGCACAACACCAGCACATTTTATGGCGCTGGACAAAAAGAAACGTCAAGTGACACTGACAGATCCGACAGCAGCAGCGAATACAGCAGCGGCAGCAAGTACCTCACAGGAACGTGGTCCGATGGTGGCGGCGCCTAAAATGTTCGCTTTTGACAGTCTGTTTACAGCGGATGATCAACAGGTGAGTTTTTTTTCAAATAAAATTCTTAGGGTGTTGCCAACAATCGTTGCGGAAACTCTGTCCAATTCGATTCAATTATAGAAAGCCAAACATTTTTTCGCAATACCCTAATGCAGCAGACATTCTCAGACAATTTGTCAAGTGTCAGTGTCGCGCATTTTTCACTGTCTTTTTCTTATTCTCTGATTTCTCTTTTCTTCTTTTTTCCTTTCGCTTGCAGTCCGATATATGCGCTTCTGCATTGTCTGAGGTAATACCCGCCGTGCTAGAAGGTTCAGACGGTTGTCTGCTGACAATCGGTTATCCAAGTTCCGGTAAGTTTTTCTTCGCTTCGCATCCGGCGGAAGTTTCAATAAATTCGCCAAATGCATTCACGAATGCTCAACGTTAATTTTTCTTTTCTTTTTCAACAATCTTCCTCGCCGGCGCTTAGGCCAAGCCAAAACAATGTTGGGCAATGTGAATCCACCCAACGAATTAGGTGCTATACCATGTGCCATATCATGGCTGTACAAGGGAATTAACGAACGTCGTCAAAAGAGCGGTGCACGTTTTTCGGTACGGGTCAGTGCGCTGGGCGTGAGCGCAACAAAACCGGATTCTAGCTCAAAGGATTTGTTGGCAGCACATGCGACAGGTAAGTCGTCGAACACAAAATGGGAGTAATTTGTAATAGTCGATTAAGTAGAAAATGAAAGTTGGTCGCCAAAACTTTCTTCTTATGAACTTTTACTAAAAGTGCTGACCAAATTGCCAAAAAATATATAAAAATTATCCAAAAAAAATTCAAAACGGAGAATATCGTCGAACGTAAGAACCCTTTAAAGAATTTCTTAGAATAAATTGAAAATTTTAACAAAAATCCCAATTACTGATAACAAAAAATCATATTTTTTAAAATTCGGTCAATCTCAAAAAATTGCGTTTGCATGTTTTTGGAACATGAATTTTTCAACTCCCACAATGAAATCAAATTAAATATTTAAATAAACCGTCACCATGCTAGATCCGTTTTCATTGTGTTTCAGTTCAACTACATCTTCTCATATTTCTTATAGACTTCCCTCTGAAATCATGATGGTGGCAATAAATAATCGCATTTCCCCCCACGTGTGCGAACATTTGTAATTATTTCCTTGAACTCATGGGTACAAGGGCACACTGCTCGCTCCCTCTACAAATTATACGCCAGAGGCTAGAATTTTAAACACATTATAAAAGCACAAGTTCAGTCGGACGATAGGCTGGCAAACTTCCAACTGGTGGCGACGGCAGTCAAGCTGAACGACGCTGCTTTAACTACTCCCACTTGTGCTGTCCCACTTTGTCCTATGCTCACACACACTTTATCCCCAACTTAACTTTAACCCACATGGCCAGTATAGCGACATAATTCTCCTTTCCTTGTCTCGCCCCCATCTTCTCATATCGTTTATTTTCTCATAATGCTTTATGCTTCCGCCGACAGAATCTGACGACTCCCCTGGGGTTTATTTGCGTGACGACTTCCTTGGTGGTCCAACAGAATTGCGCGCTCCAACTGCAGAACGTGCCGCATTGTTCCTGGACGCAGCGTTAGCTGGCAGGCCGCAGGGTGGTCTGGAACCAGCAATGATATTCACATTGCATGTGTATCAGTACAGTCTATCGAGGAAAGGTGGAGGTAAGTGGTGTAAAGCGACTCAGAATATCAAAAATTATTTGTGCATCGTCTGCGGCAATGTGATTGAAATTCCATTGCATTAATGCAGACGAAAATGATTTAAATTTTTATTAACATTTATTGCATATTTTTGTGCGTTCCTTACAGTTGCTGGCGGCCGTAGTCGTTTGCATCTCATCGATTTGGGTGGCTGTGCAAATCGCAGTGGTGGTTTGCCTCTATCGGGCATTGGAAATATACTCTTGGCCATATTGAGTGGACAACGTCATCCGCCGAATAAGGATCATCCGCTGACGCCATTGCTGAAAGATTGTCTTGCACCGCTGACATGTCACGTTGCCATAATGGCACATGTTGTGCATACCCAGGTAAGGAATAGAAAATTTTGAAGAAAAGACTTTTTAGTTATTATAATTTTTCAAAGGAAATTAACTAAATTTTTTGTAAAAATCAAACCACCTTTTGAAAACTAATCGTGGAAAGTATAAAAATCCACCTCAGATCAATCTCAACAATTTAATTCGAATCAATCCTATCCATTGCAATCAAATTAATTCAAATCCAATCTGTTTCAGTTCTGTATAATTTATTCCATTGCGTTTCAGTACAATACTAGTCAACCCAAATCAATTAAACCACGTCCAGTCCAACTCAATCTATTCCAATCCAATTAATTCAGTTGAATTAAATTCAATCCACTTAATTTAAATGAATCCCCCCTATAATGTATTATTCAAGTCACCTTCATTTCGATTAAATTCTGAGACTCAATCATCAACCAACCGATCAAATATTTTTTTTAATTTTTATGAATTCAAAAGAGTTCAATATACCCCAACATAAGTCCAACACCAACTTAATTTCCAACTCGATTCGAATTTTAAGAACCCTATACCCAAACCTTAATCATATTTTTTATCCAATCAAAAAATATCAAGACCGTAGGTAAAGCAAACCCATAAGTATATCGCCGCCGCAAACCCAAGGTAAAGGCTAATTACGGACAAAGAATTAAATCTTAATTCAAATTCGACTTCAATCCAAAACTGCAGCGCAAGCTGAAGTCAAGACAAAACTCAGTCTGATTCAAATCTAGGCTTTGGCATTTATTATTCTAGACCCAAACCGCTCAATTTTCAGATCTAAAATCAGACAATAACTTCCGCAAAAACTAGCTGCTGAAACTAGTGATGTATTAGAGCTCAAATCGAAACCTAAACGGAAGTCACAGCTCGCTATTTAGATGTAAACTCAAATCTAAATCTACTTTGAAAACGGTTTTAATATGATATTAAATGACCAGATGCTAAAGCTTCTTCGAAAATCATACCGATCTAAGCTCAAACCCCCATATTCATCCCCACATCGAAACTCTTATCTCATTACGAACAAAATCAAAGCTCAATGTTTAGCTATAAACTGAATTACAAGTCCTCTTCTACCTTGAAATTCACTTATTACGTTTGATTTCCGACAAACGTTAAATGCCACACCCAAACCTATTTCACATTTTAAGCTCTAACCGAAATTAAAACTCTCCTTACAGAAGGTACTTATATTGATTGTTGTCCTATAAGCCAGAACAATTGCTAACTATCCTTTTGAATCCCATTTTTCAAATTTTCCTACTCAAAATTTCAATCGAATTTGCCTGTGACATTTTACACCTATGTGTGATTATGATAAACGACCATCAATGACATTGTTGTCATTGTCCTTTTATTTTGCAGTCACATACGGATGCACTCACTACAATCCAATTAGCCTCTCGCATACATCGATTGCGAAGACGAAAACATCGATTTCCATTGCAGGCAGACAAAACAGCAGCCGGCCTTGCTGCAGGCATAAACGGAGGTAAGTTGTGTGCACAGGAGTAAGATAAACGAGCATGGACATGAGGACAGAAAAAATTTATTTATTTACATGTACAACACACATCCATCCCTAATACGATGGCCAACTAAGGTCACAGTACTTCTATCACTTATGCGTTGATTGTTTGTTTTCTCGTTATTTTGCATAGGACATCAATCGACTGGCTCTTCGGCTGGATCTGGTGCTGATCCATCAAGTTCTGAGCTTTCAGCTGACACTGTCATTTATATGGGACCCAGTGATGATGCAACTGATGGTGAACATCCGCCTGTTTATCTACCATCACTGAGTAGTGGTGATAATCGCGGTGTCATGAGTAAAGCCCTCAAAGGTAGTGGCATCGAGAAGCAACAGACACAAACGAAAATACCGAGTGCGGCGAAAAAGATGGCAGCGCAGAAAGGTAAGTGGCACAAAACTCCTAGCTTGGACTGTTATTTTAAATAAACAAAAACACACTTTTGCAGCACCACAAAGTCCAGTGATAACCAGCCGCACTGGCAGCCTCAAACGTGGACATGCAAATAGTCCAACCCCACAACAACAACAACAACCTGCCGGAGAGCAGCAGCAGGCTTATTTCTCACCTTCACATAGTCTGAAAACCATACCCCATTCGGCATCTTCGCCAAAAATAATTGCAGGTAATTTGCGCCATCCAGGCATGAGCATGATGTGCTCAAAGGGTTCCAATGTACCATCACCGAAAGGCTCACCACTGCGTCGTCCCGGTGTTGGTGTAACAGCAGTTGGTGAGCAGCAACTGGCAAGTGCTGCCGAATGTCCTAACAGTCCAATGCGGAAAATAACGGAAGAGCAATGGATCGATGGACCGCGTGTCTCACGCGCTAAAGTCGCCGAAGCGCGTCATCTACTGCGAGAAGTCAATCATGTCAAGCAATGCGAAACCTGGATAGATGGACCAAAATCACAATCAAGTCGTTCACTAACCGCCGGCAATCTACCAACGAACGCACAACATGCGCAAACCTATGGCTTTATGGATTCGCATAAAAAGACTATGATACGTCAGTGGGTGGAGAATCAGACATCACAAGTCTTCCAAAGTAGCTCAGCAGCATGTTCGCCAACGCATCATAGTCGTGCGGCGGTGGAGCAACAGGCGCAGCATATACGAAGCATTACCTATCATATGGCACAACTAAAGCAAAAATCGCTGGATGCATGCGGCCAAAACGAAGATTTCTACGCACAGCAACAAACCCAGCAGCATATGCACTCGGCGGCAACAGACCAACATTCGCTGCGTAGTAGCCAGTTGGAATTGGTGAATCCACTTGGCGCCGGTCTGACTACAGCGTATAGTACGACAAATGCGTCCGCACCGGCGGAAATACGTGGTGCCAATTACAGAGCACCGAGCGGCAACCCAACGATACAAAGAGATGAGACTGATTTATGTTCGGAGCGTTCACATCATGCTGGTTATGGTACGATTTCGGGTGGTGGTACAGCATTAGTGGCAATTGATGGCAATGGTGGTCATCAGCAAACAGATGGTGATGAGGACCAGGATAGTGGACCATCGGAAGTGCCACCAGCGCTACCATTAATTGAACCGCTTGGTTCGCGTGAGATTTCGCATGAAAGTCTACATCGTATACTATCGCGACATGTGTCGCGTGAGTCACTGTATCAGCAGCAGCAGCAACAACAGGAGCTTAGGCGCCAAGAAGATTTTCAGCAACAGCATCAGCAGCAGCAATTGCAAAGGCAGTCGAGTCATCATTACTCGCAGCACAGCATGGGCATGTCTGACTGTGGACTTCAGGTTACGGAAGAGGAAATTGCACGAACAATGGGAAGGTAAGTGACAAAATGTTAAGGGCAAACAGAAACTCGGGCAGGAGTTATTTTAAGTAAAGCTAACAAATGAAAATTGAGGGTTAAAAAATTCAAAGTTTGTGATAGGGTGTAGCGAAAACGTAAAAATTGGAAGTGGATGTGTAACAGAGAAAAGCTCACAGGAACTTAGCTGCTGAGTCTACTTGGCTTATGCTTTCGCGCACATTCAAAAATTTAAGTTGCGATTTTGAGTGTTCGCGCTTTTTTGCCTAACTTCACATTTCAGCACTTTTTGGAGCATTCTCATATTTCGTTATACTTTATACTCGTGTTCGCTCATTTATGTGCAAAAACCATTTTTCGCAGTTTTCGCAGATTCAGATTATTTGCGTTTCCACGCAATTTCTCGCTTTCTCACACGTTGTTAGTGATTCATTTCCCTATATCTTATATATCTGATTTGTTTTTTCGTTACACCCTAATGCATGTTGATAAAACTTAAGTGCTTATAACATTCTTCTCTTTCTACTCTCGTTTTTTACACACAAACAGCGAACATCCTTTGGCGGCATTAAGCCATTGCGACAACATGTCCATTGTTTCGAGCTTCAACATGGCTGGGGATGCGTTTAGTGACTGTGCGATGGGTGAAAGAACGAGGTGATTACCAAAAGCGAGATAAAAGATTTTATGTTTATTCAGAAGCTAATTGAATTGTTTTTTTTAATCCTACTCCTGCTTTTCATCACCACGACCAACAGGAACCAATTTGATCAATTAGCGCGTCTACGTGAGATATTCACATCTCAACTGGCCATGGCTGAAGTGACACCAGTCTTCCGTAGCGGCTGCGATGTTGGTAGCGTATACAGTGAGCCAGCTTATCGATTCAATACTGGACCTGGTAGTGTTTGCAGTGAACCACCATATAGACCACCAAGTCCCAGGTAAGCAAATAGACAGAGCAATGAGGTTTGCTATCTGGTCACAAGCGCCTTACACGCTTTTTTGTTTTGCTTTAATTTTTACTTAAAGGTTACCCTCGCGTAGTCCCAGTCAGGGTTCACTGCCGAGCCTGAATGGCATCATGCAAATAGCTGGCATGGAACAATATGCCTCACTTCGACATCCTGACGGTGCTTCCGATCCAAACTTGCCAAAATTGGAGAAACCTTGCATGCTGGAACATGTGGAAATCAATGAAGTAGATGAAAAATCAGCCTTACTCTCACCATCGAAGCGTCCATTACTGGAGCATGATACACCAAAGCATCTGAATACGTCCACACACGCTTTGCCGATTACAACACAGACGCAATTGCCACTACTACCGTTAAATACATCATCCGAGGCCTATGATAGCGGCCATGACTCCTCAACACCGCGTACCTCTAAACATTCGGGTATTTCACGCCGCGCTGAGAGTGGCTATCATAGTGTAGCCACCGCACGTGATAGTGATGAGAGTAGTTTTACCTCGGGCGTCTCAAAAGAACAAACACATCGCATTACAACGATAGTGAAAACAAAAACAAAACGTCAAGATAAAGGCCTATGCACGTGGCTGATGAATCCATTTACCTGCACGTATCCAGAGACTGAAGGTGAGGTAAGCGATTTTTAATGTGAGAAAAAACTTAATTAACATAATTCCCACCATGTTTAAGAAAAATTTTGAAGAAAAAAACAACAAATACAACTTTTTTATGTAACTTTTTTTACAAAACTGCCAAATTTTATTAAAATGAAAACTCTGACTGAAAATGTAGCAGCAAACTTTACTTGAAAGTAGTTACATACGAAAAAGCTTAACTTGCATACATATACATATAAAAAAATATATTAATGAAATCAAGTTTTTTAAAGCTCAAATACTAAAAGTATTTAACGAAAACTTACGAATTGTCAACGCTTCTTCAAATTCAACTGTCTACAAGAATTATTAATTTTTGTGCAAGCTTAAAAGCTTGCTAATATGAAAAGCTTTTATGCTTTTTATTTTGCTGCTTACTTTCGCAAGCTACTATACGATTTGATTTAGTTCATCTCTTATCAGCTTGCTGATATTTGAAGGCTTTGTCTTAGTTTCGTGCAACCAAAATTGACCTAAAGCTCTCAGAAAACTTAAGTTAAATATAATAATTAAATTACTTTTATACATAAAATGGCTGTATAATTTGTAACTTTTAATTTTTATTACAAAAAAAAATAAAAAAAAATATGTTTCTGTAGCGCAAGTGTTTAATATTTTTATGTTTTTAATTTTTAAAAATTGTTAAACATTTTAGCAAAATATTTTATGACATGATTGAAATGAGAATAACTTTAAAGCTTCACTTAAGCTTTCACGCTAAACTAAACTAAAAACTATAGTATAAAAATTTTGTTGCCAGTTTTGCCTGATTATAAATATGTTAAAACTCAAATATATATTATATATATAAAATGCATATGCTATTAAAAGTAATTTTATTATATGATAAATGAATGAACACTAAAATATTATTATAATAAATAAAATTTATTAAAAAACGTAAGATTAAAAAAAAAACAAATTCAGTTTATAACTTGAAATTCGCCGAATTGTGTCCCAAGAAGCGGTGTCTCTCAAAACTTGCATAAGGATTAAAAACTCTCATTTAAAGTTGTAAGTATGTCTGTTCATTTGCGCTTCAATCGTTTTCAGAATCTTTATCTGGCGCGTACAACTTTGTGAACATACGTGAGTCATTTTGAATGAAATCCTCTAAAATTTTTAGCATGAGAGAGCGACTGTTGGTACACATTTTAAAAAATGCAAACAAAATTTTTGTTATTTTCAAAAAAGTTTAAGCAATAGCTATTTTAAAATGAAAAGATTATTTTCTTAGTTACCATTTAAAAAATAACTCTAAAGAATAGATAATGAAATAGAACACAAAAATCCCGATTTTTAATAACTAAATGAAAGAACTGATTTCACATGAAACGTAGCATTTGTATTTGGAATGTTTTTTTTATTAAATAAATACTAAAATCAATGTTAAAACTATCTTAAATAATAATGAAACCGCCAGAATCGTGAAACTATGCATAAAATTTATAAATAAATATTATTTATGTAAATAAATCATAAGCATATTAATATAAACTATTATGTAATAAATATTGCCTATTGTATTGATTAAATGAATATTATAATGAAATGATGATGAAAATAAAACAACTAAACATTTTTTAAAAGTATGACAAAAAGATATTTCATTATTTTTGATTTTGTAAAAAATTTATTTGGTGTGATGGTAAGTGTTCATTTTAGGAATGTTTTAATGGTACGTTAAGCAGCTTATTGCTATCAAAAACATTTAAGATTTTGGGTAAGTTTAAAATATTACTCTCTTGAAATTTGGTTTATAGATATTCCATGCATTTCAATAATATTTATCTCAAGTTATATGCTGTCCATATTTCTAAAGCTCAGATATTTCATATAACTCGTATTATATCAACAGTTTACATTGCTGCCAACTTAACTTAAGCCACAATACAATATTTATGCTATTGACATTTCATACACGATAAATAGCTAATCCGCTTATGTAACACAATATATTTCTTAATATTCAAATAAAAGCATGAAGCGAAATAACTTACAACAATACAAAAAAAACACTGAAAAAAAACTGTGGAATTTAACTTAGTCAAATATTTGGCAAACATTTCAGCCAACTTGTCTCCAGTGTATTTTTGGTGAGTGCGTTGAATATTTTATTTTAAAACCGTCGAAAGTCTCTCAATATACCATAGGCCTTACTGACTTCACATATTTTTTATGCTTCGTTTCAATCAACTCTAAATTTTAAAGTAGCAACGAAACGAAAAAAAAATTGATATTTCAATGCTCAAGAACAAAATCAGAGTATAAAACCTGATAAACTTGACAAATTTTACCACATATAGGACATCAAATGTAGATGTATGCATGGTTAGTAAAGAACTGTGTGAATGTTGCCATAAGCGTCGGTTATGGCACGGGTGAAATGAAGCACGAATTCAGAGTCCCGATGACGTAATAACAAATTTTGGTTTTTTTGTTTTTATTACTCGTACAAATTTTCTTTAATATTTTAGAAAAAATTTAAATAAAGTTAAAAGGTGGACATTGATACATTTAAGAAAGCTTTCTGAAAGATTTCAGAAACGAAACCGAAACTTTGTAAGACTTCATGTGAAAGATTTCTGAAAGATGTACAAAAAGTTACAAGGCGAGTGAGGTAGCATACTACTGATTTTCAAATTGAAATTGTGATTTAAGATCAAGCAGAGCTACTAAATTCACAATATTCGTCTCAAGCAGGAACTTAAAAAATTTGTATTCATATTGTCAATTTGTTTGAGATATACCATGATTCGCAAGCGTAAAGCTCATGACTAACTAATTTGATTTAAATATTCGTAGGCTGTATGAGATTATATTTGACTTCCACATTTTATGGAGTTGTGAATAGTATAGAGAACACTATGCACTTCAGCGTTGGGAATAAAGTTTTGTTTCATTAACCGATGTGATGTTTTCGTAAAACCGTCGAAAGCACGAAAATGTGTGCTTTAATTAAAAAGCACCACTTTTCTGAAACCATTTATTTTAATTAATAGAATCGAGGGTTCTTATTTTGGCTCGAGGTCTTAATTAGAACCAACAATTCTACTAATTAATAAAACGGTCGAACAATTTATGACATTTATTTTTATGTAGAAAATTTTTCTCTGTGTAACTTAAATTCAGCAGAGTAGAAAAGAAGACATCAGACACAATGACAAAAGCATGTGATTACGCTTATCACAAATTACACACTTACACAAGCGGAAGAGCAAAAGAAGCAGACAAAAATACCTACATTAAAGGATACAAATCGATTATTTATCGTTACAATTAAAGTAACTCATATTATATACCAAATAATCATATACACAAAAGCCATATCACACAGTAAATTCATAAGCTGCAACCTTACTGCTGTTATTGTGAGAGCCCATATTTAAAAGGATAACGATTTATTGATGTGAATAAAAAAGTTTAAGATAAGCTCACCAGCAAGCAAGCAGTTTGCATAAAAACTTAGCAAAAAAAAAAAAAGAAAAATATGAAAAGGAAATATAAAACTGAAAGGAAACAAAGAAATGAAATGTTTAACCAAAGCAAAATTTTGACAAATCTAAAGTGGAAATAGAAACTAATAAAAAACGCAAAAATTTATATGTAAAAGGATAAACTCAACCAAATGGTCAGTAAACACGCCAACAGCAAGGTAACAAGGATATATGATATGCGATATATAATTAGACAGGCGAGTCGAATAAATGAAAGGAAATAAAAAAAGGGAGGAAGCAAACTGTAAATGTTTGCTTAAGACAGACAAAGGTTTTCCCCAAATGCTTTTCTGTTTACAAAAAAAAAATATGTGGACATAGCGCGAAAATCATAAATGCTGTTATTTAAACACATTAAAGCACAAAATGGACACTTAATTACATATGTGTGACTTTTGATCCAAGCAGGACATTTTTTTAGCTGTTTTCATTTTATTGCACTGTTGAGTCTCAAGCTTCAATTTCAGTTCATTTGCATCAAATTTCCAGACTATTTTGGTTCATTTATGATAAGAAAACAAAAACTTTTTCAGCTCTCATAATAAGTTTCAAATCAACTTTATCGCTTTCTCGTTTGGAATTCTTATACTTATTATTCTTTGCTATCAAGTTTGCATGTCCTGCTGCACTTAAATGAGCCAGTGTTCCTATACGTATGTGTGTGTATATCATTTTGTTTTAATGCCACTCTCTTTTTTGTTGGTTTTCATCCTTCACTTTTTGACTTTTGTGTTAACATATTGCCTTACAAATAAGTTTAGATAGTTAACAAACATATGGTGAAAATACTAAAGGACCTGCCACTAACGCCTTCTGCTTGGACTGATGAATTAGCCTAATTTAAAAGACCATTAATGCTTATTAGTAAAGTTTTAGATAGTCTCGGCATTTTATAAACTTTGACGTTGCGTGCCGTCTTCTTATCACGCATTTGTATTTTATGGCACGTGAGTTGTATCATATTTCTTTTTCAGACTAAATGTTTTTAAGGCATAACTATGAACTTTACTGATTTAAAGATATGATAAATTTTTTTTAAAATTGTTACTTTATCACGTTATAATATTGTAGAGAAAAAAGTAATTCGTGCGACAAAAAAAAATTGCAAAATCCAAAAATAAAATAAAATAAATGGAAACATTTTAATGTAGAAAATATGTATTTATTTTTTAAATTTTTTTAATAATTCTTGCTGCAATTTTGACTTTAACCGATATTTCTTTTAATTTATTGACAAATTTTTCTATTGAAAAAACTCGAAAGTCCATTTTAAGAATTTCGTACCTACCAAGCAAATCAGCATTGAATCAAAGTACTACATTTTATGTAAAGAAACCTCCATAATTGCAGTCATGTGCAAGACGAACTATGGACTTGGCGTTTCCATAGGAATGCTGATGCCTGATTTAACATGAAAAGTTCCTTCATGAACATACTTATTATATGCTACTAAACTGTATCAAAATTTTCAGAGAGTGGTAGACTGCTTAGAGTCGATAACATTTATATTAAAAAATATTTTTAGAGCCCATTACTTTACGACATTTTTTAATTTCAAAAATTCATTCCAAGGAAATATTTGACGCAACTTCCCGGAACTCTGTCAATTACGAATGCCAAAAATTTGAAGGAATTTTTTTTCAATTTTACTTCTTAACATTAGAAGCTGCAGTAAATTGAAAAAAATGTAAATATTTTTAAAATTTTTTCTAAAATTAATACCCAAAGTTCTATACATACACCAAGAGGTAACACCTGAAAAGATCCATAAAACAAGCCAAATACCTTTTGGTCGGCATTTAACTTACGCAAATAATAACTTGCACGAGATAAGCAACAAAACAAAAATAACAACAACTATATCAACAACTACAACAATGACAACAACAGCAGAAACAACACGTAGACAACTAAATTATGGCTGCTGTCAGATTTTATAATTAACACTTGCGGCAATTTCAAGCGTCTGTCGCATCCGCAGTGACGCAATACAGTGCAGGTAAAAAGATAGAGCCCAACGCATTGCACCTACCTATAGATGGCGCTTTCAAAAATTTTCATGTTGACTGAACAAATGAATCATTGATAGCGAAAATGAATGAATGCATGAATGCAGTGGCGCTGCTGTACAGGGGGGACGGGACTGAATAGCTAAGTGAGTGCGAAATGAGGAATATTATTTTAATGTGAGAGCAATTTTAACAAATTGCAATTCGACAAATATCAAACAAAATAACAACAACAACAACAACTGCATACGTTTTTTGGATCTCTCTATTTTGTTGGCTCATAAATATTTCAATGCATTGGCTGCAATACAATGCCATTTAGTAAAAATTCGAGTGGAACTTAGAAGGTGGGTGGTTGGCATGCGTTTTTGGTGAATTATAGGCTGACTGTCCGTTGTAGGTGCCTTTGCGTATGATTTTGCAGTAACAGCAGCCACAATGTGACAAAAATTTATAGCACTCTTGGGTGAATATTTCACTGGCAATACACTGTCGCATTTAAAATATGTTGTTACTTGCAGTGGCGACAGTAATAAAAATGCAAAAGCAAAAATAAGCAAATGTTGATAGTGGCAATATAAAACGAATTTAAATAAATATTTATTTTTAGTTTCTAATATTTTCTTTTTACAATAATCGCTAATATGTTTTTTTAAATATTCGTCTATATGAAAATGCGTTACTTTAAAGTCTCTTTAATGAAATTTGAATTAATAAGCTGGAAAACTTGTTACGTAGCTATTACCTAAACACCAGTCTCTATTACTCCTTATAATATCTAACTAAAGTAACTGTCGCCCAATTCCTGCATTCCATCTATACCTATCGATCTAACTGAGAGCGTGCTTACTGGCTGGCAGTCCTACTTAATATGTTTCTCTCAGTTGTTGGCAAAATATAAATCAACCTTTGAGGAACTTTTTACGTTACATTTTGATTAATTTATTTAATTTAAATCACATTAATATCAAGCCCTAACCACTGTTTTTATGAATTCTAAAGTAATATCATTTGTTTTAATCATTTTCTTTGATATACAAAAATAACATTTCCATTATTAGATGAATCAAGGAAAGTATTCAACAAATTTCCATAAATTGAAAAAAAAGTGCTGTATGTTTACTTTTTGTATTAAAAAATTTGTAAATTATTTCAACTTGAATAAGAAAAGAAAATAAAGCGAAAAAAAAATGAAACCCGCCTGTCACCGAGGTGTTTCGTCTAATATAATTTTCTGACTTTTTCTTATGCGCTGTGCTGTGCTGTGCTGGTATTTTTACTTTATCCACACTTAATCCCCAATAGTCCTAGCCAGGATAAACAGGCTAAGCCAAAAAGAGCACTCAATTGATATTCAACACGAAATGCCAACCCCCATGCCATACGGGAATTTCCCCCCCCCCATTTTCCATTACGTACTTTGGTATTTTTTCTTATATTCGGCATTAGAATATCAAACGCTGTATACCGTATTCTTAGCGTATTTTCAAAGTTATAAATCATCGTCAAAGCATAAAATTCGTTTTGCTGTATTTGTGTTTGACTTTATATGTGTGTGTGTTGCTGTATTTGTTGTATATGTAATGCATAAAAATAATATGTTGCTGTTGTTGTTATGTCATTGACACATTTTTTGCATACAAATTCTTTTTGAGAAAAACAAAAAAAAATAAATTTTTCTAAGAAATTTCTTACAGTTCATCGTAATGCTTGAAATTTAATATACCACAAGTTGAAGAAAGGCAACAAATATGAGAAGCCTTTAAAATATTTTCACTGTCAGGCAAAATATAGCGAGCTGTCTTAGTTAAAGTATCATATGCTATTGAAACATAAAGGGTGTTTTTTTTAAAGGTTTGTTTTTCGAATAGAGATAAAACTGGCATTTTATGGTGAAATCTGGCAACTCTAATGTCATTTATGTTCAGTTTGGTTTGCCATTTCATCATGAACAGGTTGACAAAAGAACAACGCTTGCAAATTGTGCAAATTTATTTCGAAAATAATGGTTCAGTTCGCGAAGTTTACCGCAAGCTCCGTCCATTTTATGGTCGACATAATCGTTCATCAGAGCAATTAATTCGGTTAACCATGGATCGTTTTCGCACTACGTTTACTCTATGTGATAATACGCATCCGCAGAGACGTCGTTCAGTGCGCACCGAAGAAACAATTGCCGCTGTAGAGCAAAATGTTGAAGAGGACCCGAATGAATCGATTCGCCACCGTGCACAGCAATTGGAGCTTTGTCCATCAACTTTATGGAAGATTTTGCGCAAAGATCTTGGCTTGCGACCTTACAAGATCCAGCTTGTGCAAGAATTAAAGCCGCGAGACCATGCAATGCGTCGTGATTTTGGTGTATGGGCCGAAAATGAGATTGATCTCGATGCTGATTTTCATCGCAAAATTTTGTTCAGTGATGAGGCTCATTTTTGGTTGAATGGCTACGTCAACAAGCAAAATTGCCGCATTTGGAGTGAAGAGAATCCACATGAGACCCTTGAGACGCCATTACATCCACAAAAACTGACTGATTGGTGTGCTCTATGGGCTGGTGGAGTCATTGGGCCATACTTCTTCCGAAATAATGCTGGAGAGTCAGTTACCGTTAATGGAGACCGGTATAGAGCCATGATAACCGACTATTTTGTTCCCGAATTGGATGGCATGAATGTGGATGAGTTGTGGTTCCAACAAGACGGCGCTACATGCCACACAGCGCACGTCACAATCGATTTATTGAAGGAAACATTCGATGAGCGCATAATTTTGCGGAATGGACCTGTCAATTGGCCACCAAGAAACGTTAGGGGACTTGGAAGCCAACATTCGTGGCGTTATTGCCGACATACGGCCCCATATGCTCGAAAAAGTGGTTCAAAATTGGACCTGTAGAATTGGCTTTATTCGAGCCAGCCGCGGCGGCCACATGCCCGAAATCATATTTAAACATTAATGGCATAAAATTATCCTTCCAATAAAGCCAAATTGAAGGACATTAAAACGATTTTCTTGTGTTTTATTTCAATTCAAAGCTCTATACCTCTAAAAAAAAACACCCTTTATGTGTGTACACTTACACCTTGCCAATGTGTTTTTAACTGAGTTTAAGTTGAATCATCACTCTATATTTCATAACATAATTTTTTTTGCACTTTTTTTTTCTTACGAATGTTTTTCTGACGACAGGACTTTTGGCTCTACTTGCGTTATCTTCAAATAAAGGCGATCTTATGTCCTGCATTTATGTCCGGACGGAGAAGGTAATTTCTGATATAACAAAATCACCCAAATTTTCATGCAATGGTAATCATAGTAACTGAAGTACGCCACAAAGCAAAATAAAAACTTTATAGCGAATAATATCAGCGAAAGTCAAAAAAACTCTACATGGCATAGAAAAATATCCATGTAAATTTATCATTCTTAAGCAGCAGTGATATTTATTTACTCAACTTAAATCAACTTTTCATACGTACATTACATACATACTTAACTAAATATGCACAACTGTCAAAACTTTGACACTTTGTGTCACCAATGAAGAGTTTCATTTCCATTCAACTCTTAAGCAATTAGAGTACATTCGTTGAAAGATTATATATATTGTACTATATAATACAACTGCACTGTAGATTCACATAACTATGAAAACATAGGAAAATAGTTTTCATGCTTCAACAACAACAAGATGTATAGTTAAACACACCCTCATACACACAATCACACCTACTCATTTATCACCACACACTTGTATCTGTGCTAGTATATCATTATAATTAGGATCACAAAATCTGTGCTCTTTTGTTGACTGCGAAGGCAGCACTGTAGCGGCAGCAGTAAATCCATCACAAATCCTGTAATTTTGTGGTTGCCAACAACGCCACAGCGTAGTGGGGGTGATAGTCGTTGGTTAAGTGGTTGGGGGTATGCGGTTAAAATTTTGTGAAAATTAAAATTTTGGAATATGGAAAATTAGGGTTGAACTTATTTTTAAAATTTTATGACTAAGTTCAGCAAATTTACTTTCCCAGCCAGTATGAAGATTTGAACCCCATTATAAATTATATTCTATAAAAAATTTAAATTTAAAAAAGTGTAAGATATGATCCACCTCAATTGATATCAGTAACACAAGCATATGTTTGTTTTGACAAATTGTTTCTCTTTGTGTGTGATGTATATGAGTGATAGTTTTGTTTGTTGCATATGATTAGAAGTTTTATGATGATACACACAAGCCTGTCAGGAATTTTCATTATATCTATGTTACCTACAACCAAAGCAAATAAAATTCAAAACTTCAGTGAAAGTATGTAGTCAAACTTAAAAAAAAGGGGCGTTTGAAAGAAAAATTAATGAATGTTGTTGATGAAACAACAAAATATGAAGAAAATTAAATTAATATAAGGGTTAAAATTTTTGCTTAACTATTTTGTCATGCTTTTGAAAGTAAAAGGGAGTAGATTTTCATTTTGGCACTGAGGGTAAAGGGTTGAGTATTCTAATTAAAATTAATAACATTCCGCTGCAGAGATTCGCACATAGTTGCGGTTGCGTTTTGTTATGTGGAATCATAGTTGCGTTGCACTTAAAAATGTTATGTAGAAAAGAAAACAATCGGCATTTGAGTGCTTATAGAGAAAGTCAAACGAAACATAATTGTTATAAAAATTAAGGCAAATTGCCAAAATATTAATTTACCCTCAAATAATACGCAAAGTCTAGGCCAAAATTAAAGAAAACCTGGTTCAAATTTTGAAGAATATATCAAATAAATCCCAAAATATGTTGATTATATGAATAATTTTTGTTTTTATTTCTTAAATCTCACTTTTTCATATTGAATTCTCAATATTAAAATTACTGAAATATTACATGCCTGACTTTAATTAATAAATCTGCGCATAAATGTAACACAAGCCATCACGTAAACGTAATATCAATTTCTGCAAATTTCAAGAGATTTACACGCTCAGATTTAAAGCTAAAATCATCAGATATTGCTAAAGTTTTACGATCTCATCATTCGAAGCATCAACATAAAAATGCGTCAACAAATCTCAGTTAACAACACACACATGCATGCATTTAAGTGTATGTGTGTGTGATATGTTGTTACTTCAGATGATAATGAAAATGTTGATGATCCTGCCTGCATGCAGTTAAGCATCATTTTGCAAAAATTAAATGCAGTAAAAAAGTTGTTAAAAAAGGGATGCCAATCGGCTTGGGCTTGAACCAACAGAGCAAGCAGTATTTTTTGACACGCACGAGAAGCGTAAACATTGAGGAGTCATAAAAACGCACCTTTTTCCAACTCAACCCAATACAATGTAACGTTTTCTTATACTTAAATATGGACAGCTGACAGTAAAGCGTATGTATGTGTAATCAAGTGATGGTTTTGGGTGTGTGTATGCGTTCATTTGAAAAAACAATGTTAAAGACTAGAAGAAAATTTGCAAATCCATGTTAACCCTTTGCATTTCTGTGTGTGAGTGTGAAGTTTTCGTTTTTTCCAATATAATTTACAAAATTTTTGTTTTGGGACACACAGAAAACTTTTCACATTTGTTGTATCTAATCATTTTGTTGTTGTTGTTGTTGTTGTCGTTGTTGCTAAAAACTTTGTTATTGCTCGTAAATTGACATATAAAACTTTTAAGGATCACATTAGGGTCTTTATTTGTCTATTAAATCTGTGCCTGTGTCTATGTGTGTGTGTTTGTTTCTGTAGGTTGGAGTTTGAGGTATTATCAGTAGACAAAATAATAATGAAATGCCAAAGTGTGCACTTGCTTTTGTCGATGTTTGAGTACGTGCATATTGTGCTGTCTATATGCTATGGGACTATTTGTGTCTCATTAAAATCTTGATTGTTGCCCAGTTCATAAGAAATTGAAAGTTGTTGAGTGCTAAAGAAATCTTAAGGTTTTTCTTTTTTTTTTGAATTTCTTAAATTATTTTTAGAAGATTTTCGAAAAATTTAAAAACAAGATTTTTGACTTTTGAACTGTAGAGCTTTTTGCTTATGTTGCTAACTTTAAGTAGAAGTACTAAAAAATAACTTCAATATGGGTGAGGCAGGATTGCAGACAATTTTTTGTTATAATTTTTTGTATAAATGAAACATTTATGAGTTTAGAGCAAAATTTTTTTAAATTAGCACAGCAGTATTTTCAAAACAGTGTTTTTTTAATGCTAAAGCCAAGGTACGGACTCAATTTTATTCAGATTTCTGAATAAGCTAATAGACGCACAGTAAACGTACTTAACAAATCAAAGAACATTAAATCACTTTCATTCGTTAAATAAGAAAGCTTTCAAGAAGACGGTGATAGCAAAAGATTCCATGTGGGCATAAAAACGCAATTGCCGAAGATTTGAACCTTGAGGTCTAAAAATTTGCTAATTGGACAGACAATTAATTGTTTCAATCAAAATATGTCATGATAACTAACAAATTATAATCATTGCCAAATAAGTGGATGTTTCAGTAATATTGGGCAAATTTGCAGCATTTGAAATCAAATCCAATATATATTTTGCAACACCATTTGGTAGCTATCACCAAACCGAGATGCAAGCAATCAAACATGTCTTATGAATAGTAAATATAGAAGGAGATGGACTGCATCTGAGAGAATCAGCCAAGTGCAAAATTTTATAAATTGAGATAAAGTTCTACAATAAGGATATTATATTACAGTCTTTGACATTTACGATCAACTTGACGAAAAACAATTTAGCAAAAGAGAGCCCATGCTGAAAAATTTTGCAAAGGATGAGAAAACTGCAAATAGTTTAACGCGGCATACTCACTCTTTTACCAAAACAATTCAATAAGTTGAAGAAATCAACTTAAGTTTTGAATAATTTTAATTCAAGCATCAGAATAGGTATAAACATTTATTTAATTGTTTTAAAAGAATACATTGATTACTCTGATAACGGAAATTTTTAACAAATTATGTTCTGCAAACCTATTTTCCAGCTTCCTGCTCTTTAAGTGAAATTACTGCATCATTGCATTAACACGATGATAAACTTTCGCATACCTATACGGAAAAACCATTTAAATGCCAACGATCGATTTGATACACTTTTGCTTCTTTGGAACTATTTTGCTTTGCACATTTACTGCTGTTGATGTTGCTATATCTGCTGTTAGCACAAAACGGAAAACTGCATTAAAAAATCATTACGTTTCAATTCAGAAACAATTTCCGTTTGAAAAAGAGACAGCAAAGAAAAAACAGATAGAGCGAAAGTTGGGGAGTCAAACAAATGCAAACTTTTCACATACCGGTGAAACGATTTCATTTCTTCTTTTTGAAAAATTTTTTAATATACTGACAAACAACATGTAACACATTACAGTTTCACAAGTGAAAATCAACTTATGGACTATAATTCACTTAAATTACACTTTCACCTTAGCATTGTTAAATTGTTACTTTTAATGTGTGAAAAACTTAAGACGAAATATTGTTCATATAAATCATAGGGAAAAACTTTCAAAACCTCAAGCTCACTCACTTAAAATTGTGTGCTTGAAATAAAGTTAAGCCACTTAATAATTCAACAACAACCACTTTAGAAATATAAGAAGAATCCTTGCTTTCTTCAAAAAAAAAAAAACTTCTGCTTACAAGTGTTGCAATTTAAGCTGGCGGCAGCAATCACTTGGCAAGGCAGCATATATTTAGTGCCAAAAAGCTGCCTTTTTGCAGCCTCTGAGCTAAAGCGGCAGTAAACGAAGATATCGCTTCAGCCGCCTGCTGTGTGGCGGCTGCTGCTGCTGATGTTGCTACTTGGCTGCCATATTTATTTGCTTGTAGCGAAGTCATGCGGTGTTTGACTTAATTTGTGGCGCACACAAATAAACAAACTCGCTTTCACACACACACACGTACACAAACCAACGGTCGCTATAAAATTTCACATGAAAAGCACGTGCAACACTCATGAATTTATTTATGCAAAGGTGTGGATGTCACCAAAAAATACTTAAAAGTTAAATTATCCTTTACATCCTGTGCAGAAGAAGCAGAAAAAGTTTCTGCACCATGGCAGCAATAATTCATAATTCATTTAAGCTGCGAAAAGTGAAAGTCTGACATCTCAATGGCGCGCCGTAACTTAAAAAAAAAAAGTCACAAGTCATAAGGTGACTGCAACATATTGTAAGTGCCGTTGTCTGCTTATGAATTATTTTTAGTAAGAAATAAATCTTGTATTTTTTTTCATTAGGCAGACAACTTAAGAAGTTTCAAGGATTTCATAAGAGTCTTATGAAAATTGTAAATTTTGTGTTAAATATTCTTGTTGTAGTCCTTTAAAAACACTACAACGTTTTCATTAGTTAAATTTAGCAAAATTTGCGTATGAGTGATTTTCAATTGTTAAGAATATTTATTTTGTGTTGCATACTTTTGAGTGTTTGTAGGAAATTGCTGCTGAAAGTTGATTTAATTACTTTTAATGGAATAGAAGGTGAGTGTAAAATTGTCTCAAATTGGGAAGTGCAAGCAACATTGAATATATTGATATTTTCAATGAAATTTTCAAAAAATTAACAAAAAAATCTTCTATAAATTCTATGATAATTCAGAAACAAATGATGCCTGAAATTTGGCATTAACAAAGTATTTCGTTGAAATAAATTTTCCTTTGAAGTTTTTGTAGTTTTTGATTAAATATGACGAAAATATTTAGATTAGGTCCAAACTTTATATGCGAAAATCTTTTTTTTTTTGGCAAAAATACTTTGAACGGTTCTGGTAGCAGAGATCAAAAACTTCTTAATATTTTCCCCACGTGCTTCAAGATATAAAACTTTCTTTTAGGTTTTTAAAAAAGACATCCGCAAATTATTAAATTTTTTCTGGTAACTGGTAAGAAAACGGAGATGATTTTCTACGAAAATTTTTTTTTCTATTTTCTTATTTTTCTTAAAATTTTTGATCAATTACTTTTTGGGAAATTTGATTGTACCTTTTTTTTATATTTCACCTTTTAAATCGATTTAATCGTTTGAGTTTCCAACCTGCGCTCAATTTTAATTTATTTCAAAATTTTGCAGAACTGCGATATTTTATAATTAATGAATTTTTAAAATTTTACAAAAACTTAATTCGGTTTCATGCCATTCATATTGTAATTCAAATTATAAAATTATCGCATATTCAGACAACCACACAAACATTTAATTACTGTTGCACTTGCATCATTACATTTTCATTAACAGTCGACTGGGTTATGCAAGCAAAACTTCATGTGTGTGTGTGTACACACACACATATATTTGTATGGCAGCATTTCCGGTATGTTAATTATCAAATGATTATCTAAGGTATACTGAAAATTAAACTAATCAATTATTTTGTTTATTTATTTGCTTATCTCTCAAATAGACACAAACGCATGCATAAATGAATGCGCTTGTGTTTGTATTTGTGTTTGCATTTATATAATTGCGTGTATTTATGCGGTTAACGAATTTACTTTAGTTTCCCGTAGACAGGTGAGCAAGGCTTCTCATCAAATAGACCTGCTATAAGTAGACTAATAAACATAGCAACATCGCTGCATGTGTAAGTGCTTACATAATGTAAGCTCGTAAGCTACTTTTCATGCAAATATAAGTTCCATTAGCATGCCTTAATTGAGAGCTTCTACACAAGCAATGCAATTGGAACATAAACTTGAAATATCAAAATTTTCTCTCAAATTTTAGTTTCACAATTTGCTTGTTTTTATTATTCGTTATAAACTTCTGGGAGTTTCGTGACGTTTATGGTAATGAAAACTATTAGCTTTTACAGCGTCGACATTTTTAAATATCAATTATGAATATGTCAATACTTTCACACTTCGATTTCTCATTAAAATACCATTGATCTTTAAAAAATCACCAAAACAGACCTATTTTTCACTATTCTAGGAAAGGTCTGCTTTTGCACCTACCATGGATGGTCTAACTAGCAAAAGTATTAATTTTTTTTCAATTTCCCTATTGCATATCAAACGGAGGTTGTAAGAGCTTCATATTTCACATGGAATGTTATCTTGTAGCTCTACCTACAGGACTACCACTGCTTTTGGTTGCTGTATTTATGTTGTTTCTCATATATCAACACACACAAACACATTGTTACACTTGCAAATCTCATTTGTAATCAATATGCGGTAAATGATGCGCACACATATGCAATCGTAGTCAAAAATACACGCGCAACACGCAATATTAGATTGCGATATCATACGCTGATGCTCACACCTATGGTTGGTTAGATAGAAAATTATAGCATAGTTTCATGCGTTATACCGCAGTATTACGCTAATTAAGTTGCATTCGATATGAAAATATGAAAAAATTAATGATAACTAATTAACACATTGAATTGGTATTTGAAAACTATTAATAACACTTTGATAAAATGATTTTATTTTGCATTGATCTAGACTATTGTGGTGTTTTTTATGCTCAGCTGACTGTCTGGAAACATTTAGCTCTCAGTAAAATTATTGAAAATTAATTTTTTTTTTAATTATGATTTTGGAACAAAGATTAATTCAATGTGTATGAAATAAGATATAGTGTGCTTGCAGGCTCTTAAACGTCGGCTAACAAAGCTTACTGATGATATAACGTAGCGGGTGTTGAAACTAGTAAGAGCAACTAGTTACCCAATTAATGAATTTTGCTCCCGTAATTTTTTTTTGTTTATTTTTTGCACTAAACAATAAGCTCATAACATATTTTTTCTTTAAACAAAAACTAAAATTTTTTAAGTTTCTGAATTTTTTGGTTTTACTGTGATAGTTAAAGTATATCTCTAGAGGAGGTAAATTAAATTTTCAACAAATTTCCATTAGGAATCAGAATTTAAAGTTTTAAGGCTATTTTTTTTAATATTTTTCAAACGCTTTTTCATTAAATTTGAGTAAAATCTTTGTCTTATGCTGGCTAAATTTTTTAGTGCGATATGGCTCATCAAATTTTTTTGTTTGTTTTTATTTTGCTGTAGACGAAATTATTCATCAAAATGTAAACATTTCATGCCTGACTATCATAAAGCGCCTATTTTTTACGTCCACTTCCGTTAACGTTTCCTTTTATTTCTACCTTTTAATTAATTCCATTTTTATACGTTTTGCGCTTTTAGCGCTCATAACTTTGAATGAAGTTCACTTTATTGTTGTTTTTTGTTCGTTTGTTTTGAACAATTGTTGTAATCGCTGCCAAGTATTTTATTTAATTTTTTTTATTTCGTTACATTTTCATGGTCAAAATATGCTAATTAGGTCAAGTAAACGACACATAACTTGACGCTTCATTTATGTTAGCAGGTAGATAATGAGGAGACAAAAATGTGAACACTCATTCACACTTTTTTTTGAATATTTTTACACACACACATACATTAGCTTAAGTATGTGTTGAGATATTATCTAAATAGGAAAGTTGTTAAATATTAATAAATTTCAATTATATAATTTTTGAATGTACTCTTGTCATCCCTACGCGTATTTCTTTCATTAATTTCATATACGCCAATTAAACACCAACATTATTAAATTCTGATTAGCTTTTGCACTTAAGATGCTCCATAATGTTGTGCGTATGAGTGCAACAGACAGACGACGTTGGCAAAGTTAATAGATGACATGTCAACTTACACACTTGTGTTGGTGGCTGGGAATTAACACACCCTCATACTTCTGCAAATTTAACATTACTTTTCTTAATATACTCATTTACAGTAGTGAGCAAAAGTGAATTGATTTTTATTTTTATATAAAAAAAAATTACATTCAAAAATATTCTTCAATAAGCTTATGAGTCAAAAAATGAAAGTGCATCAAATCTATTTCAATTTTTCTAATTTTATCATTTATACAAAAATGTAGCAGGAGTCTTATTTTTTAGTCAAAAAGAACTAAAAATCATAGCATAATTTTTTTCGAAGGCTTTAAAATAATTTTAGTAAAAGAGAAATAAGCATTTTGTTTTAAAATTTGTTTAGTTACCATTTTTGCTCATCACTGTTAGAAATTGTATATCAACATGTAGCTCATTAGCGTGTGATAAATAATTTTCCACCCTCTTAAATAAATACAAAAAGCAACTCGCACACACAGTTGCACTACAACATATTGTGTAGAATATCATACTGTTACTTGTGTATCGTTGCGTACGCTGTTTCTGCATCATCTGATAAGGATATTTGTAGCTATCCTTGTTAGCGCAAATACGTTAATGCTGTGTTAGATTCTATAGAAAATTTGTGAATTTCGAGCACTTTTACTAAATGAAAAGTTTGATTTGATTCAGCTGTTTTCACTTGTGCATTCACATGACAGGTCCTTTTGTATTTAGTGGAAATTTTCTGTATTGTTGAAGTTCTTATTGTTGTTGGTCTTAGTGTTTTTTTGCAATTGTACAGCGTGTATATTAAATTAGTTAGCAATGTCATTTGAGCGCTTGTCAAACTGTCGTCTTTGCCTGTCAGTTTGTATGTCGCGCGCCAGGCTGTCACTTTGAAAAGTGTCTGAAAAGTGTTTTTCGCTTAAGACAAGAAATGTCACTTAACGTATTTTCGTTTTCAATTAAATATTTATTTTGTGAAAATATGCAGGCTGTGGAATAAAGGCAGCATTTTTTAATGGAATTAAAAGTCAAATAATGCAAATTGAAGAAAGACTCTTTTGATGCCGCATATCAAATTTGACCGCAAGCAACTCAAGAGAAAGAACCTTTTAAGTATGCAATGGAAAATTTGCAAAAATATGACAGCGTCGGCAAAAGCGAACTAGTGTAAACTGTGGCTATTTTGAAACATATTATTAGGACATTTCCTTAATTATGTTACTCATGCCGACTGCGTTATTGCATAAGCAATAAACGACAGGAATTATGCAAGGAATATTTTATCAGTTAAAATTTTAAAAAAATGCACTTCATAGCCGACTATTTCTCAGAATAAGTAAAGACTTAGTGATATGAATCATTTTACTTTAAGAACAATGCATAGTTTCTGCCTTTAATAGTTGTTCAGGAATTTTCATATTCACTGATTGAGGCTTTAATTTTTATCATTTTTCTCAATTACTTATGCATTTTTTCACAATAAACCAAAAAAGAACCAATTTCCCTTATTTTACGCTGAATTTTTGTTTTTGCTTCCTAACTTTCAATAGCTGCCAACTCCTACTCATCACTGCTGTGCAATCAATTGAATCTTCCGTTATTGTGCATTTATTTCTGCCATAGAAATTCGTTGAACTCAAAGTTTTTTATTGACTTTAATTACTTGACAAGAGAAAAAGAGATGGAGTTCATTTCAATGCTACTTCTAAAGAATAATTTCTTAGATAGATTTATTTGATATAATGTAAATATTTAATTAAAATAATTTATTAAAATAAAAAACATATAAAATAAGCAAAAGAATTTAAAAAAGTTTCATTCAAGTAAATGTAATCCCTAACCATTTTTCGTACAAAAATATTTTTCATGTTTTATGTTAAAAGATTTTTATGACTTTTAAAAACTTTATACAAAACACATGCGCTAAATTAAATGTAGTGTAAAATTTGTGCAGAAGTAGCAATAAACAACACCACAAAAACTACGCAAGTAAAAAAGTGCAAAAAACCGTTGCATACTTTATGGGTAAAGTTTTAATTTCTTTTACAAACGTTACCTAATAATTCAAAGAAGTGTTTTCTTTTCCAAAAAAAAACAAAATACTTGCATTTTTTAAGGCACTAAATTTATGACTGAAGTTTAATGTGCTCTGTTGCGCCTTCTGGGGAAAAATCACATAAAAGTAGAGGAAAAAATTTAATGTTGCTTTAAGTTTTGTCATAATATAACAAGTTAGCTCTAACGCAAGATTCGACTAAAGCAGAAATAAGTCAATGTAAGAAAGTAACTGAGCTATTTTTTATTTCAGTTATTAAATGCCAAGGGATTAACTTGAGCCATAGTATTGATAACAACATATGTTGTCTTATTTAAAAGATTTTGGCCAGTAAATATATCTTTTCATTGCAGCAAACCTTTTTTTGCTCCAATTGATTAAGAAAGTTCGAAAATGAATTTCGGTCAAATTTAAGGTGCAGTCTCACAATTTTCGTACAAAATATGGTCGATATAGTGATATAATTTCATCACCTTTGAAAAGATTATTTCATTACAAAATTAAGGGACTAAGTCAATTAGTGACTTTCAACACTTTGTCCGATCGTAAACAGATCGGTCAACACTGAACATCGAAACAGTTCGTGAGAGTGTTGCTGAGAGTCCATGAACAATAATTCGATATCATGGTCAAGAATTGGAACTTTCGAGAGGCTCTCATAAGCATACACTCATAACAGACTTGTACCTTTAAGTCCACAAAGTTAATTTAACTCAAGAACTGAAGCGTTGTGACCACGAAGAGCGAATAGAGTTCGTTGAATGAATTATGGAACCACTACTTACAAGTGGCTGCTAACTTTTTGAACCAAATCAAAGTTGAAGCTCATTTTCAGTTTGATGGCTCTGTAGCCGAAAATTTAGCATTTAGGGCTCAGAAAATCGACGAGTAATTGAAGAGAAATAAATTCACAAAGTATCACGCTCCATTTTTCTCCGAAAATATGAATGGATAGTTCAATTTTTCGTGTCAAAATTGCAATATATGGAAGTGAGTGACAAGAGTGCCAAATAGCCCAAGAAAGAATCCAATTACTGCCTGAGTCATTTTCTGTTAGTGTAGTTTCCTTGTTAGGGATTTTTTTGATGTCTAAGACTTATTCCAAAATACCTATGGTCACTAACGCGTTGAAGGAGGATTCCGCATTTTTATGCAAATCGTTCGTAGAAAATTTCGAAAAAAAATTACTTCAAATTACTTCTTGCGCGAATTTTTGGACACAATTTAGATATAAAAATACTAACACCTGAATGGCCGCATTTTCTTTGGAGAGTATACAGTCAGAATCTTAAGTCATCATTCCTGTCTGATAAAAGATTCACTTAGTAAAAAATAAAACGATTCCCACTTAAAATGTATAAAAAAAACCCTTACAGTATGCTCACTGCTTACGTACAAGAAACAACTTAATGGGGTAACCCCCCATTGATACAAAGTGACAAAGTTTATTTGTGAATTAATGGTTTGGAAATTTGTTTGAAATTATAATAAAGCAAAGGCAAAGTGATGTGTATCCTCGCAATGACCCTTTTTATTTACTCCTTCCCCTACGCAGGCAAACTAGAAGTTTCTTCACCTGTGTCAATCACATTTCAAAACAGCGTCAACATAACAACGCACACATGTGCATATGAACATGTGTTTTGTTTATATATCATACATGTGCATATTTTACTGCAAGGGTAGTTATGTTGCTAGGATTAGAAGCACCAAAAACGAGTTCAACTTAAGCTCAACTGACTGCTGAGTTATTTTCTTTAAATGTCCTTTTTTATCATTTTGTCGTCGTTGTCGTCCTCGTATATCAGAGTCAATTTATCAAAGAGTACTGATATGCACGGACACAATGACAGTTAGAGGGGGCTTTGGCTTTGGTATTCTCTTCATTTTGCTGCTGCTATAGCTGTTTTATTTGCTTTTCTTATCGCGTTGGCATCATCTGCAACGTAAGCAGCAGCAAATTTGAAACTTCAATTTGTTATTTATTTGCATTTGGCTACGTTTTTTATAGTCAAAACTGATGCGTGTTGTGTATGTGATTTTAGCTTTTTTATGGAATATGCAGCTGTGTGCAATTGTTGGCGTGTATTACATAGAAAAAATGAGTGATGTTAGTTAGTTCAGTCAAGTACTTTTATTTTTTTTATGAAACATGTTATTGGCGCAAATTGGTACAGTAAAGAACTTGAGAAATATTTGAGAAAATAGTTTAGGAAAAATTATTTGAAGAATGTTTTTAAAAAATTATGAACGAAATTCGGCTACTTGGTACGCAAAAAATAATTAAATTTTTGCTGCAGCCTAGGAATACGCAATGAAAAAAATTCAAAATGTGAGCAACTTGATTTATTACTTCAAGCCAAAACTAAAGTTAATTGCATTGCATACTCTAAGGCGCTCATTGTTAATTCGAATTATTTTTGCTTGTACTTACGCACACAATACATCAATTTTGTATTTGCATGCACAAATTACACTTGCAAACCAATATATTATTTGTATCAATAGCAAATGCATAGCAATATCAATTCAAACAACAGCAAATATTAAGCAAAAAGTTAGACGAGTCCTATACACATACATGAAAGCACACGCATATGTAAGCATATTTCGACAATGACATATCTATCATATCCAACTGACACACACACAGTGTGCGTGCGTTGTATTTTCTATTGTTTTGGTGCTGCTGCTCATTGTTGTTGTTGTATTGCAATCGAATTTCTTACCATCACCTTTAGTTGGCCCATCTTAAATTTCACACACATACGCCCAAATCATTTTCCAGCTAAGCCGCAAGTGCTGGTAGTGTTGTTCCTACCTTTGCTTTCGGCTGTTTGCGATTTCTTATCACGAATTTCTATTTATCCTTAATCGCTGCGGCCAAAATCGAATACGAGCAGGCAGGTTGTATGTGTGTGTAAGCGTGTGTAGAAGTGGTGGTTAGTGTTTTTGCGTTGCATGGAAATGCTAAGAAGTCAATGAATGGGAGCAGTACAAAAACAATAGCAATGGGAAATGTAGCTTAAAAAAAGTTAAATGCTTAAAGTGCTTCAAGGAAAAACAATGGAAGTCTCATTTGTATCCAGCGAAAGTTGAGCGGAGTATGATTTTAAATTTTGGAAAATTATTCAAGCTTTTCTGGTGGTTTTTTTATAAATCTTTGACAAAGTTTTTATATCGCTCGTTTGCGTTTGCGCCCAATTTTCTAGGATTTTGAATAACTTTGCCAACACTTCTCACAGATATTCAACCGCCCTAAATGTCTTAAAATGCCACTAATTTTGCGCGAACTCGCTTGAATAATCAAGCTATCTGTGTTGACAACGAGCTGCCCTATAAAGTCGTTGAGGAATAGTGAATATCAACTGTGAACTATTTTGCACTCAATCAAATCTTTTTTGGTTCGACTAACGGCTGCTTCATATATTTCGACAATTATACTCAGTTGCAGATTTCCTTCAAAACCTCTATCATCTTTGATTTTATCAGAGCGTTGGTTCAGTTAGTCATTGACTTTGCCTAGTGGATTCTCCAGATCTATATGAAAGAATGGTATTGAAAGTCAGCAGAAGTTGTGGAAACCACACAGGTTTTAGGGATATTTCTAAGACAATATCGCATTCAAGCTGGAAAATTGCTGTTGGATGGTGCAGTTGATTCCCTTCGGTCCAGTCTATAAACTTTCAAAAACGTTTTCTTTCGAGTTCAGGTATTTGTCCAGTACTTCTGGAAAAATAAAATATTTTGCATTTCCTATTGACCTTTTAATTGAACAAAAAAGTCACGACTAAAACAGGCACTAGACCACAGGAAACGCACTGAAAGTGTGTCTATGTGTGCTGAAGAAAAAATAAAAGTTGTTGGTGGTACCTTTTTCGTAAACATGGCTTAAATAAATTACCTCATTTATACCAGCCACATACATACGTATAAAGACAATAAGACAAAGACAGGCACACATTAATACTAATATCACATGTATTGTATGTAGGATGGAGGGTATCTGCTTATAGGTAGTAAGTATGCGTGCGTTGTTCGTCTACATGGTCGTAAGTTTTGCCACCACAGGCATTTGTTTTTCTTTTTTAGCCATTTTCTATGCCGCTGCTGGCTAATATTGTATGATTTTGTTAGGTAATTTTTTTCAGTTTTTCTGCTATGCTTTATTTTTTGTTGTTTCATTGTTCTACATGGCGATCACGTGCGTTGACCCTCGCTATGGGAGCGAGCAGTCATGTTGAACAAAACTTTGATTTTCTGCATTTTACGTTCGATTTTTTATGATTGAGAATAAAACAAAATATTTGCTTATATCTGGTTTGATTTTTCGTTCTTTGTCAAAAATAAAGAAAACTCTAACAGAGATATGCCACTTTTTTTTATAAAAATAAAAGTTTCTTACGTTACAGAATTATTTGAATTAAAGTTTTGCTGAAATAAAATATGTTTTTTCTTGTTTTTTTACATTGCTTTATGGTTTTTTTGTATAATTTTATGTTACTCATACGTCGTGTTAAATAAGTATTTTTCTAAACTAAACTATGACTGCTTCGATGCAGTTGGGAATCAATATGCCGAAGACACTTTGTTCATTTTAAAATGACCTAGCATAAAATAATGTATCCATCGATGGCCGGAAGAAAAAACGCATATCTCTTTTTTACAATTAATAAATTTAAGCAAAAAGAATATTAATTTTGCCGTTTACTGCACAAATTATGATTTAATAAAAATTAAGTTTTGTGTCTTGTAACGATTATTATCTGTTGTTAATGCATAATTAATTAGTGAAAGCATGCATTAAATTTTCATTAACTCTCAAATTATATGTTAATCATTCGTCATGGCGAACAACTACAAAGTGATTTCCTATGCCAATATTTTCGCTTGGATATAGCTAGGCACAAGCATCCGAATAAAATATGGCCTAGATAAAATAAAAATTACAGTGATGGCCGTATGGAAACATGCTACAGTTTAGTATTTATAAGGGAAATGCCATTTGATATTGACATTTGCTTATTTCTTTTTTTTTATCAAGTATTTTTTTTTGCGGAAAAAATCACAACAAAACTCAGCCACGCCTCTCAACTTAAATCATTTTCAAATTCCACTCAACGTTGCTCCCACTTTATTTTGCTAATGCATGCAAATTTCATTTTATTAGCATTAAAATTTGATAAATCTACGTCAATGAAATTTATGTTGCCTAAGTTAAGGCGTCGTATAAACACAAATGTCAACAGAGAAAAAACAACCAAACTTTCGCATATTTTCATTTTCATTTCTTCGTTTTTTTTTGTTGCTTTTCATTTTGTTACGAAAATTTTACGACATAATCGCAGCAAAAATTCCACGCATAACAAAAATTCAAGTAAAGCGCACAACAGCAACAACAAAAATATGTTGCTGCTACACAAACTTTTGCTGTTGATTCGACGCGTCAAATGATGTCCCCGCGGGTGTTTGACTGATGTCGCTGCAAAAATATGACAGTTCAGTTGAGTTCGGCAGCAGCACCAAAAAAAATCTCATTAAATGTTCATAAAAAAGTTTTTAGCATCGTCCCCCCCGTCATCGTGTTTATTTTCACTGCATATGTAGTGGCAACAGGAGCAACACAGTACGGAAAGTGTACTCTAGCAGCATATGGAAATATTTGAAATTCTCTCTGCATGTAGCGCGCGATTTGACTTTTTCATGTTATTTTAATACCACTTGGAAAAGCAGTAGCTGCTACGACAAGGATTTATGTTTTTGCTTATCAAAACAAAAAAAAACAAAAAATCTTGCTGCATAATTCTTGCTATCAAAATTTTTGAGTAGATTTTCTTGAAGTGATTTTCGTAAATTTGTGTTTGATGATTTTTGCTTTTTTTTTTCTTTTTTTTTTTGCTGCACAAAGTTTGCACTACAGAGGAAGTTTATTTTTCTCTTCTGTTCTATTTTTATGCTAGAAATTTCGATTATATTTTAGAGCAGCGGATTGAGAAAGACTTTGCTAAGTCACTATATACTTTTTACAGGTAGCGCTTAAAAGCTGAAAGTGATTACACATAAATTAAATTAAGTATAACATGTGTTGGTTAATTTGAAGCATGAGTTTTAAGTGACAAACCTTATTGGTTTCTATTAGCGGCCATTAATGAAAATAGTGTTGTAGCCAGCGAATCTCAAAACTTAGCATACGCAATATGTTTAATGGTTCAAAGCTAAATCGCAGTACTATTAATAGTTGCAAAGCAACTCCATTCTGCTTACTTTGGCGTATGAGTAACATTTATTTCATTTACTACAATGAATCAATAGATGAAACTTAACAACAACTTTTTGCCATTTATTATATATGACGCTTTAGAAAAAGAAACCTTTCAGACCTTTTAAATTACAATTAAAAGCCATTAATATATATCACATGCATTCATCAGCGACATTTAAAATTCATGGAAATTTTCAACTCAATTTAATGCTTTATATTAAAGAAATATGACAACAAAGCAACATGGTAGCATTGTCAACGTGTTCCGCATAATACCATGTGCACAAGTAGGCTCATCAAAATACCTTGGTTGCTTTTGTGGGAATGCTTCAATTGACATCATACTTCAGCCGAGAAAATTGAAGAAATCAATCGAGAAGGTATGAGAAGAGAAGAGATGAGACGAAAAATACCAGGCAAGCAATGCTCTCACAACTGTTTCGGAATAATATCTTAGCAAAATACTCTCTGGCTAACAAAGCCATTATAGTGCCTTTTTCTTGGAAAATGCAGGCCAATGACTCTAAGAAGCGAATATCCTGACACAACTCAGAACCGAATAGAAGGGTTATCGATCACTACAGCCTTCAATAACTGAGAGAAAATCTTCTCTCACTGGGATAATCATTCCAACTGAAGACAGAGCTTGTCATGACGTTAGACACAAGATCACATTTTTGTGACTTAGTCTTCTGAGTTCATGAGCGCACCAGGATACACTTTCAAGGAACTTCTTAATCCAACCAACAATAAACATTTTTTAGCAAATGAACTTTGTCCCGACACAAGGCAGACAATATTTATAAGAGGGAAAAAATCACACAATAAAATGCCTGATGAACCGGATATATAAAGAAATAGATGAAGTAAAATAATAGAGACAGATATCGAAGTAGAGGGTTGGTGTGTTTGAAGATTAAATAAAATAATAACAATTTATAGAATTAAAAACCAATAGCATTTAGTTCATATAATCAAGTCTCTGTATGAATTCACTGTCACAAACCACATTTTATTAAAGCACTCACACCCACCTATGCCAATATTTACACAGACAAATAACAATAAATAAGAACAAAAAAAGTACATGCAATACACTTAAAATGCTTGCTTGCTGTTTATTGTTTACATTCAATCTGATAAAAGTGTTTGTTCAATTGAACACAGGTCTTATTTCAGCAAACACAAACGATAAGATACCAGCACTTAAGTAGACAACAAGAAAATATGGCACTGCACACGTGATGTTTATGCTTTGTCATGGTTTTGTTTGTCTTAAGATTTTTGTCAAATATATGCGAGATTTTAAAAGTTATACCTGTGCTGTGTATGAAAATGTTGAAATATGGTTTTCTACACATATGCATCCGACACCTGAGAAAATGAAGTTAATTTTCAGACACTTTAGATGAAAGGAGTAAATGTTTCTTAATGAAAATGTCACTTTAAGTCGCTTCATTTAATGTCGTAAGTAGCAAAATATAAGTACGCGCAAGATTCACAAACAATCATAACTTAAAGCATCCCAAACAACGCACTCTACCTATGCCCAACTCTCGCAACAACAGCAATCGCATCATCAACAACAACAGGCAGGCATCAGCGACCACTTCCGTTTCCGTTGCGCGTGTATATTTTCATACTTTTTTACAACCATGGCAGCTGTTTGTCTTGTATTCACGCGCTGTCTGTACATACATACATATACAATCATATTTATGTATGCGTGCGTTATTGTTGCTTCGTTATTGCTGTTGTTGTAGCAACTTTTTGCAGATGGTCAAAAATTATAAAATTATTCTTTCAACTTTCCACTCTTGGCTCGTAAATTGTGCGCTACAAATAAAATTAAATTAAGTATTTCTATTATTTTGTACTGCCGCTGCTGCTGCTGTGCGCGTATTTCATTAAATTATGAATTTTAAATTTTACGACAATTTTATTTGGCAAAAGACTGTTGTCGTTTTGTTGCTGCTACTCGTATTTTGTTGTTTGTTGTGCCCTGTGTCGCATGGTCTCTAACAAAATTTATGCATTTTGAATAGAAAGAAATTGTTATTTTGTACGAAAAAAAAAAATATATATTCATGACAAAATAAAAAGTCAACACTAAAATAAAAATACAATAAAAGAAGCGAAACTCGAAAATAAAAATTTAATTAACCTTTTTTTTCATACAAAATTTATGACTCTGATGTTTGCCCAAGTCAATATGAATGTATGGCAATATAGCGATGAATTCGGATTGAACGCTTTCTAATGAGTTTACTCGTAGCATGAGGATTTTTAAAAAATTTTTATTTATTTTGTAATGACTTATGATATACGATAAAAAAGTTATAAATCAAGCATTGCGCTTATTTTGGGTCAGCTTTTTTGATATATTTATTTTTAATTTTTTTGTCTCTTATTGCTAGGAAAAGTCCAAAATTTTTATACTGCCAATCAGGTGAAGATGAGACATTGCATTGTGTAAAATTGCTTAATATAATAAAAATGGTTGGAACCGCTATTTTTCCGAATTCAATTATATAGAAGGGTGAGTTTTTATAACTTATTCAAATGAAGTGTTTCATTTTGAACTTATCAAGAAAATTTCATTCAGCAAAATGGTTCAACATTTTCCTTCACATTACTAATGAAATTATTTGATTCGTATGTTTCTCTCTCGTCGCATATCATTAAACAAAGAAGCCATTCAGATATAATTAACAACATTGCACTATAAAAAATTAAGAAAAAAAATTGTTTTTAAGTAAAACTAAGACTGACTTAACCTCATCTTGAACAGACCTCTAAGCAAACTTTTTTACTAGACAACTAAGTCCACATCTGCAAAAAAAACCGTTTGTTATTCTTGGATGTCTTATTGGGTTCATTAGCCGCTAAGGTTTGAATGAATGATTTCATAAGAACACTGAACATCTAACAACTTAAGGACTGTTAATCTACAGGAGAATTCGTCCAACACCACATATTAACACGCATCATGTCATCTTTGTTGGAAACATTTAAACCACGGTGTGTTATTATAATACCAATTTCGCTAAGTTTCTTGGAACGACTATTAAGTAAATTTTGAATAAAATTCACCAAAATGGATTACTTATAAAGAGTAGTTAACAATATAGGATAAAACAATTGTAACTGTGGTCAAAATAACACGATTTGTGCCAACATTTTGAAAAATTGTTGCGCGCAAAATCAAATTGAATGTAGGCCGAATCTTTGTAGCTGTAGCTTAATCCCATACAGAGCCAACATATGATTATGTATCCATATGCATTAAAAGATACAAATAACAGCTGTAACTAAAACAAATTTTTTATTTCATAGATATTAATTAATTAGAAATATAATTGAAAATCACACCACTTTGCAGCTTCTATCAGCTACGAAACATATGAACGTGCACCACCAGAATCATTATCAGCATCATGACCAATAAAAAGTGTTTCACTTCTTACCAAAACAATACCAACACACCACTAATTGCTGGAGTTTAAAGCAAAAGTGCCATAATAATTATAAGTCACTTTGCTAAACGAGATGCTTGAAAAATCTAAGCAGCTACAGCAAATGAAGAATGAATGGAAAACCACAATATCAAGAGACATTGATGAAGCAACTAAAAGTCAAAAATTAATAATTTCTATGGAAGTGAAAGGTTAAATGAACGACACACAAGCAAAGGAGCTGCTTGCTTTGCCAGTGCGCCTCAGTAGTTTCCTACGCTTGAGTTACCTACGTTATTTTTCTGCAGTTTTGCTAGTTTGGCTGCCGCTCTTTACTATCACTATTTTTGCCTTCGCTTGCTGCTCGTTGGCGGTTTTTCTAATTGTTTCATTATAAGTGGAATGTCAGGCGCGCACATTGAAAAATGTGCTGCCAGCAGAAGTTCATAAAAATTAAGCTCAAAAGCGTCGGAGCAAAAAAAAAGGAAAAAAGTCCAGAAGGTTGCAGCATTTTGCTGACCTGAATGCGAAATTTTCAATTAACAAGTAGAGCTATAGACTGACTACGCACGTTGTCTTTTAAGGTCCCTGCTTATTAGTATGATATTGTTGGTGCTGTTGCAGTGAAAAATTAATTATTAGAGATAAGAAATTCATGTGCTACGTGACTAACTTTTTTGGCGCTATGAATGCGTATATTTCATGAAATGTAGCATATGCGTAAGATTTAATTAATCGTAAAATGTTACGACAGCTGTAGTAAGAAAATGTTCAGAGAATAACTGCTACAAATAAGAATAAAAAATGACCAAAAAGTTCTGGCCTTAAAATATACGGAAAAAGCATTCAAAAACGAGAAGAAATTTCATATTATATACAAAGTAAATAATCAAAATAAATCCTTTCATTAACAAAAAAAAGAAACAAATATTCTTTAAAATTTTAATTTTCTATAGGTAAGGCATACCTTTCATTCAAAGATTCATAGCGTTTTTTGTATGAAATAAGGCTGCTATCCTAACTTATTCTACTATACATCCAAGCGTAAATAGTTTTATCAAACAAACTGCAAATATGACCTCTCACATAAATATCCTTAAACTGACAAATATTTGATATAATCTCTGTAAATCAACCACAAAATAGATAATCCAACAACAGCGGCACTAACATTTTAGCATTTTCTAAAAAACTATTGTTGAAAGCGCACATAAATTTTGTAAAACTAAGCGTTAAACTCTGGAAAAACAAAACAGATGCAACATGCGATGCAATGAGCAAAGGCACCATTCATGCATGCATTCATTCATTTATGTATTCATACATTCATTGTCTCAGCTATATATTGAAGGGAAAGCTGCAATTTGTTAAAACTATTAAGCGGATCATATGGCCAAAGCGGAAAAGTGGAGTAGAGTAGCGGCAGTGACAGTAACCAAAAACCAACTGATAGTACTGCAGCTTCAAAGGAAAATCGCAGTATCTGTTGGAAAAAGCAAAAAACGCCAGAGCAAAAACCATTTCGGAATACCAAAAAAAAATATGTTTTCTATGTCTGAATTGTTTGCATGAAATATTTGCAGCTTTTGAATGCACACGCATAGCTGTAGTACGTGTATTTGAGTACTTTTTGGAGTAGTATGCAAACCGACAATAAGGACAAAAAGGAAATTTGTGTTGTGGCATGGGTACTATGTTGAATAACATGGTTGTAAAATATTTGTGAATTAGTGGTAATTAAATGAAAATACTTGTGTGTTTCGGTAAAGGAATTTTAGAAATTTTATACTGTATAATTTTTTCAAGTACAACGGTGCGTATGATGAACATTTAATTCGAATCGTAATAAAAGGTAGAGTAGTGCGACTCAGTATAAAATTTGAAAAAAAATCGGAGAAGTGTCTAGCCCAGTGTCTATTTACGCAATACTTCCAGAATTAAATTCGCCACGAAAAAAATTGCAAATACTTTTTACAGCACCGACATTATCCAGAAGAAGATCTCTAGCAACTATTTGGCAACGATAAAAGACCCAAGTCATTACTTTTCCATTGTTTTAATTCTACAACTTTCTAAGTTTGTAGTTCAACATTTCTGTTTTTTAGAACGTTAAAAAATTAATTTTGTGAAACAAAAAATTTCTATCAAGCTTTTTGCTACAGGGCCATTGCTGTCTCTGGCATTCTTGTTATAATTTTCTTTTTTCTCCTTTTGCAGCGTAACATTTAATAAACTATTCAATAATTCATTGCATTCATCAACAACGTCAATAATCGTTAAGTTAAAAATAAATAAAATCAAAGTGAAATATCCAAAAAAAATCTTAAATTCACGGCTTTTTCGTATGCAGCAAACCGCTGCATACTACACGGCTGACAAGCATAAATTCTGAATGATGAAAAATCCAAATAGAAACAAATGCAAAACTTGTCGGAAAGCACTTGTTATGCAACACATTTCAATATTTTTTTCAGCTTTTTTCCCCGAATATACCGTTGATTTATTTATTTTGGTTTTTTTTTGTTTGGAAATTTCCACAATAAGTATCGCTATTTATATGTTTGTAAGTTAGACTTTGATTTCATGCCATTTACGATAATGGATTTTTCATGTTGTGTCAGTCAGCGTGCTGCGGCAGTACTTTGGCCTTAAATGAATGACATTCAAAGTGATAAGTTATGCAAAAGAAATAGCATTAGCTGTGCATATGCAAATTGTTATGTATAAAAGTTAAGTTGTATACGCACAACTGCATACGAAAATTGTGATATTTAGCGATGTGCTTATTGAAAAGAATATGGCACAATTATGGCCTCAGCATTGAGCTGACATAATAAAGGCAACTAGCGCTAGTCAATAAGTTCTGGTTTGGATATAGAATTTTGAATGAAATAATTAAATGTTATTTAGACATTTAAAAAAAAAAAAACGCTTTGTATATAGTTAGAGCAACAAAAATAATGAAACTTTAATTTGTTTTAGAAACTATGAAAATTTTGTTATTGAGCAAACATAACATAAGTTAATACTCCCTGAAAAGTATTTTATGTGACGCGTTGCACATTGGTGGCAATCAGCCTGATCTGAATCCGATTTAGTTCAGAAGCAAAATAGAAATCAAAAGTTAAATATCAGTAACTCTTCTAAGTCTAATGGTGAGAATTATCAATGGAATTTTCGAACTTGAGCTATTATAGTTCCGTTTATTTGAAGGATTTCCTTTTTTTGTATGATGCTGGAAAAACTCGAATTTCAATTCCATTTCCGAAGTGAATTTGAGACGGACTCCGAACAACTCTCAAAAAATATTAGTTATTCTTTTTAAGACTATTTACATCTTTTGTTCACTTTGTTATGTTCAACATGACGTATGATCAACATATAACTAAAACATCAAATTTACTCATTCATCAATTAATTTTTGACAAAAATTTAGCAGGAAAGAAATCCCTCATTATTAAAAATTTATTTCACTATGTGTAAGCAAAACTTTCGAGATAAAATTTGTTGAAATGTACAAAACTAGGTTTTTTTATGTTATCTACAACATTGGTCTCAATATACTGCTCTACTTATGGCTTACTTTTCGAGTTATTGAGCGAAGCCCCTCACATTGCAACATGACAACTGGCAACTGACACTTAATTTGACTAGGAGATCACCATGAAAAATGCAACGTTACCTCCCAAATTATAACCATAGTGAATTCAGAACACTTCATGTTGCAGTTGCATTTTGACAACATGCATCGCTTTGGTAGTCATATACTCTAAACTTTTCCATCAAGCACTCAAAAGAAAATTATTGCAGAGTTTTCCACGTAGTAACTACTTTGAAATCAATTCCCGGACTATATTTGCTCTGCAGCGTAGTTCATAACCGCACCTTTTGAAGACCTTCTGTATCTCGTTACACTACTTATCGCTTGTTGAGCCAATGTGCCTCAGGATCACCTTGTGTTAGTCTCTATATCACATATTGATCATGTGTACAAAACCCCAGAAACAATTAAAGCTAGCGAGGTCTTTCATTAAAGCGTCATAACTTCGTAACATATTTTGTACGTTGCTACTTATATTGAGCCTATAATTAATCACTGAAAACCAAAAAAATATTGTAGTTTTATAGTAAACTATTGACAGTTTTTGATTGTCTTTTAATCTGATACTGCACACCACTAGGCTTAACTTATCGTTAGACAAATCAATTGTTAGATGTCCTAACCTACAAAAAAAATTTCGAGTTTATGTGAATATTACACAAACTCGTATGTCTGTTAAAGAATTTCTAAATAAAAATATACAAAATTTCAAATTCTAAAATGTTCTGGTATTAATGAAATTCCTGACATCAATTGTGTTGCCAATTTTTTAATAATTTTAATGATATGCTAAACCTAAACTGCAAAAAGATTTTATTTAATCAAATTCGTTCAACATGAGGGATGCGTAATTTTTCATTATTAAACAGAATTATATGTAACTACTCTTCAACTTTCTTAAAAATACAAAATATTTTAAGCCAAAATATATAAAATTTTATAGCTTCATAATAAAAATTTACCCTAAAAAGTCCCACATGAGTAACAATTTATTTCACTCACAAGCTCATTACCAAAAACAGTTTTAAGCAACTTCACATGAGCTAAGCGCAAGCTTAGCAACAGCGTGTACAACCCTCGAACGACCGAATTCGCACACAAGCACACAGACGGACCGCTTTACAACACTATCACACATCAAATAAAATCCAAGCAAATAAAGAAAATCATAAAATCAGTACGAAAATAACTTGCCATGGCAATAAAAACATTGAATGAAGGACATGACAGTTTCTGTTTTATGTTAAGCAGAGATTTTTATTATATATTTTTTCCTGGACGTTAAGCAGGTTAAGCAAACTATTTATATAATAAAGGTTTTATGAGCGTAGCAGAAACTTATTTAAGGAGGACAAAATATTAAAGTTTTTCATAGAAAGCAGAAGTTCTTGTTTTTAGATTGAGAAAAAATTTCAATTATTCTCTTAAAATACTTAGCTGTATTTATTCTTAAAATATATTTCATTGTCAGAACAGACAAAGCGTGTGAATTAATTCAAGAAAGAGTTACTACTTCATATTTAAATAAAATGGAAAATAAAGTAAATAAACAAACTTTTGCGAGCACATTATCTGCTATGTAGCCAAATTACTGTTGTGTGTGTCAAGATCCTTTTGCTAGAGTCCTTAAGTACATCAGCTTTCCTTCTTGTTGCACATTTTCTTCTCTTTTTTAATTAAGTGAGATTAAAATCCAAAAAGGAAAAGTTTACACTGCATTCAAAAACATATACAAGCACTTATAGCGCTACTCGCACACACGCATACATACATTAATGTTTATACTAGGGTGGTATCAATTATTATTTATTTTTTTTTTAAATTTTGTGTAACAAGGATTGAAAGTACAATAAATTATTTTACAACTTTCAAGCGATAGAAATAAAAATACTTAATATTTGCAGATGACACAGATCAGTTGAATTTCCGTGAAAAAATAGAATATTATGGTATGCGCTTGAGTTGGCTTAAAACTTTCTAAAATTATAGCCCCATTTTAGGACTTCCATAAGTAGATAGACCTAGACAGTTTTCCATATTCAACTATAAACTTTTTTATGAAAACCACCCTAATACATATTTACGCTAACAATAGCACATATCCACGTGTATTCGAGAGCAAACATGCAAACACACACGCACACGTTGAGCAAATAAACACTTTATTTGTTTTGCTTTGTTGCGCTCTCATGTGCTTTGCTTTATTTTTGGCCAAAAATACATCACGTAACATTTTAAGTTCTTGCTAATAATTAGCTGCTGTAATCCTTGCATTATCCTGTTGTGCAATTCACTTTTCTTTACAATGTTTTGCTTTTGCTAATATTACTTTTGTTCATGTTTCACCTCATCTCCAACGTTTACATTTCGTTACTTCTGTGTTCTGTTTGCTGTGGTGTTGTTATTCGAGTTGTTTTCTTGTTTGTGTTGTTTATTTTTTTGTTTTATTTAAGTATTCTTATGGTTGCTGCATGCGATAGAATGTCTGTTTTTATATTTAAGTCTCTTAGACTTGCAAAGCGGCTTCTTAACATATTTAGCTTTCTTAATTATTTAATGTTTCGAGTTTATGAAAAGTTGAGAAAAGTTCAATTTTAATATTCACAAAACGCTCTAAACAGAGCGTCAACATTTATTTTGTATGAAAGAAGTGAAAAGTAATGCGAAGTCATACTTGGAAACTGAGTTGAGATTTAATTTTATTTGCTAACTAAATTTATCAACGTTTTTAAGTGAGAAGTTCATAATATAATTTAAACTGACCAAATGACAGAAGAATGTGAAACTTTCTCTAACCATTAAGTACTAGATTTTTGATTTCAGCATAATTAAATAGTTGTTGGCACCAAAAATAGAATGGTTTACTTGAGAAACCAAAATATTTCCATTAAAAACTAAAAACTGAAAACTTTTTACGTCCTCGAAAGTACCATATGTTTAATTCTATCGTATCAGTACTCTAGACACAATGCAACGCAACATTTTGTGTATAAGCAAAATGTTGCAGAAACATTTAAACTTTGCCGTTGTAGAAGTGAATCCTGTCAACATTTACGATAGAAACGAGTTCTCTCATCAGTTTGTATGCTCTTTTTCTCCAGAAAGATTTTAGTTAATTTCAGCATGTCAAAAGGATAAGTACAACACTGTGGAGTTTTGTTTATACTGAAAGGAACTTATGAAATGACATTTATGATTTTTCGAAGGCTATGTATTTATTTAAGTATTTATAAACAAAGCACAATTACCAAAACTCTTCAAAACGTTAAAGCATTCTTCAAAATACATAAAATTTTAAGTAGTTGGAGGAGACGCTTCATCAGACAGATTGTCGTTTTAATTTTTTTTACTTTTTTTGAATCCTTTATTTCGATAACTGAATAGTCATTAATTTCGCACATAGTGACAGAAGTATCTGCGCTTCAGCTTTGAGACATTGAATTAGAAATTCTTTTAAATATGTTGACCAATTCTGAGAATTTCTTACTCAGTGCGATTTTTACAGAAAAATTGATAGTTTAGGAGAAAAAAATTATTTGAAGGTGCAATTTGGCGCGATAGGTCACTCATCATGTTCACACTCTTATGAAATTGTTAGAATGAAAATTGGATTTCGGTGAGAAAAAAATGTGCACTTAGTTTTCCTAGCTTTCCAGCTGTACTATTGCGCCAAGCTCCCCTAAGAAATACATGTCGTTCAAGGACGCTTCCTTACATGTGAAAAGTACAAAATCCAGTCAATTGAATGCAGAAATTTCAAACCTCCCTCGAGAAAGTTAAATTTAGTAATGAAAATTGTAATGTATTTAAGAAAAGAAGTTTTGAAAACTTTAGGCTCTTACAGGAACGAATTTCAGAAGATTATGTAATTCACAGTTGCATGAATTTAAGCTTTCCTTTGGCTACATTGCTTTCCTTTGTGATCTTACTGAAAAAATCCAGCACTAACAAACTAGAAATATATAACAATACTAAAATGCATCGAGCATTGCAAAATAAAAATAACAAACCAATTACCTTCCAAAGGATACAATTTACTACTGGATGTGATGCTGTATTGACAACATCCGTGTGCTATTTTATATGTGAGATTTAAGTGTACGCACACAGCTACACAAAGAGGCGGAGTATCGTATTTCATGCTCGACTTTCTGCCATTAGAATTGACAAAGTTAAATATCAATAAAAATGCACCATTTCGAAAAATCTTTGAAAAAATCAGTAACAAAGGATATTTAAAGAAAATGTAAAATGTTGTTTATGCAAATATTTGAACAATGAAAGCAGCGAGCGACAACAATAATAATAGTGAAAACCAATACCAAATGAATGAGGGGAAATCAGAAAAAAAAGAGCAAAATGGGTGTTTCCTTGTGGTCGTCATCATCTTTGTTGCGCTTTAATACGCAACTTCCGATTGCTAACCACTTCACTTTCACACACACACAGTTCGCTGACAGCTGCGAGTATTTCTGCTTTGTCCTTTTTAGCGTCTTTCAATGTTGACGTGCACGCTTCTACGTGCACATGTGTATCCTTCGGGAATTTTAAGACTCCTTCCATTCAGAAGTTCTACTCGTACGCCCAACACTCGTAGCTAAGTATGCTACATTTTAAAGAAAATGGGCATAAAGATATTGGAATTTAAAAGTTTTGCTGACGTTGTTGCCATTGAGTAGTCGTTGTCAGTCGTACACGGAAATAGAAAATGAACAATCAACATTTGCTTTTTTCTATTACTATTTTTATCTTTTACCTATAATATATATATAAGTGCAGTTGTTATTAGGGTGAATTTATAGAAAAATTACAGAGATTTTAAAAACGAAATAAATGGCGACATTGATGATACATAAATTCACAAAAATTGCATCTTCAAATTCATTTAAAAATCACACGATTTCTTGAAATAATGAACTGCTCCTAAACGTGAGATTAATTGCTCACTACACTCGCTTCTCAATAGGTTCATGATATCGCGTCATGACATTACATGTCAACAAAGTCCAATTCTTCTATTTTGTGTAAAAAAAAGTCGGTAATCGTCGCACGGCACCTTGCTCCATTGACTGTAACATTGCGATTCGATTATGACAACCATAAAATGGACGTAATTTGCGGAACACATTTCTCACAGAGCACGCATTTAATTAGTAAAATTCAATGATTTGGAAGAGCGGAAGTTTTTTTATTCTTCATAATAAAAAGTCAAATTTTATTGAGCATTTTTAGCGTTGACACATGTTGTGAATCAAGCGTGAGGTGTCAAAGCTTTTACACTGAAAAAACAATTGGCAAAAAATCACCCTTTACATTTCTATTTATGGTTTGCTTTCCTAATTATTAAGCGAAATATTTTCTGTTGGACCCTCTGATATGTTTAAAAAAAAATTTCTGGAAATTATTACCTTAAAAAAATTGCGAGTTAAATATGCTACCGCAATTGTCTTTCGTATAGAATTACCACGTGGAATTTAAGTGCGATTTGTCATTCAGTGTGTGTGGCATTAGTCAAAGAAAATGTTTGAAAAAATAAGTCCACTTTGTAGTAGCGGTATAGAATTCAAATCTAACTTTGCTCAAGAACAGCATTTAATTTAATATTCTACTTTATTGTACATAGAATATAGCAAATTTTTCTAAAAACCTTTCGAAAACTTGCTCAAAAATCGTGTTTCTGCATTAAGCCAACATTGTGTGAAAGATAACAAAGTGGAACTCACGCCGGAAAAGCTTACAGGTAGGCAGTTTTCCGATTTTGAGGCTAACATTTAAACAGATAAATTAGCTCACGAAATTGAATTCGTAAGTACTCATCTCATGGCATAAAAAATTAAAAAAATCAAAAGAGTTCAAAAGAATTCCCCACACAGAGACTTATTCCCAAAAAAAATTTCGATCCAACCTTTATCAATATATGCAGCAGGCAAATCATTTCAGCAAAATCAATTTTATTGTAAATTTAAAGTAGCAACGCCTCCACTTTTCCAGCATAATATGCAATGCTACACTTGCATGCCCTATTGTGTACTGCGTGTGCTCTTTGGACTTTTCGGTTGACTTTGTTATCCGCTTATGTTTATTTTTGTCAATTTTTTTTTAAAAATATTGAATATATGCAAACTCAATATATTTCAATTTGAATGGCTTAGTATGTGTGTCTTACTTTCTGTATAAGTGGTATTATGTTGTATGTGTTGTTTCCTCTAAGAGGCATTAAAAATATTGCTATTTTCTTGCTTGATTGCACAAATATAATTGTTAGTAAAGCGGATTTTATATTTTTTTATTGAAACGTTTCAAAATTTTGATTTTAAATTGCAAAGTTCTTAATATTTTATGCTCTTTTATGTCAAAATAAATACAGAGTTTTTCATTATATCGGTGCACTACTTACTAAAATTTCAAGTAAATAACATTAAGTCTCACTTTGCTCTAAGTTATATTGAAATGCTCAACTCTATTCAATATTTGTTATTTAAAACAATTCTTTTTTTTTTCTATTGCAATAAATTCGCAACTTTTGTTATGCAAATTTTGCAGTTTGGCGCTTCCACCATTTAGGAAAATATCCTTAAATGCTTTTCCAACAGCATATAATTTTTCCCATCTTAGACGACATTGAATTACGCGATTTTTTTTTTTGTAATAGCAAAATGTAGGCGACTAACAGCGCCTTCAGAGATTTTCTTCCATACCGATATAATTAAATTGCTTTTAAGTTTGCTCAATAAATTAGAACACCAAATCTCTATTTAAGCAGCTTCGGGAAGCAACAATGCAGCAGAGGATATATACAATAAAAAGGAAAACTATGCAACGACAATTTATTAAGTTAAGGGGAAAAAAGTGAACAACAATTCACTATGGTAGTTGGCACAGCGGGTGGCGGGTATTATATTATATCTATGTATGTGTATATATTGCACGAGCATTAATGCAAAATAATGAAATTAAAATGAAGCCACCGAATGAAACGGTGAGAAGATAGTATTGGCTGAGAAAATATCGATGCTGTAATGTCTCATATATTCTAAGGAATTCATTGTTACGAAAGGTCCATGATTTTCCATTTTAATGTGTAGAAAATAAATCATTGTTGTCTTTAGTTCTGAACACTGATGAAAAAAAACTAGTTTTCAATCCCAAAAATATTTGCCACTAATACGCTCATGACACAAATTAGAAAAAACTGGCCATTGGTCGTAATGTACTCATCTAAACGGTAAATTGAACCTATGCTATAGGAAAAATAAATGTTTATATATCATGGTCAGTTAAGGATGTTGGGCGATTATACAAAAAAGAAAAAATGCCCCATAATTAAATCACATAAACGCCCAAAACCAATAGGTTTTTTTGCTCAAAATCAGATCCAAGCTTTGCAGCACCGTATAACCTGCCATATAGGGGCGCGGGCTTTTTCAATTATACCGCAAAGCCAGCTTTGGTTCATGCCAACTTCAACTATCGAGTCAAGAACGCAGAATGAGGACAGATTTTACAGCTTCCAGTTAAACCTTAATTGCGAATTAACTGTCACTCAAAAGTATTTTTGTTAAAAAATCGCAAATATTCAATCAACTCTTCGCTGGACATGCAAACATATTACCAAATATCCTATTGAAGTACCATTTAAAATGTATCAGTACTCCATTTATAAAACTCAATTACACTACCGTTTCATTGTTCTTTTGGTGATTTTTATCTAAAAAATTCTTTAGTAACTGCAATTTTTTTCTTTAAAAATTTTTTTTTCTATTTTTTTCCACAAATAATTTCTTTACTCTGACATTTTCATAGCAACGCTGAAGGCGCTGCACAGCAGCTGTTATGTTTGTTGTTGTTGTAGTTGTAGTTGCTGCTTTTATGCCTTGCATATCCTGCTCAACTTTTGTTTGCCCTCAAGACAACGTTGGACGGGTCCACGAAAAGAAGAAAATTACATTGAATAAAGAAATTTATAGAGAAAAGTAAGTCGAAGCAAAAGAAAAGTAAAGATGAAAATGAGCAATAAAAAGGAGCCAAAAAAAAAGTAACATAGGAATGTAGTAAAAACTATTTGTGTTGCTCCTTTTTTTTGTTGCCAGCATTATAGCGTTATTTAAAAAGTAAATCTCAACAAACTTAACGTAAAGGAATGCACCATATTAAATCGAGTAAGAAAAGAGAAAGAAAATAAAACAAACACAGCGACAGAAAGCAACAGCCAACAGAATCTTTAAGCAGCAAATACGAAATTGTGATTAAGAACGTGCCGCTGCCGGTACGCAGTATTAGTTAAAAGGAAAAGTCCTTCTTTGGTGGTAAAGAAAAGCTCAGCAGCCATTGTAGTTCGAAAGACGGTGCAGTAGAGCTGTCTATAACAGCGGTAGTTAGGCAGCGACAACAGTGCGCTTTGTTGCATTTTGATTAAGTTCAATACGAAGCCATGGAAAACAAAAGCCAAAAAGTTATCCTAGCGCTGCAGGTTGCAATGTTGCATGAAGATATTTACAAATGTACAGTGATGCATAGTGCATATTATATGATAAAATAAAATACATCTTCTGAAGGTTTGAACCTGAGTCAATTGAAATGCTGCAGATAAACTTTTTGAAAGTTTGGACCTTCTTATATCATGATGCTGATATTTTTCAATGCAGAAGATAGATTGTCTGAAGGATTGCAACTTAACTCCATGAACTACAAATTTGAAACTTTCTTATACGGAAAATCAATTCTAAGGTTTGGGTTAGGAATATTCAACTTCTGAAAGTATTTTCACGATTAGTTTTTCAAGTCATTGAAATAAGATTCTGAAATTCTCCAACTTTGTAGATAAATTCTACATCAATTCTTAGACTTAGGCTTTGTAGTTCGTGTTTTGAAGCTTCTTGAACTAAAATTTCCAAATTTTCTTACACTGAAGACGAACTTGCCAACGAAGGAATAAAATTCAAAAGAGATCATTATGTCCCACTGTCGATGTAAACAAAAAGCTCTTGCCAAATGATTTACGTGATTTCTTCGCAATTATTCCAGCAGCAAACTGATAATAATTTTAAAAGAATAAAAGAAAACGTAATTTTTCTTTGTTATACAGCTTCCACTATTTATTGCTTTCTTAATTTAGCCGCGATTTTTCGTTGTGAATTTTTTCCACATTTTTATTATCTCTTAGCGACTATATTGAAAACTATGAAAGTTGTGTTAATGACTGTTTTATTGCTTCGGTTTTTTCATTTAACTTTCCACTTTCAATCTTTGGCTTGTTTTTAATAATATCTTGTGCTATTAGAATTAAAAAAATTTAAAGCATATTTACTGGCGCTTTCACTATAATAGCGATGACAGCTTTAAAAGGAAAAAATATTGTTATTTTTTTAAAAAAGTGAAAGAATATTAAAAATTAAGGATAACACAAAACAAAAACCAAATATTTCGATGAAAGTGTTTTTGAAAAGAATACTTACGAAGTATAGTAAAGTTGGGCAAAGTTTGGTTTAAAGCTTTAGTTGCTGCTATGTCTGTTCGACGAAATGGTTTCATCTTTGCATATTCCTTTACATATTTGCTATTCCAAATTTAAGTTCTATTGAACGTGGTTCCTACATTTTTGGCGCGATTAGCGAATTCAATTGCTACACCATTTTCAACCAATTTCTGTAAAGCGGATGTGCCAAAAGAATTTTTGTATAGTAAATACACATTTGGCTTTCTCGGGACTAAATTGAATACCATTTATTACAGTTATCTACTGATTGGTATTTTTGAATTCATAAAGCAAGACATTACAAGCTTAACATCGCCTGCGTACAGATGAATTCTCCAGCCTTATAGTTCTTCTCAAAAGTCCTAAATGTTAAGCGAAAATAAAGAAGTGGTTTGAGAACGAACACATGAGACATTTCTGTCGGTAAAGATATGAAGTTGGAGCTCGAGTTAGCAGAGAAGACTTTCTGTGATTTGCCATTAAGATATGTTGTAATTAGTTGTGGAAAGACTGCATATGTTCTTTTACTTTTGTCATTAGTTTATTGAAGGACTTACAGTGGCCAAAGGATATAAGTAATCTGAATGTATTTATCTAAAATAGAACAAAAATTTTCGTCCATTCTAATAAGGACCTTGATTTCATCGAAAACGTTCCTGTTTATCAGAAAGAAGTGATAAACTTGCTTGAAATCCATTGATATATGCATTAATCAATGTTTCAGAAACTTTAAACAAGCTTGAAAGGATAGCTATTGACCAAAACCGTGTTGTGTTGGTTAACAAAATCAGTGATATTGGAAATCAAAACGGTTTGAGAAAATTAATACAAGCGCCATCAACATCAATAGCATTGGATTTAACAGAAAAAAGCTAACCCTGCTAATTCACCGTATCCACTGTACCTTGAGTAACAATTCCAAGAGCTATATGATGTTTGATGAAATTCCCCTTAAAAACAGGCACTATAATAAATTTAGGTTAAGAGTCCTTCATTATTCTTCTAACATTAGTTTTCATATGGCAATATCGTGCAGAAGGTTCTGGCGTTTTCTACCTATCCTTTTTGAAATCAGACCATTTATTTGTAGAAATCTGCTCATTCGTAGATGGAAAGTTCTAACGTTACATTAAAAATAGGGTACTTAACGCTTTTGACATCTCGAAATTCAGTATAATAGCGAGCAACATTCTATCGAATTTTTTAAACGTCCACCAATGAAATGTGCGCCAGGAATAGAAATGAGTTGATTGGTATTATTTACTTATTTCCAGCTAATTGAACACTCTCCTAAGTTTGGTTGTTGAACTAATTTCTTTGCACTACAACCTAGATATATAGCTCCATTTTTCAAGTTCATTTCAAACAAAAACTAAATTTTTGAGTAATAGGTCGAAATAAGACAATTTCAAAACGATCCTTTTAAAGTTTCAACATTTTAAAAGAAATAGCTTGTAGGATTTCACATAGAATAGCATAAAAATCATTGTATAAAAATTTAATACTTTTTACATTTGAACACGGTCATAAACATTTTTATGGGAGTTTTTATTTATTCCATTTCGTCTTTTAAAACGAATGGCAACAAAAATTTCTGATACAAATTCGGATTTTAAGTCTTTATATTTTTTTAATAGCGAAATTTCATCAATTTTTATCAAATAACATGAAAGTTTTCGATTATTAACTTTTAATTTATTGCCAAAAATCACAAAGCTCTTATCTAACCAAAAAAAGCAGCAGATTTTTTCATTCTTAATATAAAATATTAAATTAAATTTAAAAATCTTTTACTCAAAAAAAGAAATCCCCACTTTGATACCCAACTAAGCTTCTTGCGATTACTACTACAGGCGATGCTTTTGATTAAATTACCTGAGCGTCCCTAAGCTGACATTACCTTACATAAATGTCAACTCAGTGACAGCAGCTATAATGACATGAAAATGCCTGGCTAACGAAACATAGCAGAGTGGAAGAGGATAACAAAAAATAGCAACAACCAAAAAACCTAATAAGCTCATTATTAATTTTTGACCCAAACGCATTTTGTAAATTAGAATTTACAATAAAGTACTGAACAAGATGAAGAAAAAAAAACAACGCCAACCTGCCTCAAAGCTACATTTCAGAGTAACTGAACTAAAGCTACAGCGGGGATAACGTTGAGAAACGAAAAAAAAATATGGCGGCAAACAAATGTTCAAATGTCATATCAAATTTATTTCAAACTCAAGCAAAAGATCTTTTCTACCTCAGGACTTAGTTGGTCCTTTGGAGTAGTAGTAGCAGCAGCATGGCAGAGCAGAGCGGAGTTGCTGCGAAAACTTTAAGCTGGCAGCATAATGTTTCACCTAACACCTGCGGGGCAAATGACGTAAAGAAAAAGTGGAAAAATACACAAAAACAAAAAAACAAAGAACAAAGCAATACAAAAGAAAGCAAAAGTCCAGCTGTCAAGAAAAATGACAACTAAATTGTTGAGGCGTGCAAAAAATGAAGTGGCAGCAGTGAATAACCTGAGGTGGACCAAACAGCAATGAGGGTGAACGGCTGTTACGGAGTGTGTGTGTGTGTGTGTGAAGTGTGCGGCATGACAGACGTCAGAAGTTGACAGCCGCCAGGCATTGGCAGGCTAATTTAAAGATATTCACTGGTTCGATAATAAAAGATAAAGGCGCGCTTTAAGTAGAGTTTATTTGAAAACATGCGACGGCTTGATATTTGATAATAAATGGTCAAAGCAACATCATAGAAAAATTAATTTTCATCAATGTGACCAAAAACCAATTTTTCTTTGCGACCGTGTAGCGTTCATTCTTATAACACCAGCAGAATTTTGTATGCGGCATACTTCTGAGCACATTTCTGCACAAAGTACAATGTTCCTCAGGGTAACATAAATTTTGCAGAAGAATATGCGGTGAGAAACAAAAACTGATTTGAATATTTGTCACTTCAGGTGTCTGGCTCTATATCGGTCTATCTTTGTGTGAGTTCGCAATAAGCACAAAAACGAGTGGCAGCACAAAAATTAGAATTCTATGCAAAACAGCAGTGAAACAAAACCCAACCGGAAACTGAAATAAGCGTCATGAATTAGCAGTATTAGCAAAAGCAGCTGGTCGTTCGCATTGCGTTGTGATTTCGGCATTAAGATAATAAAGCTATACGCTTGTATGAGTGTGTATATGTATTTCTTTACGATTCATGCGTTAATTACGCATTTGACGGGTGATGACAATAATTTTTGCACTGCGAGTGAGGAAACCAACTGAGTTAATTTGCATCCTGCATTTGTTATTTTCTCTCAATTCACCCATATAAACTAAAAAATGTTTCCCAAAGCTCGACTTTGAGTTTGACTTTTAAACTATATTATATAGAACGAAAAAGAAGTTTAAAGCCAACTTCAATTATTGCAAATTATTTTTCTAGGACTCAATGCAGCAAAAATGTGTGCAACCTCGTCTGAAGGAAAGTTATAATGTAATAACGTAAACGAGACGACAAGATAATGGTAATAACAGCACAACACCAAGAATAGCAGTAGTGACAGCAACAACAAGCAGTTACTGCTGTTATTGCTGTGGTACTAAAGCGACCTCTATTGGTTGCCACCTTAACCACATAAAGACATTAACAACAAAATGCGGACTCAATAAATAACGAAGCAGCAGCAACAGCAACAGCAGAAGACTAACACCTCTAGTTGCTTACATGCCATTTTTTCTCACTGTGTAAGATTGAGAGTTCTTAAAATATATCGATATGAAGTGTGAAAATCAAAATAAATATTTGAGCTGGAACGTAATCTCATTCGTGGATGCCACTTCTGATCTCTTTAAAGAAGTTAGGCAAGTGGACTATAGCTAGCTATATATTTAATAAATATTACCACAGCTTGCATGAAGAACATCCACTATACAACGGTTAGAGTAAACACTGGAAAATAATGAGCGCATTACAAGAAGAGGTCGTGCCATCCCCATTAAAACTATATACTAAAAGGATTACATAAGGCAATAAAAAAAAATTTGGCAAGCACTGCACAAAAAGTGAACAAAACTTTGACTAGAGGGTGTGGTAACTTCTTTTCAAGCAAAAGTTTCGCATATCATGCTGAGACAATTATTTAAAGTTATAATCAATATTCATTGTAAAATACTTGACCACCTTCATTGAATGAATCTTTAAGGTGACACTACAAGCAGACTAATGATCAGCACTCTCCATAATGCTCAGCGCTTTGCCACAACAGGAGAAAGATGTTCCGGCATACGATCATCTCTTCCAACAGTTTTGCAGAACTAAGCTAAAATATTACTCAAAACTTTCAGAATTGCTTCAAAATCAGTTAATATTTCCACAATAGGACACTCAACTGAAACAACAATGTGCTAGACCCAGAAGTCTATCTATCAGAAGCTGTATATCAAAGAGGTCCAAAACACTCTGCTTTTTTGGCCAAATTCATACTATTCAAATCGAATTAATTCACTATTTTCATGAATCTGAAAGATTCAAAAGAAAAACCATTCAAAAGTTCTGAACTTTTCAAGCATTCAGCTTATTAACGTTAGATGTAAACAGAACTTCTTCCAGAACTTTTTGAACTAAGCTCTTTAAGACTGTAAAAAACGAGAGAGAGTGAAAATTGGGCTTTTTGGAAAAGCCAAAAATGTTAAAAAGAAAAAAAAATTTTTTTAGTCCGAGAATAAACGTCAAAAAATTACAAGAACGCAACCAATATAAAAACTTAAGATCGAAGCTTCACGAGAAGTATCAAAATCAAAGTGTATTTTCGATACAATAACAGCTCTAACAGAGTCTGCTTTAGCGGGCTATCCCGTGCTGTCGTCAAGTGCAACTGCCACTGCTGGTGCTACTTCCTCTTCTTAAAGGCAAATGGCAAAAGTTTTCTTGTCTGTTGTTCGAAGGTTACGAATTGCAACAGCCTAATAACAATAACAGCAAACAAGAAGCAACAATGCCGGCTGTTTATTGCATTTTGTTGTTACCGGTTGCTACTGTTGTTGTACTGTTAGCTGCCTTTTTTCCGTGGTTGCTGCTATAAAGTTGTTGCAAATTCATGAGTCAAAAAAGAACTACTGCTTTTTATATAAAATTGATTTATTTTCTATTTGCATGCAGACATTGAACAGAGAACATAGGACTACGCAAAAGGAATACAACAGCAGGAGAGCAAAAAAAATGCCTACTGATTTCTTTAATTTAAATGTCTGTTAAATTTTGTGCAGTAAAGAGGGAAAAAGGAAAATAATGTGTTGACTTTGGATACCTTGACACAATTTATTTAAAATATCAGAACGTTAAATTAAAAAACTTATTTCATTTTATTTAAAAATTAAGTAAATTTTTGATACTCTATTAAATCAGCATTAATTAATTACTGGGATATCACAAAAGTTTTTTCAGTTTAAAGGAATTTGACTGACATATCGACCCGTCGCTCTGTTACTTACGAATACACGTTAATATAAAAATGCGTATATACAAATGGATATCTCATAAAATCGTAACTTTTTCACGAAAAATTGCAAAGCAGTGACACAGTTTCTTCTATCATAAATTATCATTGTCCAAAAAGAGTACACTTTACCTCATCTAACACATATTTTTTAATCGTTACTTGACTGAACTATCAACCTACCCGAAAAAAACTCATATCACCATCAGCAGATGGTAACACAAATTCCAAACTGGACAAAAGAAATTAATATACTTATTAAACCTTAAGTTACAAAATAATAGTCGCTCAAATGGTAACAATGCAAAATTTTACGATTTCCTGGTGAATATGAGCTCTTAGAATTCTTAACCTGTTGGTTATTTCCCTCAAAAGTACAAGGTTAATGAAGCTGAAATGTAATGTGAATTTCACTTAAAATTTACATCTTTTCGCGATTAAAAAACAATAATGTAATGATGTTTAGATTTGGAAAGAGTATTGACAAACGAAGCACCCCTTTTTTTAGTTCACCAAAATCTCAGCACATCATTGTCCCCATCTCATGAGATTTCCCCAAATGAAAGTTTTTCACTGTTTCATATGTGTTCACACGTGAGTATTATTTTCAAAACTTTTCTATTTTGTTCCACCCCCTATCTGCCTGTAATTGAAATACATATGACTACGTGTTGCATGTTCTTTGCTAATCAATCAAAAATTTCCTGCCTCTGCTACTTTACGATGTCTTTATTAATGACGCATAAGTATGACAGTCAGTAGACATTTTGCGCTATTTTTCATTTGATTAATTATTTCCAAGTTTAATTTGATGATAGAAAGCTTAACATTTTCAGAAAGTTTAATTGGTGGAAAGAAATATGTGGTATATGAGGTTTGCAGCAAAGTTGTTTATAATTTATAATGCTTTCAATATTAAAAAATAATAAATAAAAAGGTGGTTAACATAAGGCACAATTATATTTGAAACCAACTTGATATATAGAAGTCTACTTGTTATGATAATGTGAATATCCAATCCCTCTAGCAAAATCAAAAATTAGATATATTTTAACAAGAGCACCTCTCATACATATAAGCAAGCAATTCAAAACGTTATACGTAAAAGTTATGAAACCGAATTGTACACAAATATAATAAATAGTTTGGTCTAGCACCAGAAAAGAAGTAGGCGACGATCCTTCCATATAGTTATAGTGTTAAAAACGATATACAGAGGTGATACACGTGCAAGCTCTCATATTAATCTTCTGGAACTCTGCAAAAATTTTCGAAAAATTGTCATATCTTCTGGGAAAGGACGATATGCGCATGCATGAACCATTTCACCAAGTTTCAATTGCATTAACTATAATTGATGTGGTAGCCAGAATACCAAGTTTCATAGAAATATCACGCTTGGTTTTCTTGTATTCATTATTCTTTCACGACTGGCATACGAAGATAGATATAAGGCAAAATTGACTCAGAAGATGACGTTGATCAAAAATATGTATAGCTTTCTATGCCTGCGATTTGTCTGGACCATGGAAAAAACCTGGATAAAAAGCATATAACCATACGGAAAGCACACACATATGCATTTACACGCAAAAGACAAAATAAATACTATATAAATCTTGTGGCAGTTCCCACTAGTAATTAATTCAAAAAGCCGATAATTTGACTATAAAAAATAAAAACATGAAGTAAGCACTTACCCAGTGCAATCACCAGTTTTCTCACGCAATGGAAAAGCACGCTCTCTCACTCTCACTGGAGCGCAATTGTGGAAAACAATAACAAATGCTAATGATTTTAACAAATTATTTTTAACAAACAAAAGAAGCACACTCGGAATTTTAAAAAAATAGAACTTAATATTTTGAATTTATAGATATTTTAAGCAACTGAGAATGCTTTCAATAAAATTGCATTTCAATTTGCAATGAAAAAAACACAACAAAAACAAACACAGCACTTGCACTGCCGGCTCTGCCGACGACGCCGCTTCAACTGAGATTTTGCATTCTCATGCCTTTTTTTAAAAATATTTTATTGAATTAAACACTTTAAACACATAACGGCATAAATTTCACTATAGTTTTTTGATTAAATTTGCTTACGATATTAAAATTGCAAAAACAAAACGGAGAAATTGACCGGCACAACGAAATTAAAATTAAAGCTAATATTTTGACAGATGTGAGTTGTGAGTGTTGCCACCTCTTTAGTTGGAACTATGATAGGGATATTTTTCTTAAGGATAACGAATGTGGGTATTGAAAAGGAATTGTTTATTTTATAAAAGCTATAAATTCCTTTTGTGAAGACTTATTTTTTATCAAAAATGTGTTATTTATTTCAAAAAATTATGAATTTTTCGTAGTTTTCATACTCTTTTAACTATTTCTATATGTGAGTAGGCAATTTTCTCAAACAATTCGTATGTTTTTCATTTTATTAAATGCTTTTGCTACTACATTGAAGTTTGGAAAGGTGAGCAGCAGCCTTCAGCACTTCAACCATAAGGCATGAAATGCAAAATAGTGTTAAGCGGCTGTAACATTAGTATATCATTTTATAGAAAATAAATTAGATTTTCTTATGTTATAATATAATAATAGCCGAGTTTAATTCACTTAAGTTAAACCATACAAATCATATCATGTCATACAAATGCGTGAACCAGCTCAACTTGAACTAGAGTTCAATTGATTGAACTTATTTTGTGCATGCGAAATTTGAAGAATAGATGTCGCACATTGCAAGTTACTGTAGACACAAGCCTAAAATACTCAAATATATATGGCAACTTTGCTTGAATTTTGCAGAACCAGTTTTAGGTTATGCTACGCCCAATGCATTCAGTTGGTGCTAGGTCCAAATATTCAAATAAATTCCCTTCATATAAGCAAAAACAGTAATGAAACAACAGTTATTTATTGCTGCTTTGGCTCTGCTTTAATTTTTCCATTTTAATGCAATGTCAAATAGTTTTGTTCTTCATTTTATATCAACGGTTTTTTTTTTATGCATGCAAACGAAAATAAACTTTGGTGTTAGCGTCAATGATGGTACAAAAACAGTTTTAAAGCGTTTGTTAGCAATATTTCGAAAAAAAAACTATTATGTATTGACACGTGAGGCCCCTTATCATTCCAGTCCCCGTTCAACCATACGAGTTTGCGGCTTTAAAGCCGGCTCTGATTTTAAAACATAAGTTCTGTCAAGCGCTGCCATGCCGCCTTGTGGTCAGTATCAGAATTGTAAAAGATTAAACTCATGTGTTTTATTCACTTTTAGGTTTAACCAAAGCAAATAAATCACGGCTAATATACGGGAACATCTATAAGTCATTCACCAAAACTCGCTACATACATAGAACGTTTACTGATGCCTGAACACGTGGTACGACATCTGATTGGTGATTTTCTGTCCTGCCTACGCACTTGTGGGTACATAGGTACCTATTATTGCTTTCTTTGCCCATCACTTTGAACTAGGGACCGCAAGTACTGGTTATTTGCAATAATTGAGGTCAAATAATATCAATGAAGCAAATGACAAAAGGAAGGTTTAAGTATACAGATGAGTCTTCTTTCATGTCTTGATTTTTACTTTTGTGATTTTTATTATTGTAAGCAAAATTAATCGTTTTTTTAATTTTTAATTGTTTTGCTCGGATGTAATCGTTAATATGGATTTTTATTTCTTCGTTCAGAAATAATCATTATTTTGGATTTCATATACTTGTTGAATTCAAATGTGTTCATCATTTTCTATATCTACAAGCGGAAGTCCGTGTGAGCCCAATATTTTTTTTCACTGATCTCTAAAACTCACAAATGGATTTTGTTTGGAGCTCACTCTGCACCACCCTTCGGCTTGTGCGAACTCTTAAGATAATGTGTGATACTCTTAAACTTTTTCATTGCCATTTGTGACTTTTCGATGTTGTCTATCACTTAGGGTATGTCTAGTTTTTTGCTTGGAAAAGATAACAGGTTCTCCCGAAAAATATTAATGAAGCTACGCTCTGTTGAGGCAGCCTTCTTGAGGCAAGCGCCTAAGCATCGCAGTGCTTTCCCAGTTTGTACCATACAACTAGTATATCGAAAACGAAAAACATTGACACCATTTTTCCAAGTCCTTAAAGACTATAGTTTATTTGCTTGTCTTCAGCTTCTTTTAATTTATTAGAGAAGGGATTTTTAAGGACCTAATATCTCAAAGGCCATGTATAGACAACTTTGTACTTAAAGCTATACGCAGCAGATAGACATTTGTAATGAAAATTCTTACCTCGCAAAAAAGTTTTTTAATATCTCTCTCCTAAAACGTAGAATGCAACAAAAACAATAAAATTAGCATTTTTGTGCTCACCAAAAAAAAATGGTGTGTTAAATCAAAGAGAAAAAGAACTCTATGTTTGAGTTAAAATAATTTCATTTACTTTTAACACAAAGTTTTGTAAATCCTTTTGTTTTACTTTCCTCTTCTTGGTCATTTAATTTATGAAGTAAGCAATGCGTTTAATTAAAATGTTGAAAACTTTCTTCTGTTTATTATTTCTTCAAAAATCTTTATGCCTTGATGTCCCTGTAAAAGGAAAACTTTAAATGGAAGAAAGACTTTAAATTTGTTTGTAAAGTTTCTGGACAATTTTAAGCTTCAATTAACAATGAAACCTCATAAATTAACCACGGCCAAAGGCAACGCACATGCACACAAATACAACTATAGAATGTGACCTAATTGGAAAACTAAGACACAATTTGATGACCAGTGTAAGTTAGGTGACGACTTTTCCTTTTTTCTCAGGCCATAAAGCGTTATATAAATGCAAATTGTTAGCGAATTCCAAAAGGAAGATTACACAAATTGTTTATAAAGGAAATATCAGATTTTGTGCTCTATTTTGAGTGATAAGAACTGACCGAAATTTCATGCACCTTTTACGGAAGATTTATTGAAACGAAGTTATCTAGGAGGACGGAAATATGAAAAAATAAACTTCAGTACTACACTTATGATTATATCCTACTGGGCTACAACAATCGTTGGCACGCACATACACATTCAAAATCGAGTTAACCGAAGAGAAAACCAATTTTATGGGCTGAAATTCAAACAGCCAAGAAAATTAACATAATGAGTGGAAGTCCTTGAGGGACATTAAATAATTGCTCTAAATGAACGAATAACAGACAGTAACAGAGGCAAAAATAGAGACGATGACGACAGCAGCAGCAACAGAACAAAAACAGCTGCCAAAGGACAACGACAACTTGAGAAATCGATGAGGTTGGGAGGGAGCACACACGAAGGGAATAAGTGACAACAGACAAGGCAATGACAAGACAATTTAAAAACAAACTTTCACACAAATACACGCACACATACTAAGATGCACACTTTTACCCAGACAGTCACAACTATAGTTAAAGAAAGTAGACTGAGTATCTCAGTGATACTTGAAGACGCAACACGGAAACAGCAACGGAAAACGTCCCTTTAGGGAGCTGCAAGTCAACTTTGAATAAAAACTCTGGAGCGACACCTAACGAAGCGGTGCTTAAAATTTAAATGTTTGTAGAAAGAGACAAACAGAGGGAGCAAAAGCAAATATCATGTTAAAGCACACAGCCATTGATGCCCTCTTAAATTTTATTGCAAACTTGGGAAAAGTCTCGCAAAAAAGGAAAGCAGAAATTTATGGCAAACTAAATTTGCAATAATAAACTGCATAAAGTTGAAAACTTAACTTCTCAACTCTGATCAAGTCATGTGACCTAAAAAACATTGGGGATGTGCACAAAAAGTGGGAGGCGCAAATGAATCTACCCAGCGCTGCAAGAGGCCGTTTGCAAAGGGGAGTCACATAAAATAAAATAAAAAATGTGTCTTGCAAAAAAAAAATAACAACTTCTGAGTTTTTAATTGAAAATGGGAATATTTTTAATGAGAAAGTCGTTTTTTTATTACTGAATTTATTATATTTTTTTACTACTGCTAGGGGAAACAGACTTAAAAAATAAAAATGCAACACGATACTGCGTGGCATAAGCGAGTGTTGCTGAGTTGAGCACGGTTCTATATGTGCCAGCAAATGAGCCACCTTTTTTAGGTCACAATTTTCCATATATGTATCTGCTCATATGCTTGAGTGTGAAAACTCTGTTTGGTTTGAGGAACATTTTCCAACACTAATTTAACCGGAAATTTGAAAGTAACTGGGCATTAATTTTTCAACGCTTGCATTTTTCATTTCCGGCAAGGAATGAGCTTATGAAATTAACAAGATGTCGCAAAATATTGCTAAAGATTTTTATACATTTTTTTTTACTATTAAATCATAAACGTACACGCTTACCTGTTTAAAAAAAAATATTTGATTTATTTTAATCTTTTATTTTTTGAAAGAAAAAGCAGTGTGCAATTTTGGAATCTAAAAAATAGCACAATACTGTGAACACCCAATGTAGCAGTATTTATAGGAAATCTGTAAGATGATAGTTGAGAACACTTTGAGTGGCAAACTATGAACTGAAATTATTGCTATTAGTTTACGAGAAAAATAACTGTAAAGACCATTATGCTTTTGACAGTCGTGGTGTTCAAACCACAAGGACTATATGCTGAAACGATGTTTATTGGGCTAACCATTATAGCTGATTGATAAAAACTCTAGGATTCATATACTGAAAAATCAAATCGCTTTGAATGGAAACTTAACTCATTTTATCATGTAATCTTGATAATCTTAAATGTTTTTCCAATTGTCTTTACGAAAAAAGCCTTTTAAGTGTTATTCAAAGAGAGTTATTAAAGATAGTACAATCAAATTTCACAGAAGTTCCCCAATGTTTTGGGCATGCATCATTTTAACAGGAGACCGTAGGAGCTTCTATTTAAGGAAGAAAATAATATGATATGAAATGAGCTATTAATTGCTTGCAACTACTTAAAGTAAAAAAAAGCAAACGATCACTAAGCAGAAAGTTGAGATGCTTCGACATGTTAGCATACAAGCAAAAGCTTTATGCGTAAGTAAATGTAAGCGAATTAGTAGCATCGCCTTTAAAAACTAAAACTTTGATTGCTAAAGTGACAAGTTCCGATTCTCGTTCAAATAAAATGGCGAAAATGATAATTGACTGGCGACACCTTGCGGAAATCACCAACAGAAGTATGATGGCTAGCATTGGAATGGTCGCTTCTGGTTATAAAAAACGTGTCCATCTTAAGACATCATGCAAATGATCGCTAGAGCAAAAGTGTAATAGTTGGGAAATTGTTACGTAGAACCAAGCACACCTGCTACTGATCACGCACGTTGGAGGCCCATCAGTTCGTGAGCAGATAAAGTACGCGAGAGAGAGACCATATAAAAACAAACTTAAAAAGCTTAAAATGTAACATTGAGTTAGCATATGAAATGAATGTTAGAAAACTCTGAAGAATCATAAAAAGTGGGCAGGTTTGAAAACAATAAGACTTACTAAACGGTCAGCTTATGAAGTGTACTTTGTAATTAAATGAAATACGACATACTGCAACGAGCAATAGGTGAATATATTTGAATAATGTAATTATGTCAAGGCCACTCTTTCAAAATCGAATTGTAAGATAAGTAACTCCCACTTTTTCTTTGTTTTATTTCGTATCAGTTTCTTGTTTCAATGCAAATTGACATTGCTACTCGCATCGAAAAAACTTTGTCCATCGAACCAAAAGCCATAATTTAATAGAGATTTCAATCATCTTAAATCACTTCTAAATCTCTTTCGCTGTCATTTTTTTCAACAACAACAACAACATCAAAACAAGAAAGAAACATTTTATTTTTTATTGCTCAAGAGCCACAATTCGAAGTTTGCGTTATCTAAATACTTTTTTTTTTAACCAAACTGACAAATTTCTTCTCTGAGACAATGCCAACAGCCAAAGCAAAAACTGAACTGAACCGTGCAAACTGCTTTGCTAGCCACTCAGTGACGCTTTAATGCTTGTAAATTATAATTTATGGCGTATTTTATATTTCAGGAACAACAGCAACAACAACAGCAACAACATTAGCAGCAACCACAACAAGGATAAAGAAGATTTCAACAACATGTTAGCACTTTTTGGCTTTGGCCAAAAGTCAAGTGGATTTTTTTTGCGAACATTTTTTTTTGCGCACATTATTTAAAAAAAAGTACTTGTTACAAAGAAATGTGTCTGCTTGTATGTGTGTCGTTTGAATGTTTCCTTATGTGTGAAACTGTGCTATTGCAATAAATTTTGCTTTCATTGAACTTAATTGATTTATAAATGCTTGGGTCAATTTAAAGAAAATTTCAGCCAAACGCTTACTTTTTTCGTACGTGAGGAATGGCAACACTTTTGGCAGTTAGCATTTGCTGTGGCTTAAGCATAAATCGATGTCGTAATATCTCATGGTTGCAATGGAGATGGTTAAAATTATTGCAGACTAAGAGTTGAAGTTGTTATAGATGATTGCGTATACTTCAGGTGCAAATTGAAGGGAAAGAATTTATAAATTGATGCAAAGGATAAATGATTCTAAAGTCAAAAAAAACTATTTTACTTAGGATATGCTCATTTTCTGCATAAATATTTAGTTCTTAGCACAAATACAATACAACACAAAAAAAAAACAGTTGCAATGTTATTTAAAAAAAAAAACTCTACTTTAAGTTAAAAACACTTTCCCTTGACAGTCAAAACTTTGATAACAACAAAAAGGCGGCATCGACCCTGCCAAAAGTCAGCACATTCCTCTGTTCAAGTTGTCAGAGTGCAGCATGACAAATGTACGCTTTTTCCCTTAAGTTCAATACCACTCACTCTCGCTCTTAAAATCGTTCTACCCATTCCCTTTCTAAATCGTTCGTCCGCGAAGGAAATGAAAAGAAAACCATTTGACAAATCGAATTATTTAAAGTGAAACCAAACGTTAACATCAGTGGATATAAGAAAAAAATCCAAAAAATTTTCTTTGAATGGAAAACCTCGACTGAAATTTACGAGAAAACTAAAACTAAACATAAATTGAAATAAAATAAAAATCGACTCACTTAGCGAAACGTTTGCTCTCGTTGAAAAGTGATTTAAAAAGCCAGCAGCATGGGAGAACTGACGAGGGACATATCGTAGCTACCATTACCAACAAGGATGCAGTCAGTCAGGCATATACAGTCGAGGACTTTACGACATTTGATTTATTCTTCACATGGAGTAGCAAGTAAACTTCTCTAGAAAATAAGCAAAGAAGAAAAAATAACTCAAGAAAACCGCACTCGAAATGTAATAAAATCAAAATCAAGGTTAGCGTTTTCGAACTTGAATGAAAAAAGTTGTTGAAGTGGCGCTGGTGCTTGTGATCTTTTGTGTTTCTTTTTTTCACGATTCGGTAAAATGCTTAGTGCCAAATCGCGCGAAAGTCATTCATAAAATGCGCAATGTGTTGAGGTTCTGCTGTCATTTAGGCTTAGCTGCATTAAAAGAAAGGTGCGGCTTTTTTTGAATTTATCGTTTTTTTTATCAGAATTTCGATGTATTCAGTTATGGCATTGTATTTCGTCGATTTTGGTCAACTTCATATCTTTAATTTAGGGTCAGCAAAAGTTTTTTAATTAATTTAATTATATAGTTGAAAAGCTTAACCTGTCTCTTTGAAAGCCACTTTGAATTACATTGATATCTAATTTTTTCTCCGAGTTATCGAATATTTAAATTTTTTAGTTATCCTGCCGTACTGGAACTTGTGTAGATCTGTATTTGGACTAATAAATTTTAAATTAAGATTGAAGAAAAAATAAAATAAAATCAATTGAAAAAAAAATTCCATAAAAATGAGAGAAACCAAATGGTGTCCGATTTCACGTGGAATATCCCATTTACAGAGTAAGATATATAATATAAGTTAACGGCAAAAATAGAATACCGAATTTCGTATAACAAAATATATCCTTGAAAGTATGCCTGTTAGTGCGTCTGCCTCCGAAAACTCAACGCTGAAATCGTCTGCCTTCTCTATTTCTGTGTTTCTTTTAAATTAAGGAAACAGTCAGCCAAGGGGCAGACGCAAAGAAGTGATATAGAACTCCATTTTTTTATATGTTTGTTATATTGCAATTTTTAAATGCAGCAATAACTAAGTAGCAGCGGCTGTTTCTCATAGTTTTTATGGCATAATCTTTGTAGCTATTGCAATCTGCCTGACGTTAAAATCAATACATAATTTTAGAGAACATTTAAAATCAAATAAAAATGTAATCACGCAGCAACAAAAACGTCTGCCTCTTGCATTTAGCTGTTTATGCGTTTTGACAGATTATTCAAAAATAAAAAGCAGACGTGATGAAACGCTTCATGACACAATGTTTTTTCTTTACGGCCTTATATGGCTCATAATTTATAAAGAAGATACAACCTTAATGGCAGAGATTTTTCCTGTTATATATATTACTAGAGCTTCATGGTTTTCAACGTCTGTTGCACTATTAAATCATAAAAAAGTTTTGGTCTCCAGGTTTGTGCTAAACCGTCTTAAACCCAATCTATATCATTGTATGGGGCTCAAAAGATTTCCCCCTCGAACTACAAACAATAAATTTTTCGCACAAAAACTGAAGCACTAACACACAAGAGCTAACAATTGCAGCGAGAAAGGAAAGATTGCAGGAAACTTCACATCATAAGAAACAGTGAAAACAGAGATTTTTATGGCTTCTACGTGTGCAGCCAAAAATCCAATCTATTCGGTGTTCTAAAGTGTATGATTTGATTTGATGTATAGTGGTAATAAGATGAAGCATGAATTTTATGCAACATCGGTAAGGAGTTATAAGAAACTTGAATTGAAAAATCTGCCGCAATAAAAGGATGTAGCATATTAAATGATTTATTTTTAATTTGTTGCAACAAGGATTTACCAATTTTTCAATGCTAGCGGCTTATACACTCAATAGGTTCACTAATATCTCAGCTTTAAAATATTTCTGCGTCTTTAATTATCTATAATTTAAGGTGTAATTTACAATTATGTTTTTCCTGCAATTTCTTTTTTTTTTTTTGGTTTGTTTGCTTTCCATGTGAAATCATTCTAATTATGTTCACTTAACTTAATTAATTTAATTATGTTTTAAACTCAAATAGCATTAAAAATACTTGAACCAAAGTCAGTGAGCACAGGGCATACAAAGCACAGCACAGCTAAGAGGAAAGGAAAAAACACAGCGGAGAGCACTAAGGCAGAAGTGGAATTAAAAAGACGTGCGACCTTCTCTTACCATATTGCGGAAGTACATTCTAAGAATTGAGCTTTTTTTCAGCAGAGTTCTAGTAAATTAAGTGGATTTTTTCATACTTCAGTGCTGACGATTTAATTTATTCATGATGCCCGCGCATCAGGCTCGTCGCCATCAACAAGCTTCCTTAGCGCGGCTACGCATAACCACTACCAAAGCACGCAGATAAAAATAGATTTTTAAGTGATGGGCAATTTTGCAAGTAAGTAAATAGTTGAATGTTTTTACGATTTTTTAAAATTTTTCAAAATAAGTGATGATTTTGCGACCTCTTTTATTATAAAATAAAACTTTTTTAACAGGCTCTAGGTCCAATTTTAATGAAAAACTATTTTTTGTTTGTCATATTAAATTTTATTACCAATATTTCGACTACCATTGGTAGTCATCTTCAGGGTAATGTATGTCAGGATCAAATAAATAATTACTTTAAAAATAAATAATTACTTAAAACTAACAACGCGGTGGACAAAACAAAAACATAAATATTGCACAGAAATATTGCACAAAATTTTTAAGTTTTTGTAAACAAATCACAGCTGATCTTAATGGTGATCTCTCGTCCACTCAAACAAAAAATAGTTTTTCATTAAAATTGGACCTAGAGCCCGTTAAAAAAGTTTTATTTTTCAAAATAGTAAATTTTATCTATTTAAAAAATTTTTGTGATGTTGACACAGAAAATATTGAAAATTCAAAGTGTTAAAACGGTTGAGAAATATTGAAAAATTTGGAAAAATGTTGGAAATTTTGTGTTTAAGAAGTGGCGAAAAAAATTGTATCATGTTAATAAGACCGATAATTTGGAAAACGTCTAGAAGATACGCAAAGATTAACACATAAATTTCTGAATGGGGCACTTTTCATTAGTTTTAAATGACGTATTTTTAATTTAATTATATTCAAGTATTTGAAATGAGTATTTTTTCGAATTAATATTAACTTTGCATAAATTTCTACTTTTTACATGCTACTTATGAGTAAAATTGCCTGCATTCAAAGTCTTCTAGTGATGCAGAACTTTTAAAAGTCAGCACAACACTGACAGCAATGCGTATGAAAGAAAAAAATCTGAAACGCAACATTTTGTAGCACAACTTTAGGAGCTAATTGCTGCTACTTAACGCTGTTTTTGTAGCATTATTTCAAGTGTTTCAACCGCCTTTTTTTCTAACAATTTCTTTTGAGTGTTCTCAAGTTTTATTTGATTTTTGTATGATCTTCCTTCAGTTGTGCTGGCAATATGTTTATGTATTCTTTTTTTAAAATGGCGCAAGAAAATAAGTCTGCTTTTTCTAGCTACGTTTTTTCCCCAACTTTATTTAATCACTACGCCGTGTAAATACATTTGCATTCATAAGCGGGCGTCGCTGCTACCAAAGTGACCCTCATTATTAATATTTATTTAATCTGTACAAATAAGGTAGTATGATACTTGGGGCTTAGAGTAGGTAACGAGAATATTTTGAAGCTTTTGCTTTAATAATAATTTATATAATGATGCCTTCTCAAAGCTGTTTTTTCAAGCACTAACTTAAGCAGCTGCAGCTTTAAAATAAAAATTCAAAGCATACTTTTGAGTGCAAATGATTTAGCTTATGTATTAAAGGATTAGGAGCATAAAAAATTAGATTTCTTTTTATACAAAAATTTACATAAAATCAAAAGTTTTTTAATTACCTACAGAAAATACATTTTCACACCATTAATAATAATTTAATTAGCTTGACAATGGCAAGCGCACCAACAACACCAACATTCGCATATTCATAAATGTCAGCTGTCAGTCGACAGTGTGGCCAACTTTGTTAAAAAGAATAAACAAAACGAACGAAAAAAAACTTTAATAATTACGATGGATTACCAACAACATTGAAGTGCAAACGAGTGATCCATCAAAGCACATACACACATACACAAATATTTTTGAAATGTTATGTGTAAGGACAGTAGCACACAACGACAATGCAAAAGCGCCAAAATGTGTTTTCCTACTGAATGTTATTAAGGCAAGCATACGATTTGTATGTATGTGTGTACTCTCACTCATTTAAAGGGGCAGTAGGTGTGGAAGTTACATGTAAAGTAAACATTTGTATATCAAAATTATTGACTTAACGTTGTATATCGTAAGCAGCCAACACACGCAATTTGCGAGTAGTAAGAGATAAACAAATAGATGGACAGATTTTGACTGTCAGTCCAACCGATAGCAAACAGACAGACAGCGCCATCTACTACATGCGGTCGTCTACCAGACGAATTATCTCATCAAATGACTAACGATGCGTTAATTTCCATAATGGAATTTCCAAAATCAAGCCAAGCAGCCCATACTCAAGGCGAAGTTCAAACGAAGCCACTGCTGGTATCTGCTACTAAGCTGAACTGAACTCTACGGCAACGAACTTCGAACTAAAGTCAAATTGAAATCATTCAGCCATGATTGACGCCATTCTTGTTGGATACGTTAGATATTTGATAATATTGGAGAAATCCGTGCTATTGGTTCAAATTTTGGAAAATTTCACCAAAGAGTATAATTGATCAAATAAGAATCAACAGAAAATTTTGAATGTAAACTATTCGCCTAACGTGCAAAGATTAACGCTAAAAAAAAACGCAAGTATTGCGTAAAGTGTTTGGGCCAAAAAATTAAATCGTAAAAATCATTCAAAACCGAAAATGGATTTTTTGTGCCAATAAATTACTGAAATATTCTTAAAATAATAATAACCACGTGATAAAAATCTATTTTTGTATTTTTACTTTAGCAACTTCAGATCGCTTATTAGTCAGTTTAAAAGTCACTGATGAATCCGCTTAGCAACGGATGAAACTAGTATGACTAGCTTAAGAGCATTTTTTTCTTAAGATTCTTTGTTTAATGTAATTTTGTGGTGTTGTCAAACACTGTACTGAATTAAAAGCTCAGTAAAATAATAATTTCCTTACAAGGATAAGTTTATCACTTTCATTATTTAAAAATATGCTTTTTAGTCGACATAAGACTTCAAGCAAACTAGCTGATAGAGCTTATAGCAGTAGAAGCTAAACTCTATTATTAGTATTACTTACACGCTAATTAACAATAGAAGTTTTATCTAAGAACACCGACTTTTCGAACTTTAAGCATATATTTCAAAAATAAAGTTGTACGTGAAAAATGCATACACCATTTTGACCACAAATTGTTCACATAAATAAAAATTTCTGTGATCTTTGATGACACCATGTTGTGTCCGCCTGTTTTCGAATGCACGACATTAGTCTCACGAAACTGAAATATGCTGCACATATTTTTCCAGACTTCGACGCTATTCCTTCGAATTATTTCATTAATTTTGAAAAAGAAAACTTAAAAATTATTGTGTCAACTGTTTTAACTAACTAATAGAGAACTAACCATTTATTCAACTCTCAAACCCAAAGTAATTAAGTCCGTCTTAAGCAAAAAAAAAACCGAATTCTTAACTTTTATATCACCATGCAAAGCTTATCAGCTGTTAGCTTCAAGAGAAAAACTAAAGCAATGATTTCTTACACAATACTAAAAAAATAATATTGGCTTCAGAGCTGCAAAATAGCTTATGCCAAAATTTAGTGTATTAAACTATGGACCTTGGATGTAAAAAAAGGTTTTTCGAAGACGAACATTAATTTTTTTTCAATGTTTTTGGTCTGGTGCATTAAAAAGAACATTTTGTTGAAAGTCTTGGCTCTCATGGCTATAGAAAATCATTTTGTATTCATAGAAACAGAGACTACGCTTTGTCAAATTTATGTAAATAAAAATATCTTTTTGAAACTTTTTCCTTTTAAAACTTTTACTAGCGAGAATCAAATTATTAGTGACATTTGAAATTATCATTTCTGGATTTTCAAACAAAAGCAACACAAGCTAGCTCTAAGGTATCGAAAAAGGATGCGTTTTTCTTGAGTCACTATTCTGCAGCTCTGACACAATCAAAGTAAGAGGGACAACAATTCCAACAACAACAACAACATTTGCACAAGTGGTAAATTGAATAAATTAGTAACTCTGACTTTGTGTAGTGCGGAAAAGAGATGAGACTGAATGAAGTTGGCTTCCGGACGCACTCCATCATTGCACTGTATGAGATACTACGGGAGATACGTTAACGAACTTTCTACATGGTAACAGTTTTTTTTTCCGCTTAGCTTAGTTTCGTTTCTTTTTTTGGGTAATGGATTCACAGCATCATCATTGTAAGCGTTATTGATTTACCAAGGATAACAACAACAAGAGCAATTTATTATGAAGCGTTTTGCTTGCTGAGCCCCATTAAGCAAAGCACATTTTGTATATGAGAAGTGAGTAAATTGAGTGAGTTAATTTGATCTGCTGCCAGGATGAGAAAGGGAAGAAATGTAATGTAGTGAGCTCTTCTTACTGCATTGAAGGTTTTAGTTTCATTTCAGTTTTTTATTTTAAATTTTATTTTAGTTTTTAATATGGGCTGTTTTTGGTGGCGAAAGCCTCATAGCATGAAAATATTTTAGACAGCACAGTGCTCGTTCTTTTCAAAAAAAAATCTCAAAAATTAAAGGCTGTGCGGCTTTTCTCCTTAAAATATTTAAACAAAAAAAAATAAACAAGAGAAAATAGTTCCTGCATTCATGCCCTTGAACACTGCAGCTTACATTCATTTAACATTTTCTTTTTGTGGCTTAGGGAAATGTTGCCAGCAAAAACGATTTACAACAGCAAAGAATTTAATCTAAATTTTCTTGAAGCACAAACGTAACATTGCAGCATATGCTTGCTGCATTCCACAAAAGCTATGTACTTGAAAAGGAAAATTATTTGCAGGCACATTGAAACACAAACGTTGCCACCTGTTGTCTATAGTTGGTTGTCGCTTATTGCAAGGACATAAATCACAAATTCACACATTGCAACACACACATAGGCGAATATTCGCACACATGTGTATGACTACTGCTCTATTTGCAAGAAAGTGCTATTTAACTGCACACACACAAATGTGGAATTAATTTCACAACTTTGAATTTGATGATCCTTGCATAAAATGTAAATGGCACAGCCAGCATATCCTTTTTCTGCCTAATGTCTATTTTTGCTTCTCTAACCTTTACTATTCAGAAGGATTTTGACATTCAATTTGCATTTTCATTGCTCGAACACAAAACAAAAGCAACAGAAATTTCAATTGATTTTAGTTTTAGTTGGTTGTTGATGAAAATGCTGTGAATATTAATTTGTGTCGATGGCAAAGCTACTCATACTGGCAGCTGCAAGCAGCTTGAGAAGCTTTCTATGTATGGAATAATGTTTAATGGATGAATGAATATTTTTCGTTTTGCAATTGTATTTGCATAATGTTGTAGTAAATTTTTAATCCTTTGCCAAAGGATGTGCATTTCCATACAATATATTCTTTTGAAATTGAAACAATAATTTCAATTTAGTTCATATGCTGTTGCTTAGTATTTTTAGTGCTTTGTATATTTAATAACCGGAAATTACATATAAATATCATTGAGCATACTTTTAGGCGTTTATGGAATTAGTAATTTTATTTTAGATTTTATGCTGGAATTAACTCTGACGGCATATAATTTGTGTTGTAAGCGAGCAAATTTTAAAAAATTCATATTATCATCCAGTACATTTGCAACTTTCTTTCTTAAACTCATATTCCCACGCTTAATATATTAACACCATACTCCACTGACTGCTTGGAAAATAAACAATTCTCAAAGGCTTTCTTTGTAATAATTCAAAAAATTTTATTTTCTTTATTAGAGAGCAGCCGCAGCACAATTGCAACGGTTGCTACTTAAGGAATATCAGCAAATGAAGAATGCATGCAGTCACACTCACACTGCTGCCAATGTTAACACAAAGGGAATACGTATATGCAAATTTGCGTCTTCTTGAAACGACCGCAACCGCTTCCATACGTTCTGCTTTGTGCTGTAGCGGTTTTCTTAAAAAAGCAAAATTCACAGCTTTATTACACAGGGATTTTCCACACATGCACACATAGCTGCAGAAGCACATGTGTCTACAACACACATATATACTTATGTATCAGTATACATGTCCTTTATAAGTTGGCAATGCCGTTAAGCAGCATAATGTTGAGAGAAGAAAAAAAAATGACGAACGTTATGCATTCAAAAGAAGGTATCAAAGCTAAAGCCAGGTGTAATTATGTATGCGAAATGTGTAAATAAATCCACGACGGAGATCGTTTTCATTGCATAAAATTATTTGCAAACAGAGAGGATACACAGGCACACAATGGCAAGAAAGACAGGTGGACAGACATTGCTGATATTTTATGCTTAAAAAAGAAAAATCAAATAAACAGTAAGTAGAAGCTTTGTTCAGAACGATTATGTGGCTTTTCCCATTTTTTTTTTTTTGGCTAATATATACAAATGTTCAAAGGCTTAAAGTTTTATTAAAACTTTGATAATTTTGCTTTTAAGAGAATTAAATATTCGTAACACTACTTTATTGAATTCGAAAAGAAATCTTAGCTTTGCCTTAATTTTATACATTCAGAATGCACATTTTTTTGGCAACAATTTTGCTGTAAATTTAATTAGTTTTTATATGTAGAAATACGACTCTAATAAATATTTTATTATCCTTTTGACTTCAATAAAAAGACTCATACTGCTATGCTCTGTATACCCTCCAAAATGAACACCACTCTCATTTAATAATCATAAATGAACTTTACTTTAACGACCTTTAACTAGGTCTTTTATGAGTGCACATCTAATATACAAACATACATTTGGATACACTCACAAGCACACCCATACATTCGCAATTACAAGCGTATAACGTTGCCATATTCTCTAGTTCATTGTTGGTCATTAACTGATGACCTCGATTATTGCCTTTTGGCCCATACATGATGTAAACTAACATACTTATATCGAAAGCAGAAGCCACCCAGTTGGAAATTTACATGGGTAAACATGCATGCATGCAATGCTTAGTGACAAGAGAAGCGTCTTCCTGGATTACAATATATATTTATTTTTAGTGTTTTAAAGTAACTGATTTGTTCAATATTCACAATAATTAGCAGCTTTGCAAAAAATTGTTCACACACCTGAAATGCATCGGCATTTTTTTGGCTATATATCCTTTTTATTTGTGTAATTTTGACTACATGACTTCCTGAATAAGCGGCCTAAGCTAATTCCTACTGGAAAATTATTTAAAACTTATATCGCTGCTGTCAACAACGTTCATAAAATCATTGCCTCGTTGGTTCTTTCGTTCGTTGGTTTGTTATCAAAATGCTCGCACTTAGGTCCACATGGTAGGTAGGTACCTTTTGGAAAACAACGCTTCGAACAACTTTTATGGTCACATATGGTTTATGTGCTTACGAGTTTGTGTGTGTAGCTCCATTGTTTTTTCTGCTGCTTCTGCTGCTGTTGTTGTTATTGCTGTTCATTGCATTGGGCTCATAAAATATAAGAAAACCCTTTTCGTTATGCCTCGTTCATTTGTTCGTCGTTGAGTTTGGTTCGGTTTGGTTTGGTTTCGTTTGGTTCATTTAAAAGCAACCTCTTATTAAATGTTTAACTTTTATTTTATTTTTTCTTGCATTATTTTTGTTTTTGATATGTACTTTTTTCTAATGATGCTCATGGGAAGTACTTGATGTTGCTTTAGTATTAGTATTAATTTCATGTACTTGTGCTTGTCTCTGTATGTATATGTTGGAGGTTTTTTTCATATATTTTATGATTCTTTTTAATACCTACTCCTCCCTAATGCTGTGTTTGTATGGATTTTATGGACAATAGTTAACTTTTATACTTTTAATGAGAGTTTATTTCTCGAAACAGAGCAATATCTTTGCACATACACACACGCACACATAAGCATATGGTCACACATAGTAAGTTATACCATATGTAAGTATTTCAATACCATTATGCAACTGTTGTTGTTGCTGTTGCTGTTGTTATTATTATTGTTTTTGTTGCTGTTAATGAAATATTGGTAAAGTTTATCATAATTAGAAAGTTACATTAAATTTGCTCGGCTACTTTATGTTGTTTTGTCGCTATTGTTGGCGATTCTATTGTTGTTGTTGTTGTTGTTGTTGTAGTTGTTACTACATATTATATAAATTTTCATGTTGTGACTCATGGGGTTCATTTTTGTGGTTATGATAGATTTATGTTGCTCATAAATTTAATTCCTTTTCATTAGAAAATTGCATGGAGATATTTTTTTGTTGTTTTTCTATACATTTGATTGGTAAATGTAATGATAGATATATCTTCGTGCCGATGTATTATGACAAAAAATTGCTAGGAAAATCCTAAATAAAATTTCAGATCCAACATTTTTTTTTTATATTTAAGACATACTTTCCAAGTTAATGAACAGAAACTGTAAAATGAAAACAAAAAATATTACAAGGAATTGATTTTTTTTTAATGTAAAAATTAAAAATTCACATTTAAATTCACCGACACATTTTTAATTTACATTTTTGTCAAGCTGAAAATTCAAATGTCATAGCAGATTGTCTGCACTACCTCGTCCTTGCAACAATGTCATGCATTTCAATTGTCCTTTTGCCTTAGTGGTGCTACAATTTTACGCATATTGTTGCTGCTAGGTTCTTGCAAGTAGTTTTTATTAATTTTATTTGTGTGTTAACCAACATTTCATATTCAATTACGTGACGCTTTACACTACGCTGAAAAAGACCCAAACACGTTTTCGTTGACATTTGCGTTCATAAAACGTTTAAAATGTCGTTCAAATGACATTCACTGTGACAGACGCATAAATTACGGTATGAACGCAGCGATAGTAAAAAAAAGAAGGTAACTGACACACAGTGTTGTAAAAACCGGTAGTGTTGCCATTGCGTTGAAGTTTTTATTGCAACATTTCTTTTATATTTTGTTGCAAATACAACTAGCAAAGGTGTCGTAATGTGTTCAAGAGCTACGGGTTATTTTGTTTTTTCTTCTAGTTTTTCTTTCATTGTTTCTTCAATGTAGTTGCATGTTGTGTAAAACACGAAGGATATACCGTAGAAAACAAACAACGCTATGATAAAAATGCTAAGGAAAGTTTTAACTCGTTTAGTTTTAATAGCTTTATGCAAAGTTATGTTTTGTATTTTAAATATTTCTTGCAATATCCTTAGAGTTTATTCTGTGAGAGTTTTTTTTTATTAGATATCTTTTTTTAACATCTTAGATTTTTATTAGTTCATAAGTTTTTAACTCGATACAAAAATTGTGCTCCACGGAGAAGTTGCATACAAAAGTTTAAAGGCACTACATACTCAATTTTACTGCACAAAACTTTTAAATAAAAAAAACAGCTGCAAGCTACTTACTACAAAACCTTTGATACGAAAAAAGTAAAAATTTTTAGTGCAACAGAAACTTTCGATCAAAAGTGGCGCCGTAAAAAGTTTATCACAAAAAAAATGATATTTCCGGTCATAATCGAAGTGATTTTACATTTAAATCGCAGCACTCAGTGGATTTTGCATCGTGAATATTAAAACTACTAAGTCTACTACTACTGGTCTAATTATTTTACTGAGCTTACTGTTCAGTACACTGCGTAATAAAACCAAAATAATTACAAAAACACCAAAAAAACTACTTACAGTTACATACATAGTTTCATCCGCTGTTTAGTGGAATCATCAGTGACCGTTGAGCCGATCAGTTCTTGAATAAGTTTTATTCTCAATCGTTTTATTATGTGTATATTAGTTTTTCCTAGTCTAAATTAGTTCATTCGAAGCGTGTCAGGATGAACTAGTTCAGCCTAGGCTTAACTAAGTATATTATTTATCACTTCCGATTTTTTTGAAATTTTAATATATTTAGGTAAGCGGATGGCCTACGGCCGTAACTTAGGTCTTATATCGTCCAATGTGTCTTCGCGACCACGACCACAATTTACTGTAATATATTGAACTCCGATGTGTTAGCAAAGTCTATGTTGGACATGCTTTATCTGTACGCAAGATTACTTTGTAAAAATATTCCACCCAAATACATTAAAGCAAATACAATAATGGATTATTTTTAGTAAAAAATTTAATAAATTAAACAAAGAAAGCTTTTTTAAGCGTCCACAAAGTATAATTGAGTCTAAGCTAAAAGGAAAAAGAAACTGGTTATCGACTGAAAGATTTAAGGATTAAAAACTGACAAAGCTTTTATTGCTCACGGTGACATGCCATAATTCTCTTGAGACGGCAACTTTCTCACTCACGTGCCTTGGAGTTTAAGCTGAAGAAATCTAACGAACCTCCCAAAGTCCTGCCAATGCTGCTGTATTTTTGGCAAAATGTGAAATTAAGCCTAGTGATATGAATTTGAAACACCTCATGCCTTCAATTTAATGAAACTCGATGGAGTTAGGCGTTTTTGATACTAATTGATAAATTTTGAGAATAAAAATGAAGGATCTCTTTTTTACATTTTTTTAACACTTTTGACTTTTGCAAATCATTGATGGGTTCAAATAATGGACTTGAGAAACAAAAATGCCTCGGAATTTTAGACCGATTTCCTTGTAAATAATTTTCCGTTTTTGATATATATGGTTCAATAGTAGCACAATAGAGTTATAAAGCGACACAAACAAACATAACACTGCATGTACACTTATACCCAGTAAACATTTTCAATTGCAGAAGAGCTTTAATTTAAATTGCAAAGATAATAGCTTGGATCGCACAAGAGCTCACATTCTTTTATCAAGCCAAAGCTTAGAGGTAAAAACTTTCCAAAGCAATTCGCATATAAGCCATAACAAAAAGTTTGAAGTGATTGTTATGGATTATAGAATTATTATTTTATTGCATTTCATTTTATCCACATTCTCAAACCATTTGTTAGATGCAATGTCTCATATGTACAATGTATGAACATATGGATTAACTTATATCGAATTATAACGCACTGTAATATACGAAATTAAAAAATGTCATTTTAATTCTTTGCACAGTATTATCAATTCAACGCCTGGAATCTGGAAGATTCAACAATCTTCCAATTGTTTGCGGGCTCAATAAACTCATACACACCTGCCGGAAAGACACAGATATTCAATTAGCTGCTTCCGGTGATTGCATGAAATCCAGTGGTATTGAAGCATATTGAAGCGAATTGAATGAAAACATTCAAAAGCTGAGAACGTTTTACAATTTTTTTTTTCTTTTTTTTTGTCGCTTTCTGTACGAAGTTCAATGCAACTCTACAAAGATTTTGCATCGATTTGAACAAAACGAATTCTGTTGTTTTCTAAATGAATCCGTAAAGTGCTTTTGTACATTTTTTCCATTTGTGTGTTGCTGTCGCTGATATGTAAGTTTGTGCAACTTCATGTCTCACTCACTGTCATGACATTGGCTGTAGCAACAACAACAACAGAAACAACAATCAAAATTGAAAATGGCTTAAAGCTGCAGCATGTTAAAAACATTGCTACTGTTCGACTTGATGTTGCGTTATCGATTTTGAAAAAAGAAAATCCTATATGCAAGTCTTACAGTGGAAGTTGGTGTTTTTTGGATGGGTATAAAGTTGAGGCGGAATATTAGTCCACGCCTCTGATCTTCGTAAAGTTTTTAAAATTATTTTACATTTTTTTTGTAGGATAAAACTTTAAAAATTCAAATAATCAAATTCATGGCAGAGACCAAATCCAAACAGTTGCAGAAAAAGACCCACAAATCGTCAAGAATCGTAACGAAATCGCGTAGCATAAGCTAACAAAGTATGCTAACACCCAAGAATGCTGTAATTCTCTCATCACAATTCCATATTTGAAGCAGTATTAGTTGGCCTCTCCGTTGAAACTCGCTGTTAAGGAAAAATCATTTATGATCGATTTTCTTAGAGCTTTAAATGCATCGCTCTGAAGCGGACTCTTTCGACTTTATGAAGAGCTCATAGAGTAATAGGAAAAAGTATAAGAACTTAACGAGGAAACAATAAGTTTCGAGACTATAGCAGCAACCAAACAGAGCCTACTCAATTCATCAATACTGAGATCACTAAAATGCTGCTTTTATTAAAACCAAAAAGACAAGCCCACAAAAGTCTTTGAAAATTTTTCATATTTTTTCATGAAGGTTACACTCAACTTCGTATTTAGCGAAAAAACCAAAAAAAACTCACTCATTTAGCAAATTTTTCACAATTTTCTAATTAGTTACGTTATTTGTCATCGTTAAAACGCACACAAAATTAGCCAACCAACACAACTGCAAAATATGACTATGCACACTGTGAGAGCCCAAATTAAGGATAACGCAAAAGAAAAATTCAGAGAAGGCACCAAAAGTCGAAAGCAACATTGTAGGTGGCAACAGCCGACACCAAAGCTGGCAAATACGGTGGCGGCGTCGGCACCACCACAACTTATTTGACTCGCATTGCGGCGAACCATGACTTTTCATATAATTTCCGCATCATAAAGCTACAAAAGTAATTTTCCACTTGAAAAAACGTTTTTGTCTTTTTTTTTACTACTTCGCAAACATTTTTTGGTTGTGTTTTTGTTTTATTTGCTTAGCTTTTCTTTCTTTTACACTTTACAAGAACAACGAGCAACAGCAACCGAACATAAGACAAAGAAGTATTGCTGCATTCTGCTCTTAACAGCTGTGTCTGTATTGAGATTTGTTAACATGTAAGCATGTGTGTGTGTGTGCGTGTTTCTTGCGTGAAAATGATGCCGCACAAATTAATAGAAAAATAAATGAAATTTCTTTTCCATTCGTTGATTTTGTCTGCTGCCTATTTGTCCTGCTGTTATGATGACAGTTGTGTGTGTGTGTGCGTGCGTTTTAATGAGCACTTCCTATACACTAACCAATACTGAGGCAATTTAATATTTGCTGTTGTTGTTGCGCTATCATTGAAGCTGAGGCAACAGTGTTCTTGTAGGCTACCACAAAAGCAATATCATAATTTTGAAGACATTTTGTTTAGATGCTGCTTTAGTTTGAATTTGATTTGAAGCGCACAGAAATTTTAGATTCTGATGACTTTTTTGTATTTTTTTTATAGTTTGAAAGCAAACTTAAATTATAATGTTTATTATATATATATAGTCAAGAGCAAAAGCAATTCATTCTGTTATTGTAAAAAAAGATTTTGAAGGGAAGCAGTACCGAATATAATAGAATAGTAGGCGGTGCCACACCTCTAACAGGAACGCATAAAAGTGGGTGTGGCAAACTTAGAAAAGTATATATATTCTTATTCAATGTCACCACCTAAGTTGATTCATTTCAAACACTTTGCTTGGGATTGAAAATGAGCAAACTTGGTTCTCAGGCACGCCTACCGCCCAAACAAGTAAAACATATAAAACGCTGTGTTAAGAGAGCTGTTATATGTAGTGTCACCAAATGTCTTAAAAATACTTGGAAGCCTTAAACAAGCTCTGGAAAATAAGGTGGAAAGTTTCGACGAGGGAGCCTGTTACTTTCCATGCTAGCGAAAACTTCAAAATGCTATACTGATAGAATTATTTAAGGTAATGGAAACAAATTTCACACAAATATTATGAATGAGATAGAAATAAAAAGCTCTGGACAAGAATTTGGCTAACTTGGTAGGCGTGGCATCCTTCATAAAAACAAAACTTAAAAATGATACAGCTTTGTAACGCTATACAATAAGTTATTTAACTAAATGTCAAATTCAATGTGGGTTATATTGAGTCAAACCAACGAGAATGCTAACAATATGAAACTGGCTATGAAACAAGTACTTCAGCACTTTATTATTATTGATCTATAAAAGGAGCCATATGTAGTACATATAAGTAATACTGTTTCAGTAAAAAAAGCACATTTCAGTTTTGTCTTACCTTGTCAGCGTACGCCATGGAAAGTAAACTTTGGCTTTCATCATAGTCCACACATGATTTATGAGAAAATTTTCAAATTTATCACACATTAGATAGGAAAAATTAGCCCCAAAAAAATCTGCGTGAAAGCAAGCCACTTTTTTTCATTTGTACCTATTTTAATGATTTTCCAGTTTATTTCTTGCCATTAAACTCTTGGTAGTTTTGCCCATACAGAGCAATGAGAACATCAGTACCAACAACAACATCAATAGGCACCAGAAAAATGCGCAACTATTCAATTTTACTCATCGTCAATCACAATCAATGTATTGGTTCTATGTATTGCTGCTGATGTTGGCGTCTACAATTTTTTTCTTCTTCTTCTTCTTCCGCTATACTTTGGCGATTTCCGGTTTCATTTGATTCTTCTTTACATTTGCACTTTTTCTTATATTTTTTATCTTTTCTCTTTCGGTTTCTGTTTTTTCGCACTGCTTTTGCTTTGACTTTCGTTTCTTTCCTGAAGTCAATTTAGTTGTCTGGAACGTGTTTGGAATACTTGAGCTTTGAATTTGAGTTTTCTCAGCACTTTTCACTTCACATCCTTTAGAGTTTTGCCTGGTTTTGAAAATTTGACTTTTTTTGTGTCCTCTTATTTCTGCTGCAATATCTTTGTGTGTTGATTAGGCTCCTTATGGTTTTGCTTGGTATTTTTCTTTACATTTTCCTTATCCACATCATCATCATCATCATCAAGATTTTGTGTTGAAACGGAATAAATATTTGTCCTTGTCCTTGCTTGCGTTTCTATAGGATCTTTGGTACTTTTTCTACCTACAACTTGTGGTAGACATCAGCAAAAATACGTGAACCAAAATTTTCTTGCAGTTTATGCAGACATTGTCGTCGTCATCGTTGTAGGTATGGATATTGCAAAAGTTTGGCTGCTACTGTTACTGATTTGACAAATGGCAAAAGGATTTGCTGCAGCTGTTTGATGTGCAAGATATTCTAATGAAGTTGAAATTTTAGTTTGGAATTTAAGACGCATTTTATAGAAATATTCTGTTTAAATTTTTAATGCAAAAATTTATCATAAACAAGAGGTTATACGTGGTGGGTAAGTAAAATAGTTCAAAGGGCGGTATTCGCACAATTAGATATTTATCGAGGAATATCGTGTCTCGAAAATTTTCGACTTTTTCAAAAAATATTTTTTATTTTTTACTTTGGAAATAGTTTTATTGCTCTTTTTTTTTGTTTTTTCCAGTTTTTTTTACATTTTTTATGGGTCGAAGTAATCGAACTTCAAGCTATGAAACTTTTGTGTATTAGCCTATTCCTCATTAGCTTCTCAGCTTTTATTTTTTGGCTTATTTTTCCTACACAAAACATTTTCTTTAGTTACGATATTAAGTTCGCGCAGACTGCTATGACATGAGATAAAAAGAAACTTTATTTGTTTTCACATCCCAACATTAAATGAAGATGTGAAAAATTAGTTTAACTTTTATTTACCTTTCGCGCATTATTTATGATATCCCATGCTCCTTTTTTTTTGCTCAACCAAAGCGCATTACCTACGCTATGACTAACACTAACATAAAGTTTACTTTATACTAAGTCAACCGCACGCATACAAACAAGCAAACAAAATAATAAATCTAATTTATGAGTTATTAGATAAGAAATAACAAGTATAAGTGCAAAACTGCGCTATAAGTTGGCGAAAAAAAAACAACTTAATTTGAGAAAAACTGGAACAAAAAGGAAAAAAACAGAAAAAAACACAGGTTTTATTCTTGTGACAAAAGAAAATTGTGGCAAATTTTTTGCTTCTGGCTAAAAGATAAAAAAAAAAAATCAGCAACAGCCAATAACAAATGACAAAGTTGTAAGGATATTTTTCATTTTTATTTACTTTGTTGTCCTGATATTTGCTATATTTCATCTTTGTTGCTTTATTTACTCAGACTTAGATTTTTTTTAGTTGTTTTTTAAATTAAAATTTTTGAATTAAAATTTGCGTAAATTTTTTCTTTGTTACATTACATTAATTAAATGTTACTCATACGACATGTTGCACTTTTTGCATTTATTGCATGTTCTTTCTTAGTAGAATAAATCGTTGCTTTTTAACAGCTTTTGAATGAGAATTCAAATGACAGCACAACGAGGTTCACAATTCCCTTAGATTCGACGTTAGCTAACGGTCTAAGTTCATAAAATATAAATTGCTTGAAATTTTAACTTTTTTTTAGTCTACTACATCCATGTTGGGCATTAAATTTTCTCACTTTCTACTTCAAATTCAATCAAGCGTGCAAGAAGTCCCAGCAGGCGTTCCAACATCTTTGTATTTCCTTCCACTAATCAATTGAATTATATGAAGTCTCACTCTCACCAAAGCAATCTTTTTTGCCAGACACTATCTTAGCAATGTCATTACCACAATTTGCAATAAAGTTGCCACAAGTCTGTGGTTATCCTTAAGCAGAATATTATTATTTGTCGCACGGTGTTTAAATGAAGGAATTGAATGAAAGAAACGCAATTTTTTATTTTTTGTTTTTAAAAATGTTAGACACAATCTCATTTGATAAAATATAAAATTTATTTTTCTAATTTAGGTTTTAAATTACCTATGTAGTTTTTAAATCTAAATCTGAATCTGTTGTTCAATTGTTCTATTGCACGAGGTTGTTTCAGTCAGAAACACCAATTTCAGACATTTTCGTGCACTTTTAAAAGTGACACCAATTGCTTTAAAGTATCTCTGAATGTACAGAAATATAGTGTGAGCATATTTAATTCAAATTCATTTTATTACATTTGTATTTTTTCATGATTTTTTCTCCTTAGAACTATGAACTACAAGTATAGTTAGCACCAACTTGCTTATTTTTGAAATAAATCTTGAAAGAAAGCTCACATTTTCATTTCCTACTCAGAAATCATGAGTAAACAATATCTTTGATGCAGGTGCACGAAAATGGTCGAAGTCCATGTTTTTACCCATTTGATCCAATTCGTCGCAAAAATCAAACTTGATAGAGAAAAATGAATACCAGGTTCAGAATCAACCTCAAACAATTCTCAAAGAAAGTGTTAAAAATAGAATTATAAAAATGTATTTAAAAAATTTATACTTTTTAGGAATATGTTTTTATTAAAAAAATGTGTCAATTATGCAAATTAAAATTTAACGAATCCTTGTTATGTACAATACTTCTAAGAATAATCAACAAGTAAAAAATATTCCTATTTCTTTCATTCAAGTCCTTATTTGAACACCGTTGTCGTTGAAGAGCACAAACACTTCAATTCTGCTCAGTTCAAGTTTTCAATGGAACAAATTATAACTCTGCCTTTTTTTCGCTTATATTCTTTTAAAATAATTTTTAATGCAGCTGAACATAACACATTTTTTTCTTATTTGCAATATTGCATTGTCATAATTTGTTAAAATCTTCTTGGCCAACAGACTGAAAATGTCATCGACAGCAACATAACGTCGATTTTTCTTGAAAAATTTACATAATCGATCCAAAAAGATATGATATTTTTTGAATTTTAGTTTTAAATATAAATTGAATGAAAATGACGTTATATATACAAATTACTTAACTGCATATATTACCATAAAATCTAAAAGGACGATTTAAATTCACTTACAAATTGTTTAGTTATCATTGCCTGCAACTTTAGTTGTTCAAGTGAAACAGGTGAACTACTGCCTGGAGTATTATTTTATTGAAGCTGCAAGGTTTAATTGACTGGAGACAATGTCTTCATATGCAGTACATGCAGTAATGCAGTGGATCTCAGTAATAATAAAAATTTCGCGCCAAAATTAAATTAAACAACTCAGGACATTTTTTGTAAAACGAATATTTAACAGTAGGCGTTATTTCATTAGACGACATCGCTTTTAGCTTAAATTTATAGTAATCCAATGACTCGCAACTTAAAATTTAAAATACAAAGTTCCTGATAATTGTTTGTTAAAAATGTCTTAAAATTGTCTAAGTATGTGCGTGCCTCTATGCCCCACTCAACTTAATCACAATTGTGAAACAGTGCCATTTCAGAAACACTACCACATCTCTATACTGTCTGGATAAATCTTACTAAAATCATTGGTATTTGCCGAATACTAGAAATTTTCATTTTCATTTATATGTTCAGTGCTGCCAAGTTTTGCGATAAAATATACAAATACAACTCTAAAACAAACTGCAGCACAAACACACAATACACTTTCATGAAAATAACGAAAGTAGCGAAAATAACAAAATAACAATAATTAAACTAAAACTATTGCCACCCATATAAAAAGGGCGTAACATTGCAAGTTGTTTGGTTGTTTGCTGAAATGACGCACATAATGATCACATCAAATGAAGATGAAAACGAAATAATGCTGCAGCTGCAAATGTAAAAGAAGCAAATGTTGCGTTCAACAGAACAAACGCCGCAAAGTATGCTAAATATGCATACATATGCACGTTGGAGCAATAAAAGTATTTGCATAGAAGTATGCAATGTACGAAGCTTACGAAAAACAAAACCAATAGACAAACTTTCCATATGAATTGCAAACAAACTGTGAAGTAAATTTAAAATAAGTGAAATATTTTGGTATTTAGTTATGCAAATGCAACATTTAAGTGCTGCCGAATGCAAGAACAGGGAATAGCATAGTACAGTGTGGCAAAGTGTTCAGTAGCGCAATTAGTATTCCAAAGGATTTTTATACTATTATTAAATTTCGTTTCTCGAAACTATATTCTTCGCACAAATAACCTTTATTTAAGTGCTAGAATAATTGTCTTTTTCAATTTGAAATGTTATTAAGTGTCCATAGAAAACTGTATACTTTTATTTGAATATATAGACTTTTAATATAATGTAAAACACGATGTTTATGAGCTTGAGTCAATTCGCAGCGCTAAACTGGATTTAGCTCATGAAAAAAATGCAAATATCTAACCGTTTTGTATGAAAATTTCGATACATAGAAAGTTGGAATATTTTTTCCATTGGTGTTTTTTTAAATCATCCCATTGTGCACCACTCAAATCCTACTGTAATCTGTTGCTCGACTTTCTAAGCATATAACCGAACGCAAAAACGAATTTCGACGCTTGTTAGAAAAGTTGACGTAAATTTAGTGCAGGAAATGAACGGATGATGATGACAAGTCTCTACTTGATGACGAAAATTTTCTCTTGTTGCATGTAGTTTTGCATTGCAATAGCTACTGCTGCTTATTTTGTAGTTTGCTGTTGTCGCGAAGTTTTAAACATTTGTGAAATGTTTCAACTGTGCATACGATTTTCCAGCATTTAAGCTTTTGAGAAGCCTTATTTCAGTTATCAAAGTTGACCTTAATGGATTTTGTTAAAACAAAAATAACATACTTAAACTGTGCACTTACTTATTTTTTTTATTTTTATTGTGATTGATAAATTTTTTAAATTTGTGAAAGCACATTTCCGTAAATAAATTTATATACAGCGCTTAAAAGATAACAACAGTATTTTGATAACATTAAAACATAAATGGGTGATGAGAATATAATGCTGCTCAGAAAGTTTCTGCACGGATTATATCATGAAAGATTATACAGCCGGAGCCTAAAGACATGCAACCAAATAGTTTTTATATCAGTTCTACTCTTTATTTCAGTCACAAAGACATTTGAATATTTTATATTGCATGCTTCCAGGTTCATTTTAATAATGCACATTTCACAAATGAAAAATCTTTATGGATATTTTATGAATAGTTAAGTAATTGCAAAACTGGAGCCTAAAAATATGCATCAAAATCGTTTTTATTTCATTTGTGTTCTTTATATCAGTAACAAAGACTTTTGAATATTTTTAATTGCATACTTTCAGGCTCAATTTTTATTATGTTTGTTACTAAGTTAATTAATAATTAAAGAATTACACTCGTAATCTTTTTCAAAATATTTGTGATGTACTGAGTTAAGTCTCCGCAAAGAGAAAAATATTTCAAGAAATAAGTAGAGCTCTTACGATAAAATTAAACATTATAGGCTAAGCATTCGAATTATCTACTCAAAGTTCATAAGTGGAACGTCCAGTATAGATAAATTAGACGAAATCTAGGAAACTTCTGTATAGATTGATGGGCATTCTTTTGTACTTTTAATTATATATATCCTTACAAATTGAATTGTACCATCTCAATTATAAAATGTAAGAAAATAACCGAAGATGCCAAAAAATATGCAACATAATACATTTAAAATTAAAATTAAGTGAAGTAAAGATATCAAAAGAAACGTTTGATATTTGTACTACATTGTATATTGTATTTGCAGGCTCTTGCCAATTTGAGTTTTCATTATGTTGAATATGCAAACGTTTTATGATCAAAATAAGGAGCCAGCAACCTAAACCAAAAGTGAAAATGTAATTGGGTTTATACAAAAAAAATCGATTAAGCTGTCAAATGAATGCAATGACATTATCAACGGTGTACAATCAAATTTGCTATAAAATACAATAAGGAAAGCAACAACAAAGCACTTAGAGTAAACAACAACAAAGGTAGGTAGGTAGGCAAGTTGGCTTTAGCCTGAGTCTGCTCTTTTTGACTTCTGATGATTATGAAAAGGCAATATTTCGGTTGACATTTTAATTTCGCGCATCATAAAATAAAATGCCAGAAGCTGCAAAAAAAAAACGAATGTTTTCAAGATAATTTCTGTAGTTGTCATCGTTTTCTCTATAAAAATATAAAAAGAGCGTCACTACAAACATAGACTGTCGAGTGACAGTGCAATGGTTTTTATGTCTTTTCTCCAACTTTGTTGGACTGAGAAAATTAACACAAATGCCAAAAATATTCGAAAAGAAAAGTAAAGTCAATAGAAATTATTGAGCTATTTCCTCTTGAAATCAAATAGATTTTAGACATTGTTCCCAAAAATAACATAAAATCTGTGCATATATAAAAAACTAAATTAAAATCAACATAAAAAATCACTAAGAGTAAATCACTTGTGAACTCGCGCAATGAAACAGAAACCAGGCAGCAACAATTTAAGCGAGAATGCAGAAAAGTAATATATATGCTCCGATCCCATATGTTTTGACTAAGTTCATGTACGAGTATCTAAGTGAAATAGAAGCATTGCTTATTTACGATGAGATAACACAAACGCGACAATAAGTCACGTTTTCAATTGTAAGCCAAAAGGAAACGTTTGTTATACAAATACACAGTTAAAAAAAAATCAACAAATTCTAAGAAAAAAATTTGATCAAAGATAAAAATCAGTTGAATATTGAGAAATAATAAAAAAAGGAACCGAAGAATACAATCCATTCATGGTCTCAGTTGCGTTTGTGACAATGCAAGAACAACAATTTAACTATCAAAAAAAAAAACAACAATAACAGCATGGATAACACAAAAACTACAACCACCAAACACACATAATAAGCGTGCATAAAAAAGAGACAGCCAGAGGAATAAAGAAAGTGACGCAAAGATTTGAAAAACGATTTTACGCCAAAGTGATTTTCTATTGAATCGATGCAGGAAACAACCAAAACAACAACAGCAACAATAATAGTAATATTGTTGTAAAAAAATACAAACACAAAAATAACTAGTAGAAACTCACACACACACGTATGTATACATTTAACTTAACTCACGCGCCGATTATGAAACTAAAAGTGTTGAAACGGAAGTGACATACTATACATGTGAGCGTGCATATTGCGATAAGTCTAGTTGTATTTGTGTATGATGCAAATAAAGGTATTATGACACTTTTAGAGCTTTAAGGCATGACAGACTTTTTAATCTTAAGAAACAGTTGTTGAACAATTTTTTTTTCTCTATAACTTTCCTAAGGAGCCGTTTGCTTGCCTACAAAAATATTTTTTTAAAAATATCCTCAATTTACAAAAATTGCCTGCAAAACTAAAATTACCGAAAATCTAAATTTGAGCAACTTGTTTTTAAGACCTTTGATGAAAGTAATGCATTAAATTGTAATTGAGTCACAAATGCATCATTTCCCATCAAAAAATCATTTTGAACTTATGCGTTTCTAATAATTTCTACCTGACTAAAAATTACTGATATATAATCGTACGGTTTCCGTGTGACACTTTTCTTTCTTTGATTTCAAAGCTGAAAATGTAATTACAAGTCTTATTAGACAATTTATTAAACTAAAAACCTCAAAAATTATGACAGATATACTAAAATCGCTGAATGAAATAAAAAGTGTCATACCGGCTTAGTTGTAAGTCAAAACAGGCGTTGTCTACGAGTACTCCAAGTCTGGCAAAACTTTCATTTTATTTTAATTTTATTATTTTGAATTTTTATTTTCAAATATTTTTTTTACATTTCAAACTACATGTAAAAATGTCAAGAATAAATATTCACTTTTTTTAAAAAAAAATTATCTTATTTTTTTTTTTTTGGCACCAAACCTGCAGCATCCTTTTGCACTACAGCAACTGACGACGTTGGTACACATCTGTTTCATGTCGGAATTTCTTTTTTTTTTCGGAAGGGAAATTGCAATTTTCTCACTATTGTTTGGGCGTGTGCATCGCTATGCACGTGTGTATATATGTTTGTGTGTGTTTACTAGTCTGCAAATGTTCACCGCAAACGCAGCATACAAACAACAATAGCAATAACAACAACTGAAACTACAAACATTGGCAAGCAACATAGCACATTTTTCTTCGTGCCAGCGCCACACTTAGCGCGGCATTTTGAATACTAAAAGATTTTTGAAAAATATTCTATGAAATTGAAAGGGAAAGGGCAGGCAAGGTCTGTCTAAGACATTACTACCATTGTTGGTGTTGCTGTTGCATGACATGTTAGACATGTAAATAATGTCCTTTTGAATTTTTATTGTTTTTCACTCAAGCACGTGTAGAATTTTCAATAGGTTTCGTGGGATATGTGGCGTTACATTTTGTTAAAAACAAAATTTTAAAAAATTAATAGAAGAATCTTATTGACGGCATAGGTAAACGCTTAAAAATACGAAACTGAAAAATTATAAATAAGTCTTTGAATCCTATCAAAAGAAAGAAAGAATTGAAATTAAATATTCATATTTTTAATTCTCATTCTTTATTTTGCATTAAAAATCACAAGTTAGCAACACCCACACTTGACCACAAACAGCAGTGCATGTACGTACGTACGTCATGTTTGCTTAGCCTGGCATTATATCCAGTGACATTTCCACTTGACTTCGTTTAACAATTGAAGCTCATGTCATGTTTAATTAGTCTAGCGCAAGGATCTGCTTCACTCGCACTGACATTGGCATTGGCTTACCATGTTACCATTTTGCCATGTTATGTACTGTTGCTGTACAGTGGCGTATCGTATGTTGGTCGCTTGGTCGCTAGTTGTTGTTGTTGTGTCATACATTATTGCCCATGTTTGGCTTGTGTACCACTGATCCTGTTACTGTTGGAGTGATGTACGTTCAATGTTTGTTTGTTTGTTTGCATGGTTTACTTGGCACCCTAATTTAATATCAATTCAATTTAACACAACTCACATCAATTGTTTGTTGGTCGGTCGGTCGGTCAACATGGTTTTGAATGCGTGAAAACATATGTTTTCAGCGATTTTAGGGTTGTCGTTGTCTTAAACACTTTTAAGTTTTCATTATGCTAATTAGGTTTTATTAGCGAAAGAAGGTCTTAAATTTCAAATTAAAAATACTGTCGTGGGTTGTAATGAAATTGTAAAATTTCTTTGATTAAATTTTTTTAACTTTAAAATCGACTGCAAAAATTTGTATAAATTTTTGCATTTGAGTTTAGGAAAGTAGGTGTGGCACCACTTATGTTAATTAAAAGCTAATCATTTCATATCTCTATGTGGCTTATATGCTTTTGCTGGTTTGAGAGCTGCCACGCCCACTTCTTGCAAGATATTGCTCAGTTTTTGTTCGCCGATTTTGTCGCCGAAAATCTCTATCTAATGAATTTATTTCCCGTGATTGACATTGAAAATATTCTATATAAATTCTGCTTTAGTTCGTCATCGTTTGTCTGCTGTAACTTGCGATAAGCATAACCATAATTTGAACAAAATCGTCCGGAAACTATTTTTCAAACAAAAAGTGCAGTAAAATATAACCCTTAAAATTAAAATACAAAATAAAATCAAAAAAAAAAAAATTTTAGCATTCACATGTCCTCAGTAAAATAAAAACTGTAATTATTTGTCAACAACATTTTGTTAATAACAGTGCAAAAAAAAGCCGCATTACATAAAACTAAAATATAAAACCAACGCGTTGACTAGTTGACAAAAAATATTATGAATGAATGACACATCATCGGGCGACCAGTGGCTACTCCTGTCGCTCAAGCCGCAATGCTTCGTGTTGTGGTCAAAATTTAGTCACTCATATGAGCAATATTTAATTTAATATTTGTGCATAAAGTGTACAAAATAGCAACAACAACATAAATTATAAAATATTAACCCTTTCTGATATTGTGATTATTTTACACATCACTGCACTGCACTCACAGAGGTTGTTGGCTGTTGACTGCTGCCATGCTTGTAGTTGTTAACTGTTTGACTCATGTGCTGCGTGGTATTTTGCCAAAAAAAATTCTTAATTCAATTTGCACTTTAGCACGGCTTTAGTAATTTGTCTCATTTGCTAGCCATATTTAATGAGTTGTCAACACAATTTAAATCAAATTTGAAGTTATTATTTATGAATGAGTTGAAAATTGCGGAAATTTTAGTTAGTAGTTAGTTACGAATGTGGAGTGAGCGATGAAAACGCAACATTTCTTTAGCAAAAGTTAAAAATTTAATTGGTAGTTGGATATGTATTTTTTATGATGATGCTACAAAAACAAAGCCTTTGCGTCGGCAAGCTATCCAGTAATTTTGTTTTTTTTCATAAATGGGGCTTATTCGTCAGCTCGCTATAGATGTGGCAATAAATTTTTAACTTACATCCGTTTACCACCAGACATTTTAAAAAATAGTTTTTTACAGAAATAGTTTGTTGGCATTTCGGTTCACCTTATTCTCAATTTTGTCCCTTAAAGACTTTTTTTATCCTGCAATAGTTGCCTTTACACTCTGGGAATGATCAGTGTTCAGTAATTCTTTGTTTCTGAAAGTTTTGCTGATGAAAGGTCATCATCTTTCTCTTGCTCAAATGGCCTATTAAAAAAATCTCCGTATAAAAGATAGCAACTAAAGTTTAAATATACATAAATAAATTTTTATAAAAAAAAACCAAAACATCGAGTAAAAATCCGAAACTTTAAAAAACCGTGATATATACCGACAAAAGCGCAGCCAATTTTTATTTACAGTATAAATGGCATATAAATAGAAAGTAGTCCAAGAGGCGTCTCTAGAAATTGACATGTTTAAAATTAAAGGATGAAATTCTTAAAAGAGATAGTATGATGCTAAATTAGTCCGCAATGATTTACTTTCATAGACTGACCTATCCATATGCAAAATGCAACATATTCAAGAATAAATGACAAAAAAACAAAAAGTTTATTTCCAGCCATCACTCCTCCATCGCTTTTTAACTGTCATAATACAACATCATCGCTTGTTTTTTTTTTACTATAAAGGTTGAAAAAAGTAGCAGTGCAGAATGTAATTTTTTTTAAATACTAGGCGTAGTCACGCCTCTAACAGGAAAATACGCTTCACTTATAAGCTAATGGAACGAATTGGATCAAATTTGATACAAAGATAGATCAAACTCTAAAAAATATATTGTTTTATTGGGCGATGCCGCGCCCCTAGCCAGAAAATATGTTTTTTACAGATAAATTAATGGAACGATTTTGATTAAATTTCGTGCGGAGGTTGGGAGGATTTTGCAACATGCATTGTGTTATGGGGAGCTATGATCGGACTTTTAACTGAATTTCGTTTCCTTTAGGGAAAACAACTCCCTACAAAAAAGTTATGCGATCACCTGAAAAACAATATTTTCACCCATATTTATAAAGTCTTATATATAGTGGAACCTCTTTAAGTCAAACCTCGATAAGTCGAAAACCTCCCAATCTCGAAAAAATTTTATGTTCCCTTCCCTTCAAGCCTCAAAACATCCATTGCTCGAAATCTGACCCCTCTATAAGTCGAAATAATTAATTAGTCCCTACAAGTAAGTTCAGCACATATTTTCCCTCTATAACTTGAAAAAATAAATTTGACCTCTTCATCTCGAATATAGCAATGTTTAATTTTACAACCTTTACAACTCGATTATTTGAAACGAATCATCTCTATAGCTCGAAGAAAAATAAGATACCGACTTTAAGAATGTGCCGAAAATGTACATCATTGTTGCTTAGAAATCAATGTGAAAGCCTACTTATATGTACAATAAACCAATTCTATGAAATTATAGAGGAATTTATGAACACGTTCAAATGAAAATTTGAACTTGAGCGAAGTTACTTTATTGTTGTCGATTGAAAATTAGTTTGAATAAATCTTAGTCTCTACAAGTCGAACATTTTCTGACAAAATTAGCTTAAGTCGAAGTCTTCCATGAGTCGAAAACTTTATAACTCGAATTTTTTGGCGTCTCCCTTCAAGTTCGACTCACAGAGGTGCTGCTGTACCTCGGAAACACAAAAAAAATAAAAGCATCAACGCACACGCAAGTTTCTTTAAGAAAAAGTTTTTCAAAACTTAGCTTTGAATAACAGTAAAACGGGCATTTATATGAAAAATTTTACTATAACAATTTCTGCATAATAATCTTACATTCCAACATTTTATAAAGAAAAATATAGCCAACCAATAAGAAGTGAGAAGTGTCAAAAAATTTGTTGTGCCGGCACCTTTGAAACAATCGAATTTTGAATCCAAACAAATAATTTATCAATATTTCCAAGTTTGCCTTGCTACCAGGCAGCGTTCAAAATATGTTTGCTCTACTGAAGAAAGAATAAGCTTCTGCACTCTTTTCCAACACGCTATGATTATGAATCATTTGATAATAAAATATACTTTTTGTGGCACACCTTAAAGCAACTTAATCTCTATTAAGACTCAGTAAATAAGCTTAAGTGCTTCAGCAATCAAAGCGCAAGAAATGTTGTAAATTTGTGAAAAAAATATATGAAATTAAAGAAAATTTTACATCTGCAGACTTGAATTGCGGTGTATTCACAAAAAAAAAAACAAACGTTGACATATTTGTTTAACACGACTTTTCTTGGCATTCTTTGAAATTCTTTACGTGTCCCCTTTGTTTTATTATTATATTAGATTAAATGCTTTATTTATTATTGTTATTTTGTTGTTGTTCTTGTTCTTGTCACATTTTCCATCAGACAAATAAACGCTTTAAGACAAAGAAAACAACATAAGAGAGGTAGAAAAATAAAATAAAAACAACCAAACAAATACCACAACAAAGTGACAATAGATGGCGCGCTGTATGCAGTTGCCGCTTTAAGCCTCATTTATCTTACTTTTAGCTTTATCCGCTTGTAACTGAAGAAAAACAGAAACATGTTATTTTTTTTTTCCTTTCTTCTTCTGTGTACTTGTTGTGTTGTCGCCTTTCTCCACTTCTGGGGAGTTATCAACTAATCCAAGCGCTGAAATGTATGCTACATATTTTTATACAGTTTCGTTACGCTTTAATGTGTAGCGCAAGGACAACGCTAAAGTCTTAGCGCTCATAATTTAAGACGATTCCAACTGCTACTTCCACTTTACCAAACCAATTGTACGCCCCATTTTTTCTGCTCTGCGGTTAAGGCATATGAACTTTATCTTACCGACTGACGCACACAGATTTACTTTCACATACGCAGACACTTTCACACCCTTTTCATGTTCCTTTGTCCTTTTGTCATTTCACTTACGTCGGTTGCTTTGACAAATAAAGGTTTCTCCTGCTTACGTTGGAAATTGTGCCAATTTGCATTTTTTTGTTGTTTACGTTTTATTTATGCTCTTAAAATTTATGCATTTTCAATTTAATTTTCTAACTTCATTTTGTAAACATATGCGTTCGCTATTTTTATTTCATTTTTATTTTCATTTTTCGCACTGCGTGGGTATATGAAACTCGTTGAGTTCATGAATAAGAAATCAATTTTCATAATGTTGCCAAGCCAAAAAAAAATATTGCATACTTTTTGGTTGTCACTTTGGTTTTCGGTTACAATGGAAATTTAACAGTCATTTTTATGTTTTTGTCAATATGTTGGGGAGTGATTTTTTCCCCCAAGATATAAAAATAAATTTTATGGCATTAGAAGTTGAATAAATTTTTATAAATTCTCCATTTTTTAATAATAAAAATTCGATTTAATTTAAGAAATATTCCTTCAAACCTGAACCTCTTGAACAGCATTTAATTTATATTTCCCATTTAATTCTGCAAAAGTAAATTTTAACCTTCTACAATTAAAAAACTTAAAAACTTATTTAATGCGGTAACGTTGTCATAAGCACCAAATGTACTAAGCAACAAGAGGAAGAAAGCAACTCTAAACTTTTGCACCTCAACTCAAGTTGCCTCAACTTGTTATAACCATCCATTCCCTGTTTAGCTCAGCTTTTGCTCTCTGCGTAAGAAACTATGCGAAAGTTTTTCAACTTGCAACAGTTACTTAGAAAGTGTAATTAGTAATGCGCGAACACGCCTTCAAATATAAAGAATCCAAGAGGGCGGAAAAACTTATATTTACAATTTAACAAAAGTAACCCTCAACAGCCGCATGGGAAAGAAAGCAAAAACGACAAACTGCCGCAAAATCACTAAACTTCAATGCAACTTCAACGTAAAGTACTTGTTGTATTTTTTTTATTTGCTCTTTTCTGGAGCAATCGAAAAACTAAGTTTCTGGTAACTTCCCCACAAGTGTTCAGCACCGAATTGCGAGATTTTCATATGAACTTCAAAATTTACAGATAGAGAATTATCTTCTTAATATAAAAAATTTAAAATTTAAGGACATTCAATCAGAACTCTTTCATCGTTGCTTGAGCACCCATTTGATGCTTCGCACTTTTTATGAAAAAAATGTTTTTCTTTTATTTCCTTACTTTTATACAAATTTTTAAAAAAATTTTTTCCACTTTTTTAAATTCTTTCTGTGTACAATTTTAGGTTTACTAACTAAGGCCGAATACGATATGCCGCCACAGCGGCAGCTTAAGTTACTTAAAAGTTTTCACTCAAGTTTCGCTGTTACAACTGTGGAATTGAACTTTTGTGCCGCAACGCTAAACAAGGAAACAGCCAACCTGCCGGCGACAACAAGTAGTAAGAGCGTGGGTATCACAAATAGAAGTTTCCCAACTTGGTGTTTCAACGAGTCCTTGTACTTTTTTTACATCATACGATTCAAACCCCAGCTTGTGGCCACGAGTTGCAATGAAGCATAGTGCATTGCGGCGCATTTGCTTGATAGTAAAATTTTGCTGCAATCATGATACCTCCGTGGACGTTGATTGAGAATTCATGTTGAAGATTTCGTTTATGAATAATTTATGATTATTTGTTACAAAAAACTTCAATGGCAACTAATTTTTTGGGTTTTTTTTGCAGCCCTAAATATACGATATACGCAGCTTTGTTTGAATACCTTTATTATGAACTTGAACTATTTGCATTGAAGTTTATAGGTAAGTACCATTAGTAATGTCAATGCAATACTATTGTTGAAATACTATTAATGGTTTTAATTGAAACGTTTTAAGACTACTGCGTCTAAGAAATTTAGTCTGAGATAAAAGTTAAGCTTTTCTTTAAATATATTTTTCAGTTATTTAATTTTTATTCATTTAATATCACACATTTCCAATTTGACGCTATGACATGAATTTTTAAAATTTTTAATCATACAAACAAAAGTTCATGCAAACTTCAATTTCATGGCTGCTGTCACATTCAAAACCCATTCTTTGAGCTAGTTGGTCTGCACTTGAACATGAATCTCACAACACGATGGGAGTCGACAGAGTCGCATGCTTTTACTAACAAAGCAAATAATTGCACAGAAAGATGAAGAGAGAAAAATGGTTGGTAGAAAGTGAGAAAGGCACAGGGGTGGACTTATGCTTTTTTTTAGTTGAGGCCCAAAAATGTTTAGCGCCTCTCGGGAAGAAGATGTTTTTCATGCACAAGACTTTTTGAGCAGAAACAAAATTCCACTAGGCATAAAACATAAAGAAAAACTATCGGTCTAGCAAACCAGGGAGCTTAGTCCTTTAATTTACCATCGTTTGCAGAACTTAGATCAGAAATGTCACGATTTTTGGGTAGTTTTAAATGTTCAACATTTCATATATAAAAATTTTTAGAGCTTATGAGAAAATTGTGCCGTGAAATCATTGACACACCCTTTATATATAATAGAAATTTATACTGCACAGATTATTACAATTTTCATTACATTCACCAATTACAAAACTTTCTTTAAAAAAAAAGCGCAAAAAAAAAACTTAATCACTAAAATTTACCGCTGTGCGCCTGGGTCTCTTTGGCATTACCTTTTAATGCGACCCTGAAAATATGAAAAGCAAAAAACAAACGCGACATGAAGTTAAAGCGACAGACAGAAGGATACTCCATGTGACTTCGTGAAATCGTAATAAGATGGAATTTCACTACTGCATGTTGATTCTTTTCCTATTTTTGTTGTTATGTACACTTACATATAAGTAAATATTATTCTTGTTGTTGTCGGTGTGCCTAATGTCATTGTTATTGTCATCCTATGATGACGTAAAACGCGACAACAAATGAAATGAAATATGAGAAAAAAAAACAACGCAAGTCTCTTAACCCTTTTATGGAAGCTATGCTCACAATTTGTAACATTTTCCAGAAAGACTTGGCTGGGTGAACTATTTCAAAAAGATGTGACTTAGAAAAGGTTTGTATTGGCGAACCATACACAGGATTGCTAAGTAACCGAGATTGCTCAGGCCGCAGCCATGGAGTTCCATTTCAAAGCTGGAGGCCTGGTAGAAATTCAAAAATTTTTGAAATAGCCGGGAATTAAACAATGTTTGTGACATGGACTTCGAAGTTTTGTTGAAAAAGCCAAATAAAAAGTAAAGGTCATTAACTTCTCCAAAAAAAAAATCGACATTTTACCTTATGAGGGGAATAAAAACTTTTTTTTTTGGGAAGCCCGAGCATTGCTAGTTTTCAGCTTACCAACACTGGTGACATACGTATTTTGTAGTTTATTGAATTATCGTTGATATTTTATTTTTTTGAAATATTAGTTTTATTATTTAAATCGATACGGAATTCCCAACTTCTTGAGATTTTTATAAAACCTAAGTCTAATTTTCAGTTGGCAATATCTTCGAAGTCATCGATGATAATTATTTTTTTGGCAAAAATATTATTCAATAATGTTCCAATAATTGTTTTTAATGGGTTAAACGTATACTTTGTCACAACATCCTTAGCGTGTTGATTTCATAATTTAGTAAACAAATTCAAAAAAAAAGGCGCACAACTTTATAGCATACTTAAGTGGAGACAGTCGAGGAAGAAGTCTGCTACTTGTAGTTTATCAAAAAGTAGTAGAAACTATAGTAGTAGTTGTGTCGAAGTATGAAAAGTAACACCAAAAACCAGTTAAGCAGTGTGACATTTCAAAAAAATTGTTTTCCCAACGCTCATACTTGAATTTATTTCAAATGCGAACAAAAAGTTTTAGTAAACATTTAACTCATCCCAATAGGAAATAGAGCTAATGGTGTCAAAGTAAATAAATTAAACATTTTCATTCTCTGAGTAAATTCATTTTTCCTCGCAAGGAATTGAGCATCAAAAAAAATTAGTTTGCAAGGTACGATATATATGAAAATTAAGCGTCGAAAAATATTTTTGGACAGTAAAAAGAGGGTTGGTCTGCAAAAAGTTAATTAAGTGGCAAATAAATTAATTAAATAACAAGAGTTTTGAGTTTGGGTTCGCAACAAGTTTATGCAAAAAAGAAAATATATCAAGCTTAGCAAGTCTGACTCATCGACCCAAGGGTCACTGATGATTTGCGCAAAAAAAAATTTCCTAAGGAATTTTAAAGTCTTTTACTTATTGTCATAATCAAAGATTGAACTTAAGATTTCAAAATTTTTAAATCATTAAAATGTTATTTTTTATGTTTTAGAAAAAGGAACTAAATTTCCTAATGGGCTTTATATTTGTAGAATATGTTAGTAAAGGATATTTCTTATGGTTTTTGCTAACATTTCAACTCTACGTTACATTTTTTATGAACTCGTCGCTTCTTCAGCAGCTTTTTCATTTTAGGTGATTATGACTTTTTGTGGTTGTGACAATTTTTCTCATACGAAATCTAATTTTGTTATTGCTGACGCTACTGTGCAGGATATGGTGAAAGGATATTATTTATTCTGTTGCATAAATTTCATTTCATATGTTGCTACTCCCCCCGCACATGTGTACATAGCACTGCAGTGCGAATTAGACGCAGCAGCAGTCTGCAGTTCTTTTTAATTAAGTTATTCTTAGCCACTATGTGTATGTAAGGATAAAGAAAGAAAGGATAAACTTCAACTTATTATATAAAAGATTTAGTTTTCTTCTAAGGTTTAATGGTATTTTAAATAATTTTTTTCTAGCTAAACATTTTTGGCTTTAAATAGCTTTTGAACATTTTTAATTTTCTAAATTTCTAAAAACATTTTTATTTACTGAATTCATTTAAAACAAAAATTCTTTCGAATTTAAATGATGCTCCCTCACTTCATTTTTTATGGTTGACAAAGTGTTAAACTTTCAAGCGATTGCCATCAAAAGTTGCAAAATATAAAAAGTGTACCCTGAATACCGTAAAAGAATATTTAACTTGAAGGAAAACATTTTCGCGTGGTACAAAATTATAATTTTAAAATCACAAAAACTCACAGTCGTAGGTACGAAATACAAAAATAATCACAAAAACTTTTCAAAAGTGTCATTTATTGCTAAGTGAAATGGTTACGGACACTAACGACGAATGAAAAGTTGGAAAATGGAGTGAAAATGCGGGAATGGCAGAGGAGAAACCGCTTTGAACGCATAAAACACTTAAAATAGCTATGTTAAATACACGGAGCGATATTTGTTGACATCAATTCAATTGGTATGGATTTGTAAAACTTTGAAAAATAAAAATTAAGCTATGTTCGCTATGCTGATAGTTTTATTTGACGAAAAAAGTTTTTCTATAGGCTTCCGCAAAAAAATCATATCTTGCTGAATTAAAAACAACGACGTGGTATTCAACCAATTTTATACAGACAAAAGCCTGAAAAAAGCGGTAGTTGTTAAAAAGCAGAGCGCAGTTAGAAAAAAGTATGATCGCTGACATGTCAACGATATTGACTTTAAGCGCTCAAGCAGTTGTGTTCGAAGGCTTCTAGAAAGCTTGGTGGTGCAAATTTTTTAATCCCGACTTAGTCTTCCATTAGCCAGATCAGCATTGATGCAGTTTGAAAGCAAAGCCTACTATGCCTATAGATGAATATTCACAAACTTTTAAACATCTGTGCTTCCTAAATAAACAGTATTTCTGCTCTTCCACCATATTAGATTAAACGTGGCTCTAACTGATGTCTTCTCATGAGGCATTGGTCAGTTCTGACTGCAGCAACAAAAATATTTTCTTAAGTGTATTATGCTCATTGCGCGCTGAGCAAAAAAAGCATTCTGTAAGATTTGAAAAACACTAACAATCGGCAGCGAAAGCATTAAAACAAAACAAATACAACAACAAGAAGAACAACGATGTTAACAACAACAGCCAAACATTTGAAATGGTTTTTTTATGTAACAAAATTACAGCAACTTATCACCGCCAAGGATCAAGGACAAAATGTAAAACAACGCATAGCATTGATTTGAATTTAAATTTGAGTTTCAGCCTGATTTTTGGTCAACGCATTGGAAAAAATCTTTTCTCGTTTTTTCCCCTATTTAGTGTCAATGTCAAAATCCTGCTGCTTATGTACTTACGAACACAAAACACTCAACACTCTGGCCGCATAAGCAGCAAAAAAACAAAAAAAAAACTTAATTTTCTCGCATTACCAGGCAATAAAAACGAAATTTAACAAAATCCTTAAAACAATTTACATTTATTTTTCGTGAACGGGATAAAACCACGAATCCTGTGTGTGTTTGTGCTGACGAAGAAAAACCATAGTATTCTTAGCTTTCACAAAAGGACACCGATATAAAAAAGGACTTTGCATAGAAAACAATATTGCCACAAATATTACGATAAACAACAAGAGATGAAAAAGAGCAAGGACATAAAAGGACATACCACAAAAAAAGCAAGCAAGTGAAACAAAAAAACTGTCAAGCAGCAGTTATTTCACTTTCAAATTTTATCCACTTTAGTTTCTAGACGAAATTTCGATGTACATACTCATACTCGCGTATTTGTTACTTAAGTTGTTGTTGTTATTGTAAAGGACAATTCTCATAGACAAAATAAATTGAAGCTGTTATCTGTGCTTTTTCTTCCGTCTCCCTACTATTGAACATAAGTTTTGCTACTTACATACATTTCCTTCTTTACTACATTTAGATTTTGTTTGTTTTTAGCATTTGTTGATACGTTGCTGCATACTTATAGGGTTATTGACTTGCTAAGCAGCAAATGCGCATTATGCTCCCCTACTGCTTAAGCTGATTGTTGTTACTGACGTTGATGATGAGGACGATGTTGTTGCTAGCGATGATGTTTGTGGTAACAAAAATCAAAGCGCACATTATGAACGGTATTTGTTACAGATTAGAGGGATTTGATTCTTCATTGTCTTTATTATTTGCATTAAGGTAGGGGATATAAGACTGAGATTTGTATTGAAGACATCTTAGCTTTATTAAAATGCCAAGAAAATGCATGATTCTTTTATAACTTGCTTAGCATTTAATCAGTTAATATTTGCTGCTTTTAATGCTACGCAAAGACGTGAATGTAGGCAAAGTTTCATATAATTCTTCGTCGTGATTTATTATATGTCGGCTAAAATTTGTTCACCTCTTGCAAAAAATCAAATTTTAAGTTATCTTCTAAAGAAAATTGCAATCCACAAAATTTTTATTTAAGCCCTCAGCATAGTAAAACAAATTGAAATTTCAAATTTTTTATACGCAAATTTTCACAACTGATGCCACATGGTGTCAAATACCTATGGCGGCACTATTAATCACAAAAATGTCTAAAATTCGACTTTCAACATAAACCATTTTTAGCAAGGTAGCTTCCATAAATGTTTTTTTAATGATTTCAGCTATAACTTAAAACTACTTTGGATACAACAAAAACAAACAAACTCTCGACTGCTCGTTCAAATATCTCTTAAATCTTATATGCGAAATATCATCACACGTCCTTTTGTCAGCTCGTTTATTACTGCAATCAATGCCGGTAACCACAATGTTGAGAATGGTAGCATTAAAAGCTTTCGCTTTATGCCTTGCAATGCGTTTTAATAATTTTTTTTTTCTGTCGCATTCATTGCCATATACCATAGTTATCCTTTGTCCTGCTCTTTTTGTTTGGTAATATCCTGTGTGCAAATTTCCATACATGAATCAAATTTTCCACGTGCTTAATGGCAATTCTGCAGTTGGTCGTTGTCTCTACTTGGTGGTGGTACTACAACTACTTTGCCGTCTTGGTGACAAATATTTATTGCACACATTGGATACATAAATTGGTGATTCCGTGGTAAATCGCTGTGAATGCACTGGAAACATAAAAACGGATTTGGTTATTCCAAATGAGGCTTTTTAAGACTTTAGAATTCAGTACTGTTTAGATTCATCAGGGTCCTTTTTAAGCAACGTTAAGGCTCTTAAGTTCTAATTCAGCTAAAAATTCAACAATGTTGAAACTTATGCAAAATGTTAAACTAAATTTTTATAGCATACTTTTTGCCATTCCCGAAATCTATTTACTTTATTGAATAATTTTTCTGGGTGTGTACATTATATCCTGTGCAACTTTGTGTTAATGTATTGAGCGGAGACATGTGTGAAATTAATGCAAAATAAAATATATGCAAATGTGTTGAAATTTATGGATGCAATATATGTACAAGGACTCTTTTTGTCCGCAACTGCCAATAATAAAAAGTCAACTTTTGTAAGTCCAAAGAAAAAGCACAAGCACTGACGTAAAGATCGAAAAGGAATAATAAAAAGCCAATGGAGAGTGCAGCACTGCTGTTAAAATTTAAGTTTTTATTTAATTAAGGACTTAGGTTTTACATAAAAAAAATGCTGCTAAGTCCCTAAAAGAAATGTGAATTATTTACTTTATTTGTATTAAAATTTAATAATAAAGCTTAATATGTGAATAATTTGGAAAAATCACGTTCTTAACTAACGCTCATTCGCCCAACACGCTAAAATAGAGCAAACAACAACAAAAAATCGCCGTTTTGCATAAAAACCAAAAATCAAATACGTGTTATCCTGTTTCATTATCCTATATGCACCGTTTTGTTGTGTCTTTATCTTGTTTTTAAGTTGTTTTATTTGTGTTTTCTTTTAGAATACGTGTATGTGTTTGTGCGTTTCTTTTTGCTGTTTAACGGATGTTTTCTTAATTAGCATTAATTGTTGTGTTCAATGTGTGAGTACGTGCTCATGTTTACCCATTTGGAAATTTTGTTATTGGTGCTCAGGTTTTAGAAAAATAAGCTTCATAAATTATTAATTTTTAGACATAAATATAACTCGCAAAACAAAAGTATTTTCACAAAAATGCACATAAGCCTTTATAGAATTCAATTTAATTTTTAAAAATTTGTTTAAAAGAATCAATAAATTTCTTAAGACTTTTACAAAAAATAATAGTTCAGGAGATAGCTACATAGAACATGTAGCATTTGCGCACTTTTTAACGTGTCTTTCTAGTAATTTCTTAATTGTTTACTAGGCTTGAACACTTGCAGGCTACAGCTTCGGATCTGAAGCTCCATCAGCACGACTTTCATAGGTTTTTTTTTTCTAAATCGATGAAGTTTTTATTTTTGTCATCAATTTGAGTATACAATATTTTGCAAGTTTCACAAATTTTTTTATTTCAAACGATCGAGCACATAGACAATCTTTTAAGTTGAAAATAATATATGCACTTGGATCCATAAACTACCCGCAATGTTCAATAGGTGAGCCAAAAACAATATTATCAAAAAATGTCTCTTTTATCCTGTCATATTCAGTTGATAAACAAAAACTTTGTCAGTTTTAACATGACAGAAGAACTGTTGGAGCCCCACTCAATCCGCCATGTATTCATTTGATGACCAAAGAAAATACCGGTCATCAGCTTACCATAACCAACGCTCTCTTGGAGGTGCCTTTGGTCCTACCATGTTCAATGTAATGAGCAAAATATAAAAGTAGTCTGGTTTTAAATCACAATATCCTTTTGAGGCATTGTTTAATCCAGCTAGATGCTGTGTGATGTGTTTTGCACAAACAAAATTATTAGGAGTGTTATCTCAGTCAACAATTAAGTACCCTGAACCACCTTTACGGTAAAAGTGCGTATAAAAGCCTTACATTTACAAAGTGTATAACGTGCTAAAGCAAAAATGTTTGCTGTGCTGTATGTAAAAGCACTTTTTCTTTTACATAATGCCAAAATTTATTCAATAATTGCCAGTATTTTAATTAATTCACGAATACATAGTCTTAAAGTTTTGCTTATATAAAAAATTTTTCCATATTTACATATCGAAAACTTCAATCTCAAGTAGCCCAAGACATCTGAAACTCATCCTTTGTTTTATTTGTTTTCACTTAATGCTAACTAATTTTAAGCTCAACCAACGAAGATGGAATAGTTAAATATTACCTACAGGGTACGTATGCTTTAAGGCACCAACATTAAACACCATACAACGATGGAAACCAACAGATTTCGCCTAGAAAACGAAAGATACAGAAACGTGAAATTTGTGTTGAATGAGTTATCAGACGAATGATGCCCTCTACACAAGAAGACAAAAGCAGTCAACCTATGGAGAAAAAGCGAAAGCAAAAAAGCGCTGATTACGCAGCTAGCTACCTTTGTGTTAAATGGAATACACGTATTAACAGCACAAACAACAACAACTGCAACAATAACAAAAAATACAAAGTAGAGCCGCAATACAAAAAAAAAAGGCGGAAAGCGAACAAATGACAAAATGATACAAAAAGCACAAGTAAAAAAAAAATAAAAGTTAAATGGAAAAATTCGCTGTTATCTTCTTAAAGTCCTTTATGGTCCTTGATAATGATATACTTTTTGCCATCGCTTCACAACTCCTACGTACGTCCCTACCTGACTGTAACTTGTTTCGTTACTTTGCTTTGTACGAGTACGTTTGCTGGCGGCATAGAACATGTCAGTCAAAGTAACACAACGTAACGTTATATCACGTAAGTTACATGTACAACAACAACGTAACACAAAGGCAGCGCCGCACCAACTTTCGCTTAGTCTGGCAATTTTCTGATTGTAGCAATCAACAGACAAAATCAGCAGTAACTTTTGCGCTCTATAACACCCAGTAGACACCGAATGCATCAAAATAACTTCATTAAGCAAAAATGGAAGTACCAACAATAAATTAAGATGTTTGGCACAAAAATGATCTTTTGAAGTGGAATTTTTGGCAAGTAAATTGCAAATATGTAACGCTATTCAAATTGAAACAGTTGATTGAGAATTTAATTTTAGACCAAAGCTGCCATCAAATGATGCCAACTTGTTGCTAGTATAACCAGAGCTCATTCATAGTACAACAACTTTTGTTCAGACATGATTCTCATAAGTTTCACATAGTAGGCTCGGGAGGTACATATCATACTCTGATCTGTAGTACCTGCCATATATAGCTTGAAACGTTTTTTTTTTTTTTGTGGACAACATTTTCAGCGATCTCATCATTTCCACGCAATGACATTTCCTACTTGGGTCAGGCTTTTTCGTTTAGTTAATATGTGTAAACTTTAATGACTATTACAACGTAATACAAGACAAGGTACATGCAGCGGTTGAATTCAACTAACGGAGTTACATTGAATGCGCGCTACCGTTTTCAAACAAAAATGTACGCTACATGGTTACGTTTACGTTTCCGTTTTCAATATGCCACAGTATCCGACAAAAGATGCGCAACGCTATCGCAGTTGTTGTTGCTGCGGCTACGGCTACGGCTTCGGCTGCTGGTGCTATCGTTTTTGCTTTAAGTTGTTGTTATTGTAATTTTCCCCGTTTGTAATTAACTCGTAATCTTTAACTTGTTTAACATGCTACTACTACTCTTTCTTCTTCTTCGTTATCATCATCGTTTGTGTAACGAACGCTTTTATGTTGCGTACATTAGAAGCTTAAATTTTAAATTGAGTTGCGAACAAGCTGTCTATTCAGATAACTGGAAAAAAGATGGGGAGATTAAAAGATTTCATACCGGAAATTTATATCAAATGAAATCAGTTTAAATGGTGTAAACTTAATATAATTTTCATTCATGGGCAGATATTCCGTCAAATTGCAAATTACCGCCTGTTGTTCAATTAAAAAGTTCAGTGAAAGAGGTGTAAAAATTGTTGTTTGCCATCTCTTGTGAATGCTAGTAAATTTGCTCAATAGAATGTAGCATTTTTCTAAAAAAAATAACACCCAAAATGATTCCACCCATTAGGTTTTGCGTGGAACTTCCATTTCATTTTGTCATGATTTTTCATATTCAGATCGGTCTTATTTTTTTAGCAGTTCATAACAGATATGTCAAAATTTAAGAAAATTTTTCCTTTTGAAAGTAATCCTTGAACAAAATATCATCTGTAGCTCTTGAAAAATTTTCCATTTTGGTTTTTCACTCAGGGTATATTGATATGTATATTTGTATTACATGAAAATAGGTGACGGATGTTTATATGTAAATGTAGTACTTTCCGAGTAATATGTAAGTTATTTTAATGCATATGTCAAAAAATGTACAGACGGCAAATGTTATGTTTCGAGAGATAATACCCTATTTTTAATCATTGTTCGCAAGAACATCCAAAACACTTGATATATTAGAGGAATTCTGAAACTAGATTTGGATTTTGGGTTCGAAAATGCATCTGAATTAATTCCTACAATTTCCAATTCTAACCTATAATGTTAACCGGAATATAAGCTGAAGTACATTATCTATTATCTATAATGTTTATATAAAATTGCTTACATGGAAATGGTTTGTAACGCTTTGACGCAAAATATACTGCGCCAATCTTTATAACTTCTGATTAAAAAATATATATTTGTGCCAAGAAAGGTTATTGCATACTTAGTTTTTTTGTTTTTAGATATAAATTTTTTTTTTTTGTAGGATTAAGTTTTTGCAAAGCCTGACACGAAAATTGTCGTTTGATTTTTCAAAGAACAAACTCTCTTTCAATTGTTTTTGTTTTGTTACTTTTGAAGAGAGAAGTTAGAATGAGATGTTAAGAGAATAATTTTATTATGAAAAAAGAACCAAACATGTGAAGCCTCGCGTAGCACTATTTTATATACGTTTTTATACACAGAACGCTCTAAGAACAATAAATTGTAACTTGTTGAGGTAAAATCCAATCGCTACATGCTAGGGCAATCGCAAACGCGTTCCGAATGACTTTGTTTGGAACATTGTAATGCATCTAAAATATATTTCACACTAGGCACTAATTTTGTTTAAGCCTACTGAAAAAAAATATTTATCTGGTAGTTCTTTTTTTTCAATAATGACCATTAAGTCTTAGACTCAATTTTTGAAAAGTTGCCCTTTAGGCTTTTCTTCATATGTCTCGATATATGGACTCAGTTAAAACTGAACTGTTTTTTGAAAATATGGTAACTTGAAGTACTCAATTAATATTCTTCTAGATAAGTAGTAAGAGGCGCGCCGTTAATATGTGCAATGTGGTGCTTAGCGCCAAGGCTCGTGGGTGAAACATCAATAAAGTGTGAAAATTTATTTTTACCTTTTTTTTATTATTAACGCAACTAGAGTGAGCGGAACAGAGCACCATACATCATTATGCACAGCAGTGCTTGATGAGCTTTAAACTGTATTCGTTGAACTTAGCTCTTGGTTGCATTAAGACCTTCTCTATGAGATCTTTATTACAGGATACCTTTCTGACAAACATATTTCAACTTTCCCGGCTAAAACTGTGCATCTCCGGGCCCTAAAACAGTTTTAGAAACATAGAAGAATTTTCGCAATAAGCCACTTTTTTTACAACCATTTGAAATTTTAATTTTTCCCTACATGAAAACTTCATCGCATTGTTTGTCTAATCAATTGAAATAAAAGCAGTATAATCGAATAGGGGTCGTATTGAGCGATTGCAATAAAACCTCAACAAAACGGGCAACGATTTTCGTGCGTTTGTAGTTAACAGTGTAGGACATACGCACTCAGTTTAATGCCATAGACCACATAATCAATTGCCACAAACTAGGATTCAGTGCAATTTGTAAAATGTAACCATTTTCATGTTTTAGGTTTGTTGTTCAAATTGTTGTTGTTGTCATTCTGATTGTCGATGTTGTCGCTCTAACATATATAGTGCTCCTAAATGTAGGCAATAGCTTAAAAGTGTTTGAAAGCATAGGCACTATTTTAAATTTTACTACTATAATAAAATTCACGGGTGTAGCCATGAAAAGTTACTTGCAAAATTAAGCCTAACTGTAGGAATATGTGAAATGTACTTAGATGTTTCCACGGAATTTATTTATAAGAGAAAATTGAGATGTTTAAATAGTGTAGTTATTGTTTGCCATAATTTGAGAGATATTTTTGATATTTCTTTCAGACAAATTTTTCTACTCTGAAAATTTACATGTGCCCATACTATTAAACTTTACGAAACACCATATGAACTTATTCGCTGTTGTAGTTAAAACTTTCATTTTACTTAGAAGCCTTGTACAAAATCAAGTTGAAGGTATAAAATTTGTAAACGAATTGCGCTGATTTGGATATCTCAAACTAAACGTTTCAACCATCAGGCTAGTACCGATTGCAAATACAAGCGAGTACCATTATATATGGCAATAGACAAAAACCTCAATTTTGGTCATGACACATGTGGTAACACAGAATGATAGCTGCTTGTACAAAAGCGAAGAAAATACGTACAAAAGCAGACTAAACTCAACTGAAACCGAACTGAAATGAATTGAAATGTTGAAGTTTAGTTGCTGGCCACAAAACTATTTGCATAAGCATATTCGAGAACTTTGCACTACAGCTGGGCCATAAATACAAGTCGAGTATTTGCTGTGCAAAGATAAACAGAAGAATGACTGATTGATGTGGGGAGTAAATCGGAGAAGCGTCAGTTTAAAGTTTAACGAGAGCCAAATTAAAAAATCGTTCAATGTTTCTCAACTGAAATAACTTCTGTTGAATAGCTTTCAAGGACAATTGTGAAAAAGTTTTGATATTTTAAAAAATATCCAAGTGTTGATATGTTGTATATGTGTACATTTAAAAGGTGAAAAATGTTGAAAATTTAATTAATGCTGTTAACGAAAAATGTTGAAAACATCAAAAAATATTGATAAATCCGAAAATGGTACAAAAATTTTTAAAAAATATTTGCAAAATCGAAAATTTTGATTAATACTGAGGAATTATTTTAAAAAAATCAAAAGATATTGAAAAAATATGAATCTTAAACATAAAAAATTGTCTTTCAAAACCGTCAAAGTGTTCATATGTCATATAAAAGTTTAGAAAAATTTTAAAAACTAAAACAAACTTCTGAATCTTAACATGCTTACACGTTTGTACCCTACTCATCTCATTCTACCAACATCATTACCAACGTCACCTAACTCAACTCACCGACGCAAACACTTTTGATACAAAGTATGTGCTCTGTTTGTGCTCCTTAATATTTATATCAAATGTTTTAACACAAGCATAATTCTAACTGATTAAACAAACCACCAGCAAACAGCTGTTTGTGTGTACATTTATGTATGTATGGAAATCTTACATATACTCGCATATTATGACATGTATATTTTAACGCTTGCAAGCATTAGTGTCTGCTAAATTATTTGTCTAGGTTTTTGGGATCATCAACATCGTCCGACATCATCATTATCAGCTGTTAAGTGGCGTACTGGTTGACTGCCTGCTTGTTTCAATCGTTACATCGCTGGCTGGCGCGTTGTATTAACGCACATCTAAATGTCAACAGTAACAATTTCAAAGGATTAAAATGTCATTTGTTAACAACTGCGTGTGTGTATGTGTGCGCCTGTTAATGTGTGTATATTGGTTAAAGCTTAAATAGGCATTTTAGATTCTTTATTGTTACCCACAAATTATGTCGCTATCAACTTTAATGCTTGTAATTAAGGCAAAGGGTAAAGCGTGTGACTCTGAAAATTGATCATGAGTAAACATTGCGACTAAGTAGGTAGGTAGGAGTGATGAAGAATCTTTTAGCTTACATCAAATAAAATGAGCAAAATAAATAAAAAAAATCTAAATATCAGAAGATATTTTTAAAAGAATTGCATAATTCATAAGAACGAAAAGCTTAAATATTATAAATATCCATTGAAATTGACAAAAATTATCAAAAATGTTAAGAGTTTAAATTTTTATTGATAAGTGAGATCAGAAGTGTAACTTTTTCTTTTGGTAAACATCGAGTTGTATTTACAAACATTTTTTTATTCATTGCTTTCGGCGTTTTAGTTTCTGTTGTGAAATTTATTTGGAGTTCCAATCTACAGTAGACTCACAATAACAGTCAAATACGCAGATATACTATTTTGCAATTCAATAATCTAAGTATTTAGTATACTATTTTATATAATTTGTTGATATTATTAATATTTTTAAGTGTTATAAAAATCTAGTTTATAAACAAATAAGAATATAATCGGTTTTCGGCAACTTCTGTAACTATTTACTTATTTTTCCTTTCTAAACACCATACCAAATTGTTATAAAAACTACCAAAGCCATCATGTAACACAACTTTTCTCAATCATAAAGATCAAAGATTGGCTGGCGAATATGTTTTCGAGTCTATAAAAACATCTTATGGAAACATCTCGGTGGAAACTAAACTTAAGCTTGGTGTTATAAAAATTTAATGTCAGCTAGAGCGTTTCGCATTCCTAGTGTTAGCCTTGACTTACTGCTGTAAATTTAATGTCTCCATAAATCCTAATGTTCAATAGGTTCACAGTGGAAGTCATCTCTATATCTATAATCTTCAGTTTCGTTGAGGAGTGCTAAAAGATTTGAGTGGCTGCTTTTTTAATTTCATAACGAAATACATATTGGTGAAGTTTTCGGCTAAGGGCAGAAAGTATGTTTTTTGAAAATATGTACCTGTATATATGAAACTCAAATTATTAATTGGTGTGAAGCAAGAAAGCTGAGAGGAACAGTGGAAATCTCGACAGAAGCACATATATATATCATATTACTGGGGTCCATTTAAAAAAGATATCATGGACTTACTGTACCTTAAATTTTATAGTTTTTTTTTTTCGTTGTTTCTGTTAGCTTACTATTTTTATTTTTAGCTTTGTTAGTGTTACTGCATATTTTTTATCAACATCGTTGACACATAACTAAATTAATTGAATACATAAATGTCAGTAGAAACAAATTTCCATTTCGTTGGACGTGATAAATGATGTCTGGTTTTTAGCACTACAGAGCAGATTTTTATTTTGTCCTTTGCACTGCTGCTGGATGTTGTTGTCAAACACAGGATTTACAGCAGTTGTTGTATTAAGGCCTCATAAAGAGGTGTTAATGCAGAGATTAATGCTATCAAAGCCTACCAATTAAATTCAGTTTATTGATGAAGTTGATTTTTTGTAGAGAATATTAATATTAAAAAGTGCTCGAATTATTGTTTGCAACAGTTTGCATAAGTTTGAAAAAAAAAAGTAAACATTTGTAACAGACTTGCCTTAAATTTCTTTGACACTTGGCATCAAAAGTAATCAACCAAATTTACCAAGTTTCGCTTTAATTTAACTATAGCTAATGATTGCGTATACACAGCACGTTCTCCTAAGGCACAAATGACGAAGCAAAGCAGCAGTAACAACGGTCGATAATGCAGATTACTATAAACTGTAATTTCGATGCTATGCTACGCTAATACTAACAATAAACAACAAAAACAACAACAGCAATAAGGCTATCAAAGGCAGCTAGAATGGCAACAACAACAGTTACGACCACAGTAGTGCGAGCTGTCAACACTTTTTACACAAAGGTATTAGAAACACACAAACGCACGTGCAGCGTCACACATCTACATGCGTAAGAAATTAAATATAAACACCAGGACATGCAATGGCAGGACTACATTGGAGCTGAGAAAAGACACAACATGGGAAACTGCATTACCAATCGCTTTAAATGCCGTGCAAAAATACGAAAATATTGAAATTTCATAAATACGTGCATGTATTTTAAATATCACACGTACACTTGTATACATATGCACTAGCAAACCCAGTAGACAGCTGTGCAAACTGTCTACTTTCTTTCTTTCACTCTAAGAACCGAGTATAAAAGACCAAAGCAATCCGCGCGTACGGAATGGCTGCTCAATTTGAAAGGAATTGAGAATGGCTTCTAATATAGCTACTTAGGCTTTTGTCTACTGGGTTGTAGAAAAACATACAACGGTATTTAAATGCAAACAACATTGCATAAGCATGGAAAATTGCTTATGAACCTAATAACTACAAAAGGCAGCAACAAGAAACAACTGACACAACAACAACAGTAGCCATGGATATATCAAACATGCATATACATATGGGGGGATATTCTATAAACAGCTGAAACTTAATGTATATTGATAACACGGAAAAAATTTATGTTGCTTATCCGAAGGGTTGCCAAAATAATCTTTTAAAAATATATATACTATCAGACAAGCAAATACTTTAAAAAGCTTTACTGTGGAGTTATTCGATGTAAAGCAACCTAATTGCTACAATTACTTAAAATGGCACTTACCCACGGTAGATTTTCCAACATTGTTATAAGTAGATGCACTAGGCCAGTGGTTCTTAACCTTTTTAGCTACCGGCACCCCTAAAATTTTCAAACAATATTCTCGCACCCCTTATTAGAAATTATTGAGTTATATAAATTAAAAAACAAACATTATGCAAAACATATTTTTTATTAATTTTATGTGCGTAACAAATTTTTTATAAATTTTAATTGTTAGCTGAAATAATCAATTATAAATTATCAAAGTTTTTATTAATGGCTTTTTTGTTGTTGCTTTTCCTCAATTATTTTTGAAAACCGGGGGATCTTTTTTGAAATAGCTACACGCATATCATTACTAGCATTAAGTCTATTTCTAGCTTTTGTTTTTATATGCACAAGTGACGAGAATCCCATCTCACACAAATATGTTGTGGCAAATGGAACAAGATGCTGAAGCGCTATTTTAGCTAATCGTGGATATGACATTACTTGAGCACACCAGAAATTTTCCAAATTCTCTGCTTCAAATTCCATTTGATTATGTCCATTTGTCCGTAGTTCAACAAGGTCATCTTTCAATAAATTACTGTCATCCATTGAGTCCAGATTATAAATAAATGGATCTAATATCCATTTTTCTGATATATCTATATCTCCAGTAGCAAAATATCCCTCAAAAGATTCGCTCAACTTTTGCAAATGATCTTTAATTTCGGTGGTAATATTGTTTCTTTCATCATCTGAAACAAGAACTTCTTCAAGCAAAGAGAAGTTAGCATAATTTATCTTGTCAACACGGTTAATCCAAATTGAAAGTTTTCGACTAAACGCAGTCAACTTCTCTTTCGCTGTTATAGTGTTCACTCCAAATCCTTGGATTGAAATATTTAATTCATTAAGGTGCGTGAATATGTCTGCCAAATACGCTAGCTGAATTATAGCATCTCTATTGCTGAATTCATCAGCTAAACTACTGCCTTGATTATTAAGAAACTGCATTATTTCACTTCGCAATTCGTACACACGATTTAGCATACGTCCACGCGATAGCCATCTTACTTCTGTGTGAAATAAAAGGACAGTATGCTCGGCACCAAGTTCTTCGCATAAAGCACGGAAGAGACGATGATTTAAAGCTCGACCTCTGATAAAATTTACAACTTTGACTGAAGTGATTAATGTTTTCTTTAATTTTTCAGGCAATGTCTTTGTAGCTAGCGCATGTCTATGTAAAATACAATGGGTAATTGTAACGTGAGGCACTTCCTTTTTTACATACGCTACAAATCCAGAATTTTTGCCTAACATGGAAGGAGCTCCATCAGTACAAATTGATCCTATTTTGTTCATCGGTATCTCATATTGTAATAAAAAGTCTTTGACTTTATTAAATATATCAATTCCTTTTGTAGTCAATTCTAATGGTTCACAAAACAAAAATTCTTCAACAATTTCTTTTTCTTTTACATATCGTACAAACACCATCAGCTGAGAACAATTTTCAACATCTGTAGATTCATCCAATTGAATACCCACTGGGACATTACTAGCTTTAATATCTTCAATTACTTGTTGTAAGATGTCTTTACTTATATCAGAAATTCTAGTACGGATTACGTCATTTGACAAAGGAATTTGTTGAAGCTTTTGTTGTGCTTCAGTACCCAACACTATTTTAGCCATTTCTAATGCACAAGGCTTTACAAGTTCTTCAGCTATTGTATGTGGTTTCTTCTTCTTGGCACAGATATATGCAACTTGATAAGACGCTTGCAACAGCGGCTTTTCGTGTGATATAAATCCAAAAGTTGTGATAGTTCCACTTTTATCAAATCGAACTCGTTTAGATTTCAAACTTTCAAAATCATAGCCAGCATCTACACCACCATGCTGTTTGGTAAAATGCTCATTTAGTTTCGACGGCTTGAGATTGGCGTTTGAAAATTTATTGCAGCACAGAATACATTGTGGTCGCTGCGTTCCATCCTTCTCCGTTGTAAATGTAAAACCATAACGAACATAATCGTCATTCCAACATCGTTTCTTTGACATGGCGTAAACTAAATTAAATTTTTTAATAAAACACTAAAAAAATATTAAACTTCTATCTATTATTGCTATATTTTAGCTTACCTTTTGAATTTGACTTTAATGTACCAAATTAGAATCTAATAATTAGAATATAAATATTCAACTAAACTTGTAAAATTAACTTGTATTAATTATTTTATTATTAATATTTAACTTTTAATATTCAACACAAAAATTCAAACTTGTAATAGTCGACACTAAAATTCAATTATTTTTAAATTTTTATTCAATGTAATGTGCGCATCAACAGTATTTATATTTCTAAGAATAATCGTAACAATCAACTGAAATTTCGAGGAAATATAAAAATTACTATAGAAACTAGAAACGCATTTGAATTTTTGTAATTGTAGAAAAAATACAAAAATTAATTTGTCTCGATGGTTTATAATTTACAAACATATTTAAAAAATGTTTAGGGAATAAAAAATTTACTAACCAAAATGAATTTTTAAGATTAGTTTTTTATTTTGCTAGCTACACGTGAATTTGTAAAATTACAATTTCGCACCCCAAAATATTCAAGCTCGCACCCCTAAGGGGTGCGTGCACCACCGGTTAAGAACCACTGCACTAGGCTGTGCAAAGCATTTTGAAACCAATGGAAAATACCTTTGAAGAAACAACAACAGCGTATCTTGCAGCTTAGCAGCAACTGCAATAAACTTACACTACCTCTTTAACTTTTCAATGACATGCTGACCGAACGAACTGCCTTCGTATTTCACGATTTTCAACGAATTTTTTATTTAACAAATATAAAGCAAACGCACATAAATTTTACGAAAATTATATGAAATTTTTATCACTTGTTGCTTTTTTAAGCAATTGAAAAGCATTTCATGAAATTCCATTTCATTTTGCAAAAGGAAAATAAAACACTACACTGGCAGCAGCAGTGCCAGCCAGGTCTGCCGACCGCACTGCTTTCATTTAGATTTGCACTTTCATGTAATTTCACTTAAAAATTTTGCTAAACTAATTACACAAAACTCATGAATTACATAAATTTCACTTTATTAAAGCACCTAGGTATATAATTAACAGCAATAAAGAATACGAAAAATTAAATTGAAAAAATTAACGCGCACTGCACATAAAATTAAAACCAACTGATGACGGCGTTGCCACCCGTTCATTGGAAACTTTGACAATAGTGGTTCTTTAATGAAAAGAGACTGCGGGAATTTATAGAAAATAAGGGAATTTATTTGATAGCTAAAATTTTTATGTTGAAAGTTCGAATTTTTTATAAGTTATTTAGAAATTATGTAATGTTGCTATATTATTTGCTACAAGCCAAACTATATTCTAAAATTTTAAAAAATTATTTATTGGGTGGATTTCGAAAGTCAGCGGAAAAAATCAAATTGGGCGTCAGTAACAGATCGTCGTATTATTACAATAACTAGTCACAAATATGTATTTGCTAAATATTCTTTGCATAGCTTATAGATCAATTTAAGGTTTAAGTTTAATTTTGAAGCATGAAAAGTCTTTTGGCACAATTTTTGGAATAACCTGCATACGTATATGAATTCGAAAATGTAAGTGTATGTGTGCGTTTATGTATACATATCGCGTGCGAATCTAACAGATACAAGATTCAGAACGACGTGACTTTGTTGCTTTATTAATATCATAAAAATTGTTTAGCACTTTTGACGTTTTGGTGTATATTATTAATGGCTTAAGAAAAAGTAACAATAGCAGCCGCTATAAAAACAATAATATTTAAAGGTAAAGCATTAGTTGACCGCTCACATTTTCGCGAAAAAAAGACTGCCGTTTACGTATGCCATCTACATTATATGGGATCTATCACGTGTGTGGTTATAAATACTAAGGTATGCCTAGTACCTCAAAAGAGAAGGAAAGTACCAGACTGCAGCGCCTCTATAGACTTTATGCTTACAAGCAAATGTTTTGAACTTGATATTGTTTGGCGCTTTTATAGGAGACCGCTTGGAAGTTAATTAGAACTAGTGATCGTTCGTTTCAGATCGCACATCCAATAATAACAGAAAACATTTTTTCCGACTCATAGTCAACTAACGGAGTCAGTTTCCTTCCAAAAATGAAAGTTATAAAAAAGACCATGTAAAAGAAATATTATTGATGTTGAAGTCATAGTTTAGATTAGATTAATGGCACAAGTATTGACCGGTAGAATATCTGGTGCTCCACGTATAATCGTGATTTCCGAGTTTACAGGACTAAAAACACACTGTTTTTCAAGGTAAGTTTTCATATCAACAATGCTCAGGAAATGGAACAGAACCGATTCCTAAAAGAAATTGCAGATTAAGAATATTTTGGCTTTCCAAAACTCTTGGCCTTATCCTTAAAGATAATTCAAGATAATTCAGCGACACTTATAGTTACATTTAATTAAAACTCATTGTGGTCATATAATCAACTGATTTATCAATAACCACCATAACTATCCACAATACCACGAAGAAAGTGGTACTCATACAATTCAATTATAGTCACAAGTATTTGCAACAAAAATGACATAATGCTTTTAGGACGTAAAAGAGAAATTGCTACACAAAATAATAAAATGTAGAAAAACTGATATGATAGACAGCAGCAATTTCAATTGAAAATTCAAATTTTATGAAGCAAAGCATAGTGAGGTATAGCAGTGTAGAGTGGAGTGGAGCGGGAACTCTGAAATGCAAATGGAAAATGCCTTTAGGCGGCCTAACAACTTTTAAGCGTAATAGTCCTAACATTGTGGGAACTCAAGCAGCTGCAACATTCGCTTACAATACTAATGTCTATCTTAAAATACTTTTCCACTTTTGGTCCACAAATGTGGCCTGTTGTTTTTTTCTTTATACGTACACTGAATGCACTTAAATACAAATTGAGACATTTTAAAAATGTTTTTACTAGTTAAAATAAATAGAACTTTTTCTCGATGTATCCTATATGCGGTAGTATGGACATGGAGAAACATTCAATTTTTTTTAGTCATGTATTTAAATGAAAAACTTCGAATTTTTTATGAGTTTTTTAGGATTGAAATATCAATTTTCTGATTAACGTTCAGCATATTAGGTATGTATATCAAAAATTACCTATTCAGTCTAATATAATTTGATGAACGAATCAAAATACAATAAAGTAAAGTAAAATATCTAGTTTTCAGCATCCTGATATCATACAAAATTGTAATATTTCAACTTCCACGTTAACTATCTGATATGTAAAATATTAAATGAAAGCTTTATTTTTATTATCAATGCTTTTTTACTGACTAAAATAAATCTTCTTTGCATTTTTATAATTAAAGGTGTCTTTCTTATACGCTTGCAAAGTCAAATTCACCTTTTGTTTGCCAAAACAAGCGCACAAACAATAAACAAAGTAACAGAATCCTGTGAACTTACAAAGTAGAACAGCTGATAAACAGCAAAAGCACCGTTACGTTCATTGCTCATATATGAAATTTTACGCTGACTATGTGTGTGACTGAGTTGGAATTATAAAAGGTAAAGTCATTTGCAAATTATCTCTGTCTTCATCATCTGCAAAGTAAGCCTGACTCTCTCGTTCATGGTTTCTGCTCGCTCACTAATTACTATACCTAATTTGTGAACCAAAAAGAGTAGAACTGTGGTGAGAAATATGAAAGAGTCCAAGCCAGTAAGCAGCACGTTATAGTTTTAGATATTTTGAAACTGAATCAGCTACATTGGGCTAATAACACCGTCTTTAATTGCAATTTGAAACTTCCTTAGGTTCCACAACTCTACGGAACTGGCTGACATAATATCGTGTCCCAACTACCTATTCATCTGAAGTTTTGTTGACCGAGGCAGCTGCTTAATGTTACAAAAACTGGCTTCCTAAAAACTTTTTGAACCGCTTGTAGCGCTCTGCATGTGCTTTTTGCGCAAGAAAAACTTTTGCGTCAAATTAAATGGAACTTTTACCAAAAAATTGCTGCAAGTCTTTTTTATTTTCCATATCGATCAAGTGAATTTTATACTAAGAGTACATAGAATTTTTTCGTTTGTAGTTTTGTAATATTTAATACATATAAGAAACTTTTCTGTTATTGAATCAAAGCATAAAAATATATAGTTTATTTGACATAAAAAAGCTTTCTACCAAAAACATGGTAAGTTTTGCTAAAGTACGAGAATTTACTTTTATCAGATATTGGAAAAAGGCTAAAACGAAAAAAAAATAAAGAAAGGAAGAGGTATAACTTGGTTTGGTCCTTTGATTTGCATATAAATTAGGTTATGTTTGTCTTGTTTTGAATTTCTGTTTGCTTTTATATTGTTTCACTATCCATTATGCTTCTAAAACATGTTACAGATTTAATGGATTTTGATTCAAAAACAAACAAAACTTGAATCAAAGAAATAAACATATTAGAGCAAAATGTTTTATTTATATTTTGTCATACGCTTGAAAAGCTTTTAATATCCTTAAGGAGATGCAAAGAGAGTAAGAACTTAAAGGGAAACTTAGCTTATTTGCAGAATGAGATAAAAAAATTTAAAGACTGAATAAATTTGAAAGTAACTAGAAATTGCTTTATTTAATATCAACATAATATCTCAACAGAATCAGCCCTGCTCGGGCTTGTGTTGGTACATTACGCCAGTAGTCCCAGCTAATACTTTGGAAATTTTTGGATCGTCCAAGTAATGAATTTTTAAAGAACTAAATTAATACTTATAAGCAAATTTATTTTGCATGCTTTTGGGCATTTCACATATTTCAAAGCTTTATGATTCGATATTACTTATTTGTTATTTTTCTTTGCATACAAGCGGCATTAAAAAAAATATTTTATTGAAAGCAAAGACTTTTTTTCCTCAAACAATTTGAATCGCAAATGAATCCAGCTTATTCGAACATCAATCATACCATATAAAAGCCTACTGATTCATGCGGGAGTCAGTGCCCCGGACAATTTGTTTAGCCCGAACAAAATATCACTTGGCCATCATCGTCTGTCTCAGCGTCATAAATGTTTTGAATTGTGAATATTAATGCATTCTTGTGTGAAATTCGTAGCACTTTCTTAATGTCAAATCAATAAACTTAACAAGAATTTTTTAACAACATTCCAAAATTGAGGGCACTTAACCGAAACGCGTCTCATATTTTCCTTAGTTCCTCAAATTACTGCATACTTACTAGATACTACAACATTTATAATGTGAGCGAAAATGTATTAAGCGGTATATCGTAGCAAGCAATTGAACAGGCAACAACAACAACATCAATAATGAAATATCGCTGTTGAATTGAGCATCGCTGCGATGATGATTACGAGTTTTCCAATGAGAAGCTCAGATTTTCAAGTCCATAGGCTTTTGTCAATCCGAAATATTGTCGTTAATTCGAATGGATTTCCTGAGTGCGTGTGTGTTAATGTGTAAGTGCAATTGTGTTAAAGAACCAAGTAGGAAAATAAATACATGTATGTGGAAAGCTTGAAACATTTCATAGTTCATAGATATTTTACTTTTTAAAAGTAATCCTTAAAATATTTTCAATAGTTTTCCGAAATGGAAAACGCTCTATCATTGTCATATTTCCATATTAGTGACATTTTGTTACATCGACCAACGGAGTTTAATATGGACTAACAGATTAGAACAAATTTTGATATTGTGCCTGGCTTTCTTTACAGATCATATTCAGCTTGAAAGGCTAAAAGGCAAAATAAATCATAGTTTCATCAGTCTAAAATAATACGGCTGCCTTCAGCCGATCAAGATTCATCAGTAAATATGTTAATTTCTTAAGAAAACACGATATTTAGCACAATTTCCTACTGAGTGCTTCTATTTTAACGTTTATCCACAACAGATATGCGTTTGTGTCTTATTGCGCGCTCATTTCATCTATTTTGCATAAAATCGATTGTCATGTCAGCGCTGGAGTCGTCGTCGTCTTATAGCGTGAATGAGCTACAGTATACGCTTCCTACAGCATTGAGCTGTGAAACTTAACGCCTTCACAATGCGATGCGATGTCATGACAATCGCGGTTATAATGTAAGCGTATGCTTGTGCGCGCGTGTATGTGTGTACGGCAACACATTAGCATAAGCAGCAGCAACAGCAACAACAACAACAACAACTGTAGTGATAACAACAACAGCTGCTATGCTCAGCTGCTGCCGTCTAATCGTATTGATGATGATTTTTTATCTTTTGCACTTCGTTTTTTTTTTTTTGCCTTTTGTTGCTGTGCGCCTAAAATTGTGCTTTAATTTTTCTTCCTTTACTGTTTTCTTTTTTTTTATATTATTTTTTTGTTGCTTGCTATCACAGCACAAATGTGTAAAGCTTACTGGCGTTAAATACGTGAATACATGCGAGTGTTGGTTGGTGCAAGTGTGTGTGACTCTTTATATCACTACATCATCAACAACAGCAGGCGCGTTCAAATGAACACATTAAGGTGTGCACGTAGATATTGGAACGAAAAAGTAAATTCAAAGATTAACATCGTTAAATATGGGATTATTTGTAGTGCAGGCGTGCAAAGGCTGAAGGCTCTTAAATTTTTAAATTGAAAGTTCAGATCGCTCAAAAAAATCGGGTCGTATGAGCAATTTAATTTGTGAGGCTTTTAACACGAAATATCAAAAACATTATTTTCATATGAAAAACCTTCCAAAATTTTATGTGTTCAACATAACAAAAAATCATTAATGTCGATTTTCAGCATTCAATTCAAAGTGGAAAAATAACTCAAATTTATACCATTCTAAAATAAATTATAGCTTTTATGCACCCAAAATTATGCACTAATTTTTTTACATTAAATTTGCAACTTTGCCAAAGCAACTCAAATTTTATGCCATAAATCCCAAAGTTAAATGGCTAACAAGTGGAAAGCTATAACTTTCAATCTATCATCTGCATCCATCAAGTATTTGCAGTTGGAATTGCTATTGCAATCACAATCACAATCGCAGTGAAACTGAAACATTCAACAAACAACAAAAAATGGAATTTCCCCAAAGATTTATGCGCCCAGCTCGATAAACAATTTCTGTGCCTCAGTAAAGTTTCAAGCACTGAGCGCAGTGGCTAAGCCAGTGTTGCCAACATAAACAATTTTAAAATTTTCTATGGGTCTTTTTACTTAGTTACTTTCAGAGCTGGGTAGGAATGTATTCTTTTTGATTCTAATTCCAAAGCATTGTATTTGCAACGCCATGGCATGACTCCATAACTCCATTCTCAATTGCATTAAAAGGGTTTGAGATCTGTATAATTTCAAAATTGTATACGACAAAGAAGTCATTTCCAAGTCGATGCTAAATTCCAATTTCTCGAAATAAAATAAAATCTTTCCAATTCCAAGTTTTGATGAGAAATGGATTCCGATCTCTTGAATTTTTGTTGTTTTCTGTTTTGAAAATTTCATTCCCAGAGGAATGATTCCTATCCAGCTCTGGCTGTTTTTGTGTAGCATTCTGTCACTAGAACATACTTCAATTTAGCTTTACTGCATTACCGGCATCGCAACATTTCCGCATTTCTTCAAGTTAACCGAGTCTTTGTTGCATTGTTATTGTCTGTTTTGACTTCCCATGAAAGTTTTTGTACTTCTCAAAAATTTGTTTTTCTTTTTTATTTGTTTTTGTTTTGAATATGCGAATCGGAATGGCTGAAAGCTTTAAGAGCGAGAGTTTCAAAGTTATGTTGTTGTCTTAAGTTTATTGATGTTGTTGTTGTTGTTAGTTTTTCTGTGGCCCGCTTGGTGGTGCAGTCCTTGACATTCGCGTTGGCAATAAATCACGCATTCCTCTTGAGCCATTTAACTTGAAGTTGTTTTTAGTCAAAGTATGAAAAATGACTAAAAAGAGCGACGAAAATTTCACACGAAAATAAAAAATTTTACCAGTTAGAATTTTGTTTTTTTCAGCTTCTTTAAGGCAACGGCATGCAAATATGTTACCGGAATAAGGTATGTTTCGTAGCTGGGTTTTTGAGCTGTCGCGATTTCTGTTATTTTAAATTATACTGCAAAATATTGAAGTAAGCAATCGAAAATTGCAGAATTTTAAAGGAACTAATTACTTGAGTAATGATTACATTTAAGTTTTCACATTTGTGGTATCTTTTTAAATTTGTCACCATTTTTTTTTTTTTTTGCAGATACTAAAATACATTGATGTTTTTTTGTTAATATTTAGTTAATATTTACATTCCGTTTATTTAAAATGGATCGTTATACGAGTGAGTGACGTTTATTCATCATTAAAACTTATTTTTTAGATGGTGAAAGTTAGTCAGAATTTGAAAGAAAATTTCTTCCAAAATGCGGTAGAGAAAATGCTCCGGCAAAGGAGAATTCATCATCATAGTGGTCGTTTCAATGAAAATATTCCAACTGTTACCACAAGTGTTGCTAAAGAGCCAAGTTGCTAAGCAATTAGTCCCTATGTAATGTCATTTAGATTCGATAAGCTTCTAATGTAAGTGTCGTTGCTGCTTTGACTTTATGTTTCGTCGATGAAGCTATCCCGAAGACAATCATTCTTGAGCCTTTACGAAGATTTAGTTACTGCGCTGGTGGATTTAATACAAACTACATCTTTAGCCAAATGAAAGCCACATGGAAGTGGTGATTGTGCCTGATATAAAGGCACGCCAAGAAGGCTTTTTTAGTGCAAAAGTGATTTATTTGGTTTTCTTTCCGCTGGAGTTAAAGCCCAGACATATATGTATTCTTATAAATGTTGAGGCAGCTTAAACTTTTATAGAACATCAGTCTTAAACTTTTATAGTACATCAAAAGATATCATTATATATGCATATAAATTAATAAAAATAATTGAAACTTAAGTATAGCAGAGCTAATGAAATGAATTAAAAATTTAAATCAATACAATTATTAAACGAAACTTAATTTGTAGTATACTATATGAAAATAAAAACATCAAATATTTTATTGAAATTTAAAAAAGTAGTTTTATACTCAGTGAATATCACATTGCTATTTAAGGTTAATCAAACCATATGTAATAAAACTTACACAAAAGTTTTTGTAAATTCATTTTTTTAGCTATATTTTATTAGTTATACGATAATACTTAAAGAGCAATTTAATTAAAAATTTGAGCTCAAGCATGCACAACCTTAACATTAAAAAACTATAAAAAGTTTATAAATTTAGCAACGCACTCCTAAGCGGAATAGCAGGTGAACGTTAACTTCATTAACATAAATTCTTAAACGCTTTTGTAGCCAATGGCAACAAACCCCTCATTTACTTAACATTTTCAGTATCAAATTAATCAGCATAAAGCTCTAAAAAGCGAGGGGGACTTCAATTGAAATATCATAAAATTCGACGAAGGGACGAAAAAATGATTAAGCTCTTATAACACTTCTTTCAAAATTTCATTATTTCTTATAAAACTTATTGTCGAACTAAAGAACCACATGTTTTTTTTAATGTATTTTAATTATAATAGTATTTGTGAGAATATGGTGGTGTAAGCGAAGGATGTACAACTCGGAGGTCGCTCAAAAATTTCAGAAAATTAATTAGTTTAATCAGCCCCACCAAACATCATACAGGCTTAGTAAGAAAAATCAATTTAATGTATGTACATATGTAGGGAAAAAAAACAAACAAATAAAAAACTGTTTCTTCATCATTTTCATGTCAGGTGCTTATTAAATAAACTATGACTAGGTATCTATGTACATACTACGTTTTCAGTGTTTTGCTGGAGCAGCAACAACTAAACACTTTAGCTGTAATGAGGATACAAAAAAAAAGAAAAACAATCCCGATGAGTATCCTGCATAAAATGTAAATTACCATTTACTTACGACTCATTAAATTTCTTCCCGCTTCTCCATACCAAACTTCAAACATTGAAGTCATAAATCCTGTTACCTACCACTGCTGGCTGCTATTTTTGATACTGTTGCTTGAGCATCATCTACTGTAATAAACTTAAATAAATAAATAAAATTTCCAGCCGTTTTTCATTTCGAGTTTACGAGTGTAGAAATGGTAACGTTTTGGCTTGGTTTTGGCTGTTGGATTTTGGGTTTCTTTTGCTTACGTTTCCGTTTCGTTTGTTTGCGCTCCGGCCTACCACATCAGAGAAGCAACAGTTTATTTGTAAATTTTCTCTCAATGAATGGTCGATCGAGGGGATAACTTCTTGGTTTTATTTTATGGAAATACTTTTTAAGTTTGTTTGTTTTCATTATAAGCTTCATCATCTTCATTATCATCATTTTCTTTGCCTGGATAAGCATGAAATTTGGTAGTTAGTAGACACTGGAAAAAATTTAATTTAAATTTAAGAGTACCCAGCACCTTAGCCTATTGGAGCCCATTAGAAGTACTTTTCATGGAACTCAAATTAATGTTACAAAGTTAAATTGACACGAGCTGATTAGAAATGCAGCACTAATCCGTCGACTGTGACGGATAAAATAGAATCAAATCTAAGTCGATGGTAAGCGGCAGCGGCTCTTCCGTCGCACGACGGAAAAGTGTGGCCTAATTTTGACAGTGGCTAAACGCTGGAAAATTTTTTGTCGTTCATCGGGGCGTGGCACATTAGTGCTATTACTATCGTATCGATCTCGTAACGATGAAGCACTATAATAAAGGGTGGCTCTACAATAACTAGTTTTGAGTTGGCTGTATTTTTCTGCTATAAAGTTGTCAGCTCTTAAGATTGCATGATTGTCAATATATCAATGTGGCAAATATTCCCTACTTATACACGGAAATACTTATTTGAAAAGTATTCTTTTTCCCTTTTTGCTCATTCCATTCATATTTACATACAGAAATATTATGTAAATATGGTGAATGGCCATTCCTTCTTTGTGCGAGTTCTAAACGTAAGTTAAAGAACAAAACAGCCCATCTTATTTAATATTGATTTTTTAACTGTCTCCTGTTATTAACTATTTTTTCAAGTACACGCAGTTTCAATTAAAGCCGAAGAATATGATTTATATCCTTAAACTTTACTTAAGCGGAATTCGGTAATAAAGCACGTTGCTGTCGTCTATGTTATGATTTTCATCATTTTTTATCCTGCCAGGTTTCAAAATTGCTTCCTTTTTAAAGACTCCTACATTTTATGCTACTTTCTACTTGCCCCTACAAAATGCCAAGGAATTTTCAAAGAATAAATTTGCGAATCTAATAAAATGCAAATCAAGATGTTCGTGTGTCCTTCCTTACACTGTACGCATTCAGTGAGTGTCGATGGATATGGTTATGGACGACGTTGGGCCGTAGGCGGATTGTTTGCTGCGGTGTCATAAAACTTCAACTTCATTTGAATTTTTAAATAAACTTTTGTTGCTCGTATTTTTACTTGTTGTTTGGGCTTCTTCTGTTATTCCTTTTTCACAGAAAATCGTTATTTTACTTTGGTCAGTGATATTGGATTTGTGTTTTTTTTTTATTTTTACTTATAATGAATAAAATATAATCCATTTAAAGTATCAAAGTCGCTTTTAAGTTTTGGCCAATATTCAAGCTTCACTCAAAATATCATTTACCCTATAGACGGCAAACAGTATAAAACAAAGTTTCAAAAGACGAACTTACTCCTAATATCCTATGTCCCATTAATTATTTTCGTAGAATTGATTTTTACAGAGATAAAATTAGTTTTTTCATGACTCATAATATATGAAAAAATTGTAATAACACTATGCCCATAAAAAAATTAACAAAATCGGATACATCAATTTCCAGCTCCTCTTGTTTTTGCAAAGATATACAACATTTAGCAACCGCCTGTCCTTGTGATTCAATGTAGCCTAGGTCTTCTTTTAGCCGCCACTATAATCCAACCTCAATGCTTAAACCAAAATATTTTTGTAGCATTTTTTAGTGGTTTTCAGTTTACGAAAATTTTTTTTTTTGTACCCAAAATATTTTATAATCTAAATTGCATACCGGAAATTGGTTTGCTTTACATTTCCACTTTGTTACTCAACATGCATTAATCACTTCTTTGTTGTCTGCCATTACACAAACTAAAAGCCAATTCGTAATTCATGCAGTTTAACTGCAACATTTGGGAATTGCATTTAATTTTCAAAATGAACATAAATTATTGCACAAAAATATGCATTCTTTTGTCAACGATTGCCAGTAAGTGCACAAACTGGGTGTGCGAAATAGCCTTGCTCTGCTTTTGTAAAATTTAGATTTTATTTTAGGTCAATGACACTGTTCGACAGTAATTTTAGCCCAAAGAAGAAAACTCAAGGTTGGTAATCGAAACTGCATTTACAAATTGTTGTTTTTGCGCCAAATTTTTAAGAGAATTTAAATTCTATTTAATTAACTTAATTAATTACATTTTTAATTAATCAACTAACTGCACAAAACTGTTTCGAACTTTTTGTTCTTTATTTTATGAGCTTCTAACAGAAAAATAATATGCACCGAAATAAATGTCTTCCTATAAAAATTGTACAATACTTTTTTTCAGTGCATTTAAAATGTTCTTGGCTTATTGCCTTTTTTATCTTCGTCAATGAAGGTGGACATGAAGCCGAATGTACCTGAGGACTGGTAAACTGAAAATCCCAGAAAAAGGGAACTTCATGTCGGAACCACAGGGGCACTGTGATACTGACAGTTCGATCCAAGGTATTGATGAAAATCCTTGTGAGCAGAATCAGAGAATAAATTAAGCCATTTGTAAGGAAATAGCAGTCAAGTTTTCGTTCAAACAAATTGTGTTTGAATGAAATAAATAGCCTTCACATTTTCGGCTTCGTTACATTTAACATTCATCGACAGAAATACCATTTGATAGCATCGACCAATTGCATAAATTCGAATTTTTCAAATGTAGAACATTACACAACACCAAACTTTCTGATCATTTTGAGTCCATGTCTGGCGTAAGCGCTTGTCTGCTGTCAACGATCTTGTATTTGATTGTATTGAACGATGTTCTCAGCAGAACTATAGACTCTATAAATTGTGGCATTCAATGGACTTTCATCGCGCACTTATGCCGATGACATTTACCTCTTCGCCACCAAGCAGTCCAATATGCAATAAAACTGGCATCAGATCTTCTTCGGAAGAACTGGGTCTGAGGATCCAATACAACCAGTGCTAGCATTAGCTTTATAGTAGATGAATCCAACATGAAAAAACTTATTGGGCCTGCTTAAAAATACCTTATATCAGTCAGGCAATCTTTGAGTCAAACTTAAAGCCAGTTTTTTTTTTGTACAACTGTGAAACTTTTTTAATCAACAGCACTCTGTTATCTGAGAACTTTGTGGCCAAGAATCATTTTCAAAATGTCGAATTATTCAACACTTGCCGACAAGTTCCGATCTTTATTCAAATCAAGCCCCTAAACTCGTACCAAATATGTATGAGCTAATCATCTTTTGAAACTCCTTTCGTTTTAGATCTGTTACTTAGAAAGTTCTGAGATATTAATCGTTTGTATGTAAGTACTACTCTTAAGGAACTTTGATTAACATCCTGAAACTCATATGTTGTTAAATATAGATGGGAGGGGTCCCATTAAAAACAAAATTTCTTCCTTGACGGGATTGTGGCCGGTGCTTGAATAGTACTTTTTATCGTAGTTGTGATATAAAAGCAATTCCTATATTTAGATAATTAAGAATTTAAATTACATTTATTAACACATACATTTTTGTTCACTATTGACTCAACGAAACAAGATGTTACAAAATAAACAGACTCCAAAACATTATATTAACTACTTTTATATTAACTTATTTCCTTAAATAACAAAAAAGTCTTTGATTCTGTACGAGAATTGTTTTCATGACGCTTTATATAAGTACATCATTTGTTGTATTTATGGCTATCGGTGGTAAATAAATGGAGCGTATCTGGCTACGCAACCGTGCGATTTCTACATCTTCACGTTCCATTTCACGAATTAACTGTGAAAACTGCACTAAACCTTCTCGATTGCCAGGAAAACCATATGTTTTGATTACATCCGTTTGTATCTGCATAACCAAGGGGAAAACATGCTGCATCATGAGCAGCATTTCCTTACCAGCTGAAGCCTTTGCTTCCGAAAGTTTTTTTGAGTTATCGGGCTGGTTGACGGTTCGAATAATGTCGATTAGAATTTGTTTGGCGGTATCATTGTTGAAATTCATTAGGTAGGACATTATGCTGGTGTTTTCTTATAAGAAAAAAAATTATTTGAATCTTTTATTTTCTGTATACAATTTTCGGACACCAAGATCATGCACAAAGTTTACTGTGTCGTCTTCTGTTCGCTCCTTTCGATGTGCAAATTCGTCTTTTTACTTAATTCTATTTACTGCATTCACAAAATACTGAATATATTTTCCCATGGTGCAATAATTAATAATAATGCGTACTGACGTGGAAGCCATTTTGAGAACGTGAGAGTATATCGCCTATTTGCTTTATCTTTGACATTCATAACATGTCAATTGCCCGTTCAGCAAAGTGAAGCGCTTTAGGGAATAGAAGCGCTTAAGCATAAAACTCTTCAAAAATATCTGAACGATGTGCTGAAAATGTTGCAAACTACCTTATTTTTGAGAAATTTAGACGCTGTTGTTGTTATTTAATAACAAAAAACACTTATTGCTGTCGGATTGAAACACGCTGCACTATTTTGCTTAGTTTTTTCTTTACATCAGAATTTTGATCACTAAAAACTGCTGAAAGTGATTCAAAAATGTTGAAGTTGCTGAACGTTCCCAATAATCAAAACAACGATTTATCAAAAATATAACGAAACACAATATGATCGAATTGATGATAAATGTCAATGTATCTATTAATGGGCCAATACCCAGAAAATTATGAGAGAAGTGTCATAATTACTTCACCTTGGTTATTACACCATGATATTTCCTATGCTTTATTGAGGTTTTTTCAATTTTATTGACGATTTTAACATTAGTGACGCATTAAAACATACACGCTATACACAGAAACCTCTTGTGTCAAAATGAAAAAAGAGTAATTTCAATGTTTCAGCAATAGTTGCATTGGTTTTCACCAATGGTCTTGTGTATACTGAAACGCGCGTTGAAAAAACGCCCATCTGAACCGAGCCTTAACTATTATATAATTCAATCATGGTTTTGACCGCATGTCCATGGGTTGTATCTGCTAAGATGATAGTTGACTGCCGCTTTTTTTATTGTAATTTTTGAAAACGACACCTAAGTAGCTATCATATAAAAGCATGTGATAAACAAGTTGACAATCATCTCACATAGAGCAAATGTGCAAAAATTGATAGTCAACTATTAACTATCGCCTCAACGCATACCACTCCAGAATTTTATCATAGAGGAAAAAAATCAGAACTTTCCTTGAAAACATGTCCAAACAAAGAAAATAGAACTACAGTAGTGAAAAGCAAATGTGCCTGGTAACATAATAATAGGATGTATTTTATGGCTTTTCAACGTAAAATTCATATCTTCATGTGAAGAAGTCTAGTAAAAGCGAAGATATTGCGCGTAACCAACTAGAAAGTAAACTTGAATTCCATATCCTATACTTATTGAGTTTTCCTCCCGCCACAGCGTTTGCATACATTGGGCCTTACTATTAACTTCGTAATTACCAAGCAAAGAGGAATTTGGTCCACAAAAGCATCTCATCATTGACGTGACCCAACAATTTTGTAGCACAAAACTGAAAAGAAGTACAAGAAGTATTTGATCAAAAAATTTCCAAAGACAGTTCGACCGAAACTGAAAGTTTTATTATATATAAGGAGAAAATTTTATGAATTGACACTTTTGTTTTATAGCAAATATGATGGGCCAGCAACGATTACACGAAATGCATGTATATGGCAGCACCTAAAACGGAACTGACATGCATAAAAGCACAAATGTCAAAAGTCAGAAAAAACAAGAAGTTTTTATACGCGGAAGGGAAATCTTTTATATATGAATTAATTAAAAAACCTATGTTTTTAACATGAAAAAATACCCTTAAAGATTTCTAAAATATAGAAAGAATTGAAACAAGCCCATAAAAAGTGTTTCACGAATATAGTTTAAAATTCAGTAAAGATACAAATTTTTTCATCTGGACTGGTGAAGAGCAGACTGAGTGAACTTTGTGTACAATCTGTGTGTCAAAACCTGTAAAAATAAAAAAATTATAAAAAAGGTACATTTTCATGAATAAGAACAGAAGGTTTCAAAAGAACTAAAATCCTATCTGCTCTTGCTGCGCGTTGAAGCCAAGCCAGTCTTCCAATTGAGACAGCATCCAGCGCTCATAAACACATCCTCCATTCCGCCATCATTTATACTTTAGCCAAACTAACGCTGTTGGAAATTTGCTGCTGCCATGGAAGCTGATGGCTTAACGAATGAGCAAACCGAAAAGGTATTGCAATTCCAAGATCTGACAGGCATCGAAGATATGAATGTTTGTCGCGATGTATTGATAAGGCATCAGTGGGATTTGGAGGTTAGTAAAACTGCGTGAAACTTTTATTTAGCTTATTTTTTTAACCAATATATTTCCTTTTGTCACTTTAGGTCGCTTTTCAAGAGCAACTGAACATACGCGAAGGTCGCCCCACAATGTTTGCTGCTTCTCGCGATGTGCGCGCTCCAGCAGTTATTAATGACAATTTTTTGCAACAAATTTTTTCTGCAAATATGCCTGGTGGTCGTTCTTTACGCGGTTCATCAGGAGTTCCAATGCCACGTAGTTTCACTGGAATAATTGGATATATAATCAACGTTGTCTTTCAATACTGCTATTCAACGTTGTCGACGATAATCAGTACATTTTTGAGCTTGGGTCGCAATGATGAAAGAAGTATGTATTTAAAAGATAGAGCGTGTTATTCCACTTATTTTTAGTTCACAGATTGAAGTGGTAGCTGGCTACGCAGATAGACATTTGTTTGTTAACATTTTGCAGTGAATTTAGAGAAATGTGGGGGAGAATTTCACTCTCATTTTTAATTTGACCAATTGGATCATTTTTTCCTTATTACCTACAAACTTGATGAGCCACGTGTAATGTGACGAAATTTTAGGGTGATGTTTAATTAGTACCAACATACTGATTTTTCGTAAATCATATAAATATACTTTAATTCACGTCGTAATGCTGTCTCACAAAATTAAAGTGCCACATTCAGAAACCGACGCGTATCGATATGCTGGAACCCAGTTATTTATTACCTCTTGGAGAAAAATTGGATCCCTGCTTAAGAAATATATTATTAAAATTACACACAGATAATTTCAATTTACACTTTAATTCATTTCAGTTGTAACTGATCCACTTGGAGATGTAATGAGCTTTATACGCGTCTACAATGAAAAATATCCTTTACACCCAGTCTTTTATCAAGGCACTTACGCACAGGCGCTAAATGATGCCAAACAGGAATTACGTTTTCTACTCATTTATCTTCATACAGATCCCACAAACAATCCTGACGTTGAATCATTTTGCAGTCAAACACTCGCCTCACAATCCGTGATCGACTATATAAATCGCAATACCCTTTTTTGGGCCTGTGATATTGCTTCACCCGAAGGTTATCGCGTATCGCATTCTATTAATGCGCGTACTTATCCCTTAATGGTTGTAATCGGTTTGCGTGCCAATCGCATGACTATAATGGGACGTTTTGAAGGCGATTGTACACCTGAAGAACTAATGCGACGTCTACAAACTGTTATTTCAGCAAACGATGTATGGTTGAGTCAGGCACGCGCTGATCGCTTAGAACGTAACTTTACGCAAACTTTACGTCAGCAACAGGATGAAGCATATCAGCTTAGTTTGAGAGCTGATGAGGAGAAAGAACGCTTGCGACAATTAGAGCGGGATGCTGTGCGTCAGGCGCATGAGGATGCCGAACGTGTGCGTAAAGAGGCTGAACGTAAGAAAGAGGTATATTTGTAAACAAATAAATTTATATTGCACTGTCGAATTATATATGTTATATATAACAAACATATATTATTTTCTTCTGAACAAAGCAAATTGCATTACTGAAAATTGAATTGGCCGATCGTGTGCCTTCAGAACCCCCACCAAATGCACCAAATGCCATAAGCGTTGTATTTAAGCTACCAAATGGGGCTCGTATTGAGCGACGTTTTCATAAAACAGACTCTCTGCTTGTAAGTTTTTGGTGTAAGCATTAAAAGAAAATATCAACGGTTTTTATTTCATAGGATGTTTACAATTATCTCTTCTGTCATCCATCGTCACCAGATGAATTTGAAATAACAACGAATTTTCCAAAACGTGTTCTCTACGCTACAACATCAACAATGTCTACAAATGCTGCAACAACATCGAATGAAAGCGGTAATAACAGTGATGCGAAAACTTTAGCGGAAGTTGGTTTAAAAAATCGTGAAGTTCTGTTTGTCAACGATCTAGAAGCGTAATAAATATAGAAGCTTCAAACAAAAAATATTCGAAAACAACTTGAATCTTACATCAAAAGCAAAACCCAAGCACCAGCAGCGACATCAACTTATTCAACCTTAGTAAGGGTTAATTATAAAATTTTATATGAGTACATAACACACAATAGAATAGTACACTAATGTTTGAAACATGAATTAGATTTTTCCAATTGATTTTAGTTTTTTTTTTTTGTGATTGCACTTATAATTTTGTTTGAGATAAGCCATACATTTATTTATTACTTGTTTCTAATCTTTTTTTTTTTTCATTTTCCTAAAACACTACAAATATTGTTTCCTAAATTGCTAATCAAAATAAGTAATACCACATATTTGTAAATGCTTAATGCTGAACCGTTGTATGTAATTAAGAATCAAAAAATATATAAATCAAACATACATTTTTTATGCATTTCATTCGTCCTGAAATTATTGAGTCTTCTCAAGCTATTTAAATCTGTTTTTTAAACGACAGAGCTCGCCAAGGTACGATATTTAAGCCTGTTATCAGATCTGAAAATGTATTTTTAACTGTATAATGATTTAAGCAGGATGGTGTCACTTCTAACATTAATACACGTAAACGAAACGAAAATCCTTAAACAACATCATTTCGTGAGGGCACTATGGCCACCACCAGACCTAACTGTAACAAACTTCTTACTGTTGCAGACGAGCATGTTAAGCCAATTAAAAAACACAAATCAAAGTAAATAAAATATTCTATTGAATAAAAATATCTATCATCTAACTGATTTCAGTAAGCTTTCGCAATCAATCTGCGGGAAAAAATGTAACCGTTTGGTAAGGTTTTGCTTGCAGGGATATGGACGGCAAAAAAGACTACGACTACCGAGAACAAGTCCTTGCAAAGAATTTCAACAAATTTTCGTACATGGTTCTTATTTGCTTACATGATAATTTTTGTTTTAACTACTTACTCTACTTTGCTTTTATTGAAATTAACATACTATAGCCGAGGTAGCTAAGGAATGGAAGCAGACAGATTAGAGTTCCGATCGGATCAAATGTGTTCGTTTTAAGTCATATCACAAAACATAAATTGTTATTAATTTAAAACCCATTTAATGTCTCTTAAGCCCCTGGTTTGGGTTTTGAAACTACCTGAAGAGTTGCAAAACTACACAATGCGTTATCATTTTTTCTTTATGTATTTTAACATTCAATCTCAACTTAACCACAACATCGGACGGCTCCATAGCATTTCCGTTTTTGAGATAGCATGTTATGCGTTGATTGGTGGGTTGTTTTACAGCTGAGGAATTTGCTAATTGTGTCATAACAATTGGAATCACAAACTTCGCTTTTCAGTTTCTTGAACAGGTTTATTTTCATCATAAAACGACTGAATAGTTTACCATACCTTCGGCTCCACAGTTTCTTAGCAAGCTTACTATTCTATTTACACAGTCCAGCATTCAAAACAGCTAAAAGTTCATTAAACTCTTTTAGAGCCATTGTTTCTGCTTGATAGAATTTGCTGCATTTCATGTAGCAGTCACTTAATCGGCTTGCGATTTGCTTCGCGTGTGATTATGTGCGCAACATCTTCCGTAATTTGGAAACGAATGATCATGAATATTTTTTGAAGGCCCTTGAGTGCTACAGATGTTTTCGACAATGTTATGAATAATACGGGCATTTGGTGACGGATCTTTTGACTATTTCTTTTGAACATACAACTTTTGTAAGTTTCCTGAAAGAAACTAATTTTTTCTGGTATAACTTCATACCAATAGCCAAGTTGAGAAGTTGTAACGGCAATATTTTTACAACAATTTTGCCACTTATTATCTTTTTTATACTATCTCTGACCTATAACAATATATCTGTGATAAAAATAAATAAATCACTTAAGATAAATGGGTTGAGCCCAATTTTCTACAAGTTCTTGAAAATTTGCTTTCCTAAATATCCAAAAGCGAAAGATATTTCTCAACCAGATATATTGGAAAATCGGAGGTATAATTTGGTTAACTGCGTCAAAAGTTAAGGTGTAGGGTCTAAAAACATATAATTATTTCTGTATTACTTTTAAACCTTTTGTTTCAGAACATTCAATCCAGACGTGTTCGAAGCTACAACAACCTCTAACTGGAAACATTTTCGGTGATCGCCAACAAATCTACATGACATTAGCTTTTAAAGGACATATATTTCATTACTATTGGTCGCGGGGGCCAATATGCCAATTTTCCTATCATACTCGTTTGTTCGAAATTTGTTTCATATTTATGTACAAGGAACAAAAACTTAATTTACAATTCTGTAATGATTTATTTAACAAAATGCGTATGGGATTTAAATTATCTAGATAAAAAATATACCTACATGTGTACTGTAATGTAAAAAGTTAGTCTTAACTAGAAAGCAAAAATAGACTTGAGTATCAAAAGATTAACTCTTATGTGTTTTCATATGCGAATGTAGAGCTGGTGCCTGCCGAAATGACTTTCCACAAACTTTGCAAACGTAATTCATAACATCACTGTGTAAACGCATGTGTTGTACCAAAGTTTTGCGATCATAAAATCCTTTTGAGCAAACATTACATACATGTTCACGTCGTTTCAAGTGTACACTGTTCTGATGTGAATTTAATTTTTGTTTTTGTTTAAATGCTTTATCACACTCAGAACAAGCATAAGGACGTATTTGTAGATGCACAAATCTTTTATGGTTATTAAGAGTTTGTTTTGAACCAAATTGACGACCACAATATTCGCAAGTACGGTCTGATGGCAGTTTTGCTCTAGGATGTATAGGAGGCGGCGGTTTATCGGTGTGTACTCTTCTAATATGATTATGTAATGTTCTTAAGGCTGCATAAACATCAACACAATATTCGCATTCATAGCGACGATGTACACTACGTAGATGAATTTTCAGATGCCTCTCTGATGGTTGGATTTCTTCACATATTTTACATGTTTGCGGTATATCGTTTTCTTGATGACGTTTTTTCATATGTTTACACACATCAGTAACCATCATATGGCATAGTAAGCATTCAGTTTTCTTTTCTTGTCTTTTAGCTTCGTGACCATTTAGGAAATGTAACTTTGCATAAAAAGTTTTCTCATTTTTTGTTAACTTTTTCATGCTTTTGTAATTAAAATACAATTGCTTTAGTTTGTTAACTTTTGATAGTACGTATTTGCTATCGATTTTAACTTTGGAAAACTGGTCTTGCATTTTTTTAGTAATAATTTCAATTTCTTGCTGACGTTCAGTGCGTATATAGCGAGATCTTAACTGTGAGTTCCAAAGTGTGGGATGGTCTTGTAGGTGGTCGATAAGTTTAAGCATATGTTTTGCCTTTGGACGTTCCACGTCATCCATTTGAATAGAAAAATTATTCTTATCAGAATTATATGTATATATTGCATGTGTTTCAATTATACTGCTAAGTGGGAGTTCATCCTCGTCATCATCCTCATTGGATAATTCGCTCTAAAAAATGTAAAGAAAAGATGTGTTTTAAAATAAAGAAACGCAGAGCAGGAAACTTGAATAATCTACAGGAGATGTAGCTTATTTGAAAAGCTTGTAAGATTTATACTTGCTCACAAGACTGAGGACAAGATCAAGCTAAGGAAAGTGAGCTATTTTTCCGAAATTTTCTCAAAAGCACCTAACATAATTTAATTACCTTCAACAGGAACTTGCAAGAGCTGACTCCGCAATTTTTCTTATTCGTCATCAGTGGATCAGTTTCATTTTCCTCTATTAAGTCCGTGGCATTTAAGACATTTTTTTCGGCTATGTCCAAAATTTCTTGTTTCACTGCAACAACCCCATTTTTTTCCAGTTGTAGCCAATAATTATCTGCCGCTAGGAGACTAAGGTGTTCATTTTTTAGATGGTTCAAAAATAAGTCCAACCCCTCACTTTCAAATTCGCAAAAAAGGCAGTGCAGCGATAATGACCTGATACTCAGAGAAATAGAAACATGACCACACCTGCGTCTTCCAATGTACTTGTCACCATCCGATGTCACCAAATGATTGCTTTGCGAACCTGGTATACTGCACATTACAGCCGTCATTTTATTTAATTTTCCTTTGATCTTCCGCTGCTGCTTACCATATTTTAATAAACCGTGCTTCTTATACTAAATTTTTATACAATTTATTTTTCCAATCATTTATAAAGTTATGCCACAAAAAGATTATTTCACGGGCTTCATATTTGTCAAAATTCAATACAAAATGTAAACAAGCAAGCAAGAATTATATACAAATGTTTATACCCTACACTCAGGGTATATACACTTTATCATTACGTTTGTAACGCATGGAAGGGGACGTCGATGATATATACAAAGGCAAGTACATAATATATTCTTGACCAGCGTCGACCAGAGTCGGCTAATCCTGGAGAAATCACTATTCCGGGAAAACCAAACAAGATTTGCTTATGAAATTTCATGCACACGCCACACCTTCAAACATGATTTTTGGATTTGTGGTTGAAATCGGATCACGGACACACCTACCGCCCGTGCTGCCTACGTTTAGTCAAACCAACCAGCATCTAGTGAAAATTTTGGTAAAAAAGTTAATTTAATAAAAAACAAAAACCGCCTTAAATGACTTCGCTTTATATTAGAAAATATTAGACTAATAAAATCGATTGGCTGATAATGACTTAAAAGTCGAAATGCATCCCATTTTAAGAAAAATTTCGTTTTTATTTTATTTTAAATAGCTACTGTTTTTCTAATATAAAGCGAAGTCATTTAAGGCGGTTTTTGTTTTTTATTAAATTAACTTTTTTACCAAAATTTTAAATTGAGACTTCGCGGTATTGTCCGGAATAAATTATTAGTTTTCAACTAATAAACATAACAGCATCTAGTGTATTGTAAGAAGTCCCCTCTCATAAAAATTCTAAGATACTAACTGCTAGTACGGTGTAGGGTAGGTAGAGTATCTTACTAGTCATTGCATTTTAAAACTATAAAAGAACTAATTATAAACTCTGCTACGACTGGCAGCATTTGACAGTTCATAAGAGCATATATTCTTATAGAACGGACAGTGAAAACGAAGGGGCCGGATTAAATCGCGTAGAAAGTAGACTTGAATTCTACTTGATTTTTGGTGTAATGTTGAAATTGCACGGTGTTGCGTTTGCCCTCCACTATTATAGTGGGCTTATATCAGGAACTTAATTTGGTACAACAGTCGAAAAATAAAAAGAGTATATTAATATTTTAAAATGTATCTAGCTGATTGCTCTTAGTAGAATTTAAACACGAAAGCGGCCCCATCCACTGTCACCAAGAATACACAAAATTGCGCATGCGCTTGCAAAACCACTAGAAGATGGCAAAATTATGCCTAACGCATATTCATGAATGTGTGGTTCCCAAAAATTTCGAATGCCTATGGCATATTGCGCAAAAACTTAAGAGTGCACATGAATGAGCGATAGTGAATGGTTAAGCATGTAGAATGTTATTTTCAAAGTGTGAGTTCGCTGCGAAAGGTTTTAGACTGCGGTGCGGAAAGTGATGTTGAAAAATGTATTTAATACTTAAAAAAAAAGTTTATTCGATTAGGGGTAATAAGTCCCCCGGTATTAAATGAAGTACTAAATATATTTTAAATTGAAACTCATATTAGGTCCTACTTTGAAGACTGCAAATGTACTTTCCAGCAGTAATTTTACATTAATGAGTTAACATATGTAGGTATCTTTTGTTTATAAATTGGTGTATAACATTTTTATTTAATGTATTTTTGAGCTTTTTTATAATCCAAACGTCCTTAAATTTAAATATAATTCAAGAGTGTAGGTATAAGGTTGATAGACAATAATTTTCACAACAATATTTTGTAATATTTACATTTTTATATACATATGCCGGTACATAAAAGCAATAGTTAATTTTTGGAATATGATACATTTTCCTTATTCACTTCTTTCAGCATGCGATTTTTATTCATTTGCAATTTCATCATTTTATTCTCGTCAGCGCACTTGGTTGTGATGGCGTTGCGTACTTCCTTTTCAGAGACATTACATTTGCGTGTAACCACAAAAATAATATCTTGTACAATCATCGGATCTAACATTCCTTTTAATGGCTTACCATGGTCTTTAAATGCTGGCGATGGTTTACCTGTCATAGAATGTGTGGCTAAAGTCGTTCGATCAAAAATTGCCATAAGCAATTTTCGTGTCGCAATCGATGCCGAAGCCCAAGACATGTTTTCATAAACTTTTGCCGGAATGCGAGTATTGTTTGGACCGATTGATACCATAACATGGTCCATATCAATTTTTTGACTAAATGATTGACATTGTACTGGTGTTTTCAACATTGATAAAGGTGAATGAGAAACTTTTAAAGTTTGTGGTGCTACCGTTTGAGGCATTTGAATTTCACTGGTGTTTACTTTAAGTGGACTAATATTAAATCTAGGCGTGCCAGGTATCTTTTGATAGTTACTCATTTGAGCAGTCTGTACACTACCTGAAACTATTCCATTTGCTGTCGGCGGCGTAACCATAGACTGATCGTTAAAACTATAACTTTTCGATTTTAACTTTATATCCATTGGAGTTTTTTCTATTTTACGTTTCTTAACAAACTCCATTGGTGTATTTGAACTTGTTTGCTCTTGCACCTCCGATTTTAGAATCATTTCGTTTTTAACATCAAGAGTTTCATCAGATAAAACTATTTCTAAACGCCCCGAATCAGCTGAACTATTTAAATTTAGTGCTCCGTCTTCTTCTGCTAATTGTATCTCAATAGGTTCTCCATTTTCGTTGCCATCACCTTCGGCAATGATAGTGTATTTAACACTATCAGCGTGTCCCTGTTGTACATGATTAATTAACGATGTTGAAGTTGTTGGCGAGGCTATGCGATGCTCTGGACTGGATGATTGTTTCCTATGCTGTTGTATAGGATTTTTACGCCCTGATGTGACGTGTATTTGTGATAGAATTTCAGTGTGTGCACGCAAGTTTTCCTCCAGGATACGTATTTTTTCTAGTAATTTACGCTCATTTTGATTTTGTTGTTGAATTCTTTGGTGGTGCTGATAATGGTTATTGTCAGCTTTTAAATATTCGAAGTCTTCGTTTGTTGTTTGTGTCCAAGCGTTAAGCATCATTGGTCGTTCATAGTAATATTGCATTTCGTTTGGATCAGAGGTACGAGCAAAATTTGAAGATGAGGAAACTAAAATTTTGGGTTGGGCAGATTGATAAATGATTTGAGTGTGTGGGAGTGGTTGTGACTGTAATTAAATTAAAAATCAATCAGCATATTAATGCATATAATTAAGATTTTATTTTGTTTACAATACTTGTTCAAGCAATATGCATATTTTCAAAATGCGTAAATAATTCATACAAAACTTCAGCTCTCTAACGCAAGGAAAATTCAACTCTATATGTAGAAAGAGTGCGAATTAATGCACAAAATTTTACACTGAATTCTTATTTAAATCTTTTAATGATAGTTTAAATTAAATCTTGAATCCAATCAAACAATAAACCATAAAATCTTTGTGATTTTCCTTAGCGTCCACAGGTACGGATAACACTTCTGAATATCTCCTAATTTATTAATATGTATGTTATAGAGAGCAAATGAAGAACTCAACGTCGATGACTGCAAGAACTTCGAGTTTTCCAGTTTCTTCAGGTTTGTCAGTCACCACAAGCTCTAAAAATGGAAGTTCAACGAAAATCCGTTGGACAAAAGATACTTGTTTTTATTTAATTAGTATAGAAGGCTAGCGTAAAATTCCCGTGGAGCTGATTAAGATTTGCAGTAATATTTTTTTGATAAAGCGATTTCATTTTCGATATACAAACATTATATTCATATCTAGTAATTGACACAATTTGATTTGACATTATTACTACGTCCGGTCTTTTAACCGAAAACCTTATATAATTTTTTTTATCCAAGCATTGTACCTTACAAGTAAATCAAGAAAAATTATTGTCGATAGAACTCACCGGTTGGAGATGATCCATATTGGAAGTCTTCTCTACCAGTTGCAAAAATCGTTTGATTCAAACCAGAATATTGTTAATGCAGTCTCCCGTTTATATCATAAAAAAATATTCAGCTTGGAATAAAGATATCAAACAAAATTTCACGTTGTACTCAAGCCAGTTCGAAATATACTAAAGCTATAAGCAATTCTAAATCTGCTATATTATGGCACACATTTTAAGGGTGGAAAATTTTATTTACCTACCTTTCCCAACTAATACGCCTGAAAAACAACATATATTCAATTATTCAGGTAGCGAACGAAGATGCAAGATCTCTTTACAACACCAACCAACAGGCCATTGTTTGCGAAAGAGCGCGAATATTCTCTCCTGCTTTTGTGCACGCAAGGAAGGAATCATTTTAAGCGGCAAATTTATTCAGCTTAGAACACAATTATCACGTTGTCCCAGTTTGAAATAGAATATAAGAAATTGTAAATTCGATTTATTATTGCAATATAAGGGTGGGAAAATCCAATTAAGTACCTGGAATTCTTGTTGTAGCTGCTCAACTAATATGCTTAAATACAGAAAATTACATTCAGTTTTACAGGTAGCCGGAGTTTATTCCTTCCCAACCAACAGGCAAATAATTGTTCGCTGCTGCTTTTCCAAGCACAAGACATTTTGCGCGGGAATCAAACTTTTAAAAAACAATGCAGTTTCTTATGTAGTACAATGGTGTAATAATACAAATTTCACCTTGATACGATAATTCAGCAATAAAGCTATTCACACACATCAAATTTGAGCGCTGTCGTATGACTTCGGAGTAGTTTTTGTTGTGTACATGCTTTTAAAAGGCGGTACACATTTGTGATCATGTTCGACAGTTCTGCTCAAATTTCTCTGTAGTGCAATCCACTTAGGTAAGAGCTGGGCACTACCGCACACGTAGTTCTCTTCAATGCAGTTGCAGTTGTTGTGTGCTTTGACAGCGCTTACACAAGGAAACTTTTGAAAGAAAATTTTTCTGTTTGTTGGCAAGAAGGGAAAAACGAAAGGGTGGTGTACAGAATTTGTCGTACACGCGAAATCCCTTTCGTTCTATTCTTTAGTGATATTATGCTTTGAATTTACGTTTGTTGTGGCGGGTTGACGCAGTAATTGCTTTGAAATTTTCTTGTACAAACAAATTCTAGTTTCCATGTGTAAACGCAAAGGAAATTCACAAAAGAGAATAGACAAGAATTTCTCAGACCGAATTTGCTCGTGTAAGCGTTGACTTTTCAAATAGAACTAAATAGATTTTAACACTCTCCGTTTTATATACATTTATGATAAATTATTCTGTTTCTGCCGCAGATGCGCGCGCGCTACGTTTTGCCCAGCTACGACTATGGTGATAGTCGGTTGTAGTTTTTTTTATTTTTTTTTTGAAAACGATACCTAACGCTCGGCTTACAAGAGCGGATTTTCCGAGTCTAAATAGCTATCACATAAAAGCAAGCGATAAGCAAGTTGACAATTACCTTATATAGAGCAAAAGTGCGAAAGATGGTAGTCAACTATCACTTAACGGACACCACTAGCTTGCATGTGTGACCGCTCTTTATCGTCAGTCAACATCAACCATGATTTAGCTATATAAAGTTACTGCGTGCCACCTTTTACGTCGACGTAGTAGTTCCATCTTTCTACGTCGACGTAGTAATTCGATGCACAAGTTCGCTGTCGTGTGAATAGGGACTAGTACGTCGGCGTTCAAATGTCAAAAATGCTTGTCTTAAAATTTAACAAATTAACATAAATAAATTTTAGATAAGCAAAATAAGAGAAATCATCTCACCAATGTTTTCTTTTTAAGTTTGAACTGTGTTGTAGCAAATTACTTTTTTTTTTGTTTTGATAACTGTGAACATTTGAGCGCCGACGTATGTGGGTTTAAATGCCTAAATATCAGCAAATTTGTTTCTTCTCTTTCATTAGCTTCATAGTTATTAAAATCCAATGCAAATCGTAAGCAAACACATATGAGTTAACAAGTTACTTTTAGAATTGAATTTTGACAGTTCCCAAATCGAACCGAAATAAAACCTTTGAAAATCTTGTTTAGGTGCTCCCCAAGCAATTTTCAAAATCTTATGGGACTCTAAATTTCATTCGGTACCATATTTATGAACAGATTTTTAACATATAGAAAACTTTATACAAAGTGGAAATAGTAATAGAAGAATACTTTTCAGCATTCATAGATTTCTTGTGAGTGCGGTGTAATTTACAGGTAAAATCGAATTCAGATTAAAAAAGAGACTTGCAAGCAATATTTACATTGAAAGCAAATCATAAACCAAAATTGCATCTGGAGAAAAAAATACCTGCTACAAAAATGTCATTGTTTTGCGCGAAAGCAAAGATTCATCCCAACATTTATGAAAATGTGTATATATAGAAAGTATTTTATATTTTCCCTAATAGTTGTTTTAGTTACACACAAGTTTACAGATCATACAGCAGATGAATTTGTTGTCGGGACTTACATTTGTATAAGCTTATTTGAAATGGAAGCTACAAAAACTGAGCAATCGATAAATTCAACAAAAAACATTGAACTATTTGTACCACACTCGGAGGAATGGAATGATGGAGAACATATTTTGCTAGATGACAGTTTTTTATATCGCATGCAGCGTATACGCAACAGTCAACAAGAGTATAGCAATTTATTTAACAAACTTAATAATATAATTGGTCAATTAAAAGAAAAATATCCACTGTTCGAGGAGAATAATGACTATGAAACGATTTCTAATGTCACAGATGATTCATCAGGTGCTTCAACAACATCTGAAGTTCTTACTACGACGAGTTCTTGTGAAAATAGGCGAGTAAAACGACAGTCAAGTGAATTTGAAGAGCAATTTGATTTTATTGATATGGATGAATTTAATAATGCAGAATTTCCCAAACGAATAAAAAGTGAACCGCCAATTGTGATAATTGGACCAAACGGTACACAAGTTAATGCCAATGTATACGATGAAATATCTTGGACTACAACAGCATCTGCTACACGCTCGTTGTTATGTCTAGTGTTCAGTAGCGAAGTTTTAGCTACACACACTCTCACTGGCAAGCCATCACCGGCATTTTATGGACGTGAGCGTCCTTTGAAAATGCAATTGAATCCATTAAAAACAGCAGATATTGTACATTGTGTGCGCGTTAACAGCGGTGCTAGCGAGCGTGAAGTACGTTCATCAATTACTACAAAGTGTGCTGATACAGCAAAAAAATATAAACGTAGAATGGAAAAGAAACTGAAAAAAATCATATAAAAGAATTTAACCTACATATTTAAACAAAAATATTTTTTGAAAAGCAGTTTTAAATGTTAAGATTGAAATTTTTCAGCCTCATTCATAATATTATAAATTACTTTTGATATACCATTTACTTTTGAATGCAATTTTTGTAGTTAAAAAGAAAATCTGCTTTAAGTAGATATACGATGAATTTTATTGAGAAAACAAATATATCGTCGGCTTACAAGCAAAATTGACCATCTGCCAAAAATCAAATTTTGTGTTTTTGATTAGTATATCAATCTTAATCATACATGTAATACCTCTATATTGCTACTATAATCACCCATTATTTAAGATGATCAATGCTATCAACTCTACTGCGCATGATTCAAAATTGACAATTGATTTTGATGAAAAACAGTAGCGGTTGATTTTTTTTTATTATAACTTTTTTCCAATTAAAAAAAAATAATTTTCTTCATTATATCTATTTTTTTCTGCGCTGCCTCTGAACTCATTTGACATTTAATACATTTTGTTTACAAATATTTCATATTTATTGAATCTATGTGTACAAATATTTCTAAGAACCAACACATATAAAACTTGCGCATGCGCAAAACAAACTGTAGCTTTGAGATATGTCAGCAATCATGTTGGATTTCAAACGCACTGAGCAGATAGGTTAGTAGCAATATAAATAGAAGTATTACATATATGATCTTAATTGATAATGTAAGAATGTACTCTTATAACATACCTTATCAGGTACTATATACATTTGTTTTTAATAACCCAAAATAATATATCACATAGTTAAGATGATTTAAACATAATTAAAATCGTCAGGTCGTCAAGTTTGCTTGCAAACCAACGATATGTGTTGCCTTACCTTATTTGCTATATAAAAAAAATGTTTATTCATCACTATACATTGTGATTTAATTCTATAAGTTGAATTTTATTTTATCTAATAATTTTTTACATACATCTTAAAATTTTCGCATTCTATTTTGATTTTTTTGGATCCCAAGCTTCAATTTTTGGACGAGTTGTGGAGTATGGCATGTATGAATCTGCAATTATGTAGAAAATTATTAAAAGTTAATTTAAATTAAATAAACACTGAGCACAACTTAAATAAAAATAAAATGTTTTCAAAAAAAATTTTTGGGTTACAACTTTGAAGTGAAAAGAAAATGTGTTCACATTTTTTTTTGAGCGTGATCAGAGACGTTATATATCAGTTTGTATTTGTGATTGCGAGGAAAGAATTTATCATGCCAGAGAAGCTATCTTAGAGACACTTTGGATTCTTAACATCACAGTCCGTTCGAGGGACTCAGAATAGGTATTTGTTTGAGCAATAATTTCATCGTTGGAGCTAAATCTCTTTCCAGCGAACCATTTGTTTAGGTTTGGAAATAGAAAATAGTCAATGGAGGGTTAGTCTGGAAAATATGGGGGATAAGGTGCCTGGAATTTTGCCATAGAGACCACACACGTTTCACGATTGCGTTTGTGGTCAATTGAGAGCAAACGTGGAACTCATCTTGTGCATAGCGTAAAAATCCAACTGATCATTTTAAAATCGAAATCACAGTATCATATGAAAAGGCTATGGCATCAACAATCTCACGCACTTTCACTCTCCGATCGGCCAACACCATATCCTAATTTTTTTGACATTTTCGGGTGTATTGATCTCAATTGGCTGTCCAGAACAATCAGCGTCACTAATGCTTGTACGACCACAACGAAAGTTAGTAAGGCACTTTTTTGCCATTAAAGTTGATTTGAGTGACGGTTTTTTTTTTTGCAAAAAAAAATTCGAAATTCACTTTTTTCCATTTTTTAAAAAATTGACGAGGTTGTGTGCTTTGAACACCTGTTAAACGTCAAGTTATTGACGAGTGTCAAAATTTGACAGTAGTCTACTAATAGATGGTACTTGACGGTAGCAGTGTTGTACTTCATGTAACTACGAGGCAAGTTCGAAGTCACGGACTCATTGATCCGCCCACGTATGACCAATCAATGAAAACACACTCCGCCTAAAAACCGAATAGAAACAGATGATTTTGCTCAAAAATTTTAATTTTTTGCGTTTCTATGTAACAAAGGAAATAAACGGTGATTTTTTTAAAATTTAAAATTGAAATAAAGCATACATCACATAGTTAGGAAGAGGTAAACTTCTATATAAAAACACGATAGAACAAAGCACTCACCAAACAAAATTGTTTTTAATATCACCGTAGAAAAGTGTGGAGACATGTTTTTATAGAATGGAACGAGAACCCACTCTTCGCATTTGAACGAGTTGTTTTATATTAGTAAATAAAACTTCTAGTCCGGGAGGCAGCGTTATATTTTTCAGTCATTTCCTCCCGCTTAACTTTTTTTTGAAATTGATAGTTTAATTAAGACTGATAATGGAAATAAACGTCAGTCTCCAGAATAGTGGTTGTGAGAGGCCGACGAAAAAAGTTTTGATTAATATCTCGGAAAGTAAGCCAAAGTAATTAGAATACAAACGCCCATTCTCTGATGTAGTTTCCTTACGTAATGTGTTTTTGTTTTCGTTGTAGTTTCTGAATATCTGCGTTCAAGCATGAACCATTAAATACAATATTTATCTATATTTCTGTATAAATGAGAATCTTTCAAAAGAAAACCATCATGATAGCTAATTCTTCTTTATTTTAAATAGCCAAAATCTCAAATAAATTACTACATAATCTATTCCATAAGGCAGATGTATGTTTATATACGCTGTGAAGGACTATTTTCAACATTTGTTTCAAACTTTAAAGGCTATTATTACGTTTTTTCATATTTTATGGCGTATTGTAATACTAAGCTCCATAACAAAACACATACACAAATTTGAAAAAAATATATACAAATTTATTTATTTATATCACTTACCCTTAGTTCCAGATAGATTTTCAGAATGTTCTACCATCCACTTATGCTTTGGTCGACTACCATCTCTTATAGGGGGCAGATCGGTCTGATGCAATAACCAAATTTAATTTAATAAATTGCTAGGCCTGACCACAAAAAATATTACCTTATAATGCATCCAGCCGAACCATTCAGCAGGTATTTGAGACCCATCATAATCCATGTTGACATGATCTGCAAATTCAACCCAACGATTTCTTCCATAGAAATAGTATGGATTTTCAAAGTATTTGTTGCCGTACTTATCAGTACCAACTAAGGTTCCAAGTTTTAAGTCATCATTTCTTTACAACAAAATTATTAGAGTAAAAAATCATTTTTCTCTAAATTCTTATGTAAGCATTTCTCCTATATTAGTTTACACTACAAACCTGTAAAGTTTTAAATATGTTGCACGGAGCCCTCCGTTTTGTTGAACGATTTGGAATAATTTGCCAAGACGGTTGATCCCCAAATATTTTGCCATTTTCACAAAAAGCACCACAAGTTAACTATTTAGGTGTACATTAATGTTTTTAAAATATATAAGAATTTACCAATTATCTAGAAGCGGAATTAAGACCACCAAACTCTTTGGCAAATAGTTTGATAACTCAAGCGTACAAATATCAAAGTTTTCATCAAACTTTAGTTATGCTTTGACCATCAAAGCTAAATAATCGTTGTGGCGGACATATTAATTATTATGCTAATGGAGATAGATACATACATATGTTTTTAATTCAAAAGAAAACTCATTTTCAAAAATTATATGAATGCCAAAACAATAGGTATTTTCAAAGCCTGAAAAGTAATCGGTAAATATGAGATTCACAACACTTATTAAGCAATGAGATAAAAATTTTCATAGTTTCATATTTAAATTATTTTCGATATTGAAACTTAATATAAGTAAGTCGGTGTCCTTACTCGAAGTATAATTAGTAAAATTAGTTTTAATTAGAACTCACATCCTTGAATATTTCCAAAATCAGATTCTCTATCCACAATCAAAGACTTAACAATGGAAGCAGCCTTCTGTTATTTAAAATAAATAACATTCACCAAGCAATTTTATTTCCAAATAATTAAAAATTGTACTAGAAAATTTGACAAGTATTCACATAGTTAAAGTGTTTGTCAAACAAACGGAATATGAAATTTTGTATTTTCGTCACACAAATTGTCAAACTATTAGATTAGTGTTCACATGATCAAATTCTCTCCACATTTCGTACATATTTTTGTTAATCAAAGTGTTTGGCAAACATTTTCAGATAGAATTTGATGGTCTGAACCCTGCGAGGACAAAACTTGAGGTTGCCGTTCTGGAATTTTTTCCCAAATTTATTATATTTTTTTTGGTGTGTCTTATATGATTTTGATTGGATTTGCCAACATTTTCACAAAACAAACTTTTTCTATAATTTTCTTTTAATATAAACTTTTGCTTACCCCTTATGAAGAGATACTTAGTCTCTGCTTTGATATATGCTAATTTTGTGAAAAGGTATCAAAAATAAATGGCTAAGCCCCAAATCAAAAAAAATCCCGCGCACTTAGCGCCGAGCTGTGGAAAATAATAAGCCGAAGTGTTTATAAATAGCAAATTAAATGCAATTAAAAATCCAATTTTCTGATATTAGTTGGAGTTTAGATTCCGTTTTTACCGAGCGTTTTGAGGTTGGATAGGGTATATAACTATGTATATAACAATCTTTAAAAACACAGGGCTACCAAGTTATACAGAAGCAATTCTAAAAATTTTTTGTGGGAAGTACAGTAGTACAAATTTGCTTTTTTTTATTAGAAATAAGGAAAAACGAAATATATTAAACCTTATATAAGGTCTAAAATTTTTGCAAGAGTACGAACTTCAGACTAAGGAAAAGAATGTGGTGGTCACAGTGAAATGAATTTCCAATTACAGATTTCGTCAAAAAAAAATATATATATCAAAAGTTTCTAAGAATGTAAAGGTAATTTCAATAAAATCTCTTGGTCCAAACGGAATTTATAGCGAATGATGTTAGGTCACCTTTTGCGAAAAGGACAAAAGGGTCAATGCCACGTACGAATTTCGTAAAGGATTTCGGGTCACCGGGCTTGGTTTTATTTTGTAAACTAGGTTTAATAACAAGATTTTAAAACCAATTTTATTTTTTATCACTGGTAAAGAATTGTTAGGGTGACAGCACTTTCCCATATGAAAGTATACGTCGCTATTTACGTATCAAAACGATGTCGTATACTGATATCTTTAACGTATTTCAGTTTCCATACAAATTTTAACAGTTCGTATGAGCCATACACGCTTTTTCTGATATATGCTTTAGACGTCATCACATGAATGCCATTATCTTTAATTTGAACTCAGTAAGATGCAATCAGGCCTGTTCTGTTTCAATTCAGTTTCCGCAACAAACCAAATATGGATTCATATCTTTGAAATATATTAATAAATTTGCTGTCTTTATCACAAACAAATTTAAAGAAAATAATGCTTAATGCTTATGACTTCATTCTATAACATTTTGTTTATGTATAGCTTTTTTCTATTGCAAGATAAATCAAATAAATGATTTAAATACACAAGCCGAAAGCCCTGGAAGCTGGTGCTCCAATTTTGCTGCAATAATTGTGTCACATATTAACATTTATGTAATAAAAAATGTCCAATTTAATATTAATTTTTTTCAAGGTGATTACACAATTATGTTTATTTAAAAATATATCTTTCACAATTGGTTTTAGTAGGCATCTACTCTCGGCGGTTTAGCGTATAGTTCTTCTTTTGTACGTTCGCCGCGGAAATACTGCTTCCAACGTTCGTTCCTCATGGCCTTATAGTACAAAAAACATATACATATAATTGTTTAAATTGTAATAGGCTTTTTCAACAAAATCCTTACATGAAAACGCATCAATTGTTTTTTCATACCAGCGCATTCGTGAAAGTCAGATATTAAGTCTACGCAAACCTTTTGACCTCTTTCAACACCATACGCCTCCAAACAGTCCATCATATTCATTTCCATTTCACCACATTTATCATAATTTTGATGATTTATTAAGCAACCAGTCAAATCAGTAAATGGTGTTCGAAGAAATGGTCCAAGAGACATCGTTGCTGCAATTAAAGTGTTTAATAACAAAATGAACTTGCCGATTTATTGATTAAATAATAAAATTAAACATGGTGAAGACAGTCTTCTTGTCACTCTGTAAATCGGTATCAGATTCTTGTTCATAAATCTTTTGCCATTCTGATTTTGATGTATATATTGACCTAACACCGCTCGAATTATATACGGATAGGTTACACCTTTCTTTCGTTTTGAAAACTACAATACATTTACCTATTACTACTGCTAATATTCTCTAACTTTATAAGGTCCGAGTTGTCTACATCTGCCACCCTGGGAGTTCTACTACAGAGACGATCGACAACTATTTCAAGCACCCTTCATGATTAATTGGCAAGTCTTATTAAAATCTACATTGAGGTGGAATTATGGTTAGTAGACAAATGAAGATCATGCCACGAAATTCTCAGTATTCGCCTTAAGCAAAGCAGAGTTCCTGCAGAGATTATAATTATTTTATATTAGGACAGTGCCCATTTAAGATGTTCTATTTCCACATAATCTCGAGGCATTCAAAGAACGGTATGCTCACAGATAGTTGATTGAGGTTTTTTCGTTAGTTCTTTGAGTGCTCGATTACTTTGTTTGGCGGAGACAATTCATTCAACTACCCAGAGGCCTCCCGGGACAATGGTTTGAAGTATGTCTAATAGTTTTATGCAACAAAACTTGAAAAATAAATGTTGCTAGTATGGAACTCAGAAAAACGACCAGGAACTAATGTGACGTAACATTGTATTTCTGTAATGTAATGCCAAAATAGTTTACGGTATACATGTATGTTTTTATTATAAAATTTACCTATTACTTAAAGGTGAAGTGTTGTAAATTGTAAATAGATTTACTTTATTCTCAGAATTTTTTTAACTTCCGAAGTTAAAAAAAGAGCAAATTTTCTTTATTTTGGGTCTTTTATATACAGTTATATAGTTGCCCCGTTCTTACATACGTATATAAAATTTGTCAAGATCAAAACGTCAAACGAACGTGAATTAACTATTAAGGTCATGCTATTCATCTCATTGCTGAATGGTGCGCACTTAACGTCAAATTATCGCTCTTCGTTAGTTTTTTTAATCAACAAAGTTAGCCATCTGTTGGGTAAAACATTTATGAGGTTGAATCAATAGGTATCATGACAACGTTCATATAACTCATATCGTGCGATATCTTCAAGATTTTTCCTATTCGTTAATAGTGAGTACAAAATTGACACTACAAAATTTATCGACGAAAAATTGAACAAATTCCATTTTTTTGGTGCGATTTGGCACATAAGCTAAGTCGCACGTCTCAGTTGTGTTAAGCATCTTATCACCATGTTAGTACACAATAAGGAAAGAGCAAATTGTCAAAATTTGAAAATGCAACACTGAGAAAGTGGTTCATCAAAAGTCAAAATCATATTGCTTACAAAATTATTACGTTTTGTTTGACAATACGCTGAACTCGAAAATTAAAGTCAACGTTGATACAAGGAAATTCGGTCAAACAAATTCTTGTCTATTCTCTTTTGTGAATTTGTTTTGTAATTGCGCACGAAAACTAGAATTTCTTTGTGCAAGAAAATTTCCAATGTCAATGTTTATACGAGCAAATTCGGTCTGAGAAATTCTTGTCTATTCTGAATTTCCTTTGCGTTTACACACGGAAACTAGAATTTGTTTATGCAAAAAAATTTCAAAGCAATTACTGCGTCAACCCGCCACAACAAACGTAAATTCAAAGCATAATATCAGCTAAAGAATAGAACGAAAGGGATTTCGCGTGTACGACAAATTCTGTACACCACCCTTTCGTTTTTCCCTTCTCATCTACAGACAGGGAAACTTTCTTTGAAGAATTTCCTCCTGTAAACGCTGTCAATCAATTACTGCGCCAACCCGCAACAACAAACGTAAATTCAAAGCATGATATCAGCTAACGAATAGAACGAAAGGGAATGACGCAGTAATTGCTTTGAAATTTTCTTGCATAAAGAAATTCTAGTTTTCGTTTGTAAACGCAAAACAAATTCACAAAAGAAAATAGACAAGAATTTGTCTGACCGAACTTGCTTGTGTAAACTTTGACATACGAAAGAAATGAATACTTATTTACCTCACAATGTGAGCGCATTTAAGTGCAACTGTTGCTTCGGTTTGTGATTTCTGAACCCAACCTTAGTCTCACATGTGCGTAAACTTCCTATTTTAATAAACATAAAATGACAAATCAACAAATAATAGATTTCTTAAGGGAAAAAAGCGTGTGTGAAGTTTGCCAGTTACGTTATTTGAAGGCTCGTGGAAACGAGTACAAGAATAGGCAGGAAACTTTTGAAAGGGTAACAAAAAGTAAAACTTTTAACAAAATGTTTCCTCAATTTGATTTCCATATTAGCTCAACGTCAACTATGCACCCTTAACAAAGTGTGTTAATAAGGATCACGATGGCGTTACAGAAAACTGTTCCACCGATTATCAAGCAGTAAAACGGCAACGTCTTAGCCACTGTCCTGTTTGCCTCGGTCTCTTCTCTTGTGAATTCCAAGATGGTATAATGAGAAACATTTTGGCATCAGACTTCAGCAAATACGAATGCAGCCAGATTGTCATTGCAATATCATTGCCGATGTTACTACAGCTGCGTCAGCTTTCCATGTGGTATGCACTGATACGTAAATTTGGTGAGGATAAAATTGAAGCTGCGCGCTCACCTGATGTGCCACTTAAGGAAGCCGCTAAGCTGATCTTAAATCCAATACTTTGTGAGAAATTAAATAAACAATATGATGCTAATGGAATCATGATCAACATGCAATTAACCCATGCACAAGAGGCAGATGAAATAGCAGCTGCCACAAAAGTATATGAAGTTGTTTCTCCACAAGTCAAAAATAGCAAGCGTCAAGAAATAACACGTGGTGTTTTAGAAAAGTTCTTTACACCTGCTCGTTTGGCAGGAACTATTTTTGAAAGGTTTATTGCTATTCCGCCAACTATTCCTCTATGCGTTTTGCACTTAGAAAAGATTTCTTTAGTGGGTCCTACAGTGTATGTAGCCGGTCACTACCGAAAGTTAACACGTGAGCTCTCGCATACGCCATGGGTGCTAAATGGTAAACGTGTGCTTGAGGACAGTATTGAAGAAATTATTGTACGCAGTGTTGCACCACGTTTTTGGCAAGTTTAATTAAATTTTGCTTTTTCAATTATCTAATTTGTTATTTTAGCGTTGACCAGAAAAAAATAATATTTATGTCTAGTGGTCGGGAAGATGTTGATGTTCGTTGTTTAGGGAAAGGACGCCCATTTGTACTTGAAATACCCAACTCGCTGCGCACTACTTTAAGTAAAAAGGAAGCTCTTCAGTTAGAATTAGATATTGAGAAGTCGCTTCAAGTGTCAGTTAACAATCTACAAATGGTGCAACGCGAAGAGTTGGTTCACATCAAGACTGGAGAAGAAAAAAAGCGGAAATTTTATCGGGCGCTCTGTATGCTTCAAGAACCAATTTCTGTCAGTATTTTAGAAAAACTTAATTTGCCACAAGGGTTTGAAATACAACAAAAAACACCAATACGTGTTCTGCACCGAAGACCATTACACACGCGACCGCGTACTATTTATAGTCTGAAAGCATGGGCTCAACGTGATAATACCAAATCGGTTATAATTGATATAGTTAGCCAGGCTGGAACTTATATTAAAGAATTGGTACATGGTGAGTTTGGACGTACGACACCGAGTTTATCATCGATTACTGGCAAACCAATTGATATAATTGCGTTGGACGTTGTTGGTATTGATTTAGATTGGCCCAGGGAGATAGATAATAGAAGTTGAGCCAAACTGTAAGTAATAGAAAGATGTTTACTTGTGCAAAAACACGTTTCTAGCCTGTGAGGAATAATGCGCGACACTTAATCACATTACTTGTGTATGTAGCAATATTAATTGATGTGGCATTGATGTTAAATAAATAAATTAATAAAATCTTTAAAAATGGTTTTCTTCTTTTAAAACCCAATTTTTTATGGTTAATAAGGGATTTGTGATTGATATTAAGGGAAAAATTTAAACCTATCTAAATCAAAATCATTAGAAAATTATTTAGAACATGAACTTTAAAGAAATCCTGTCCCGAATCACCAAAACTGATTGTTTACATGGTATGTCATCGAAGTTTACTGCTTTTTTATTTGAAATGCAAAATTTGTTTTTGGCAGCCCGCAATCGCGCAAGTTGTACAGCTGGACAAGTCAGCAGAAAAATCCAAAAAATTTTTATTCATATTACAAAATAATTTTTTTTTAAATTTATATTTTTACCTTTAAGTCTTAATTTGTCAAGAGGGTTGTGATGCCTGAGCTCAGATACCATTCCATTAAAAGCAATTTCACAAAATATGCTTATTAAAAATACAATCAAACAATTTAGGTGTCAGAAAGTCGTCCTATTTTGCGAAAATATATATGTGATAGGACTATTTCAGCAAAACTTTGTTGTTCACAATTTATGTGTCTATTCTCAATATAATTCTCTCAATAAAATTGAAAAACAAATCCAACACTCGAAAATTGTAGGGTGCAGGATTGTATTGTCATATTTTATTTTCATATGGGAGACAACAAATTTTTTTTACAACTGTTGTAAAATTCTATGCCTTACGAAAAATATCACTTGTTATGACACCATGTGAATAAATACGTTTGCAGCCTCAGCTTCAGGAAAATAAAATTTTAAGTATTTGTAAGAAGTTTTTGACGAAAGGACAGAAAAAACCTACAAATTGACCTTATAAAGCACATAAGTTTGTTATATCTTTACTAAACATCCAACAGATTTTCTTCCACCCACTAAAAGTTTATTTGTTTTTAGTACAAAGGAAAAAATTATTAGAATCGATGTAGCATTTTATGCTGCTGCTGTATTGTACCCTATTAGATTTGTTGATGTAATTTGATCCAGTGTGTGGATACCATCTTTATCCACAACAGAAACATTGAAATTTTTCAGATTTATAACCAGACGTTTTTGTATTTCGACCACACACTTTTTAAACACTTCATAAGCCTCCGCTTGAGTAATGTTTGGACGATAATAACGATCAAAAATACTAGCGCAAAACATGCCACCATAGCCTTGCCCAGCGTATTTAACCGATTTAGCATTAGCCAAGTAGTCGATGTAGTGCAGCTCGGGGCCGTCTTTTTCATCGTAACTGCAAAGCAAAGAGCATGTATTTTATAAGATTTGATTGCAAATATTAATTTTTTTTATTGAGTTAGTCACTTACCCTGCTATAAACATATTGACTTGATATGGAGTCCTACTTCTGAGATAATCAGCCAAGTTCTTTCTAGTAAAATGTGCTGCAGATTTTGGACTTAAGTCATAGCCATTTCGCATTTTATACAATGCAATGTTTTTGGATATAAATTCTGTAAATTGTACGGTATCACCGGATTCACCAATTGTGGCAATCATTAGATTGTCCGAAATCTTATGTATTTTATTTTCATCTACAAAAACAAATATTTTCATTATGACCATGTCAGAAATATTTAGGCTTCAATTTCCCCTCAGAAATTTTTCGCTTCAACCATTAAAAAATGTATGATTTGACGGAAGGGAAGTAAATCAAATATTTTGGTAATTAAATTCTGCAGGAAGTCTCTGGTACATCCAGTGCACTACTTTAGATGTAGGAGCCATCTCTAACCAATAATCTAAATGCAACTTACCTTCCTTCATCACAATTATTGAACGTGCTTGCGTAGTGTCAGCGGCAATCATAACAAAGTCTGGACCACGAATTCCCAATATGGTTTCCATTTTTAAAATTATTTATTTATTGAAGACAAAAGTATTAAATGATATTTAGCCGGAAAAGAGTAGAATGACAATACAGAAATCCACAAAAATTCCAAATTGTCTGTCAAATATAATGAAGTTGGTAACAGTTAATAAAGCCGATAAGGTAGGAAGGTTTGCTACTCTTAAGCAGGGTTGCTAAAGTACCAAACTGTACCTTTTCTATATAATCTTTTCTTTGAAAGTTGTCATAATAGAAAATTGAAAAATAGCGTACTGCACACTGCGCTTTAAAAAATCAGTAGCGTAATGATACACGGTTGAGCATAATGGCGAAAAAATGTGAAAAATGTTTTCACAACATAATACTAATTGATACTGCACTTCGACAACGGTGACTTCATCAATACTGTTGGTACCATACAAAATTCCAGACAAACGCAAAGTATCATTTCCTAATGACTTCTTACTTATGCCATATCCAAAATAGACATGACGAGACGCAACGACTAAGTTCAAGTATATGTAAACCAATGTTAATAACCAAAATAAACAAACGTAACTGATCGAAAGTGAACGAAACATCTTGACGAGACGTGTTGTTCCGTAAGTCAACGTTTACACGAGCAAATTCTTGTCTATTCTCTTCAGTGAATTTCTTTTGCGTTTACACACGGAAACTAGAATTTGTTTGTGCAAGAAAATTTCAAAGCAATTACTGCGTCAACCCGCCACAACAAACGTAAATTCAAAGCATAATATCAGCTAAAGAATAGAAAGAAAGGGATTTCGCGTGTACGACAAATTCTGTACACCACCCTTTCGTTTTTCCCTTCTTGCCCACAGACAGGGAAACTTTCTTTCAAGAGTTTCCTCGTGTAAACGCTGTCTAAGAACCGAACTTGAAACCGTCACTACTCATCATAATAGCAGTTTCGATTCGTTGCCTAGAGTAACATTTTGGGTTATATGTCAAAACAGACGTAACGAGTGCAAACGTTCGTTCAGCTGCTATCGTCTCGTCATGTCTATTTTCGATAAGTCTTTAAGTGTTGCTAAGATATTGAAAAAGCTCACAAGTCGATTCAACACTTAAAAACTTTAAAGTAAAAATCAAGACCTCACGTAACATTATAAAATGTACGTAGAGTTAAGACTCTAAACTAACAGTGTAGTTTTTATGTGTAATTTCGATGCAAAAAGCACTGTATAATTTATCTGTATTTCGAACAAAATTTATTTTTTTACCGTTAAACAAGTAGACACAATTGCGGCAGATGACGAAGGACGGAAAATTCATCTACCGATTTGTACTCACAAACGCAAATATAAAAATTGACACAAAATGTCGTCGCCTGCCGACGGTGCAAATAGAATTATGCGTTGACTTCTGTCAACGCATAATTGGGATGGGGTCGGGAAATCGGCAACGATTACTCGCTGCCACAAATTATAGCATAATTGATGGTATAAAATGGAACAAAATTGCGGCGTACGACTGGAAACCTACCGACGGGTACCCATCGATTGAAATTTAATTATATTTTCACCGTCGGCAGGGGATGATCAGTGTTGCATTTCGAATCAGCTTGTGCTAATTTTTGCTTACGTTTGTGAAAACTTAATTACAGCTGAATTTTCCGCATTAATGTGTTAAACGGAATTGGGACGGGGTCGGGAAATCTGGAACTATTGCTAGCTGTCAAAAATTATATATACAGTGGATCGTATGAACTTGAAAAGAATTGCCGCGTACGACTGGTAACCTGCCGACGGGTACCCGTCTATTTAGATTTAATTCTAATTTTTTTTGATAGCGTGTAATCGTTGCCGCCTTCCCAACCCCGGCCCAGTTCTGTTCAACGCATAAGTCTGAAGCGATGGGTACCCTTCGGCTGTTTTCCGGTCGTACGCCGCAATTCTGTTCCTTTTCATAAGAGTAGGTGTGCTATAATTTTTGACAGCGGGTAATCGTTGACAATTCCCCACACCGTTACAATTTTTTAATACTTAAACAAGAATACGGATTGGTGACGCAAAATCGTCAATAATTGTCCGCTGTCAAAGTAGTCCTCGTCTGAGAATTGTTCGAGTAATCAAAATTGCGTCGACAAATTCAGTTGCAATTATGAATTCATTGAAATTTCAGATGTATATGAATAAAAAAATGGACACACGCTGATTTGAAATGCAACACTGATCGCCGCCTGCCGGCTACGAAAGTACAATTGAATGTAATGTCATAATTGAATTTTTAACATTTAAAACTTTCACTTTCACTGACAATTTGACAGCTTGTCATGAACACGTTAATCTCTTTCTGTTTGACAGACAGATGTGGTCGGTGCCTCCGTTGTATTTCTCTCTGAACTTGCTTTCGTTCAGTCTCTTTGGTATTTGTTCCATTTTTGAGTGCGTGTCATTTTTGTACGGATTTCGAAAAAAATTTAATAAAAATTGCAAGATTAAATTTTTAGAATATAAAAAGAAAATTCAACGTAACGGAACGCACAGATGTCAGAACAAATTGTTGAAAGTGTAAAGGAGGCTGTAATTGAGGCAGTGGAAAATGCAACCAGCGAAAAGATAACAAGTGAAAAAGTTCCCTCGACTCCAGAGGGAATGGCGGTAGCCTATGGAAGTCTGGTCATCATGGCAATGTTACCAATTGTGTTTGGATCGATTCGCTCCGTAAAATATCACAATTTGAAAAAGGTTAGTGTGTTGTTGGCAACTCTCAATTGGTGGGGGATTTCCAAAACATCTCAATTATGAGCTGAAAAAGTTACACATTATAAATACGTAGCAAACAAAAAAGCAGAGTATCCGCGTATGCAAAATCACTTTTCGTCCACACATTCATTACTTAATATATGCAGATGAAACTTTTGCATAAAGTGCGTCCTGAAAAATGCATGTGCCTATGTTTCGTTATTGAAATAGGCTCTCCATACAAATATTAAAGGGAAAAATTGAAGTGAAACAATGATAAAAGTACAATGGGTATTCCTTAAATATTGACATAAAAAAACAGTTGTTAAATATTAAAAAACCCAATTTGTATAAATTAATTTTGAATCCAGTGTGAACGAAACACGAATAAAAGGAAAATTACTTATTGAAGTAAAAGAAAAACTCGTTGAAAAAAAAACTTTATATCAGAGTAAGAGCATCGTCTATATCCTGACAGTCAAATAAAACACATATTTAGACAATTGTAACCTCTTAATAAAAAACATTGGCATATAGGTTACATTACTCCCAGAAGATGACGTGTCATCATAACTTGGGCTACGGATTGGCCCATTGTTTACCAGATTTACGTACATTCGTGTGTATATGTACATAGTTCAACCTAATTGAATGTAGTTATAGTGTTTTACATCAAACTTAAGCTCCAACAACTTATTTGTTTTCTTATTCACAAATGACTGACTCAGTAACAGTGGTACAAGTGCAGAATTTTAATTTTTACTAAAAGCTTTAATTTGAAAATGCAACCAACAAGCTATCAATGGCAGCTACAATGCAGTTGTACCTCTGATTTTAAGTCCGTCAAATAAGATTGCTCTCTTAAAAACTTCAAACTTAAGCTAACAAAATAAATATGAAAATTATAAACAGACAAAAGTTCTTTTAAAAATCACTCATAAATGCCGACTGAAAAGAATCATAACATGTTACCGTCGTATCGAAATTGTTGTGAAAAATGGAACTAAACATCTATGTAAATCCTTCAGTTGACAACTTGTTTTTACTTTAAGCTCAGACTAAACTTCAAGGACGCTTAAAAAAACTCCTGATGACCATGTTTTTAATTTTTTATCTAAATTTATTTAAGTTTTTATTTAATATTTAAAATACACAATAAAAGAAAAAAGTGTACATATTTACATATTTGAGCTTTATAACTCTGCTCCGTTCTTTCTAAGTAGGCTGCAATTGCTATTAAAAAATCGTGACTCGTAATAAAAATAGTCGAAACAATAAATAAAACCACATTGATTTAAAAATAAAAAAAAATGTTTATTGTTAATACAGAATAAAAACAAATATCTATATTTTTAAGTACGTTTACTTCTTAAATATGACTGTGCTTAATTCATGCCACATGTCAACTCGAGTTTTGTGTAAGATTCTTGACTAATATTTTTTGGCTTTGTAAGTGTATGGTCCTTCATAATTATCTATAGCAGGTTTCAAAAGCATTTTAAGGAGGAAAATTCATATTTTAAACCTATTGTTAGGCGGCGACGATAATTTTATAATTTAAATTGTATTTATTTAAATTTAATTGTGAAAATTTACATTCAGTATGAATGATTAACAAAAAAATATGTATGTGGCTGTGTAAATCTTATGTTGAATGTTCTATGTTGTATGTTTAATAATTGATGTTTATTCGCCGCTGCTTCTTTCTTGACTGACTTGTTTTACAGCCAACGAACTTGGTTCTGGTTACAAAACTTATAATCTTAGGTGCTGCCGTTCTGCAGCAATTTTAGGTGTTACCGTTCTGCGGCAACACCTATGTATTTTAAATTATAATACTATGCAGAAATATCTGTGTTCAAGGTGCCACTAAACTTATGGATTTTGAACCGCTATTAACGAAAATCGGCGGAAATTTTTTGATGAGCAACTAAACTTTCTACAAATTATCTTTACCAATTGTGTCAATCTCTAATAACGCAAAAAATGCGTTTATAGAGAGAACAAATAAAATAATGGGCAGTTGTAAAATCCAAGTGGGAACGCAATAAGTGGATTTCCAAAGAAATTTTTCCACCTGTTGTAAAAATCATAAAAAAGTGAGCATGCATGCCAAGAAATACTAAAATAAAATCAAACAAGAAAGATATCTACCAAATTTCACATAGTGTTAGCAAACAATTGGAGACATTACTGTCATCCGATGAAAATATAGCATAGAAATTGTTTCGTTTGGTTGTTTCTGATTTATATGGAAGAGCAACAGGAGCGCAGAATACACAGATAAAATCATCATTTGTTCAAGACTTTGTTGCCATTTTTGTAATTCTTACTACAGGTACAGCATGTCTTGAAAAATCCACTTCTTTCATTCTGAACAGAATTTTTTCCCCTTAACTATGACGATTCCAGTGACGAACACGGGTGGACCAAATAGCAACGCTGAATAAAAATACTTTACATTGAACTCAAATTAATTAATTGCTCTCTTTGTAAAAGTACATCTTTTGTTAAGGCAAACACATTTGTTGTTAGGCCCTTATAACTAACTTGAGCAGTTAGTTACCGTCCGCCGAAGGCCGCCGTGAAGCCAGTATTAGACATATTGAAGAATGTAAATCCTGACCCGCAGGCGAAGGCCCCCAACTTGTACTAACTTACCACTTGCCAAGCATACTATGAAATTGATCAGTGTTATTGTTTTACTTTGCTACAGTCTTTGTCTTCGATAGCCTCAGTGCTTTTGAATTAAATCTTCATTGCCTGTTTTTAGGTTTGACGGTTATAGTTTTGTCTATATATTCTCAATAAACGAAATTAAAAAAAAAGAACCAATTGAACCGAAATATATGAATGTAATACAAGACAAAACTGTCTTAATAAATAGTTAAAATGAAATCGGGAAATGGATCGAATTCATAAAACGCATAACGCAAATAAATTGCATTTCATCAATGAATTTTCGGATTACTCTGCTTTTGTGCCACTGAGAGAAATTTCAGTGACACTGTTTCTTATCCGTTTCAGCAGCATAACTATTTGTAATATGTCTTGCACAAAAAATTTATTATCATTAAGATTGCCTTTTTAATTTTTTATTTCAGGAAACGGGTGAAAAAGCCGACACAATGACCAAAAAAGATGCTATGATCTTCCCTATAATTGCCTCATGTGCTCTCTTTGGTCTTTACATGTTTTTTAAAATCTTCTCTAAAGATCATATTAATTTGCTGCTGTCTGGCTATTTCTTCTTCTTGGGCATAATCGCTCTAGCTCATCTTTTGAGTCCTGTCGTCAACTCACTAATGCCAACAGCAATTCCAAAAATACCATTCCACATACATTTCACCAAAGGTGAGGGCAAGAATAAAGAGGACATCATTAATTACAAATTCTCCACACATGATATTGTATGTCTATGTATTTCGTCAGGCATTGGTGTCTGGTATCTGCTGAAAAAGCATTGGATTGCCAATAATATGTTTGGTTTAGCTTTTGCCGTAAATGGAGTTGAATTATTGCATTTAAACAATATTGTTACTGGATGCATTCTGCTCAGCGGTCTCTTCTTTTACGACATTTTTTGGGTATTTGGCACAAATGTGATGGTGACTGTCGCAAAAAGTTTTGAAGCACCTATTAAGCTTGTCTTCCCTCAAGATCTTATTACAAATGGATTAGAAGCCTCAAACTTTGCCATGTTAGGTTTGGGTGATATCGTTATACCTGGTATTTTTATCGCACTACTATTGCGTTTTGATCACAGCACTAAGCATAAGAGTCGAATTTACTTCTACTCCACGTTGATCGCTTACTTCTTAGGCCTTATGGCAACTATATTTGTGATGCATGTGTTTAAACATGCACAACCTGCTCTCCTGTATCTAGTGCCATTATGCATGGGTACACCACTATTAGTCGCCTTGATTCGTGGCGAATTGAAGACATTGTTTGCGTAAGTTATATTATTAATTCATTGTTTAAAAAAAAAATATTTTTAGATATTTGTTTAATTTTTCAGCTATGAAGATCATCCTGAAGAGAAACCGGAAAAGAAGGAAGTTAAAGAAGGCAGCAGCAAAAAGAAAGAATCGAAAAAATCTAAATGATTTGAGCACTTAAATAGTAGCTTGAGCAATAGTCATAAGCAACAACAGCCTCCAAAACATTTTCCCAACCGTCAAAATTCACGTATTCATCCTACAACAATTTAAAAAGGCCATTTGCCGACTGAAATAGATGTGTCTAACATTTTCTTTATTCGTTTTTTTTTTAGAATTACTTGATTTTTTTTTTGTATTTTTGTCTTTTTACTACAAAAATTGTGTATATATATTCCCTGAGAAAAGACGTCTAAAACGTAGGACTGTGGCAGCAAAATATTACCTAAGCCGTATACTAAATTTTTACTTAATTATTATTTAATTGTGCACAATATTGTGTGCACATTTTGAATTTAAAGTAGATCAAGTGTACAATTTGTAATTTATAAATATGCGAAAAAAAAACAAATTATTGCTAATTTTTAGCCGTTCTTAAAATAAAGCTTGAATACTTCCTTACTATCATACATATAAGTGATAGTATATATGATTTGATGAAATGACTAAATATATATTTCTAATTGAAAAATTAAATATTATATAATTGAAAAAAAAAATAAAAACGATACACATATATGTAAGCATGAACCAAGACAACTGTTTTCCAGGACTGAGTAAATGCGAACGAACGTTGTACCATGAATCGTATTGAGCTCCGCGCGTGCTTTTTCCCAGGTAACATGCATGCATGTCGGTTGTAAGAACGGTTGCCTGGGGCAAAGAACGCACGGACTCAAATCCCGGAACGCATGGCTCAATTTTTAATTTGATTCGACTGTTTTGACCTGCTTCATCTTCAATCTGAATGTGATTCCGTTTCTTAGAGGCTGACGTAACACTCTTTTTCTACATTTTGCCCCCTCCCCCCCCTCTAAAGTCACATAATCCGTGAACTGGACTCTATGAAATAAAAATATTTTTAGAAATTCATCCCATCATCATGAAGACGACAACATATTCACACAACCTGAGGACAGACGCGGTTCATGGTTTTCATTGACATCATACGTAAATCCTAAAAATAAATGTAAACGAAGAAAATTTCGACGCAAAAAAATTGTTAGCCCAGTATAGCGTCAAGCACTGAACTTTTTTATTCTATCATTTTTTTTTTACCGAAATTAGCAGACACGCCAAAAATAGTAAGGTAAGTCAATGTTGTCACTGTTCAGTTAAAAACTTAATCGTGGCCTTCTATGGCCTGCTGCCAATGTTAAAATTATAAATATGTATTTATAACATGAACATTTAAAGAAGTAACTTATGGTTCTTAGTTTAATTGACGTACATATATTAATCTGCAATATAGCAAAATTAAATTACTAATTAATTAAAACTAAAAAACTTCAAGCTGTTCAATTGGTAACCATTTAGAGCTCTCCAGAGCATCGTACAAATGACGATCTGAATCCAGCGCCTCGCGATTAAGTTTATCCACATCCAAAACGAATTTATGATCAACTAATGCAAAATCATCATCTTCTGCAGAAGCAGCTGCAGCTGATTGTTGTTGTTGCTGCTGCTGTTCATATTGTGCACTACGTTGTGCACTCCAAGCTTCTGCATGTTGAGCCAAGGTCTGGGGGTTTGAATGCGGTTGCTGCATTGCTGCCTGCTGGTAATACGCAGTACTTGGATCAACAGCACCAGCAGCATTTTGATCATAATACCCCTGCCAAGCATTATAACCTTGCCAGTATGTTGTTGTAGGATCATAATACTGTGAATAATCTGTAGAATTTGCGGAAGCTGCTGAAGTACTTGTGCCGTAACCATAGTTACTAGTAGTACCCAATGCTATGCCCAATTCATTTTTTGGCTTGGGTACGGCATTGCAAATTTTTAGCGGCTTTGAACCAAGTCCAATAAAACCATTCATATCATAAAGTGCAGATTTTTGTTCATCTTCAATACCGAAACGAACAAAGCCGTATCCTTTAGAGAAACCGGAGCTATCAAGAATAACTTTGGCTGTTTTGATGGACGTGTATTTCGTAGAAAATATTTTGTATAACTGGTAATCATCTACGTCAGAGCTTAAATCACCAACCCACACGCTAAATTCTCGTTCATTTCCGGGCAACTTGTATGAATTGCTGGCACTATTTAAACGAAAACGTACTATTGGATTGGTGCCTGGTATCGGCTTTCCATTCAATTTATGCATTGCATCCATTGCATGGTCATCTGTTGCGAAATTCACAAAACAATACCCGGCAGGCTCACCAGTGTATTTGTTTCGCATTAGCCGCACTGTGGTGGGCTCTTCACCCATTTTGCGAAAAGCGGCAATTACGAAATTTTCGGTCATATAGGGTTCCAACTTGAGCAAAATTAAATAGTTATTACAATTTTTATAAATGCCATTGTTTTCACTTACGCTTCCCATCCATAGTTGACAATGTACTGAAGAACTCATGTTTAGTTTTATTAAATGTTTATCTTTACTAAATTTTAAATAAAGCCTTAAAGTCCTTCCGATCTATCCCGATGTACGCAATATTTAAAATTTTTCTTGAGATTAAATCTTGCTAAAAATTATAGAAACTTTTCCAGCACGCTTTGTGTATAAACGCTGAAATCAAGTGTCAAATGTAAGTGCTGCCGCTTTTACTACAATAGTACTTTTGTACTACCCTGCACCCAAATGTACATATAGTACATACAGTTACTACGGTCACACAGAAACTCTTGTCGAAAATTCTTCTTGTTTGTTGGTCAACGAGTGTCAAAATTGATATCCAATGCAAAAATCCAAAAAAAAATTTAGTATGATTTGACACTACACTTACTTTTGGAAGAAGCAGCATTTTTTTTTGCAGTAACCTTATATAGTTAAATCATGGTTTGTACGAGCAAATTCGGTGCAAGAAATTCTTGTCTATTCTCTATTGTGAATTTGTTTTGCGTTTACAAACGAAAACTACAATTTGTTTGTGCAAGAAAATTTCAAAGCAATTACTGCGTCAACCCGCCACAACAAACGTAAATTCAAAGCATAATATCTGCTAACGAATAGAACGAAAGGGATTTCGCGTGTACGACAAATTCTGTACACCACCCTTTCATTTTTCCCTTCTTGCCAACAAACAGGAAAACTTTCTTTCAAGAGTTTCCTCGTGTAAGCGCAAGAGAAAAACTAAAGGGTCGAGCATGACTTAATCATGGGGTCGAGTACAAAATTTTTCGTACTCGGAAATTCTCTTCCGTTCTGTTCTTTATGCTTTGACTTTACTGTTATTGTGGCGGGTTGACGTAGTAATTGTTTTGACATTTACAAGCAAAACTAAATTAAAATTTTCGTGTATAAACGCAACACAAATTCACAGGAGTAGATACGAGTTTGTTTCACAGAATTTCCTAGTGTAAGCCCGCTCTTAACAAGTTGTGAAACTCAAATTAGTGCAACCGTGAGTGGCTCCATGGCTGCCATGAATAAACAAAACAGAATTAAGAGCGCCTGAACTCATAACTTATGATCTTGTCAAAACAGTAATCATAAAGTTGATTTAAAAATTTTATCTGGATTCTGAGGAATTAATGTTTATTTGCTCTAATTATCGAGATATGGCATTATTTTTATATGCAATCCCTTCTGTTAACTCCTTTAAACGGGCATCAGTGGGCATTGCCAACAGACCTTGTACTTGTTTTATACAGAAAAAAAAATTTATTTTAAAATTTATTTTATAATACATACATATATATATTTTACATAAAATAAGCTCTGATCATAACACAAACAGCTATATGGTATTTACGCTTGCAAACAGTTCGGGTTGGACTCTATATAAGCTTTTGGGCTCCAAATTAATCTTTCTCCTCCTGTTAGGTACGGAGCCGCTATCTGAACAATGAGTTATATAGCGGAAGATATTTTTGAGAGGAATTATTTCCGTCGTATATTTGATCTTGTATCCGAGGTAGTTTTATGGTTAAGATGCAACCGAGAAATCTATGAGCTGTACAACGACCTAGTTCAAAAGGCGAAAATCCGAAACTGTTAGATCCGACACATCGAGCGAATGGAAGGCAGCGCTTTAGCTGAGTGAATCTTTTATTCATCGCTGACACCAGATCATTTTCGCTACACAATTAGAAAGAACTTACCCCGGATAGAGGTAATGGAAGGCTTCAGTTAATCAGGCTATGACCCCACTTGGATTGGCAGTCGCATAAAATTAAGTAATGTTACCATGTTTGTTTTGTTTCCATGAATATTAGTAAGCTAACTTCTCCGTCATGGGATTATTAGAGTTTCTTACAGTGTATCATTGAACACGGAATCTTTGTTTTTATATTCTCACGCTTCTCTTGCTATGAGTGTATGTGTACTACTTCATAATACACTTCGGTATCGAAAGAATCCTTCTTCTTCGTTCACCCAGTTTCAAAAATTCAATGGATAAATATTCGAAGCATAAAAATATTATTTTACATGATGCTGCCATATGAGAAAAAAAACGGTTAGAATGCATATTCAGATTTTAAACATTATAATTAATGATCCACACACTACTCTTTATTATGCGTTCGCATATGTTGTTTCAACGTTTTTTTGTCAAAGAAACCTCTTGAACAAGTTTCGCAAACATGAGGACGAACATTTAAATGTGCGCTATTTATATGTGACTGCAGCTTATCTTTTGCCTTATACGTTTTGGAGCATTCAGTACAAGCGTACGGACGCTGTTGTAGATGTACGAATCGTTTGTGTTTGTTCAGGACTTGCTTTGAGCCAAATTGGCGACCACAGTATTCACATATACGTTCTGATGGTAGTTTTGCCAGGGGATGGATAGGTGGTTGTGGCATATCGCTGTGTTTTTTCCTAATATGATTATTAAGTGAATTCAATGCCACATACACTACATCACAGTATTCACATTCATAACGACGATGTACACTACGCAAGTGCATTTTTAAATGACGCTCGGAGGGTTGCACTTCTGAGCATATTTTACAGGTTTGAATTTTTTCATTTTCATCATGATTTTTTACATGTCTTGGAAGATCAAAAACCTCTTTTTGACACAACAAACATTTTTTTTTCTTCTCTTTATTGGGTGGATGGTCCTTAAGAAAATGCAGCTTTTCATAGAATTTTTTTTCATTTTTTGTAAGTTTCGGGTCACTTTCGTTATAATTGAAGTAAAGTTTCCTTAACTTGCTAATTTTTACTAAAACATATTGATAATCGACTTTAACGTTAGGAAATTCCTCTACCATTTTCTTAGCTATACCTTTGTATGCTTGTTGTCGTTCTGTCCGTATGTAGCGATTCCTTAATTGAGAATTCCAAAGTGTAGGATGCTGATGAAAATGATCAATAAGTTTAAATATGTGAATATCTTTTGGCCGTTCTACAGCTTGGATCTCAAGTGGCAGCACACTTTCATCAGAGGAGCTGTGCTTTGTGTTCTCATTCATCAAACTGCTCATGGAGAGCTCATCATCATTGTTTTCAATAGACTTGCTCTGAAAATATTAACTTTAGAAGCATGCGACCAAAAAATCTACAGAAAAGACTGTACTACTTTTAGTTAAACTTGAGCTCCGCATAATAAGTGTAAGTAAATACCATCATACCTTCATAAAACTCTCTTCTCCTTTCTCGATGAGATTATTTTCCGGCATCAAAGGATCGCCTTCAAGTTCCATACACAACTTAATATCTTCACCGACTTCAGTTTCTATTTCTTCAACTTTTACATGTGAAGCAATTTCCTCCTCATTTTGCGCCGACCCAAACCAGGAAATGTCAGCATTTAAAATTTTCAAGTGCTCGCTTCTGAGGTGATTTAAGAATGTGTCCAACGTCTTGTCGTTAAAGTCACAAAAAAAGCAATGCAATGTAAGAAATTTTATATCCGGTGAAATGAAGACATCACCACATTTCCCTCGTCTTAACTGACGATCTCTTGATATTACAAAGTGATTACTTCGTAGAGTAGTTAAGCTACACATTGGAACACAAGTTATTTTAAATAATTTACCCACTACTTATTTATTTGTTTGTTTGTTGATTGTGTCTATCAAAGATATGAAGCTCAATTCCGTCAAAAAACTCTGCTCACACATATAGCATGTCAGAGAATACGTGTATTCGCTTAAGACAATGTTGCCGTGTATTGCACTAATTATAGAAATTTCTAGTTTTGGGATATTAGCCCAAATGCGTGAACCAGCATTAGTTCAATTGATTAAACTTTTTTTGTGTATGCTTAATTTGAAGAATAGATGTTGCACATTGCTAGTAGCTGTAGACAAAAACCTAAAATAATCATATCTATATATTAAGCTATTGACACACACCGAATTTGAACGGCGGCGAATATCTTTGGAGTAGTTTTTGTTGTGTGAATGCGAGACATGGTGCAATAACCAAGGTGAAGTAATTAAGGAGAGCAAACGTAATGAAGTGGAAGCCATTTTGAGGGCGCGAGAGTAGATCGCCTATTTGCTTCTTGACATATCAATTGCCCGTCCAGCAAAGCGCTTAGCTTTAGGGAATTGAAGCGCTTAAGCATAAAACTCTTCAAAAATCTCTGAACGATGTGCTGAATATGTTGCAAACTACCTTATTTTTGAGAAATTTAGACGCTGTTGTTGTTATTTAATAACAAAAAACACTTAATGCTGTCGGATTGAAACACGCTGCACTATTTTGCTTAGTTTTTTGTTCACATCAGAATTTTGATCACTAAAAACTTGCTGAAAGTGATTCAAAAATGTTGAGGTTGCTGAACGTTCCCAATAATCAAAACAACGATGTATCAAAAATATAACGAAACACAATAAAATCGAATTGATGATAAATGTCAATGTGAGTCTATTAATGGCCAATACCCAGAAAATTTTGAGAGAAGTGTCATAATTACTCCACCTTGGTTATTGCACCATGGAATTAAACATTTTGCAGATACTAATAAAAATGTTAGAAAAACTTAAAAATTTAAGATTTTTCGTATTACACACTAAAGTTTTTTGACTTTCATTTTTAAAAGTCGAAAATAAAGTTTTTTTCAAGTCTATGATAAAAGTTTTTTTGAATTGAATAAACAAAGAAAAATATAAAAACTTCAAAGAAAAATAATTTACAATTTTTCAAAAGAAAACTTCAACATTACTAACATTATAACAAAAATTTTATTGTATCAATCGATGGGAGAGGTCGAAAGTGAATTTGAGATATAACCGTATTCGACCTATTTTTATGCGCCGAAAATGGATTTTTGAAATCAGGCCACAAAAAAGGCTTCTTTCAGACCAATTATTGTAAAAAAAACGTTTGCACCAATCCAAAATCCATTTTCCCATCGATTGATGCAATAATTTGTTTTATATGTGGGCGAAAATATCTCATTAGTTTGTACGAAAACCACTGTGAAAACTATCGACAACTCCCAAAACTTCTCATTATCCCATGAACACGGATTTCTCTAAGCGTGAGAAATCTATGCTAAAAAACATTTAAGGATACTTCAGAATCCTGACGTATCGAAAAGGGACTGGCAATGAAGTCGTGTTTGACACACACAAATTGTGATTATATGATTTTAAATCAGTACTTTTTATTTAATGAAATATCCTATGCTTAAGTTGTTGGATGAGTACGACTGTATATAGGTACATATTGCTAACTTACTACATATGTATTCAATTTCAATACATCTTTCCAGAAAATACATAAATTGAAGTATATAAATTTTAACGTTACATATTAGGATATTATAAGTAGAATACTCTTAGATTTACGCTATCTGATAATTTAAAACTAAACTGCCTAAAATTTAACTTGATAGTCAAACTTTTGACTCTGGTGTGTTTTCATATGTGAATATAAGGCAGATGCCTGTTTAAATGCATTACCACATACTTTACAAGCATATTTCATAACATCACTGTGTAAACGTAAATGTTGCCTCAATGTTTTGCGGTCAAAAAACGCTTTTGAGCAAATTTCGCAAACGTGATTGCGCACATTTAAATGAGTGCTGCTTATGTGAGACTTTAATGTACCTTTATCTTTAAAAGCTTTTGGACACTCACAACAAGGATACCGACGCAATTGTAAGTGAACAGCTTTTCTATGAGTCTGTAAAGTTTGATTTTGTGTAAACTGACGTCCACAAAATTCACAAGTACGTTCTGTTGGCTTCTTTTTTGCTGGATGTGTTGCGGGTTGTGGCTTATCGGTGTGTGTTTTTCTAATATGCTTATTAAGACCCTTCACTGTCTCAAAAACTACTGCACAATATTCACATTCTACGTGACGATGAACCATACGTAAATGAATTCTCAATAATCGCTCAGATGCCAGTACTTTGTTACATAATTTACAAGTTTGAGTGGTTCCAATGTCGGGGTGACATTTTTCCATGTGAGTCACAAGATTTGTAACTTTTTTACAGCACAACGAGCATTGAATTTTCTTTATTTTTGTAGGCTCATTGCCTTTTAGGAAATGCAGTTTTTCATAGAATTTGTGGTCATTTTTTTGATGTTTATCAAGAGTATTATAGTTAAAATAAAGTTGCTTAAGTCTACAACATTTTAGTAAAACGTATCTAGAATCGATTTTTAAATTTGGGAATTCGTCTCGCATTTTTTTTGCTATACTTTCATATCCTTTTTGTCTTTCCTTTGTTGTGTTGCGTGATTTCACTTGGCAATTCCAAAGGTTCGGATGCTCTTTTAAATGTCCGATTAATTTAAATATGTGACCAACTCTAGGGCGTTTTCCTTCGTACGCATCTAAACTAACTTCACTTTCATCTAGATTGCTTTCCGTTTCATGATCTACTTCATCGCTGGGTTCATCGTCAAAGTCGTTGTCATCGTCGTCGGCATCATTTTCGTCTGAGGATTCGCGCTGAATGTAACACCATTAAATATATTAAAATACGATGACAGTACTGTTAACTTACCTTCGTTTCTACTTGATCATTGCTGTTTACCACATTATTTTCTTCAGCCATTAATGGATCTGGTTCAGTGTTCACTGTAGTTTGCTTTGTGTCATTTTGAGTTTGTGTTTCGACTTCTTCTAACATTTCTTCTTTAACATCGATATCCTCATCCTTTCCAGTAGCTAAATATAAAGTGTCGATGGCTATAAGGCTCAGGTGTTCACTCCTTAAATGGTTTAGAAATATGTCCAGGTTTTCATGATCGAATTCACAAAACAGGCAATGCAGTGTGAGAAACTTGACATCCAGTGAAACGCAGACATCACCACATTTGCGTCGATCAACGTATATTTGCTTGTTTGCTAATTTCAAGTCACTATTTGAAAACGCTGTTAAGCTGCACATTATTAAGGTTACTGAATTAACTTTTATTTATAATTTTTTGCAGCACAATTCACACATCAAGCAAGCTTGAGTATTGATGGTCGATATTTTTGTGAACGATAAGTTTGCTTCGATAATTTTATCTTAAGCGCTTTGCAGGCCTATCAAAGGGTTTTTGCAAAAAATGTTGATAAAAATTGTTTCACTTTTTTGGCTTAACATAGACAGCGTTTACACAAGGAAACTCTTCAAAGAAAGTTTTCCTGTCTGTAGGCAAGAAGGGAAAAACGAAATGGTGGTGTACAGAATTTGTCGTACACGCGAAATCCCTTTCGTTCTATTCTTTAGCTGATATTGTGCTTTGAATTTACGTTTGTTGTGGCGGGTTGACGCAGTAATTGCTTTGAAACTTTCTTGCACAAGCAAATTCTAGTTCTGTACACCACCCTTTCGTTTTTCCTACAAACAGGAAAACTTTCTTTCAAGAGTTTCCTCGTGTAAACGCTGTCAAACAAATTCTAGTTTCCGTGTGTAAACGCAAAAGAAATTCACAAAAGAGAATAGACAAGAATTTCTCAGACCGAATTTGCTCGTATAAACGTTGACATATAATTTGAAAATAGTACACACCGCACAACACATTTCCATCTATATTGTAATTGCTAGCTAGAATGCATATGCGCCATTTATTAAAATTTTGTGATTACTTTGCAATAACACCTTTCAAATAATCCATATTTTCTCCAAATCAGTGCAAGAGTTCAAAATGAACTCTCACAACTTCCGATTGTCATTTCTCAGGCACTGTATCCGATTCATGATTTAACTACATAAGGCTACTGCGAAAAAAATGCTGCTTCTTCCAAAAGTAGGTCTAGTGTCAAATTGTATTAAATTTTTTTTTTCGTTTTTGCTTTAAATATGAATTTTGACACTTTAGCTTTCTGACGTTCAACAATTTCAGATGTGAGTTTGACAGCTTGAGAGAACCTTAATAGTTAAATAATGGATCCGATCTGCAGCTTTTGAATAGATGTTCTTTTTTAGTATGAAAATCAATAACAATTTATTTTTTTTTATACGTAAAAACGCTTAAGTCTAACCTTTTATAATTCTTCTACTGGCCACTAAAAGGCGTGACAGTGATTAATAGATCTTCTGAGTCAGCTCTATGGCTGCCAAACGCGTCATTTTTTCTTAGACGCTAATTTTACAGTTTTATCTTCCGTTTTCCTAGCATAAAACAAAACTCGACGATAGATGGTAAAGATCAAAACTATTTGATTTTATATTAAAAAGGAAAAATTAAAGCAGAACCAAACCAGTGATTAATGAGTCAACGTTTACACAGAGATACTTTTAACGAAAAGTTTTCGAAACGAAAGGGTGGTGTACAGAATTTGTCGTACCCTCAAATTTTCTTACGTTTTATTCGTTAGCTGATATTGTGCTTTGAATTTACGTTTGATGTAGCGGGTTGACGCAGTAATTGATTTGACATTTTCAAGCAGAAAAAAATTCTAGTTTTCGTGTGTAAACGCAAAACATATTCACAAAAGAGAATAGACAAGAATTTGTTTCACCAAATTTCCTTGTGTAATGCATTAAACCGAATTGGAATGGAGTCGGGAAAGCGGTGACGATTACTCACTGTCAAAAAAGCCTAGCTATCAAAATTGAAACACACTTGACTGAGTGAAAATTATCAGAATTCCGGCGTTCGACATAAATGCCGCTACCGCTGTCGGTAGAGTTAGATTTAGTTTTAATTTTACTGTCGCGGCTGACTTATCAGTGTTGTATTTCTGATCATCTTGTAGCATTTTATTATCTTAAGTTTGTATTGTCAATATGAAGTGAGTGAAAAGCCGCCGGACGTCGCAATTCTGTTTATTCGAACGGATTTTCTGACGGATTCACCGTTTAACGGTTTTTACATTTGCGATATTTACGTCAACCGTGCGAGTTCTGTTTATTTGAGGAATTGAGGACCATTTTTTATATATGTACATATATTTAATCCCATTACTGCGAGTATACGGTATAAATTCGATCAACGATTGTAAGCTTTCGATTCGATAAATAAAGTAACAAATCAGCTGTTATTGTCAATTTAATTCAATTTTTAAATGAATAGGTGAAAAATATAAAAATATATCACAATCACAATCACAAATAAAAATTTTCAAAAATGTGTAGCTTGATAACTTCGGAAAGCAGTCATGTGAATCCGCCAACCAAAGTGTATGATGGGCGGCGCAGATGTGGCGATATTTCCATTTCACCAGATATAAAATTACTTACGCTGCACTGCCTTTACTGTGATTTTTTTAACAAAGAGTTGGAAATATTCTTAAGTCATTTGAAAAGCAACCATCTAAGCGTAGTATCAGAAGATTTCATGGAATTGTTTCCATCGCCAGAGGTGGAGACGGAAACGCAGGTGTTACAAGTGAAATTGGAAATATTGGACGAATGCAATTCAAAAAGCGCGGACGATACTAAGCTGGTTTTGGAAAATGAAGGCGATCCGCTTTTGACAGAAGAGGACAGTCAGAAAACATGTACCAGTAAAATGATGAAGGTCAGTTGGTTATATTTACATATGCATATACATTTTGTACCCATTTTTATTTTTGTTGTTTCTTTTTGGAAAGTAATGTATTTATGTTGCGCTGCGATGTCAGAACGAATTCTTACAGATTTCACTGTCCTCTTCCATCTTCTGGGTGTAGTTGTTCGCGTGGGTCTTAGCATATGAGCCGTTTTATATACTTTTCGCAAAGTTGTAAATTTGCCAGAAATACAGAAGAAAGAAAGTTAAAACTAGCATAAACTTAAACAGACAGAGATTTTTACCTACAATTGCTTGAAATACAAAACATAAAAATTGAAGACAAGCTAAAAAACCTTACAAATTTTGTAATCAAAAGTACAAAAATAGCCTCCAGGATTTTAAAAAGAAAAACAATTCTAATAAAAACATTCTCGTTAAATCCATTAAATTTAACCAAAAAAAATTCTGTGCAAACTTTAAATAAGATAAATGTAATAGGAGAAACTAAATTTCTAGAACAGCATCAAATGTAATTATTATTATTATTGTTTATTGAAGTATAAAAAACATTGCAAGACTTACAGTCATCGCACAATTTCCAGGTATGGTAAAAATACCTTTCAGCTAGGACATTATATTAGAGAGATAAAATATTATCACATGTAATAAATTGTGAAATCCACAAAAGAAAAATCAAAGGGGAAAAAAATGCGTACACAAAATCAACAACTACAAAAGTTTTTTAATAAAATCTAAAGTGTACTTTTAAAAAAATTTTAAGGAAAATAGGTCCCTACAGATCTATACGAATTATCGAAGAATTTTAATAGTTCAGACATTAAGTGACAAATCAGGTGATACTCCTTCCCATAAAAGCCCTCAGGCCAGCTCTTTCTCACCACAATTCTGTTTTGTTTAAATTTTATTTTATATCGGAGATTTACTGTTTAATGTCGGATCCGAACGTTAATAATTGATAAAGCTTTTCATTCAAATCAAACTCTCGAAGCGTTACCAGACACTTGCGGCAAGGGACGACGTAAGGAAAACATTTTGTGCTTGGTAGCCGTTGGAATCGAACTACCAGCGTAAAACGACGCTATCTACATAGCTTTTATGACTTTAAATATTTGGCTTCTGTAAAATAAAATTTCAGGTGTTAAATAAATATCGAACTGGAATCTACAAGGATTCATAGTTGAATCTCAGCGTAACATAAGTGGTAATTTTCCACTTCTGTGAATTGACACAACATTTCTTAAGACTATTAAGATTTCAGATCGAATCCAATGATGAAAATGTCGACGAAGATGAACTTCCACTTACCAGCTTAATTGAAAAGGATTCTAAGTATAGCTTAGTTAAAATTGAAACACAAGACGCTGGACGTCCAAAATTAATACATATGTTTAAAATAATTGACCTGATGCATGAGCATCAGTCATTGTGGAATTCAAAAGTACGTTCTTGTTACATACGTGCCGAACGTCAGCAAGCAATACAGAATATTACTCAAAAAATGCAAAAAGAGTTTCCAACAGTAAAGTTTTATTACAAATACATATTGGAAAAAGTGAATAAATTTAAGAAAATGTATTTCAACTACGATAGCAAACGAAATCTGACAAAAAATGACAAAAAGTGCTTTGACAAACTACATTTTCTGAATGGTCACGCACCCACAAACGAGAAAAGAAAACAGTGTTCACTTTGTCATGCAGTCGTTTCTAATTTAGTGAAACATATGGAAAGGCGGCACCAGGACAATGACGTGCCACAGACATGTAAAATGTGTGGAGAAGTTCAGCCATCTGCAAATCATTTAAAAATTCACTTACGAAGTGCACATCTTCGCTATGAATGCGATCATTGTGATGATGTTCATGCTACATTTAAATCTCTTAATAATCACATTGGAGTAGTGCATAAAGACAAGGTGCAGTTGTTAAAGTATGCGAAGGTATCGCTTATATCAGAATGTATTTGTGAGCATTGTGGCCGTCAATTCAAAACTAAACAAAATTTGTACAACCATGTATCATTCGTTCACATGCAATTGCGTCCCTATGTTTGTTCAGAATGTGGTAAATCATTTCAGCAAAAACAAAAATTAGAATCTCACAGGAATAGTGTTCATTTAAATCAACGCACTCACACTTGTGATGTTTGCTCGAAAGGGTTTTTCGATCGTAAAACCTTAGTGCAGCATATGCGTATACACAGTGATGACACGAATTATGTTTGCAAAGTTTGCGGAAATTCATTTAGACAGGCTCCAGCTTTGCACTCGCATATGAAGACACATCGGAGACAAGCGAAAGATGTTAATTTTTAAAATATTTTTAACTTCAAATAATTATTATATAAACACACATTTACATTTACGATTAGCAGAAATCTATTGAGGTTTGGTCTAAAAGATAAATCATAGCTTAGATTGGCATTTATTATGTGTTCAAAAATCTTCGGGAAAATATGTTTCAGAAATGCATTAAATTGGTCAAAAATTGGAACCACTCTCATATAAAGATCAGCAAAACCAGCAGCCTATGTTTCGGGTGTCTATTACTCTACACAGCAGGTAGATCTTCCGCCGGTTCTTATTTTCACATCAAATTGAACAATTTATTATTTACATATACAACGAATATGCAATTGCCCTGAACAAAAGACGTTTTCTCAAGACACAGAAAATAATATTTTTTGTTCACAAACTTTCATTATAGTTCATAGAAATTGTGACAAAAACTTCAAAATAAACCGTACAATAGTTTTTGAGGTAGAAAAACACAAAATCTTGCATTGAAATCTCCATAACGGGGAGCTTATGATACCCGTGGCTCTGCGATTTGACGATGTTTTCCGATATATCACGTCAAAATAAATTGAAAATGTTAATAAAAAAAACGATATTTCGTTTAGTTTTCGAGTTATTCACATGCAAAATTACTGTGGCTAGCAAACTAGGTGTTAGTTATATTACAGACTGATCTGCGCGAATCCGGTGTTCGATTTTTGGGGGTTTTAAGTCCTGAGCTGCGGCCAAAGGTCGCCCACTTACCCTAATTTTTATGCATAACTACTGTTGCTAGCAAAGCCGGTGTTGGACATACTATAGGATGTAAACATTGAGATGGTGGTGCCACGGGAGTCGTAATTGTAGTGGTATACTCAAAATCACATTTTTTAGTATCGATTTTTCGAAAACCAAACGAGTTATAAATTTTTTTGTTTAACATTTTCGATTTCGAGCTGTTCTAATGAAAACCATCCTTAAATTGTGGCGCCATTGAAATCTTTATTCTAATGATACTATCAAAATCAGATATTAAAGTACTGAGCTCGAAAAAATTAATGAGATAAAACGTCAAATCGTGGCGCAGCGGATACCGTAATCGTGTCCCACAACCTAACCAGAGATAATTTTTATAATTTGATTTTTGAGATCAGAGGACCATGCCAAGGTGTCTGTGTCATTTTCAGACTGTAAACTAGTGTTACTTGAAATTAATTTCAGTTTTGATTTTACGTTTTGTTGTTTGTACCACTTTTCCAACAGTTAAATTCTTGGATTTTTGCTGATTCAATTGTGCATTAAATTATTTCTAAGGCTAACATGAACACAGCTGATCTCGAAAGGATTATAATTTTGCTTCTTTACTTGGTAAACATTTTCTCTACTTTCACGTAACGTATCAGCAAACGAATCCATTTCCTCTAAGTGCAAACATTTGTTTTAAATCAAATCATTAAATTTAAATATTACTATGTTAAATTCATAAATTTGCCCATACAAATATAACATTTAAGTAGCCCTGACTAAAGAAAAAACCCAACAACAAAAGAACTGACAATCACTGCAAAATTACCCAAAACAGGGTAAGTGTCATGCGTATTGCGAAGAACCAGCTTAAAGTGGAATAACCAACATACGTCATAGATACCACAAATTTAGCAACTATTTTTCTTCTACAAAATCCCTAAGCGTACTGAATAAAAAACTACTTCGAAACTCCGGCTCAAATTGGGAGCGTACTTCAAAATTAAAAATTTCCCTGCCATATATGGTTTTTTATTTTTCTTTCAATTTGACATTTTCAAAATTGTGTAAAAATGTAGTTTTTTTCAATTTAATATAATAAAAGTATAAACTGTGTAGAAAATTAGCGGGATTAACACAGCGGAGAAAAGTTTTAGTAAGTTAACCTATACAAATGTATGAAAATGTAAAATCAAAAAAGGAAAAATGGAAACAAACGGACGGACAAATTGCAGCCACACACCAGCAAGAACTCCGTTTAATATTTTTCGGCTTTTTATTACGTAAATTTCACTTCAATTGGGAGTTTAGAAATTTGGTTTGGTCTGAGCAAAAGCTGCAAACACCACACTACACAATTCCACTTGTATTTGCAACTGTGGTTGTTCACTGTTTTGTAAGAATTAATTATCGCTATTTGATAGGCTAAACTGACAGTCGCTGCCAAATTACCCAAAACAGAGTAAATGTCATGCGCATTGCGAAGAAACAGCACAAAGTGGAATAACCAACACACGTCGTAGATACCACAATTTTCCTACAAATCGGCAGCAATTTTCTAAAAATTTATTCAAAATAAAAAAGAATTGCAGAGACTAGCTGAAGAAAGTATACGAAGAGATCATTTTGATTTTATTGAAATTTTTAAGTTTTGCATAATTTTAATTTGTTTCGTTGAAATTGCGGAAAATACCATCTGCGGAAGTCGTTTGGTTACTGCAGAAAATAAAAGAAAACACTAAGAAAATATGGATATCTTGCGTAAAATGTTCAAAATGACCCAAGAAGAGGAAGCTAACCATTTGAAGAACAAGAAGTAAGTACAGAAATTAGTCATTCCATAGAAGAATCTAGCTTATATTCCGGGGATATGAATTTATTGCTATACCCTATCAGTTAAAAAAATCGATCAATCGATATTTCGGTCTTAGAGCTCGCTGCCGCTGTAAAGAAACACATACAGGATATGGAGGCTGCGTATTGCAACATTGTTCATCTGAATTCATTTTGTCATTTTCGGCAACGTATACTAAAATTAATTAAATCCTTTTTTGAATTGTGAAAGCCTATGTTTTAAACTTGTGTGTCTTTGATAAATCGTATGCGAGAACGCCAAATTAAACAAATTTAAACATCAAAGGTAGTCGAAATTACATTTTGGCGCTTTGTGATGTACTGAAGTAGATAACCGTAACCGAAAGTTTCACATCGCAGTTTTTAGCTATGTAGTAAGAAAAAAGAGTAACCGGTCATTTATGCTCAAACAGCTCAACCGATAGTAACAAAATGGGCATAACTTACGGAGCTTCGGAGAAAGGTATCAATGGCGGAATCGGGATAGATTTATTTTAATAAAGGTACATAGTTAGTGCTTAGGGTAACAGCAAAGGTTATGATGAAAACCATGTTTTCCTTTGATAATAAAAATAGACTGTATCTACTACATCTATTAGCCCTTTTAACTGTTAAGCTTTAAATCAAGTAAAAAGCTTATTAAAAATGAAATGGCGGAATAGAAAAAATAATGCCAAATAATTAGTTATTCTCTCCGGTTAATAAATTAATTGATAATAGTTTCGAGTATTTCACCGATTAGTATTAAAACATATGCAAGAGAGATCCAGTTACAAGCTGATACTGATAATGTGTATCCGCAATATTTCTGCGGGAGCTCAAAGACTGCGTATGTAATAACTTCAAATGATCCTCATAAGAAGGAAGGTTTTAAGAGTCACTCCTTTGTGAGACAAACGAATATAATTTTTTTTTATTTCTCAATTCTATTTATATGAATGCCATTTTATTTTATTAAGTCACCGTTACTAAAAAGCTTTTAAATTAGTTTGCCTACTGCTTAATAAAGCCAAGTAGAGATGAAGATTTTTTACAAATTCGATTAATATGCTCATTAAACGTCAATTAAACATCATAATGTATACCAAGGTCTTCGACTAAACCAACCTGACAAATTTTCATGGAAAATGTCGTAGTTTGGCATTTATCAGGACTAAGATGCAAGATATTCTTAGAAGGATATCGCATTAACTGAAATTAAAGGGTTATAAAACATATATTCAATGTAGTTGACTTCAGGGCTATTTAATTCAGTAGAATATCATTCTTTAAACAAGTTTGTTAGTAACCCAGCTTTAATTTGAGCTTGTGATCGCATCAAGTGTTCTAAATTCAGATAGAATTGATAAATCCACAAAAATGCTTGAGGTCATAGAGAATATTCCAGCCTGATTTTATTCAAATGTTAAAAATAAACTAAGGCTATATATTTTTAAATTCAAGAAACAGTAATTGGCAAGGAACTCATTTCGGTCATGGCTACAAACGTATTTGTTCATATCCAATAGGATATGGCAAGCTTTCTTCAAATCCATTGTGTACCAAAGATGCAACTAATTCTTAACGTACCTAATTTATATGGCACTATGGAAAAATTGGAAATCAAATTCCTCAAAGACTATAATTCCGATAGTTCCAGTTGCATTACAACAATCTAGTTTGGAATTTTGATCCAGTCCAAGAAATTTGAAATCGGAATCGACTTTTTCAATTCTTCCCTTGTAGATTTCACTACAAGAATCAAAATTTTGAATTCAACCATTTTAATTCTATTCCAATAAATTTTAATGCGGTATTTGAATTTTTAAGGAATTCAATTTTCCGTTTTTTTAAATGTTGTTTGCACAAAGAAATTATTCGTTTTATACAATTGAAAAGTCAATTCAAAACTTCAATTCCAAGCTCTGCCTCCTATAAACGCATTCATTATACGCACTAGCACAATAGCTTCAAAAGTACTTGTAAGATTTTGGACACTTCTCGTTGGAGCGATTAAAACGAAACGCATATTTCACAGAATCAAATCCTTTTTTCTAATCATTCTAACAGCACTAAAATTTTGTCGTTACACATATAAATAAAGGTTGCTTTCTATTTCGTTCAGTACTCTGTCAAAAGATGAATTTCGCAAGCCGCAGTGGTTTGAAGAATCTGAAACTGATGATGAGCTTTTTGATGATGATCGAAAATTCGCCTTTCAAATTTTCACCAATCCCATGGAGATGCAGAAGCATTTTGAACGTCAAATGCAGCAAATCTTAGAAGCTGTTAGCGAATTCGAAGGTGAGTTATACATAATAAATGTTTGCTATTAATTTTTTAAATTTTTTATTTGAAATGTTTGAGTTGCGATGTTATGCATTCCGGGCCGATAATAAGTAGCATTATTAATTTTTTGTTATGAATTAAAAACTAGACCAAAAGTTAATATATATTCTTTATCCAATTAATCAATAATTTTAAAGTCCATGTAAGGGCCATATATTATCATTACATCGCTTATAAGTCCCATTTGTCATTTTTAAGCTAAAGCTTTGTATCCTCTTTGAATCCGATATAAAATATTTAAAATCAACGGGGCTTAAAGCAATTCTAATGTGGGATTTGTCGCAGGGATCGAGGGCTGATGTTTCCAAGAAATTAATTTTTGAGATTGCAAAGTCTCATAATTCTATCGTTTATGATATTACATGTTTCTATTGATTACAAAAATAGAAAAAAATTATGTTCTGTTTAATTGTAACTTTGAATAATTTTTATTAGAAAACTTATTGCAGTTGCATCCCATCCTATTATACGTTCTCATCAGGAATTTTAATACTGAATACTTCGTTCTGTTAAGTTGTTCAAACGCCAAAATTGTCTTGAAAGATTCCTAATTGGCATTTTGACTTATCTTCTTTTTATAGGTTACTGTATATTTATGGAATTCGATGCTTACTGTTGCATTACATATTAAGGATTCAGTGTAGTGCATAATTTCTTATATACTATGCAGAATACCTTATTTTGAAGACAATAAATTTAGTCAATATATAATAGTCAATAATATAAATAGATTTACAATAAGTAAAATTATACATATAGAGCAGATGATGATGAACAGAACGGCAAGGACACGCGAAGGAACTATAAATACAGTTTGTTTTGATTATATTTAATATTAATATAATCTAATATAAAATAAAAATGATTGAAATAAACAGTCAAAAACTACTACAAAATAAAGTGCAAAATAACTAGAAAAAGCTGTTACATATTATCCAAAAATGACTACACATATGAGTGAAAAATTGCTAGAAAAACCAATCATATAACAGCCAAAAATGGAACCAAATATGAGTGAAAACTGTTTGAAAATAACGTCACAAAAGACTCTTCATGTGAAGTCATATCTAGGGTAACGTTTTCTTCCAACAACAGAGTCATATTTGATCGAAAAATGAGCGCATATTTTACTGTTTTCAATCATACTGCAGAGTCAAATTTGACTCAATTTTCATTGAAATTTTCACAAAACTCTAGCAGGGTTTGTATTATATCAACACATTTTCTGCGACAAGTACGAACTAGTTTTCTATCTTGTTTGTGTAGTATTAGTTTGCTCTGGATTGAAAGAACTGATTTGACCTGAGTCTACTTCCATTAATATTTCTTAATATGCCTTCAAGGTTCATACCCAGATTGTTGGAGTATGGCATCTGAATAGCAGATATTTCTATTTGAAAATGTTAAATTTTCTTGGTTGATCGATTTTTTCTTGATAATCACTAATACAGCATTTTCATTTCATTCCCTTTCAGAATAAAACTTTCAGTGACATATATGAAAATATATATTAAAGCATTTTATAGTTTTGGTATGGTAAACAGAGTGTCCTCTGTCCAAAAACATTCCTTGATCTTAATTTATTTTATGGGGAACATCATCTTATTTAATGCGAAAGGAACCACTTAGTAACGTATTTCTGAGAATTGATTCATAAAACTATATTTTTATCTTTTATTATAGGTAGTGATGTCCAAGTTGAGAAAAACTTAAAGGAAGAGTACTTGAAGCCTGGTTTTGAAGAAAATTTGATGAAAAAGTTTGAGAAGGAGAAGAAAAATCTGTTTGATACCGACTTGGATGGCGAGTAAGTCTTTAATATTATCATCTTTAATTAAAATAAAAACCCGTAACATTAGGTGTGGGAAAAGTAATTTAATCGTGTATTTAAATTCAAAGCTAAGTTATCAATAGATTAAGCTTGCGTGACATTTGATTTTTGTAGAACAAATTAAATGTAAATAAAAAACAGCCCAAATTAAACGCTAAATTTGAAAATGCTCTACGGTTTAGTCCTACATATTTTAACAGACAATAAGACGAATGATTGAAATTTTTATGCGGGCTGTTGCTGGAAAGAAACAAAATCAAGGCATTTCAGATTAGAACAATGTAAAATGGGTCGTGTGCGACGATAACGATCATGAATACGACAAGGTAAAGCTTCAAAAACTCTAGCAAAGCCAGACTGGAAATGTAGGCCCAGTACGTTTTTGGTACCTCATCGAAAATTGAGATATATTTGCTTGGTACAATAAGGGGCTAGCTAACATATATTGAGAAAACGAAGAATATGACAAGCTGTAGGATAAGTCACCTTTATTTAAATTTTGTACTTGACTCCTTATTGCACCATAATCTTCCTATATATGTATGTAGTATATGGATTTGACATAATAAATTTAAAATATATTTGTTACTTTTGAGCACACATTCTACTAAAGAGGCCCAACTCAAAAATTTGGAATTTCCAGAAAACGCAAAAACTGTGAACTCGTGAAGGTTTATTTTCAAAATCCCACACAACTAAAAATAAGACACAGCCTAATTTCTATTCGAACTTGAATATAGACATAACTGTTTTTTGACAGCAAGGTATAGTAAAAATTAACTTATCTCTTTTGTGCTGGTAGGTAAGTGTATGAAGAACAGTTATAACGAGTAAACTCGAAAATGACAAATTTTGAGTTGTGCCTCTTTAGTAGAATGTGTGTGATATGCATTAGTCTTCTTTTGCTCGAAAATCGGACTCTATATATTGATATTTTGTTATATAGAATTTATGCGGATCAGCTACATTCGATTATTCAGCGCTTAACACCACCTGAAGTCCATGGTGCTGGAATTTTGCCACGCAATGACAACAAGGCAAATCGTATGCTGAAACCTAAAAAGAAATTAAGTGATGAAGAAACTATTTTAGGCAAAATACATGGCACTCTTGTGGATGAAGAGTCGCGTATGCGTTTGCCAAGACAACGCCCAGATATAATTGCGCCACCACCAATGATGCCGCGTGGTGTAACGCCATTTGGAGGTGTTTTTGAAGGCACCTATCAAGTACGTATTACCATAAAATCTTCAATAATATTATTTTTGGCTGGTTGCCAACACAAAGTCTGAAGAGCGTTTCTTTGTTACGACAAAGTAATGAGGCCATAGAAATATATATTTTCTGCTTACCATGTATGTACGAGTATGTATACCTCATTTGAAAGATTTTTCTTAAAGCATCAACTTGTATCGCACTGAAATAGAGGTGCAGGGTAAAATTCGATTGCATTTTATTTGAACTGTTAGATCTTATATACATAGTTTATGACATTATCCTTTTGATAAAAGATTAAGAAATAAATGGAAGGACAAGAAATGGGAAAATATTAATTGACCAAACTTGACAACATGCTCTACGTCGAGAGTGGTCTGGCTACATTATGATTCTGAAGAAGGACAAGGGAATTTTTATTATTACAGGACACTATTTTATAGGCAAGCACACCTGTTTTTTTATAAGAAAATACGCCACAAGACAAGGTCTTACTGCCCACAGGGGAGGATCTTTTAAATTTAGTAGATTCTTGGGACTAATGACGCCGTGAATTCGGAGTGAACTTGAACATTTCAATGCTGTCAAGTTAGACTACTGCCACATAAGCAGTTGTAGGAGTAAGAAGAATGTGTATTTTTACTCAGCTCCCACTTCATTCGGAAAGTGATCCGGAAGATTAACAAGAATTGACAACTCAGCAAGACAAACCGAATGTTCACAATCTAACAGCTCGAAGGGGTCATCATTTCACTCAACTACCCAAGTGCTTCAGCCATATCTTGAATTGATTACTAAATATTTTCCTATCTATATTTTTCAAATCAAAAACAAATGATGGAATAATTTTAAATCAAAAATACAAAAACAATAAATGAAAGTATAAAATAGTAAAGTATTTAAATGTACAAATTACCACAATAACCATCTCGAGTTGTCATTCCGCTCACCTTCGAGATTTTCGCAAGGAGCTTCACTATCAGTGATAGCCACCTGATACAACCCATTTTTGAAGCGTATTAAGTGAGTTCAAAATTCCTTAATTTCGACTAAAATCTGGAAGCTTCAAACATCTTGACAGAACAGAAAATCTCCGATCACAATGCGGTTCTGCCTGGCTAATGCTTGTATACATAAACATCTTTTCCGTCTACCAAGAATTCAAAAAATGCATTCGGTCCAGTCAGAGATATTCGTTTTATTAAAATAAATTTATTACTTTCTAATATAAATTATTAGTGTTTACGACTGATTCAAAGTATGAGTCCCTTGGAAACACAGTTCAATTTTTAGCCCCGAATCCTGGAAAGTTTTAATCTGGCGTTAAAGCGAATCATTCATTTATTTTGAATAGCAAAAATATGTAGACATTTTTCTTATTTTATTTTTATTGACCGAACGAAATTTAACAAAAACTAAACAAATTATGCATTTTATTTTCTTATAGGGCCCGAAAATGTTTCGCCAGAGCGTAATGACTAAAACCGTACGCAAGCCAGATGGTACCTATGAGACCACAAAAATTACAACTGACTCTGATGGCAATAAAACTACTAGCGTTACACGTACTATAAATGGAAAATCTGAAACTGTAACAACATATGATGGCGCAACTGGTGGTGGCTTAACTCCAGGGAATGGAGGTGGTATTACCACAATTCCTTATGGTGAAAATAGCGATGAAAACGAATTTCAGCAAGTTTACTCTGATCGTAATATCTATGTGACAAAACAAGGTTATGCTGTACCACGGAACCTCTGGTGACCAGTGGTCTTTTTGCTAGTGATTGGCAGTTTAGTCGTCCCTCTCAAAATTCAAATTAAAATATATTACGTATTAATTACTAGATTTTTAAGGGTTTGGTGTTTAAGATGAAATCAACTGAGACAACACATGACAGCAGATCCGAACAAAAAAAATTATACATATAAAAGAAGAAATAAATGAAAGATTATAAATCACAACCAAAGAACAACCACAATCAACCGTAAACAAATAACTGTAAAGTTGTGTTGTGTAGTTGTTACTGGCTGAAAAATGAATGAATTTCATTTCATTATCTTTATTTTAGAAGAACCAAGAAGCAATTTAAAAATAATCAGTTGCTACATTTCCTCAGTCTAGGTTCTTCACTCAATTTCTTTGGCAATGAGTTGTCTAAAAGCTGAAGCTTAAAACACACTGTCAAAAGACAGAAAGAAAACAAACATAGTACACAACACATGAATCAGTATCTTAACGAAAGGAATATGTAAATGCCTTGTAATTGCAGTTTTTCACCCTGCTGAAATTACAAAACCTTTTACAAAAAGTCAAAAATCATTAAATCGGTGAATTGGCTTTTACTTCGTAAAAAAAGGTTTTCATAAAGAAGGTTTTCATTCTGCATTCACTTAGATGAAACCTCCCAGCAATTGAGAATTGCATAACAAATCTAACAACAGTGTAAATACTGTATTACTGTGTCTCATTGAAGCAATTGATCGACAAACTATTTAAACTAAAAAAATATATTACTTAAAAATATTTTAAATGCAACTATAAACATACTTTACATACAAATACATACATTGCATATGTGTACGTGCAAACAAAAGATTGAAATTGGCAAAGACATTTCAAATTATAAGTTTTGACTTAAGTTATAATTAAATTATTATTCGGCTTATTATATTTAAATATTGTTTAATTTAAAATTTAAGTAATGCAAAAAAATATGATTTATAATCTGATTTATTTTATTAATCTAACTGATACACTAGATATGTTATGTGAAGCACTTTTACTTTATGGCTCTAGCTTAAAATTTGGATGCACTCCAGAAAAATAAATTTTAAGACAAACTGTGCTAATTTGAACTACAGTGGTCTTTAAATTTTTGTTCAAAATGGTATGCGTGTCACTATAAAAGTTGAAGTGCATAATAATTAAAGCTTAAACACATTAAATTTATGCATAAGTTTACGCTGTATTTACATTTAAATAGAATTTGAAAATTTTTCTCTAATTGAATTCAAATTAATATATATTAGTGGAAATATAAAAATATACGAGTAGATGTGTGCAATCAAAGGAGTATTTTTTTGTCCTCAAACTTTTTGTAGAAGAAAAAACTGTTCAGTATTTCAAGAGGTCCCAAAGGAACAAATGCTTGTGACAGATTTTGTTTTTCAAAATATACTCGAAACTGTCTAATAAAAGCATATTTTCTCATACAAATCGTATGGAAAATTAAAAAGCTCGAGGAGCCACCAGCAAATTTTAATATTATGAGCTCTCCTTGCATGTTATTTGTAGAAAATTTTATGCTCTTTCCGATGGGCTAGGTCTCGTATCTGTAAGATTTTGTTTCACACGAGATATAGAAACAAATATCAAGTAAACCACATCTTCCCATACAAATTGTATGGAAAACTAAAAAGCTCGATGAGCCACCAGTAAATATTAAAATTATGAGCTCCAGAATTTTTCTTTCGTGTACCTAAGACTATTAAACCTGTTTGGAGCAAAAAAAAAAAAAACAAAAATTTGAATCACCCTGTTTATATTGCCTTGATTCTCTTTCAAGCCTCTTAAATGGTGATTTTAAGATCTTGTTTATTCTTCCAACTCTGTTTTAAAGCGTGAACTAAGAGCTTTCTTCTTAATTCATTTAAAATTTTAAATATGTATATGGAATTTGGTTTAAATCTCGCAAAAATTTGAAAAAATAGAGAAGAATAACGGAGCAAACGAGAAAGACTTAAGCAATACCTTAGAATTATGTGCAATAATATTCCATGACCAAACCCAAAGATCGCAGGAAACGATTACATGTTATATCAATTTAATGTTACATTCTCATTCAAACAACGCATATTATATATTTTTTTAGGTTTTTATTTCATAATCAACAAATTATCTTTATATTTGTTTATTCTTTTAATTAACAAATTGCCTTTAAATATTGTTTATTTAATGATGTTCATCTTTTTTGACAAACCGCAATCCACAGTAACCGCAAATATGCGATCCAGGTTTGTCCTGAAACAAGTATAAAAAATAAAAAACTCACACTATTTTGATGTAAAAAAATTAAATTTATATTTTTTCCTGAGCCTCCCCTGTTTAGTACTGTAAGTGCAAAAATCACAAAAAAAAGATACAGCGCAAAATGCATTACAGAAAACAAAAATGGGCAAATAGCTGTTAGCCAACATTTAAGAATCTGCAAGCATACTATATTTTACTTTTCGCATTGACCAGTTAAGAATTATAGCAAAAAATATAAACATAGTGCGACAAAGTTCAACCATGGCTTGTGGGACCATGCATTTGCTGCCTTAGCCACACAAAAAAACATCCCGCACTGATTATACTTACCAAATTGATATACACTTTTGGATGTCCAAGTGGGCCATCACCACCATCACAGTGAACCACGCGCTCAGTGCACTCTTTTGGTGGAATTTCATCAATTAGTTTTATACCCCAATTTTCGTTAACGTATCGTTTTGCGTTGGTGAAACGTACATTGCGATAATCGTCCTTTTCGAAGATCTAATTAAAAAAAAATAATAAACTAATTGCTAAACAAGAATATATGGTTTACTTTAACAATATGCCGATTTTTTTTCGGTGAAGAAGCGTCTTGGGGATAGACATAAAAATGTAAAATAGGGTCGCTCGGATCTAGTTTGGGAGATATATGTATGCCATCCAAAGTGGCGGTACAGCTTTAATAAATTTTATTTAGTGTTTCTGAATTTAAATTTGATAATTTTTAATAAAACATTTTTCAATTATCTAATTAATAATATCATTATAATATTCATACTTTTTTAAGTAGATTACGGTAAATGTCTAGAAGTGCGGACAACGCGAAAATGATAGAAAAAAAATTTGGTTTTTTGCAAAAATGGTGTACTTTCGCAAAATTAATTAATACATTTTCCGAGATAGCGATATTTTGCACTATATTACTATATATGACAGATATCACACTTTTATGTACCATTTTTTGTTTCATTAAATTACCTTTCATGACACCATTTTTTGAAAGTAGCTGGATTGGTTTCCAACTTATACAGCGTTTTAAAGAAGCTATATTCTCAACTTCCGATAGTTATGTCTCCGAAACTAGATACGAGCGGTACTTTTTGATTTCATATTCTATATATAAAGTAGGTTTAAGGAAAAAATCGACTGTCGCTAAAGTAAACACAAGCCAAAAATATTTCGAGCAAAATGTTTGCGTAACAATCGAAGTTTTTTGGTGTTGTTCATCTAAAAAACTTACTTGACCGGTGTGTGTAACTTTTTCGATATCCGAGCGCGATGAAAAGGAACGTCCACTGATGGTAATCCATAATTTGGAGCCATTGCGATGTAGTAAAGGAGTACCAGCTGCAATTTTCCTACATGCCATTTTTCCAACAAATTAAATATTTCACTAAAATTTCAACTTTGTGTCTGGCAAATACAGCTGAGTGAAAATGACACTACATATATTCTTTGACTATGCAATGTCAACAATGGTGAGTTGACGCAGTAATTGCTTTGACATTTTCTTGCTCAAAGAAATTCTAGTTTTCGAAATCGAAATGCAGCGTTCGGTCGGTCGCGCTTTCGCCATCTTTGATCGGCGTTTGAAAAACTTTACAAAAATGTACGATATTGGCTGTCAAAACGCCTGACCTTACTTTTTGTAAATCATAATGTTGCGAGTGTCTGTTATTTCGACATTGTCAGTTTTCTGCCCAATTTTGTCGTGTTTCTTAGTTTTGGTTGATATTTTCATAAAATAAGTTAAATTTTCTTGAAATGTTTCCATTTCGTTTATTTATTTAAATTTCAGTTGAAGCAAAAACACGTAACCAAACACACTGACAGCTGAATAATGTGTCAAACGCACGTCGTAGTAGGAAGTAGCTCTACTCGAGCTTCGGGTATAGCGTTTATCGTATTTACGATAAAACGCAACGCAACGCTGAGGTCGCATTTAATATTACAGCATAAGCATGCATCGTTTCTACTTCAGCTGTCAGAGTGCGACCGTCCGAACGCTGCATTGCGATTTCAGCTTAAACGCAAAACAAATTCACAAAAGAGAATAGACAAGAATTTGTCTGACCGAATTTCCTCGTGTAAACGTTGAAATACATAAAAAAATGTATTTGGAAGAAGTGGAACACACATTTATTTTGAAATAGATAGAAAATGTGGAAAAAAGAGATGCTTACACAATAAAATATACGTATTTTATTATAATCGAAAAGGGCTTGGAGTGCAGTTGCAGAAATATGCAATTTAATATACACAAACAACCACAGAATACACCACAATAGGGTTGAATTGAATTCTTTATTGAGACTTTTCATTACATATAGCGTTTACTTAAAAAACCACAATAGAGGAGGTATCATTTGACATCGCTTATACATGTTAGTTTATTCATGCTGAAAACTAGAAAGACATGGTTTATTCTAAATACACATTTACACCATCGGTATACATATATATGTACGTCAATGTGTGAATACCACGAATGGTACCCAGCAGGCAATTGAGCAAGGCCTTCCCCAGAGAAGGCCTGCTAGCACTGCTCCGATTGTAAGAGGCCTTCTCAAAACTAAATTTTCATGAAAATAACAAAAAAACATTTTTTTTTTTTACTATGATTTTTGTTTTTATTTTAGTAAATTTTATAAGTAGTGAATTTTTAATTAGCAGAATAGTTACACTCCATTGAGTGTATACTCATGAAATGCTATTATGTACTGCTATAAGGCCTTCCCATAGCAGCAGTGCTATAAGGCCTTCCCACAGCAGCAGTGCTATAAGGCCTCATAATAGAAGGCAAAAAACAAGGACTTCATGTATTTTTTTATTTCATGTATTGTAATATTTTATGATTCGACATTACTTTTTTGTCATTGCATTGTATTTATACGACATCAAAAGTTGATACATGGTTAGCAGTAAGGAACGGTGTGCACGTTGCTAGGTTGGTCTTCTGTTTCATGTTATGCTAAAGTGGTAGAGTGTTGTGTATTCAATGTCAAATTATAAATTAAGAAATCGTCACAAAAAATAAACATTAAAAATATGAACGTAAGGGAGGTTGACACAGATAAAAAAAACATTTAACTAAGAGTCTCACGACGTATTAAGATTAAATTTTTTCAAAGTACTTTTGTGACCCCTTCTACGGTAAGTGCTCTTAGAAGGGCTCTTGACGCAAGCGATGTAGGAAGACCTGCTCGAAGAGTACTTCTATCAGGCCTGCTAAATGGGGCCTTACTTATCGAGACGTTTCATATAAAAAAGAAAGTAAGTTTGAAAGGAGTTGGTAAGGCCTTAATCTTACCAGGCAAGGCCTGCTAGAAGGCCTGCAAGCTCCTGCCCTTGCCTACTGGGTACCTTTCTTGTATCTTTCAGTACATGCTGGATAATGATCAGCTGTTTATTAAAAGTGGCGGATTCGATTAAGAGCTGCCAGATATTTCTGAAAATGTTATAACGGATGATTTTTTAAGCGTTTGGCTTTTGAAAATTGAAAACGGAACAGAAAATTTGCAATAGAGAACGAAATATTTATTTAGAGCGATACATCAATTCTTTCCATTTACTTTTTAAAGATTATTTCATGTAAATGTTGCCCGCGGCTACACCTGAGGTGGTTCATCCGTAAGTTCTAATTTTGACTTACTTTTTCCAGCATTACGGCTGGTATCTCACCCATGGCTGCTGTTATGTTGTCTACCATGGCTGAAATTGTGACTGGCTTGTCCCTGTACACGAGAGACTTCACGTAGCCCCACAAAAAATTGATCAGTGGGACTAAATCGCATGATTTTGGCGGCCAATCAACAGTTCCAAAATGTGAGATTAATTGCTCACCAAACTCGCCTCTCAATAGCTCCATGGTACGCTTGCCGTGAGGCATATTGCACCTTCTTGTTGAAACCACACGTCAACCAAGTCCGATTTACCCATTTTGGGCAAAAAAAAGTCGGTAATCAATGCACGGTACCTTGCTCTATTGACCGCAACGTTGCGATTTTCATTATTTTTGAAAAAGTACGGTCCAATGATGCCGCCGGCCCGCAAACCGCACCAAACAGTGCAATTGGATCTTCACATTTCTCACAGAGCACGAATTTTGATAATAAAATTCAATGATTTGCAGGTGCTGTTCGTTTGTTAGCTGACACATGTTACGAATCACGCGTGAGGTGTCAAAAAATTTACACTGTGAAAAGAAAATAGCAAAAAAATCTCTCGTTATATAAAAATGCCGAAAATAAGTGAAAATTTATTAAATTGGTTCAACTTGCCTTTAATGAATTATAATATTACTGTCGCAGTTATTTGGAAAACATTATGATAGTTTTAATCAAACTTATATTATGCAAATATGTATCTTCAATCATTTAAACATAGAAGAGAACCAAAGTAAGGAATACTACATTTTATAAGGGCTAAAAAGTGCGTCAGCAAGCCTTGAAGAATCATCGTTATTAAATTTTCTTTATTCAAATTTATATTTCATCAAAAATGTATTATAGTTTAAAAATAATATATAATAAAAATCAAATATTTTTAATTAATTTACAATCGTGTCTTATTTATTTATATTGAAAATAAAAAATAATTCTTCTATACATATATAGCTTTGATGTTATCAATATGCATATAAATTACTGTATACTTCAACAAATAATATTAACATGTAGAATTATTTTTAATTTACCTCTTTTGTTTTTAAATACAAACTGGAACGTTTAGAGTTGTAAGCTGGAAAGACTTCCAAAAGACTGTGCAAACCTGTAACACGCGAATGTTTCTAAGAACGTTATTGTAGCTATAGCAGAATGGCAAGCAAAACTCAGAGCTTCACATTAATCCGACTTATATCTTGTATTTTAACGTATTGGTCCCGCTAATTGTAATAACTTTTCAAAAAGTTATTCTTTTAAACTATGGTATTGTTGAATTCTTTAAATTTGAAGTAGAAATGTAAAAACATTGTTCTTTATTTTTAAATTATTTCTCTTGTTGATGGCGAAAAAGCTTCCCAATATGTGATTATCTATTGAAAATAAGAAAAATTCAAAATTAAAAATAAAAAGCACTAATCTTTTTATACAAACCTGTTGTTGATGAGCCATTTGATCTTCAATATACTTGATAATATTTAACTTAAACTCTTCAATTCTGTTTAGTTCAAAACGTTCCATTTCCTTCTTTATCTCTGTTGATATGTCATCAAATTGCTTTTGGCAGCGCTGAACTTTAATTTCCCACTATAAATATAGAAAGTATTTGGAGACCTTTGTTTTAAATAAATTTGAGACTAACCTCATTAACTTCCGCTTGGGCTTGTTCTAATTTATCATTTCGATTAGCTAGTTCCAGTTTGGCCTTGTTCTCACGCCTTTTTGTCAATTGTAGTTGTGCATACTGCCAATTTTGGAAAACCTAAAATTTGAAGTTGATTAATATAATACATGCAAATACTAAACCTAATTTTAACCTTAACACGCTCATGAAATACACATTTAATAGCACCAAATAATCCTAAATAGTCTTTAATAAATTCTGCCAAATTAAAAAAGTCTGAATTTGCCTGTTCCGAACGTAAAATTTCGATTTTTTCCTCAACATCAGCCAAGTTTGAAAGTGCACGCGACAAACCCGTATGCTCCTCACATGTGCTTAACATAGCCGCTGATTTTGCAACAAGCCCAGTTAACGCAGACAACTCTTTACGTGTGCTTACTAAAGCTTTGAGAGCAGTATGCAGTTTTTGAAAACTTGAATCTAGATTTTCAACTTCCGTGATTTTTTCATCAAACCACTAAATAAAAACAAAAACTGTTGTCATAAATGCATAAGAACACAAAAAACATCATGCTTACAGGGTCATTTTCATCCATTTTGTACGTTATTTTATTGACCGTTTCACCAACTTTATTAAATAAGCGCATTACACCAGCACCACTAAGTGTAGCAGTGTTAACGGCACGTGGAAGTTCCTAAGATAAATATTTTTATTTAGTTGTTTTTTTTTATATAAATTAATTTTAATACAATAAGACATAAGATTAAAAATTAACGCAATACAGTACTTATATGTTTGCAAAAACTTACCTGATCGCTTTCTAAAAAGTTGATAAAATCTAAATCAACTCTTAGTATTGGATGTTTTGCAGTGCGATTAACAAATCTTTGCAGTGCTGCACGACGTGTTTCAACCCACTCTAAATTTAAGGCAGAGCCTGGTTCTGTTTGTTGAGGGCTCATTTTAACTTTCGTGCTTCCTAACGTTACAATCACAGAAATTTGTATTTTTAAAGAAATATATGATATTAGATATAATGGGGTCTTATCAGAAATTAAGTTTTCACATTGTCTAAAAAAATTATCCGTTTTTCATTTATCCCTTTATTGCCAAAAATCAGACAAAAACGGATTTTCTATGAAAAACAAACCCCTAACAAAAACAATTCGATCTTTTTTTTCCAACATATACCAATCTCGTTTGCCAGAAAAACTGTTACTGTTGTGAATTACTTTGTATGTACTTATTACATTTGTCAAAAAATTATCATCAAACTGCTATTGAATCAAAAAAAAAAAAACAAACAAATTTGCACATAAAGCAGCTACATAATGGAATATCAAACATTAAGAGAAAATACAAAAAGATGAAAATATGGACGCTTCTAGCCAAAGAGCTCCTTGTGAAGGCATGGAAGGAGCGGAAGAGCTCCTTATGGAATCACGAATGAAGCTGACAGCTGACGTCAAGCAATAACGTTATAATGCCAGTGTAAATGTAACCAATAAATGAAAAACGTGCCGTTTTTTGATGCCAATGTGAAATGAAAATGCATAAGATAAGTAAAAATTTTCAAAAGTAAGGAGACAAAAATTTGTATAACTACACAGGACCACAAAAGAAAAAATACTAGGTTTGGTTTACTTGAAATATAATGTTTCTAAACATCGTTTTTTTGTTTAATGTTGTTAATTAAAAATCTTTGTGCAACAAGGGTTTAACAATGAAATTCATGAAAATTGGAAAGGTACTACCTATGACAACTATACCTGTGAAATTTGATACATGTAAATTGTTTGTAAAGGGTGTTTTTTTTAGAGGCATAGAGCTTTGAATTGAAATAAAACACAAGAAAATCGTTTTAATGTCCATCGATTTGGCTTAATTGGAAGGATAATTTTATGCCATTAATGTTTAAATATGATTTCGGGCATGTGGCCACCGCGGCTGGCTCGAATAAAGCCAATTCTACAGGTCCAATTTTGAACCACTTTTTCGAGCATATGGGGCCGTATGTTGGCAATAACGCCACGAATGTTGGCTTACAAGTCCCCTAACGTTTCTGGTTTGTTGGCGTAGACGAGCGACTTCACATATCCTCAAAGAAAATAATCCAATGGTGTCAAATCACACGATCTTGGTGGCCAATTGACAGGTCCATTCCGCGAAATTATGCGCTCATCGAATGTTTCCTTCAATAAATCGATTGTGACGTGCGCTGTGTGGCATGTAGCGCCGTCTTGTTGGAACCACAACTCATCCACATTCATGCCGTCCAATTCGGGAACAAAATTGTCGGTTATCATGGCTCTATACCGGTCTCCATTAACGGTAACTGACTCTCCAGCATTATTTCGGAAGAAGTATGGCCCAATGACTCCACCAGCCCATAGAGCACACCAAACAGTCAGTTTTTGTGGATGTAATGGCGTCTCAAGGGTCTCATGTGGATTCTCTTCACTCCAAATGCGGCAATTTTGCTTGTTGACGTAGCCATTCAACCAAAAATGAGCCTCATCACTGAACAAAATTTTGCGATGAAAATCAGCATCAAGATCAATCTCATTTTCGGCCCATACACCAAAATCACGACGCATTGCATGGTCTCGCGCCTTTAATTCTTGCACAAGCTGGATCTTGTAACGTCGCAAGCCAAGATCTTTGCGCAAAATCTTCCATGAAGTTGATGGACAAAGCTCCAATTGCTGTGCACGGTGGCGAATCGATTCATTCGGGTCCTCTTCAACATTTTGCTCTACAGCGGCAATTGTTTCTTCGGTGCGCACTGTTCGACGTCTCTGCGGATGCGTATTATCACATAGAGTAAACGTAGTGCGAAAACGATCCATGGTTAACCGAATTAATTGCTCTGATGGACGATTATGTCGACCATAAAATGGACGGAGCTTGCGGTAAACTTCGCGAACTGAACCATTATTTTCGAAATAAATTTGCACGATTTGCAAGCGTTGTTCTTTTGTCAACCTGTTCATGATGAAATGGCAAACCAAACTGAACATAAATGACATTAGAGTTGCCAGATTTGACCATAAAATGCCAGTTTTATCTCTATTCGAAAAACAAACCTCTAAAAAAAACACCCTTTACAAAGCATCTTGGGCGGGATTAGACAACAAGGCGTGGTACCTACCTCACAATAAAATAACCTAAAATTCTATATATTGACACATATGGCAGCTTAAGTTTGGAAATTTGATATATGCATGGACACTGTCTATATAAAGCCTCTTGCAAAATGAGCGACGGATTTGACAACAGGGTTTCTCCTTTGCAACAATAGCAGTAAAACTCTATATCTTGGTACCTAAGACAGCCAAAGCTGTGAAACTTGATAGAGTTTTGGCAACTCTAGCTGCAACATTTGGACGAGGATTGAAAACCAGAGCGTGTCACATAGAGCAGAAACATTGGAAACGCTTTATCTTGATGCTTACATAGTTGTGAAATTCGGTACATGTATGTGTACTGTCTGTACCAAGCCCCTCGAAAAATGTGGGTGATAATGCACAACAGTGCTCAACGGAGTAACAGCTAGACCGATATAAAAAAGAAAGTATGTTGGAAGGGAGTTGGGAAGGCCTACTCTTTAATAGTTGAGTCATTGATACAATCATATTAAGTGGTACGAGGTACCGTAAGTGGAGGGCATGGGGCGATTGAAAATTTGTTTTACAACATTTTGACATTATGGGAATCTGTTTTTTTTTCCAAACCAATCTCTTATTTACAAAGCTCGACATTTATTGTGCTGTCTTTCCCGACCTCTTCCACTTCCTAGAAAAAAAAAATCCTCATTTTTTAGTATCTAACTAATACGCCTGCCAAACGCGAGGCCTCTCAGATGTATAGGGCCTAAGATAAATCGTTGCACTCACGTTACGGTCCTATTTTTGGGAAAATTGTTAAGGTTGATAAGTTGACAAAAGCTTTATCTTTATCATACATTTTGGACTCAAGGGTTAAAATTTGCTGATAGACTTTGGTCTAAACGTTTTGATGTATAAGCTTGACTTTAATGGGACCGTATAGGTTTATTACTTTAAAAGCGAACATTTTTCTTTCTAAATACCTTTAAATTTTATATGATTTATATTTAATTTAAGATTCAAATTTTTTTTGATTGACGAGCCTTAAATAACTTTCTTTGATTCTTTTTGAACTAATAAATAAAATAATGGGTTATGTTTGTTGCGGCATTCTGCGAAAAAAATTAGACTCTATCCTTCTCCGGAATGAATATTTTTATTGAGATCGCAAAGCCCTAAATTTATCGTCACTGCTATATGGCTTATATATAAAAATTTACCAATTATATTTTTTGATGGTGCAGGTGGAATGATTCTACCCAGCCTTGTATATTTTCCAGCTAATAAGGCATGAATACCGAGAAAATCACTAAAACGACGTAATGTGCTAAATTCATTGCGTTTATATTTTGGAATGTTTGTTTTGGTTGTAACTCTGCAAATAATTAAAGCCATTTTTATAATTGCAGTTTAACATTTGCAGAACGCAATGACTTACTTATAAGCTAGGTAGGAGCTAATGCCATCACCAACTTTTTGAGGTTCCGATATAATGATTTCAATGTAGTAGTCCCCAATTTCAGTCAAAACATCCTCGAGATTACTTGATGAAATGCGGCGCTAGTAAAATTTTATTAAAATTAATTTCGAAATTATTAATATCTCTATAAATAAACTTAGTGATATATATAATTGTAACATTAATATACAGAAAATAGACATAGCAAAAGCTAGCAGCTGCTTTTCTCAACAGGCAAGTTAAATTTATCGTAAAATAATCAAATTCAGGTTAAAACAAAACAAAGTTCCGAAACGTAGCTAATTGAAAATGAAAAAATAGACACCGCCCCATTTTTTTAATCAGCAATTTTTTTTTTTCAATTGTTAAAATGCTCTTTCATACAATTTTACAAATGTGAAAATAATCTGAATAAGCTTACATGAGTTTCACTAGTTGGTGTGGCAAATATATCATTGTCCACTGGTGGGACTTCTTCCTCTTCGTCTTCATCATCTTCACCAGAAACTCCGTTATTTATGTCCACATCAGCAAAAGTTTGTTGGTTTTCGACATTTTGATCAACAGACATTTTGTTGGCTTTAAATTTAAACAATAAAAAATATTTTCCTTTTATCAGTAAACAACATATTTACATTTCCTATATTTTCTCCTTTTACTTCTTTATTACACAGTCCACACAAAAATGCAGAACACCAAATTTTTTGTGACTAAAACTTTTTTTGTTGCAAGCTGTCAAACTCATTTTTGAAAGAACATTTTTGGCCCATTGAATGTCAAAATTAACAATATAATTCTTCATGGTTGATTATGTATTATGCGTAAGCCTCTTCGCTTCATGAATCGCTTGACGTTGAGATCTCTCAAAGTGGAAATCAAAATTCTTGAATTTTGTACGTAACGAGAGTTTTGACATACATGGCTGCCTGACGTTTTCTTTATTAAGTTCTCTTGAATTCTGTTAATCGTGTTTGCATTAAAATTTAATTTATTTTATTTAGTGCAACGAGTGATTTTGATTTTCCATAAAAATTTTAACTAGTGAAATGAAATTCAAATAAAAATTTGAATCTCGTCTCACCGTCTTGCTCTCGTCCCGTCGTCTCTTTATCATTGTGATTGAGCCTTTATTAAAGCTTTTTGTTTATCATATAAGCTTAATGAAAAAACAAAACAAGACAATATGCTTTTTCCTATACGTTAGAGTAAGATACGCAATATAACTTTTTTAAGCTTCCATTGCGCATCATGTCAAACATATAGAAAAGATCATGTCTCTCGTTATGTTATTTTTTCGCATTCGCATCTCGCATTCATTGTGCTTCAACTTTAGTATGACAGCGTTTACACGAGGAAACTCTTCAAAGAAAGTTTCCCTGTCTGTATGCAAGAAGGGAAAAACGAAAGGGTGGTGTACAGAATTTGTCGTACACGCGAAATCCCTTTCGTTCTATTCTTTAGCTGATATTATGCTTTGAATTTACGTTTGTTGTGGCGGGTTAACGCAGTAATTGCTTTGAAATTTTCTTGCGCAAACAAATTCTAGTTTCCGTGTTTAAACGCAAAAGAAATTCACAAAAGAGAATAGACCGAGTTTGCTCGTGTAAACGTTGACTATTTGATGTAAAAACATATTGTAGAAAGAGCTTATGAGCGAGCATGATTTAACTATTATTCAATCATGCTTATGAGAAGAATCAATATAATTCCTCTAGCATTCTATTCGTTTTCTTGATGTCTCAAATTTCAAATTCCAGAGACTGGAAGATGAATATTTTTAGTAAAAGTGTCTATCAAAACAAAAGTGACATTATCCGTAAGATCCAATACATTAATTTTTGTTAGTACGAAGGTTGGATTATATCAGAGTAATTTCTTGTTTTGTGTGCACCTTTTTACAAAGTAAAGGTAGCAAGTAAATTCGGTTAATTTATTTATATAAGTTATTCTACTACTTTTAATTTTTATTGATAAACTAAAATATTTACATTTTTCAACGTAAGACAAGAAAAACTTCAACTACCTTAATAGCAGATAAATAGAAAACTGTTCATATATTCCAAATTATCTGATATTGAGCTGAAAGGTACATGATCTATTAATTAAAAGTTAGCTTGCGCTATTTTATATTTTATTTGAAATAAAATAAACTAAAATTCTTAAAAGCAAGATTCTACTCGGGTATGCAGGCTACTATTTCACACTGCCCGGATTCAGCTAGTCCACATTAGCGTACTTGTTGAAAATATTATTGAAATATATATTTTATTTGTTATTAGTCGAGTATTCGATCAAAATATTGTTCTATTGAAATATATAAATAAAACATTAAGGCTCGGTTCGTGTGAACTTAGCCTAAAACAACTTTCCTTAGAGCTGGCTTACACTTGGAAATTCGGTGAAAGAAATTCTTGTCTATTTTCATTTGTAGATTTGCTATAATGAGAGCAAAATTTAAGGTAATGGAATCAAATTTCACACAAATACTCGAAATAGACGGACGTTTGTGACGTTTTCTTAATTTATAATTTGACATTGAATACACAACACTCTACCACTTTAACATAACAGGAAACAGAAGACCAACCTAGCAACGTGCACACCGTTCCTTACTGCTAACCATGTATCAACTTTTGATGTCGTATAAGTACAATGCAATGATAAAGAAGTAATGTCGAATCATAAAATATTACAATACATGAAATAAAAAAATACATGAAGTCCTTCTTTTTTGCCTTCTATTATGAGGCCTTATAGCACTGCTGCTGTGGGAAGTCCTTATAGCACTGCTGCTATGGGAAGGCCTTATAGCACTACTACTGTGGGAAGGCATAATAGCACGCCTGCTGTGGTAAGGCATAGTAGCATTTCGTGAGTATACACTCAATGCAGTGTAACTATTCTGCTACTTATAAAATTTACTTATTGTTAATATTGACAATAAAAACAAAAATCATAATAAAAAAAAAAAAATTTCATTTGTATGAAAATTTAGTTTTAAGAATGCCTCTTACAATCGGAGCAGTGCTAGCAGGCCTTCTCCGGGGAAGGCCTTGCTCAATTGCCTGCTGGGATATATTAAAGCCAACAACAAAAACGTTGTGAAATAAAAGAGAATTGGCATTACATGAATGAATGTGCGCTTTTGAGATTAATGCAAAATTTATCCGGAAAAAAACATTGTACTGAAAATGCCGATGACTAAAACTTAAAGCAATAGGAAAATGCTAACGAAATCATCCGAACGATTTTCTAATTGCCTTTTTTCTAATTGCCTTAACCCTTTCGTAATGAGGGATATATATGTTACATGTGTATGTATGCCGCCAATTGTACTGAAAGTCACATATTTGTTGTAAATGTTAAATAGAGCACATATAACGTATTTCAAATAATTACATATTTTATATTAACTGTTCTTGTTAAAAGTCGTAACGAAGGGGAAAGACATGTCTCAAACCACCTAGTCATCCATCTTGAGTTTGTGAAATCTTGCTTGTCGTGCGCACTACATATAATTTATCCCTGGATTGAAAAGTACACAATACTTTGCTATTTCTTATTAAAAAAAAATCATTAACAAAAGCAAATTTGTTATCACAATAAAAGTTATCTTCAAACGATTGAGGTGATAAAAAGCTTAATTAATTATTAACTGAGTTTAAAATTTTAATTCAATATAAGGGAACTTCTTTTATTTGAAGAACTGATAAGAGTAAAATTTTTAATGTGAACTATCTTTCACATTGGGAATTTATTAAGTAGATCATCATTGTTATATACGATACTTAAATATGAAAATAACGATACTTAAATTTAAGTATTGAATAACTTATATTCTTATCATATTTACTTTACATCCTAAGAAAAATAAATAATTTGGGTAAATAAGGCAACAATACAAATTTGTAATACGATGAACAAATTAAATTTTGTTATCAGGAGAGTTTTTTAATACATAATACAAAAATGAATTCGCCAACCAATTTGTATGGAATTATTTGATATCAAAGCTTGCAGTTGCAAAATGTACGTGATGGGTGACAATCGAAAGTCTTTGATCTGGACGTCGATATTTTCGGCTCTTTTAATTTTCAATGAATTTTCGGAAATTAGTTCACTCACTCCAACAGGCAGAGTAGTTGGAGGAGCCAATGCAGCTGCTAATAGTGCACCACAAATTGTATCCATCCAACAGGGCCAAATCCATTACTGCGCTGGAACTATTATAAATCAAAATTGGGTGGTAACAGCGGCACATTGCCTAGCATCTAGCCAACAAGTATTAAGCAGCTCAATTGTCGGAGGAAGTATTGCTGTTGCTGGTACAGCAAGTACAACTCAAAAACGATCCATTAATTATTTTGTCATACATGATTTGTTTACTGGTGGTACCGCTCCGTATGACATTGGGCTAGTTTATACGAAAGAAGCATTTCAATGGAGTGCAGCAGTTGCAGCTATTAGTTTACCAGCAAGTGGTGTTATACCAACTGGAAGCGCTGATCTGTACGGATGGGGAAGTACGTCGACATCAAATGTTGCCTCGTATCCAAGCACTCTACAAGTCGCTAAAAACATACCTATCATCAGTTTATCTTCTTGCGAAAAAGCTTTAGGAGCAAAAGGTAGTGATGTGCACTCAACTAATTTGTGCACAGGTCCACTTACAGGTGGTGTTGGTATATGTACTTCTGATTCTGGTGGTCCTTTGGTTCAAGCAGTTAATGGTAAAATGATTTTGGTTGGAATTGTTTCATGGGGAAAATTACCTTGTGGCCAATCAAACTCACCATCAGTATTTGTGCAAGTTTCATCGTTTGTAACATGGATTGCTCAAAATCAAGTTGTCACTTCGAAAATGGAGTAATAATCAACCATTGTTTACTTACTTTATTGCTGAAGAAATTGTTTATTATTATATACAGATATTCTTTTATTTATATCAATAAATATGAAATATAAAGCAATTGAAATTGTTATTTATGTTAAGTCTGGAAATATTGTTGAGAACAATGATATTTAACTGAAACATTGAAATACGAGTCACAATTATTTTAGAAATTTTAAAAGATTAACCAAAATGAAACAGTCAAAAGAAATTGAGTATTTTGGAAAAGTCAAGAAAAGGTGCAGATAGTTTAAAAAGTATAAAAAAGTTAAAAGGGCGAAACAAGTTGAAAAAGTTAAAAGTTTTCTCGAGCAAGTAGAGAAAAGTTGTTATCAGTTGAAAAAATTGGAAAAAGTGGGTAATTTTTTCAGACCATATCTTTCTTATCTGTTTTTCTTTACTAAGAATAGATGTGTAAACAAAAAGTATAAGTTGGTTCTGGTTCGGAGATATATCCATTGGAAATTGCAGATATAGCTTTTATAATACTGGTATTTTAAATTTGAGATCTAACCAATAATTTGTGAGATATGAGAAATTTTTGAAGTTTTGAACAAATATTTTTTTGAAAATCCATTATTTTCCATTAAAAGGTTTTATTACCCTATGATTTGGTTAAATAAAAAGAATCTCATTTTAAAATTGTTTTTTTTTTTCAAATTCGCATGCGCGAGTTACAACTCCAAATGAAAAATAAAATATTTGTTTTTGGCACTCAGCTATGTACATATACACTGAGTTTTTTATTTAATCATTATTTAAATTACATTTTACTTTACTTCGAAGTCAGCTAAAGTATGCTGGGTCTGCGATTTTGGTCACGTACTGAGTTATCGCCTATCGTCGCAGACGGTAAAGTCATACCCTCAGTCGGACCATTATACATAATTCGCGCTGAATTTAAATGTTGAGATTATCATTTCAAGAACTTGCTTTTTGTTACGTAGTAATTAAACCAACAATTATATTGAATACATTAAAAAATTTATCAAAAATGGCGCACGCGGTTGAAAAGTTTGATAAAAGTTGGTTGGTAGACTTAAGTCAAGCGATTTAGATGTCGTTCAGTACAAACTTACTTGAAGCGCTTGTGCTTGCTGAACATTGATAATACTAACGCCATGCTTTCTAATGACTTTTAATTTGACATTTATCTAATTTTCTCGACAGTGCACTTTTCTGTTTTCTGTCTATGTGGCGGCTATTAGATAGAGGTGCAATAATAGAAATTCCACTGACATTTCCACTGGCTGGGTCTATATGTCTTCGAATGGTCGAGTAGATTTGAGTTAAAGATTGTAAATCGGTTGATGGTGACTCAGAAGAAAAAAAGGAAATTTTAGAGAAAATTTTAAATTGTCGAAAAAATTAAAAGTTTACTGAAAGTAAGCATCATTTTAACGATAAATAAGAAATTTTAACAGCGAAAGAAAAGAAATTAAGTGTAAAAAAAGTAAGAGAAAGGAAGAGGACTTTCTAGAGAAGCCCAACCCAATAATTACAATTTCAATAGTGTTTGGCACAAAGAGGTCATCACCACTAATAGCAGAAGCAGTTTCTGATAAGTAAAATTTGTAAAAGTAAATATCATGTCATCCGGAGACTTTGGAAATCCCTTGCGGAAATTTAAATTGGTTTTTCTCGGCGAACAGAGTGTCGGCAAAACGTCGTTGATTACCCGCTTTATGTACGACAGTTTTGACAACACGTATCAGGCAACAATCGGTATTGATTTTCTCTCCAAGACTATGTACTTAGAAGATCGAACAGTTCGCCTACAACTATGGGATACGGCTGGACAAGAACGTTTTCGATCTTTAATACCTTCATATATACGGGACTCAACAGTGGCTGTTGTCGTTTACGATATAACTAATACCAACTCATTTCATCAGACATCTAAGTGGATCGACGACGTACGCACAGAACGCGGCAGTGATGTCATTATAATGTTAGTTGGCAATAAGACCGATTTATCGGACAAACGTCAAGTTTCCACAGAAGAGGGCGAACGGAAAGCCAAGGAGTTAAATGTGATGTTTATCGAAACAAGCGCCAAAGCGGGCTATAATGTAAAACAACTTTTCCGACGCGTAGCAGCAGCGCTACCAGGCATGGACTCCACGGAAAACAAACCCTCAGAAGATATGCAAGAAGTAGTGCTGAAGGATTCACCCAATGAAACAAAGGATCCTGAAGGTGGCTGCGCCTGCTGAAGCGGGGTATTATATTGAAACAGAATAATAATAAAAAATAAATAAAAACAAATATGTATTTTAAGTTTAAGTATAATTTATAACACATAATTAACAACAAAAACAAGAATAAAACTAAAATCGTATTCGATATAAAATCGTATATAATTCGTTGATTCCGTAAAAGAGCAGTTATGCATACACATGCACAAACATACGTTGTAATATATATTGGATATTGTGGAACAAGTGCAATTGGAGAAATAGTATAAGCAGAGCGTTTATAGTTTGATATCATTTAGTAAAACTATTATATACCTAGTGACAGTAAATTACTTTTTACTTTTAGAGCAAACTTTATCTGAAACGAAAGGTCAATTGTCAGATAAATTTTGAACAACTCCAACTGGGAGATAGCAATTCGTAAGGCTCAAAACTTTCTTACTAAAAGCATGAAACCAAAGCAAATCGATTTCATTAACGAATTCGTCTTGCAAAACCCTGATAAATACTTTTTTAAAGGGCAAACGAGCATGGTAAAAACTTTGAAGAAAACGCGAAAGCAAAAGCTCTTAAAAATAACTGTAAGACCAAAAATTCCAGTTTGAAACATTTATACATAGGGATTGCAAAAATTACCAAATTGTTTGAGAATACAAATTAAATGAAAGCTGAAAGTCAGCCCTATGAATGACATTTTTGGGGCCAATATTTAAAATAACAAGATACTTTACTGTAGAGCTGAAATTTAAAGGATCCGTGGCTACCTCAGTATCTGGCGTTGCACCTCCAGTAGGCCATAAGAACCAAATGTATGCAATTTCATAGATGGAATATAGTCAAATTTTACGACTAAAAAAATGTTCCAGTAGTTTAATATTATGATTTGATTTGTCTTAAATTTTACTAAAGCCAATTCTTTATTAAGATAAGCTGTAAAATTCATTTTGATTCGGAGTGGTTTTATTCAATAGACCATTACTATAAAATTATGAGATCTCTGTATTATTTGGCAGCCTCTGCAATTATTTGATAAAAAATCAGTATTTTTCTTAAATTTTAACTTTTAGTAAAGTAAATTTTTTACTAAGATAAGTTGTAGAAACTATTTCGAATTGGTGTGGTATAATTCAAAAGCCAAACTAATATGTGAAATAATCTGAAACTCTTGAATATTTTTCTAAAATGTTTGCTGCTTGCATTCTTTGAAATCAGAAATTTAGCACCTGGCTAAAACATTTTTTGACTCAAAAGTTTATTTGCCGGAAAGGTGAGCCTCGGTTCTCCTCGTCAAATGAGATATATAAATATTTTGAATTTTTAGAGTGCAATATCACTTATAAATAATGGCAATAAAGCAGTATTTGACCGTTAAATGTTATTTATTTTAGTACGCTGATCAAAAAAATTTTATATGTGCTTGACAAATTCTTCGAATTCCAACATTGGAATCTTCATTTTGTGTAAACTCCTAAAATTTTGTGAATTCAATGAAAATTATCTCGTTAACTAAGCCCGTTTTAATAAATTTTTTCGGCATCTTTTTTGATAGTGTATTAAAATATATTAGTATCGATTTGAAAATGATTTCTGCTTAAATTATAACTGTGTTTCAATTTCGATCTTCACTTACGTTAAAAAAGATCATTCTTTTCTGTATGGAGAGCGTTCGAAACAAGTTGATTTTCCAATTTGAATCACTTGCTATTAAAAAGTGTTATACCCTTAACTTGTTTCCACAAAATATCCGTTTAAAAGTTGAAAACGTATTTTTATCATTGTGTGCTAAAAATTATTATAATTTGCTAATTTTAAATATAAACATAGCAGCTTATAAAAAACTTTAAATAACAAAAAAGGAAAGCCTTTAGGTATAAATATACGAGTATTAAACATTTTTTAAACTGCACTTGCTAATTTTTTAAAAAATGTGAAATTGCAATAAAATTTTTGAATTAAACATAAAAAAACTGTCAATGATTTTTTGTAGGTTTATTCATATTTAGTTCTGGAAAAATGACAAAAAACTATGTTATTGTTGGAAGCACAAATACAATTAAAAAAAATTATATTAAAGTGCATAGTAAATACATTGCGGAAAAAGTTCAGCTTTGTGCACCAAAGTTGTAAGTTTCTGATTTTGGAGCATCAGAAATGGGCTTCTTAGAAAATAAATTCTTATTTGATCATACTTTTTATGCGCAATTACCATTTTATTGTAGAGAAACTCAGCAGATTATATCTTCTTGTTTCATTGAGTGCGATGAAATTTTTTTCAGTCTACTGTCGGCACCTCTTCATATATGTAGTTGTTGAAAACAGATAAGAAAAATTTACTCGAAATTGTGGCTTGCAAATGCAGTGACTTTCAGAACTGTTGTTGCTCGAAAGGTTCTTCAGAAAAAACAGTCTTTTCTTTTTGACAAGAGAGAGAGAGAGAGAGAACCGCGTAAGAGTAAATTTGAGAAAGACAGCACTTTTAAGTCAGAGATAAGGAGGTATGGCATCAGCGATAAAGGGAATGTTGGAGAGAATAAAAGACACTCGAAGCTGATCGTGCTTGTTGGAAGACTTGTGGAGGAGATAAAAGCACAAGAAGATATTTTATAAAAAATATATTTGAGTTTTGCTTAAGTGAAGCAATAAAAAAATGGATTCGTTCATTGCAAAAAGTATTAGAAAAAAATTTTCATTCAATTTTCTTTTATTATGAGTTATTGTTTTATTAAGTCATATCCATAGGTGTGATACAATTTAGATTTTTAATAAATAATATTGAAAGCTTAAGTCAAATGCCTGGTTCGCATAGGACGTATTTTAAAAATATCTTCACGTATTTTTGTTTCATTTATTTAAAAATAGTCCTCATTTGTTATGAATTCATCGCGTATTTTTGTGAATTTTACAATTAAATCCTCAATTGAAACTTCGCCATGTACTTTATTGTCCCTTGTACGCACGTTTGCAGTACCTGAGGAACGTTCCTTCTCTCCCACAACGAGTATAAAATTAAATTGAGCCAATTGAGCATTTCGGATTTTCTTATTCATTGTATCACCAGCATCAACATCAGCTTCGACCATAAATCCAGCTGAGTGTAATTTTTCGCGAACTGTCTGTGCATATTCATCAAAATGTGGCCCAACAGGAACAATCATAACCTGGCGTGGCGATAGCCAGAAAGGCCATTTTCCAGCATAGTTTTCAGTAAGGATTGCAATCATACGCTCAACGGATCCTAAAATAGCGCGATGTATTATAACAGGTCTTTTCTTTTCACCATCATCGGCAATGTAGTTCAGATTAAATCTTATTGGCAATTGGAAATCTAACTGAATGGTTGCACATTGGTGAGCTCGCTTCAATGCGTCCATTATGGTTATGTCAATCTTTGGTCCATAGAAAGCACCGTCGCCAGGATTTTCCTTCCATGGCATACCAAATTCATTTAATGACTCTTCTAACGCTTTCTCGGCGTCATTCCATTGCTCAAGCTCACCCAAGTATTTTTCTGGACGAGTAGATAGCACCAAATTGAATGAGAATCCAAATATTGTATAAACATGACGTAGAAAATCTAAGCATCCCATTATTTCAGATTTAATCTGTTCCGGAGCACAGAATATATGTGCATCATCTTGCTGGAAACGACGTACGCGTGTTAAGCCAGTAAGAGCACCTGATAGCTCATTTCGATGTAAAACACCAAAATCAGCCATGCGCAGAGGAAGTTCACGCCATGAACGATTACGATTGTCGAATATAAGACTGAAGAAAATAATATAATAAAACTGTTATTTCAGAGCAAAACACTAACAAGTTTAAACTCACCAATGACCCGGGCAATTCATAGGTTTCAATGCGAAAATTTCTTTTTCAACATCAAACGAAAACATGTTTTCAGCATAATGTTGCCAATGCCCTGAAGTCTGCCACAGCTTAGCATTGTAAACGTTGGGCGAAATAACTTCTTGGAAGCCGCGTTTTCTATATTCTGCTTTTATGAAATTCATCAATGTACTGTATATGTGTGCACCTCGTGGCTGGAAGAAACAAGAACCTGGCGACAACTCGTGAAAGAAGAATAATTCTTGTTCTCTCCCAATTTTACGATGATCTCGCTTTGCAGCCTCCTCCTGAATCTTTTCCCATTCTTTAAGTTGCTTTGGATCTGGAAATGAAATACCATAGATTCGTTGCAATGTTTCCGCATCAGATTTGCCCTCCCAATAGGTGGAAGAATTTTTTGTAATTTTCAAAGCCTTCACTTTGCCAGTATGGCGCACATGTGGCCCACGACACAAATCGATTAGAGATCCACATTTATACACTGTGGTAGTATCAGTGTCAACCTTTTCGTTAAGTATACGACACTTGAATTCATTATATTTAAACATTTCCAATAAATCAGATTTTTTCATCTCTAAACGTTCAAAAGGTTGTTTTTCTTTAACTATTTGTTTAACTAGGCCTTCCATTACAGGATAATCATTGGTAGAAATCTAGTATTAAAAATAAAAAAATTATTCAATGTACACAGCCATGCAATATATAAAATAGCATACACCATCCCCCTCCAAATGCATATCGTAATAAAATCCATTCTCAATTGGTGGTCCGTAACATAAATGCCCACCGTAAATACGCTCCATAGCTTCGCCCATGATATGTGCAGAGCTATGCCAAAAAACAGCTTGAGCTTCCGGATCATCAAACTTTAGCAATTGCAGGGTGCAGTCACCTTCCAATACACGATCCGAGTCCCATACAACACCGTTTACTTTTGAAATTACAATGCTATCCGCCAAACCTTGACTTATACCCTTAGCTACATCATAGGGGGTTGTTTCCCAGGATATGGCATCGACTTGCTTGCCATCAGGTAGTGTAACTTTTATGGGTGCACGTGGCTTAGCAGCAAGTTCACTCTGATATTTAGCTTTTAACTTTTCCCACAAAGCGTTGCGTTCTTCGATGTAAGCTGGCCATGGACTTAATTCTTTAACTGTAAATAAAACAAAATTGAAAATTGATCATTATATTTATTTTGTGATTTGACCCCACAATTCTAGCTTTGTATATTACTTTTTTTTTTTACTATAGAATCAATTCTGTATTCGGCTCTAGTTCTGTTAGAGCTACAGAATATATATATTATTGAATAATTGTATTATATTTAATATGTTTTATCACAGTTGTGAAAAAATTGATTATCATTATTTAATAATAAAAATTTAATTGAATTGAAGACCTTGGGAATCTCAATTTTGATTGTAACGATATATGTAGTACCAATGGCAGTGTCTTGTGACTTACATTCCGAGTTACTGATTGAAATTTATTTCGTCGGCCTCTTACAACCAGGTCCACCAAGACTCTGGCGACTGACGCTTATTTCGATTATCAGCCTTACTTAAACTATCAATTGCAAAAAAACTCGGTGAGAAGAATTAGACATTTAAACACTTAAAAAGCAACGCTATGTACTAACCTAGTACATACTTGCATTCTCAACAATTGAACTCCCAGATGTCTCAGATGCGGTGTTATTGTCTAATTAGCTATGACTATAACTAAAAACAGCGAACCGTTATCAAATTGCTATTCAAATGACATACATTGTATTCAATTCGATGCAATGGAATTCTCATTTTATGTTTATATTTGAAATAAATATCTACGTTATAAGCCTTTGGCAGACTTGAATTAATATATATATTTTTTTAATAAATTGTTCATTTATAATTTTTATAAATATTGATATGTGCACACAAATAGGTATGTACTTACCTTTTTTACCGTCTGTGGCAGTAGCGTTCTTTTGCTTCTCTTTTTTCATTTTTGAAGCCTGTAAATGTAAAACGAGATAAAAATCAATGAAACCTTTATTTAAAATGCTTACGAAACTATTCAGAATTATGAATAAATTATTTATCTGGACAGACTGGGGCAACCACAATATGCAAAAATTACTCACAATAAACATTTAAGAAATTGAATAACCTTTTATTTCCTTTTTCACTCAATTCCGAAAAATATAATTAGCTAATGATATTTTCTAGTTTTTTGTTGCGGATCGGTCTTGTTATTTGCATGAAAGTTAAGAAATAACAATAACAGTAGTAACAATCAGCAATAATGAGGTTAGTAATGGATTTTTCAATATTTATATACAGTTCTATGCTCCATGATTGACTGATGCAATTCTAATAGAACTTGAGGTGACGTATGCCGAATTTTTAGATACCAATCAATATATCGGAAGTGTGTCTGCGCGTATGATTCACAACACAGTTAATATTATGAAATATGAAGTTTAATTGCAAAACAAGTAATTATTCAATAGAAAACTAAAACACCAACCAAAGTTGAGTAGTTCTTCTTGTAAAAATTGTCGTGGTTGCCCCTTTTTCCGTTGTCTGCTCCAAATCTGTTTTCTAGTTGTTGTGTGTTCACATCATAGTTCAATTGGCGTAGACAATTCACGACTTTAGTATTTATTCTTAAACTTGATCTTTTCGCAAATCGTACATATTTAAACATAACTTTTTCACTTATTCATAAGTTATTGCCACTAATTTATTTATTAAGTATGGTTTAACATTCCTTTTCTTTGTTTAAATCCAGATTATTTAACTTCGGCACCACGTTGTCAACCATTTTCATATAAAATCCAATTTGTATTAAACAACCGAACTGTCATATTTATGACTTGGGTTAGAGATAGGTGCAATGTTGCCATTCTATTTATTAGAATTGAACAATGTTGACAGTTTTAAATAGAACCGCATCGTTTTTTCGAACTTGGTGAAACTGTTTTTGGTGTTCTACAAACCTAATGATTTGTCTCTCGAACTCGTTTTAAGTTCGAAACAACTGATAGCTGTCAATTAGATTAGAAAATAGACTTGAGTTCTGTTTTTTTTTTGTGAGTGCACGTGTGACTTTGTTGTCATTTTGAAATTTAAAATTTTACAACGCGTTCGCGTAAATTGCCCCTTTACTATAAAGGCCAGCACTCAATAACGCGTTGGCAGTGGCAGTAGAGTAAAAAAAAATGGTTTAACACTTATGTGCGTGACACACACAAATACATTTCCCAATATGACAAGGTACCCCTTCACAAATTGTATGAAAATTTCTAATTTTTTGATCGAAGTGTACAAAATATTTACACCTGGAGTTCTCGTGAAGTTTCAGAACTGTAGAGCATGTGCAATAGTAACGAATTGCAGTGGCAGCAATTACACGTGACAGAATACGAACGTGGTCGGGAAAAGAAATGGCGGCGTATGATTGGAACCTGCAGATGGGTACCCGTCGATTTAGATTTAATTCTATTTTCACCGTCCTAGGCCAAACTAATTGATTTGTATGCCTAAATGTATGCACTTTATTTTAAATGCAAACGCCACTGTAGATAGCGAAGCCTGTGCTGCCGAAGGCCGTCGCGAAGCCAGTATTGGACACATTGGAGGATGTAAGTTCTGAGTTGCGGCCAAAGGCCGACTACTTCCACTCATTTGCCACTTCCCATGCATAAAATAAAATTGATAAAGTTTATTGTTTTACTTTGCGCATTTATGAGTATTGTGGTCGGCAGCTTGGCTCATGTGCTGAACTAAACATATTTATATAGAAAAGTTGTACAAAAATGTTGCATATGTTCAGGCGAAATTTGAAACTATTTGCGACATCCGCTTCCGTTTTTTGTTTATTATTGTCTTAACAATTAAAAAAATAATTGCTTGCAATTATAAGTTTTCTTCGAAATTGTAAGTGGTTTTACTATATTGACAGTTGAACTTACATTCGAAATAAATATCGATTTTGAAGAATTGACATAATTTTTGCAGGCATTTCACAAAGCAGGCAAAAAATAATTTTAATTTGCACAACTTGGAATAATTATTGTAAAATTATACATCGAAGGAATAATTTACTTAACTGCAGCATATTTTGAACATTTGTTAATAGAATAGAAAGCAAACAAAATTTCCAACTTACCCGAAAATCCACCCCAAAAACCGTTTACTTCCACGTTAACCACAGTGGAGCGAGAGTTTTATAAAGTGGCTACAGAAAACAGCATCAGGACGCAGAACAGCAAAGTACATCCCAGTCCAGGGGCCGCCCGCAGTGTGTGGGCGTTGCCCCTGACTGCATCCTGCAATATGGTGGCGGAGGAAGATAGTGCTGTGCATACGGATCAAGAAGTGGATCGACCACAATCACCGCTGGCAGAGGAGCACGATAGTAACTTACTCATCGAGGGTACTGATGGTGCATGGGCAAATTTAGATGACATTTACGATGTAATCAAAAATGGTGAAGTTTGCGATGTTGAGAATCTAGTAGAAAAATTTGGTATGGAGTGTTTGTCAGCACGGGATCGCCATGGTTACACTCCCGCTCACTGGGTGGCATTAAATGGTAACGTGGAAATGATGCGCTACCTAATTGAGCGTTCGGCACCAATTGATTTGCCCTGTCTTGGTACCCAGGGACCACGGCCCATTCACTGGGCCTGTCGCAAAGGTCACGCCGCCGTAGTACAGGTGCTACTTCAAGCCAGCGTGGCTGTAAATGCTGCAGATTTTAAGGGGCTTACACCCCTAATGACTGCTTGCATGTATGGTCGTACAGCCACGGCAGCATATTTGCTTGGCATGGGTGCTTTAAATCATTTAACAGACATAAACGGCGATACAGCTTTGCATTGGGCCGCATACAAAGGTCACGCTGATCTTATGCGCTTACTTATGTATTCTGGTGTGGAATTACAAAAGACAGATAATTTTGGGTCAACGCCATTACATTTGGCTTGTTTGTCTGGAAATATGACTTGTGTGCGTTTACTATGTGAGAAGTCAAATATGGACTTAGAGCCACGTGACAAAAATGGTAAAACACCAATTATGCTAGCTCAGGCTCATCGTCATCAGGATGTTATTAATGTGCTTTACACCGAGGTGAAAAAGAAATCACGTTGGATTCCTTCATTCGCAGAAATATGGGGTTGGTTATTTGGTGGTGCTGGTGATTCAAAAGGACCGCTCTGCTTGTTCTTGTTCTCAGTGTTATTGTGGGGCTATCCTATGTACATGATTAGAGTGAGTATTAAGTGTTTAGTTTTAAAAATTTTAGTTTCTTACAGTTGATATAGTAAAGAGAAATACAATTTTAATTCTTTGAAAACATATTTTAATAAGTTTGTATACGCAGGCCATTCCTATCACCTGGAACATATTACGACGCTCACACTATTGTTTTATATATTGGAATGCTGTCATGTGGATTAGTTGGATTATTGCTAATCGGCGTGATCCTGGCTACATACCATTAAGCTCTGATGCATATTATCGTGCTATTAAGCAAATACCATATTTTGATAAACTGAAAAAACGAAATGCTATTCTAACGCGACTCTGTCATAGTTGTCGTTGCCTGCGTCCATTACGTGCTAAACACTGTCGTGTCTGTAATCGTTGTGTAGCCTACTTTGATCACCATTGTCCATTTATCTACAATTGCGTTGGACTGCGTAATCGTATGTGGTTCTTCTTGTTTGTACTCTCAGTTGCTGTTAACTGTTCATTTACGATTTACTTCGCCTGCTATTGTGTGATGATTGAAGGATTTACTCTTTTATATGTATTGGGCCTGGTAGAAGCTGTAGTTTTCTGTGGCTTGGGTTGGATTCTAACATGCACATCGGTAAGTAACGCTCGAAATGAACGATTAGGGCACTAATAACATTTAGTTCAACCAAAACTTTTAAAAGTTCTAAATTAATTTCAATATATTCTATCAGATTCTCCATGCCTGCATGAATTTAACAACCAACGAAATGTTTAATTATAAGAGATATCCATATTTACGTGACAAACGTGGTCGTTACCAAAATCCTTTTTCACGTGGCCCAATTTTAAATCTTTTGGAATTTTTTGTTTGTTTACCTGACCGTGCCGATGACAACGATATTTTGTTTGATGATAACATGTGATTAAACGGCAAACCGTTATGAGTAAAGGTGAACAAATATATTCAAAATAAGTAAGAAATAATTTTACTTATTACTATCATAAGAACACAAAATTTAAATACTTTTATCATTCCAGGAAGCTTTACTTTACTTGCTTTGATGGGAGAAATACAGCATTTTCTCAAGCTTTTGCTTTATACTCGTACCACAGTCTTGCAGGCTATCAACCACTTTCGTTTTCGAAATTGACAAAAGTGAAAAAGGTTATGGTCGTTTGCTAAACTTAAAATTTCATATGAAAGAATTTTTCAAAATTTACTTTAAGAACTCACTTCAGTTCACCACAGTTGAAAATATGTGCTTTTGATCTTCTCAAACCTGTTTCCTTATGTACATAAGTATATGTTACTGAAAATATTCCAGAATAAAATCATGGAGTAATTCAATTGCGTGTATAAAACAATTGAACCAGAAATTTTATTTATTCTTAAGCGGTTACGCGTAGCCTGCAATGTCAAAGATTTTTGTATGGACGGCAAATTGTTTGTATGGATTGCAAATTGCATTAATTAAGCTTAAGTTGAAAACACTCTCATATATGTAATGTATTAAATCTTGCACATTTTTATTCTCAAATATATGAACCACATTGTGGTTATGCAATTTAAAAAGGCTTCGCTAACAATAAACGGCCTTTTTGAAAATAATATTAAAAGCTTCGCAAATTGATTTTTTGTCTGTTTTAATAATATTTGTACACAGTGGGAATATGATGATATTGTAATAAGCTCACTGTTCATTACAGTAGAATTTTACTGAATTATCGCCCGTAAGCTAGCAAGCTAAGCTATGGTTTCAGTTTCCACTACAGAATTTCATCAGAGGCCTTTGCAAGTTTTTATTATCTTGTCTTTTGAATGGAATTGTAATAAACCGTACCATAAATCAAATCGAAGCACCTGCAAGTTTCACTCTTGCGACTCTTTGATATACGCATTTCTTGCAGGCGTTTCATTGAAAGCTTTTTGAGAGAGTCAAAGCGAAATAGCAAGAATGAAATTTACAGGTACCTTGTTTTGATTTTTGCATGGTTCTTTACAAGTCAATGCAAAAGATAAGATAATGCTTTTTACTGCATTAACTAATCTCACTAATTCATCTTGGACTGCTCTTTTTTTTAAGAATAGCAAGATTTCGGAATCATCCACAACAGCAGCTAAAAGTTTTTCCATTGCCTCCTACAGACTTAACAAAAAAGTTGTGATAATCCCTTAATGCGTGCAGGCCCATGGCGAAACCAAAATTCCGATTAGTAGATTAATATCGCATTACAAAATCTTGTGCGAATTATATAAAAATAAAAGTTTCTTCGAATTCGAATGAAAGATATAGTTTTTATTCATAATTCGAATAAATTTATTCGAATAACGAATAAAACACAACTTATTCTAAAAAATAGTCTTATGTGTCTCAATAATTTTTTTGGTAACATATTCAGACAAAATATATTTAAATACTGAACTTAGATGATTACTTTGGCATGGTTATAAAAATTGAATATAAAATTCAGTTGTTGTAAAATACATGACAAGAATGGAAACAAATGTGTAAAACTATCTATAATTCTTTTAACTTTCAAAACAAAAATCATAATCCTCTGGATCTTCTGGAATTGGTGGTGGGTCTTTACTTATATCAACTCCTTCAGTGTCAAGTAGTCGTAATTTAATCTCCATAGATAGCAATGTATCAAAATCTTCTTTACGCTGCTTGCTAACCATTTCCTGCCCCAAGAGAGCATTAATACCGTCAGTCCAATAATTATAAATCGTTTCATCAGGCGCTACGAAATCTAAAGTAGAATGATCCATGCTATCGAATGTAATTGAAAAAGCTAAATTCACAGCAGACTTTCGCGTGCGATCCCTCATATGTGGACATTCTTTGCCCTCCAATAGTTGCTTAATGTCAATGACAAGCACTTTATTTGTGAGTTCCTCAAGTGTGGGAATGGTTTTTTCATCACAATCACCATAGTGAATAACTTTATGATTAGGCGAGAGGCGTGCATACCAAAATTTGTCCTTAGAACGAGCACCACGTGAATACTTTGAAAAACGTGTACCTGAAGTATAAAAGGATCTAATAAATATTTATTTTGTTAGCCGGCCAAAACAGTGCAAACAAAATTATTTAAATAAAAAACAAGAAAAAAATGCAATTCATTCAAATAAAATCTTTAAAAAGCTCAAGGTTTTAAAATGTATTATAAGTATTTGGGTTTTCTTACCCTCTACTAAATACGATAATCGTTGTTGTTTTATAAGGTCTAATATATGGGGAGAAATTTTCTCTTTGAGTTTAACAATTGCCGAAGCTGTTGAATCGCATTCTTCCTTCGACGTTCGTTCTTGTTGTCTGAGATTTGTGATTGTTTGATAGGTGAGTAGAGCGATCTTCGCTCGAAAGTCTTCCAAATTCTCTGGGCGTACTTTAAGAGTTCGTCGTATTTGTTCTCGCACAACGCTAAACACCTTTTGAAAATCCTCGGATGTTGCGCGCATATCCTTCCAAGTTCTGTTAAGAGTTATAATACAAATGCAAAAGAACTCTTCAAAAGGATGGTCATGCGTAAAAAACATGGGCTGAAAATCAACTGATTGCTCCGATGGTGATTCACCGATTCTTAAAATATCGCAAAGAACTTTAACTAATTCAATAGATGTACGTCCAAACGGACATTCATGTTCGTCGGCACGGCATGAATTTTCGTGAACAATTTTTGTATATTGCTGTGTGTAGTTTCGTGCAAAATATACCATACAGTCAAGCGCTAATATACCTAAGGAAGCAAAATCACATCAAACATTATTTTTTCATTTCTTTCGTAAAATTATACCTGGTGGCGCCTCTATAAAATCTTGCGCAGGATTAATGTCACATTTAAATCCTAGTTTCTTATAAAACTGCGAAAAGTTGACATTTCCACCTCCAGACCCACCACCCCCGCCGCCACTACGTTTTAACTGATCTTCCCCAATACCAATAGCACCCGAATAGTCATCAAACGCTATACGGCGTAGTTCTTTAATTTTTTCATGAGCATCCTGATCTTGGGCATTCATTTTCATTCGCATGCGTTGTTCTAAAAGTCCCAATGTTAACGTTTGCAGTACATAGAGCTGATGAGTCATTTCGGTACCCGATAGTTTCCCAATAAGTGCCAACCGATACTGCTTTGCACTGATTGTGTGTGCGATTTGGCGCTTTCTTACTTCGTCAGCCTTAATAAAGAGCGCATTTATTAAAGCAATTGCATTCTGCTGTATTACTGAAGAGTTTGCATCTTGCAACAAACGCAACAGATCTTGCAGTGTTACTTCTTTTTCTATTAACACATATTTACTGCTATTTTGTACAATATTCTCTAAATTAGAGAGCGCACTTTCTGTACACTCCTTATTAAAGTTTTGAAAATTACAAACAATATAAATATTTCGTTGAACAAATGAGTTCTGTAATATTTCCCAGGACACAGTGCCATGCTCCATTAATTCAACAAAGCTGCTCAAACTATACTTAAGTATTTCATCATCCTTTTGAACAGGATCCTCAATCATATTTATTATGATTTCTAAGCCTTTCTCCTTTATAAATTCCAGGGCAAAGGTTAGATCCATGCTTAGTGATGACAATTCTTTAAGGCATTTGATTTTCTCGAATGTTGAACCGGAAACTAATGTTTCCAATGTATCGTTAGCAGTTTTTGAAGGTGAATATTGCAAACGCAATACAGAGCCATTTTTGATCTCGTTGCGATTTTTTTCAGTGACATATTTGTGATTGTTCTGTTCACAAAATTGTAACGCATAATTTTCTGGATCAACTATCGTCCAGCAACTGCAAATTTCTTGAATTATTCCTAAGACAAAATGTTATAATAAATGTTTTTTTTTAACAGTATCAACTAATCCAAATGGAATTATTTTTGTTTTTTTTTTGTTTTGTTAAAACATATTGAAATTATACTGTCTAAAAACACTTCAATAATTTTAATCATGTTAGTTTATTTTTTGTTGTCGATAAAGAAAATTTTCTTAATAAATTTTTCTTATGAAATTTTCTTAATAAAATTTTCTTATTCATAAATTGTTACTTAAATAAAAATCATCGTTTTTTAAATAAACGCAAACTAATAATAATACATAAAGATTTTCAATTAAGGTTTGTGACAATCTGTGCAACTGGTTTTAAAAATATCGATTTGTACCCACTCATCCAAATATTTGTGGAAATTGTTTGTTTTCTTTCTTTTCGTTTTATTATGTCCCATAATTTTCTTGAATAATTTCTTAAATTTTTTATTGGTTCGATTATAAGTTTTTGAAATATCGACTTGTTTTACATTTGAGTGTGTTACTTGTAGCTCTTTTTCGCATCTTGAATTATGCTGGCCATATTTATAGTTTCTGTCAGTGTTATCTTTAATGTCATTCCAAGAAATTATAACACGGAAAAAAAATTTTTTTTTAAAAAAACTGGATAAGGAATAATCTGATTAATTTCAGTTTTGATTTCTTGACATAAATCAGAAATTGAACATTTAATTTGTAATGAAAACTCAATTGAGTGAATAAAATGATATCAAAAAATGGTTGATTTCCATTTTGACGTTAGATGGAAGTGATACTACCCGTCTTATAGTTAGACGTAATAATATTTTATATTAAGATATATGCCTCCTAAATGAATGTGATTGTATTTCCTGTTAATTCCACTAGCGTACTTGTGTGTTTCTGCAAAATATGCCTTATTGGGTAAGGGCGTTGGCTTTTTTTTTTTGCTAAAATGAATATTACTGAATGTAAGCCTCTGGTGGTTTCTTATTCGTTAATCAAAGAACACAGTTTTAGCTATTGGTAAAAAATAAACAATATGAACTTCTTCATGGTACGTACCAGTCAATGGTTGTCTCTGATCTAGATTAATTAATTGGGCGATATGGTTTTCCAGCTCTACAGCTATCTTCACAATGTGAGAGTCTTTAACAAGAGTTTTTTTCGGAATCATTGTTAGGAAAAATCGTTTTGTTTTCTTTTTTGAATAAAAAAAAGTTTAACACTCTAATGTTTAAAATAGTTAATTATTAGTCCAAATATATTACTAAATCAACCCCACCAGAACTAAATATTTTTATTAATAGTGACAACAAATGTCAATATCAGAGTGTTTGCAAAAGGGGCTATCCATAAACCATGTGGCTCCATCAAATTTTAATCCATTCAGCTAGGTTCAGGCCATAACAATTTTCATGAAACTGTTTGCCAAACAGTTTGACAGCTCAAACATTCTGAAGTTTTTCGTTAAACTTTATTTTTTATTCTTACAAACTCTTTTGCTTTGGCTATCTATTTTAACCTTCAGATGTTCATGACGTTTCCCACTTCAAGAGATGAGTTTAAATGAGTTTGACAGCTTGCGAAAACGAGTATAGTTAATTCATGACAAAGTGTGCACAGAAAAAAACTTGTCACCTCGATCAAAAGGTTCTAGGTAAGTTCCACGCGGAAGAAGCTTTTTGGAACAGCAAATTTTTAACTTGTTCCTGTCTGCTTACTGTTTTTAATGAAATCTATTTTTAAAAACAATTTCACTCTTATTCTCTCAAATCATTAAACTAAGAATTTAACTACAGAAGTAAACATTCACAGTTATTGTAGTGTTTCTCAAAGGCTTCAGATTTAACGTATCCTGAACTTTTCGAATTGAATCTTTCTGAAACGAAATCTTCCATATGTAATCATTATAAAGTGTTTCTAAAAGGTTCCATATTCAACGTTTCCCGAACATTTCAAATGAAATCGTTGTCAATTGATTTAGAAAAGTTACAGATTCTAATGAAATCTATATAATGTTGAATGATTCGAGATTACATACGGCATCAAATGTATATACATTGTTAGTAAAAAATTTTGAAAATGTTAGGGTAATGTAACCGGCTGTGGGCCATCACCGGTTGTGGGCCACCCGTTATATCTTTTGACGTTTACCAAATATGGCGGATCTGAGTATGAGGTTCTGTGTAGTATACAATGACAGATAGTATTGGTGCGAACACACAAGTGAAAGGACGCATTTGATGCGCGCTACAAAGAAACGAAAAAAATCGACGAAAAAATTTACAAGAAAGTAAATTTTGATTATGTTGTGAGCGTGATATAGTGAAGTGAGATATTGCGAAAAGGTAATTGTTTTGGATTTGTATGCAGTTTTTGCGTTAGATTTTTCGATTTTATATCGGGTTTGCTTACAATTTTTCGTTACGCGAATTTTGACAGTCACTTAAGAAATGGCCGCCGTTACCGGTTGTGGGCCACCTGTTGTAACCGCATTTATTTTTTAATTTATGCATTTTTACGCATTTTCAGCCATGTCTACTCCGAAGGGAAAAAAAGACGAACCGAAGGAAACTGATTTTAATGCGATCGTACAAGCCATTAAGCGTTGTTCGATAGAAAATATGCCCGTCAGAGAGGCTGCTCGAGCCTACAATGTTCCCCGCACCAATTTGCAGCGGTATCTTAAGAAAGTTAGTGACAAATTTGATGACATTACTACCGTACAAGATAGTGGATTGATGGAATACCTCCGTAAATGCAGCCAACGAACACCTTTGAATATGGTTTGTATTTGAAGTGAAACTTTTCAAGCGGTGAATTTAAAGCGGCTTTTTAAATGTAAACACTCTAAATTCAAACACTTTTTATGAAAGCGTTTGAAAGTCTTAAGCTTGCTTGTAGTTTTTTTTGCACTTTCCACTAACACATCAGACTTTTTTCAACGTTTTTTTTTCTCTAATTTTCCAACAGATCTTCAACCAGGATCAAGAAAAGAGTCTCGTCCAATACATTTTGAAATGTGCTGGTCATTACTACGGGCTCAGCATCACCGAGCTCCGTCAATTAGCATATCAGCTCTCCAAAAAAATTGATGTTTGCCCAGAAGGTTGGGAAGATGAAATGATGGCCCCACGGCATTGGTATTATAAGTTCATGAAACGCCACCCCCAACTCCGATCCGGACATTTTTTCTGATGCCGACTTTGTTCAAGTCGTTAAGGCTAATGAGGCAGAGGTTTCCGCTGAAGGGCTTATCGATGAAGAGGATCAGCGTCGAATCGTGGTTGCGCCATTTGTTGGACGTGAGGAGGTTGTGCCGACAACACCTGGACCGTCATCTCGATCGACTTCTATTAGCTGTCTTTTGGATGAAATCGGCCCCTTACAGGCCGCTGCACCCAAAAAACCATCAAATCGCGGCCGAAAGCCAATGAAAAGCGCCATTTTAACGTCTCCAGAAACCGTTGCTACTTTGCATGAAAAAGCTGCAAAAAAGCAAGCTGCTCCAACGCCCATTAAGAAAGCTAAACGCAAGGCAACGCCACCAGCCAAACCGTCGGCCAAACGCAAGAAGCCGAATTCTTCTGACGAAGAAGATTTGGACTTTTGTCTGATCTGTTTAGACCTTCTGCCATCGAAATTGACAAAAGCTAATTCCATCAAATGCAACGGTGGCTGCGATCGATTTGTGCATTTGAAATGCGCTGCTATGACAAAGAGCTATTTCACATGCGAAAATTGCGAAACTGACGAGGAGGATAATTAATTTGAAAAAGTGCCATTTTCCTGATGTTTTTTGCCCCTAGAGGCTTCATCGATGAATAAATTCCAAAATTTTATATTTCTTTGTTGGTTTTTCTTTATGATTTCGCATTTCTAGTTGATTTTCCGGAGTGGCCCACAACCGGTTACAAATTTTTTTTTGGTAAAAAACAAGCTCTTTTACAATATGTGTGGAAAAAATTGATTTTTGGAAAATAATGAAAAATTTTTCCATTTTTAGTTAGCTATTGACTCTACCTTTCCATTAGTATCAAAAAGTCCGAAAAATTTTTACTTGCATAGAAATTACAGGCAAAAAACGAAACCCGGCCCACAACAGGTTACATTCCCCTACATACTGGCTCTCTATGCTGTTAAATATATTTTTTTTATCCAGGGTTGCCAAGTAAAAATAATGATTTAGCGTCATTCTCATAATAAAATAATTTTCCCCTAAAATGGTAAAAAATAATGTCTTTTTTTAGTCGCCATAATCTAATTTTTTGTCGGTAAATAAACTTGATGAGTTTTTTTTTTTGGTCAGCAGTTAAAAAATAGTTCATATCTCGTTAAATTAAAAATCTAAGTTCCCGTACATATATAAATACGTTATTTTCTGTCATGTCCCTAACCATGAATGATCTTATTATACCAAGTTTTCTCTACTTTTATCAAGAAACTTTAAGGCACAAAGGTCGATTTAATCTCTTCAGATAATTGTGATTCTTTCCTGTTACCTGGGGAGGTTTCGTTTATTCCGAAAATTAGCATTGTGCGTTTAACCTTCATTTATCAGTTTCAATACTTCGTATATAGAAATATCTATATTGATTTCCATATTAAGCGAAATTTTATTGAGAGCAACATTCAATATATATTTGTATGTATAAGTATTATTATTATTATTGATTCATTGATATTTAATTTTTAAGCCAACACTACACATGCTCGAAAGTGCAAGTAAAATCCTGTATGATAGTTCATTATGCTGTTGATGAAGAAGGAAGTGACAGTAAAATCTGTTCAATGAATCCTTCAGGATTATCAATCAAATGTAGGAGGCCTATGCAATAAAAAGAAAAATATTTTATGTAGATTTACATAATTTTAATTATTTGAACATACCAGCGACATCGCAGAACTCGCCAAATGAAGCACAAGGCAACAATTCATCAGTGAAAGTTTGCAAAATACCATCAGTTGATTTAAGCATGGCTTCATCATTTTTGCGGATATAATCGAATAGTGAGATTGACCAGTCTTCCTCTTTTGGGGTAGTTACTGTTTTAAAAAGCGTATTATATATCAAATCTATCAAGCCCCATATTAATAGGAACGGACGATATACATTGTAATCTTTCGTCTGACGATCATTTGGTGATAGTAATGCCTTGCATTGCACCGATGGAGAAATTGCACGTGCCTGAGCAATAGCAATCAGACGTTTCAAGTGCGCCAATTTATATTTATTCCAAATGTCAACACTATGCAATGAAAGCGATAGTGTAAGCATATAAAGTGGACCTTCGACTTCATAGCCGCATTCTAACCACTTATCAGAAGGAACCGCAGTAAGATAAGACATTAGAGTTTTGCTATCGCGGGCAGCTGAACGTGAAGAGAGCAGTAAGTAAACAGCATAAAACAGAAGGTATGGAACAAAATGCATATTAGACTGTGGTCCACCACCGCCGGCATCATCATGAAAGCTGCGCTCCCAAGCAAAACGCATTAATAATAATTTCAAATCATGAATACTACTTGTATAAGATATATCACAACGTTGTGTGCTCTCCTGCATATAGCTGCTATGACGAGTCATGCATGCGGAAAATGCAGCTTCAGAAACTTCTGGACCCCACAGTGGCAAGAGGCCATTACAACGAGTATTGGCATTTTGTAAGCTTGCACGTTCCCATTCATCCCTTCCTCTTGCCAAACGTATTGCAGATGTATGACAGTCAACGTGTACGACGTTAAAATGAGTTACAGTTGTGTAACCAATTGTCTTTCGTGTTTTTAGTTCATATTCTTCGACATTAGTTCGTTTGGTAAATGTGTAAATACCAAGCACTTTAGCGGGTTGACATGCGTATCCTTCGCGACAAATAAAACATGTAAGTCCAGTTTCATCTCGAAGCTTTTCAATTTTTTGCAGTATAGAACCTTTAGCTGTAACTTGACCTTTTTCATTAGTGCGCATACCGAGAGCATCTAACTGCTTTTCACGTGTTGCCATTGCCAACCGTTTCTTCTCAGCACGAGTAAAATCTCGCACTTCCTGAACTCGTGTTGCTGTTGCAGCGTCTGTACAAAGTGCTTCTAATAGATTTTCAGCTAAACTGCCAACGTGTTCATCACTTGAAACCTGCTCAAGCCGATGTATAATTGGTATAATATCATTACTTATTGCGTTTTGTGTAGCTTCATGTTTTGTTGCAAGTCCAGTTAAGAATCTGAGTATGTACTTCAGACTGGGCCGCGAAATAAATTCCTTCAGCTCGTCAGAGTCAGTACGCAATAACGTAGGCTTTACACATGGAGCATATTTTGTTATGTAAGCAAGTGCTTCCTCTACTATACCAAGACTAACAATGTAGTCTTTCAAAGATCCTCCAATACAGTTGTGCTCAATTTGATTTGTTAAAACGCAAAATAGTTCCATTTTAAACTCATCCTCAGGTGTGCGATCAGTGTCGAATTTGTTGAAATCCAAAGTGTCCTTAATATATAATAGTGTAATAGAAAGTATTAAAAAACAAAAATTACATTGCATATGACAGAAACTTAAAAGCATCTTTGATTTTATAAATTTACCTTGAAGTGTTCACAAAGTAGCGCCATCTTTACTTCATTGCCATATACAAGTGCAGCCAAAACACGTATTAAATGTCGAAGCACTGAAGGATTATTGCGCACATTTGAACAGTTTGTGCACGAAATCAAGGCAGAGACATACTCAGGGCCACCAAATGTCAGGGAAAATTGAAGAAAAGAATCTAAAGTATCGCTAGCCGCTTTTGACAATATTGTTTCCATTATTTCTAAAAGCTGTTCCGTTACAGATGATTGTATGGGTAGTTCATTTTCCGATTGCAAACACGTTTGCAAAACTTTAAGAAGTGTGTTAATAGCGCCCAATTCTGGCTGACAGAAAACCTCTTGGCAACGACGCACTTTAACGCAAATAAGGAAGAGTTTCAAAAGTACTTGTATCAATTCACGAGCACGTGATATATTTTGAAAACTTTCAATACGATTGAGCATCACTTTGAGTCCATTGCAATCGGCTAGGACATTGGCCATACGATACAATTGTTCCGTATCTATTTCTTCTTGACTCTTGTTATTCAGCGTTTCAACAAATTCTTCTGTGGCATCACCCAAAAGACCGCGCATACGATAAACAACTCGCATAGCATCGCGTTCTCCACCCTCTGCTAGCCAAATTTTCTTGTAGACATCCTTCACTGGCAGATCCAAACTTATAATTTTGTTATTTACTAACAGTTCCATACCATTGTCATCTTCGAGCAATGCAATTAATTCACAATCGGTACATATTTTATTTTTGACATCACGCATCAGAGGACCCAGCCCCACTTCAGTCGAAGGATAGGGATTGCCCAACATGCGACCCTGTAAAAAGTCTTCTTGTTGTGGATCTTTTTCTAGTGTTAAAAAGAATTCACTTTCGTCATTTTCTTCCGGATGTATTATGGAATATAGTCGTTCAAAAATGAAAACAGGTGTTTTAATATCATTTAGACGAGTTTTCTCTACCGTATCAATCAATATTTCCATAAAGGCGCGCGTCTCCTCCTCTGTTCCACTGGTCATTTCTTCCAGCATCTCTAGCAATTTTTCTTGTGCATCATCAATGAGACGTGCACGTTGTACAACTAATTTACGCAGTGAAAGGTAGCTTTCTAAAACTGGCCCTAGTAGACGGGTTTTATATGCCTGACGTATAGTAGAGCTTTCGAGAAATAGAGATAACAACTCAACAAACTGTCGTAGTGCATACCCCTGTGAAAGATCGGAAGACAACGTTGTTTCTTCCAAGTGATGTATCTTCACAATTTCACTTGCCAATAGCTGTGATATTTCTGTGAGGACACCTTTTAGTGCCAAGTACTGACGCCACGGTGTATCCGCTGTTAGTGAACGATAAAGCACTAAAAACTCTGCACTAGTTTCTCCTGCCTCACCAACATATTTCAAAAATCCAGTCAATAGATTTAAAATTTCACGTTTTCTTTCATGTGTACGGCTTAATGAAGTCATAAGAGAACATGCCAGTTGTCTACCGAAACGTGAATTAGAATTGAATAATATAGGTTGAATCCAATTTGCATTAAGTACCAGTGGGGTGTTAAAGTGTGTACTATGCAACATATGATTACGCCAACGACGTCCATATTTTTCAATAAGATACGCTTCGCGTATAAGCGTACGTCTTTGCTTGAACGACTCATTCTCGCGTGATTCACCACTGCCGCTACCATTTTGATCAACAGCTGATTGCAAAACAGTAGCAAGCACCCGATCTTCTTGTAAGGTACCATATGCTTTTCTTGCTTTTCCAACACATGAATTCCTTGGCATACGCGCTTTCCAAGCATCAAAACTATGGTCTTCATCTCCGTTCAACCACTTAGCAAAGTCTACTGTTATACCGTCTACAGTTGTAATAGTAGACAATTCAGAAGGACTTAAATCTTTGTTCAATTTGCTTATTGGTTGTTGTGGACATATAAGAGCCTGCATAATACGTAAACATGGTTGTATGACAGCAATGGCTGGTCCGCGAGGCGTTCTTAAATGAATAAAAAAGAAGTAAAATATTTTAATTGTTATTGTTTCAAAAAATTAAACCAGATTCTACCCTGGCGATATTTGATGCTATTTCTGAAAGGAACTCAGATTTTCATAAGGTGGGGTTTAAATAAAGAATATGGATTTAAGAAGTTAAGAAACGTCTAAATCAAACATTTCTTCATGTAAAATGGCGAATATATGAAGGACACTTTTTGGGGCATTTATAAGACTTTACCAGACAGTAGATAAAAATATTTTTGATTTGAAACACTACAACTATCACATATTTTAGCTTTTTGTTTGAAGATTAAGCCTATTTTGTGTTTGTATTTAATGCTATTGAAAGCTAAAAATTTAGTTTTTCATGCTTGCAATTTGTACCCTTGAATGCTCATTATTAAATGCTATTAAGCACTTTTATTGAGTTCATAATTTATATTGTGAAAGTTTTAAAAAACAAATATTTAAAAAATTATTTTTAGTTAATGAATACTTTTTTTTCTTCTTCTTACCGACAAGTCATTAAAAATAGCTCAAAAACAACTTTCAACTTTTCTTCCCAACAAAAATCATCTTGAGCGATTAACACTTCTAATAAGATCATTTCATGATGTACGGCCGAGTCCAAATTAGCTAGAGGAAGGGCGCCAATAAGTGCTGTTTTAACACGCTCACTTATAAGATCGAGCAAGTTAATACAGCCATCTTTGTTATTTTTGGTAAGGAGCACAAGCAAGTTTCGCACTTCATCCTGAATTTGTGGTGTACCACGGCGCAAATTATTTTGTGCTAGTTCTTCGACAAGTCCTTGTGAATATAGTCCAATGCGACATTCATAATTTGAGGCCATTGCACGTAAAAGAGTTAAGCACTGCTCGGTGGACGCCAGTGCACAGCCATAACAACGATTAATAGCAAAATTATCACGTAGCTCTAGAGTTTGTTGATTACTTAATTGATCCAACTGACTGCGATCATATGCAACAAGCTCACTAAAATTTCGAAAACATAAGTAAATAAATATATGTATATTCATACATATTTATATAAAATAGAACAGTCTTAATACTAACCTACGACAAGCTTTAACTTTCTGTACAATTTTACTTAGCTCTTCAAATGAAGTGCGTGATTCCACGCAATACTTCTGAGCAAGTAGTTGTATAATCTTATTAACCTGTGATGTACTATGAATCGTGCCAAGATTATCATCCACTAAACGATCAGAGCAACGATGTTCAGCAACTTTTTGAATAAGTAGTTCCAGCATCTGTTTGTTTGTTTGTAATTGACGGTAAATACGATCAGCCCGGTCTAAAGATGAATTAATTATCATGACCGTCTTCGCACGATCTTCAGCTGATTCAATAGGATCGACAGCACAGCATACACGACCATATACGCTAAAATCAAATTTAGCATATTTGCAGAATCCACATGAATGACATAAGAAAGGATCTTTTTCATCATAATTAATTGCACGACATTTATGACATTGAAAAACATTTTCTCCGCAATTGGAGCAAACACCTGGGTATGCTGGAACGGCAGCGCTACAACGTGGACATTGTAAATTTTCACTTGAGCCTGTAACCGTTTCGTAAAAATCTGCATATTCAATCATTAAATTGCATGCCGTAATAGGTAAGGGAAAATCAATTTTAACTTCGGTCTGTCCAGATTGTAAAGTAACAGAACGTGCTTTATGCCACATTGCAGGACGATTTTTTAATTCGACTACAGCCTGCACCGTACGATTATTGTAAAATATGTTAATGGTTCGTACCATTTTGGTGCGTTTCAAGTCTGCTATACGCACAATCAATTTGGAAATTGTATGACTCTGCACTAATTTTACAATCATAGTGGTGGTAGTAAATTTAGAATCCGATTTAATTGATGGTAATTTAATATTTGTCATTGGTACTTCCGGATTATTACATACAAGACATGGTTCTGATTCTAAGTAATATCCATTAACTTGCAAAATCTGCTCCAGTGTTGTGTAGATTGGTGCATTTGGATGTTTTGAAAGTAGTTCATTTTGTTGACGCAGCACTTCAACTGCTTTTTCTGTATAGTCTGGTAGTTTTTCAACGATAGATTTTGTGCTCAATGTTAAATAGCCTAAAATGTCAACAAACTGTGCTGTGCGACGCCCAAATGCTGGTACAAATTGCCACATATTCCATAAAATGTTTATGAGCTTCTCTTTTTGACGATCATTGCAATTTTCATAAATGGCAAAGAGTAACGAATGCGCCTGCCAACGTATGGAAGTTATATTTGTTTCAAGAAGAAAAACTTTGACAAATTTATTTATTAGTGCATCTGGTACAAAACGGAAAATTTGATGCACGAAGGTGCTGCAATGTGAAGCATCGAATTTTGAATCACATGTCATTTCATTTTCTTCAGATTTGTCGCGGTCTGTACGTGATTTAGCTGAAGTGTTGGGTAGTTGCTGTTGTTGTTTTACTGCTTGGTTGTTATTGCACAGTGCAGCTTGCAAAAGTTGCAATATAATTGGAGAAACACCGTCATCTAATTGATAGCAGGCAATTTGTATAAGTGCCGGAATAACATCCTCGTGAACAACACAAAACTTTTGCCAGTTTCCAGTTCGAATTTGACTTATTTCTTGACAGGCGCGCAGGTGTTCTGTTAATTCAACGAGCGCATCATAAGATAGCATTGTCATTGTTGGCATTGGGATTCCCGTAAGCTAAGAAGGAAATAAAGGTTTAAAAAAATTGGTAATAAAACGGAGTGACGCAACCACATTTTCATGTTTGATTTTTTTTTTGCGATTATCATATGAAAAAAAATATATGTATGTATAAGTTACAAGCCAAATTTCCAGGCCAGACTTAAGGAAATTTATGACTGTGGGCTTAAAAATTGTTCTATGATAAATTATAAGCAGCTACAGCTGTTTAAAATATTTCTGGATCGAAAAATAGTTATGCCATAATTTTTACAGGAAGTGTATTTACCGCCCCATTAATATTTTAAAAGTAACTCAATATACGTACCTTTGTGTTTTGAAGGTTACAAATAGTTCTTATTGCATTTATGTGTACATCCAATGAATGCCCATCGCGGAACATACGGAACTTTTCCTTGCTGCCGCAAATGTACATTAAAAGTTTACGCACTTGTCGTCGGAGTAAAGCATTTAAATTAAGCATCATATATTCGCACAATGTGAATGTCATTTTCTCACAAAATTTGTGATACCAATCAAAAGTAGCTGGATGACTCGCAGACAATTTTAAAATTTGATAAGGTAAGCGGACTGCAACTTCTGTTAGCAGTCCATCATAAGCTTCAAAAATATCTGGATAGTTCTTTAAGTAATTATGTGGAATAAGCGTTGACATATCGGGTTTTGGACCATAGCGAATAGGTTTTAGTAAGTTATTTTGTGTAGGCGACATTGCATGTGCTAAAGAAGGTGGTGTACCTACAGTAGCACTACCATTTGTAGCATTATTTGCACCAGTCATGTTTTGTTCATTTGATATTTTCTTCCAATATGGTAATAATGATTCCATTATAACTAGACAATATGGAATAGCACCGTTTTTTATAAGTATGTTTGCTGTTGTTGCAGCAACAAATGATGCATTATCCTTAAATTGGTGTGGTGGTGAAGTAGTACCAGCTTGTTTAGATGATGAAGATTTTGTTTTTCCCATAAGGACACCGAAAAGGCACAGCAATATAAGTTTTACTTCGTTATCTGAATTTTTTTCTGTAAGCTAAAACATAAATCGAATTACCGAAATTGCATCTATTTTAAAATACATGGGACAGCAAACCTTAGAAGCATTGGTCACTGGATTCATTCCCAAGTGTTCCACTAAAGCCGTTAATAAATTGTTTAAAATTTGTTGATCCGTTTCATTATTGCCATTTAAGTCAGTAGTAAGAATAAGAATAACTTGTATAAGTGGAATTGACTGACCACCATTGCAAGAGTTCAACGCACTCAGATTTTCGATGAATTTAGTGAGAACCGCACATCTAAGAAAATGTTTTAGGTTGATTATTTTGAAGAAAATAAAAAATCAATGACGCATATTAATGTATTAGTAATTAAAGGTCAATAAGGTTTCATTATCAGATACAGCGAGTTTTAATTTGTTATAAATATGATTCAACTCGCGCCTACATTTTTTTCGGTGCTTAGTACAAGCAATTTACATGCATGTACCAAATTCCACAACTATAACTGAAATATGAACCAAGATATAGAATCTTAACTATTCCTGTTGTTTGGGAGAGTTACGCCCCGTTGTCCAATCCCGCTCACATTTCGCAAGTCTTATTGTAGACAATAAACATCCATGTACATATATGAGAGGTGCTACGATCCCTTGTCCAATCCAACCAACATCTCAATTGTTCCCTTACAAAGTATGAATTTTTTTGGGATAGAAAGTAGACTATGTGATAATACAGGATATATAGAGTACTATCGAGTACTATCTATACATCAATTTTTATTTAAATTTGTTAGGCCGTGAAGACGTGATTGAGTAACAAACATCCACAGTTTGCTGGTAGTTTCTTGGCATTATTAACATCGGAAAAAATGAACTAAGTGCTTTACTCATTCATAAAGAAACATTTATGTACGTGGGTATGAATGTTTGATGGCATCCTACTCTGAAGTCTTAACTGGAATGTAAAACTTTTTGAAGAGAACATGGAAATCATTAATTTAGAAGACCAAATTAAATGTTTATAACAGTGGCAGTCGTAAATAAGTAGGTATATATTTATGTTTAACGCCATTCCTAAAATCTAACCTTATCACAAACCGTTTTCAGTTTCAATTTTACACATGTTTAAAATTTCCTGAAATTAGCAAAACTACAAAGAAACAATATATTGCTACTGTTACCTCATTGTCGGGGTAATTCGACTTACCTACTTATTCACTATCACCACGGATATGCACAGCCCATATGGACATTCATAACTCAATATTCAGATTTTAGTGGGTTGGAACACTTATACAGAGGAGTGAGAAACATAATTATTTCATAATTTTCATATATATTCAGAATTACCTATTTTCGGACGATTTTAATTACTAAAACATAATGAAGTTTATGTGCTGAAACATTACCTTAATTCATGTAGTTTCGAGAAATTTTCATCCTCTGTCAAATTTTCATCATTTTCTGTAGATCCCACTCGCACATTAGTAAGATTTGCTGCGTTAGAATGCTCAAGGCTACCACTTGTGGTTGTATCTTCTTGCGATTTATTTGTTAGCTGAGTATTACGTTGAGCATTAGTTGATGATCTTGGTGGCGATGTATTAACCTGATCACCATAAGTGCTGCTGCGACCCGAAGTACCACCAATACTTTCCACACCGCTACCACCACTTTCAGATCCACCGCTACCAACTGGTTCTGCAGGTGACGTTCGCAACGTTGAACCATCGGTAGCAGCATTAGAACCTTCGTCGTCAGAGCCACCGGCCGAAACACTAGCGGCATTTGCTGCTAAGCCTAAATTATTACCCTCAAGAGCCTGAAGGTTTTGTAAATTGCTTGCATTGCGAATACCTTGTAAATTTGCCAAGCCTTGTTGTAACGAGTGCAATCCATCATCGCCATGTTGTTGCAAACTTAAAGCAATCGCAATATCCATAATTGCCTCATCATCAGCATCCTGTGGAAGTCCAAGCAATTGTGGAAAGCCACCGCCCATTATAGCTTCAATATTTAAAAGTTGGCCAGCATCGTGTGCCAGTGGGTCCAATGCACTTGGATCAAGTAATTCACCACTATTGCTGCGTCTAACGGGTGGTGGCATACCTTCAACTGCAACACCACCAGCTGCTTCATGCATTTCATCTGAAGCATGATCAGGTGGCAATGGTGAAGCAGCTGCTAACGCTGCTGCAGTCGCTGCTGTGTTTGATGGCGTTGGTGTTGAACAAACTGGTGGACTAACAATAGCAACCTTACGACGTTTAACCCGTGGACTTAAAAGTAAGATGATGGCTTCTTTGGCGCTGTGACTAATAACATTTGAGTCGTCAAGTAGCAAGTCAATTAGGTATTTGGTCATAAATTCTACTTGATTTACATCGGAAAGTGCAAACGCGTATATTATTTCAACTAGGCAGTGTACAATAGCCTCCGTATGACAAAGACCACGTTTGACAATTGATGTTGGTTCATCTACTTTGGGAGTGACGGCATAGAGATTCTTGGCAAATTGTAGAAGGTTCGAAACAATTTCATAATTATGTTCCAAACAAATTTTGGTCAAAGTCTGTGGGCGTGTCGTAGCAATACTGCGTATAAGCAAAACCAAACGATAAAATGCTTCTGGATCGATGTCACAAATTGAATCTGACCGCGAAATTTTACTCTTAATAGCTTGTAATTCGTTGTTCACATACGACAACACCTCGTTGTCTTTGTAATTGTGATAAGATATACGATTTCCAAATAATGTTGCCAACACACATTTGGATTGCACTTGCACCGGATTGGGTGTAGGCATAAGCAGTAATGTTGTGGCTGTTTTAATAGCACGTTGCTTGATACTCGATTGGACATTATTGCCACCAAGAAGACCCAAAGCACTATCCAGTACTTCAAGTAACGTAGTAACCATTTTATCAAGATTTGTAATAGAACTATAACCATCTGTTGAAGTAGCTGCTGTCATTGCTGCAGCAGATAAAGCTCCACCACCACTAGCCGCTGTGGCAGTGCCTGTAGAGCCAGTAGTAGTGGCATTTCCAGGACCAATAACTGCCGTTTCATCACTTTCGTCGGGCCAACCAATTAAGTCTTTTGATTTACCATACACCTCAATGCTATCTAACATACAGACATTTTCAGGATCTTGGGACTTGCCGAAAATTACATTTAATCGCTTATCTGACTGTAGTATCTCTTCTCTGGTTAGTGGTATATCAAACCAACGCGCGCGACGCACAGGAGTCGGTATTGTACGACCAAGTACGGTTACGCTTTGTGGTGCGCGTATTGGATCCTGAGTGCCTAATAACACGCGTATGCCAACGATTACAGTGTTAGGATCAGCATTAAGTATTTCGAGTGTAAAGCCGGTAGGTTTAGTAGATGCAACGAACATACCAGTAGAAAATAGACGCGTCTTCAGTTTCTGCTTATTGTAAATTTGCAAAAGATCATTGCCGCCGAATTCTACTTCAGGCAGCATTGTGCAATGCTCGAAAAAGTCTATAGGAAATATTAGATTACCGTTAGTGCCAACCGTTTTTTGTTGATTATTTGCTTTTCCCGTAGCACCAGCTGCACCACCACTGGCTCGCTTAGACTTTCTACTTGAAGTGACTGAATTATTCGACCTATTACATAACGTTGAATTGTACATTTGATTTCCAATGGGTTGAACTTGTGGCGAAAGCCAAAAGTTGGTATTTTCAGGTTGCGCTGTAAAAATTCGAAGACTTCCATCTTCGCACAGCAGTATAAGCGTGGTTTTTTCAACACCAGAGACGGTATGGCGTATAGCAACCATATCCATTATCTTTGATTTCGAAGATTGCGCTTTTATCTCTTGCATTAGTATTCGTTCGGGGGTAAGCATAAATACAACAGGATTATTTGAAGTGTGCATCATGGCGCAAATCAAACCTGGATGCCCTGGAATTTCTGTCCATTGACATAACGGTTGTGGTGGACCTTTTGACGAGTTCTTTGTGGTAGGTGGTCCTGTTTGCAGTTGCATAACATTACGGACACCGCTGTTGACATCAGTTAGTGGTGCAATAAAGCTGCGACCCAACGAATAGCTGAAGAACAATAATTGTAAAGTGTGCGAATAGTATATTGAAACACCACCGCCACCAACTTGTCCATTAATATCCTTAATATGAGGATGTTGCAACTCTAAAGTATCTGTGACATAAAAATCTCCATGTTTAGCCAAACTTTTATCGTCCAACATTTGATAATAAATGTAGCCAGATGAAGCAATCAAAAACATGTAGTAAATACCATCATGATAGACAAAAGTGCAATCACGTATTTTTCCAACTGCAACAAGGAAGTAGTATTTCGGGCTATAAGCATCTTCAGCAAGTTCATAAATTTTAACATAATCAGCAGTTACCAAAGCCAACATTGTTTGCGAACCTGGTAGCCATATAGCTTTCTTTATGAAATTCCCATTTTCCAATTGTGGTGTTAAAACAATATGATCATTGGTAACTCCACTATTAGAAAAGGTTAGTATGTGACATTCCTTGAGACCACAGACAGCTAAACAGTCTTCATTAGCTGGATTTGCAGTCAATGAGAGGACTGTGCAGGGAATTGGAGCTGAGGAGAGTTGTGTTAATGTGAGCTTTCGTTTGGCAGCATCAGCTTGTTTTAGCAACGCAGACAATTGCAGAATAGTAACCTTTCCTTTTTCATGTGAAACTGCTAAGTGTTGGCGTTTGCCATGAGGAGAAGAGAGACAACATAAAGCTACACGCCGCACTAAGCCCGATGATAAAAGTTGTTTAATTGTTTGTCCTTGATCGCCAGAATAGCTCATACGAACATTTTCAAATGCACCCTCTTGCGAACCTAAAGTAGGTACCATTAATTGATCAGATAATTGGAAAGTTTGTTCTGGTGTATGAAGGCGCTCTAACGCTGTCTTAGCACGTCGATGACAACCAACAATCGAGAAAAGAGCACAGTTGTCACGTATGGAAGGAATGAGCACATCAAAGAAGTCCAAAATGCAACGTACAACACTGCTCCATTGTTCATTATTTATTAATATTTCGCGATTCGACTCAATTAGTTTGGCTAAATAGATAATGCGCTCATTGGTATTTTGAAGATCTAAGCCACCAGCACGATTTCCTCCTATATTTGTATTGACTATATTTGATGGTGGTGTTTGTGCACGTTTTTTATTGGTAGCAACAAGGTTGGCGGCATATGTTGTTGCAGCATTGTAGGATGTTGCTTCCTGTGCATGTGGAGTACCACGTGGTATGCCACCAGACCCAGGTCCACCTTCTGAGATACCGCTACTGCTGCTAGCAGTACAAGCAAGTGTGTTGCCTCCACCACTTAACGTTGAGGAGATACGTCTGCTTAAGGCTTGACAAGAACCATCCTCTTTAGCGCCACAATCGCAAAAGAAATTTCCATATTTTGCGTAGCTTACATCGTGATTTTTGTGACAAACGCGGGCGCAAACTGAGCATACTCCAACTGTATTAACCATATTGCATGTATGGCAATGATACCAATGCTGATTCATAAACTCCTTTTGTGTCTGTGAAAAAGTGCACAACTTATTGCCCAGACTATCCTCATCAGAGTCTTCCACAATGGAATCTTCATCTTCAGCACCCATTTCATCCATAAAATCTTCTAAATCGGTTTGCATATCTTCTTCCCATGGAGGTGTCATATTTTTACTGCCCTTAAAGCCAAGGCTTTGTAAAAGTTCACTCATGTAACGTAGCAATGACGTCACATTTTCTAATGCAACTTGTGGTTTAACTACCCATTGGTTCTTAGCCACTAAAGTTCTATCCAAAACATGCGTTTTCGTTATTTCCAACCAATTAATAGCCGCATTGAAGAGGGTGGCATGGCCTCGCCCGTGTGCCGCGTCAGCAAGTGTTATGATTATTTGCAAAATATCAGTAAAATCTAATGTTTCCTGTGGAGGAGCCAGCAAAGACTGACCAAGTTGTAGCAATGATTGAAAGAATACCATGGAAACAGCTTGTGGTACGTTCTTATCGTCAACTATATGTTTAATAACACTTAATAATAGAGCTCCATTACGTTCAGCATTTTCATCATGTGAGGATGCATCCGATTGATTGGTAAAATAGCTATTGCCTCCAGCGGTTTGCCAAAGGCTAAGGGATTGTGCCTGCGCACTACTTGGCGCGCAAGCTACAATACCATCATCGTCAATTTCCATAGCTTCAGCATCTAAGGCAGATGATTGTGCCAACTGATCAGTAATACTGGGTATTGCCGAGACTGTAGCCATATTAGTAGGCGTTTGAGCATTACTAGACGACGCACTTGAAGGTTGGACGCCGCTGCTACTTAAGCCAGTAGTGGTCGTTGTAGTAGTTAAAGCCTTATCTACTGTGTCTACATTGACACCATGTTGACTGCCAGGCCCATAAATAATATGACTAAGCCACGTTTTTAAACGTAGCACTTCGATATTTTCTAATTCATAAAAGCAGTGTAATAGATCATGTTTTGGAAAATGTGTATCATCTCTTTCAGCTACCAGGAAAAGTTGTTCTATAAATTGTAATAGTTTTGTGGCGTACATTTGTGACATTGTTGTGCCGGTAAACGATAAAAGTAGCTCAACAAGACTTCCCTGTTTGCTGTCACTAAAGAAGTTATGTAAAGCTTTGACACCCATTGGTTTGTCAAGCATCTGTGTCAAATTATTTAAAATTGACAAAAGCATTGATTCACCTAAGTTTACATTATGTGGTTGCGACGTTGAGAGAGGCATTTCTTCGGCATATTCAAGCAAAAGTTTAAAACAATATTTGAGCTGATGTGAAAAAGTCAAGTACTGATGTGTGTCGGATTGAGTGTCAGCTACTAGTAAAAATTCCAAACATTTTTCGCTTATTTCATAAACATATTCCATACGTATATCGGACATTGCTGCTATTAGTATTGGTTCCAATTTTTGTTCAATATGCATGTTGATCTCTGTATCATTGGAACTTGTACAATGCGGTAACAAGAGGTATATAAGATTTAATAATGATTTAACTGTGTGTTTTAGTGAATTTAGTAGCGAGTAGCTTGCATTTTTTGTTAGCTCAGCAAGATGTGCGTCAATGACTGTCAAAGTATATTCGTCAACAGGATATGTTTGTGTGTTAAACACTTCCTCAGAGACTTCTAAGCATTTGGGCCATTCCGTAGATATTATTTCTTTATCGGCGTTTGGTAATAATTTGATAAAAATGGCATTCAAATTCGCAACGGATGCATTTTTGGAACTAACTATTGGGATTATTAGATTTAGTATGTTTGCTGGTGTTATATCAGAAATTTGTTCAGTCATTCTGACATAAATAGCATCTGTTATAATTTTGAAGGTGTCTATAAGTAATAGCAACAAGTCTTTACTTAGTTTTTCACGTTCTTGTAAAGGTCCCATTTGAGATATGTTTCTATTATTAACATCAGCACTTTCTGTTGTTGTGGCAGTTGGGGTTGAATAACTTAACGCAGTTTGTTGTTCTACATTTTGTATACTTGCATTAGTATTGCTTGTTGCTTTCGGATGCTGTATACCTTCTTTTTCAGCCCAAGAAACAGCATACATGTGTGATATAATAGCATCAAGTAGTATCATATGGGAAAGACGTGGATTTCCTTAAAAAATTAGAGTTTACATGTTATGAATTATTTAAGGAAATCGATCACAAATCGTTTGAATTTTTGATTAAATTATTGTAAGGTATATGAACCAAATAACGCCCAACAAAATGCCTGCAAGGGTTTTGAGTTGAGTTTCTTATATCAACAGAATATATTATAGAAGATAAAATTTAAATTTAAGAGATTTTTCATAATTTTAGTTAACGGATCGAGGCAGATCTTATTGACCCAGATTTTTTCTTTAGTAAGTACTTGTTCAAGTGTCAAAAACTGATAACACAAAAATGTCCGTAATACTTACGTTCAATTCCACAGAACAAACAAAATAATGTATTCACAATGACAAAATAATATAAAACGCTAACCGATCCAAAAATCGAACGATAGAAAGATATTGATTTTTTTAAATGTCTTACCTGCATCAAATACCCTGTTGAAGGTTTCTGCCCCTAAAACTGTTTGCTTCAAGCTAAATCGGATGTCGCTCACATGATCAGTTACGTTGTTCCACAGCGTCTCAGCAAATTGTGTGTACATGCCTTGTTTAATCAGACTATTGACTATTAAATAATGTGAGCTGGGCATTGGACAACGTATTGACCACAGCAATGAATGTAAATTGGGAATTTTATCTTCTAAAAGTGATTCCACGTGTGTTGTTGATGGGGGTAAACCCAAAAGAAGTTTCCAACAAATGCTAAAACAATACTGCATTGCACACAGAGTATGAGAACTAACTTTTGACAGTGAAATATCCGTAACAGACAAAATGTCAATTAAAGCATCTACCAATAGCGGATATTTTAGTTTGTCTGGAGTGCAAAGTATAAAATTCCACGCGAGACCATCAAGTTTGAATTCTTGTTGTATTTGTGTGTCTACAAGTGTTAGCGAATAGAAAATTGGTCGCATTGCTGTAAATAATAAAAGATTAATATGAATAACCCATTTGAAACCTCAATCAAACTAATAAAACGGTAAATACATATACATAAGTGAGTGATGCACGCATTCAATAGTTGAGCTTATGTTGCCTAAATATTTACAAATTCAAATTTTAGCTCAAATTCAATTAAATTCAAATTAAAGTATTTTGATTTATTCATTCCAAAGAGAACATAAGCATCCTATAACGATATTAGAATTATGTTTCTGAAATGAATAATTCAAATGTATTTTGTCTTTTTTTTCTAATTATTCAAGCAAGTATTATTGTTAAGAGCTGTTCACTCACTTTATATTTTCTTTCTATGTATATTTATAAAAGCATAAAATAACCATCACTCACTATTAAGATGTTCCGTTGAAGTTTTACGAAATTTTTCTTCAATGTCTTTACGACAAAATGTCATCAGCTTTGTTTTACTATTTAATAAATCGGCAACTTTTTGATTTTCATTCATAGTGCTAACGCTAAAGAGATTCCAACGTACTTGCTCAAGTAATGCAGTTGGTGCATTATATAAATGTTTCATAAGATACTCCAAGAAGAGTAAGAGTCGTGATAGCAACATTATTTGGCTATTACGCAATGGTTTATCATACGTTATAGTACGACATACTTCAGCACAACGTATGACACCACCAGCAGTTAAAAGCAAAATTGATTTCTTTTGCATTAGATTCAAAGAATGAAAAAGGAATAACAACAATTGTGCATGTTCCACGTTTAAGTCCTCATAGTCAGTATCTGCCGCTGTAGCTGTAATTGGTCCAGGGCCACTAACAGAGGATGCAGGCCCACAAACTCCTTCAACAAGTGTATTTATCATACGATGCCAAACAGATAGACATGCAGCTTCTTTCTCCTGTGTAGGTTTGAGCAACAATATCTGAACAAGTACCGACAGCGTACTTGAATAAACTTGTAAGGGCCATGAGCTACATTCAGCTGACCAAGGTGATACAGAAAGGTGTAACAATAAATTTGACTGCAAAGATTCATTTAACAAAGATGCAGAAATTAAATTATGTAAATATCGTCCAACAGCGCCTGAAAAGCGAATAATAGCTGCTTGCCATTTAGGGCATACACCAGCTTCACTCTCACCACGGGCTGCATCACGGTCTAAGTCTTTAAGTATGTTAGCTAATAGAAGCATCTGCTGATCACTTAACCCAGCCTTAACATAACGTAATAAATATGCATGTTTACTGCCAAATGATTGATCTAGAAAGCAAAATATTTGCGCAGCCAAGTCAAGATATTCGTGTGGTTCATCTACTGCAGACACAAGATTTGATTTTGGTGTTTCATTAGAACGATCTTGTGGTTGTGCATTGATAGCATCATCGTTTGTTTCAGGCGATAGTGTTTCTTTGAACCACAATCCCAGATAGCTTTCACTGTCATCTTCCTCGGAGTTATCGGAACAAGATAATGTATCATTGAAATATGTTGTAGAATCTGAATAACTAATGGCGTCACATTCAGTGCGATCTTTAGTGCTTGCACGCTTAAGCGCGCACGCTTTTCTATATGAAACTGTTGCCAAAAAAGTGTATAATTGATTTAAAGTTGCTGTGTTAAGTACACGCACGACACGTTGTAAAGAAGTATAGTTTTCCAAAATATTAAAATTAGCGGGATCAGGCATGTTTTGAAATGTCATTGAACCTGTGTCATTGCAAGTTGATTCAATTTTCAAATCATCTATTAGTTCTGTAAGCAACTTCAAGCTGTGGCTAGCAATTGCAGCATTTAATACACCAAACCCTTGTTGTACCTTGAAAAGATTAACCCGTGCTGTAGGTGTAGTATCAGCAGCAGATCTGTTAGCACTTTTTGCTTTAGCTGTTTCTTCTGTCACAGAAGCAGTTGTCAATTGCTTTGCTGCAGCACTAGAGCTACCACCACTGGAACTGCCAGAGGCACCAAGTGCACCTTGAATGCCACTTACCAATAGCCAAGCGCCAAAGCAAAGATGATTTTGATATATATGGGAGCGTGCAGAGGTATTAAACATATGTCCTATGATTGTATAAATTTCCAAAGCTTTATCTACAATGAAACGTGCATGTTCTTCTGCTTCATCAGCTTCTTTTTGCGTAGATTGTGTAGTTGAGGTTGATGTAATTTGTTGTTGTGCTTTTTGGGACGATGCCGAAGTTGACATGCCAAGAACACTGCTTGATATTGATGTCAATACTGCGCAATATAATGCTGATATTGCGCATTGTGAAAGTTTTGTTATGCGGGTAGGTGAGAGTGGATTTAATATTGGTAACGATAAGGCTTGACAAAGAATTGAAATATCTGCAACCATGTGTACAAGCGTATTTTTTATTTGCGTTGCTTCGACTTGTGTCAGTGGCAAATATAAAGGTTTGCCATTAATGACGCTATCTTCATATTTAAGTCGATAGCGTGTTAATATCGGAAGGGCTGTGCAGACGTCAAGTAATGTGTCAGCTGCACCAAGCGACTGTAAATATGATATATTGGCTGAGGCGAAGATTTCCTAAAAATAAGTTATAAGGTTAAAGGTGGAATATATAAAATCTTTAAAAATGGTTAAATGGTGTCTTCTAGTGAATTAATCTACTATGGCTTAATGGTCGCGCTGTGCAATATGCCAAATCGTTAGTGGCAAAGAAATTGCTCTCAATTGCAATATTTGAAAAAACGGCTTCCATAATTCTTGTGCTAAAATTAGTGACAGTAAAATCTTAATTCCAGCAGCTTTATTTACGCGATTTTACTTTTAGTTGTTGTTGCTTTATTTGCTGAGGTGAAAGGCCTAAAATCAAAACAATGGACGTCAAACAATAGTCTTTTCTGCTTGAACTGCAAGTCATGAATGTTGACGAGATGTGGTTTCAACAAGACGGTGAACATGTCACACAGTCCAAAAAACAATTTAGCTCCAGCATAAATCATTTCCTAGACGTGTACTTTCCCGTTTTGGTGATCAGAATCGGCCGCCCAGATCATGCGATTTAACGTTGCTGTACTTTTTTTGGGGGATTTTTGTAGTCTAAGATTTATGCCAACAATTTCATCCACATACACTATGCAGTCATGGAAAATTTCAACAAAGCCGTGTAGATCGTTTACCCGTTATACTATTCTATACAGTTTACAATTTTTAATTAAAACTCTGTTTTCTATCAAAATCACTTCTCGTGAGAATTTTGGTAGACTCTTTACATCGGCTATGAATTTGTTACTATGCATATTGGCCAAATTCAAAGTTATGTACGCATGTTTGTGTCATATTTTTGCTAATATAATTTTGATATTAAAATTTTACTGACAATAGTCTGGTCATGTTAGAAGTTTATCTAGCGAAGTGTTTGTTCGCTCAGTTTAAGAGGCAATGAATAATAATGAAATTAAATGTAGCTCAAAGTTGATATTTTTGATTTTGGACTTTAACTTGTGTAATTCACTTGACAAACAGTACTTACCGAGCAATCTGTTAGTTCTTCGCTAAGTGGTGCCCATGTGTTGTTTCCTACTTCCAAATGCAAAGTCAATTGCTGCAATATGACAGATGACAAGTCTGACCGTGATCGTTTTATTTCGGATTTAGGACTTTCTTTGTCACCACCTCCAACAATACTTTTACTAACATCTGGGAACTTGGAGCTCTTCAATATAGAAGCCACCACGACGTGATCAAATTTCAAAACAGGTGACAAGGCTGCATTGCCAGCTGATGTTGTTAAAGTAGTTTTGCTTTCGCAAAGACTTTTCAATGGCGGTAAAAGCCATTTGATTTCAAATACACTTGCTTTATTCAATTTACTTAAAATAAAGCGTATTAGCACTGAGCTAGCTTCCAATATTTGTGGAACTTGTGTTTGGCAAACTAAAAATTAAAGAAAAAATGTACATATTTAAAAATATTAAGATGTGATTTATCGGAATAGAAAATATCAAAAATGAAAACACCAAGAAACAAAAAATACAAAAACATTGACGTATACTGCAACTAAACAGGGCAATAGGTAGTTAGTTTCATCCACATCAGCTACCTTTGAACTGATCCAGTGAAGGATTTCTTACTCATAGATTTGTTGGAAACACAAGCAAAATACGTAATAAACTAGAGCCAAAATTATTTATTTCTTTTTTTTTTTTTACATGACTATGTTCTTATATGTAGGTGCTTTCGCAAGGAAAAAAGTATAATACCAAATGGGTTAAAAACGCAAATTTGTACATACAATGAAAAAAAAAAACTATGTTGGTTTTACTTTTCTCATATTTTGCTTGGGTTCCAAATCTATGTAAACGGTGAAATGTATCAAGCTTATAATTCTTTAGTGTGTCATATTTATTTTGGTTTATTTCATATCTGATAAATAACTTTTTTGTAGTTTTGTTAACATTTCAATATCTAACACTGAACAAAAATGAGGCCATATGGCATAATTAATAATCCCCCTTTGAATATTAACTTTTCATTGATTCATTTCGGAGCATTCTGCTTAGTTGCCACTTTTCTATTCTAAGATTAGATATATCATTAAAATGTGTCATTCGGATCTGGTTTCGGAGATATAGCCATCAAAAGTTGGATAGGGTCTTGAATTGTAATAGGAAACAAAACTGTTTACGTCGTTCGCAGGTTTGTTCTAGGAAGCTGAAATTTTGGGAGCATTTTCTTCAAACCCGAATAACCATCCTAATACACATATTTTAATACATAACAACATTCACCGGTGATTTATTTTATTTATTCGATATAAAAATAGGTTAAATGAAAATCAAAAGAATCAAGTTTTCTTGTAAAATGAAAAGCAAGAGAATCGAGCTTTCTTAACATCTTGAAAAAAAAATATAGAATAGCAACATATTTTTTAGATATAACGGTTAAAAAAAAATCGATCAAAATTCCGGAAACTTCGTTTATCTACAAAGCTATAGGTTAAATATGAAGGATTTTCATGCAATTGTAGGTCATTAAATTATCTTTCTGATGACACCCATATCTTTTATATCAATTCAGGGGTTCGCAACTTCTAAGGCATTTTACAAAATCTATATACGAAACTTCCCTATTACCTTTAAAAAAAAGGCAATGGAAGCTAAGCAAACTTTTTCCATCCAATTCGGGAACAGACTTATTAACGCCAAATCCTTAACAATTCTCTAAGATCAAAACAAATTATGATGTATTTAGACAATCTCACCCACAGGCCAATGATACAATTACAAAAAATAAAAAAAAACGATACCTTAACATGATGTTGCATTTTTTGCATACACCTTTCAGCCCACCCTCTTAGTGATTAAATTAATCGATGCTGACTTACCCAAGTTGCACTGACTGACTGTATCAGCTGCAAGTGCAGAAAATGCTGTGTAAAATTGTCCATAATTGCTTTCTTCGTCGAAAATATCATTTTCACTGCAATTGACGAATAAGATTTACAAAAACCAAGAAAAATTAATTTCGCAATTGTGTAAGAAAAAATCTGGTCTCATCGACGCCATCTTTGATTTAATGAAGTTTTTTCTTTGCAAATTTCTCAAACATAATTCGAAAATATCGTAAAACAGTTTTTAACTTACCATCTAGTAATTGCTTTTATTAAATTGGCGATTTCTGTTTTGTTTAAATTTCCATAATTATTTGACAAAAGTGGTTTAACAACGGAGGACCAATCAACTCCTCCACTATGTGAAGCCATTTTTCTACTTTGACGTTTCTTTATAAACTAAAATTTGGATACACAATTGCCAAAATGACAATCCAATCCGTCTTTTGACGTTTTTGTTTAATATTCTCGTCGATTGCCTTTATTTGTGTCTATCTATTTTGTTGTGCTTCCGTATTCTATTATAACTTTGTCAACGTTTACAGGAGGAAATTCGGTGAAACAAATTTTTGTCTATTCTTTTTTGTGAATTTGTTTTGCGTTTACACACAAAAACTGGAATTTCTTTGTGCAAGAAAATGTCAAAGCAATTACTGCGTCAACCCGCCACAACAAACGAAAATTCAAAGCATAATATCATCTAACGAACAGAACGAAAGGGAGTTTGCGGGTACGACAAATTCTGTACACCACCCTTTCGTTTTCCCTTCTTGCCTATAAACAGGAAATCTTTTTCTCAAGAGTTTTTTATTATAAACGTTGTCTTTATGTTCAAACGTCATCAATGATATTTTTCTTTCAACCATCACATTTTGGTTAAGATTCTTATCCGTATCCCATCTATTCAGCACTTAATATAATTTTTTGGTAGAATACCAGGGATGACATTTTCGGTACATTTGTACTTTGCTCAGTATCGTGAGAAGTAGGAGTCAGTAGTTAGACAAATTTTCAGTACATTCGATACAAGAGACAAATTTTCGAAACATTTGGTGCATTTTAAGTACGTTTTGGTACATTTAGTATATTACAAAAATTAAGTAAATTTTTTTAATAAATTTTATAAAAAATTTGTTGTCCAAAGCAAAAAAAGATATTCTTCCTCAAAAAAGTACGTTTCTGAAACGTTTCAGAAAATATCCACAAAACCCAAAAGCCTGGTATCAACTAGACTGAATCCCACTTCGAATACGTGATCAATATTGGTAATAATCCTGGCCATGATAATACGATTGATAGTGTTTCACTCTTCGCAGAAAGTTTTTTCTAAATTCAACTTTATTTCGAATGTTAAGTGTCCGAATGCAAAGTTCCATTCATAATGCTCCAACTATTTTATGTGTCTGTTGTACTTTATTTTGAAAGTCAACCCGGAATTATATGCATTAACATATCTCAACTATTTCAGAGTATTTTAAGCAATTTTATGGAAAATTTAAATATCTTAAGCTCGCTTATTGGAAAGTATTATTTGATTTTATAATTAAAATAAATCTGTACATAGTAGCGATCTTACGAATTGTTTTATATAAACCTTTTTTATAAAATTATTTATTTTTTCTTGCAAGAGACCTGTCAACTCGAGACCATTCGAACTTAATTCCTCTTTACGGACAGAATGTCAGAAAAACTTCCTGCCAAAGTAAGAAAAGACCGGCAGATGACATTTCATTTCCATCCAATTTTCGTACTTATTTTTCACATGTGCAATCGTTTTATGTAGTGCAATAGTTTGATTGTTAATTAAAATATCAATTTTTAAATAAAAAAGGAAATGGAAGCACAAGCGACAAACTCTCCACTTAAAAACTTGCTTAACAATAGCGCACAAAGAGTAGCAGCGACCAGCAACAGCATAGGGTTCGGTCAAGTTTCCAGTCACACATCTCACAAGGTAGGAGCTAAAATATTTGATCTCTTTTGAATAAATCGTTATTAAAAATTTATTTATTTAGTTTAATCCGCACAGCGGTATACAATTACAAACGCCAGCCATTGCGCCAGTTGAATCCAAAGATGCGCTGCACGAAGTCAAACTGCAGTAAGTCAAACCTTTGGTACACTTGAGATTTGGCTTTAATTTCATTTTTATTTTGAAATTTGCATTTAGAAATGTTGTCGCCACAGTTTCTGTAGCCTGTGAATTAAATTTGCAAGACATTAATTTTCGTACACGTAATTCAGAATATTCGCCGTCCCGTTTTCATGGTGTTGTCATGCGCATGCGTGACCCACGTTGCACAGCACTTATTTTTCGTACTGGTAAAATTATTTGCACCGGAGCTCGTAATGAAGCCGAAGCCAATTTAGGAACACGTAAATTTGCTCGTATCCTACAAAAGCTTGGATATCCTGTTAAATTTACTGAATTCAAACTACAAAACATTGTCGCTACAGTTGACTTACGATTCCCAATACGTCTGGAAAATCTTAATCAGGTTCATGGACAATTTAGTTCATATGAGCCTGAACTGTTTCCTGGTTTAATATATCGAATGGTTAAGCCTCGCATGGTTTTGTTAATATTTGTTAGTGGAAAAATTGTTTTCACAGGCGCAAAAGCACGCAAAGATATTATGGAGTGTCTGGAGTCAATATATCCTATACTTCAGAGCTTTAGAAAAAACTAAGTTCAGTCTTCATATACGTATGAAATATTTATTTTGAATTCTATTAAGCATTTCAATTAGTTTTAAGCTACATGCATACATATATACGTCAAATGGTAAAGCAAAAATTTATGTGAATAATAAATATGCTTTCCATACTATGAATTTGTACTCTTGTACTCTTTGTAAACTCAACTGTTATGCCAATATCAAACGTTTTTTTTTGTTTAATTCAAATGTCAACCTTTCTTCGGAGCCCTTGACGAAAATTGCTTGAATTGGCACGATATATTTTAAAAAATCGGTTCAGCAGCTTGTTAAACACGTTACTAAAAACGCAAGCAAGTACTTTGTAGCAAAAGTAATAAGCACAAGTAGTAAGCGTTCTTTCTGTTTTCACCCTTAATATTTTCACCTTTTTTACACAAAAACTTGTATCAATTGAATCAATACGTTTTTGTGCCAATATAAAATAATAGCTTGTCTATATTCACAAGCCGTTTTCAATACAACCTCTTAAATGTAATATAAGATTAGTTTAGCTTATTTATTTATTAGTCTATTTTTATGTGCAATGTTTTTTAGTATATATGTACATACATATGTAATTATGTACATATATGTATGTATTTCAAGTTTGTAAAGAATAGTTCTGTGGCTGTCCGGACTAACGACTTAAATCTTTGTCTTCAGAAATGAGTTTATGGCTCTTAGGAGTAATTATCTTATGCTCTTTCATCCTATAAGTTCAGGTTTTCAGAATCGAATCCGCTTCGTAGATATTTTTCTCGGACTGACAACTTAAGTCAATTTTCGCATATATTTCAAACTTTTGAAGTGGAATATCTCGAAAACAATTAAAATGTAACTAAAAGTCGGAACCCACAGAGTTAACACTTTACTAAGCAACGAGAAAAAAAATTAAATTCCTCCAAAAATCAGAATAAAATTAATTGAGATCGATAGATGTGTGGAAACAGTTTATGCATTTGCATTATTTATATATTTTCTATATCTAGTTACGCTATTATATATAAAATGAACTTTGTTCTCTATCTCATTGTAACTTATTTTGAAAACAAACGGTTATTTATTTTGACAATTCGAGCATATTGTTAAACGGTGAAGCCAATCTCCAAATCAGCGACCAATTCACCTGCCGTCACTGCAGTTTCCATTAACCTCAAACGATGCTGGAACAATTTTTAAGGCCACTATTGTGACCCACAGGATGGATCTCTAATGTATACTGCATAAGACGAAATGGCGCTGCTATATATCATAGGACGTTGTCGACGAGCTCATTGTTTCACGCAGTGGCAACTTCAATTGTCAGCTGCCAATATTTTCCAAAGTTATATCGGGAAGTTCGATTTGAAAGCAGATACATTTTTAGCATTGTTTATATAATATATATGTAATAACAAAAAAAGATGTTATGCGAAGACATTTTGAGAAATATTTTTTATTTAAATTAATGTAAGTTTGTTTCGTGTTTCATGTTTTATGTAGGTAATTATTGATTTAAGTGCTTTTAATTTATATTTTTTGAAGAATTACCAGGTCCCTGAAGACGATTTTCAACGAAAATCGAAATATTGGACAAAACTTTTAAAATAAATAAATAATTGACAAAATCAATTAAATATTATTATTGTGACCTAAATCTCGAAGAAAAATAAAAAATATTTGTATAAGTAATAAAATTACTTTTATAAATAAAGGTCCTAGTTTCACTTTACTGTCAGAACTTCTTAGGATTTGATTTTCAACATATCATTTCCTTGCGGGTGTTCGTTCTATCGATAACTTGTTAATTGCTTCAATTGATAGAATATCGTACAGGTAATGTGATTGAAGTTGTATGATATTAAAATTCGGTAAGCATGCTCTAAACCAGGGATGCAATAAAAATCTGCTTCGGGAGCTGGTTACATTAGTTTGGCTCAAAAATATTTTGCGAAAAAAATGTAGTGTTGACGAAAACTTCTCAATTAGTTACGGCAAGTTAATTGCATACAAACAAAGGAAAAACATAAAGCAAAAGACGAAGGAGTAAAAGACTTGAAATCAAAATCACATCGCGTAATGGAAAGAGCTGACCGAGCCGGCTCCCCTTGGAGATAAAATTATTCAAACAAAAAGTATGCGGTGGTTGCGAATCTAAATAATTTAGCTCCAATAACGACAAGAGCTCGAGAAGAGTTGGATATTTTTTGATATTGTTGTAAGAGCTAAACGAGCTTCCAGCTGTGCATCCTTGTTCTAAACTACTTTAATTTGATTTTCCTTACATAATCTTTATAAAGCTTTTTGGATTGTTTCGAATGTCCATTTAAAATATAGAAACACTGCATTAATTTTGTCATCAAGTTTCATTGTTCACAGTTGATTGGTGTTTCGCACGAGTGACTATATATTTTTTAGCCTAACCATTGTACGGCTTAATTTGATAACGGTGATAAAGAAATGACGTAACGAATCTTTATTTTGTAAAAATTAATTTTATTATTCAGTAAAAATTTGTTTTCTTAAATAACTGGACGGATACAGTTTATAATATATATATTTTTATGTATGTACGTATCAAATGTTAAACAGTTATATTTGTCTATGTTAAAAACCTTTGTTCTCATTTTAAAATAAATTTTACAGTTACATGTGCATTTGTGTATACTTAAAATTTTAATAAAAATTAAGGGGCATAAAAAAATATTTTTTAAAGAAACCATTTTATATTACTTATACATATAAGACATTTTCTAAATAAGACACTTATCCTTTCGATTCTATATTAAAAACATATTGGGGCATACTAATTGTCATTTTTAAAGCCTGCTGTAAGGATTTTTGCCGTTGCTAGTTTTAAAAATAATAATGAAAATGCGACAATTAGTTTAAAGTTTAAATCGTATTTTTTGTGAAAGAAAAATCTGATTGCAAATTATTTTTACTTATTAAAACTATTATTTTATGTAATTGTATAACTTGTGCTTTCCGGAAAGAACTTATGATTAGCACATATATAAAAAGTTAATAGATAGCATTTATCTTTGTACGTTTGATTTAATTTTATAACACATTTAAAATATAAAAAAAATTAATTAGAGTATGGACGGATTATAAGATTTTTAACGATCAGTACTATGATGTCAGTAAAAACTCCTTATCTTAAAAGAAAAATATTCGAAAATTTTGAAGTGAGGTCAAAAAAATGTACTATATTTTGTGACCAGCAGCAGATCAGACCAGCATATGTAGATAGTTTAATAAATAAAGTGTACGACTTCTTAAAAGATAGATAAAAGTACTGAAGCACACCAATGATATGGACATAGATAAACGCCAACCCATATTGTAAATAGAGCAATAAGGACACTGCGAACTACCGCAAACTTCGCAAATATTCAATAGATATGTAGGTAAAGCATCGAAAATTGACTCATTGAAACGTTCTACAAAAAAGGAAGAAAAATTTTCTTGAATAGTAATATGCTGAAAATTTATCGGTCAAAATACCTGGTGCATAGTAGTCATAAACGCGTATAGGCAAATAGCGAGACATATTAGCAACTGGATACCAACGTTCAATTGTAAAGTTAACGCAAACATCTTCTTGGTCAAGCTGAATAAAAATATGGAGTTGAATTTATTATTTACAATATACATATGTCGTCCTACTTACAAAATCGAAATAGAATGTAACTTTGCGTTCCATATACTTAGCACGTCGTAAGTTTCTTACGCGATTGCTTAAAACGTATGCATCAAGTTTTTGTTGTTGTATCCAATAACCAGTTGGTATAGCAACATCTAGTATAGCCATGCCAGAGCGTTCTGATTCTTGAGTATTAATCCAACTAAAAGTAAAGTTTAAATAGTAAAACACCCAAATAACAATAAGTTAATGCTAACTTTTGGCAAGCAATATACGAAATATGCGACTGATTTCTTCCATGGAAAATTGCTTTGGTGTGTAAGCCAAACGCTGGTACCGGTGGTTTCGTCTGGAACTTTGCAATGTCAACATTGTACTGCACATGCATCTGTAGGATTGCATATCCAGCTCCTTTGGCTTGTACCTTAATTGTGCCCCATGCGTCAGGAATCTAAATGCGTATTTAAAATTTTTAAGTTTTTTTTAAAATATTATTATGAAAACATATTGGTTGTCAATAAAATTAACTTGACAAAGTAGGTAATTCATGCAATAAAAGTTCGGCAAGAAGGCACTTCCTATTAAGCAAAATCTTTTAAACGCTATAATGAAGGAGTTTTTTAAGATAGTGCACAAAAATTTCACACAAATAACTTTACTAGAAATGGTTCGGACGTGCCAAAAAGTGTTCAAATTAAGACAAGAGGGTCTTGCATCTCCCTTACAATCAAAAATTTCAAATCAATATACTGAGAGCTATTTGAGTCCATGTTGTCAAATTATATATTAGAACGTTTGGTAACACTGTTCAACACGTGGCGTATCGGCAAAAATACCCATTTAAGACAATTTTTAGACTTGTCGCGAACTTCCAGAGTTAATGCGGCGCAGGACATTTAATTTTTGACGAGGCCAAAGAGCACATTCTTACTAGTTCTTGATTTTTGTTTTCATTGCTATTAGATTTGTTGTTACTTTATGTATGTACCTCAATACTTTGTAATTGCGCCAAATTAGTGTCGTCAATATGTAGAGTTTGTGGTTTGCCTCCCTGTGATGAAGCCTCTATTTCTACAGTTAGTGAAGAAACTTCACGTATGCGTGAATGTACTGTATACTCGACCAAAGCACGCAGAGCTGCACTGGTATCCTATATTGTTTTTAAAAAAGATGATATGTATTTTTAGGATTATGTCAGCTTAGATAAAAATTATGATAAAATACCTGCGTAGAAGCCCACCCTCCATCATTCAAACGCTGTGCATTTAACCAACGCACTATTGGATCAACTATAAATTCACGTCGTGAAACATAAACTAACAAAGCATATGCAGTTGTTTCAATATTCAACGAATCAAACTCATACGGTAAGCGTGGTAGGGAAAACCATTTCTGATTTTCTAATTTTTTCGGAGGCTGCGGCACTTCTTTATTGCCCCAATACATAAAATCACCAATAATGCGCGCATGACTACGTAATATAGAGAAAACATGTTCCGCCATGGGCGATTTACAGAGCAACAAGGCATAAGCTGTAAGTGCAACATCATATGGTTCTTGGGTATCCTGCAGAAATTGCATATTTCTTTCAATCCAAGAAATTGCACGTTGTTGTGCTAACGCCACACGTGCACCCAATGAGCCAGAAAGATCCTTAACTGTGGCCAATGCTACTAATACATGAGATGTAAGTGTTATGTTGCGATTATGTAGTGCAGTATTGTTTGCAAAATTGGTACGATTCATTTTTCGGTCCGGCAGCCAAGTTACTTCGTAAAATGCACCTTCTGGTGTTTGATGCTGCAGTAACCAACGTATATTTTTTTCAATAATAGTACCATCGATCCATATAAAGTTTTCCCATTCGTAAAAAGACGCTTCCTGTTAAACAAAAATATGTAAAATTATAAGTTGTATTTTCAAAAGTGTTTTAATTTTTTACAGCGTTCTAATTATCCTCTTTGAAAAACTTACTTGGAATATGCGCACACAATATGCTGTCAACCATACAGATGATGCTGAATTGTTCCAATCCGAGCGGAATAATGAGAACGAGCCATCAGGACGCAAGAAACTTAATTGTCGTTGATAACCAATGTTCATATAATGGAATGCATGCTTTTCTGTGGTTCTATTACGTTGATTGATTAAACGCATATACATAATTGTATATAAATTTGCGGCAAACGAGAATGCATTTTGTTCCGCCGATTCCATGGGCAAATATAACAATGAAGTTGCATTAACTGGCATAGTTGGAAATATGGGGCCAACAACATCACCTACAACTGAAATTCGTGCACGATTTGAGCCATAAACAAAATAACGATCTACTTGATATGGAATCTCAGGTGTTTGCGTTATATTAACATGCATATACTCGAAGACATAAGCACGATTTGATAAATCTAATAATATCGATTGATGACGATACTGTGGTAGACCATCTGATTCAACATGTAAACGACGAGTTATAGTATCTGTACCTAGCAAAGTGGCTACATGCAAAGTTATATCAATGTCACCCAAACGTTGCGGTACCACAGGTACATAAACAACAGTTGTTCCTTGCGCTTCCAGATATATAAAGAACTGATGCTCGCCAAAAGATGTATGTGGATTGTATGAACGCACAATGCCATCTTCTTCAACATGTACAAATTTATAATCTCTACTGCCGTGCAACACAACAGTTGCTTCTATAGGTGTAGTCATGTAATTGAATACGGTTACACGAATACCTACTTGTTCTCCCTGCCGACAACCTGACGGCATTTCAACGTTGATGAAAAATGGTTGGACACCAACATATTCAATTGCCTTATTAAGCATTCCAAAACCTTTAGATGGGCTTACACTAAATGCACTAACCATCCAGTATGCTGGACGATCAGGAACTTCAACATTAAAGATGTACCGGCCATGTGGACCAATGTTGACGTCTTTCCAGAGCCAAACATTTTCATAGTGACGAAGTACACGATTAAAACGGTATTTGCGGTAATTTAGCAGTTCCGTATCATTGCGAATCTGTTAAATAGAGTAAAATTATGTCAATGTAAACCTTTTCTAAATTTGTTTTTATAAGGGACCATAAATAATAGTTATTTTTGAAATTTTTAATTGAACACATTAAGAGAGTGGAAGTCCAAAAGTAGGCTAAGATCGGTATCTCAGGACAAGTTTTACTAATATGGAATAGTCTTTAACCATAAAAATCCCTAGCCCCATTATAGTAATTTTAGTTTTTTTCGATGAGAAATAACCATTTCATTGTTTGTTAATTATCAAAAATAACCGACATTTTTGAGATCGACTTCACACAATTCACAAATTTTACTGTCGTGGCGCATGTTTATTAATTAATTTCATTTTTTTAAAGTCAAACATACAAAAATGGGAATTATCGAAAAACAAAATCAATCAATCAATAGCCATTATAAATCTTACGGTCCCTCTTCTATAAATATTTTTTTATAAAAAAACATCTGATATTTTTCTTACATGACAACCAATTTCATCGGTACCATCATCGCAATCGAACAAGCCGTCACATTTTTTATCCAAACGGTAACAACGTCCCGACAAACATTCACCATAACCTAATGTGTAATTACAATTGTCATAACGTCTTGGTACATTACCGTCTGTGAAGACAATAAGACCACTGTATTCAAATGTTCGATTCGCATCAATGCCGAATGAGGACGCTGGATAATATACTAGCTCATCGGGAGTTCCTTGGTGAAAGTGCCATATATGTTTGTATGTACCATTTGTATTCTCATCAAATGTCGACATTTTTGTAATAATCTTTGCATAAGTTAATTCATTACCCGCCTGCATAGTATAAAAAGCGCTATCGATGCCAGAAAGCCCAACATAAGATCCGGGTTCACCATATATAGCTACTTCAACCTTTTCACCTGTACGCGCCTTTCGATTGTTAATGTAAACAGTGAAATTATTACGTGAAATACCATTGACTGGAAAAGTTAATGAATCTGCAACAATTTGACCTTGTTGAGTTATTTTCCACACAACTATAGTGGCTACAGGTGCCATTTCAGCGCTTAGAACGACAGCAATAGTACGCACTCCATCAGTGATGGTTTCGCGGTCATTTACCAAAATTACACCTTTTGACATTATTAAGTAGCTGAAATCCTCTAAGAAAAAGTTTGTGCGTATGTGAAAAATAATGTATTCTCCAACTTTTGGTTCTTCGGTACTAGTTGTGACTTTAATGTGTTGATTGCGTGGCGAATAGTGTGCCATTAACAACAATTCTGTTTGAGCACGTTCACCGCGTGCATCAATGAAGCTAGCCTGCAAACGCATTTGGGATATACCGTTAAGGAAATCACGTGACTGTGGACGTTCATCTAGTTGTAGATCATTGCGTAAATCAATTTTCACCTCCCAAACACCAGGATTTTGCTGTGACATTTGTAATCGTTGTGCTGGCCAATCACGACGTCCACCAGATTTACTTTCAACAAAGCCATTAATTTCCATTAGACCTTGCCTTAGTATATTTTCATCAATGGGTGAACCATCGTGGTATTCCACCACTAGGTAAGTAGTAAAAGGCATGGCAGGTTTAAAAACTTGTGGAGATTCACCAAGGAAAGCCACACGGATGCTGGAGTTGTAAATACGTGCAATTGAGTATCCCGCTAGAATCTCATCGTAAAATTTCTCACCAACAGTGGCGGTAATTAGAATTTCCATACCTATAAAAAAAAGGATACCATTTTAATTTAAGACGCCCGAAGAACAACAGCTTCCAAAATTTCTCAACTTGTCAAAATCGGTGTAGTGCGTTGTGAGTTATCGAAAATTCTCTTAAATACTTATTTAGGAAAGATTTCTGCTAATTTTTGAAAATTTACCTGCTAAATTTGGTACCAACAATTCCAGTTCACGAATTGGCCATTTAAAATCGAATGTACCGTTGAAATATCTTAAGAAGGGCAAAGTATTACGATAGCTTTGACTCCATGGATCATACGATTGCTGTGTATCTGGCTTACGAACCCAAAATGGCCACTCTTCATCAAAGTGATAGTTCTGTTCGACAACATACTGATTGCGATATAGTAGATCCTGTGTGCGATCATCAGTTCCTTCAGGTAATACAACTCCACCGCTAGGGTTATAATTTGGATTCAGATTATTATTATAATTGTTATAGCGATTTTGTTCACGATGAATTTGTGCTAACTCAAAAGGTGAACGGCCCAAGCGGAATTTTTCATTTAACACTTGATTGTTAAAATAACCAATTGGTCTTATTGTAGCTTTAAGGGTGAGATTACCCCTCACTGGATGACCACTGGTGAAATTTGCCATAACTCGTCCATATATATAGGGATCTGTGGTGAAAAAGTATGCAGGCATTGTAACATTTACTTCAAAGCGAGTTTGATAATATTCCTCCACTGAAAAATGACTTTCTTCTTTCTGGCCCTGAGCAATAACTCGTATGGTCCACTCTCCAAATGTTGGTTGATCAGAAAGTTCATATTCAAGTGAAACTGAACCAAGGTTGGACTGGCTGTAACAACAAAATAACTATAAAAAAATACAAATTTTTGTAAAAAAAATAAATTTATTGACCGTGAAATCCACCGCCTTAAAATATGCTTGCTTGGATCTAGCATATACACATCTACAGCATTGTCAAAGCCCTTTAACTCTGTTGTTATTGGTATAGTACGGAAACGTATAGTTTCACCTTGCATATACAAAGGTTTATCGGTTTGTATAAAAATGGTCATCGAACGTTGCGAAAAATTTAAACGTGTTTCATTTAGGAAAGCCACACCACCAAATACATTCTGAAAGAAACCTTCAACTCGCAACTTATATTCGCCGGTTACACTTGTTGGTGGTATGCGCATAAGCATAGTTTCAGGTACACCTTCTTTCACATCTTTGGAATCGCCACTGATTTGTACACCATCACATGAAATACTGGCATGTACCGTAATGGGATATTGCGCTTGTAATATCGATACAGCTACCTGATAGATGAGGCCTGGACGTACCATACGTGATGCAACAATAAAATATGTTGGTTCTTTCGAATGAAAAGTCTCCAGAAACGATGATTTCACATTATAAGTAGATTTCCCACGGTTAAAGATGGGTTCGTTGTCAGCAAATGAGTTTGTAGGGCGTTTTGAGAAATCATTTTGATCTGAGCTGAGATCATTAAAGCCCCCACGTGTACGTTCGTTATTTACAGTGTTAAACTGATCAGTGTTATAACGAGGTTGATTTGGCTGCTGTTGTTGCTGATTGTAGTCATTTTCGAATGATCCATCAAAAGGCTGTGGTTGCTGCTGATTGGGATAGAGATTCTGTTGAGGTGTTGGAAAGGATTGTTCTTGTTGATTAAACACATTTTGTTGTTGGTTGAACACATTTTGTTGTTGATTTAACACATTTTGTTGTTGGTTAAACACGTTTTGTTGTTGAGGCAACTGTTGTGCCGTTATAAGCTGCAATGTGCACAGTAGAGCACAAATGTTAGTCAGGAATCGGTAATTGAGATTCATTTTAATTCGCTGTGTATACAGTGTATCTTTTCTGAAAGAGCATACATTAATAATAACTTTGCGAAAATGTTAAATTAATGTATCATATAATATGTATTTTTTATTTAATATAAAAAGAGTTAAAAAAGTTGCAAAAACAACAAACAAATTACAAGCGCTCGTTCTGTATACAGAAGTACAAATAACATGACATGAAATAGAGGATCAGCCTGACAATATTTGCACAGTTCTTTGCTTTGAATTCAAATTTATCCCAAAAATTTTAGAGCCAAAGTCGCATTACACCGGTGCCACGGACGGTCACAAACGGAAAATAAAATTCAAACGAGTAAAAATTTCATAAATTTTGATATTTAAAACTTCTAAGGAAAGATTAAAGCCAAGTCTAAAATTGTTAAAAATTTACTATTTTGTATTTGCTTTTTTGGCGTTATCTGACCACTTTTGGTTGAAATTACTGGCTTCTTTTTTTTATATCATCTGGGGTGAACTGTTTCGTAAAGTGCACATTTTAATATTTAAGTTATTAGTTTTTAGTTTAAGTTTCTTGACTTATTAATGTTTGGTGGTAAAATTGTGCAACTAGGCATCCTCCGCATTGTAGACAAATCTACTCATTATCAATTTTTTCGTTATCGCTTTTTAACAATGGTATAAATTTGATTGAACTTTGCATTAAAACGGCTCTAACTAGTGAGACTCGTTAAAGGGCGTGGCACCACCCACAGTATATATAAATGCTATACTAAGAGGTCTAATAAAGTAATCTACGTTGAGCTTAATTTTTTAAGGTATAAGTGACAACTCCTATGCACATACACAATTGTAACCGTTATTTTGAGTGAACTCTTGCAGTAATTGTAATAAAATTTAACACAAGTTTTTCAACCAAAAGTGAGCAGAATAGCACCAGTAGGCGTGCCACCTTCGATACAAATAAAATACCTTAGCTGCTATATTTAATGAACTTTTTCAGTAATCATACCTAAAATTGGGTCAGAAAATGCTGTTTACGAAAACTTATTTTTTTGATATTTCTATATTTTGCTTGCATGCAATTAGCTTGCCGCAGCTGATTAAAAAATTTTTATCAACACAACTTTTTTTGAGATTTTTTATCCAAACTGATGTTGTAACCAGCTCCCAAAGAAGGTTTTTGTGTGCATCTCTGGTTTAGAACAAGACAACGTAGATCTACCCAGAAATCAGGACGGGTAGATCCGAAAGATATTTGTGTGCCAAACAATCCATTGACATCCATTTGTTTCCAACATTTCAGGTTTTTGACATAATTTTGCTTCAGGGGGCAACCTAGTTTTCCAACATGGCAAAGAAGCTTTTTTTCATGTGGTAGATATGATTATAATTCTTTTCAGGACCAATAAATACACTCTTGAAATACCGAAAAAAGTTTTTTGGTTCATTTTAAATAATATATGAATATGTATATACGAAATAGCGCCATCTCAGTAGACATACAATAGGCAAGTGGGGTCAACGAAACTAGTGATTTTGCAGCAAGGAATCGTCTGAAACACATTATCCAAAATAATTTAGGTTCAGTATGCGAAAATTCCAAAATGGCATTATATAGTGTTCAAAAATGAGGATTTCTGGGGTGATTTGTGGGTTTAAAAAATGAGTAAACTTTGTCTTGATTTTGGTTCATGCGATTCCCATAATGTGACGAATGTGTGATTAAAATTTCATAAGGATCGGCTCAGTAGTTTTGGAAAAAAGACTGGCACCGTATGAAAAATTTCATTTCGAGACAAATCAATTTAAAGATTTTTTATATTGAGCCAGAGAATCGGAGTGAGCGCACTCAATTAAAGTTCAAAAATCGGATCTTTATGAAATTTTAAAACGATGTTTATGAAGTCAGTAAAAATAATAACGAGTTGACAAACTAGGTTGCCCCCTTAAAAGCAGGAAAAAATCTTAAGCCATATCTGAAGATATCAAATACATAGAAGGCATTTAATTCATTTATTTTTTGAAAACAGACTCCAATTTCTTTTTCAAATTTCAGCTTTTGACCGAGATACAACATTTCAAAGGACGACATTTCGTTAAGATAGCATTCTATTGAAAAGATGAGATAGAAAAATTTGTATTACATATAACATTTTACAATTTGAGCATAGGAATAAAATCAAAAACAGCTTCCTGTTAGTGCGAGGCATTAGGAATGGCATTTTAAAATTAAATCCAGACGTGTAAGAAAAAGCTGAAAAAGATGCCCCACCATGTGAATAGTTTAGTACAATAATTGCATCAACGAGTAGGGGTGCTCCAGGGTGCTCAGTGTTCGAAATAAGCCGAAGTTTTGTCCACACGTCAATTTTATATTTTCAAATTAGAACGATTTTATTTATTTCTGAAAACAATTCACTTAATTCATACACACAAATATGAAATATAAATGTTGGTTAATTTTTGGTCAACGCCCATGTGCCAACAACACCATAAACTTCATTTTTAATGCCGTACATTCTACATTAAACTTTTTTTTTGCTTACCTAGTAAATTTTTACATTGAAAATATCACTGATAACACATTTAACTTATCGTTTAAAAAAAAATTTATTTTATATCCTAGGTCTAACAAAACATTAAATAAAAATTAGGATGCGATGATGACAAACTATCGGAATGACAAACAACCAAGCCCTTTTGACACTTCTCCATTCATATTGCAATGCACCCAAAACTGTTTTTGGAAATTTTGACATCGGATTATGGTTCAGATATAATGGTGTATGCGATTTCGAAATGCTCTCCATGTCTCTTAAAATGTACGTAAGTCCATTGGTTCAATTGATTGAACTTTTTTGTCTTTGCTAAATTTGAACAATAGATGTCGCACATAGCAAGTAGTTCTAGACACAGACCTTACATAATCAATTATACATGTCCATAGTGTACAGTACCAGAATTATTAAACTTATGCGTTTTATTCACTTTTAGGTTTAACCAAAGCGAATAAGACACGGCTACTGTTTGATAAACCAAAATATAGCAACTTAATCAATTCTTAACGGAAAAACTTTTTATACCAAAAATTAGCGTGTTTTTTCTACTCTGCTCGTACAATCTAGATTATAATGAATTTTTTTAATCAGGGCATATTTTTTGAGTAAATTTACACAAGCTGAAGAAATTGCGACTATGTTTTTTTTAGGCTTGGTTCATACGAGTGGACTTTCAACGCGCGTTAGTTAACGCATTATTTTTAAAAAATTATATTAGAAATTCGAGTTTGTCAGATTCATCCTCAAGAACAATCATTCAAGAGTTTATTAAATTATGCTAAAACGATTATTAAAATTGATCACACACAATGAAGTTTTGCCTGCTAAAACAAAAGTGAATGAAATCATATATGTATATATTTTTTAACAAGAAAAAGAAAACAAACTGCTTTTATGGCTAACAGATTTGCTGTAAAAATCGCAATCATAATTATTATTGTATTTTGTGAACTATTTTCCACAAGTATTAAGAAAATTATTGATGCAAACCTTAGTGACTTTCACGTTAGCACGTCCACAAAAAATACATTCATACGGATAATCGCATGTCTATTTCAGCGGATTTTTCAGTCGTACGACTTATGATAGCATTTTTAGATGTATTTAGCAGATTAGAAAGATACTTTACCGAATCTCTTGATAAATAACAAAGAGACGAAATTGTCTTTATACTTCGAACGCCAAATGGCTCTTATAAGCATATACAAAGCATTTATATACATATGTAGCCTTAATACTTGTCTTTAAAAGGCCTGTAAAAGACGCTATAGGTTGTATATAACCTTTTTTTGCTACTAGGGTAGTGACTGTAAGTTCAATTAAACCTTCAATTGCAACAAAGTCACCACTTTTCTTCTTACATACAGCCAATACCAATCGAAGAGACTAGAAGACTTGTCGCCTTGGAGTCTTAAGAATATAACGCGCAGCTTCTTCACATACTTTTTTTACGGTTACATTAGTGACACAATCACTAATGTCACTTTTTGGCATATATCCACAAAAGTCAAAATCTCAATATACAACTTTTTTGGCGAAGGTCACTTCGCGAATCGAATCAAGTGAAAAATTTTTATCATCAATGGAATAATTCTGTATTCTGTGCTATAGGTAATAATTTTAAAATATCAAATATTGATCACAACTCACAGAAATCATATAATTGAATATTTGAAAAATAAAAATGTTTTTATAAGTGAGTGTAAAATATAATATAAAATTTTTGAACGAAAAAAAAGTGAAGAAAAAAAATCCTATGCTAAATGGTCAACTATAATATAGAAAATAAGGAAAATGGTAGAAAAGTAAAAAAAGAACAAAAAATAAATTCGTCATTGCCGTGACCATCTAGAGAAACTTTAGCGGCGCCGATGTGCACGAGTTTAAAGTGAATTAATTGCTCGATATATAAATCTAATTTTATTGCTATACGCATTTAGAGTTGCGTTTCAATTTATTCGTACATAAACGATGCACTTCTATAAAATGTTCTGTTGTGGCCAAGCAGAGTATGTATTGCATCGTTTTTATTATTCCGGACAGATAATTTTTGCCGATTTAACTTATCCGACATAAGTAGTAACAACATGGCTGTGTGGCATGGTGGCGAATTGAAATTCCAATTCGTCTAGCATATTGTCTAAAGCACCTTCATTTTTTATTTCTATTTATACAGCAGCTCTCAGGGGCTTCTTGGAAAATGTGCTCATATTCAGCGTCATTGTCAGCGACAGTAGCTGAGATCATCAGCTGGGCTATGTTAAATTAATTTTTTTTTCTTTATTGGTTTTTATCCAACTTGCTCGCGATTGATATTTAAAATATTTTTGCTCTTCGAATGAGTAAATTTGTTAACTGTTTTATCCATTGTCGAATTAACCTTAAATAATAGAATTTTTAATAGTATGTCAGAATGTCTAAATCAACGCTGAAAGCCATGTTTATTCTAAATAGTGCCGCATCACAATTTCGATATAATGTGTCATGAAAAATGTTTCAACCTGCGTTCTTCGGATTCGACATTATACTATGGAGGCATTAGTTTAGTCTGAGGGCTCTTAACCAATTTTTTCACAAAATTTTGTTACAAAACAGGATTGTTCTGAAAAGGTACTGCTAAAATATCCTATTGCGTCAGATTTTAGGAGGCAGTAAATTTTAGATTAAACTACATGTTCTTTTGAAAATAAATTCTATTCTGTAGAAAGAGAGAAATTTGTTTTGCTTTGTAACTTTTAAGCTTCCCTAATTTGACAGTATATTCCTGAAGGGACGTCACATATTTTGGGGCTTGTAAGTACTTACAAATACTTAGTGTTTAATACTGACAACGAATGACATCAAAAATTAGTATACGTTTCTAGTTTCTGAAATAAAGCCATAAGAAAAAGCTGTATAAAAAGCTTTTAAAAATCGTTGGGAAACAAAATTTGGGATCATATGAAACGTAATTTCTCTTTTTAAGCCATAATACTGGGCTATAAAAGTTTCATAGTTTTCGAATCTTTTTTCAAATGATTTTTTCCACAGAGATTTTAGTTTTATGTGTAGCAAGAAAGCACATTCATTTCCTGATTTTATTTTGATGATTTTTTTTGCTAGAAAACAGTTAAAAACAAAAAACGAACGCAAGAAAATTTCCACAAATTTGTGAACTTAAAATTTTTGTCTGTGGTGCTGTTTTTATTGACAAAAATTCGTTGTTTTTCATACAATGAATGAAAATATTTGATTAAACACTAGTAAAGTCAGATAATGTCACCTCTGCACTGGTGGCCGTCTAGACAGCTCGAAATATCAAAAAATACATAAAGTTCAAAGTCGAAAGGAAAATAACTTTGTTTTTTTGTTTTATCAAAGAGATCTTACGGCAAAACCTGAGTTATGTTGCCTTGAAGTTGTTATACTTTCTTAATTTCACTTATCTTCATAAAATGTGGGTATCAAGGACATCGTTAAAACATAACAGCTTCAAAATATCATGAACCAATCATGGCTTACCATGCGGAGGTCTTTTCCAAAGGCCAAAATCAATATTGTCCCCTCAGCTTTGAACCCATTTTTTTTTTTTTCAATTTAAGTCATAAACACTGGGTCAATCAACGAAAATTATAAACTTTAAATTTATCCTTCAGGTTATTATTTTTTTTAAAATTGCTTGGCAATTTTCTGTTCATCACTTTGCAGCGCCTATACTGGCCGCTTATTTTGCCATATTATTCAGAAAAGTTTTTCCGATATTGTCTTGCAAAAGTGCATGTCTCATATCTAGCTTGTCTCAAGAAAGACATTATTTTATCCTAAGCAAAAACTAAATAAAATATAATAACCGTAACAGAAAATCCACGACACGTTGTTTTAGCCTGTTTTGACTAATAAGACGCTCAAGTATTACGATAGACTAACTGAAGGGGATAGATAATTAATGTCTCTAGAGCACATCCTATAGTCAGTTGTACAAAAAAGGTTACGATAGCGACGTTGAACCGGTACTGAAGAATTTTAACAGTGCAAACGATATTCGAATTTAGTAAAATATTTTTAAAATAAAAATTGAGTAATTTAAACACAAACGATACTTTCTAACGGTTGATTAACAAGAGTAATGACGTCATGAGGGTATAGTTGCTTATAAGCATAATAAAACGACAATGAGCAGAAAGCTAGAATGAGGTCATACACATATGGGCTGTTGCTTCTAAATATTCTTACTAAAATATTGTTCATGATTAGATGGCTTGGATTTTAATAATTTTAGTGTTCTGAATTATAAGAAATCATTAAAAAAGATGTTTGAAACCTTGACAAACTCATTGCTATTTGTTTTTGGTTACACCATGCTGCCGGTTTAATATATGTATGTAAGTCAATAAAAAAAAATCGCTTTTATACTCTCCTGACACATAAACTTTAAGCGTTGACCCTATTGAATTACATGCATTATAAAATAAAACAACCAATATTTGCCAAACATGCTGAGCAGTGATGTCATCATGAGTCGTTTATTGGTACAAGTACTCATAAGCGCAATAGAAGGAAGATTGGTTATAGTTTCAATGAAAATTATTTTAAATACTGAAAAAATAAATCTGTAGTTGTGCCATAAAAATTAACTATTTTAAAATTTAACAAACTAATTTACTGGTGAGCGAATTGTCCACATTGTCGTTGAGCGCTTTAAAACGTGTTGCTCTCACAAAATGCGGGTTTCGATTCCATTAATTTCATTAACTAAGATATGAAAAGCTACAACTATATTTTTTTTGTTTAAACATTTAATCGTGACTGACTGCAGATTTTCAGTTGCGTTATCTTTACTATTTTAGCGTTAGCAGCACCATTACACAAACTACGTCATGCCGCATAGCCGCACTACATCATTTATGTTAGATAACTTGTTTAGCGCAAAATTTTTGATACATGAAACGCAGTATTTCTTAAATTTATTTAAAGTGTAGTTTGATTTAACTTAAATTGTTTGTTGCAAATTTTACGTAAAATGGCTATTCAAGGGCCCTAAAGGTCAAAATATTTGTCGACAGCAACACTATACTTAGTTTAAATAATTATTTCACATATGCTATAACCAAAAGAAAAAAATCTAAAATATTTCGACTTTTATTTTTATAAAAAAAACTTAAAATTAGTATAAAAACAGTTGTTGAAACCAAATGTTCTTTTCGATTTTTAATTCAAGTAGGTGCCCAAAAAGTTTAAGAACCCTTTCTAAGAATGAAAATTAGAGCGGCGTTCGCTCATATCATCATTGTCTCAGTCAGTTTTTATCGTCTTCGGTCGATGTTGTCGGCTTTGCTCATCATTTCAACACACACACGCACGAGCAATAATTGCTTGTCGCAAAAAAAAAAAGGTGAAGATAAAAATAAAAAACAAATATGTAAAGTAAAAAAAATATTCGCTGGTCTTTCGGCAAATTAGTAACAATTTTCATTGTTGATTTCAGTTTTACTTGGCACATCAGGCGCTGCAGCTGCGGTCGCTTAATTTAGTTACTTAATTGTTGTTGACGTGTTATGAGGGAATACGTTCGTCGTTGTTCACATTTGGGCTGTAGTGTAGTGAGGTGGCTTATCGCGCTTTTTTAACAAACATTTAATTTTCCGGTAGTATTCTTTGTTCTCATCCCTACTCCAACGTTAAAACACTAACGAAATCGTGTGCATTCGAACTCGTCTGGATTTAAAAACTTGCGCTATATTCGTCAGTCAATCAACCGTTTTCTTCTACACTTCTACAACGTACGTACAAACTGCCATTCATGCTCAGTGTCTGTCGTAATTTTTACGTGTGATCTAAAAGCCTTGTAGTAAAACCAACAAATGTTAATCAAAGATTAAAAACAGCTATAAAAATAACATTGAATTCAAGCAATTAACATTTAAAATTTTTTATAAAGTTACATTTAATTGCATAAAAATTTAACACTGACATTTCTACTATAATATTTTTCTATCAACAGCTCGCCTAAGACGACCATTAATTGGATTAATATTAAAAAATAGTTAAATAATAACTCAACAATTTTAAAAACAGCAACTAAATTTAAAGTAATCTTACAAAATAAATATAAACAAAAAACAAAAGAAAATCACCAGCACCAGTTTAAATAATAACGAAACAAACAAGAAAATATTTACTTAAATATAACAAAGTTTATAATATTATTAAAAATAAGCTTAACAGTACAAAGCACGGATCAATACCAAAGATGGAGGCAAAATTCTTGGCAAGCGTTTTTTCATTCCTTTCGATATTTTTAGCAATTTATGCTCAATCACTTGGTGAGTACAAAAGTTGCGATTTTCATTCATATGCAAAACTTTTTTATTTGTTATTTCTTTTCGTTATAACTTGTAATTTCTGCCAATAGTCTTAACCTTTAGATGCACGAAAACAATAACAATGACAACAAATACGTTAGCTTACAACTTATATACATACATATTTACTAATAAGACCACACTAAGTTTATGTTCAATATTTTTATTGTTTTTATTAATTATTAATATAAATTTATTTTATTTGTATAACTTATTTTTCAATTTTTCCCTTTTTTGAGCCTAAGTTTCAATCACCACAGAATGTATTATGAAACTTATAAAAATGACACTAGTTTTTCTACGATATCTAAGAAGATATTTAAATCTGGCAAAAGTTTTATTATTGATTGTTGTTTTTTCAGAAAAATATTTTGAAATGTATATTTACAAATAAAATCAGCAATTGCAAAACCTTGCCGAAAGGCACAGAAGTTTGCTCCAACGTTTATTACACCACAAAATCAAAACATTGAAATGTATTCTGTTTCTGTTATTGTAAAACATGGTTTTTGTGTGACCATTATCGAATAATATCCAAACGCTTTACACTAAAAAACTAATTCAAAAAGTTATTGATGTACACAAAAATCTGTGCTGATATTTTCAGCTAAAAACCATTACTTTTTATCCAACAATTTTCGACAAAACTCTGATGAGCTTAAGCAATTTGTGTAAATTATTGGAAACTTAATATTTGATAAAAATATCCTTTGAAACATGTGCTCCATGCACTACCGATATAAAAAAATTTAGTTTTTGGAGTGGATGCATTCAGCAACCATTGGTTTTAAATTGTTCAAGCGACATGTGCAAGTACTTGAAAGCTAGACCTGCTCAAAACAATAAATATCATTATGAAAACAGCGCAATATTTTACTTGTAAGCAAGTGCGCTTAAAGCTTGTAATAAAAATATACGCACATCTTAGTTTTAGTATTGAGAGGAAAACTTTTAAATATGTAAAATAAAGCATAATTTAGCTTTTCATATTTTATAAATTGTTGACTTTTAACATTGTACCTGTATAAAATGTGGAAGCTTAAACTCAAACTATATTTTTTACCCTTCACTATTATTTTTATTCTATTATTAAATTATTAAATATCTTTAACTAAATTGCGTGTGCAAATTTTGCACTCACTTTTCTACTTGGGCTCTTTAATTTTTTCTTTCTACATATTTTATAATTTGTACGAATACGAGTACATACATATTATTTTAAGAGCAATTCAATGTTTACAATATTATAGTATATTACAGATTTTATGTTTTCTTAACTTGTGTGCAGTTTATTTTTTATACACTGCGTTTTGTCGGTTAGTTTCGTTAGTTTTGTATACATTTAATTTATTTTGTTTTTTTATATTTTCTTCGATATTGTACTTATGTATTTTGTTTTTAGTTTTTGCATTTGAAATTTTTGAATTATATTTTCCAATGTGGTCGTCTTATATCTTCGAGTTAATATTGTTCAGCTAATAGAACACAACTAAAACAAACATAATAAAAAATTGTTTGACTATTTGGTACTAAATGTAGCTAAATTTAGGTCGGGCCATTTCATTTTAACGTGTGTTCTGTCAGTTGGTTTCAAGAGGAAGCTTTCACCTTTGCCAGGCTAAAATGATATTCAATGATTTTTTACAATCAAGTCCAATTGATATCAACTGTATTTGTTCTTTGTGTTGAGTTTCTGTTTTGTTTTATTTTTTAAATCTAAAAATAATACCAGACGTTGACGTCATCGTTGTTTCATTGTCTCTATGGCCATGTTAGTTCTATAAGGAAATTTTAAAATACAAACTTGCATAACTGTATGTTCATACATATGTATTATGTTTGTTAAAGCTTTTATTAAAGGGAATTGATTCAAAAGATAAGTTACGACAAACATTAATCTCAAGATAAAACTTTTTTTCACAACCGTCTGAATCCATAATTTTTTTTTTTGACAGTCAAAATACGACACAAGTATACAAATTAAATTCTTAGTTTAGAAGATTTTAAAACGCTCATTCATAGCAATTAAAATGAAAAGAGTCGAATTGAAATTACTTTGTATTTGAAGAAAAATGTTACGCAGAACTTTTCCGCATTTATCAGCTGTTAAATGTTATTTACTTGATTTAATATGACCAGCTTTCAGAAGGTATTAATATGTGTGTTCTACTTTTTTTCCCCCCATTTTTTATCATAATGTTCAAATAAAAGGTTCAATATATCATGACCAAACTATAATTTAATTTAACCGAAATTGTTGTTACCGAGTGAAATTTTCGGCAAGCGTCTAAACACAGTCTTGTTGTTCGTAAACAAATCAATGGGTTTGAATGAATCCATGTTGTATCATTCTTATAAAACCGTAAAAATAAACTGAGCACCATTATCAGAGCCGTTGAATTAAAGGGAGACGGCGATCTCATTCCGAAGAAACATCAGGTCTGATGTAATTTAAAAATCTGCATAAAACATTAAAACTGGTGCATTAGCTTTTTTAGTTATAACCAATTTTTGAAACTATTTTTATTTATCAAAAATGGGCTCTTACACTGTCAGGAATTTGTGTACAATCATTTATTTTAATTTAAAAACTATTCTTACATTTGTAATTCACTTAAAGAAACTATTTTGCTTAAAAGATTCACCTCTATTTTAGATAGATCTTTTTTAATAATAATATTATATACGCATTGACCTCACAAAATATTTTAATACTTTGTTGTTTTCACTATGCTTGTGAAGGCAGGGGCGCCGGAAAACCTGTTGCGTGTGTTTAGAACTCCATACGCGTGAGACTTCCCCATGTGGAATTCAACATGGGAAATTTTTATTCAACACACAAAATCCCAAGCGTATTGATTAAAATTGAAAAGTAGAAAATAATACATTTCAAACTCCAGAAGATTTGCATAGAAAAATTTATTATGAGCAAGTTCTTTCGTCGATGGAAATCTGATTTGGGACAGATTCAGCAAAGTTTCCAGATCCCTTGAAGCTTTTGTATTTGGCAAAGATTGTGATATTGATGAAATATTCAATTTTTATAAAGAAGATTTCAAAAAAGATATAATTTACTTAGTGTTCGAAACATTTTTCTTGATTTGGTGAGCAAAAATGAAACTAAATTGAACAATTAGGAGATGTAGTAGTAGATTTTTCAGAGAAACATCTATGGTATAAGAATCTCTTTTCAGAATTAGTTTGATTCGTGAAAACAAGTGTTAATGACTATTCCTGCATCTTTTTTGCACTAATGAGAGCAGTTTTTCGACTTTTAAGAGGCTTAAATCGTATGTGCGTTCAACGACAGGTCAAAATCGTTTAAATCATGTTCTGATTTTACACATGTACCACGAGTTGGCTGTTAGAATGGACAATATTCACTGAGAATTTTACTGTAGATATCCTGTAAAATTATCAATCGCCAATTTAAAAATTTCATAATTTTTGAAGCCCCCCTGCAATCTTATTTTTTAACATAATGTCATAAAGTCATAATAACGAATCCCACACCCGCTTTTAGTACGATTTGGTGTTCCTATATGAAGAGATAAAGGGATGAATAGATTTTAAAATAAAGTGTGCCATTTAAAAACTCCTCCATACCTCTGAAGGGGAGCATTCAATGTTAAGGGCTGAAAACAGTATATGTATGAGACGTTCTGAAGGTTCACCTAGACCTCTCAAAAGTAGTCGAAATAACTTGCCCAACTTAACTTTTTTAATTTTTATTGAACAAAAATTTATTTAACTTTGGTTGGATAATGTAAAATATAATTTTATGTGTGCAATGAAAACTCAAGTATATATGCAGTTTATTTGAAAGCAATTCCTTTTAGAAGTTTATGCCACTAACTAAATACAATATTTTTAAGAAAAAATTTTTTCATTATAAAAAAATTGCTCTTCAAGGACTTTATTTTTATTTTCACCTTACGGTGTGATAGTATTGTGAACAATTACAATTTAATTCCATTTCATTTAAAACATTCACATGTACATACTTATGTATTTCAAAACAAAGAAACATCTTAAAAACAAAGAATAAAAATAAAACTTAAATTCCAGTACACAGACTGTCCCCATAGTAAATATGTGTTTTATTTTATATTGTTGTAAAGAAAAATATGAAAAAATACTTATGACGGCATACCGATTAAAATGTACAAATAAAATTCTTTTTTGTTGACATATATCTGATAAGCCAATGCATTAATGGGCTACAGTGCAATTTTTGGATTAAAAAAACTTTAATTTTTGTTCAAGAATCTCTGCGGAAGTACACTTGAGAGCTTCACACTATGAAAATAACTCTTATTAAATATCTAAAGCTACACACAAAATATTTTTTAGAAAGTATTTTTTTTTGTTATGTTCATGGATTATTTATTTTAAAAATTTAAAACTTTGCGCAAGTATTATTATTAGAGCTATCGTTAAGTGTTAATCATTCAAAAATTTGCTGCTAAATTGCTGCTTTAAAAGCGCTCCTTTTAAATTTATAAGCCTTATATTGTGAAACTGTGACAAACGAGAATCATTTCATTAATATTTTGACATAGTATATCGTGTTGTATTGATAATTATTTGTTTTGGTTGCTCATGTGTACTATATATCAATTATGATTTTTATATTTCAACTCAAAGTTCTTCCCACAAGTGTACGTTCTAGCCAATCGGCACTGAGGCTTTATCAATATAACATTTTAGCGTTGAATTTATTACTGGATTGCTGTTCGAAATGAACGTGCTAAATTGATATGTGGTTCAGCATATAACGAAATTTCGATTGCTTTATTATTGCATTCAAGTCACATGATGTTTGTTGATTATTATTTTACATGTTAATTGAATAATTTTGAGTATTTTGTTTGCAACTAGATACATATGTACTTATATGTACATATCTAATTTTAAATTCATCGATATGTGTAAAAAACAAATAAATTGTTAAATATCTAAATTAGTTTTTGTATACCCATAATAAGTACTATAGTAGTTCAGGGTGATACAATTGGAGATTACAACTTCCAATGTGAAATAAAATGCGTTGAATTTTGATAAATTGTTAATTTTTTGACCATTGAAATCAAACATTAAAAATGATAATGGCCGCCGCAAAGTTCCGTAATTCTGATCAAGTTATCCATTACTTCTCGGCATAAGTCCTGCAGACGTTACCGAGTAACGTGGCGTATTCTCATTCTTTAACGCTGGAATTTTTGACTTTATGGCAAAAGCAGTGATTCCTTTGATTCCATTACAGTAGTCTTAAATATACACTGAGAAAACAATTTAATAACATATACCAAAATTTGGTGATAATTAACAAATGTTATATTAGATAGGCGAATTAAATATATGATATATATTAAAATGTCACATATTACAGTGAATTGAATAATATTATTTGATCAATTATATATTTGGTAATAATTACCAAATCATATTTTAGTTGAAACAAATATGTTGGTTGCTGCAATCATTCGATTGTTAATAATCACTAAATCATTTATTTGACTAAATATATATTTTCTTTTCGCAAACGTATACATTAATTAATATCGATTTGTGCTAAGAACCGATGGCCAAAAAACGATTTTACATCCTTATATAGGATATCGTTTGTATTTATACAATCATAAATACCTAAATTACGTACCAAGAAGAATATACTTGAGTAATTTTTTACTTGAATATGTTGTGAACTGCAAAGTTATCATGTTAATGAGAAGTGAAATCAAATAAAAATAGGATTAACAAATGTAAAATTCAAAAAAAAGAAATTTTTTCAATCGACTCAAACTAATAGAACGTTTGGCCCAATGAGCAAAAATTTTAATTTCAAATAAGGACATGGTAATAACTACCAAAATTTGTTGATAGTTAACAAATATTTTAAAAATCTATTAACCAAATACATATATTTAAAGGAGCCATACTCTTTTCTCAGTGTAAAATTGTAAATTCGCAAACGATTTAATTAAAGTTTAGAATTGAAATATATTTAATATAATATGAAATTCAAAAAAAAACAAAAATAAGTTCAAGTTTCAGAGACTCAAAGTCGAACCTACCTTTTGATTGTGCTATAAATGATTATTCAAACAAATCCTGCAGAATTCATGTTGTGCTTAGTTTTATCACGTCAAAAAACACGTTTTATGCGCATTTTTAGAGTATGTACAGAGATTAACTATATGATTTATATTAATTACAAAGCAAATAAAAAAATTAAATGTCGCAAATGATAGTATTTGTGTGCTTCAGCAGTGTTTATTGCAAATATAAACGTGTATGTAAATAATCTTATTTTTGTGTTAGTCATTCTAAAAATATTTAATAAAATTTGATCATGTTGTAAAGTAAAATAAGGACAAACATTAAATTTCTGTACATAGATTTCACAAAGTCTTTCACTTCAAACTTTTTCAATACTTTGCGTATCGTGACTTCTTATTAAAGACTTTAAGATGCTGTTAAATGCTTAGAGCGCCAAAACTTGACCGTTTTTTTTTTGGGTTTGAGGTATGATAAATTATTTAAAAGTATGAATAACTGTTCGTGGTAGGTCAACATAAATGATTCTTATGATTTTCCCTGAAGTTAATTTCAAAATTTATGAAAAATTTGCAAATTTGCTCTTAGCTTCAAGTATTGAGCGCATGTCTTGAATTTTTGATCAAAATATGGTTCATCTCATGAACTATATATTTTTAAATTTTAAATTAACAAAATTTGAAAAAATTAGCTTAATTTTGAACCGATCTTATATTATACATTTCATTTTTCGTTCTACAAACCAGTTTTAACTACGACATGTCAGATATAACACGTATGAAACTTTATCTTGATTTCACGTTCATAAATTTACGCATAAACTGAAGTGTTACCTTAAGTAATTCTGTTACTAGGACCCATACTGCAAAATCTAACAAAAATGTGACTGTTAACTAAAATAATAAAAGTAATTTATTTTAGAATACACATATGTATCTACTGCAATAAAAAAAACTAGTTCAAGAGGACAACAACAGCTAATCATTTGTGGGTTTTTGTTTTCGTTTTTTTTTTTATTTTGTAATCTTATCACCATTAAACATTCAGCAATGTTATCACAGCATTGTTCCATTGTTTTCAAATGTCTTAAACACTGTTCAGATAAGATTTGCTACAGTTCAATTTGTATATACAGTACAGTGAGCAGTTGAACATAATATTAACCTTTGCGATAGAAAATAAAATAATAATAAAAGGCTATTGAATAACAACTTGTGAGTCAAATTTACAACCAATGATTCTTTGCTGTCTATAAATGGCTAGGCTCTTTAACTCTGCCGTGAATTTTAACTAATTTTGTACTTCACTACACTGAGAAAAGAGTATGGTTCCTTTAAATATATGTATTTGGTTGATAGATTTTTAAAATATTTGTTAATATCAACAAATTTTGGTAGTTATTACCATGTCCTTATTTGAAATTAAAATTTTTGCTCATTGGGCCAAACGTTCTATTAGTTTGAGTCGATTGAAAAAATTTCTTTTTTTTGAATTTTACATTTGTTAATCCTATTTTTATTTGATTTCACTTCTCATTAACATGAACACTTTGCAATTTACAACATATTCAGGTAAAAAAGTACTCAAGTTTATTCTGCTTGATTGTATAAATACAAACGACATCCTATATAAGAATGTAAAATCGGTTTTTCGAATGATTGCTGTAACCAAAATATTTGTTTCAACCAAAATATAATTTGGTTATTATTACCAAATAATTAATTGATAAAATAATATTATTCAATTCACTGAAATATGTGATATTTTAATATATATCAAATATTTAATTCGCCTATATCAAATATACCATTTGTTAATTATCACCAAATTTTGGTATATGTAATTATTTCCTCAGTGTATTTTAATACCCAATGCATAGGGTATACCTGAAATAAATAATTAAGTAAAGACCTAGCGTGCACTATACATAAATTTCCGAGAAAAACCGATTCTTTTAGCCTCGTTTATATAATCGATTTTTATGCTCAAAACTGAACAAATGAGCTACTTTTTTGGGAACATTAGTTTATTGGCAATATTTTGAAGCGGTAAGACCAGCAAAAAAGTTCGACATTTTTATTATCTTATTGAAGGGGCATACCTAGTGTTCACCGATACGACAAAGATACGATAATTCAAAAATTATCGTATAGTGCTCGTAGTGACGCCAAGCTTATCGTCTCGTATTCATTCTCGTACGAGAATTTGGCGATCTATGTTGTAATCGTCTCGTTATCGCCGATATTTCTCGGTTATGCTCGTTAACATTTATATATTGAGTACTAGCTGGAGCAGTGGCCTTATCCACGCACTGCCTGTTGTTCTATCTCACTTTGCTTTTACTACACACAAATGTGACCATGTACCGAATTTCACAAATTGGTATAAGTACCAAGAATAGCAACATAAAGGTTTGGTTGTATGCGATGAGCTAAGACGCATTATTCAATGCCCTAAAAGTGACAAAACATGCTCGTTTTGACAATCAGGTAACTCTAAAAATGAAGATGATTTAGAGTTGCTGCTACCATGGTAGGATGTGATGTGAATTCTCACATTTTGTTTTGGAGATTTTATGTTCGTTTTCAAAAAATGCAACATTAACGGCGTTGTATGTGTTTATTAAAAATATAGTGCAATATTTTGCTAAGAAAACTTGTATGGTATATGCGCATTCAACGTTATAAATGTTTATCGTACGATAAGCAAGTGTTTATCGTGCGATCGCCGAGAACGAGATATCGATCAAACCTTTCTCGTTCTCGCCCTTGGTCATACGAGAAAAAATATTTTTAATATCGTCTCGTTATCGTTCTCGGTCCCGATAACGATTATCAGTTCTCGGTAAAGCACTAGGTATACCCTATACCTACGGTGACCATTGTCCTTTATTTGTGAATCTGTCTTTTAAAACTACGACAATTTGTCTTTAAAAAAATGATTGAGCTGAATTTGGATAGAATTGTCCCATCATAAAATTTACAAATCTTTTACCAAATTGATGTATTTGTTTTGGGAAATCTAATTTTATCCGATTATTTTATTTTAAATAATTGTTAGGTAGATCACAATAGATCACATTTGGTCTAATTGAGTCGGTTCTTCGTAACTGACTGCAACTCCTACCCAGGTAGAAGACCAATGTAAATGACTATGTGTAAGCTCGAGGTTTGTCACTAAAAGACGATTTTGCCATAACGCCCACAAAATAAATTACATTTATGAGATAAAATGTAAACAAAAGATAAAAAAAAAATTTAATCGAAAAATGAAAAAATCAGCAGTGAATTCGTGTTCAGTGCTGATGATAAAACAAATTCTTGTCTATTCTCTTTTGTGAATTTGTTTTGCGTTTACACGAAAACTAGAATTTGTTTGTGCAAGAAAATGTCAAAGCAATTACTGCGTCAACCCGCCACAACAAACGTTAATTCAAAGCATAATATCAGCTAAAGAATAGAACGAAAGGGATTTCGCGTGTACGACAAATTCTGTACACCACCCTTTCGTTTTTCCCTTCTTGAAAACAAACAGCAAAACTTTTTCTCAAGAGTTTCCTCGTGTAAACGTTGACATGCTAAGATAGGAAATAAATTTTGCAAACTCAATGGGGCAACACTGCATCACGCCCATTTGTCCATTATCTGCTCTCGTTTGCTCAGTAATTTATTTAATTATGTCGAAAAATAGTTCTACACCGAGTTTGATAGCATTTTCTTCAATAGCTTTCTGCCTAATTGTTCAATCCCGCCCTCTCTATTGAACACTTATGTTTGTTTTCAAATGTTTCCGTACCAAACGTTTGGTTGTATTTGTGTAGTATTTCAAAGTATCTATTTATATGGAAGTTGCCCTGCCCTTTTATACACTCCCGCCTGGTTGTAAATCGTTTGTTTGTTTCACAAAATGCACTGAGTGCTATTAACACGTGTTCCTGCGAGCGAGCGAGCGTACATAGCGAAGCAGTGCTGTGCTGTTCAAAGCTCTCATCAAAAGACAGCAGAACTAAAACTATTTGACAATTTTTAGTAAGTAATCCGTATATGCTGAACAAAAAATGGCACAAAATTTTCATTAAATTGAAACGCTTTCGAAAATGCTACACTATTGTCACCAAAACGTTTTTCGCACAACACAACACACAGCACAGCTAAGAACTTCACTATAATTTTACAACCATAGTCTAAAGTTTTAATTGAATCCAAATCCACGTAACTGCTTGTGTGGTGTTTCAAAGAATCTATTTGTATGAGAAGTGCCACACCCATTTAACTACCACTTCCCGATTCGCAAAGGCTTGTTTGTGTCACCAAATGTTCCTTTGTAGAGGTTGGTAGCATTTGCTTATATAATATTCTTCGTATTTATAGAGTTGGAATTATCGGTCTTCCCAAAATAAAATGATTTTTTCTTAAAATGGTGAAAAGTTTTTATGGAAAACCTTTTTTTAATCGTAAACATTACAACATTTTATTTTTTGTTGGTAAAAACTTGTTGACATTTTTTTCAATTCTTACAAGGCCCCTGGCTTTGATATGCAATTAAAGGTTTGACCGAATCAAAAGTGGCCACTTGGCAACCCGGATAGAAACAAAGAGCTGAACACTTTCTCTCGAAAAAATTTTAATATAAGCTATATAACTACTTTTATAACTCCTTTATTACAAGTATTATAACTCCAATGAACCATACAAAAAAGTCTAATGCTATAGGTTCCAGATAATTGAATTACAGTAGACGTCCAATATAACGAACTAATTAATGCACGGGTCTGTCGTAATATCGCAAAATGCGATATAAAGAAAGTGTTTTTTATTAAAGAAACTGGCTTTTATTAACGCATATATTAACTCTTATAAAAGTTGAGTTAGATTTTGGAATGCTATATTAACTTGTGATCACCTTTACTGGTAAAAAAAGAAGATATTTCAGTTCAACAGTTATGGTTGAATTAAACAGTGTTCGTTATTTGAAATAGTGAACATTTTTAGCGTTCTTAATTAAGAGACATCGATGGAAAATTCCAATTTCAAAAACTGTTCGTTAAAATGGAAGTTCGTTATATCGTTATACGATATATAAAGAGAGATTAGGTGTAAGGTCCTTTGACTTCTGTAGAAGTTGTGGAGATGTGGAGGAAGAGGAAAATATTAAACATCTTCTCTGCTGCTGTCCCGCACTTGCTAGAAAGCGCCACAAAGCATTTGGGTCGTTTTTATTTGATGATCTGGATGACCTTAGACATGTCAGTATAGGTCAGCTATTTAGTTTGATTATGAAATCTGGTTGGTTCGACAAGAGGGTATAGTCGAACACCCTGTGGTATCACAATGGATCACATTTGGTCCAAGGGAGTCGGTTTTTTATAACTGACTGCCACTCCTACCTAACCTTACCTATACGTTATATTGGACGTCTACTGTGTATCTAAAAGGGTATACACACACCGAACTAGATTTGCTACTGTAGAATTTCCTTAAGATGAAAACTGAACATGTGATTTTTCAATATTTATTAATTTATTTAACATAATTTATTTCATAAGGTAAATCAAAGTTTGTGTTTGAAACCATTTATTTTTTAATATTTAAAATATTTACCAACTTTAAGTTCAATAATTTTTTTTTTTTGTATGTTAATTTATTCATACAATTGCACACGACTTATTCTACATATTTATTTTTAAATCTCAAAATAAAAGCAAATTTATTTAAGTAATTAATTTAAAAATAATTGTTTATACTCATTATATACATTGATACATTCAACTTGAAGCTGAAATCAAATAAACAAAAGTACTTAACTAAATAAATTGAGTGAATATCATCATAAAAACAACCTAAACTGATTATTAACTAAATTAATGTCATTTTAATACATATTTTTTTGATATTTTTAAGCATCCTTTTTAGTTGTCGGTAACTTTTACATATTTTTTTTTTTTAATTTATTAATTTTTTTTGTTCTTACATAATTTTTTGAGTTTCGTATTTCCATGAGAAATAATTTTGAAGTGAGAAATAATTATATACGTTAAATTAATCCTAAATCGTTAATGCAAATCATATAAAATGGATAAAACAAAAAAAAAATGACATCGAATATCAACAAAAACGTCTTCAATACTTAAACAACGAAAGCAAAAATTAATGACGACGACGACGACGATTCGACAGAATTCGAATTCGAAACAGCAATTTATTATGGAGACTCAAATGTAAATCTGGGCGCACCATTCTCGATCACATGCATTATACCAATCACTGATCCAATACATTGGATTAAAGATGGGGAATCGATAACACGTCATAATTTACGTCACGGACGTGATGAACATTCATTTATATTAACAGAAAGCGCCATTGAAGGTGAGTATCTTGCAAACTTATAACACAGAAATGTGTTGAATGCAACAGCAGCAGTAGTAGTAGCGTTGATAGTGGCTTAGGAAATGCCCGACTAAAACACATGTTTGTGTTCTCAGTGAAAGTAGTGAATTATTACTTAAATCCTTTAAAGTATAAGTATTCGAACAAAATAAGTAACGCAAGTAAAGTTCTACATTTAAATCTTGAAGACTTCTACTTTTAAATATTGCTTTCGAGAATTAATCTTGAAAATCTTTCAAATTATTTTGAGGTCCCTATCTCTTTTCAAAAATTAAAAGTTTTTAAATTCATATATTCCTTGGATTATTCTGTATAATTCTATTACTCTTCCTGTACCCTAAAGCTTAGAAGTAGTAGAATATACACTGAAAAAGTTTTTGTGCACTTTAAATAAACAAACAAAAAAATCTTCGTTACAATTTTTGTACTGAGTTCTTTAAACAAAACAATAAGAAAGCACATTATATTGAACTTTAAGCGGGCTAGGAGTAGTCGTCTATAGACAGTATTATAGTCAACTTTTGTTGCTCTCATGGTCCGAGAACATGTTTTAAATAAAGAAAAAAGTTTTAAATCTTAAAAAAAAAACGTAAAAATGGGGCGAAATAAACTTTAGGCTCAGAGTCATAACTAATTTTTTTTTTAATGTAATGTGTATACGGGACCGGAAATATCTTGTTTTAATGTCTTTAGCCAAAGTATGCGTTTCTTATGGAGTTTGGGTCGCTGAAATTCAATAAATTGAATATAATCCCATCATACAGCCCCGACTAAATAAAATAAATAAAGAGAAAGGCATAGTTTGGTGCGAGTAAATAAAATAATAAAAATCAATAACTAGCATGTAGTCTAGCCTGATTAAACAAAAGAAATATAAACAATTCATCAACCAAAGGTTTAGTTGTCTTTTAAAATGATGTTCCCATACGAAAATCGATCAAAACTCATTTTACTTTTTAAATTGCGTAAAGGTGAAAAACATAAGATTGAGGCACATATAACAGTGCGACATGCCCTTAAGGTACATGAGGGAAAATATCAGTGCAACAACTTGCACTCCAGCTATCATATGCTGCATGTTCGCAGCCCAATTAATGCGAATGATAATCAAATCTCTACTGAAAGTGTCGTTTATGAAACGATACACGATCTTACGCCTAGTTCGTCGGCGGAGAACATTTTCACAATAGGTGGAGAAAATTGGGAACCACCAGTGTCACTGCCACCAACGAGAACAACACAACAACATCGAAAACATCATCATCATCATCAGCATTCAATGGGACAACAGCAGCAACAGCAATCAAATCATTTTCAAGATCAACAGCAGCAACAGAAATTCATCTATATCAATGCCACTAACTTTGATGGTTTACCAAGGTTTAGTGGAGGCAGTGCCTCTAGTGGAATCGGTGTTAGTGAGAGTAACGAAAGTGGTGGACATAGTAATGTAGAATATTTGCCACCAACGCAATATAATGAATTAACAACAGTTCCATGGAACTCAACAGCAAAAGTAGGAGATGTTGGTGGAAGTGTTATGATTGCACGCACTAAAAAACCACCACCACAATTTCCACCTCCACGAACAACATGGCTAACGTCGTCATTACCACCATCAGTATCATTATCGCCATTACCTCAAAATCCCGGCGAACATTATCATAGTGTTACTGTAAATTCGAATAATATTCATCATCATCAGCAGCAGCAATATACAAAATTTCCATTGCAAACAATTCAACCAAGCTATCAAACGCCTATGTTAACAACTTATCAGCAATTGTTACAGCCAACACGCCAAGCTACACAACAACAATCGCAAACTGATGTGTATCAGCCGCATCAACAGCAGCAGCCTCATTTGCAGCATGGTGGTTATACGTATACACCATTTATGCCGCCGATCTCAACATCAACAACAGGTGCAACTATGTCGATAACGCATCCATCAACAACATCACATGAACAACAAGCTATCAGGCCTATAAGCAAGGGTGAGCCTCTTTTTTTAGCCTATATCGCTAAAAAATATCGAACGCATTTGTCAGTCTTCACCACTTGCCATTTTTTGAAATATGGATTCGATTATCAAATTGAGTTGTTATATTTTAATTTTATTATATACTTAATATGTTATTTAAATTATTTACACTTACCATGTTTAATTTCTCTTTGTATTATCCTTTTTTGATTTCTATTTTACTTAGAATTTTGAGTTAATACGTTTATATATGCTTGTGCCTTTTACCTATTTAGAAATAAATCGTTAAAACTATAATCAACTTAAAATTTTGATTTATTTTTCTTTATTATAGAAGTAAATGTATAAGTGCCCATTTCTCATATACTTGATATATAAAATATTAAAATCACGATCGACGCAAGAAACTATTTATATAAAACAATAATGTTGGCTTTAAAAAAAATCAAACTTAGTCAATTCATTCAAAAAAAAGTAAAAAATAAACCTTATATATAAATACATAAATATTATGTGTCACTAGAATGATCCTCGGAAAATCATCCACTGCCATTATATTTCCATAAATACATAAATATTCAATGTACTCTGTGGGAGATGCTAATGTATGTGACGTCTCGAAAATGTAATATGTATGTCTTTTTAGGCATTGGATAATGCATCAAAAACATAGACATCAATGAAATGATCTAAAAATTCATCAAATTATTTCGAGATTTAATGCAAGATTTATTCTTATTCGTATACGAAATTAAAGATTGCATTACGTATAAATTTTCCTTTAGGTAGTTATTATACGAGTAGTACAGTCAATGATGTCTTAACACTCGGAAGGTTGAACTAATTTTGTTGGGACTTTTTTCAAAATGCTTAACTGCACAAATATATTCCAATGATTTAAACGCTAAGCCTTCCACTCGTTTTTAAAATGTTCAAAAATATAAATAACAAAAATGTTGTATCAGATAAGCTGAAAAAACTCTGTGTCTCCGTGGGTTTTCGAAACTTGAAAATTTGGTTTTTTGAACAATGAACCTATAAAATTTGGGCTATTGAATATTATAGGTTGTAATACCATTTCATCTAATGAATAAGATTCATATCCTCGTTTACTTTCATAAAGGATCTATATTAAGTAGACAAACAGCACGACAAATGAGAATGAACGGGAAGATACATAACTTTTTTGAACGTAAATAATCATTTGTTTTCGCTAAGGCTAATCTTGTGTAAGAGTTTTATGGCCAGTCGCTTCCTTTGGGAACTTTCATAAATTAAGTCTGATTTTTTGACCCCCCCCCCACTGTTGCCACTGTCACAAGTTATCATAGATTAGCTGTTCCTCTCCTAGGACCGTCACATCATTTAACAAGTAATCGAATTTTGTTTTGATCTGCATGTTTACATCGCTCCTTAGCTCTGCGTTGAACCTTTTGTTCGGCCAGAAGATACGAAGCTTAATAATTGATCTTGAACTGAAAAAATATATTATCAGAAAATGTTGATTATTTACAAGCTTTAAAATTAAAAAAAAAAAAACAGAAATATCTTGAAAACCAAGTGAGACTCTTAAGCACTAAAAATCTATTTGATAAAATGCATAAAATTTTGATGGACTTAGATAAAATGCCTGTACATTTTCTCAATGATAATAACTCATGAACTTTCTTAAAATACTTCAATCAAGTCACATTATTTTCAAGAACGCACTTTGTTTTTAAAATCTAAAGAAACCACTGTTTTTTCTTGTTAAAAGCTTAAATTATAATAAGTTTTAAAAAACTAAGTTATGTCAGCTTCTAAAGGAAAGCAAGTCGAATAAAGCTCCGCTTCTCTGTAGTCAAGTTTTTGAGATGTTCGCAACGAAAAATGTGTAAAATCACAAGTTTTTAGAGGATTTAAGTAAAAAGTGAAGTGATAGCGGTAAACATCAGCAATAAATTACTCTTCCAAAAATATATATTATTTCAAGTCAATGTAATTTTTTTTCGCTCTATTGTGTATTCTTCTTTTGAAAATATTTATTCCAGAATTGGTTAGACCTTCCTTACTAGTTTTAATCATGTGTTATGCCTGTATACTCTATTATTGCTATCTAAATTGTTTTTTTTTTTTATCATTATCAATCATACTAAAAAGATAGCCGACAAAATATTTCCGTGAACCATCAAACAATGGTTATGATTCCTGCTTGATACTTGGTGTTTAATTCAAAGCTTTTGAAACTTGAACCCAGAAACTAGAAATGAAAAGGTGAAATTTCAATGGAAATATTCCCTATGTTAAAAAAAAAATTACACCTTTGGTGGTGTTTTTGACCGGATGGAATAATATTTGAATTTTAGACAGAAGCCTAAGTTTCACTCTTGATACAACCGCTTTTGCCCTATATATTTTTATAATAACCATAAAATATTTTGCTCTGAATTTGGCACTGTTTTTTCAAAAAAAACATAGTTTTTTCTTAAATACAAATTTAATCGAGAATGTCAAAATATTACGACCAATGTATTTGTTAATGCTTTATCAGTCAATACTAAGTACTTTAGCAGCTCATCGAATTTTCCCAATGTATATATAAATTTATAAAAGAAACTCAAAACCTTTCGTATGTATGATATTGATAAAAGTGTTAAAAATGTTATACCTAGACATTTAAAACAAAGCTAATGGTATCTCCTTATCAAATTTCAGCTAGAGTTGATTTGTATCAATGATTTTAAGAGCACAGAAAAAATACAAGTTATCATTTCAAGTATATACTCGTATGTAGAATGTACATTATTGTATATTTGTGTATCACATAAAATAGTTGTAAAATATTGTATTTTATTATTGCCAACCGCACACTTTACAATTTTTCATTATATTAAAATAATTTTGTTAAAATAATGTATTACGTTTTTAATGTATTTTTAAGTTTTATTTTTATTTAACGATATGATTTATTTACGTTCTTCGATTATACAAAAAACTAAGCAATACATTTAAATATTTAGAAATTAAAATATAAAGCCTTAATTTTTAATACAAATACTTTTTTTTTATCTAATCTATAATTTTTAGAGCCCGATTTTTTGGTGCCAAACTACGATTATGCAGAAAAAAAAATAAAAATATTTGAAATCAGACAACCTTTAGTCCTTAGTTGTAATATTACTAAAGAGGGTGACTTTAAACTAACATGGTAAGTTCATTATTATTTAATTAATTGCAATTTTGAAAGGTGAAAATATTCGGATTAAAGAAAACTATGTTCAATTTTTCAAAAAAAAGAAAATCTTTTGCTACTATGTAATTGAAGCTGGACTAGACATTTAAAAAAAATATTTTTATTAAATTATTGGGCTTTTAAAATGGTCTACATCGGGAAAAACTACATCTCATAATTCAGCCTTACAAGAGTATAATAGCTCACATAAAAATTACGCTTTTATCAATCTCAAGTTAATTGCTTTCGACTGGTCTTGATTTCAATCACAACACAGCTATGGCTATATCGACTCAGAACTGAAAGCTTCTACCTATGCTCTATCTAGTCTATGTGTGGGTTCACATTGTAAGCCCTAGAACCGTAAACATTTATGAAGAAATTATACTCTAATTATCTCACCATCCTCAAAATATCATGCACTTTTGGAATGGATACATGAATATAAAACCTAAAATTTTTGTCGTCATGCTTAGATTAAGAAAGGTTTTGTTGACATAGAACATAAATTTATATTGTTAAAAAGCTCATATACTACACATTTTTTTACATAACAAGATTTTACAAATTACTTACACAAATTTAATTTACTCTATAAAAGTATGCTAAGTATATTCCAATTTAGTCCCCAGTTCCTTTTCTCATTTTAACGACGACTACGTCTTCGTCTACGTGAACCCCTTCGACTTCGGCTACGTTTTCCACGACGTCGACGGCCGCGTCTTCTTATGCGATCCTCTAATTCACCAACTTCCGTTTGAGATCCCTCTATTTCGGTATCACCATCTGGTTCACTATCTTCTGTTACAACCATAGCGTCCAGTTCAACAGGCGCAGCATAATATTTTCGATTAGCGCGCTGTATATAGCCGTAACGGACTCCGCCATTTAGAGTTTCTTGCACGGATTCCTTAACATCATTCGGATGCACCTAAAATAGAGAGAAACAATCTCAGAAAAAAATGAATGAAAAAAAAAATATTACTCACCCCCGCTGTATCCGCAATATGAGTCACAATTTTAGTTATTGTCGCTGGTTCATCAATATTTTGTAATGCTTGAAGGATTAATTGTCCATTTTGATTGGCCATTATTATATAGTTCTCTATTGGTGGTGGTACTACTGTTGGTGGCTTATGGTGCAAATTGAAATTTGTTCAATTGGTTTTGGTATATTTTTTGTTTTATTAAAAAGAAACGAAGAATTTGTTTGTTCTTTAGATAAATTTGCAATTAAAAAAATGAAACGTTTGAACACGACAAATTTATTTTTTAAATAAAATTTCAATTCCACTCAAAGAAAATTGAAAAACAGATTTTTAAAAGCTTGCTTGATTTAAGCATGGTCCATAAGAAAAAGTGTATTTTGTTTATTCATACAGATATAGTAGTTAGAGTGCAGAGCTATTATAATATTATCTAATATTAAAACAATTTTTAACTTTTTATTTTCTTTAACCAATATCTTATACAGGGAAAAGAATGGTACTGATGTGTCGAAAATTAAATCCCTTGAAGGACGGCATAAAATTATTGATGCTGAAAGAAAATTTATAATTGACAAAACAGAAATACATGATGATGGCAATTACAGCTGTGTGGCCGATAATCAAAGAGCGACCATTAATGTGATTGGTAAGTTATTGAATTAAAAATATGAATTTTTTGCATAATTTTAGTTGTGAAAAATGCTTCATGTATAAAAATCTTTCTAATATACATACGTAACAATAATAAGCTTTCCCTTTATAATTATTATATATTTTTATTTTTATGGCTAAATTTGCTAATTTGTTTGGCCGATATTTGTACACTTCAATTCTTATAAACATGGATTCTAAATAGTTTTTGTTTTCTTTACAGCTCGTGTTATTGTTCGTGTGCCTTCAAATACCGGCGTTGTTGAGGGTGAGAAACTAACCATCGTTTGTACTGTCGTTGGTACAGATCCACAGCTTTCCTGGATGATTGGTACAGTGTTATATTTTTAATTTATTTGCGGCTATACCTAGTTAAATTATGATTTTTTTTAAACAGCAAATAACCACACGATTTATAATAGTACAGATAGATTTGTATTGAAACCCGATGAAAATCATATTGAAAATGCTATTTTACAAGTTGAAAACATTAGTCTCGATGATAGAGGTGAATACAAGTGTATTGGCCGCAATGCTGCCAATACTTATGGTACTTACGAAGAAGCGGAAGATGTGTCGTATGTTCGTGTCAAAGGTAAGATAATTGTATTTTAACATATCGTATATGAAGCTTTCTGTAGTGGCCCTCAAATATTTCAAAAGTTGGAATTTTACTACAGTACTTTGCGCAACTTGTTGTAACATAAAGTTTCAAAATACCAATTGTATGAATTGACGGTTGATTGAAATGAACGGAAAATATTTTTTGGGAAAATGTTACCAATCATTTCCTATGTAATCTTCGGCGCTGAATCCGAATCTGGTATAATTACTTTTATATTGCGTCCTAATGTATCAAAAACACAGATTTTGACCATTTTTGTGCAGTTGTGCCAAGGCCAACATCATTTGTAACATTTGTGAGCACACAGAAATTAAGGAATAAATTTTCTCTTTAATGCTATGGTACACAGATATGAATTCGCTTTTTATTTTGTAATACCATTTGAGCACAATGTTCAGCCAAATGCGTTTAAAACAGTTCTGATACGGTATCAAATACAAAACTGATACTGATGTAGCCATAATTTTAAAAACACCAAAAAACACAAAATAATAATTTGATTTTAAGGATAAAACTTACTCTTTGTGTACTCAAAAGTGTTCCAAAAAAAAGCGCTGTTTTTGACACATTTGACCACATTAATCTGAAAAATCAGATAGGAAAAGATACAAACTTTCAGCGTTGAAATTTACATAAAAAATTATCTTTCTGTTATTTTTAAGTCCACTGTTTGTTTAAGTTCCCAGGTTTGACCAAGTGTTCAAATAAAAGATTTTTGTTTGTCCACTTTTAAATGAAAACGAAGTTTAAAATGGTTACTAACTTCATAAGCTATGTGACTATTTTGACTTAACTCCTAACGTTTGACTTCCTTACTTTTGTCAGAGACAAATAGCTTAGAAACCTTTACCATCTCAACAGAATTATTCATTTTGCCGAAAGATCGGAAACAACAATTTTAAGGCCTTAAGAGCAACAACTTCTTTGGAGACCCAAGGAAAAACTAGTTGGGATGTGGGTGTGATATTGATTGAAAATTTTTTTCAGATTTATGTAAAAACTTTGAAAAAATATGCACAGTGTAATCCGTGCAGCTTTTGATAGAAAATCTTACACCACAAAAGTAAGAGGGCCAAATAATAATAATTTAGGCAACGGAGTTATAAGTATAAGTCTATATTATTTAAAAATCAAGACGCCAAACATTTTAATTTAAAAGAAGACAACCAAAGACGCTTTTCTTAATCAAAGTCAGATATGTAGGATTCAATTTTCGTAATTAAAAATGTTATAAATCGAATTGAAATGCCCGCGGTAATGTTTAAGAAGCAATTTTAATAAACAACAATTTCAAGTTGACAAAATCCAAACGAGTTTTTTGAAAATCAATTCAGACATAGACGATTGCGAGCACTTTTTAATTTGACGAAATATTTTTAGGGATCTTCTTACTGTAAATACCTTAATATTATTGAAGTATATCCTACATCGATGAAATGCCTTAGTCGAAATTATCGTGTAGAAACACGCTTTCTTGTTACCATACGTTTGTTTTTTAACAACTTTGGTACAAAAATATTTCAATTCAATTTTTTTAACGTCTTTGGGGTTGAAAAGTTTGAAGATTGAAATTTTTGCTTATGCTGTTTTGAAGTTATTTAATTTATATTTCCATGAATTTATAGGTAAGCTTGCTGCCTTGTGGCCTTTCCTTGGCATCTGTGCCGAAGTGTTGATTCTCTGCACCATCATTTTAATCTATGAGAAGAGACGCAACATCAGTGAACTTGATGAAAGTGATACAGACCCACAAGAACAGTAAGTTCAGCTTCAGTTACACTTTTTACAAAAACAAATGAAAAAGAGACATACAAAAATACATACAAAAAATAACACGTTTCCACGAACAAATCCAACTAGATAAAAGATGTTTATTAATCAAATTTTAATTTTATTGTGTGGAGTTTTTAGGAAATGTTAAATTTAAATGCCAAAATATTTTCAGTTTAAAATACCTGGTAAAACTTGATAACACATACAAATGTTACATTTTTCTTTTGCTTATTTTGTACACACCTTATTGATTAACAATTAATTTGTTTTTTTTTTCTTTTTGAAATGAGAATTTGTATTAATTTTTCTTAAACTTTACTTTAAACCGTAACGTCATAAATAAAACAAATGTAATTTTTTAAGTACTTATTTTTTTCTGCTAAAAAATAAGTTTGTTATGAAAAACTTCCGTTTAAAATAAAATAAATAATATACAATAGAAGTAAAATTATGCTATTTTTTAATATTACAATTAAATTAAAATTATTTTGATTGAAGCCCTCTTTATTTCTGTTTTGCATTTCGCTTGATAATTTTTAATTTGCTACAATGTATGTATCTATTTACGTATTGATCTAAAATCTTATTTCACGATTGATTTGTATTTAATTCAAATTTCTCCGTAGATTGACTAAAAATATTGTTAGTAATTCTATTTAGTTTTTTTTTCACTCAATGGGCTTTCATTTTATCACTTTATTTATAAACGATAAAAAAATCAAAAACATACATAAACAAAAACAAATATAAAATAAAAAATGATGAACTTTTTGGTTTTTATTTCAACTGGAATTTTATTTGGTATTGAATCAGTTAATTAATAAAATTGTATACTTTTGAGTTCTAAAATTTGCTTAGTAGCGTATTATTTAAAGCGATTATTTTGTTCAAAAAGCATGTTAATATGAATTGGCATTAGATAATTTAGGAGATTTTATTCTAAAAGCATTGATATATGTTCTCTGAACTTTTTGTGAAAAAAAAAAAATTAAGTCAACGGTTTTAGCTAATAATAACGCCATATTTTGAAACATTTTTAAGCATAACCTATGAAGTTAGGTATGTAGCTATGACAACAATGCTTAAGAAAAATTGGAACTGCCAAAACTTTATTTTATTGAGTTTAGTTTTTGCACTGTCCTACAACACATTCACTTAACATTTAAGTGTCTACATGGTAACAACTAGCGAGAGAGAAAAAACCAGCTTTATAGAAATAAACTCCAGAGGAGCGCCTAAATAAAAAAATTAAATCTTTAATGACATTTATTTTTACAAATATGGTATATTTTTTATATATGCACGTATATGTTATATCAGAGGTTTTTTGTTGTAGAACAGTCATCATCTTCATAAATTGTGTGCCAGAAGTCTAGAGGTAGAAATATAAGAAAGTAGTGGGTGTAGTTATGTCTGTTTCAAAATGGATTTAATGTTGATGAACAAATTAAAATAATGTTTTCGATGTCAACATATATATATATATTTAGTTCTTTGATCATAACAATTGAATTGTCAAGTAACTGAATCACTACAATCTCTCAAAAGTATAACATACATAAATAATTTAATTGATGAAAGTCAGGAAGTTTTTATCTTGTTGCGCTTCAATCAGCATCAGCGACATTCTTCACACTTAAAATTCTGTTCTACGCTTTAATTTGATTTTATTTCAAAATAATTTTATTTATTTCTGTTTTTTGAACAAAATTTAGAGAATATTTTAATAACAATTCGCTAGATATCAATTGCAGATTGTGAGTATTTTGTGATTTTTACAACAACCCCGGCTGTTTTCAAAAATTTTTGACGATTTGCTGAGCAATTCCTTTATTTAGAAACTTCGGTCTATTGCATGATTCAATTAAGATGTGGACGAAAAGTTCGTGCAGAGAAGGACTGATCGTGCTATGTTCAAAATCTGTAGGTATCCTCGACTACACAGCCAGTAGTTCAATTTGCAGTCACTTGTGACTACGGTTGCAGTTTTTCTTTATATTTCCTAAATTTTTTTCATGTGCAATAAATGAGGTGCTTCACTTTGACTCGTCAAACACAGAAAACCGCGACGTGAATTTGAACAACAAAAGATGTTTGCAGTGGGATTATGGTTTGATTTTCTTTTTTTTTTCTTAATAAGAAAGTGCAAGCTTAAAGAAGTTTTAAACATTTAACATTCTTTATCCTTCCCGACTATGGGTTGTTCCTATGAGCCCCTCTTTTTTTACATTTGTATAGAGTGTCCCAATAAGAGTGCACTTTTTAAATTTTGTATAATTCGACAGCTGTAACCTATGACTCATACGATTATTAAAAATGGAGCACTACACAAAAGAACAACGCGTCATCATTACAAAAATGGGGAAAGTTACGCTGAGACCGTTCGTAAAATTCGCGGAAGAAAGTGCACCTAATGTGTCAACAATTAAAAGAGTGGTTAAAAATTTGAAGAAACTGTGTCGACTATGGACAGTAAGTCACCTTTGCGTCGATGTGCTGGTCAGTTTCTTGAAAACATTGTTGCTGTAAATCAGAGTGTCGCCGAGACTCCGAAAACATGAATTCGGCATCGTTCTCAACAGCTTCAAATTTCGCCTGTCATCAAAGCCGCGGTGGCTGGCCATTTGCCGTATATTTTATTACATACTTAAGCGGAACATGCCTACTTTACAATGCAATAAAAATAATTAAAAAATTAGTGTTTTTATTTTTAAATAAAACAATGCACTTTTATTGGGACACCCTATACATGAGTTGTAAAGCCTATTCTCTCTTGCTAAGTTTATTGAGCTGCGTTTCTTTGTTTGCCATTATATTTTAGTCAATGCACCATGCATGGATTACATAATTTGTATGTTGTACAATTTTAAATGAATGTCATTAAAAATTGCATTTAATGAATATTTTTTTTTGATTTTTGCTCTTTTTTTTACATTTTTTTGTTAATTGATTAAAATTACAAATTAATTAATTTTAATAAATCCAAAATTTTCTGAATGTAGTTGATAATAGTGATGCAATTGAAATGAAATTGATTGATTGAATTGGTTCTTCTTCCACAACCATCCACTTCTACCACCAACTAACCAACCAACCAACCAACTACCACAACCACCAATAAATCATCATCACAACCCGTAGCTAAACAGTTTTATTTTCATTCAATTAACCAACCGTATTAATATTAGAAATATAATTCAAAAGTACTTAGATTAATTTAATCGTATGTATATCATATTTGTATTGAATGAATTCAGTTTTTCATATTTTTAACATATTCCAAAAGTTATAAAAGAAATACCTAATATTAGAAAAATCATTTCTAGTTTACTTATTCCACCAACAGCTTCTTATTGACTAAAATTTTGTAAAAAAAATTATGGCCCACGATGTATCTGTAACATGTTAAGTGCGCACACAAGATCTTGGGTTAATTTCAATGAATTTTCGTAGGTCTGAAGAATTTCTAAGTACTTAAAATGAATCCGTAATCTAAATGCAAAAACTCATATGTACAGTGATATTAGGGCGTTTCATCAAAACAGCTTTGTGGTATTTTCAAAACCGAAATTAAATTTGGCTCTATTTTAGACATTCAAAATCTTTAAAACAACAATGTTGCAACTGTTTAAGCTTTCCACAATGATGCTCTTTTTGGAGAAACTGTTTTTTAGCATATGGGATTCTAGACTGCATTAGAAATAAATTGTATTAGAAATAACTTAAATGCGTATAGCTCAAAAGGGTAACCTTCTATTGAAAAATCGAAAAACTTTTCAGAAGTATAAGCTTTCAGTGGAACTTGGGTGTAATAAGCTACTTAAGCAATATGTGTGTGTGGATGGTTAAGAAATAGTTAAGAAACTTGCAAAAAAAAAAATGGGGCCTCAACAGCTTTCCAAAGTTCAAAACTCTGAGTTGGAATCGGATAAGACAGGTTATATAACTAACTATTTAAAAATGAATTTAAAGAACTTGAGAGAAAACACCAAAACTGGTAAAGAATATTTAAGGCAAATAAAATACTTAAAGACCTAAGCCATCCCAAAGAATAACTTAAGAATAATCATAGGCATAATTTTTGGTCACTGCAAATTCAACGACTACTTGCTAAAATCTATTCAGTTGAGAATAATACCTGAAGATCTATTGTTTGAAGGACAATGGATCCACTGAATATATCACTGGTAATAGTGTTGTCCTTGCGTGCAACTGAATTAGGTTTTTGCGTGAACATCAATAAATGAAGCAGCAGTGGTATAAATCTTAAGTGTAAGACAAATTAATGAATTCGATTATAGCTGAGACTAAGGCAGTCAATCAGATGGGGTAGAAGAATAAATATTTAAGACTTATGTATCTATCTCAGAGTTCGTGAACACGCTGAATTATTCAGCAATCTATGACGGAGTCCTTTAAATGGTAGTAGATAACGCTAAGTTAGGCTAATCGTAGATATACTGTATCGAAATAGCAAGGGTGTTAAATTTGAGGTATACTTTTAAATTTTAAATAAAAGACATAGATTGCGCAAAAATCGAACAATATTTTTATCGAATTGTACAGTCTTAGCAGAAACCGATATTTTTGTGTGAAATTTCACAAATCGGTCAATGCTTTTTTTAACAAACATGACAGAGACTACAAATGGAACAATTTAACCTGGTAATTGGTGACATATGTTTCGGCTATTACCACGTATATACATATTCACATACATATATACATAGCCTCATCAGACCAGTTTTGGTTAATTTGTACACGGATTTGAACCCCGACCATTCCATGAATTATGTTTGGACAGCCGCTCTTAACACTTGAGCCATGAAGGGAGTTCTCCAAGACGTGTACAAAGTGCAAATTTGTTTTTAAGCACACAATGCGCCACATGCCATCTCTTGTCATTTCTTGTTTGCCATAGCTTTGTTGAACCGTCGGTTCAAAGACTTGCTATGATGAGATTTTTTCGTATAGTTGTGATTTGCACCACTTATGTATATGAAAAATGGATGATCCTTCCGGTATAGAAATTTTATTTGTTATTAGTCGACTGTTATTATTAATTAATTGAACAATATTTTTATCGAATTGTACAGTCTTAGCAGAAACCGATATTTTTGTGTGAAATTTCACAAATCGGTCAATGCTTTTTTTAACAAACATGACAGAGACTACAAATGGAACAATTTAACCTGGTAATTGGTGACATATGTTTCGGCTATTACTGTCATGTTTGTTAAAAAAAGCATTGACCGATTTGTGAAATTTCACACAAAAATATCGGTTTCTGCTAAGACTGTACAATTCGATAAAAATATTGTTCAATTAATTAATAATAACAGTCGACTAATAACAAATAAAATTTCTATACCGCAAAAATCTTTATTTATTTTTATTTTAAATCATAGTTACATCCGGTTAATAATAAAAAAAATATCGTTCCAGTGACCTCTTCTAGCTTAGCAGGCTGTCAATCTTACCAAAATTTTGAATTAATAACTTTTTCTCATAATGATATTTGCTAGATGATATTGTCTTTGAGGTGTCAAACAGTTTGAGGACTATCCGCATAAGCTTTACTCTTCAAGAAACCCCATGAGAAGGTGTATGCACGATGATTAATTCCGTTTCTCTGATCTTGCACTACACCAGTTTCTTCAAATTTATTAATGATAAGTTTAAGAGCACAGTTTGTCGGAGCATTTCCTCTAACATATTTTGAATGAAACTTTCTTCCAATTACTGAATAACTTTCAACATATTTAAAATCATTTTTAATAATGAAAACATGTTGTTGACTCGTATAACGTTCCTTTTTAAATAACAGAAAAGTATTTACTTTATATGTACCTGAAAAAAGATCGATGTCATCTGGTACCTGTAAAAAATGACGGCAAATTGAAAAAGATACCCTATATATTTCTCATTTTGCCTTGACCAATTGGATATTAACTTTTAATGAGATGTTCAGTTCAGAAACAATGAGGGTATTCTCGCAAACGCGAAAAACTGCACAAGCGCGTAATCTGAGCATATTTCGAATCTCCAAAAATTTTATGCAATTTGTATACAAAACGGAATGTGCTCAGTTTACGCCGTTTCCTGGCTTTTCCGCGTTTGTATGAATACCCTCAATATAAGTGCTGTATAACTTGAATGGAACTTACTTACATACATATGTACATATGTTGGCTCTGAAATCAACGATTCAAACATTATAAAATTAAGAAGAAATATTACTTGCAAAACGGTTTTTGTTTCTAGGTTCTGAACATGAAATATAACAAGCCGTTGAAGCCAATATTTGCTATGTCTACTTTGTGCACTTGTGTTGCACTAGTGGTCAAAATCCTTTCGTGTGTTAACTTAACATTCAGATATATTAGAACCGGCAAAACTGGTTTCAGGGATATATACTACGTGTAGGACGTAAGCCCCGAGCTTATAAGATTATCAAGACTTTAATTCATGAGTACATGTTGTATTTGTATGGATTAACTGGTTTGGTCTAAAGCGCCAATTTGACCTGAGCAAAACTTGTTTTGCCGGTAAAAAAAAAAGTAGAGTCAATGAGAGAGCTTGGTGATTTATAAAAGCCTAACAATAAATTTAATTAAAATTACAAAAAAAAAGCCAAATTAACAAGAGGTGAAGTGTATCTTTCAACAACATTTATTATATTTTCGTTGCAGGAAAAAGAAAAGGAGAAGTTATGATTAAAAACGTGTTTAATAATAAACCAAATATTTGTATATGTACAATATTTTATATAGAGTTTAACCGCCCCTTCCCCTGACTTATTTTGTAACTATGTACTGGCATGAGTTTGTATCTCTACATTTGTTTTACACGTTCTGTTTTTCCTAATTTCAAAATTGTTCATTTTTGTGTTTGCATTTCGTCGACTGAAAATGCTAAATTTAAATTTTATTTGTATGTTTTTTAAAAAACTCTATCGATTTTATTTTTCTGTTCTTTTTTTTTTTTGGTTAAATCATTTTTAGTAAGAAAGTGTAAAAAAATAATACACTGTGTTGTAGTTGTTACCAAAAAGATAAAATCAAAACAAAAACAAAAAAATAAATAATAAATTCAACTAAAAAAAATCAGTTTTAAGAATAGGTACCGTTAACTACATTCTAAGTTTGTGCTTTAAAAGTTTTTAGAATAAAGATTTAAAAAACAAAAAAACACTGCATCACACGTATAAAAGAAGAGCCAAAAATCGTCAAATATAATCTAAAAAGGGGTCAGTCAAAATTGTTCACTATGGTGTTTATAGCAAATAGGGTGCCGCGTATTCATGCGGTTAATATTTCCACTGGTTACTAAAATATACACATGTATGTATGTATCGAGACCACACAGTTGGCCAATTATTAATCGCATGTGTGCACGCGCTTCAAATGTCAAAACTCTAGTTTCGCAAATATCATTAGATACTTTGAAAGCTAACGAAAAAAATCCGAGTTTTCTAACCTCATAGCCTTCCTAAACTACGTTGGAAAAGTAATATACAAATACATACTACTCATAGTCCAGAAGATAGCGTTGCATTTTTCATTGTCATTTACTCATTTTAGCTTCGAAAAATTCAAAACCAGGCAAATTTTCGTATTTCAAATAAGTTATTTAAGATAAAAAAAAACGTACAGTCCCGGAAATCTATGATAACTTTAACTATTAAAAGGATTAGTGCAACGCCCACAATCTCTCCCAATGCATTCGTCTTCATTAAGCCTATACCAAAATAGACGTGACGAGACGTAACGAATAAATTTCAGTTTACGTGAATCATTGTTGATAACCAAAATGAACGCACGTAACTGATCGAAAGTGTACGAAACATTTTGACAAGACGAGCTGTTCCATAAGAACCGAACTTCAAACCATCACTACTCGTCGTAAGCTGTTTGGCCGACACTTAACTAACGTAACATTTTGCGTTAAGTGTCAAAGTAAGCGTAACGAGTGCAGACGTTTGTTTAGTTGCTATCGTCTAGTCATGTCTATTTTGGTTAAGGCTTTAGATAGTGCTTGAATTTAGCTGCTTAAAGCTTGACATCTTAAAGCTCAGTGAATGCCGTTGGACGGGAAAAGCATCACTCCCAGGAACAGTTCATCTCCGGCCTTGTTCAACTAAACGAATGTTACAACCTTGTATTTGATGTTTTCCGATGTTTGCACAAGAAAGCTTCCTCTTCAACTGGAGCAGCAATATACAACGAATCAACTATTAAAATCGTTATAGAGCTTTTATTTAGCTCCAAGTGAAAATGTATTATAGTCCGGGAGATAGCTCATTTACTCCCCCTTAATTTTGATAGCTTAAGTATGTGGCTTGTAATCGAGAGGCTGTGAGAGGTCGACGAAAAAAGTTTAGCTCAATAACTCCGAAAGTAAGCCATATGTAGAAAAATATATTAAGACCAATGTTGTAGAGCAGATGAAAACCCATCGATGGTCATTAGTGTCATTAAAGTTATGAAAGGTGGTTCAAAAAGTTGTCAAACGAAGATTTTTCGGGCATAAAATCGATGTGCTTTTATTTCCACTACAATATTGGTCTTGACCTATATTTTTACTTGTGGCTAACTTTTCGAGTTATTGAGCAACACTTTTTTCGTCGGCCTCTTACAGTCAGGCCCACCATGATTCTAGCGACTGACGCTTATTTCGGCTATGAGCCGATACTTAAGCTATCAATTAAAAAATGCAACGTTATCTACCGGACTATAAAACATTTTTACTTCATAAGGATCTAAATTAAAGCTCTAACGATTTCGATCTCTGATTCGTAGGTTTTTGCTGCTCCAGTTGAAGAGGGAGCTTCCTTGTACATAGCGCAAAGATTATTTAAGAGGTTGTCACATTCCACTACACATTTTCATAGTAAAAGTTTTCATCGATTTCCGGGACTGAAAGTTATTTTTTTATCTTGAATACATAATTTATTTAAAATAAAAATGGATAAGAATATTTCGAAGCTAAAATATTTATTTTCTGAACTTGAAGGAATATTGATTAATAAAATCGCGATGCATGAACGAAACTTGAAAAGTTTAAAATCTAAGCTTAGAGAAGTTTTAAGCAAATTAAAAACAGTGGCGTCACTTCACCGAATCATGGGGGGGGGGGGCGAGAGTTATAATTCCACCACTATTAGATGGGTTTATTGAACTAATGTATGGAAAAATTACTAGTAACAGATCCTTGGGGAGAGCCAATGCCCTCCCCAGCTCTACTGAATTGACTCCACTGATTAAAAAAGCTTGTTTATTCGAGGCTTTACTTCTTTTCGGAGCAATCATGCTATGTGGTAATCATAATAATTTAAAATAAAAACTTAAATTAAGGGGATCAGGACTTTTTTATAGTTTAGAAGATCTTTCAATGGGTACTAAACTAAAAACTTTTTATTTTGCATAGCTATGTATACCCTTTATTTAAGGAGACAGAGTTAAGAAAGTAAGCAAATACACACCCTAATGTACAACTACTTGAATAATGACCCCTCTAGTGTTTATCGTTTGTTTTTTGCTTTTTGCACAGTTTTAAGATTTATTTAAATATTTATGGTAGTTGTTTAAGCCCGCAATTATAATCATACTGAGGATGAGCTGCATTACAACTTGAAATATTGGTTGAAAAAAAAACATTTTTAATTAAAAAAAAAAAAATTAAATCAGTTTGAATTAAAATTTGATGCAGAGTCAGCTGAACAGCTATCATAACTATATAAAGGTCTCTAAAATAAAATTATTATATATATACATATATGTATATATATATTTCTTTAAAATAAACTCTAGCTTAAAGTAAGCCAAGCAATTTTTTTTATTTTAATATTTTGCAATGAAGCAAATGGATATTTTTAATATTTCAAATCTAATTTATCAATGCAATAAATCTTTTTTTAAGATTTCAAAAGAAGATAATTCGCCATATGAAAGATACAGATACTACTAGAAACTATGAAACTTGCGTTGATAGCGCCAGATAAAAGTAAATTTAGTACTATGTTATTAATGTCATGAGAAAGGTGCTATTAAAATTTGTTTTTTTTTTAGTTATTGTTGCCTCCATTTTCCGCACCTAGTAAATGTTTGATTGAAAGAGTGGCACGCCTACTAAGTGAGCGTTCTGTTCAATATTTACATATACATAAGTATATTGTAGTTTTCCCTAATGTTCGCCTTTTTAAATTGAACATATAAAAAAATGTAAGGTTTATATCGAGCACAGTTTATATATGCAATCGACTAAATGCTATATCGGGTTCATTTACCTATTTGTGGTTATTCGAGAAAAGAGCATTTTGCCAACTGACTTGTTTTGACTATACGTACCTACATTGAATTTGGCAACATTTACTTAAATAGCTCTCTAATATATATAAAGTTTTGATGCTTTTGTTTGAAGTGTCATGCCCTCATTTTGAAATTCGCCAAATTTTTCTCCGATGCTTCCCTGAACGCACCATATCTGGCATTTGTGTGAATTTTGGTTTCATAACTCTAAATAATGCTCTCAGTATAGAAAGTTTTTATTTCTATGAATTGTGTCACGCCAAATTTTTGTCCAGAGCTTGCCGCCTAAGTTATTTCAAGTATTTGTGAGCAATTCGGTCATACTACATCATTTAACTCTCGCAATATTGCGTTTTAAATTGTAGAGACGTTAGGCGTGTCCGTCAACTGTTTTCGCCCATTTTCAATCCCAAGAGCCATGTTTGATGTTGCCTGTATGCCGAATTTCATTGTTTGTTTTTCCGTAATCGTAACTTCCACATACACATAGACAGACGGACATGACCAAATCAACACAAGTGGTGACGCTGTTCTAGAATATATATATATTTTCTATAACTCCCAGGCTCTCTTTATGCGAGACAAACGGAGTGACAAATTGAATATACACTGAGTGTAGAGTATATATAAAAAAAACTCTATTTGGCGTTTTTACAAAAACAGGATTCAGCCAACGAACAGTCTTTCTGCTTAGGAACTGAAGAAAAACATTTTGGAACTGGCTCAGATACGCTTATGTGTATGTATAATATTTCAATATTATTTTTTATCATTCAAATTATATATGAAATTTTCAAGATAACTTTTATTCGCAAAACCATTTTAAAACATAATGAAAATAAAAGCATACGTAGGTATATACACAAAATAAATTTAAAAAAATTTACGTTTAATGTAATTAAACAGAATAATATAGCTTTAAGCATCATAAGTAAATGGCATAATTATTTATGTCAAACAAAAAGTTAAATAGAAAAAATTTGCATACTAACTTTTAGATAAAAAACTACTTTAAAAATTGCATTAAATTGTATTTCTTTTGTTTTTTTTTTTTGTTTAACTGTAGGTATATTTGTAACGACAGAATAAATTTTTAATGTCACACTGCTAAAGTTCTAAAAACATTTGGTGCGAAACACGAGTGCAAGAGAAAGCAAAATGAGATAACATAATATTTTCTATATGTTAGAGCGAGATCAGCAGCAGGAACTCAATGAAGCTTTAGAACATATGAGCGCAAGTTGCGCTCATTAATCTCCTATTGCGAATTCTGCTCAAACATATAGTTAAAATCACGTTTTCTCGCACTCGCAACTCGCATCTCGCACTCAATGTGCCTAGAGCTTTATGTATGAAGAAATTTCTCCAACATGTATGCATGTATGTAGATACTAGGGCTTTCAAGCTGTGGATTCCATGTTTTGGGAATATAATACTGAACAATCCTAGAAGTTTTGTTTCGGGATTAGCTTCTTCAAAAATTGAAACGTATTACAAACAAAATATATCATCACACCAATTATGATAGCCATGCAACAGGTCTTGAGATCATCTTGGATTAGAAAGCTCATTTTACTCGGTATTTTGATGCAAAGTTATCGGCGCTTTTCATGCTCAAAAACAAATTATAAAATAGGTTCTTTATAACTTAGTGCACTAGCTTTATATATCACTTCAAAAGAGGATATATCAGAGAATTATTCAGAAGACTTTTTACAAATATTGGCTAGATGCTTCATATTCTCACGAGTATAAGCCATCGCATAAATGCGTTTAAATAGTTGAACACTTTTTTTGTGTGATGCCTCTTAAATAGTTTATTCGGTCTACACTTTAATAGTTGGAATCAAATCAAATACATGGTTCGAACCTAAAGAAAATAAACTAGTAAAGGTGTTATCTTCGGCCAGGCCGAAACTCACATACCCTACATACATTGAAAGTACTTTTTAAATAAATGTTTAAAAAATGTTGAGGAGGTTGAATAAGTCGAAAATAGTGTAAAAAGGTTCAGAAATGTTGGAAAGTGATGGAAAAAACTAGAATAGAAATAGAAAATAGAAAAGAAATGAAAAACACGAAATATGTCACGCCCACTTCTACAATTCTGCCCACTTTTGTTTCAATAAATGATATTCGTGATTAACATGATCAAACCAAATTTTAGCACAATAGCATGTATAGTTTGCGATATGTGCCGTAATTATTCCTAAAATTTAGGGCGGTGACAGGCCCATTGGTGCAATCCACTCCGATTTTGATCCAGAAATAGCTTTCCATAAACAAACCTCTGACAACAAATTTCACTATGATTGCTCATATATTTCGATAGTTATGCCACTTAAGGTATTTTAATTGTATGGGAGGTGCCACGCCCACTATTTTTATTTCGCCAGCTTTTGATTCATATATACCTATTACCCAGTAAACCACTTACATCAAATTCCAGATCGATTGCTCCAATAGTTCACTTAAAATAGCACTTACAACTTTATGTGAATAAGGGATGCAATCTTGTCAAGTTTAATTCTGAAGCTTATAGTAACCGACACCTCTACACAAAATTTTATGAAGATTACTCTCATAGCACACTATCTATAGCATTAAACGTATTTTGCTTATATGGGAGGTGCCACACCCACCGGCGCAATTGTGATAAAATTTTGCAAGAAGACACCTTTTAGCAAGTGTATCCGCCATATTAAATTTCATAACGATTGCGTTATTAGTTCTCTTTTTATAACGTTTATAAATATTGTAGGCTATGCCACGCCCTTAAAAGAAATTATGCAGTATATTGACGTGGCTTGTATTGTTGACTACTTTCAGTGGTATCATTCCTAAAATTTTAATAAAAATCGTATGTGCCAATTTGGAGTTATACGAAATCCAATTTTTTAATTGTTAAGAGATGCCACGCCCACTTTTACAATTCCGCCCACTTTATGCTCAATTCCAAATTCACGGAAGGCGTGGCTGTGAACCGATTTCGGCCATTTTTATATGCTAGCAGCTTGCAAGAAGATGTGAGCTGTGTGCCAAATTTCATTGAATTAGCTTGCTTAGTTTTTGCGTAAACCTGATTTCAACAGACAGACACACAGACAGACAGACAGACGGACACAGCTATATCGACTCAGGTGGTGACGCTGATCAAGAATATATATACTTTTCCAATACCTGCCACGCCCCCTTCTATGCGTTACAAACGGAATGACAAAGTGAATATACCCTCTGTGTAGGGTATAAAAATAATGGCAAAACTAGCGCTCGCTCCTTAAAAAGCCATTTGGAAGGAAGCAAAGAGTTTGCTTATTAAAATTTAAAAAAAAAAAGTGAGTTAACCTTTTGTAAAAATTACAGAGGAATAACGTTTCTGAGCTCATCTTGTAAACTACTGACTAAACTTATCCTCAATTGCATTCAAAGCAATTTTGAAAAATCACTGCGAAGACAGCGAGCTGTATGCTGTACAAACCGCTTATGTATGGATCATATAGTCACCCGTCTTGTACTATCATAGAACAAATATGCGTATGGCAAACAAGCCTTCATGTATTCTTCGTTGACTTCACTGTTGCTCCGGTTGACTTTGTAGCAATTTGCGTAGAAATTTAATGAATGAATCAGCTAAAGTTCCATCCATTTTACGCTTAAAAAAAGTATTCATTTAATTTCATCGCATAATTATTTATTTTTGCAAGTCCCAGAACAAGAAGGAATCGTTCTAAATTTTAATATTTGGCATGTTAAGAAAGTTCTAGCTATCTATTTATTTGCTCAATACACAATCTGTTAGGACGAAAAGCTACTAGTTGTATCCGAAAAAGTGTTTCTATTTTCAACAAGACTTGGCTGAGATCATGATGCAACTGTCGTTGACACAGTTTTAAAACTTTCACAAAGATTTCTTTCAGTCAGTCTTCAGGTATGCTTCCTTCTCAAATTTGCATAAAGTTCAGGTATATAAGCTCAGCAGTGCTTTCAACATTTTTGAAACTGCGATTTACGCCCTGTTGTTGGTTTTAAAAGATCCTATAGCCTAGAGATATGTTGCTGTGGTCTTTGCTGAGTTGACGGTGTGTGCCGAATACCATCGTAAACGGTTGATTGCTCGAGAATTTTCTATTCGGCGCACTAGCTGGTCAGCTGTAGTAGTTAATAGGCTCCTTTTTTTGATTTCGATTGGCCAATTTAGTTTGACTTTATACATAAGACAAGCAACTGTTTTGGCTTGTAATCATAGTTTGACTTATGATGTTTTACCTTGTAGTAAAAACATAAAAGAATTAAAAATAATTATAAAAAATTTATTAAAAAGAGCCTATTCTTGAAATCAAATGCATATGTGCATACCTAGTTGTTTGTAACAGCCACCATAAAGATACGAATATTACACTAACTGGGCACAGCTTATTCTAATTACGTTCCCCTCTAAACTTACAATAATATTGTAAGCAATTAATTTTTAAAAATTAAGCGTTAAAAAATAAAAGAAAAAATCCAAAACTTTTAATAAAAGAAACAAAAAAAAATATATTATTATTTTAATAATAATAATTATTTTATTTTGTTTGAACCGCAAAGTGTTCGTTAAAACTTTTTAGAATAATAAATTTAATAAAACATAAAAAATTAAAAACAAAAAAAAAACAAAAATATACAATATCTACATTGAATTATAATTTGTATTGAACGATGCTCTACCGAATTGTGCTCGTAAAGAGAATTTAGCTTGATTTTTTACAATATATTTTAATAATAAAAAAACAAAGTTTTTACAGAATATATTCTTTTGTTTCAAAAGAATATTCGTTCCTAACCCAGCTAGTAGAATTTAAATAAGAAAAAGTTATATTAAAAAAAAAATAAATAAATATTAGAAGTAACTTAAAAATAAATAAATTTTGTACTTACAACAGTTCCAGCACCTGTTTTCCGTAAAATTTGATATTCTGAAAAAAATTGTTAGATTTCAATAAAAAAAAGTATTTCTTTTTGACGTTTTTGTTAGGTTTTCCCTAATATCATAAGGAAGCCAGTGATAAATTTCGTAAGTTATTTTTTAATAGAACATTTAGTGATGGTTGACGTCATAGTTTTTGTTGATAAAAAAAATTAAAAAAAAATATTAAATTCCATTATGAGCGAAAATGATAGATTATTGTCTGGATTGTGCCTACAAAGATCTGTACTCATATTGCTTCGCAGTTCCAATAAGCTTTTGTGCTTAAAATTTAAGCAGACATGCGTAAGGGCATTATCAAATTTATCGTTAAGTGGTAATTCGCATCTATGTATATGGGTAACAGCAACAATACAAGTTAGCATCTCGTAAAATATTACAACATTGCAACTTTACTAACCTAATTGGGTTGAAGTGTGAATTGCCTAGTTATATATAATATTGTGGAACCCACAGTAATTTTCTTCAAGCTGTGAACACAGAGGCATACTGAAATTTTCAGCATCTCTAAGTCAAAATACTTAAGGTGGCAACCCTACAAATACACAAAATACAGCTTTCTGGACATTTATGATATCTTTTGGTGGTAATTTTATGTGCTTCGAGCAAAGAAACTATTAATCAGGTCATTCATAGACTTTATGCTGCGCTAAAATCGATTTTGTAAAGTGTTTGTTACGTTATACAAGTTTCTGTACTGTGAAATTTATGATTTGTATTGTTCATAATCAATTCTCGTACAACGCGTTTTCCTATAGTGCGGAACTAATCTACGATGTTATAGGGGAATTACTATACTCAATTATCATATTCTTACGATAAAGTTATTTCGGAAATTCGACATGTATAAAAAAGTTGAAGGCAAGTCTGTAAATTGAAAATGATATTTAAAGAACCCTTGGCTTAGATAAGTTATTACTTTCATACTGGTCTTATCCATATCCATTGTTTGTGGTTCTGGAATTGTTTATCTGACACACTTTACGAGTACAATTTTATTATTATTTTTTAAAAATATTTTATAAAACACACTCACACTGAACTCTATTGTTATATAATAAATACTATATACACATAAATTAAGTCCATAATTACCATTAACTTAACTAAAATAAACGATGCATAATAAAACATACTCTGCTAATGATACATAAAAAAAAATTAATTAATATAAAAATTGTATTATAATGATAATACCGAAAATATTAACATCCCTAAAATATATTAAAATAGCAATGTATTAATTAAGTAATTAAAATTAAAAAAATTAAATATATATATAATAAAAATTGAACTCTGCAAAGGAAAAAACTTATAGCATATGGCGCAAGTTTGTTAACGAAACTTAATTTAGCAAATAAAACTTAATTAAAAAAAAACTAAACTGTAAAAATTTTAAGAAAACCAAAGGCACTTAAAATGGTGGTTATTAAAAAAGTAACTAAAAACTATAAAAAATACACATAAAGTCGTTACATTAATTCGAAGATAGTTCTTAAATTAAAATAATTAATAAAAAATGTTTGCCTAATTCTTATAATAAAGAAATGTTATTATAATATTAAATAAAATAAAATTTTATTTAGATTACCAAATGCTTTGTTTTTTAATTCACCTTTCACTTCTCGAACTTCTTTCTACGAACGGTAAGTACATTTTTGCCTAAGAATTCTGTTTCTAAAGAAGGATACATAATTAGCATAAAATGATTTAATTCTAGAGCCTCTATGGGGTGTGTACACACCCCAACGAAAGTTTAAATCGTGCCTCTAGACGACAAAGCTATGCAATATTTATTTTTGTAACGGCTGTGAATTTATGCGATATTAAATTTTTTTCATAAAATAGTTTATAATAAGACATTCTTGATTAAAATTTTCGAAAATACAGCAAATTTGCTGTAAATTAATTCTCATCGAATTTGTTAAAGAAAAAACATCGCCAAGTGTAATTTACCGGTACGAACTCGGCGGCATTGCTATTAAATTATGCAAAAAATGTTTTCATCAAATTTACATATTTGAAACAATGGTACAAGTGTAAATAAGTAACTTTTTTAACAGATTCGATATTAAGTTATCTTTGCAAAAAACTTTTATCTGAAATATTTTATCTTTTATTATGATTTATTAGCTTCACAGAGTCGCACATGTTAGCTATTCTTGGCATTTTCTGCCAAGATAACACAGCAACAGTACAGATCATTTGTTTTTTTATTATCATCACATAATGTATTATAGCAGGAAATTACTTCAAAGTTATAAGAGCAGGTACGGTAAACAATCCAAATTAGTCAAACTTTTAATTTTAATGACGCAAAAAGGCATATCTAATCTAACTTAAGGCTGACGCATAAAGTTTACCAAAGACAATATGTATTTTTTTATCTTATCATCTTTCAGAAATTTACGATTTGATAAGTTTAGAAATAAAAATGTGCATACACTTTAATAGTTTTAACTTTATTTATTTCTATGATTTTGTATGGATTATTGTAGAATAGAGTTTAACACATCAATAAAAACTGTTGCTACAAATGATTTTCGTAAATTTTTGTTTAATGCACTTCTTTGTAGCCTCTTTCAATGCATGCCAATTCTAAAATGCAATATTATTTTATTATTATTTCGTATAATTATGTACATGCATACATATCGTTGATTGTAACAGTTCAAAGAAAGTACTAATGATTATTTAAATTATTTCTTGCAATAAAGGTAATTTTGAAAATTTTATTTATCACTACAGTTACAAATATATGCGTGTGTATAATATATTGTACGATTAATAAATACGTTCATAATTAAATATTTTGTATTATATATATAAATATTAAAACTTTGTTATTTCAATTTTTATTCTTGTCCATTCGAATGCATCGGTGTTGTAGCTGATGTTTTTGTTAAATTATCAGCAAAACATTTTGGCGGTTGCAATAAGTCTGTGTATTGCAAAAGTGCTTCGCGCAAAGAACGCGATACTTCTGGTGATGTAGTTGTGGTGCAATCTACCAAATATGGATAAAGACCAATGAGTTGATCCCAGGCAGGCTTATTAACTGTAATAAAGATTTCAAACTTATTATTGTTAAAAAAATGGATTTAATCGCCATCAGAATCAAATTGATATACATGTTTCTCATAACTTGGATAAAATGCGTTACTAACATAGATGATAAGGTTTAAAGAAATCGTGATAAGCTAGAAACACATTAGGCTTATGTGAAGACACACTCCTCTTTATAATCGCATCAGCAACGAAGTATGGGTTAGTAGCCTCTTGAACTCGTGTTTCTAGCTCTACACTGTGTGCTTTTTATGGATTAGGAGACTTGTTTTTGTTGATTCGTGGTAATAATTCAATGTAACAAATTTTTTGATTTATCCTCATCAATATTTAAAATTTTTTTAATAGAGTTAAATTAAAAAATTTTTTTATGGAATCGAGTTAGATTGTTTTTTTTTGTGCGATAATTCGGATTGTGTCATTTCCTTCTTTCTTTAAAGAAAAATATCTCAGGTGATGAGGCAAGACGATACGGGATTTAGATTCAGCTACCTAAAATTCATAAAAAGCACAACCCAAACACTAAGTTTTTAAATCTCTTCTTATTAAAATATATATTATATGCATATACACATGTATATAAGTAAAATATTTATGTATGAAATATATTTTTCCGTTTTGTTTACCTTTAGATGGAGGTGCCTTTTTCATTGAAACTACTAATGTTGCTATTGCCTTCAGCACAAAAGATATCTCTGATAATCTAAACCTAAGCAAATAATTTCATAAATTTCAAACCAGAAATTAATTGATTAAAATTTAAATATATTAAATGAAAATACCTTGGCAAAGGACATTTTCCACTTTGTCTCTCATCGTCATTGAAACGTTTTAGCACTTCTTGAAAACGATGGAGCAACGCTGTTACAGCTAAACGTCCAGCAAAGTCTTTACCACCCCCCACAACACTATTATTACCTTTAGTTCCAGTCAGTATATTTGCATTTGTGGCAGATAATACTGTGTTTGTACTATTACGATTATTATTGCAAGAATCATCAAGCAATGAAAACTGCAATAGAGTTTCAAAGCAAGTTTTTGCAAAAATTTCACGCAATTTCCAGTCAGATTCATAACAAATATTCGTGTCAGAAGCGGAATGTATTGAGCCTTTATTCAGCAGTACAACAATTTGCATTATGAATTGATGTGGCATTTCATGGGCGAATGGTAGAACTTCATCGCGTAGTAGTTCAATAACTTGGCAATCAATTGTTTCATCCAATACAATTTCTTCTAATCCACGATCTTCAATTGTACAAATGCTAGAACAGGAACAATTTTTAGCACATTTTAAAAAAAAAAAATTTAAATCGCAACACTGCTCAACAAAACTAAGAGAAAAAAAATTACAGACCGATATGAAAAATGGTAATTTTTTGAAATATTGACAAATTAAATTTTTGCGTACTTAAAAAAAAAACTGTGCAAATTAAAGGTTTATTCAACGAGTTTCAATAGGTTGATTGCAATAAATTGTATACCATATAATGCAATTGAATTCAATATTGATGTTTTTAATCGCAAATTAAAGTAACGAAATGGCTTAGTGCAATGTGCACCAGTAATGTGATCAACTCTCAAGTATTGGCGTTCTGGAATTTTAGATGGACATCTTTTTTCAAAAGGGAACAATTAATGTCTAATTTTTTTCGAAATACTCATGTTAAATTACTAAATAGACTGCGACACATTTTCATTTGTTACTTTATTTTTCGATTAAAAAAAAATTAGATTTTTACAAAAAAAATAAAAACCAAATGGTTTTTGATTAGTTTGCTGCTTCTTCAATATTGAGCGAACTTAAAAATTGTGCTTACAAGCAAATTTAATTGTATTTAATTTAATATTCTATTTATTGCAATTAACTACTTAAAACACGATTAAAAAAAAATTAGATTTTTACAAAAAAAATAAAAACCAAATGGTTTTTGATTAGTTTGCTGCTTCTTCAATATTGAGCGAACTTAAAAATTGTGCTTACAAGCAAATTTAATTGTATTTAATTTAATATTCTATTTATTGCAATTAACTACTTAAAACACATTGAATGTGCCATTAAGTAGCATTATCTATTTAAAAAAAAAACGCTAAAATTTAATATCATAAAAACTACGCATGAGAAATTTTTTAAAGTACATCAGCGCGCTATTTACATAAGAAATATTTATTGGTTGGTCTACAATATTTTGACTGTTGGCCAGTGTAATAGATATTTTTTAATATTTACCTAGTAGGAAAAAGAAACTTGTCAAAAGTATCTGCTAAATCATCCCATATTGTTGTAAAGTGATTCAATTTCGCACGTGCTACTTTAAGGCCAGTATGCAAAACTGTTATCAAGCTTGAGATTGACAATTTCCATGTACTAGACGAGAGACATTTATATTTCATTGCTAATGGGGTGTGAAGTGCCTATAAAAACAAAAGGTAATAAATACGTTATCTTTCTTAAAAAGGAGTAATCAAGCAGTCGAAGTTATGAATTTTGTTAAACATTTTTTTGACTTGCTATAGAGAAGAATCAAATTAGTTACATACATACACATGGATATGAAAATAAAGGAAAAAAAATCGAAAATGGGAAACGGTCATGGACATATAGTACTGGGGCTGAACTTTCTATTGAGGTTTTTAGGTGTTTGAAAATCAGTTTAATTTTTCACGTAATTATAGTTTCTATATAAAGAATTACTTTTCGGAAAAACTTCTTAAATAAGAGTTGTAGCATATTTAATTGCCGTTAATTGTGTAACTATAGATTTATTTTTGAATCTAAAGAAGCTACTAATATAGGTGCGTCAGAAGCTCAAGAGAAGAAAAGTTCGGAAATAATTGATACTTCGCTAAACGAAGTTAAAACGCAAAATTTACAAATAAAATGATGTGGACAATAAATGTAGTTTATTTAATTTTCTTTATTTTTCTATCAACGGGAAGTTTTAAACTAATTTTCTAAACACCAAAAAAAAAAGCATCGTGCAAAAAATAATGCTGCTTGAGAGTTTTTGAAAATTAACATCTAAATTTTCTGCCACATAAGTATTTCATTATTAAAATTTAATTTTAGTCCACATGTGAAGCTTCGTAACTTTTATATAAAAATAAAACAATTGTTTAGTTGAAAAGTTTTTTTCGAATATTATACATACATACACGTAACCACAAAAATTTCAAAATTGGTTTTCTGATTGATAATGCATTTGACTAAACTACATATCCCTACAAAATTTTTAAATCACATATCCAATAATAAAGATTTTACTAACGAAATTCAAAAGGTCGTAACAAAAAGTTTTTGAGTTTCTTATAACAAATAGACGTAGCACACTAGTATATGTAACTAAGTAAGCTTTGATTCTTTTCAATCTTTTACATAAGAAATACATAACAATATATTTCATGTGTACCTCAAAATTAAAAAAATGCTTTAAGATTATTGGATTAACAATCGATAAATTGGTTTCGGATTTACATAAAATTCAATAAATTCGCATAGTCCACTTCAACTCGAATTGAAATTGGGTTTTGTTAACTTACTTTGATAATTTCATGAAGTATATGCTCTTGCATAACAGATTCTTCAGTCGCCGTACTTTGGTACAACTTTACACATATGCTGATAGATTTCTCACCAAATGGTATATAATTCATGCTCACAATTTCTACGGATGCATTATTTGTGTAGTGATTAGCTGTCTTTTGATATTTATTTTCAATGCCTTGATACATCGGCGGTGAACAAGCAAATTTACTAAAAACTAATAACTGCCGGAAAATAGCAGGAATCAAGTTACGTAAATTAGAGCCGTCTTTGGTTGCTTCCTAATGAATAAGTTATTGAAATAATATTGAAATAAAAATTTAACGAATTGCAAAAAAGGTTTCGGTTTATATTACTTTTTGTATGAGTTCTATGCACTCAAGTATAGTGTCGTGCAAAGGTGTCAACAGTGAATCTGAAACTGATGAAATTATATAAGGAACTGCGTCTGTCTGTACAGGAATAGACACAGAGTTTGTAAGAACCGAACAGAATTTATCAAAATCAACTTTTGTAAATCTAATAAAGAAATAAATTACATTTAGTCATCAGAATTATCAAACCTTAATAATTGCACAAAATCGTACTTTTTTTGTATATGCTGAAAAATAGCTGGAAATATTTGTATCAATGCAGTTAGAAAAGCTTGACTTGGTATGTAAAATTCTTCTTGTGCATCAGTGTGTTTCGATGTCATTTTTGTGCTTTCCATACCAATATTTAACCAAATATTCCATGCAATCTAAAATGAAATCTCATTAAGTTTTACACTTAATCTTTGCCCTAATCAATTCCAACTTACACTCCAAATTTCATCATCTTTTTTTTTGGCTGTTTCTTCATCTTTCATGCTATTAATTGTCTTATCAGAGTTATGGTACATAATTTCTTGCAACGATTTTAACGCAGCCAACGATACTTCACCATTTTTGCTCAATGCTGCATTTTGTATAAATTCTAAAATTAAGGACCAAGCACGCTCAAAATCACCAAGCATTTGCAGTAATTCACGTTTAGTGTTAAAAACCTATATTTTCGAAGGCAAAAAAATTAGTCACGATATTCTACAGCGCATAGCATATTAAATAAAACATCTTACTCTACAGACACCGGACAAAGTTAACACTTGCGTTTCAGCCCATTGCTTTTGTGCGGTATTGCGTGAATGATGTATTAGTATGTTTCCACTAGCATCGACTTTTTCATTGCTTGCTGAGCTCGAAAGCGCACGTACATTGTCAAGCAATGGAAAGAGCACTTGCCAAACCAATGCTTGCCAAGTTGGCGGATTTAACAAACTACCATGCGCAGAAATTGTAGAGAAGAGTGTTTGTCCAGCCGATTTCCGTACAGCGGGGCGCAAGTCCACACAAAGTTCACCTATGATAGTATATTAAAGATTGAAATAATTTCACTGTGAAATATTTAAATAACACAATGGAAAAATTTCTACGTTCTCATATTAAGATTCAATTATTCTTCTTAGTACATATTTTGAAAATACTAAGCTAGAATAAGTAGAATTTCATATGCTAGTGCACGTTAATGAGACCTTTATTGTCCAATAATTCAAAGTCCGTGCCCATTGACACTGGATTGAAACCACTTCTACATTGAAATAGTGCGGGGTCCTTTGAGAGACTTTGCAATTTCAATAAAAATATTTGTTCGGCGGAAAAAAAGTCCATTTGATTCGATGGAAGAGAATCATAGCGGCAAATTAGAGTTTGCTACTAGTGAATATTGAACAAAAAAAAAAATTAATAGCTCAGTTGATTTAACTTATTTTAAATTGGTCACATACTCTACGGAAGATCATTCTATTTAATTATTATGCTCATAACGATATAACTTACCTAGCTTTGCATATAAACACATCCAGAGTTTATCAAATTGTGGCATTTGCACCGTGCCAGGAAAATCTGGCAATATCGTACTGTCATCTACTTGTGTTGCCATTAGTTTGTCTTGATTTTGATTAAAGAAATCGGAGATATTCCACTGTAAAATTAAAATTTGCTATATATATCTAATAATGTAACTAACAATACAATCAACTCTACCATTAAACCTATAGCAGTTAACGAAATATTTAACTCCTGTGTTTGTGAACCGAATTTCGCCGCTGTGCTGATGCAAAGAGGTAAACATCGCCATGGCATTACTGTTAAGAAGTCTGTTATAACCAATTGAAGACACTGAAATGCAGTGCGAATTAAAGGCTCGCTGTTAAAATAATATTTTGTAAGTCAAACATCACAATAACTACAAGACACATGAAAATACCCATGATGCTCATTGACTGCACCGATTATTTCTATAATTGCAGGCCAACCAAACGATAATATTTCACCAGCACCATTTAAAATTTGTAGAACACAATCAAGCTGCCGCTGACGTACGTCAGCATGCATGACAGTCGATAATTCAGACAAAGGATTCAAAAGCATCGTTTGCAATACCTTCAAATATTTTTATGTATTTTAAAATATAATGTTTTAAGAAATGCAGAAGTAAAAAAAACTACAAACCATATTTTCTTTCAAAGGTACACTATGTTTATACTGCAATGCTGATTTGACCAGATATGTTATAGCTTCAACACCCCACTCTCGCATGCGAATATGACGATGTTGGCAAACTTCTAGTAAGTGATTTGTTAAAGGACGCCAAAGAACTTCAATACGAGACATATTGACAAGACCAGTCTCGAGTAATTTTGCAACAGCAAAGAGTGAAGGCTCCTTTTTATGGCATAAAAATAATTGGTTAAATGCCTATTAAGATATTTCGTTATAATTACTCTGTTTGCATAAGCTAACTCCATGGCTTCCTGGGACAATTTACATAAAGCATCAATTAAATGATGTAAAGCAACATCATCTAAATACTGGCTGGACTCAAACAATTGACTTAACATTTGTGAAAGCACTGGCAGGTCAGCCATTACAGCAGTCTGAATTCCAACGTTTGCTTCAACGGCTGGTTTTGGAAATGCCTGAAATTTTTTTATACAAGTAATATTTAAATTTCTAAGTACCCTGTTGCATGATGCATTTTTACTTGCTACTGAGTTACGAGCATTTCAAGTATGCAAATGAGAGAGGTGAGTTTTACGGTAGTTTTTTAATAGATACTTTTGCCTCTATCACATATTTGTCTCTATTCTTACTCTGATTTGAAGATGTTACGTGTTGTGTTTTTGTTCAATATGTCAACCAACACGAAAACAAGAACAGAAAAACGAGGAAATAAAGAGATTAACTGTGAATAAAGTGCTATCCGGCTTGCTGTAAAATGCAGCGTTTGAACAAAAGCAAGCTTAAAAAATGCATCGTATAACACAAGACTTATAATATGAATGCTGATGAAAATTGAAAAAAAATTTTATCAACATATGAATCGTTTCCCAATGGTTACTTTAAGGTTTGTTTGATGTTCTACTTCGTAATTTTATTTGTTATAACAATTTACCTGCAAACTTCCACCTGTGGATGGCTTTAAGCCTAAAATCCATACTAAATGCTGTAAAGTCTGCAATACAATATGCCAAGATGTTCCTAAAATACTGCCATTGCTGTGAGCTAGAAACAAAATAGCACGCATGCATTGCAAATTTTTTGTAGTCAACATAACTGGTGCTTGCATAATGCTATGTGGTAACGATGCACTTGGTAGCGGTGTACCAACTGCAACTATTTGTTGGCGGAAATCACCCTCATTACAGGTGCTAATAAACTGATTATTTAAATCTTGACTATTGCTGCGTGTGTGGCCTGTGAAATATAATAAGTAATCGCAGATATAAATGAATCAAAGCTGAATTATTAAAATATACAAAAAAAAGAAACACATATGGGTATTACTTACATCTTAAATCTGCATCCATGTATGCTGTACCAGCGAAAATTGACATGGCATAGTGTGGCGGAAATGATGCACGACAAATAGCCATTATAAAAGCATCACGTGGATTTAATTGATCCAACATGCCGCAAAGTGCAGCATAATTTTGCATTGCCTTTAAAATACTATCCGTAGTTGCCTCATCAATTGCTGCATCTACAAGAGGCACAAATGCCGAAAGCAAACCAGACCAGCTGGATATAATAAGTTGTAAACATAATGGTTTATGTTCCTCTTCACTAATAATAGCCGAATTATGTGTAGGATGCTAATGACACAGAAAAAAATGAGTAATGATGTATGTAATGAAAAAAATTATTTACCATATCAGGAGTCCGTTGTATGACACAACCAACAGAACGTGTTACATCTAATAAAATAGCGTAAGCAACAGATATTCCATAACTGTCAGGTATATTTGGAGCTTCTAATTTGTCAAGTAATTCCAAACTAGAATTAAAAAAATTACATATTTTAGTTACAAAAGTGGTCATGAAATATCGAAAAACAGCGTTACGTAATATATGAACAGCCCTATAATCGAAATTGTATACCAAAACTGAAAATGAGGTCGAGTTAAGCACACGAAAAACAGCGTTACGTAATATATGAACAGTAGGGTGGGTCAAATAAATCAAATGTTTTTTTTGAGTTCGACACACGGAAACTAGTTCCTAGGTACCTCTAGGAAGTACTTACCAAATCTGAGCTTTTAATATTAACGGGAAGATTGTGCTCAACATAGTTTTCCATTTTTAATTTTGTCTCATATAAAAATGGTCATATCTTATCACCAATAGATTGTTAAACCAGTTGCATTGTCAATATTTATAGGAAATTAAACGCTCTACAAAAATGATCTCAAACCCTTTTTTTATTAATCTTACCATTTGAAAATTGACAATGCAACTGGTTTAACAATCTATTGGTGGTAAGATATGACCATTTTTATATGAGACAAAATTAAAAATGGAAAACTATGATGAGCATAGTCTTCCCGTTAATATTAAAAGCTGAGATTTGGTAAGTACTTCCTAGAGGTACCTAGGGACTAGTTTCCGTGAGTCGGATTCGAAAAAAAAAACATTTGATTTATTTGACCCACCCTAATGAACAGCCCTATAATCGAAATTGTATACCAAAACTGAAAATGAGGTCGAGTTAAGCACACGAAAATGTATCGGAACGACTTAGTCTGATTCATGAGTATGACTAAGCTATTTTGTGTGTTTCTGTGAAATAGTTTGGCTCAAAAGACCATAACAGGCATAGGCCAGGGCAAAGTCGTTTTTTGAACAGTGAATGAATTAAAGAGAAACTACTATCTTTTAAAAAAAATCCTGTTCGAAAATTTACATAAACAGCACCATTGATTAATATAATATTTGAAAAGAGATATTTTGACTTTTGGAAAGGACTTTTTATAAGCATTATTTGATTGAATACATATCAAATTATAACGCGTGGGGCCTTTGATATAGAACTAATAACTTATAAGTTGTAATATTGAAAACTATTTTCAATTGAGGTACATCTTTTGAAGACAATATTTTACTGTGCCATTTCAATTCGGTTGCTGAATTTATTTAGCTCTAAGTTTTAAAGGTCTTGAACTCCTAGAAATGTTTCAAAATTGATATCAATATTTTTCTTAATGTGCAGATTTTAAAAAAAAATTGAAACAAATATCAACGGGGTTCTTTCGAAAAAATTATTTTTCAAGTGAAAACACAAGGACTTTTCAAATATATCTTAACAACAACAAAAAATCCTTATAGCTCACTTTTTTTGAAAATCAACTAATTTTCAAGTAATTAGAATTTACAGCTTTGTAAAACTAAAGACATTTATCGTACAATTGCAATTAATAATATACGGGTGTTTTGTTTTTTAATACAGAATAAAATATCCAAATTTCAAGAAAATTTGTAGAGGTCATGGCAAACCATTCATATTATCATGTGAATTTGCGAAAAAAAAAGTTCCATAAACAAAAAACATCCTAGTGTATTCATATACCTTAATCCGATCGTTTTAATTGATTCTTGTGTCATGTGAAAATTAACTTCGAAGTTTAACTTACAATACAGCTTTCGAAACTCCAGGTGCAAATGAAGTAACCAATGGCAGATAAGCGCCTCTAAATAAAAATCCGCACTGACTAGTGGACATATGTGCGATAGAAGAATTACTTTGAGTTCCTGTATTTTGCTGACCATTCAGGACTTAAAAAAATAAAAATTAAACTTTTGTCTTCAGAATAGTAAACTGCGACATACTTGCTGAAGCATTGATTAACGAATAGCGTACATAGGTACCTAAAGCTGTAATCATATCCTGTAAAATATTTGTGGCATGATTTTTTAAGTCGTACGATTGACAAAAGAATGCTATTAAATTAGGTTTTGTTGCTAATTTGTGAATGACTTCTAAAGCAAGAGCACGTTGCCAGTGAGGTTTGTCCGGATCAAGAAATTTTATTATTAACGAGAGAAAAATTTCACATTCAGTCACCTGAAAGGAAATAAAACATTTATTATTATATTATAATATTTTATAAATTTTGCAATTGAAAATATTTACCAAAATAGTATGATACTTTTGTATAAGTATCGCAACTAACCGCAAGAGGCGCATACTAATAGGAAAGTATGGTTTATCAGAGGGCATTGAAGTGTTGCCATTGCTAGCAGCGGGTACTTGACGATGTTTCACATTTGGAGAGAAGAGTTTAATGACCAATGCGCAGACGCGTTCTTTTAGCAATAGCCGAAATTCATTATTCTTTAAAATAATATTAAAAAAGCTATATATTATTAACGTATGTATTAGAATAAAAATTATCAAAATACAATAACAACATTTTGCTCGTATTATATGTTAAATTATTTCGAAAAATATTTTAAGGTTTTGATTTTTTTTACATGACACCTTATTCACCTCAGAAAAAAAGAAATCAACAAAGAAAAACGCAAAATATCTTCGTCAAAACTGAAAACAATTTTCCATTTTTACTTATATTTATATAAGAATCTAATACATTTCGAGTCTTATCGACTCATCATCAGTTTGTTTTTCTTTTTGACACGGTTACCCGCTTAAAAAAAGTTTTTGTATGAGCAATTAGTCCAAGTATCGCCGACTAAATTAACTGTCATTCGCATACAAAAAAAAAATTTTTAGCAGGCAACCGCGTCAAAAAACTACGGTTATTATAAAAAAGAGAAAGTTTACCAGCTTCATTAACAACGACAACGAGAACATTGTTTTTCTATATCTTTTTTTTTATTTTCTACTCAATTTTTGGATAAAATTTTAATTTTTGTTTTAGTTTTGGTTGGTTTGGTTGGTTTGGTAGTTTTTCTTTTGAGCTGAGTGGAATAAGACTCGAAATACATTCAATATTTATATAAATAAAATATAAAATTTTCATATTAGTAAAACGACCGCAAGCTATGTGTATGACACATAGTATTATATGAATTATTACCTCATGAAATACTGCGCTAAAGTTTGTTAAAACTGCTTCTAGCAATTCTAGGCCAAAAGTTCTTGTCATTTCTGTCATACCTATAAGCCAGTAGGGCTGATCTGCATTTACCAGCTGAACGAGATCCTGAAAAATACAAAATTATTATTAAATTTCTTTATTGTAGAAGTTGTTAAAGTGTTAACTTATGCCAATTACATCTAAAGAAAAGCGTAACAAATGATAAGTACATTTAAATCTAATGCATGTGAGTTTCACATAACGATGGGTATGACTAAACTGTTTCGCATTGCATTTTGAAAACTAGACCCTTTGAAAAATTGCTTTTTTCGAAAAAACACCGCGATAATATGAAACTTTTAGTGTTATTTATTTATGATAAAAACTTACTTGAAATAAAAAGAAGGCATCCGCAGCAAATGGTGGCATTTCACTTGAGACGCTATTTCCCTCAATTTCATCTGTATATTCAACGGCATCATTTGCAGCTGTTGCTAATCGTTGCTGATTTTGTATGCTTGCTAATGAATCTTTTTCCAAATATACACGCTCGAATACTAATGAAACTAACTGTCGTATGGTAGCTCCAGCTGTATTTACAATTGTTGAGTTTTTTGTATAGTGCAGGCGAAAGCATAAAACCAATGATTTTGCTAAGGTTTCGCCATGTACAATAGTGTTTGTAGTCAGTAACAGTGTAACAGTTTGCAACACCTTCACCTCTTCAATATTATTCTCCATAAGTGTCCATAGGGCATCTGTAATATAGCGTGCACCTTTTTGATCAACAACTTGTTGTGTTATAAGACGTTGCATCATACCGAGGCAAAACTGCATTAAACAAGTATAGCAAGTGTTAACTTATTACAATAAAAATATATATGCATGTGTATATGAACAGCTCATATATGGTCTTTGGTTAACATAAAGATGGTTAGCAATAAGCTAATAGGTTTTGATGAATCATCTTGTAAAATTTTGGCTTTTGCAAGTTCACTCTACCTACTGTTAAGCTGAGAGGGGTCTAATGGTCTGCTGATACTTATCAGCAAATGAAACAGGTAGCACTGTCGTCCTAAAAGGAAAATATGTGCAGCTGTGTGTTTAAAACTACTTCAGCAGACCGAAATTCCAGAAGGTAGAGGATCAATTCACACCTCTTAAATAATAAAAGCATCCTTCACAAGCAATAATATAGATGTTTTAAAGTAGCTGCCGTAGCGTCTGGAATGTGCAAAGCTAGTAATCTCGATGCCAACCAGATTTTTCAATTTGAATGCTCGAAAATATGGACAATGCGTGTATTGGGCGGTTGACAAGTTCCTTTTGCAACACAATTTTGAAAATTAGCAAAAAGTTTCTATCCCAAAAATGGAGTTTGGTTAATTTATCATATAAAATTTAATAGTGATTTATTTACTATCGTTTTATACAGGGAGCATCAACATAAAACAGAAAAGTCGAATTCTACTCCTCTAATTATTTAAACATTGCCTTTTTTCCACCGATTGTATGTTACTGTAGTGTAGTCACCACCGGAAACTGTCTCATGGGACATCACGCTAATAGAGTGAGCCTTGTCGCTTGCAACAGTTAACCATAATGAGGCGAAAAACATTTGAACTTGTGGACTGTCTGGTAATGTTGCATCAAAAATCAACGTTCTCTCACAATCTTTGGATGTTGTTGATCAACATCCAAAGATCAACAACATCCAAAAATTGTGAGAGAACGTCACATTAAAATTTAATCTTTTATAAGAAAACCCATATTTCTAGATACAAGCGTTTATTGGGCATATGAATAACATAAATTTAAAAATGTTTTTCACAAACATCTGGTTTGGTTTTGTTTGATTACAAAATCTCGAAGCTATTTAACACTCATGAACTTTTATATTTTTTTTGGTGCAAACTATAAAAACTACGTCACGAATCGTCCGAGATGCTGTGGTATTACTATGGACCTATTTTAGTCTTTGTGCGACTGTAAAACCGCCACTCTTACCTAAGGCTAGAAACAGCTTTCGACTATGTCAAGCACTTGTCCGAAAGTGGTATTACTATGAATATGAAACATAGTTGACGATATTTGCTCACTTATTAAAAATAAGAAGCAAACACTACATATGTAAATGACTCACTTTGATAACTTTTAAGTCCTTCGTTTCGCAGCCTTGTACTAAGGGATATAATATTTGGTTGACTGTGTAATAAACGGATGTTTGCTGACTGCTTCCAGATGAGTTCAGTTTTGATATAGCTTCCTCACATGACTGTTCAATATTTAAAAAACGTGAAAGAAAAATCAATATTTTTTATATTCATTTCATAATTGCTATGCATTTGCTTAAAAAGCGTGTCACTTTAATTTGTCTTGTGTCAGTAGTCGTCAAAAATACGTCGTCACCTCTTTCCAACTACTCCGCCCTTGATCCAAAAGCAAAATAAACTCAGTGTCCACGTCAATTAAATGCTTTAAGCATTAACGATCGCAAGGCATTATTACCTCTTTTATTTGAGGATATTTCTTTTTGGTTTCCAATGAAAGTGTCTTGAAGTCTGCTTGCAGTGCCTCCACGAATTTCTGCACAGATTCATTTCCTCCTCCTCCAGTAGCAACACCATTGGCCGTTCGAACAAACGACATTTTTCATTAACTTTATGAGTTTATTCTAATTTATTTAGTTCTATTTTTTTTTTTTTGATAAATTTAACAACACAACAACGCCAAATGCATTTATATTTTATGAATTACACAAAAAAAAAATATTTTTCACTATGAGTGCAGCACAGAAATTTTTCTTCGAATTTACTTGTCAAATATTTGTGGAATGCAGAGTTCCCAGATGAACATTATGAAAACACCCAGAATAAACAGTTTTCTCCCAAAATTCACATATTTTTAAAAATCTTCCCCACATCTTTTAATAAAACCTCCACTTTTTCAGACAACAACAAATGCTCAGTCCCACCTGGACTGATATTTTGTACGATTTTTTGGCACAAAATTTCTAATTAAAACTAGGTTACCAAAAGCCGAAAATCGTTAACGGAACTGCGACTGCAATTTGTCCATCCATGTTTGCCTACATATTTGTGTTTTTTTGATTTTCCATTTTCATATATTTGTCATGGGTAAGCTCACCAAAAATTCTTCTCAATAATGTGTAGATTTTGCGTGCTTTAAACCCTCTCATTTTTTTTTTTTTTTTATTATTATTATATTAGTATTTATAGGCCCTTATTTTTTTCTCAGTTGTTGAAAGGTTGAGTTAAGAAGGAGCAACACAACAAAATGATTGAAATCATGACATTTTTGGAATATGCTCATTTATTCAATGAAATTGTTGAGCGATTTTTGATTAAAAAGGGATAGTAAAGTTGAATGTCAGCCAATTATTTCAAAAACATTGTTTTTCGATGCACACTTTGGAAATGAAGCTATATCAAAGTTACTCTGTTTTTAATTCTTTTGTACAATTCCATCGAGAAAATAAATTTTTATTTCAACAATAAAATTTGGTGTAAGATTTTTGATTAAACAAAAAAACTTGGTGTAAAATTTTTCTAGAATTATTAACTGTTAAATGTAAAAGTTTTGCGGTACAGCAAATCTGTTATTATTATATACTTAAAGAAATGCAATTTTATAATTGTGGGAATATTCCAAAGGTTTGTAACTGTGGCTACATCTTTTCTGAAGTTCATTTAAGTACAACAAAGCCAGTAAAAAGTCTACTCTGAGATTCTTAGGCATTTGAAAGACTTTTCGTTCGAATTTGACAGTAGGTTTAGCTAGGCCATGCGTGGCTTATACGCCAATCACAATGTGAACGAGGCGACGGGACGAGAGCGAGATGGGCTGTCAAAAATATATCAAACACATGCTGTCTAATATATCTACGCACAATGAAACGCTTGACGACGAAATGACCCGTCGTGAAAAATCAGAATTATTGAAATTTCCACGCGACGAGAGTTTTGACATATGACTGTTCGAACTTTTCTTTATTTAAATTGTAATGAAATCTGATTTTCGTGTTTGCATTAAAATTTAATTTTTTTTATTTAGCGCAGAGAATGAATGTAATTTTCTAAAAAATGTTGTCTACCAAAATGAAATTCATATAAAAATTTGAGTCTTGTCGCGTCGCTATTGTGTTTAACTATATGACGACGAGTAATTTTGACATTTTTAACGATACTAGTCTCGCTCTCGCTTGTCCCGTCGAATCTTCATCATTGTATTTGGGTCTCTAGTTGCCCCTTTATTCAGGCACTTACATGCAGAGATGTCAGCGTTGAAATGCTGTTGCTGTTGTCAAGCCAAGCAAAAAAAAAAAATCGCGTACGCGACTAATTTTAAAATGAGAATCGTATTACAATAATTGTTTTTGTTGTACCAGTTGTTGTTGTTGCTTTTATTGCCTTTGTCCATAGATACATACTTTTCATACAAATTCATCCAATGCATTTTTTTTGTTTTCCGGTAAAAAGAGGTTTAATATAAATAAATTTGAGAACATCATTTAAAATGAATAGGTTAAACTTTCTTAAAATGCTAAAATAATTACATGTTATCAATACATTTTTTAAAAAAATATAGGGTTTTTTAAAATAATAACTACATGTTAAATTTCAATAATTTGCTTGATGTTATTGTAGGCCATTAAATTTGCTTTCTTACGGCACCCATATGTTTGATATTCATTCAGAAATTCTTAGCTTATATTGAATTTTACAAAAGCTACATTCGCAACTTCCGATAGCTATATCTCTTGAGCCAGATCATTTATTCTAAGAAATTAAAGCCAAGTAAAAAAAGTTTGTTTGAATAAAAATTGGCGAATAGGAACTTAAGTAAGCTTAAGCCAATTTTTGTTCTGTTCGGTTGTGACTATGATTTTGACAATTACTGATGAAGCTACCGAAACGGCTAGAAAAAGCCACGAACGGCAACGCTAAGCACTACACAATTTTGACAAAACAAACATGAAAACTTTCAGCTGGCATTACTTTTTATCAATATCTACGCTTTAGTTTCTCTTAAATTCGTGCAAAAAAAAGAAAGAAAGAAAATCTTCATAGTTTTAAAAAATGCTGAAGTTTTTTAACTATTAAAAAAAGAAAATATCAAGAGGCCACATATACAATATTTTCTTTATATTTTTAGTTGTAAAACGAAGGTATAAGGCAATGGCGAATTAAGGTAAGTAAAAATAGAGCTAGGAAAGCATTGAACACTCAATGCATCGAAACCAGAAATTTAATTCATATCAGTTAAATCCAAGTGTCGTAATTCCAAGTTTTGGCACTACCAGCAGTAACTGTAGCTATCTTAGTTTCTCAATTATTTTTGGCAAAGTAAAAATATGAATGCATCAGGAATATGCTGTTTTCTTTAGTTTGATGAAAATGAAACATTACGTATACTTGGTTCATAATTTAAGGTGGGAAACTAGTAGTTTTGCATGTGTGAAAACTTAATTTTTAAAGAAACTCCCCTTATTAGAATGTGTGAAAACATTATTTTTCTAAGAAATGCAACCGTCTTAAGATTTCTTATATTTGGGAAAGCTCACAAATTATCCTACAAGACTAATCGATTTGTACAGAAAATTTGTTGCGTATATTCCGCAGCATTGTTTTGTATGCAATAGGTTAACAGGCAGGCTAACAGTATAGCTTCTGTACGATCTGAAAAACAAAAATCGACAGATTCCCGAAATATTGGTTTTGGTTTTCATCCCATGGCTGTGCGACAGATAGTTCAGTTCTGCATATGACGTATTTATGTACGATACCGGTTCGTCCAACCCGGTCGTACTACAAATTGGACTTCGCCATAGAGTGCGCCCTAAGCGAATGTTTTTAGGTCAAACTAAGCACTCTTAAATTGCACTTTTATTAGTTTTAAAGAGTTTTGAGAGCGATCGAACTATTTTCCGTTGACTTTTTCTTCATTACGTAATTGGTTAATGATAGCGCTTCTTTTGTAAAATATTTTTCTCTCCTCATGTTTGAACGACCTAATATCATACAATTTTTTTGCGTAATAAACAAAATATATAACTGAAATTAATAAAAACAATACTCACAATGTCTACTTTAATCAAAACATTAAAGGCGGTGACCCTATCTTTTTGTCCACGTGCTACTGCTGCTTTTCGTAATGTTGAGGGAATAAATAATTTACCGTTTGTTTTCAAAGTTTCCAATCAATCAATTTCGGAGCTAGTAATAACTGTATGTATGTAATTCGAAGTGAGTTAAAAAGAAAAGTTTAAGCTTTTCAACTATATTATCATATAAATTCAGAAACATTTAGTGTCCTCTAAATAAATAAACGAAGTTGACTACAATCAAAACGAAATTCTGGGAAAAAATATGCGCCTTATCTTCACTCAAATCTTAGTTTTCCTTATTCGCATAAATGAAAACTACGTTACATGTCAAAACCAACAACGATGAAATCAAATGCCTAAAAACCGACGTTTTCCTAGCTACGCTTTGCAGCAGCTTATAAAAAACATAAAATAATTGAATATATGTAGAACAATCGTAAAAACGGAGTTATTTTTGAATTATACTGCCACACAGATGAGTCTTCCAAAGTTTTGTTGCTTAAGAACCCTCCTAATTTTTTATGAGGAATATTTTCTCTTTGGACCATAAGAAAAAACTCTAAGTCACTTGTCTCGTATGTAAATTTTTTTAAAAGATTTGACTTAAATTCTCCATAGGGGGGTTAAGGAATGGTGCTAGATCTGTATTGTGACTGGATAAAATTTTCATGAGAAACAACTTTACAATAAAATTAAGGGTATGTGTTATATAGAATTGGACTTCAAGAAAATTTTCCCAAAACTTCAGCTTCTTAAATCAAACCACTGAACGGTGCAAACGGTATGTTTCCTACTACAAAACATATGGAAAAAACGAAAAAGCAGAAAAATTAATATCAAATTCTTTTCTATGTTTTATTAAAGTCGTCGTGTTTTCCATATCAATATAATAGGAAAAAAACTGTTTGCGCTATTCGCTTTGTAAGTATTTGATTCACCAGGCAATTATTGAATTTTCTATATTTCTGTGCTAATGCTTTTTGTATTGAAAACACAAATATCTAATTAAATTATTGTTTTGTTTTTGTTTTTGCTGGCTAATTTCTCCCCGTAATTATCTCTTCCCCACTCAGCCGGTTCGTTTTTTCAATCGATTCTCTTTTAGTTCATAAAATTCGCAGCACAACGATTATTCAAAGTTTGTGAAAATGATAAAGTTAAAATGAATTTTGAAATTCGTTGCTAAGCCAATACGCAACATAACCTAAACTAAGTAAGTCTTTGCGATAGTAAATTGATTTTTTTAGATAGTTATAACAACAATCAAATAATTTCAAAAGTACCTTCATTTGTAATTAAATAACTAGAAACAGTTTTACATTAAATTTGCTCTAGTTACAAACATTCATTAAAGTGTAGAATATTAAATGCAAACAAATAAGAAATTAATATTGTTCTCTTCATATTATTTATATTTTCTTTATTAAAAGGCGCTAATTTAAATTTCATCATTTTTATACAGTCTGTCAAGTAATTGTTTGGGGAAAAAAATTATGCAATACAATGTTCAGTTTAATATTGAATTAAAATAAAAAATGCATATACTTTTTGAAAAAAAAAAACTATTCAATTTTACTCATTCCTCATAAGAAAACAATAAAATAATTAATTATTAAAAACAAAAAGAAAAGTTTATGGAGCATAAATGAAAACAATAGCCATTGCATGGTGTCAAATAATTCTTTGCAAAATGCAAGGAACATATGAAGAAACTAAAAATCTAATGACAAAAAGTTCAATACTTTCTGTTTCCACCACGAACACCAATCACTTTGAGCGTTTTTATGTGTTGGAGCCCATTTTGGAACTTTTTTTTTAAGTGTGCCCATTAACTTTCAATTGGGTTCATCGCATCGGAACCTTGGGATGATATGCTCATCACTTTACTGAAATTATACAGCACCCTTGCTTGCATAACTGCACAAGAGTGATTTTGGCTTAGGATCATTGTCCTTATTATATAAAGCGGGTGTGGAGTTCGTTACGTCGCGGGGTGGGAGGGAGAAGGTTTGAAAATGATTATATTTTTAAATTGACGATTGATAGTCTTACAGAATAGTGATTATGAAAAAGTAATTATTGCGTACATAAAAAAACGTTTATTTCGTCAGAAGTACATGTTTTGTTAAGGCACACATTTGTCCTTAGGCTCCTATAACTAACTTTAGCTACGATTCCATGTCAATCAAACAGCGCGTAATCTAATTGTCGGCTCGCAGCCGATAGGTTGGCATTTAACTTAAACTCACCCGCATTAGTTGACCTCAGCGCTAAATAATTGAGTAGAAAATTACTCCTTAAGAAGTTAGCAAACAACCCAACTATATTTTGGAGGTCGCTAGTGATTCCATCAATGAATTCAGATAGAAATCCGTCAGACCGTTTTTTAGAGTTAGTAAATCCCATAAAATGCTTGGGGTGATGAAGATTATTCAGACTAAACTAAAGTTGAAACATCTCTAAATTTAAGAAACAGTCGTTGGTAAGCATTTAGGTAATTTTGGTCATGGTTACAAACGTAATTTAACTGTGCAAACAAGACAAGAAGCATGTTTATAATACATGATGTACATACCTAAAAATATCAATACACAATTGCATAATTTTAATTGATTTGATTTAATGTATATTTGCTATTTTTAACTTCTTTTGTTTTTTTGCCTTTCAGGTATAATATGCCTCTGAAAAATGTCAATATAATGCCACATAAATTTTTAAAATTATATACTGAAAAATGGAAACAATATCCAAGATCTCCCTGATATTGATTCTACTACTCGGTGTTGAAAATTTGTTTTACTTATATGCACATGGTGCAACTACAATTTCAACAACAGTAACGTTAAAAAATGTGAATGCAAATAAAGAAACTACAACACAAACGCAGTTTGGGAACACTAATTTTGATTTAACATCAACTTCCACATCATCATGTATTTCGACATTTAGCGCAGATGATGAGGAAACTGATACACAGCCGCTGCAACTGAAAACGGAGAAAGGAATATCAGTGCTTGGCATGACTTTCCATATTCCATTTGCGACATTCAACTCTGAGAGTATATCTAATGTAGCTGAGAGTATATCTAATGTAGCTGAGAGTCATGATGCCGGAAATCATTTTAAATTTTTCTGCGAAAATACAAGCATAACAAATATCAATGAAGAATTATTACATAAGAAATCTATAAATTATGAACACATTAAGCTACAGCACTGCTTTAATAATGCATCTGACACCACAAACAGCAACATTTATTTACATCTTCAACAAAACGAAAGTGTAAAACATTTTAATTGGTTAAAAAGTGGTGTGCATGATGCTCAGCTGCAGCATCTATTTGCATCGTATGAAAATAATTTCGAACACTTGGAATCTTTGGTTTTGACGGGAAATAAGCTGAAATGTATAAACTGGGCTAAACCGCAGGCTGTTAATCGTCTGAAAATATTGAAGTTAACTGCAAATTTTATTGACAGCAACGAGTGTGGGCTTTTGGAATTACAACATATGAGTCATTTAGTTGAATTACGTCTGGATGTCAATCGAATTCGGCAGCTTAATATGCATGGTCTACGTCATTTGAGTGAATTAACTAGCTTAAATCTAACAGAAAATTTACTAAGTGATATACCACGAAATGTTTTGGATGGGGCCTTAAAGCTGCAGCGATTATTTCTTGCAAACAATAACTTAAGTATTTTACCATTCCAACTGTTTCAAAATATGAGTGACTTAGAACTGTTAGACTTGTCTGGGAATCATTTGCTTTCATTTCCAGACAATTTTTTTGCTCTCAACAAAGAATTGCTTAACTTATGGCTTCAACATAATGCTGTTCAGTATATTTACAAGAATACTTTCTACAACTTACTTAAACTTCAACATCTTGATTTGTCCAATAACGAAATATCTTTTATTGATCGAAAGGCTTTTGATTCTCTTGGTAATCTGATATCGCTAAACATGTCTGCAAATAACCTGACGGTACTGTCGTCAATTTTATTTTATCCTCTTTATAATCTTCAACAATTGGATATCAGTCATAATCGCATTACACAACTGCCAAGTGGTGTCTTTATGTATCAGCGTTCTCTAATCGTTTTGCGCGTTGACAACACTCCAATTGAAAAATTTGGCAATTTAATTTCACGCACCGACTCTCAAATAAACCCACAGGTTCTTCAAAATCTTCGCTTTCTTTCGATGCAATATAATCCGAAACTGGAGCGTCTTACAAGGACACTTTTTCAAAATGCACCAAATATACGTGAGTTACTCCTAGCCGGTAATTCTTTGCAGCAGCTACCAACAGAAATTAAAAATCTCCGTCAATTGGTGTATTTGGATGTTAGAAAAAATAGACTGAATTTTTTACCGGAGGGCATAAAAGACTTGCCACATCTACGTTATGCGAACATTTTAAATAACGATTTCATATGCGATTGTAAACTTTTTTGGCTGGCCGATTGGTTGACATCACCAAATTCTTCATTGCATCAATCGTATAATGCAGACTTTGAAAAAAGTATCGATGATATGATCGCTGCTCTAAATTGTCGTCATTCTTACCCTGGTGATTTAATAAATATTTTAAAGAAATTAATATGCGAAAAACCTAAGTGCTTAGGATCGTCTGAATCGAAAATGCACCAATTACATTCAACTGCTACATTAGAGTGTTCTTTTTCTGGAAGTCCTGCGCCAGATGTAATTTGGGTAAGATAAATAGTGAATATATTCTATTATTATCTTTAGTTTCATTCTAGTAAAATGTAAAAAGAAAATGCAAGTGCAATCAAAGCTTCAGTTAGAATTAGAATGACTCTCGCCTCTTTGACCACTATTTTAAAATTTTTTGTCTATAGAGTAAATGATATTTTGAATTGTATGTGTTTATAGAATTTAAGTACTCGCATCATTGACGCAGCCTCAACGTGATGAGTCTGCTTTCACAAGTGACTAATAATTATTCAAGAATATAACTTAAAATGTACAGTGTTTCAAAATGCCGTTCTAAAGTTCCCCTTAAAAGTGAAATATGGACATAGCCGGATAGCAGTAATAAAACTGGATAACTGCTTTTTAGCATGCGGATACACAAATATATAACTTAACTTATTATCTGAGCCAAAATGTTTCTGTGATTAACCGCCCTTTTGAACTTGTTCTTTATTTGGTCCGCGTTATCCGAATTGTCACCAATTTGAGTTAGCTAAATCGAGAATTTCCTCACTTATAGCCTAGCAAGAATACATTTTTTCATCATTATGCAGATATGGGCATTGTATGGCGAACATTCTTTTCACAATTACTCTTTTTTCCGCTTTCGATCAGCATTTGTAAGAGTTGCACACTATCCGAGATCTCAGTTATCCGAGTTTGCTGCAGTCCTGTCCACCTGCAATTCTTAGTGCTCTGTAAACAAAATATCTCTAAAATATTAATACTTTTAAACAGGTGACACCAACAAATAAAATATTACGTCATCATGCTGATCCTGACAAAAGTCCTATTATTATCAATCACAACGACAAGGAATTGGGTAAATTCAAATTGACTTCGCTAACTGATGAAAGTACGCTTAATATAAGCTTGCAACAAAATGACGTTGTTAACCGTGTGGCGCTTATTGAGAATGGTTCACTACTTATCCATAACATTTCGCGTACTGATAGAGGTTTGTATATATGTTACGCTTATAATGTTATGGGAAATGCATCGGCTTTAATAAGGTAAATTGATGAGTTTGAAATATTGCATTAAATATTATGTGATTTTTTTTTTTTTTCATGTAGCCTTAAAATAGACCCTATAATTTTTTATCGAGTCAAAATAGAAAGTTTAATAGCTGGAACCGTAGCAGCTGCAGCATTCTTAGTCATAACGTTGGTAGTTCAAGGATTGCGTGCATTATTCAAAAAGTAACATTTTATATAATAATTAAAAAATTTTTATTGTAAAAAATCGTTTTACATTTTACAGACTTGGTATATGCGACAGGTTCTACTGTTGTGCTCGTAGCAAGAAATCACCACGCGCTAAACAAATCTATGCTATGTTGGATAGCATTGAACATTATAAAAGCCAGCAATTAGAGCGTTTGCGGGAAAATTATGCTCAGCAGGTAATTCGGCTTACGAAGTCATTTTTTTATATGTATTTAGTAATTGTTTTTAAGAAAATATCCCGACATTTTTTCTATTTTTCAATTTAAGAAAAGAAAAAATTTAAAAAAAAATTTATTTCAATGGGAAAATTGGCTTGTGTATGAGAATTTATAAACCAAAAAACTTTTGTGGTATGATTTTTGATGTATAATGATTAACTCGTTTTTCTGCAGCTGTATCAACTGAAATTGTTGTGGCATGCACCTTTTTGTGCTGCACTCCTGAATATATAAGAAGTTTATATATATTTTTTTTAGGTACATCGCATTAGAGAAAATTGCGCTCAACAGGTTGAATGGATACAAAGTAGTTATACGTCTCAGGCAAAACATCTTAAAGAGTTTCGTGATATGGGCTCAAATCATTTGACTTCACTTAAAGATCAATATTATGATCAGGTACTTCTATATCTTAACTCAATAAATATTTCACATTATAAAATATTTCAAAAAAACTACAATGACAGGTTAAAAAGGTTCGTGATTATTCAACAGGACAATTAAATTGGGTGCGTGAAAACTACGTCTTCCAAAGAAATAAAATTCGTAAATTCAGTGCACATCAAGTACTTCGTCTACGTGAGGGATATAAATATCAACAGCAGACATTAAATAAAGTTTTGGAAAATCTTCCAAGCTTTTACTTTGAAAATTGCCGTGGTCGCTGTGATGAGGATATTGCTGAAGGTATGTCAAATGCTTTTGTAATTGCTTATAAACTATTATTTTAATTTTCGCAACAGACATCGATTTTTATTTCAAAACCCAAATGGGCGATCAATTTAACCCGAAAGACATCAATATACAAAGGTTGAAATCTAAATTATTGGCAAACAATTCTGCAAGCAAAGCTTCCATATATTATACGCCTGATGATGAATTTCGACATTCTAATTTAAATCTGCAACTTACACCTATCCACATCAATTATATAAATGAGAATTTCGATCAGAAGAAATTAGAGCTGGATGATATAAGAAATGCATTTTTACTAAATACACCAAATTCTAATGATTTCAATGTACATTTATTAGAGGCTGAGATCACTTTGAGTCAATTGAAAATTTTTGAACAGCATCCGGTCGGTGCTGGCAGTATTCAAGATAATAATTTTGCCGATGTTATTGCAGATACGAAACGAAATATGAATCATCACTCTTGTGCTGTAGTTGATACCAATATTGAGCTTGCTGAATTGCAAGATTTTAAGGACTCAAATGATGTAAAAAATTCAAAATCATGTCCCGCAATATATAAAATTTCAAAGCAATTAGATGGTACAACAGTACATGAATTACTCACGGACAGTTTAAAAAATGGTAATCCATGTACAACTCGGCTAAACCCTGTGAATGAGTTGGAAACTCATTTATGCAATAACAAATCAAATTCGCCTGTGGTAGAAAGCAAATCAGTGTGTACAGATATGCTTAATATTGTTTTGTGCGAATCTGAAAAGCCTCAGCTTTGTATGAGTGCTGCAGCTGCGGCAGCATTTGCGGGTTGTACACCAATTACTACTTCCTTATTGTCGTCAACTGGCACCGACAATAAAAAAAAAGACAAAAATCATCTTTTTGAATCATCATTGTTATCGTCGTCTACAGCTGCTTCAAGATTACAAAATAGTGTTAGTTTGCCCGAAATAGTACCTAGTGATACCAATATGAGCTGCTCCCCCTCGACCACATCGACTTGTGATGCTAATGTATTGGAAGCTGATAGCAGCAGCAGTAACCGTAATCTTAATGCGGTAGATGTAGGTAAAAGATCTTTTTATTGTAGCAATTAAAAATTTTAATCATTGTAATACAATTGTCAAGAAAATGGAAATTTAATTAAATAGGATAACAGAAAAAAACATATGTATAAATTACAAGCATCATATGATCTATTTTATGGAAAAGTAATGTTTTGCTAAAGATAGTTTAAAATTTATGACAAAGATTTAATGGATTTTAACTTTTATGTTGTAGTAGTAAATGTAGCTCATACACAAAAAATACATACACATAGCAAAAATTGTTTTTGGATTTAAACTATATAAAAATTGTAAAATGAGATTAAGTAATAAATTCATAAATATGTACGTATCTCAGTTTTTTCTTGTTTGTTTCCTATTAAATAAACCATGTAAAAAGCTCATCACACTAACCAAAATATTCCAAACCAATAAAAATAGTTCTCTCTCTTCCCCGTATCCTTTAAACTGTCCATAACTCAGATTTGTGTTCACATCGACTTTTGAGCATCACGAGATAAACTACATCATACCAAAGGATCCAGCTTTTTTTTTTATAATGAATGGTTTTCGGTCAAATTGATTGAAACTTTAGTACAATTTACTTTATATCGTCCTGACCAAAATTTGGTGTGGGTTGACCAAAAGTCGGTGTGGGCTATGTATATATGTGGGATTTATGTATCTTTTAGAAACGAGAATGATTAATATGAATGTGAATTGATTCTTGAGTTTCATATGTACCTTTGTGAGGATAAAGGCCTGCACAAGTGGCTGAGCAATGTAAATTTAGTATTGAAGACACAGTTGCACGCAGTCGCACAACTATTTCTTCGCAAGCATGTGCAGGCCCTAAAAGAAAATGAAAATGGTGCATGTTCACAGTCGGCTTTAATCCCGCACTTACACACAGAAATTGTTTTCGAAAGTTCTTGTTTGTTGGCAAGAGGTTAAAAGTGAAAAAGTCGAGTACGAAATTTATCGTATTCGGAAATTCTCCTTCGATCATTGATATTATGGTTTAAGGCACATCTAAGCCATGCATACGTTGACTGAAGTCGGCTTATGCAACTGCGAACACACACAAATCTAGGATTTAACTATTAAGATTCTCGCAAGCTGTCAAACTCACATCTAAAAGTGTTGAACGTCAGAAGGCTGGAGTGTCAAAATTGATATCCAATGCAAAAATCGAAAAAAAAATTTAATACGATTTGACACTACACTTACTTTTGGAAGAAGCAGCATTTTTTTTGCAGTAACCTTATATAGTTCAATCATACACAAATCCTATATTATAAGGATTATCCGCTGTCAAAATAATACCCGTCAGAAAGTCATTCGAGTAACACAATTGCATCGGCTAGCGGAAAATTTAGCCGCCATTTTGTTTTCATTGTCATTTTAAGCGTAAAAAAAAATTGACACAAACTGGTTCGAAATGAAACATGGCGGCTGACGATGGAAGACAGCGTTTACACGAGGAAACTCTTCAAAGAAAGTTTCCCTGTCTGTAGGCAAGAAGGAAAAAACGAAAGGGCGGTGTACAGAATTTGTCGTACACGCGAAATCCCTTTCGTTCTATTCTTTAGCTGATATTATGCTTTGAATTTACGTTTGTTGTGGCGGGTTGACGCAGTAATTGCTTTGACATTTTCTTGCACAAACAAATTCTAGTTTCCGTGAGTAAACGCAAAAGAAAATAGACAAGAATTTCTCAGACTGAATTTGCTCGTGTTGACTAAATAAATTTATGTCTAAATCGACGGGTTCCCGTCAGCAGGTTTCTAGTCGTCCGCTGGAATTCTGTACCCTTCACACGATCAAGTGTGTTATTTCGACAGCTGATAATTGTTGACGATTTCCCGTCACCCGTCTGTATTCTGTTTAACGCATAAATTTGCTTGAGCGCTGTCAAATGTCCACCGTGTGTCAACCAAAGAGGATCAAAAAGTCATAAGTCATCTGGTCTATGAAATGGGTGCTTAGTAGTCAAAAAATAGTTTTCCACTTTTTTTCGATTTGAATAGACGAAAGGAGTTGTTTACCTTTAACAGCTGTTTTCTCGAAATCTTGTTCGCAAAATTTGGTGGTGAAGTATTTTATGACATTTCTCAGATGAGCAGGCTACCATATGTAAAAACTTTTAGCTAAAAAAAGTCTGCAAGTGATTTTTGCTTATTTAAAGGTCAAAACACCCGTAAACTAAATTATTTATTATTTTACTTTAATAATTTTCAGAATTTGTCTAAATTACGTTGATTTTTTCGACTATATAGTGAAAATAATTTCTAAAATTCCCTTATTTGAACAAAAATGCCCTAAGTGGTAAAGTCTAGATTTTTATTAGTCACCATAGGTGGGTGAGTTTTTAAAAACAGCGACGCGACTGAATTTTTTTGCGTTAGTATTAGAATTCTGCCGAGAGCTTCATCTCTTTTGATCCTCTTTGGTGTCAACGCACTTCCATGTCATGCTATCAGAGTACTTTACTAATGACGGCGAGTACCCATTGGCCAATTTCCCATCGTCCGGCGCAACTGTGCTTAAACTACAAGATATTAGTTTTGAATTCTGCCGATAGCGTCATATCTAGGAATATTTGCTTAATTTTTTAGCAAATTATAGCTAATTGATCCAGAAAGTAATTAATGTAAATTGAATTTGCTAAGGAAAAATTCTTAGTAACGCTTTATTAAATTAAACCACAAAATATTTTAAACAAAACATAATGTAAATGTAAAGCGCAAAGAATTCAAGTGGCTCTTGTTGATTTAACAACTTTGTTATTTACTTAAAATATTTTAAAAATAAACAATAATTTGAAATGTTGAATATGTTTAGTAAACACATATTACTTTCGTTTTTGTCCACATTTACCGTATGTATTGGCTTTCCGTGTGAGATTTTAAACAAATCATATAATTTTTTTAGTAAATGAAAATGTTAACACAATTTTAATTTCAGTGAAAATAATTTAAATATGTGTAGCTTAGTAGAGTTACGAAGCACTAATTCCTTATATAGTGGTCAACGCAAATGTGGCGATGTTTCCATATCGTCGGATGTCGAATTTTTGACTCTTCATTGCTGTTTCTGCGAATATGGAAACGAAAGTTTGAATGTATTTTTACTTCATTTAAAGAGCGAGCACCTGAGTAATTTAGCTACAGAAGCAAAAAGTTTGCTTCCAGAAAAGCAGGAATCGACATCTCAAGTGAAACAAGAAATGTTGGAAATTGAAGAAACCAAAATTGAAAATTGTATGAATTTGAATGAGGAATATGAAGCTGATCCACTAATGCCCATAGAAATCAAACATACCACTGAAAAACTAAAGATGAAGGTAGGCTTATAGTGTTTTATTTTTGAAGAAAGTTACTTCCAAATTTAAAACTTTCAGAGCGAGGATATCGATGACGATGATGATGAACTTCCGCTGACCAGTATATTGAATAAAGAAATCAAATATAAAAGCAATATCGATAATATCACAGCTAATAATAACAAATATGATGCAGAACGACCCAATTTTATCTATACTGTTAAACTTATTGATCAGCTGCAAGAACATCCCGCTCTCTGGAACAACAAACTTAGGTCCCGCTATATACGAAAAGAACGTCAACAAGCAGTAGAGAGTATAGCTAAGAAAATGAATGAAGAATTCCCAAGCGTTGGAACCGATTACAAATATGTTTTGGCTAAAGTTAACAAACTTAAACAAATGTATTTTAATTACAGCCACAGCGATTTGAAGTGTAAAAAAAATTATCAAATGTTTTATGAGAAACTGCATTTCCTGAACGACCATGCACCAAAAAAAGACGAAAAAAAAGAGTGTTCTCTGTGTCACATGGTTGTTATCGGATTGGCCAAACACATGGAAAAACAACATCGGGATAACGACGTACCACAGACTTGTAAACTATGTCAAAAGGATCTACCGTCTGAGCGACATTTGAAAGTGCATTTGCGCAGTGTACATCGCCGCTACGAATGTGAATATTGTGATCAATTTTATGCAGTATTAAAGACGCTAAACAAACATGTTAGTAGGGAACATGCTGATAAACCACAACCACCTGTACATCCTAAATCCGCGATATTGCCATCTGAGCGCATTTGTGAGTACTGTGGTAGGCAGTTTGGCTCATGTGCAAAACTAAACTTACATAAAAAAGTTGTACATCTACAACTGCGTCCTTATAAATGTACTGAGTGTCCCAAGGCTTTTAAGAAGAAGGATAAGTTGAAGTCCCATATAAATAGCACTCATTTAAATTTACGCAGTCATGTGTGTGATATCTGTTCGAAGGGGTTTTTTGATCGCAAAACCCTAGTGCAACACATGCGTTTACACAGCGATATCATGAATTATGTGTGCAAAGTATGTGGAAATGGATTTCGCCAGGCGCCAGCACTACATTCACATATGAAAACGCATCAAAGTCAAATCTCTCCCACATTGTAAAAACGCTTAGTTTTTGCTTAGGTTGGCTATTCAGGATCTCGATATTTTACTTAATTAATTTGCAATTACATTTTTCTTAGTTTTCGCTATGCTTAAAATTATAATATAAACGGGACAATTTTTTGCGAATGACCTAAACTTTGGCTACAAGTTCTTTTAATCATACCTTAGTGAAAAGTTTACTCCTTACAACAAATAAATGTCCCATTGTCTAGTTGCCTTGTACTATTTGATGATAAACAAAAATTAATACGAAGACTCATAGACCAGAAAAAGTGGGCGTGTTTAAATTGAAAATTCGCAAAAAAATGCGATCTTTTGCACATTACCAGACCTATACACTTAAGATTTGGTAAATAAATAACATTTTTTTAAAACATTTTGAAGAAAATCGATTAGTACCTAAATTTAAAAAATGTCTCGATTTTTTGTATGAAAATTACGTTTTGAACCAAAACTTTGAAAAAAAAAGTCAAATACATATTGTTAATCCTTCGAGTAGCTATAGAATTTAAAAAAAAAGAAACTGTTGAAAAACGTTAGTCCTAGAAATTTATGAAATAGGTTGAAAAATAAAACTATAGAGAATACTCTCAACCAGTACTATAAAAAAAATAATTCAAAAATCATAGATGCGAAAGCAAAATGATATTGGATTTGGCGTGGAATCCCCCATATACCCTTTGCCTCAGCTCCATTATTCGGCCGTTTTGCTATTTCGGTTTCTATGAGATTTTAAAGCTTTGCATTTTAAAAGATCATTTTAAATTTAGTTTGTTAAATAAAGAGCACTAAATCGAATTGCACATTTATGCACTTGAATATTTATCGTTTCAAACTGTTGGTTGATTGTTATCTTTTAATATAATAAATGAGTGCGACGACAAAAAAAAACCGCCTTTTATACCCGCGTATACTCCTTTTTGAATGACAGCATTGATGTTATTTTAAGTCTTTCTGAGATGTCATAAAATTTGTGTGTAGTATTTTTTTAGAAACCTTTTCAAAAGTCAAAGGCGTAAGACTTAGTCCTTAATTAATCTAAACACGTCATCTAGTATTTTCTTAATTATTCTAAAAATTAATCCCAAAAATAAAGAAGTCAGAAAAACAAGAACACTATTTTTATGTGAAGTATTTTTGTTTGTGAACGCAAATTGTTAACAAAAATAAAATTAATTCGAAGTCCGACGAGGGAAATATAAATAAATGTACGTTCACGGGTACTCGGTGGCGGGTATCCGTAGGTCGCCGCAATTGTGGATAGTCCATAACAGTAAACTCGATCCTAAGTCTGATCGGCATGCCATGAAGCTGAAATTATGTTTGGAATTGTCACTAAACATAATGAACAATAAGTATTTGTAATTGCAGAGAGTTCATTCCAAGTGTTAGCCTGTGAGTCATATTTCTCAACAATTTTGAGTTCATCTTTTCCATCGTGTCCACCTACGGCAATGAGATATTCACCTAATGAAACACAACCGATTCGAATACGTTCCAAATTTAAAGAACATATCTGAAACAGTTTATAAAATTAGATTCGATTTTTCTCTAAAATTATATAAAATGATTTTATACCAAAGTCCATTTATCGGTTTTAATATCGTAACGTTCAACTGTATTTGTACGTACTCCTGAGGAACAGTAGCCCCCTACTGCATACAATAAGTTATTTACATCTGCTACCTGGAAAAAAAGTAGTTTAATAAACTTAAATATGTACATAGATTTATTTAAATTAGAGATTTTAATTTGTAAGGAGCCCATACCAAACTTGAATTTAAACATCAAGCAGCTACTTTTTTCAAATACTTAATCTGATTTTTCCGCGCGTCATCATTGGTGTGGACATTTTTCGGTCCCCCTGCCTATCCTGAATTGCACCAAAGACCTCTTCTGTCCAGACTGTCCTATACGGGGACCTTAGCCAACTCAATCTCCTCGCACTATCTACCCAAAGGGGTAGAACAACTTCTGTCGGACCAGCTGGTCTATATAAACAGACGAAGGCAAAATTCTTCCATCCCTTTTTAACTGGCGTAACAAAACATAATCGTTTGATTTTTTTGGTTGGAAAGTTGTGAAGAGGAAATGCCATGCAATTTTTTTTAATACATAGCGGTGCCACACCTCCTAACAGGAAAATACGTTTCCACGGTTCATCTAATGAACTGTACAAATTTTGTACCCTAACGAAGGGTACAAAAAGTGGGCGGTGCCACGCCCGTAACCGGAAAATATGTTTCCACAGCTAAGCTGAAGGACTAATTTTGATGAAATTTGGTATGGAGATATATTAAACCCTAAGAAAGGGATACAAATAGGGATCGGACAACATGATACCAGTATTTTTCATTTGCTTTTTTGTATTCTCACTATAATTGTTGGATTTTAACCAGTGAGCGTACTCTTGTGTAATGAAATTAGCAAACTTATTTTGCTTATTTATATAACAATTTTTTTGAGCACCGCGTTTCCCTTGGACTAAAGAACTGAAATTTTTGGAAGTCAATACCTAAATGTTTACCAAGTTTAGGAGCCGTATCTTATATCCCAGTTTCCTTTTTTTTTTATAGAACCGAGAGACATGTTATTGTATCAAACATATAAAATAGTAGCTTACCCCAACAAAAGCGCGTGGCATATTCATTTTAGCTATTTGTGTCCATTTATTCGTTCCTTGATCGTAACATTCAACTGAACTATGATAATGGGAACCACAACTGCCACCAATAACAAATAAACGCTTTTCTAAAACAGTGACGCCAGCTCCCCAACGTTTAGTCAACATTGGAGCAACATAATTCCAAGTGTTTCCAATGGGACTCCAACTGCTCTTAAAAGACTATGTTATTATTAATAATACATTTTTTTTTTCAAGTTTACCGCTCAACGCTATTCAAAAAATTTGAACAATCACGTCCACCTACAGCATATAGATAACCTTCGAAAACAGCAACACCATGATGCCAGCGACTTGACTGCATTGAAGTATGTCTTGTAACAGACATAGTTTTTAAATTTAAACCGTGCACCGTATTCAAGGCTCCTGATGTATCGCTACCACCGACAATATAGAGTTCATCATACATTAGAGCTACACCAAAACATCTACACCCTGGTATAGTTTTTTTTAATAAAGTCCACTTATTTCTATGTGGACAGTAAAGCTCCATTGTTATTGTGAAATCATCAATCTAATAAAATTTGATTTTGCTTTTAGAATAGTTAATAAAGCGAAACTCGGAGAGAATAAATCGATTGTAATTGGACTTTTTTAAAATATATGTGAAATTACTTAAAATCGGAAACAAAGCGGTAAGCAAAAACACTTCTTTCCGAAATGTTTTGAATTCTTACATTTTACTTATGAGTTTTTCATGTTTTGTTGCTTTTGTTTTGCACACCGACAAATTGAATGCATTAATTAATCTTAAATTTTTCTAGAAATTTTTAATCCCAAGAGAATTGTTTGAAGATTTCGCCTGTGCTCCGAATTTCATTCAAGAAATAAACGGTCCTTCTATGCGTTACAAACGGAATGACAATGTAAATATACCCTATACCCTGAGTGTAGGGTATAAAAAAGAGTGGGAAGAATTTATTTATCTGGAAATTGTGCGAAAAATAGCTTTGGCATTTTTTTTTTGTTAATATTTTACTAATTTTTTCATTTTGCGTTCGAAGTAAAAAAATAAAATATTAAATTAAATTTGAAGAAACTTAATCTGATTTATTACATCAAATTAGATTTTTCCACACAAAAATTCAAACTTAACGCTGTGTTCATAATTTTTTATGTTCAGTGGCTCGAAATCTATAAGACTCAATGGTCAAATATAGGAATCCTTAATATTTTGAAACCTAAGCAACATAAAATTCTTTTTCACCTTGAGTGTAAATTATACAAATGTATATGTCTACAGCGTACCTCTTTACTGTAAATGTTGAAGAAAGTTTCCAAAAAAACTAGCCAAAAAACAAGTTTATACTTTCCGGGTTTCAAGGTAAAGAGTTTCATTGAATGAACTATTCAATTAATAGTACAGTGTTTGTTTAATAGGAAAGAAACCGTCACTTTACAAAAAAATAAAAGATATCCACTTATTTTTATTAATCGATGTTCATAGTTGTATAATCGCTGCATTGAACAAAGAACGACTCGAAAAACGGTATCCAAAAATATTAAAATTGGAACCTCGAAAATGGAATTACAGTTCCTCGACATACGCATATATTTGGCTATTGGGAAAGTTTCTGAATCAAACTCCACTTCCCCAAAAAATGTCGTCACTCATGGCATTATTTTAAGTGTATTTTATTTATATAGTTGTTTTATTTTAAATCCATCCATTGTGAAGCATAATGAAACATTTTAATCTGAATTTCAAAAGTAAAATATTGAAATGCCAATAAAGGGCCTCTGATCAACACATTTCAGACCATTTTTGAAAATGCATCCTATACCACTTATGGTGGAACCGCGAAAGTCAAATATACTACATTTTATTGAGAAGTGACCGTTATTTTCTTATTGAACAGAATGTACATTTATTACATTTAAGCCAATTGCTAACAATACAAACGTTGATTTTCGAGGATTTATGTACTTCTTGGTTTCAATCGATTCATTTTCCATAAATAAATGTGAATTTAAAGTAATGTACGGTTTAAGACATTCATCAATAACGGATTGTGGTAAAAGTGCCAGTCGTACGGAAGTCAGTAGTTTAGGAATATGTTTATAACGTTTAGATGAATTTTGTTCCACCCATGAAATTAAACAATGTAGAACATCTTCTTCGCGTTGCACATTAATATCATCATTAGCTAGAAGTTCACCAAGTTGTTCAGCATTTAATTGAAAATATTCTTGGCTTCTGCAGACCTAAAGTACAAAAACATGAATTAGAATTGATTTAAAAGGCCGCAAGTCAGTCTTTTGACTGGATTGACCTTTAATAAATACTAAACCTACTTCAGTGAAATGTCGGCATGTATAATCCATAGATTTGTTTTTGAGTGAATTCAAACTTCTTAACTCAGCAAAGAGAGTAATACCCAAACAATTTGTGGAGTCTAATTGACTGGCAATAAATTCGCAACAAGCTGTTACAACATCTTCAAACTGCAGTAAACAGGCGGTTGCTAGCAATATTTCTATATTGTCTTTACACAACACGATATTTCCAGTGTAACAAAAATGTACTAACATCTGTAATATGTCACTATGTACCTCTCCTAAGGTCACTGTTTCTTCTTTAGATTCTCGCATTGATCCTGTGAACATTGCCTCAAAATAAACACTAGATGCTGATAAAACTAAACGATGTGCTGGTATTCTTAAAATAAATTTCTTATTTGCAACGTATTTATTAAAGGCCTAATTATAATACGTACTTTTTATGATCCGTACCAGCAATTAGCACCACATCACACAATAGTTGTTGTTCCATGTATGCATGCATTCGCGTCAGGATATTGTGAGAGTGATCGCTTGCATTAAAGCTTTCATTTTTGCTATCGATTGAAGAAAACCCGCTATTTTTATTCATTTTTATTATGAATTATCACTGCGCTAATATTATCGGCCGTATTAATCAACGATTAGCAAGTGTATGAGTTTGGTGAGAGCTTAAACGTCTTACTAAGTAAAAACCTGAATAATAAACTTAGTAGCGTTTGAAATTTAGTGAGGGCTCTAACATATAACGAGTCACTAGGGTGTCAAGTCAAAGTATGCAGCTGAGCTTGAAATTACTAACATAAGTGATGACTGTAAAAAATACGAATCCAGTAACATTCGTATGTAAAGTGGGTAAAATTTTTGCTTGCGATGAATAGGGGCTTCCAGAAGTCAAATTGAAATTACAAAACATTATAAATAGTTAAAAACGCAAGAAAGAAAATTGTATGTCGGAGTTACTGAAGAAGTGCACCTGACTTTGTATGAATGGGCGCGTTCAGTCAACCTAAGTGTTTCAGTTGAATAGAACACTTATACGTTAAACAGATTCTTGACGGGGACGGAAAATCGGCACCGATGTTACAAAAGAACCCGTGCGAAAATCGTTCAAGTGACATAGGGTAGCCGTGGACGATTTTCCGTCGCCCGTCCGTATTCTGTTATAGCTAAACGCAGCAACTCAATGTTGGCTGAACAAAGCCAAACAGTATTTACGTCTCTTTAAAATGCTAGTAAGTGAATTATTTTTGTGAAATTTTTTTAAGCAAAGCGAACAATATCGTCGTCAATGTATCAATTTTAAACAATTTATATAAACTGTAGGAAGCACACAGTGATGCTTAAATATTTTAGCAGGCAAAAAAGTAAGGAAAATCATTGTGAAAAATGTAAAATTGCTGATTAAACAATTTTTAGGTCGCCGTTCACACATTGATGACGCCAACAGCAGCAGTGATGTCCACAATAGCCTCAAGCGTAACTCTCTACGATCAACATCTAGTTTTTGCGATGAAATTTTCTTTGAAAGTGATGCTGATGCTACCAAGGAATGCGGGATGAACTTCAATGGCATAGTTGCGAATATGGTTCACGAAGGTACTTTAATGCTACTATTAATATCCCGTCACTCCCTATGATTAAAGAGCCAGAACAAAAGCTTACTTTAGCTCCCATTCGCCAATTTTTATTAAAGCAAACTTTTTTTATTTGGTTTTCAATTCAAAGAATAAATGTGTAAAAGTGTCGCTCAGATCTGGTTTCGGACACATAGCCATCGGAAGATGTGAGCATAGCTGTTGTAAAAATCATTTTGGGACCCCACGAAAGGATATCAAAAGTTTGAGCGTCAAAAAAAGATAATTTAATGGCTTGGTTACCCAAACGCTTATAGTTAGAGATCAATTTACGCTGAATCTATCCTGTCACCTCTCCATCAATCACAAACCATTTCTCTTCTGAGTCTTATAATTATGATATATATTAAGATCACTGTTATTTCCACTGGACTAATTGATAGTCAACGAACTCTGAAGAGTTAAACATAAAATGGTAGAAAGGTTTCCAGGGGTAGGAGGCATTATTGTGATATGTTTGTTTGACTACTACGCTGTCAGCCTGGTTTCGATGCCAATTTTTTGAGTGCATAACTAAAATTTAAAATGTTCTAACCTCCAGCCCTGTAAAAAGCAATTTACACAAGAAAATGTTGGTAAAGCGAGCATGATAGGACTAAATAGTTTCTTAATGAAAATTGCAAGTGCCATTTTTCCCCCCTTCCCATATGTTATGAATACCAACTTCTGATTGGTGAATAATATTGCACTTTTCTGATAGGACCCAATCCCGATACCTTAGAAATTAAGCAAACCGTTTTTAGTGGTACAACTTTCACCAATATTATAAACATAAACAATAAAGAAAAGAATTTCTTTGTGTGAAAATAATTTTTTTAGCATCTGTACCTTATTTGACACTTAACAATTTCTACCTTAAATCCTTTGCATAAGGTTTGATATTAACTAAGTCAGCTTTAGATAACTAAAGCACCCTTATTGTGTGAAAATTATTTTTTTAGCATCTGCACCTTATTTGACACTTAACAATTTCTACCTTAAATTCTTTGTATAAGGTTTGATATTAACTAAGTCAGCTTTAGATAACTAAAGCACCCTTAAATGTACAGAAACACAGTTGCGTGCTTTTAATTAATTTGTAAAAATTTTGGTAAAATTGTTAGTTGCATATTTTTACAGAGTATGTGTGCATTTGCTCTCAGCGAGAAAAACTACGGAACAAGTATTAGTTACAAATTTTGTTGAATGAGTCAAGTTTGGATTTAATGAAAACTCCTTTCACGATGTCAAATGATAATTTCAGCTTCTTTTATTTTTTGATTTGTTTACATTAAATTTATGTATATTTCAATGTTTACTTAACGCTTTCGTTTCAGAATTTTTTATAAGTCAATCAAGGCTATCTATGTCACTGCCAGCTATAGTCGCTGATCAAAACTGTCTCAGTTATTTTGTTCAATACTTAGAAAGCAAAAATGCATTACCATTGATCAAATTCTATTTAGATACAGAAAATTTTAGAACTGCTGCGTTGGCACAAATTGAAATTGAAGAAAAATTTATCAAAATATCAGAACTTGAGAATGTACAAAGTGCGGAGGAGAAACTTGAGTTAGAGAAAAACGAGCAAAAGAGAAATTTATGCAATGTAGTCGATGAAACAGAAAGTAGCGTACCTGAATTAAAAACACTATGCGATATTTCTATGCGTAAACCATTAACTGATGATGAAAAAAGTCAAATATACGCAGAAACAAATAAACAAATAACAAAATGTAATGCTTTTACTTCAATTAAAATTAAATCAAATTCTGAGTTATCTTTGTGCAGCGAAGAGGGGAGTATTGATGATTTAAATACAGAGGACAATGCAATATGTCCAACAACGTCAATAAAGAATGGTTATGTGACCGCTGCCAGTATTAAAGATGCCATTGCTATTTATCAAAAATACTTAATACTGAAGTCTCAACAATTTGTGAGTCTTCCTGTGACAATATTATCACATATTTCTTTATTACTTTGCAAGCGTGAAGATGAAAAAGAGTCAGACGAATACGTGGACTGCAGGCCAATTTCAGCAAATTGTTTTTTGGAGGCGCAACATTATGTACTTGAACAATTGGAAAATAATTTTTTGCTTGATTTTCTACAAAGTACCTTTTACTGCAAGTATTGCATCGAATTAATTGAAAATGCCAACAATGGCCTTGGTTCTACATTAACAATTTTCGATATATTGTATAGTGAAGCCACATTATTTTTTTTCATGGAATTTCTGGAGCAAGAGCAGGAACGTAATTGCTTAGACTTTTGGACAGCCGCTATTAATTATCGCAAAAGTTACGTCGAAGAAATAAGTCGATTCTTTACAGCACCAACGGCTTTGCTAAAAACTGAAAATTTAGCACAAGCTGATGCCATGATAATTTATGAAAAGTATTTTTCTCTGCAATCGGAGCATCGTCTTTGGTTGTCAGATAAACTACGCTGCAAAGTTGAGGAGTCTATATGTGCCGTTGGAAAAGTAGCTAAATGTTTTGATTTGCCTTTACACGTCATTGCGAAATATTTGGAAAAGAAATACTTGCAGAAATTTTTAAATTCGAAACTATTTGCTTACTACTTGAATGAGTTAAAGTTAAAAATTTGCGAAAGCACTTTATCGAATGTAGATGTAACTTCACAGTGTTCTGCTGCGAACATTGTGTATACTAATATTGAAAACACAAAGAGCTCACGACACCGGAAGACTTTGTCCGATTGCACAAATGCGAGTTCACGTGCGCTGCTCAAGAATATTTCACAACAGAATACGCTTTTGGCTATGGAGTCGCATACTAACAATAATTTGAAACTGCAGGGTTCAACAAGCCTAAGTATTGATTCACGACAGCTTACTAATCCGAAAATGCTTTGGAAACGCAGCTCTTCAACAGAGGGTGGCTTAAAGTTCGGACGAGTAAACTCCTTAGGACGCTACGAGCGAGATTTTGATGATGTTGATGCAGCCTATGGTACGCACAAAAATAGTTGGTCACTTACAATGGGTAGCAATAAAATCAAAAACGCTATGCGAAAATTAGTAAATTTACCAGAGGATAAAGTACAGGAAGAAATTGCTTGGCAAGTTGCCGAAATGATTATTAAAGATGTAACGAGCATAACGCTTTGTGATGAAAAACAAAATCGAATAAATAAAAAACAGTGATAGAAGACAAGTCTCTTTAGATTTAGAAGGTGTATAGAATGTGGTCTAATGTTAATATAATCAACTTTCATTTAGGCAGTGAATCAGTTTTTAACTTAATTGTGAGCAAAATCAATTTTTAAAATTCAATCAATCAAAACAGACCACATATCACGCACTTCATCATTTATAAAAATATATGTTAAAATTTGGAATTACATAATGGGTATTTCTACATCCCGTGTCACGTCCGTTAATACATTTTTGTTTGCATAAAAGAAACTAAAAATGACTTTCTTTGAAAAAATAGTGCAATAGAAGCATTATTATTCTGGTTCAATTTGCCATTTTTAGAAAAAAGTGTTCTTTCATATTTTGCTGAATTTCGCATATGTGTGTATACGCCTCAAAAGCATTTTGTGTCACGTCCGTATCCCTTTATATTGGTTAATATATTGGAACTGCATGCCTGACCGAGCCCGTTATTTTTCCTTAATAGTGTTCTCCTAGTAATACACAATAAGTTTCGTTTACAACACTGCTTTCTATTTCTTTGTGTTTTTTTTTTTGCTTCTTTTAATCATGCGTACGAAGGTCACGTTCGGTAGCTGTAGAAATACCCATATTTTAGCTTAAAATTGATTCTCAGAACTTTACGCAAAAAGGTAACTAAAATGTTGTAAAATTTTTGTATATGTGCTATATTATTTGATATGCCTAAGTTGCTCTCTATTTATATGCTGTATTTTATTTGATATCGTGCAAACGAACAATTTAAGAATTTATTTTTCTATTTGAATATTGTTATTACAACTTTGCTTATAATTATATATTTACTAAGAAATAAATTAATTCTCATTATGTAAAAATGTAGGTAATTAAATAAAACACTTAGTGAGTGTAATCGAGAATCATTTACTTATTCCATTACAGAAATCTCATATTATTAGACATAAGATTTTAGCTAAACAAATTTTCCAGCTGAATTTTTCATTTTTGTTTAGCTTATTTTTTCTCCAATAGTTGAGACCGTGACCCTCAAGCCACATAATTAAGAAAGTAATTAATTTATTGTTGTGTCGGCGTATATGATACTACAAAATTCCAGAGTATTTATAATACCATAACGATTTCTTTGTAATGTACGGTGCTGTAAGAATAATTTGGTGTACACGGATTTCTTCGAATACTCTTTTATATATGTACATTATATATTGTATAATTTTACTAGTTTATTTTTTAGTTTTAATTACTTCGCATCAAAATATAAAATGTCACTTTTCAAAAGTTTTATTGCATTTTGTATTTTGAAATCTTATCAGCAACGAAAAGCAGAGTATCGTAATATATTACATACCTCTATCAAAAGTAACTAGCCTTGTTTTTATTTATATATTTATTTGTTTCAGTCTACGGATTATATAATCTTACAAACATTTTAAATTAATAATTAGTTGAAGAATTTTAAAAAGTGAAAATAAAAATTTTAAACATTTAGAGAACTTGATGTGTTGGAGTTGAAATTAATTAACAAAAATTAGGAAAAGTAGCGGACCGCAATGGGACTTAAAACATTTTTCGAGAACTTTATTAACCTCATTCGGCAACGCTTTTTCAGGTTTTGCCCGTGAAATCAACCTTATGTGATGCAAGACAAGTCATAAACATAATACATACATTGAAACATACTTCTATATTATGTATTAAAACCACATACATATTTCAAATGATGGCATCCATTTATTATCATTTCATATATATTTTTAATGTTGACAAATTGACTAAAACTATGTATGTAATGTATAACCAGCCCGATTCTAATATCTAAACAGCTTCAGTGAAGCCGAAAATAAGCTGAGCTGAGTTGATTTAACACTTCCGAGGGAAATTGAAAGAAAATCACATGAATTTCACTCGGAAGTGAAATGTAGAACATGGATGATAAGCTGTCATGCACAAGATATTGCCAATGTCTTAGAACTGATGAACTTATTATTCAACGCAGTGTCGGGCACACATAATACTACAATAAATAAAGTTTAAACAGTTTTTGGTTTGTTAAGAGTTTCGTGTCATAAAACTCGATTATATATTTAGACTTTCAAACTTCCATATTTTATTTACTTTTATTAACAAGAACATATTTTTAAAAAATAAAACTACATCAATTTTTATAACAGTGAAGTAAAAAATAAGTTGAATAAAAGGATTATGAGTATTTCAATAAAAAAAATGGATGGGTATGTAAATACTTATTAAAAGTACATAAATATACAATAACAAAATTACGTAGTTAATATTATTTCCTTCAGCATATATTTTTCGTCGTTGAGATTACTGAGCCAAGGTACATTAGTCAATAAGTTACAGGACATCAATTGCAGCCAAATGTGCATATTTTTTTTTATTACTTAAACTAGAACTCATGCGAAAGTCCCATGAATGGTATGTGTTGATTTGTAAGATAGGCTAGGGAGATAAGAGGACTATTGTCGGTGAATATATTTTTTAATCTACCGATGTCGCAGCGGGTAGAAAAATAAGCTTAAAAGTACGGCTGAAGAACGAATTATCGCTATAGTCTGTTTCTTTTGGCACACTGAACATGATCTGTCTACCTTGGCTCTGGCTTACCAATAAGCCCAGGACGTCAAGAGTCATTGATCTCGTATTGTGCATGACGGCCATCTGAGTTGTGGAATATATTAGGTTTCGTTATTTTATCACCTGCAAAGGAATCGATTGTGAGTATTCGGTGGTAGAAGATAATCGATAAAAACATAAACGTTTCTGTGTGCTGGTGGTCTTCGGCCGATGCTCAGAGTTTACATCCTATAGTATGTCCACCCTCGACTTCGCTAGCCACATTTGAACTTCGTGATTTCCTTCCTTTCCTTCTTTATTTGAACACACGCATTAAAGATCTATTTTATTATTTGTTATAATTAATATCATGACTTCTACCTTTAGCCAGAGATCAACGAGGCGGATAACTACAGAAATATCAGCTGCAATATCTGAAGTTATAGCGAGAACCCGGGTAGAAGTAAAACTTTCAAAGAGAAAACCAAAGCCGCCTCCACCGGTTGAAGTAGTGCCTGATATAAAGACAATACCACAGCGAGTTTTTCTTTATCTAAAATTGCTGAAAATAGAAAACTTGCCTGGCATGATTGATAGACACAATGTCGTGCTTCGTATGAAACATGACAAAAATTCCATTACAAAGCTAGGCGACCACTATACTGATAAGACTGATGTAACTCTCTCTGCGCATATGACAGAAATGCCCGTTTACAGCGTCACGATCAATCAGGATAGTGTGGAAGACTTAAATATATATAGTGATAGCCCCTTGATGATAACACTTTACGAGCATATTCCGGCAGGTCAAATTGTAAAAAAATCATGGCTAAGGGATTCTTCATTTGCAGATGAGCGCTTTTCAGAGGGAGATGATGTCTGGGAAACGCTTCAAGAAGATCGGTGGATACCACTGGCTCAAGGCAATCTCGATCTATTGCAATACTTTTGTCAAAATAGAAATATGGCAACGAACAATGTTTTTATATATCCGATCACACCGGGTAACATGCCTGTAGCAATACCAACGTGCAAGTTAACTATGCAAGTTCATTCAATATTACCGATGCTGAAAGATCTAACATTCTGCAACATGGCTTTCATCACATTTGAGTCCATTTATAATGCCCCAACGGAAATGTTAAATGGTGAACTAAATAATTTAATGGTAAATCTATCGTTTCAATCGAAAATTTTAAACGACCAACGGCAGTACGACAAGGCGCATCTCTGTAGACATAGCGTCTTTACAAAGAACATTATATCCGAACAAAATGTCAACCATAAATGGGAAGCAATGAAAAATACAGAGATAATTGCCAATTCATTGGGTGCATATTCTGGAATCTCTGTATGCTTGCATAAATTGTTTGTGGGTTTGCTTGGCACAGATGGTGTGGATTTTAAATTTGAAGATATTATTCAAGATGAAGAATATGCGTTAGTCTGCAATTCAGTGCATCGATTTGTTTTAACTAAAGAGCTTAGTAGTATTTTGGAAGATGTGATTGCATTTAATGAGCAGCACATTTTATTGGAGGTATATCGGGAAGATGAACCGGATAAAATTTTGTTAGAAGGCATTTGTGAATTATCAGTTTTTTTATATCCCAAAGGTATGTATAGATACAACAAGCACTTCAAAGAACAAAGCATTAGTGTTAAATTTTAAGATTGATTTCACTGTACTGTTTTCAGTAAATGCATGTCGTTTTGCTGTCAAACTAGCACCACCAAGTACTAGGGCTTCCAAATTTCAGAGATCAAGCGCTACGCCAATGTCAACACTAGAATCTGGAGCAAAAGGAAAACGAAAATCCAATAATACAAAAGATAAAGAAAGCACAGGCAAAGGAAGCAACAGATCCTCTGCTGCACGACAACCAGAATCAGCAAAAGGAAAAAGAAAATCCAATAATACAAAAGATAAAGAAAGCACAGGCAAAGGAAGTAACAGATCCTCCGCTGCACGACAACCAGAATCAACACAAAAGACTACATTTGCTATCATAAATATTTGCTTGTTAACGCCAATTACTGAGACTGCCGAGCCCATATCAAAATTTAATGAACGACTTGATAAAAAGGAAACACTTAAGCTATGCAAACCTCTAAAATCTGAAGCATTTAGAGACAAACATTTAGAACGATTAAAAGAGGAAACCTACAAGGAAATCGATGAAATAATTTATGAGCTAATTGACTACATTGTGCAGAATAACATAAAATATCCGATTGATGGGAAGAACTATTTTTGTTGCCAGTTAGGAAACATGGTTAATAAGATCATAAGACTGATTGCCAGTGATTTTAACATAAGAATTCCAACGAAATCAAATATTGAATTTGTAGTAAGTAAAACTTATTCGTCTGTGCACATTGGTAAATGAACAAGAGGCCACTAAAAATAAGGTTTGGCTGGAGGGAAAGCCGAAGAAATAGTAGCGTGCTATAACTAGGTTATAGTTCGAAAGCTTGCTGAAAAGCAGCTGTACATAGCTTTGGAAAAAAGACATACCGCGGCAATTAAAAAAGAGTTAGAAAGCGAAAGTGAAATCGTGGAGCACAGAGGTTAAGAGGTTAAGTTATCTTACTTATAGGATGTTCTTTAGAGTTTCACAGTTTCAAATTGAATTAAAAATTTCAAAAATGTCTTTTTTGTTACTAATCTGCAAACCTTAACCTCATGAGAAAATTTAAATGAAGTTATCATTTTTTATAGATTTAAACACCTCAGGTTTTGCAGATATTCCAACTAAAACTTTTTTCAAACAATTCTCTGATGGCTTCGCGAGCATGGCGGAATTTTGAAATTTTTGACCTTTATTGAACATATAATTTTCGGCACATACGACATTTTCGGCACTTATGGGTTAAATATGTGAGTCATAGCCTGCTCTTGCAATTTTGTGTGCCTGAGTTGTTTTTCTATCCATCCAAACCGTAACAAAATAGCGAATATTTTTTAAATACGGAAAACTGATGTGAGGTGTTTATTTCGATTAGAATCTTATAACCATTGTGTATAAGGAATTGGAACAAAGATGGTATAATATTGTACAAAATTGCGATGACAGTAATTTGGATCAATGCTTCCTTAATAATAAAGACAAACAATTCAAAATAATAAGAGACATGAGTATCGCAAAGTTAGCCTATGAAATTGGTCAAGAAGAATTAGGACACCTAATTCTTGAGCAGGTAAGCGATAAAATGACGTCTGTCTACTCATTTCCAGTTAAACTTTAAATAAGACTCTAACCGACAGTTTGATAAAAATTTTTCGATTGGTCGGTGGTTGAATTTAACTGTTTATTGAGAAACGACGTTTAATGAACTAATTATTAATTAACATAATAATTATCTTATAGATTAAGAAAAAAAATCCAGAAAGTGCGGAACTTAATTTTTATATATTTATTTATGATATGGAAAAATTAGATTACAATGGTGCGAGAGAATATCTTAAAAGACCATTAAAAGAACAAGTGACAGACTGTGAATACTATGCGTAAGTAAAAATTCCGACTTGAATCAAATCAAAAATGTAAAGTAATCGCAATTTTAGAGAGATCGCAACAATCTACATTGAATATATGGAAAAACTACAAAACGAAGAAACTGCCAAAAATGCTTTTGAAGAATTGCTAGAGGTCGTTAAAGAGTTCATAGAAAACTATCCCAAAGAAAGAGACTTTTGGATATTACTATATTGCTTATATTCCAATAGCAATTATTTACCGGGCATGGAATTCACACGCTGGAAATATGAAAATTTATATAAAACTGACCGAAAAGAATTGCCGCAATTACCGAAAAGTCGTTGGTCAATTAATAACAATTTTAAATCAACCGTAACGACTATAAAAGGCCAAAATTTCTACGAAGTTATAGAGATGTTTTTAAGTTTAGGCCTTTATCAGTTTGCAGAGATAGTTTTTAGTCAAATATCAACAGAGTGCACCGATCCAGAAAAATATTTTATGATTAGTACTTTTGGTATTCTTCAAAGCACTTTACCAGCGAAATATGCTAATAGGCAGTTTCCAACTGAGAAGATGCTGCGAGGGGATGAAATAGTATGTGTATTAGGGAGGTAGTTTATAAATAGATTTTTGCAGACGACCCCTAGAAAATAATGCATGTCAAAAAAGTAAAAAATGTCTAGCGAAGAATTTTTTTATTTACTACTCACTACGTCTGCGTCATTCAGTGCAATCGAAATGGACGGTGAGAAAAAAGCTTAGCTAAAGGAGGCTCTTCATGAAATTTGTCCATAGAAATCACTATGGACAAAGCAATTCTTCAAAACTTACGAATAAGTTACATCATTATAATTACTTTAATAGCTTATATTTGGCTTATAAACTCTGCATTCAAAAAAGTTTTCAGATAAAAATATTATAATTTCCGATACGCCGATTGGTTTTGATAAAATTTTGTTGCCGAGTAGACTTAGAGAGACACATGATATCTGCATTCAAAAACATTTTTCACTTTATGCTTCTTAATAAGAAACGTGGGGCGCCTCAGAAATCTATTTTTAACGATTACCATAATGCAATAAATTTACAAACATATGCATACATTAATAGTATTTATAAAATTTCATAGGGTGTTTTCTCTGTTTTCAGAAAGCATATCAAGCTTTAATAAATGGCAACCTTGAAAACTACAGGGGAAATATGGTGGCGGCAATGAAAAACTATGAAAAATTAACTGAAATAAAATTTTTGCCAATTTGTGAAAATTTTCAATTAGGACTATTGAGGTTCGGCTTTTATATGATGGAAAAAGATAACAACAATCGCATTGCTGCAAAAGCTTTTGAAAAATGCGGCATGAAAGGCATAAGCTGTATGCTAGCAGATTATGGCCTTGGAAAAGCAATATACAGAGTAAGATTTGAGACTTTTTTACTAGCATAATATTTTTTTCTCGCAAAACACAATTGAAGTGCCTTCAAAGTTTACACTTCATTTACATAAAAGTAGTTTTGCATACATCTGATAAGTTGTTGGTTAGAGAAAAAGTTAAGTTAAAAGTCGATTTTGTTGTCAACCATAATATGTAATATATGCTGTTACCAGAATTTCTTAAAACTCTGATTCAATGTCGCCAAACACTCCTTCGAAGTTGTCAAGTGGGTGAGTTTATTGCCAATTGTGAGCAAACGCAGTACCTTCTAGCGGAAGGCTTTCTCATGTCCAAGTGAACTTTTAAAATGTAATGCACTTGCAAACTTTTGATTATTCTTTATCATTTCGTAGATTTTTAATTTTTTCTGACCTCCCCGAACACTCATCTCTTGTACTTCTACAACCCCAATAATAACCAATGTACCACTTGTAAATCATTCCAATCAACAATGCAGAGTGCTGGTCCAGTTTAGTTTTAGTTTTGAGACTTGTTTGTCTTGAAAATTCAGACTATAAGAGGTTTCTAACTATCAGCTGTTATAAGAAAAGTGGTAGTCAGATCAACCTAAAATGTAGAATTTAATAAGGACTTTTTGATCAACATTTTTAGCTTGGTAATTTGGAGGGAGCTTTGGAAAATTTCGCTCATGCTACAAGATATTCAATGCATATACCAGATGTCTGGGGCTATTTAGCTTTGATAAATTTTAAGCTAGGAAATAATTTCAATGCTTTGGAATGCTGGAAATATGCCAAACTGGTAAGTTTTTTCCCAATTTCGCTTAAACTGAAACTTAAGATGTGGAACGGATAGATATTTAGATTATTATGCTGTACTCGAAACTTATCGGGTACTTGCGGGCAGTGTGCGCCTTAAATGTATTTTTAAAAATAGTTCAAGTTGGGATATCGACCCATGGTCGCAAAATAAACGTAAATAACAAGTTGTATGTATATATAATAGAATCATATACATATTAAAAGGACACTAAAAATACCATGCAGGAACGATGTTATGTGGATGTGGACATGACTTCTTTAAAGCTACTCATATCTAAAACCAGACGTGAGGAAGTAAAACAAGGCATTAAGGCATTTGGAATTAACGTGGGAAAGCCTTCACCTCAGGCGCAAAAGCCAAGCATTTGGGGTGGCCAAATGGATAACGCTATTTCAGTTCGTTATTGCATTACGTTACGTATTGTTATAAATAAAATTTGATTAACAAAAAATTTATGTCAAGAGATTTTAATTTCATCTTTTGGTTGAACGCTACAGAGATATCATATAGTTTTTGTTCTTTTTTGTGGGGTCGATTTAACTCTGCGTATTCCAGTAAATTTCAACGTACGTTATTCTAAAAAAGAACATCTCATCTATTCCACATCAGAAACTGCATGCGCAAAGTAAGAAATACAATGTATATTTTTAACTAGGATCCTCAAAACATAATTGGAGACGAAATATTAGACGAATTACGTGCCATCAACCCCAGCGATGTATATATGTATGTAGATATACCAAAACACGAATAAAGACGTATAGAACATTTTGTAAATTACATTTGACACATATGTACATACATATGTATTCCTAAAATAAATAATAATTTAACTTTTACGACATTTTTTGTGAGTTTTATTTAAGTTTACCTTCCTAGGGATTTTGTCCCACTGATTCCGAAAATGACCAACATTTGTCTTCAATCAACTGTGGGTATTGAGATGCTGAAGGTCAAAAAAGCCACTTTGGTTTTACCAAACGTTCCCATATTGAATTTAGCAACATTTACTTAGTACAGCGTTCCTTAGTTTTTGTTCGTATCGAGCCGCAACGTCCTCTTGTCAAAGTGAGCCCACTTTTCACATTTTGCTTGTCCGAACAATTTTTAGTATATATGTTTACATGGGCTTATTAGCTCAAATAGATCTTTCGCAGGTTTGTATTAAATTCAAAATTGATATAACATCAAGATCATAAATAGGTTTCAAAATTTTGTCAACATGCGCTGAGTGCTTTCCAAAAAAGGAGCATGGAGCATATGTGGAAAATTAAAATATTAACGACTACCTAAACAAAATATTTATATTTCCCATACAAGAACTACTTAGTGTAGATTTCTGTTCCAAGCACTACTCACTTTTTTTTGGTTTATTAAGAATTTCATGTCAAGAAACTACATAGTTCATAGTTTCAAAACATTTTAAAAATGTTGTGCAATTATTTTTAACAATTTCAATTCAATTCAATTTATTGAGTCTTTTCTTTTCAATTAATACAAAAACACAAAATACATTTGTCAAAATTGAATATTATTTGCAAAATTAAAACTTTATAGGTTTTTTGTTGCAGTGTTGTGAAGGAATTCCTTAAAATAAAGCATAATGAGCATAGTAAGGAAACAATCGATAATAAGGTACATATTTCTGTAACGGAGGGCTCAAAAATATCTCTTAATGCACTATTTTCCTAAATTGATTTTCCTTGCTATTTCGTGTTTAAATTTTTTTGTTTTAGCCGAAAAGCTTCCAAGACAAAACTACCACTACCACTAGAAGAAAAACCGGACTTAATACCGCAGCGAGTTTTTCTTTATTTGAAAACGGTAAAAATTGAGAATTTGCCTGTATTAGTGGATGGCCACGCCATCGTTCTTCGACTGAAACATGGCAATAATACAATTACTAAAATAGAGGATCATTATACCGATACAACTGATGCAAATCTATCATTAGAGTCATCACAAATGCCTACCTATAGCATTAGGATCAATCAGGATGACATCGATGACTTAAATTTTGTTTGCGATACACCACTGACGATAACACTTTACGAACATGTGCCTAGTGGCCACATTATAAGAAAGTCAACTTTCTCATTCGATTCAATAGACTCAGCAGAAGTGTCAGGAACGAAATTAGCAACTGAGCCAGGAGATACAGAACTACCTTTAGCTACTGAAGATGTTTATTTTCCATTAGCGCAAGGGAATCTCGATCTTTTACAGTTCTTTTCTAAAAGTAAATCTTCCGCATTAAACAGTATATTCCTATATCCGATTACAATATCAAAAATGCCAATATCAATACCAACTTGCAAATTAACCATGCAAGTTACCTCAGTGCTGCCGCTGCTTAAAAACTTTCCAATCTGTAATACGGTCTTTATCACTTTCGAGTCTATTTACAATGCAAAACCGGAAATCATAAATGGAGAACTAATGAATATATTGGTGGACTTATCATTTCAATCGAAGACTAATGCAACTGAAAATGTAAAATTGTGTAGTTTCAGCATGTTTTCGAAGGATATTATATCCGAACAAAATGTTAAACATAAGTGGGAGAACATGAAAGACGCAGATATAGATGCCACCTCATTAGGTATATATTCTGGACTTAGCTTGAATTTGCATAAATTATTCGTTGGTCTGCTTGGTGCAAATGGTGTGAACTTCAAATTTGATGAAATTCTTAAGGATGAGGAATATGCACTGGTATGCAATTCTGTACATCGATATGCTTTGACTAAAGAGCTGAGCATCATATTGGAAAATGCGATTGCATTTAATGAGCAGCACATTTTAATCGAGATATATCGGCAAAATGAACCGAATGATGTTTTATTAGAGGGCATTTGTGAACTTTCCGTTTTTTTGTATCCTAAAGGTATGTATGTAACAAGTTCAGTCTAAGTTTATTCAAAAAATTCTACCCGGAATAACAAAACTACTTCAAGTGTGACACCTGATCTAGAAAGTTCGGGTGTCAGCTAAAAAACTTTTAGGTGAAATTCTTTTCGGTTCTAAAAATCTGTTTTTGTTCCTGCACTTTCAATTTGATGAGAAAAAATGCCCTCACATTAAAATTTTGCTAAAGCCTGGGAGAGCTTATCAAAACATTAAAAGGTTCTTATCTTCCATAGTGAGAAACACAAGCAAAACAACAGCCTTGCTACACCATCGGGTGTCCCCAACCGCCCACTCAAGCGATGTTACTGGAGATAGAGATCGATTTTGAGAAACGTATATAGATATAAAGTGATGGAGGCTCAACTCCTTTCATTATTTGGGTTTTGGATCGTTTTTGAAGCGCCATTCCGAAGACCGTTAGCTGGCTTGCATGTCTCTACAGACCCCACCAGTGTTTGGAAAGGCGCCAAGAAACGAGCTGAGGCAAAAAAAAAAAAAAAATAAAACCAATTCACCTTAGAGCTGAAGACTGTTCCACAATCAGCATACGAAAAATGAATGGGGGACTGGATTAGTCGCTGGCGTAGCCGTATTGCAAGCGGTGGAATCTAATTTGAAGGCGGCATAAGTTTTGATTAATAAATAATTTAGTTTCGTTATATTTATTTATTTAACAATTCCGTATACTTCATGCACAGTATAGAATGTGGATTCTTGTTTCGTAAAATCATACTCTTGATGAGGCGCCCAAATTTAAAAAAAGTTTTTGTTTTATTTGAGCCAAGTTTTTTGATAAATTTATCTAAGTTACGTTTAAATATATTAAAGAACCAAAATCAGGCTTCAGCCACACCTAAATGTTGAGCAAATGAGCTCATCTCTCAATTTTTTTTTAGCAATAACTAGGTTTTCTTGAAGTATGGAAGTTTGTCCAAATTTTAGCATTATTGTTTTTTTCTTAGCGTGTTGATAATCCTTAAGCTAAATATCTATTATTTTTTAAGTGAATGCTTGCCGCTTCGCCGTCGAATTGAAACCTCCTAATAAAAGAAGATCTAAAAGTCAGCAAATTAACATGGAAAGACCATCGCCTTTGAAAAAAGAAAATATAAACGGATCTAGACTAAGTAACGCTATACCCTTAAAAAATGGTAAAGGAAGAGCAAGTAGCATTCGTCAGTCTGCTCAACCGGAAAAGACTACATTTGCTATATTGAGTATTTGCTTGTTAACACCGATCACTGAGGTTCCTGAGTCAATATCGAAATCTAATGAGCATTCGGGTAACGTAGTACTACAAACATGCAAACCTGCAAAGTCTGAAATAAAATTAGCATTACAATTGGAAAAGAGGAAAGTGGAACTTTACAAAGAACTCGATGATTTAATTCACAAGTTAATTAACTATATTATTAAGAATAACATTAAGTATCCGCTTGATGCAAAAGATTACTTATGTTGCCAACAGGCTAACCTTGTAAATAAATTCATGAAATTAATCGCAAGTGATTTTAACATTAGAGTCCCAACAAAAACGAACATTGAGTTTGTTGTAAGTTTTAAGTATAATTTATTTAAGTATTTTGGTGTATTATTAAGGGTGTTCATATTTGAGGCATCTTTCTAAATTTGCCGTAATTTTTTTACAGGACACCTATGTTTTTTCAGGTATAAAGTAAATACATTCCGGTTAGTTAAAATGGATCGCAACACGAGTGAGCAAGGTGTTTTCATTATTGTATCATTAGATTCCTTCTTATGGGGTTGCTTGAAGAGTAAAGCCTCAGTGGATAATCTCAAACTGTTCAACACCTCAACGAAAACATCATCGAGCAAATATCACTAATTGAAATCATCATTAAACGGATATTCAAAATTTTGGTAAAAGATTGATAACTAGCAGAGGACGACACTTGAAAACTCTCTTTTTCATTATTAACCGGAAACAATTTACTTTAATTTCCAATAAGAATAGATAAATATTTCACACAATTTATGTCTTTGATTTAAAAAGTTACCTCCAATTTGACCACCCTTTATTTCTAATGATATATTTGACTTTCATGTAGTTGTGCACTCTTATTTGCTAGAATTTAATTTTCCAAGCATAGCTTTGAAGTTGCGTTCATGGAAATTACAAGCAATTCGGGTCGATGCCTTGGGAATGGGGTTTTTCTGCTATACCGCAAATAAGTGACGAAAGTCTTTAATAATACAAGAAGTCTAACAAAAGTTCGCTTTGTAAGCCCTGATTTATAAGTTTTGGGAAAAAGCCAATCTTGGTGGTCGATCTATCATAGACTTGCCATATTTCATTACGATTGGTAATAATAGTGAAGACAATAAACATTTTTAAAAACATTAAGAATGAAACCCGCGACCTCTAGTTCTTAATAGAATTAGCTGAAATTTTACTGAGGTTTATTTAAGGTGTTATAAAACCGTTTTAGACCAGGAGGAAATTTGTATAAGTTGGGCACATTTAATAATTAACAAAATCGTGAGAGATGATGAATTCTGACCCTTTAGTACGAATTCTCATGCTGCAACAAGTTCAGTGGCTAAAAAAATACAAAATAAAATAAGCGTGATGTCTATTTACTTTACTAGGGCAAAAGTTGTAGCTGTTATCCCTAGAAAAAGTTGTGAGTCAGTAACTGCTAAATCATAAAAGGGGATGTTTTTCGCTACCTTTAACCTCATTCTAATGCCCGGCTTATACAGCTGAAGTTTGCTTAGTGGCTTTTTTCTTTGGGCTTATCACTAGGATACTTTTAATTTCAAGCTTCTTACAAATAAACAAGCAGACAAAATTGCTCTGCAGTTTTCTTTTCCACCAAACGAACTTTTGTAAGTCTTATCGTCCAATAAAAAATTTTAAAACTAATAAAAAAACATCATGCATTTGCTTAGAATCTTATTACAACAGTGTATAAGGAATTGGAACAAAGATGGTATGATATTGTACAAAGCTGCGATGTTAACAAATTGGAAGAATGTTTCGCTCACAGTGCAGAAGGTCGGTGGCAAATCATAAAAGCTACGGATATGGCAAAATTAACCTTTGAAGCTGGCAAAGAAGAATTAGGAAATTTCATTCTTGAAAAGGAAAGCATAAAAAAATAGCACACTAAATTTGAGTGTATTTGTCCAGTGTATATACCATTTTACTATTTTTGCATTAATTAATTTTATAACTTTCAAATTCAGATTATAAAAAAAAATCGAAATAATGGAGAACTCAATTTTTACATATTCATTTATGATATAGAAAAACTGGATTATGAGGCTGCAAAGAAATACCTGGACAAGCCAATTAAAGAACAATTAGCAGGTAGTGAATATCATTCGTAAGTTACAATACTGCTATGTCTTAGAATAATATCAAAAATAACTCAAATTTTAGAGAGATCATGAAAATTTACATTGAGCACTTGGAAAAACTACAACAAGAAAAAACAGCTGAAAAAGCTTTTGAGGAACTATTGAGCACAATAAAAGAATTTATAGAAAAATACCCCAAAGAAATAGACTTTTGGATATTATTATATTGCTTATATGCCAATAGCAGATATTTACCTGGTATGGAATTCACGCGTTGGAAATATGAAAATCAATATAAGATTTCACGAAAACAATTACCGCCGTTACCAAGAAGCCGTTGGTCAATTAATAATAATTATAAATTAAATGTGACAAGTTTAAAAGGGATAAAATTCTATGAAGTTATAGAGACATTTTTGAATTTGGGGCTTTATCAATTCGCAGAGATAATTTTTAATGAAATATCAACAGAGTGTTCAGACTTAGAAATATATTTTATGAGAACTACTTTTGGTATTTTTCAAAATATTTTGTCAGGCAAATATACTAGCAGAAAAGTTTCAAAAGAGCACGTAAAAAATGGAGATATTACAGTATGAAACATGATAATATAAGAACATTTCATGTAATAACTATGTTATTTTTTAGCACGCTTATCATGAACTTATTAATGGAAATCTTGAATACTACAGGGGAAATATAGTGACAGCAATGAATAGCTATGAAAAATTACTTGAAATAAAATTGCAACCACTATATGAAGATTTTCAAGTAGGACTACTGCGATTCGGCTTTTATATGTTAGAAACAGAGGAAAAATATGAAACGGCTCAAAGAGCGTTTGAAAAATGCAGATCGAATGGCTTTAGTTGTATGTTAGCGGATTTTGGTCTTGGAAAAGCAATGTACAAGGTAAGATTAAATATATCCACTTTACGGATTATTCAAGTACACTATATTTTATTTAACTCTAGCTTGGACGCTTAGAAGATGCATTGGACAACTTTTCCAGAGCTACTACATATTCAATGCATATTCCAGATGTCTGGGGCTATTTGGCATTGGTAAATCTTAGAAAAGAAGAGAATTTCAAAGCTTTAGAATGTTGGAAATATGCAAAGCTTGTAAGAGAGATTTTCTTTAATTTTTATGTAGATTAATGTATTTTCCTTGCAACAGGATCATAGAAACATCATTAGTGACGAAATAATAGAAGAACTAAATGCTATCAACCCCAAAAATTGTACGTTGTATGTAGACGTGCCAGAAGAACCCTTGTGATAAATTGTTCAAAAACTAAACTAAAAATTATTTGTACATATTTTATAGTTCTATATATTAAAATCACTAAAACAAAAAATTACAAGTCTTTTATTTAATATATAAACCCTGATGCTGCAACATTATTATCGACACTGGGAATAATACCTGCTCCAAACTTTTGCATTGGTATGATAGAAATTTTCAAATCTCGATTTGAAGGCTTTCGTAGCTCAATAGCTGCATGTTTTAACTGCAAGCCACATTCGGGATTAGCATTTAGCGATAAGTGCGAAATTTCTTTTTCAAATAAATTTGCAAGCGCCTCAAGTAATTCCACAAAACCGATTGATAAAGCCGCCCGCCTTATACGATTCAGCTCTTTATAAAAGTGCTGCGTTTTTTCTGGCATTTTTTTTGCGTGACGTAGCACTTTTTGTATGTCTGACTGTAAACCTGCATGCTTTATCCAAACAACGCAATTTTGTGAATAACTGCGCTTATCTGCTTTTACGGGAAATGCGCTGGTTTCACCAGGCATCAAATCTTCAATGAACCCCAACATTTTCAAATCACCTAACCATGGTATAACATTATTGCCCGGCGGAAGTATATTCAACATAAGGTTCGACTTTTTTTTGCTATCGGCATAAGAATGTATAAATCCATACCAATTATCATTAAGTAGCACTAAAGCTGCCATATTCTCAATTTTAAGGGCACCGTGTAACAAAACGCACATTGATTCTTTTTGCATGTCAGATGGAGCATTATTAGAAGAGGAACTTGTTTTTGTATTCGCCTCTGTATCATCACCACTATCGTCTGTGTCTTTGGCTTCCTTCGTGTAAAAATCGCGTATATCCTGTTCGAGTTTTTCAAATTCATAATGTGGCTGATTAACGTCAAGTACAGGTTTCGCACCACTACTGTTTAATGATGATGATAGTTTCGATGGATTTGAGGATGCTTTGTCCGAGGTGCGTCTACTTGGTTTATCACGATCTACTTTTGGCACAATCAAATGACGACTCAAAGATGCGGGCGAACCAATTTCAGAAAGTGCCAAATAGCCGCAAACCTTAAGGTTTTGTGAAATTGTTTGCGTTTCATGTAAGTGTTCATTTCGATGTGGTGATGGTGGTGGCCATAAAATTATAGGGCATTCTAAGCGAAAATAACCTCCACACTTGAGCGTTGCTTCGTAAGGCTTAAAATTTGCCTCGCAAACACGTTCCATGAGTTCAAACATAGCGGTTCGTCCAAGTTCGCTCTTGTGACTGAAATGGCTGCTAGCCGATATAGATGCTGTGTTGCACATCTGATTTTTCAACTGTTCACATGAGCCAGAGTCTCCAGTATCATTGGCGTCTTTGAGTGGCTTTGGCATAAATAGTTGACCTGTTGATAGAAAGTCTAATATAAGGTACTGGCTACAATTTCGCCTTAATGATCGTTAACTTTAAGAGTGGTGTAGTTACAGTTTATCCTGAAGTAATTATAATAGATGACATATTGTTCTGAATTCTAAGTATCGTCGCTAGGGTGAGACGAGTCGCCTTGCTGTTGTGTTGTTTTTTTGGAGTTTCAACAAAACATTTCCGCAGCGGGTGTCACCTACCCTACCGACGCTTCTGCCATATAAATTCTTTCGCTGCTTACCTTTTAATCCAGTATAATCCAACAGCTGCTGATACAATGGAATAGCCCGAATAAAATAGTAATCACTGTGTACACCCAAGCAGACAAAATTTAATTTGAAAGGTTTTAATGTTGCGATCCAAGCGTATTCCGGTTCGTTCTCTTTACCCACATAGTTACCAAGGAATTCCTTTAGTGCAGTACTACCAAATCCTAATCCACAATCAGTAAAGGCAACAATTTGGCAGAGATTCTGCGTGCCCCAGTTTGTGGACAAAATCGCGGCAACACTTTTCAACATGCTTTCCAAACAGAGCTTGTCCGCTGCCTCTACTTTCTTAACTGCCTGACGTACCTGTTCGTAGTCACGCGTAAAATCGACTTTCACCTCACATGCTGTGGAATAGGTTACTAGAGCGACATATTCTAATTTGAAATTATTTGATAAATGCTCCAGAAGCTGAGATATTCCTTTTACGGCCAACTGGTGGTAGGTGAGTGCGTTGTCTTCACTTCGACCAGGTATCAAACGCTGCATTGAAAGTGAAACATCCAGAGCAATGATTGTTGGCATGGCTATTAATTTTAATTTAATACAGGATCAGTTTAAAAGTTTGTGGTTGCATGCAAAAAATCTTAATCAGCTGTTTGGATTTTCTTTTAACAAAACGAAGATCTCTTGTGTCAAAATAATTTGGGCATAGTCTTTGATTTGGTGAACGAGTGACAGTTGCGTTCAACAAATTCTCATCCCAACTGGATTGATATTTTTGTGAGCAAGTAATTCTAGACACAAACACAAAATAATCAATTATACTGGGCAGCTATGTTTGAATTTGCAGAACCGGTTGTAAGTTACGCGATGAACAGTCATTAATGGCTGCTTTAGTTCTGCTTTCATTCCTCCTTTTTAAATATCGTCAAATAGTTTTGTTCTCCATCTTCAATCGTCGATTTTTTTTATTCTCGGAAAACGAAAAAAACCTTGGTATAGCGTCTATGACGCAGTAAACTAGTTCAAATGAATTTGATACAGATTTTTGGAAAAAAAAATTGTGTACTGATGCGTGACGCCCTTTAACGCGCAAGGCCTCACTCAACCGTTCGACTTTGCTCGACATAAGGCCGGCTCTGATTTTAAAACAGAACGCTGTCATGCCTCCTAGTGGTCGAAGCCAGATAAACATATTTGTTAAATAGAGTTCCGGCGGTTGACGTAAATACCGACAGCGTAAATCACGTTGAACGATAAAACCATCGAAAAATCCGTTCGAATAAACAAGAACATAACACGGCTAATATAGGCTCTCGCAAGCTGTCAAACTCATATCTGAAAGTGTTGAACGTCAGAAAGCCTGAGTTTCAAAATTAATATTCAAAGTGACCATGATTGAATAATATAGGCTACTGTGAAAAAAACAGATGCTTTTACCAAACGTACATTGCATGAAATTTTTTTTTTCGTTTCTTGCTATGAATATCAATTTTGACTCTCATGCGTTGAACAGAATTGGGTTGGGGTCGGGAAGCGGCAACGATTACACGCTTATTGATGTTTTCCGTTTTAAACTACGAATGCCCCACTGAGTAAAAGCGTTTGTCGAAGCGGTCGTATTAAATCGCTGCAACGTAAAGTTCGTTGCTTGATTTTTTTAATGTGAAAATATATGTTCTAAGCTTTCCTTGCATTCCCTTGGCGGCTATCAATATATACGTAAATTTCAGTTCTGAAAACAAGAAATTAAAAATTCTGGACACTTTACGTAAAATAATGTAATAGATTTCAGCATTTCTTATTTTCGAATTGTAATAAAACAAAATTATTTTGACACTAGGATTTTTTAGTTTTCAGTTTCTTTTGCTGAAATTTCTTTGAAGCAAATTTTGTCGCTGGCATTTGGGAATTGTTAAAAACTATTTTTCGGGACAAAATTTCGCATATAAACCAAGTAAAAAATTTTAAAAAATGTGCAAATATTTTAAAACACATCAAGTATAATTAACATACTAAAGTTGTATTAATTTTGGTGAGTAAAGATAAGAAAAAAATTAAGCAAAAAAATTGTGTTGCGTTGACATCGTCGGGAATTATTGGGAGCTCCGCTGCTGCGCTTTCCGCGTTTTGGCATTTATTTTATGTGTGTTTTTCAGTTTCTTTTGCTCAAATTTCTTTCAAGTAAGTATTGTCGCTGGCATTTGGCAATTATTAAAAAATAAAAATTTTCGGGAAAAATTTCGCATATAAACTATGTAGAAAATTAAAAAGAACCCCGTGTAAAATGTTTTAAAAGGCGTCATATATAATTTAGAAGTTAAAGTTACATTAATTTTGGTGAGTAAAAATAAAAAAATAAAGCAAAAAAGATGCATTGACATCGTCGGAAATTACTGGGAGCTCTGCTGCTTTGCTATCCGCGTTTTGGCATTTTTTTATGTGTCTTAAATAAATTCAAGCCTTGTTTTTTCTTTAACTAATTTAAGGACAAAGAATAAAAATCTTAAAAGGATCGATGCAAAAGGAATTTTAGGTATATTAATTAAGTTTGTTTTTACTTTCACATTAAAGTTAAATTAGTAAGTCCTGCTCTTTCTTTGTATTAGCAATAAAAATATGATACTTAAATATAATTTAGCTCCCACTCGCCAATTTTGAACGAACTGAACTTATCTTACGATGTGCTTTTTGATTCTAAGAATAAATATGCAATCAAAAAGAATCGCTCGAATCGGGAATAGTTTAGTGTAAGGAAGACCTCTCCACAATATTCATGAAATTAAGAATATACACAAATGCTGGCCACGAAAACGCCTTCATACCATTTTTTGAGTTTGAAAATAGCTTACACCCTAGTATATCCTTGGCCGACTTCGCTAGCTTCAGTAATTCTATATATAATTTTACTTTGCCAACGCGAAGGTGGTGTTGAACATATTGGAGGATGTAAATCCTGAGCCGCGGTCGAACACTATGTCACAGTTTTTCAGATTGTGCGACTTTTCTGAAATATTGAACGATTTTTTCTTCAAAAAACTGTTATTTTTTCCAAAAAATGCGTTATTGTCTTATAGTTTTTTTAAAATATTAAAGAAGTTAATTTTATTCCTTTGAAAATGATTAAACATTCGTACTAAGTAAGATTTTTTAATTAATACTTTCGCACCAGAAATAAAAAAAAAAAAATAGTTCCTGTATTTTTATAAAAATTTTGAATTTATGGACAATAACCAGATGTGAAGAACCAACCTTCCTATATAATAATCGTGGTCAAACACCTTCTCAACATCCAGGCAAACTGATGAGATTAATGGGACAACAGTGAAATCAGCCAAGTTTTCTGAAAATGGACTATTTTTGAAATTTTCTAAGCTTTTGGAAAATAGCAATTATTTAGACTGTTTAAATATTGTAATAAAATGGTGTTAGCATGGTTAGAAAATTTTTTAAATCTTAATAATAAGATATTAAAAATTAAATATGAAAACGACCAGCTCGCGGTGAGAAAAACTTGGCAGAGGTCTTACAAACCTACTGAGCCAGAAAGAATCATACTAATCATTTTCAGGTGAAATCTGACATCTTTTTTACAAGTTGGTGAAACGGACCAATCATATATCCAGATACGATGAAATCTTGCTATTAAGGTAAAAGTTGACCTTCAAAGATAGATAAAACATTTGGTAGACACCGAAGCTCAATCATTTTAGAGTACACACTAGACAACTATTTAATAAGGCCAAACTGATAAGAATTGATCTGGTTTCTAGCAACTATGGTATTAGATTCGACGCATTAAGTACCGGATCCATCAAGTTTGATAACTGGAGAGTCTCATCAGAATTTCCCTTTTTAGATCATTTCAATACCCTCTATAAAACTTATCACAAAGGAACAAACTTTTGCATTGTAGTAATCATGTCTTAAAAGTTTACCTCCAAAAATAGCCAACACAGCTTGGTAGACACCGAAGCTCAGCTCATTTAAGGTTAGATACTAGACGGTAATATAATAAGATCAAATTGACAAGAATTGGTCTAGATTGGAGCAACTATGGAGTTAGCTTCGGCGAGGCTATAGGTGAAGCAGTAGGGGTGTGAAACTTTTTAGCAAAGAGCCAACTATGTCAGCATTTCGATCCAGAAAGTTCTTAGCTGTTCGTTGAGACTCACCTTCCTTGAAGCAGAGGAACTATATCATAGGTGAGATGGCCCAAAGACTGCATATACTTCACAGCGACTTCTGCATTTCTGGGTAAATGTTTAGGACTTCAAAAACGTCGTATCCAATCTTTGAGAGCAAAGTTTTTTGATGGCTTCGGGAATACTGTAAATGTGTCCCTTTCCGCTGTCATAGCGTAGCTTATAAGATAGGGGTGGTTTTCCCACTCTTCGTTTTTTCCAACAGGGCCGCCGAGAGGAAATCTGTGCCTGGTGGCAACCATGTACCAACAATTTAAAAATTGTAATTGAGTTTTACGAGAACGCTAAAAAAGCGTTTGGCACTGGCAACTGAGATTGCCATGTATGGATGGATGAAAGCTGAATAGATGGAGCCAATGGTTGCATCCGTAAACAAATGCGCGATTAAAATGTTTATGTTTATAACACGCTTTGTTGGCAGGTTATATTGACAGATTTAAGATATTTTGGCAGTTAGTAGAGTGAGAGCGAAAAGGCACGGAAAAGTATCAATGCGTCGATAACTTAGAATATATTTACTATAATTAATTTATTTATTTAATTCAATTATTAACATTTTTGTTATACAGGTACATATTGAATACATGACAAAAAAGTAGATTATCAACTAACTAAACATAACACTATTCTTAAAAAGGTCCCTATTTTGGGTGATATCAATAGAGTTACACCTTGAATTGGTCCTATGAAATGGTATAAAAAATGATTGTCTTTCCCTTAACCTTTTCTCAGGGGCATGTATTTGAAAAGGAGCTAGAAGTGGTGCACAAACAATATGATGCATCAATATATCCCGGGCAAATATAAAGAGAAATACTTGCGCCAAATCAAAGTACTTCTGAAAATATACGAGCTTCCCTCCCTGTCGTCGGCCCTGAGTATCAATGAAAGATTCACAATGGGTCGGTGACCTCAGGGCATACTTTTTTTTCGTCTAATCGAACTTACTCGTATTATCGATAACGTGCAAATTAATGTTAGAAAATTTGAAAATTCGATATTTTAGTCACCAGAGCCAAAATTGTATTCATCAAATTTGTGTAGGTAAAAATAAACCATTACAAATAACATAAATCGAAAAAATTAAGATAAATGGCATCAAATAGTCAAAAATTACGGTAATTGAAAAATAAAACCATGCGATTATTTTTTACAGAAAAAATTATAAATAAAAATTACGGTTATTTTTGATCGAAAAATTATTTTTTATTTCTTGACAAAAAAAAAATAAAGGTTTAAATATTTTTCATTCAAAATATAACTGTTATTGAACTTAAACTAACAAATATGTACTGTGAAACAAAAAACAAATTTTCTTATTTTGTTTTTCAGTGCATTTTCATAGCTTTTTTAAGGACTAAAAAAATATATAACAATCTGAAGAGGTTAAAGTGCACATAATATTTCTATAAATGAGTTGGAAGAAAAGTGTTTGTCCATAATGAATCCATCTGAATTGAGAATGATGTGGATGAGTCAATATAATCCAGAGCGTATAACTTTAGAAGATGCTGCATCTTATTTTGGACATTCGACAGTAGGACTTTCTGTAATGGAAAACATGACACATCAACCAACAATGGTAAGTGTAGCACATCAAATAAATTATGGCACCATGTCTCAGAAAGTATCTTAACTTTGCATCATTAAGAACTGACATTTTTTGTTACATATTGAGGGCTGGCATTCATCTAACTCTTGTAATTGAAATACAGGTTTAGACTTATTTCATTTAATTTGTGCATATAATTTCACATTTTCTTTTCTTTCTTTTTTACTTTCTACAACATTTTTGTTGCTGTGTTGATCATTTTGCTCCTCCCCAAAACAACAATTTTTTAAAAACGCGTTTCTTTTGGTTTACTTATGACTTTTAATCAAAAACACATACACAATGTAAAAAAACAAAAATAAATAAAAATTACACGTTTGCTAAAAAAAGGACTTCAATCCAATGATGAGCATTGTTGGGGGGGATTTCAGTGGTCAGGCATCAGCGGCAGCAGCCGCAGCAGTGGCTTCATCCGCAACAGCGGCAGCTGCAGCAGCCGCAGCATTGGCTTCAACCGCCGCAGCATCTGCAGCATTAAGCGTACAGCAAACATCACTTATTTCGGCAAACTCAAATGATATATACGGTTTGTCAGCGGCACAAGTAAGTGGGCTGCATCAGCAATTATTGCAACAGTCAGCAGCTGCAGCTTTTCAAAACTATTCCGAAATCATTGATGACGACGATGGTGGTGGCGGCGGCAGAGGTATTGGTGACCAAACAGAACAACTTGATGATGGTGCACAATATGTACCCGCTGCACATCAAGTCTACGATAACATTGACGATGGCAGTAATTGTTATGATGATGGAATCTCCGGTCTAACAACCAAACAGGAATTTATAAATATAGATGATTTTGTTATGATGACAGATAGCAATTCTTACGATGGTAATGAGCTTATTCATGATGAAAATGATTTATCTGCTGCAACAGGAGTAAATATAGGGCAGCAAGACATGGAAGGTACTCATTTATTAATTCCTTTGGGCAACCAAAAGTTGTCAGCAATCAGTGGGGAAATGATAAATACAATCACTACTTCAGGATCATCATCGTCTGCACATCGTACTCAGCGAAAAACAAGAAAAATTGAACCCGTTAATCGGCCAGGTTTAGTGTTGAAAACACCAATTGCTTACAAGGGAAACATTGATCCATCGGTTATACCAATTCAGAAAGATGGAATGGGTATGTTTTCTTTTTTGTTTGGTTTTTAATTTTTTCTTATGTGTACTTCCGTTTTTTATCGTTTGTTGTATTAAATGTTGAACAGTTTTTTTTTTATACTGGGTATATATTCAAAGCCAATAAATGAACAATTTTTTAAGTAAGATCGTAATGTTTCACATAAATTACAAACAACCGATGTTAAAAGTTTTCACCAGTATCAGATTAAATACTACTAAATGCTTTTAATGTAAACCGGCACAAACCGCCTCTACAAATAATTAAGAACTTCATTTGTTGCACTCTGAAATGAATCTCTTTCATTTCTTCATTACAGCTGTCTGTGAGCGTTGTGGTGCTATTGGTGTAAAACACACATTTTATACGAAATCTCGACGTTTCTGCAGTATGTCATGTGCTCGTGGTGAACTTTTTTCTTTAGTAGTGAATAACAAAATGACAGGAGGAAATCAACAACAACAGCAGCAATCAACAACTAGTACTGCTGATAGCGATGGCAATGAGTTACTTGATAATACTTCCAATTCAAATAGACAGCAGCAACAGACTTCACAACCTGATATCGAACTCGCTCTACGGGTTTCACATATAAAGAATTCAAATTATCGTTTTCGAATAACAGATCAATCAAAAATAACGCAAATAAATGGATTCGGTGAACCTATTATGGATAGCAATACAAAATTGCTTGCTGATAATAACAGCAGCAGTAGCAATGAAGCAAATGGTCGCGATACAAGCTTAATACTTCCAACCACTCCTCAGCCTCTCGAGATGTTTCGCGATGTTATGCCTCAAGATGAACTACCACAAATACCTAAATATGACCGTCTTCCAACACCGTGTCCACAAATGGAAAAAATTATAAGCGTACGACGTCGCATGTACGATCCGACACATTCGTTCGATTGGACAGCACGTTTGTTACAACCAGATTTTTATGCGGCACCTGTAATTTGCTTTCCTCATGCACCTGGCTATGAAGTATGGGATAACATTGGCATCGATATGAAAGTGGAAGTTGAAAATACGGATTGTGATAATACAGAAATTATACAGCCGGGGCAAACACCACACTCATTTTGGGTGGCAACTATTTTAAATATATGTGGATATAAGGCCTTAATGCGATATGAAGGTAATGAAGTGGCAAACGGAAATGAAACATGAAAGATGCAATTGCATAATGTAATTTTAGCTTAGAACTTCCAGAATATGGATCCTTTTCTTAAAATGAATAAGCTTGAATTCATATTGTGATTATATTGTATTATGTATCAGTCATGTTTTACTTCTGTAAAATAAAAAGTCTTAAGAATTGTTTTAAAAGAGCATTGAAATTTTACACAGGCTTCGACGAACCTTCTCATGACTTTTGGGTAAACCTTTGTAATGCGGAAGTGCATTCCGTTGGTTGGTGTGCTACACGGGGCAAACCATTAATACCCCCTCGTTCTATTGAAAACAAATATAAGGATTGGAAAGATTTTCTTGTGGAACGTTTATCTGGCGCACGCACATTGCCTTCAAGCTTTTATAATAAAATAAATGATAGTATGCAAAGTCGTTTTCGTATTGGTTTAAATCTCGAATGTGTTGACAAAGATCGCATATCTCAAGTTCGCTTGGCTACAGTTACAAAAATTGTGGGCAAACGTTTATTCCTGCGGTATTTCGATTCTGAAGATGGGTTTTGGTGTCATGAAGACTCACCAATTATACATCCAGTTGGTTGGGCTACGACAGTGGGACATAATTTAGCAGCACCACAAGATTACTTGGAACGAATGTTGGGTTAGTAAGAAACTATTTGCTGTGGGATATTTCTGCGGGCATATAACGTGAACAATAAAACTTAAAATAACGTTCAACTTTTATATTCGTGAAAATATCCATTCTCAAACGAAAAATTTATAATAAAAACATATATTACTTAATATATAGCTGGTCGTGAAGCTATGATCGAAGTACATGAGGATGACGCAACGATTGAACTTTTTAAAATGAACTTTACTTTTGAGGAGTACTATTTGGATGGAAAGACAAATGGTTTTGTCGAAGGTATGAAAATCGAAGCAGTCGACCCGCTTAATTTGTCGTCAATTTGTGCAGCTACAGTAATGGCTGTTTTGAAATTTGGTTACATGATGATACGCATTGATTCATATCAACCAGATGCAACTGGCTCAGACTGGTTAGTTACATTATATAAAAAAGAACAGCTTATGCATTTCCTTGTCTTCACAATTTTTTAGGTTCTGCTATCACGAAAAATCACCCAGCATATTTCCGGTGGGCTTTTGCGCTACTCATAACATTACTTTGACACCTCCAAATGGTTATGATATCAATACATTTAGTTGGAACTCTTATATAGAGGAAACTGATAGTAAAATTGCTGGAGAACATTTGTTTCATCGTATAGTTCCTGATCATGGTTTTGAGGTAGTTAAATTTTATATGGTATGCAATAGAAGAACAAGAACATTACTTAATCAGAAGAATTGGACAATTTAGTCTAAGTTATTTATGTATAAATACGAACGGTGGAAAAAATTTGTACCAAATTTAAATTCAGCGTCAAAAGATACGTAGGAAATGATGAAAAAAAAATGATATAAATTGATGTTTCAAGGAAATTTGATTTTTGAAAACATTGTTGTTCATCGTCGATAATTTAACTACACATTTGAACGCCCTATATGCATTTTAAAATTGAATTCTTAATTTGAAGGTTGCTATGAGCCTCGAGTGTGCTGATCTCATGGATCCCCGTTTAGTGTGTGTTGCGACAGTCGGGCGTGTTGTTGGACGTTTGCTTAAAATTCACTTTGATGGTTGGACAGATGAATATGACCAATGGTTGGACTGTGAATCACCAGATTTTTATCCAGTCGGTTGGTGTGTGCTTGTTAATCATAAATTAGAGGGACCCCCAGCGCAGCCACAGCATTTACTCAAAGCTGCATCTAAACAAAAAACACAAAAGAAACGAAAAAAGAAAACTCCTGGAAATCGTACAAATGAAAACATTATGGGCAGTGAGTAAAGGTTTCCTTTTTTCTTTTTAAACAATAATAATAATTTGCATTTATGTTTTTTAAGATAAAAGTCGCACTATTGCTTTAAAAACAAATCCACATCTTCCAAAATTGAGTATAAAATTGGAATTGAAGCCCGAGCATCATAATGCATCTTTCTATGAAGATAATGATGACGATGATGAAGAAAATGATGACGACAGTGTAAATCGTTCCGAACAGTCAACACCCTTGCCCAGTGCTGAAGCAGCTAACTTAGTTGAAAAGCCACAACAACACCAACAGCAATTGCAACAACGTGGTAGCTCGTCAACGGTAAAAAAATCTATTTCACCAGCACCACCAATTGCTGGACGTAAAGCAAATAGCTATATTGGGGTAAGTACTGTCAGTAAAAGTGCGTTGTATTTACACCAAATTAATGTGTACTCCCCTGCGTGCTAAAAATTGATTTTTTAATTTTAATTTAAGTTATTGACATCTATTTTTTTTTTTTTTTTTGGAATTTCAAAGAGCGTGAATTGATATGTATAAAAGAATTGCATAGATTGTTGCAAAATTGATTCGGTCATATACTATGTGTTATAAGATGTAATGTGCTTCTTTTAACGATGCCAATTTTCATTTAATGTCTTATTTCGCTGTGCCATGCTTTATTTCAAACTCTTAAGGCATATCATATTTTGATTTTTCGTGTATCAATGACATCTTGCCCTTTTTGTTCAATATTTTTTAATTTGTTTGTTAATTTTGCTGCTTGTAAAGTGCATATTCGTTAAAATTTCACACACGGAATCTTTAATACTGACTAAAAAAATACAAAAAGATGATTGGCTAGTTTTACAGATGGTTTTAAATTTAACAATGGGCTGATTTGATAATTCGCTATGAAAAGACAAGGTTTTCTAAGTTCTTTTTGTTTTGATATTTTTTTAGGTATTAGGATAGATTTTGAAGAAAATACCAACAGGGATATCATACAATATTTTAGTAACCAGAGAAATTGAAATAAAATTCTTGCAGGAAGGTATAGCTATTAAAAACTATAAGATCCTTTTATTTTTTTTAGTAATCAAATATTGGTCAAAAAGTTAGTTACAAACCTGGACATAAGGCGGAAAGTTACTGAGCGTATTTTGAAATCAGTTCCAAAAGCAGACATTGCCAACGCTTGCGCTTAGGCTGTGTTTTATTGTAAACAGAATGTTATCAAAAATTCCCTTTTCTAGCTATCTTTCCTAACTAAAAATAATACGCAAAAAAATATAGTCTCAAACGTTTTGTCACGCCAGAAAATCGTCGTTATTGCAGATGTTTGCCATTGTCACTAACCTCATGTGTATATAAGATTTATTTCCCGAACAAAAATAATATTTTGAAGTGGATAGGTCAAACTTTGTACGGCTAATCGAAATGACGTTCTAGAAATTCCAAAAATATGTATACAAATCTTATCAAATAAATTAAAAGATTTCTAGTGATATCAGCCTGAGTTTATTACTTTCACGCACTCTTATTGACGATTGGTACTTACAACAACAATACATATATATGATTTTTAAGATTTGCAAACAACCTTTTTCATCAATTATTTTAACATGCTGTGTTGTGTTTTTAGAATTCTTCAGTTACAAATAGCAAGTACATTCCCCGACTTACTGAATCCTCTGACTCGAATACAAGCAGTGAACTTCACGGAGACTTGATTCCCGAATCGTGGAATGTTTACGATGTATCCCAATTTTTACGTGTCAATGATTGCACCGCACATTGTGACATGTTTAGTCGAAACAAAATTGATGGCAAACGTTTAATGCAACTATCTAAAGATGAAATTATTACGCTGCTCGGCATGAAAGTTGGACCAGCATTAAAAATATTCGATTTAATACAACAACTTAAGTGCAAACTCAATCCAAGCAAATCAAGACTTCATAAGGCAAATAAATCCTTCTTATAGTGCCTTTGGAAACACCCTTCGTTTAACATTACAAACCATATATTTTATTAAACATAATTTTTTATCATTACCAAAGTAACGTCGTTCTATGTTTCACCGAATTGAAGAACGAATTATTTGTTCTACAAGGAGAACATTGGCAAATTTAAATTTTTAAAAGCCACAAATGTAGTCCATATGTTATTTGTTGAAAAAAATTAAAATTATAAAATAAAAATTTAAACAACTGCACAATTAGGGTTTAGGTTGCATCGAATTTGAGATACTTAAAAAGCTTTATGTTTAACATGCGCATTTATAATAAATGTTTCTCATTTTTTTTATTTACTGTTCAAACAAAAAATTATTCAATCACTAGGCATCTTGCACTAACTCTGATGTAACTTAAGTCCCAATTGATTTATTAATATTTATATAAAATGAACTGCTCTAAAATACTTGTTAAAAGAATATGTTATGAGAGCCAAAATTATTTATAGAAGTTTTGCTGCGACAAACCATGAGTTAGCAGCAGTTAAGATCGTTTAAGATAACTATTAGTTGCGACCTTTTAGTATTGAAGTACATTATTTCAAAAAAAATTAAAAACAAATTATTTGATTAAGTAAAATTAAACACATTATTCTTTAATATTCATAAGTTAATTAAGCAATTTCATGAGTTTCAATTAAGCTACCATTCATTGCTTTTTAAGTAAGTTAATCTAACTTTGAATTTTTAAACTATTTGTTGGTTTTAAACAATTAGAAGTAAGCAAACATAAATTAAGATTTTGTTAACTCAACAGGCTTACACAGTTTTTAATTAAGCAGCCGGAAACTGTTTCCTTAAACATAAAAATTAAATTTTAATTAATTTTGAGCATGTTTAAAATTTCACACATTTTATTTATCAAAAGTATTGAAATATAGTTTTAAACATTTAACATACATATGTTCTCAAGAATAGCCTTCTATTTAAAACATTATAGCAATTAAAAAATTGAACAAAGTACCGAAAAAATATTTAAAATAGTTATTTCAGGGAATAGTTTCAATGCAGCAGACAGCTCAAAAAATTTAATTTTTATTATATGTAATAAAAGAAAAACCAAAAGTAAAACTAAAAAAAAAATACGTCAGGCAAAAAATATGTAACATTAGTAAATGAACTTAATAGCATACAAATTTTGCAGTTTTGCATTACCATCAATTAGCTTAAAGTAAGATGAAAAATATCTATATATTTAAAAATACTAAACATGTAAACCATTTCAAATAAAATAAAAAATTGTAAATAGATAAGTTATATAGAAAACCTGCATGCAAGCACATAAATATATTACAAAATAAATGAAAACTTAACATATTAAGAACGTATAACATTGTAAGGATAATGCATACATAAAACTTAAAAGAAAATACATATGAGTAAATACATATAATCTAAATTATTTTCTCTGTATTTCAAAAGTACAAATAACTTCACGGTAGGTAGAATAGCAGTTCCTTATTGCCAATCTTTTTAAGGTAACATAAATTTCGTTTAGTCATAGTGCACTTCAGTTATGTATATTTCAAGTTTGTTAGTCGGAGATAATCCGGCCAGGTGGTAATTAGCGAATTTTGAACATTGTGCACTTTCTCCATTTGCGTGATTTTTTTTTTGTTAACATTGCACATCGTAGTTTTCGTCAGAGGTGGTACTACCTTTCCGCACAAACAGTAGCCTCGCGATGTTAAACACATCAAACCCATATTTGTTAGCTGGAAGAGTAATTCTCATCCCTATGCATATACATTGACTTCGCACTCCGACCTATCATAGAAAATCTATTGATATATGAAACCATATATCTAGGAGTCAGTACTTACGAGGACACAGTGATAAGTGCCCATGTTTCACGAAAGAGGCACCAATAGTATCAAATTTGCATTGGCATTATTGTCAAAACTCAAGGCGAATCCATAAATTTCATTCTTTACCTTTGTGGCGGATACCACAATAGGAGGATATCACAATATAATGTAATATGGAAACGGGCTGTTGCTATGTATTAACTGTGTCCAAAAAGTTCACAAGGCCCTTGTCCTATCTTAAATCCCTAGCAAGTACATACTTAGCTTAACATTCCTCTAGCTCACCGTACCTCACGACTGTGCTAGTAGGGAAGGAATCAAGGATTACGCACATGTTCCTGCAATATGGACTAAACTAATTTAATTTTTTTTTCAAATCCTCTTATTTTATTTGTCGAATTACATCCGAGTTTACTTTTTAAAATTGATTCAAAATTGCCATTTTTGCAAATTTCAACATATGGAATAACTCTCCTTTAAATTGCCTGCCAAAAATTTAAGTTTCGGCAAACATTTTTTGAGTTATGTGGCTTAAAAAATGTATAAAAAATGCATTTTTGTCGTTATTGTTTACTTTTTATTGCCATTTTCCTTAAAAAAGATATTTAGTAAATAACAATTTTGGCCTTTATGTAAGAAAGCACAATTAAGAAATATACTCGTACTTAAAATATTAGAAGTATTTTTTTGAAATATGTCATAACATATATCATACTTAAGTCCAAAACAGACTAAAAATAATCTATATTTTTGTATAGTACATTTTTCAAAATCGATAGAGTACGCATATTTTTTCTACAATAGTAAAAATGTTGGCGTCCTAAAAATTTTATGGCCTCCATTTATGGTCTTAACCGTTTAACTAAACTCATTTGCCAATTCAGCGATAGAAACATTAGCAGAATTAACGAAAGACTAAATACATTTTTCTACAAATGATTTATATTCATGCTATTACATATGAGTTAGTTAGTTGATGTTCACCGATTGATATTAGAATGCCTTTTTGGGATGTTTTTTTTTGTGTTTCCGGTGTTTATTAATATAAATTTATTCATACAAGACAAAGTAAAAGTTGTATGCGTAAATTGGTTTATCTAACATGGTGGTTTCGAAAGAATTTCAATAGCACAGGGATCTGCTTTCTGGTCAGCGCAAGGATTTTCACTCTCAGTTTCAATTTCGCTCATGCTACACTCAAATTCACATGGTACACATTCACCCTCACCTTCTTCTCCTTCACCTTCTCCAGCGTATTCAATATCTTTTGCAATGGCAGCTTCTGTCGGTACTGTCGATAGAGAGCATACGGATATGTCTGAATCGGACAATGGTAACGGTACAGGTTCTTGTGGCAACTGTGCATAATCATAAGCGCAAATATCCTGAGCAAACCAAATCGATGGCTGTACATCGGTTACGTCAATTACATTTTCACCAGAACCAGCTTCTTCATTAACATATTCCATTTCATCAGGAAATTGTTTTGATTTCGACACACGTAATAGCGGATCGTCATTCGTTGGTGTTTGAAAGAAACCCATAAGCATGTTCTTCTGGTCAAAGCTCAAAATGGCCGGACCTTGGGGATATTCATTATCCCAAGTACCATGGAGTATAGTACATTTATCTTCGTTGCCAAAATAAATTTCAAATGGGCCAACACGAACTCCATGACGCCATGTACCTTTGAAACGCACCGGTATCGGAACACATTGAGTTACAATATGTAAAGTGTAAATGCCAACACCATGGCGTTTACCACGATACCAATCACCCGTATAGACATCACCACTAGCATAATTATAGCGACCTTTACCATGCTTAACACTTTTCCTCCAATTACCTTCGTACATACTACCATCTGGATATACAAAAATGCCACGTCCCGAACGATGACCTAATTAATGAAAAAGTCGATTCGTGTTTTGCCGTTTTTTTTATATATACCTACCACATCGATATTTCCCATAATAACGAGCACCTCCCTTAAATACGTATAAACCTATTCCGTGACGTCTACCTTGTTTATATTGACCATCGTATTGATCGCCGTTTGGTAAAATGGCCCAACCTCTTCCATGCCTTTCCCCACGTTGATTACGTTCACCAATATACAACTAAAAGAACATGACTATATTTTATACTTTTAAATTTATTACATAATATCTTTACTCCAATAGGATTGGGCAGTTCTTCCTCTTCCGGAATGCTTAGCTCTTCCTCTGATGAAACAGGGGATACGCTCATTTTAGTTAATATTTTTCTTCACGTATTTCACTAGATTGATTTAAATATAAATGAATATAAAACAATATTCACAGGTATGTATATACATTTAAAAATTTTATAGATCTTTGGAGAAAAGTTTTTTGAGAAAAGTTTATTTGCAAAAATGTAGCACAGTAATCTACTAAATATAATTATTTAAGAGGAATGGAAAAATACCGATTTCTTATTTTAAAATTGCAAAATCATTCCCGCTTTTTACACCACCGCACCCGTGTAATATCAGTGTAACAGTTGTAAGTTGGTACACATTTATTATGTAATAAATCAACAAAATAATAATGATAGACATCATTATAACAATACTTTACAGGAAGATGTTAAACAATAATAGTTTCAGCCTTAGAGCCAATTATTTGAAAATTCAAAATATCAGCTCCCTATCAATATATGTAGTTAAAATAAAAACTATCCGATTTATTTTACTCATATTAGGCTTAAATATAGATTATATAACATTTATTATTAGTCTAAGTATTATAAAAAAAACTTGCCAACGGATAACGTATTATCAATGCTATACATGTACAAGTTACTTGCAGTGCCATTAACATTTGTGTGACCACTTTTTCATGTACTGGTCCAAATACAACTAAAACAAAATTAATTAAGGTAAAGTTATTTGTTATCACTTTTCCATCTGGTTGTTCCTGCCATGTTATAAGTTTCAGCGTGCGAAATACGTTGACCATAAGTTTTCCTAAAATGTTGAGATCTTCTTTTTTAAACTCCGTAGTGCTTATGTGTAGCAAATCCGATTTAGGATCATATTTTGGTAAACGGTGTCTCGGGCATGGTACAAAATGAAACAGTTGAGGTATTGAATAAAGGAAATTAATTATTTGAGGCAAAAAAAAAAGTATTAAAGTTTTACTAAAATGTCCTAAAATGCCAACAACAGCAAAAGTCATTCCAGCGAAATAACAAAATGTATCGCCAACAAAAACTTGCGACGGATATCTGAAAAATAAAAACAAAACAACAATATTTTAAGTATTTTGAGAACATGTGAACATAAGAGCGGTGCAAATTTTGACAAATTTTCCAACTTCAATCGACCATATTAAAAATTACAGAATACTCGCATAGGTAACATAGAATTATGCGATTAATTCTAAGACAACAATAAATGATTAAAACGTTCGAATAATAAACTCTTCTGTTCGAAGTGCTTCATCTGGATTATTTTTGAAAACTGTGGTAAGAAATTTAAACTTAAGGATATCGATTTTTTTGTTGTTGATACAATTTTGTTTAAAAATTGGATTGAGCATTTTATCAAAAATTAAAATGAGAAAGTTAATATAAATTAAAAAAAAATTTTGATTTTATATACATATAATTTTTTTGACAACCAGGCGCAAATATAGATTGTGTAATGTAAGCATTACTGCAAGTAAAATTGGAACGAAAATTGTATTTTATTTTGGCAATATGGGAAAAATGTATAATTATGCCAGTTGTTAGAATGTTTGATTTGGAATCTACACGCACGAGTTCAAAAATGTCGGCACGGCTAATCGCCACGATTAGTTGCCGATTTCCCGACCTCGTCAAATTCTGTTCAACGCATTAACCACCTTGAAGGGATGCTGTAGAAACATATAAATGGTTGATTTACAAATTGAGTACAATTAGGAGTGTTTCTTTATAGTTAGGGTTACCATCTGCCCTGATTACATAAGAAGTACACCCGAAAAAAATTGTTATTCATGAGACAAAAAAAACCATACTAAAGTTACATGTATTTCACTTTCCATTCTTTTATTTTCTTATTATTTTTTTCTCTTTTTCCATACGATTCTTTCAGCAAAATTTATTGTTTAGTCAACGATTACATGCGGAAACTCTTGAGAAAAAGTTTTCCTGTTTGTTGGCAAGAAGGGAAAAACGAAAGGGTGGAGTACAGAATTTGTCGTACCCGCAAATTTCCTTTCGTTCTATTCGTTAGCTGATATTATGCTTTGAATTTACGTTTGTTGTGGCGAGTTGACGCAGTAATTGCTTTGATATTTTATACCACAAAGAAGTTCTAGTTTTCGTGTGTAAATGCAAAACAAATTCAAAAAAGAAAATAGACAAGAATTTGTTTGACCGAATTTCCTCGTGTAAACGTTGACATATCCTTGACAGCGATGGAGGCACTTTTACGGTTGAATTTAATTTTAGTTTAACAAGATAATTCTACCTTGATAGTTCATTTTTAAGCAGAATAGATATGTGGTGACTTAATACCACCACATATAAACAATTATACAACTAAAACACTATACACAAAACAACTTCTCTAAAATAAATAATATTTAAGTTTCTGTTGTAAGTTTTTAAAATCAAAAAATTTGTTTCATATTAAAAAATGTTTTTCAATTGAAAATTATTACTCAAACGAAATGGATTAAAATAAAATTACTAAAATAAAATTTGTAAAACTAATATAAAATTAAATATTTAATCAACAACTTCATTTAATATAAAATATTTAATCAACAACTTCAGATATGTACGAAGAAATATTTTGGCATTTAAATTTAATCAGTATTCCTCGGCTATTTATATATTCTCAAGTCATGCATGTCGCATATTCTCGCCTCGTGCTATAGCTTATCATTAGTAACGACTGCGCATACATCGAACTAAATTGCAGTGCGAATCAGGTGGCACTCAATGTCATCTGTTTAAAGTATTTTGGCACGTTTTAAGCAGAGCCCACAATGGCACTCAGTTATGCAACTATTTAGTCGGACATTTGCGCAGGTCCTTACGGCATTGATTATAATGCATCGATAGTTTTCTCACATCTCTAGTACAGGTATAAAAAAAAAAAAACAAAAATAACATTCGTAGCAGCTGTTTGTTTGATATAGACGAAAAAGTTACAATTTTCTTGGGTGTGTTTCCAAGCTGCATTCATGGCGTAGACGAATTTTGTTGGAATAAAGTTGAATACAATGAATAATATGCAACAACACACAAATAAAATTATTTAAACAGAAACGAAAAATTACACAAGGTAAATGTATCAACGAAACTCGGCAGTGACGATAGCGAGAAGTCAACGCAATGCATCAGAGGTCGAGCATCAAAATGAGACAACGGCTTGCAGTGGCAGCACCAATTCTATGCGTGGAGGAGCAAGCACAAAAAGACAGATTGTTATATGGTTTTTAGTACTGCTGCAAGTGTTTTTTGTTGGATGCTTTTGGCTTTTTCAATTGGAAAATATAGTACATATTAACTATGGAGCGCGGCAAACGGACGAACGTCGACGAAAGACTGAGCCTAGTAAAACAATGAACTTGGAACGTCGAATTTATTTTAAAGAGAAAAACTTACTGTCGACATTGAGGTTGGGAGCCAACGATGAAGGTTTTATCAGTGATAGATTTAAAGAAAAATCGGAAAACTTTGAAAAAAATTTTATTTTGATAAATAACGTTAATCGACTGACAAATGAAACAGTTGTAACGTCATTGAGTGATATACCAATATGGTGCTATCGGGAAGGTACAGTAAATAAGACTACTAACATAAATTACTTTGAGAATGATGTTTCAGATACCTCTGCCAACAGTTGCCTTTGTCGAACAGATTGGCATGGTAGAGATTGTGGACAACCAGAAGTAATTTGGCGAACTCTTTTAACATCCAAACGTCCTATAGAATTGCAGCAGCCAAACGGCGAGACACCAGAGCACAAATTGGTCTATATGTTGGATGGTAACTTTTTTAGTTTAGATCTTTTAGAGTTGCAAATTAAAACTGTTTCCGAGGTTGTCGATTATTTCGTTATAAATGTCAGCAATAAAAAATCTATACGCAGCAAAATAAAATCTATTGAAAAAAGACTACGCGACATATTGAAACATGGTCAATATTTTCTTTATTACTGCAAACAATTACAGCACCCATCTACAAATAAGTCTGAAATTTGTAATTCTGTGCAAGCCTATAGGTTAATTAAAAACCAAGGGTATAATATAAAATCTACAGATATTTTCGTTTATACAAATGATCGCGTCATACTCAATAGTAAAGCTCTAAAATTTATGAAATACTATTACAAGACAGATGCAGATTTCGCAATAGCAATGAGCTTTCGCCTTAAGTATGTAGTCTATGGATTTTATTGGCAACATCCAGAAAAAACTCATGTTAGTGGATTTATGAGTTCCTTTGCAACACTTGACAATCCAAATGGTGGAAATGGCGACCCACATATGTTACTACATAAATTAACGGTTCATAAAATACCGACTGTAATTATTGGTGATTTGAATCATTTCGGCGGATGGTTTTGCAAATATTGCTTTCATCCAGAAGAGATAATTACTGAATTAAATACTGTATCAAATTCAATGAGCCATGTTCACTTTCCAAATGATACAAGAAATCGACAAATCGATGTCAATTATATGCAAAAGTTAATTGCTCAAGGGCGACATATTGATAGCAAGTTAGGTTTAATAAAATTGCGACGTTATACGGATAAGTACTTTGCGCCAGAATTTGCAGAAAATTGTAATTGGAAATACGGAAATTTATTAGTCAATTTGTATTTATCTCTGGAAGAGGATATTGAAGATGAAGGAGAATATTAAATTATGAGTAAGCACGTACATACGTATGTATGTCATATTTATCTTATAACACAGGAGTAAGTGATCTTTTTGGAATATTATTTATTACAATAACATAACAATTTAGATCGATTTTTCAATGCACAATTAATATTATTATTTTTTTTTAAGAAAGGTAACAACTTTTTATACAATTTGTTCATACGTCAGTAAAAATCACAGAGTCGCATTGTACCGATACCGATTTTGATGTGATATAAGTAAAAAATATAAATGTCGTATTAAAAACCTAAGGTATAATTAAGAATGTAAATCAGGAAATTTTTACGTTCAGTTTGTGGGCCGACGTGACTACGATTATTTTTTAAAATACCAAAAGAAGCACAGAAAGTTTGACGCGTTATTCAAGCAGTTTTCGTTTCAAAAAAATCCCTGTAAGATTATAATTTCAAATCCTACTTTAATCTTACTAGGTTAGTATACCAGTCAATTTCTTATATATACATTAGTAGGTAAATATCAAAAATATCTAATCCTGCTGTTTTCAGAAATAAATATCAAAAATATTTTATCCCGCTGTTGTCAGAAAAATATTTGTGTTTAATTTTGTGTTGGCAAAGCATTAGAGAGGGACTTTGTTGTTTTTGATATATATTTCACGGTTTCATAATGTTCAGTTAAAATTAAACTTCTAGTTAAAAAAAAAATTGCATGAAACTTTATATCAACTGCCAGTAAAAGTTTATGTTAATGTTTAGCTGGACACAGTGAAACCGGCCATAAGTTATGTTTAACTTTACATTCAATAAAAAAGAACTTTCTGTACCATATATTGCCTTATCTATCCATGAATTTAGTGATTTTTATAAGTTGGATATTTTTTAGATTAGATAAAAAGGGACAAATGATTTAAGTTGCTTCTTATTTTTTCTACCGATTTGCTATAATTGTTCGATTTGCATCAAGTGATTTTTCAAGTATTTTTGCTAGTTCACTTAATAATAGAAAATTCAATTCATAATATAAAATTACAATGGAAGTAGAATGCAATGCGTCAAAATATTTGATTATGTACTTTCATTGTAGCTTTAACGTGTTATTACTAAGACCATGTTATACAAAAACTAAATATGAAATAGTTTTTGTACAGTGCCTCATTCAAGAAATCAGAAAAAATTCCCATTATTGATGAATCTATTTGGCATTTACATATCAATATGTATGTATATAACATTTGATTTACGAAATTTGTTTAAATGGCTTAAAAACACAGGATCGAAAATTTGCTGTGATAAAATACAACATAATATTAATTACTAATGATTTGTAAAAAGCATATAAAAAATGAATTAGTTCGATTTTTAACTTTATGTTAATAATCAGCTATATAATGATTTTATACTAGGCACACTCAACTAATCGTGTAATGTCTTCTCAATACGTTTATATTTTCAGTTTTTAAATATGTATGTAATTATTCTAAGTATTGTTAATCTGTTACTTTGCTAGTATGTATTAGTTGTTAAAAATATGAAAGTAAACTGAAAAATTAGAACAAAAATGTGTATAAAACTAATTTGTTTAAGAAAGGTCCTTGAAATAAATGAACTTAACATCTCATATACGGATTCGGCGTTCTTTTTTAACGGTGCTTAAGGGAATGCACGATCCGAACGGCGAAAGTTAGAAAAAATTTTACTAATATTAAAACCGTTTCACGATATTAAAAGGCATTTCGCCGTTTTTTTAATATAAATTTAAAATTTAACCAGAGGCGATAAATTTAGAAGATTTTAGTCCCAATAAAATGTTTATTCCGCGAGAACATCAGACCTCACTAATAATGACTGCCTTAATTTCATATGCACTTACTTATTAAATTTCCACAAAGCCAAAGTAACTGCTAGAAACGGTATCAGTAAATAAAGTGAAAATTTATGCGCATGTAATTGGTGTCCCAAAACTATTTCAATGCAATTGAAAGTCACAATAGAAACAGCAATTATAAGTGATTGTCCGACTTCTAGGCCATTTATACCAGCAAGAATGTTAATAGCATTTGTGCAAAAAACAGCCAACATGCCCATATAAATGTAATACAAAAATCCTAAAAAAAAATATTAGTTTTTACAAAAAATAACCCATCAAGATACATACCAATATCTAAAGAAGTTCCAAAAAGCGACCTTGCAAATTTAGGCAGAATAATTGTTGTTGAATTGTAGTTTACATAGTAAACCATTAACAAAGGCAGTGTAGCAATTGTTGGCAGCATTAGTTTATGACGCCACCTCAAATCTAAGACATCATCCGCAAAACCAAGTAATATCATGCAACATATTGACAGCAATGCAACAATCAGTTCAACAAACTGCAATTCAAAACAAGAATTTCTATTAAAAATTATACTGATGTGTATATAAACGTGGTTAACGCTTCAATACAAAAATGAAATATGTCAGGAAGACCACGACATATTGCCTAATGTGAACGTGTGAACTTCCCAAAATTTCAGCTTTCTAGTGTTTCGTAACTAGTGTAAACTAGTTCTTATAATATAATGATTTATGCGCTGCAAACAAAAGTAAAATTTTGACTTTTTTGGATGGTGGGTAGTAAGGGTCGTAGGTTGTTTTAGAAATACTTCATGAAAATGCGAATAAAATTTTTGGGTTATTCTGGAAGAAAAATTATTAGCATATCAAGCGGTATAAAAACTATTAAATACATTGTTATTAGAAACCAAAGCTGTGGCCATTTTAAGCAATACGTAATTTGAACAGTGATTTTTAAGGTATTTTTTGAGAGTTTCGAGCACCCCCTTCCATTTGCATAAGAAAGCTCAGCTTTGTGTGCGTTTAGTTACACACAAAAAAATTCAGTATGAGGCTAAATTTTACAAGAGATCACGTAAACTGGTCACGACCTGAAGGGGACAAAAAGTGGAGTACTATCTTATGAAGTGATGAAACTAAGATCAATTTATTTGGTAATGATTCATAAAGGAATGTGCGACGGTCTAAGGCCAATGCGTTTCATATCAGATTCACAAAAAAAAAATCATGAACACCGAGGCGAAAATATGGTGTTGTGTGGAAGTGTTTTTTTTTTAATATAGGAAAAGGTCCTATATTCCGGACAACGAGCAAAACGACATAAGCCGAGTTCAAAGGTATACTCGAAAACGCAATACTGCCCAATTCTGAGGAAAATATGCCCTTGTTTTCGATCTATCAGCAAGACAACGACCCAAAACACACCCCTTAGCTCGTGAAAAAAAGTTTTGAGAACAATAAAGTCAATGTGGTTAGCTGGCCCAGTCAGTCACCGGATTTAAATCAAATAGAAAACCTGTGGAGGCCTTAAGCAAGAAAAAAGCAAAAGAAACTTTCACGAATAAGGAGCGATTTTGGAAGTGTGTCCAAGAAATGTGGTATGAGATCCCCAAAGAAACCTGCTAGACTCTTATCAACAGTACACCGAGAAGAGTTTTTAACAATCAAAGTACTTTAATTAAACGTAAAAAATGAGTAAAATGGTTTTCAAAAAAATCAACTTAAAATCTGACACTCCATTATAATTCGAATAAGGGTATAGTTGACATTTAGAAAATTTTATTTTGGCTTTATTTGCTATTTAAATTCCATTTCGGTTAAATTTTACATATTTTTATCAAAACTTACAGCAAATGGCTACGACAAACATAGAAGAACAGAATGTTTCAAATGATAACTTAGAAATTAGCGAAAGAAGGCCACATGGCTTCTGGCTATTCAGCACTTTATTTAATTGGACCTCAAGTTCAACGGTATTTTTAAATGCTTTGGAAGAGAAAATTTTATCATTCTTAAAAACTCCATATGAAGCGTTCTTTGTTCAAATTGGAGCAACTGTTGGGAACGAAGATAAAATATGGACTATTGCACTCAATACAAATAGTCCGGAAGTACCTCTTGTCTTATTGCATGGACTCGGTGCAGGCATTGCACTTTGGGTATTAAATTTAGACGCTTTCTCTGAACATCGTCCAGTTTATGCCATGGATATACTGGGCTTTGGACGGAGCTCACGACCACAATTTTCGAAGGACGCATTAACATGTGAATTACAATTTGTGAATTCAGTTGAAGAATGGCGTAAGAAAATGCAAATTAATGAAATGATATTGTTAGGTCATTCAATGGGTGGTTATATTGCATCGAGTTATGCTCTCTCACATCCAAATAATGTGAAGCACTTAATATTGGCTGACCCATGGGGCTTCCCTGAGAAATCATCGGTGGCCGTTTGTAGGAGGCAATTTCCACTATGGGTTCGGGCAATTGCTTATGCCATAACACCGTTTAATCCGCTATTTATTTTGAGGGCTGCTGGTCCACTTGGTAAATGGTTAATACAAAAGTTACGTCCGGACATTGCGCGAAAATTTTCAGTAGCTGTAGAAAATGATCATGATATTTTCCCACATTATATACATCAGTGCAATGCTCAGAGACCAAGTGGTGAATCCGCATTTCATTCAATGCTCGAATTTCTCGGTTGCGCCAAGTATCCAATGTGTAATCGCATTACGGCTGTACGTGATGATATACCAATTACATTTATTTATGGGTCAAGTTCTTGGATTGATTCAGCATCAGGAGAGAAAGTCAAATCAGAACGTCGAAACTCTTTTGTAGAAATTAAAAATATCGATGGCGCAGGACATCATGTTTATGCCGATAAACCAGACGTCTTCAATAGATATGTAAATGAAATTTGCGACTCATACAAATCCAAAGATCATGGAACATCACAAGGACAGCATACATCTAGTGATGATAGTGTACATATTGGTAAGGTTGAAAAGCTAGCTAGTGCTGCATTTTACGGAAAAGTCTAGAAATTTAAGATTTGAAACTAAAACTGACTTATGTTTGCTTCATAAGTTACAACAAAGTAAATATAATTGGAACTAAAGTTAAAAACTCTAGAAATGGAATTTTTATTAGAATTTATTTACCGAAAATATTATGTTCTTTATTTTTTATTTATTATTTATAGGAAATATATAAATGTCCGCAATGGCCGTGGTATCGAACCTCCTAGAAATACAAATTTTAAACTTTTTCTTTGACTCATTATATAAACATCGCCAAGACTAAACTGACAGTAGCATGAAACTGGGAAACAAATACTTGAAGTAAAGGATCCAGGCATAATGTAGGCATAATTTAAGAAAGAGTTCTGTGTAAATCGATTTCTAAGAAGGTACGGTATCTCCCGAAATATTTCAATTATTGTTTTGGGATTATTTAAGCATTATGTGTAATTTTCTATAAATTTTTACACTCTGGTACTTTTATTGACCATCGGGACGTAAAGTGGGTACGATTCGACAAGTTGGCGTGGCAGTTCCCACATAAGCAAGAACTTAAATTTATCATACATATCTAATCTTTGCACAAAAGCCAAATCGAATTGAAAAATGAATGAAATTAAGTAAGTGGGGTCGATAGAAGTAAAAACGCGTTATTGTTTCTTAAAAATTTTCAAATGATATATACTGACCTTTTGTGCAGAGACAAAGACAATATCAGAAAGATAAATAACCATGAGTAAGCGTGGCACCTCTCATAGAAGTAAAATTCTAAAGTTATCATACAAAGATACAAAGTGGCAAGGGCATCATAAGACAAGTAGTTAATGACTTTGGGCAGGTGGTCGTGGGCCCAAATTTAAGATATATCTAGAAAGTTTTCTATTGTTATGCTATGCACCAAGAAAGAGAATTAATTTGACTAAGAAATCTTTCTGTATAAACACGAATTAAAAGAGCAAAGAAAACTTTTTAAGCAAATATTTTCTTTTGTAAATTGGGTAATAGAAGGATACAGAAATCTATAAGTTAAGATGCAAGCTATTTACGTGACATCCAATTGTGTTTTCTCACCTCTTCATGAGGAAATGTTGCTGCCTTACCACCCGTCTCAGCATCAGATGCTTCTTCCAATGTAAAAGGAATTGGTATAAATAAAAACATCGCCACTAGAAAAACACAGCCAATCAGTACACCAAACGATTCAGGACTATCAATCAAAGGAAAGTTGAATTATGTAGTTCCGTTAAATTAATTACATATTTAAATATCAACACAACGTACACTTTATATTTATCCTTTTTGCATTGGTCTATTCCAAATAGATTTGCGTTGATAAACATTTCGCGGAAACGTGGTATCATACGTATCGTCATTATGTATGAACAAACCGCAATTATCACATTTATTATGATGGTAAATGCCATTTTTTGCCCACAATTAAATCGTTAAATGTAGTTTACAAAAATTTACTTAATAATATGTAGTTAATTTAATTAATTGTGGCAGAGTGAAAAATGCCGATGTGATGTTATCAGCTGTTTAGAGCTGTCAAATTTGGCAGAATTGCTTTACTAATCGAAAGTTTTAAAAATATTGGCTACTGCGGGAAGAAGGCTGCTTCTTTCAAACGTAAATATAGTGTCCAATCGGATCAGTTTTTTTCATGGTTTAATTATATAAGGTTGGATCGAACTCGTGTGATTTTTTCTAACTAACTTACTATGCCGAATTTTTGTGAATTATGCCGCGTTGCTACTTCGAAGGAAATCCTTTCATTTTTTTTACGTTCCTACGAATGAAGGAAGGCGTCGACAGTGGATCGAAAACTGCGGCAAGGACTGGAAAGAATCATCACTTCGACCAAGTTGAATACTTGAATGAGCACCGATTGTCCAACCATATTTTTAATCGAAATTTTTATTCAAATAAAAATTAAATAAACATTTGCTTAAGAACGCAACACTGCGCAAAGATGATTCACCAACGTTTGCGCTACGCTCAATCCAATCCACTTCCATTTTTTCCATTGGAGATTTTGTTTATTTTCTTGTTACGCAAACCGGTTATTGGATTTTACCTTATGTTAGTTATAATAAATATAAAATACTTAAAATTTCAATTACAAATTTTGACAAGGTGCTCCAACCTTATATCATTAAGCCATGCTCCAACCTTATATCAATAAGCCATGGTTTACTAAATTTCAATGTGAATGGAGAAGTTGCCGATATCCAACGTTTGAGAGAAGAAGTTCTCTCATGAGTTTACCTTGAAATTCCACCATCGTAGAACTGATCATTCATTCAGTGAGGGAGTGTGATAAATAAAATAAAATGACACAAGTATTTCATTTTTTTTATGATTCTCATTCAATAAAATCAGGGTGAAACCTAAACTAGGTCGTTTTCAATGAAATTATAAGGAAGCACTTTAAGATTTTTATTTTAAAATTATATGAGTAGCTCCGTATCTATGAATCAGTACGCGGCTCCTAAATAATGATTCCAGTACACGCTACTTTAGGGTACTCATTGCAGGGTAATCACTTTTCTACTCACTTTTTCCCTTTAATTTTTTCTAATGTCTTCATTTCATCTGTTCAATTATTTCACTTATGACAAAAACAGCTGTCATATCCTTATGAGTTGCACTACAGTCGTATGTTGCTATTTGAACGTGCATGGCAAAACGTCAAATCTGCGAATGACGTCTCATCGTGCGATCGGTAGTACAATGTAAGGTTTGATTAAGAGTGAATTGCTTGGACGATAAGTCGTTCTGTGTATGTGCATAATTAAAAAAATGGGGAACAAATATTACAAGTATCTTACTTACGAACCTCCTCAATTAAATAGCTATAAATATAAATAGTGTTAGAATAACGATAAGATTGGTGGTAAATCCAAGTAAAAATGTGTAGCACAACTGTTTTGCGAAGCATTCACGTGAAAACTGATAATGAACGCCAGTATACTGATGAACGCAAATGTGGCGATGTCTCTATATCGTTGGATGTTAGATTTCTAACGCTACACTGTCTCTTTTGCGAGTTTAAGCATGCAAATACGGGCATATTCTTAAGCCATCTGAAAAGCGAGCATTTAAGCCTTCTAACTATAGACGGCATATGGCTGGAATCTGAAGACAAGAATGCAATGCAAGTGAAACAAGAAATTTTAGATGAGACTGAAACAAAATCACAGGATGACATTAAGCTTTCAGTTGAAATTGAAGCTGATCCATTATTGACAGAAGAAAATAAGGAAATCAATGATGCAGTGGTAATGAAGGTAATGAAAAAAAAATGTTACGGGTTGCAGGAAATATTGATGGAAATGTAAAGATACTTCTTTCTATCGAGTTCCATTTTATATACAGTCGCTTAGTTTATGAGACACTTACTGTTAAGCTTCTTCAGTCTCTTTGTACAATGTGAAATATTCCATCATGCATTATAGATTCGTTTTAGTCCATACCATAGGTATGTAGGTTTATTGTGAAACATTTCGAGATAAGCACAGTTAATATTATTTGAAATTTTTTCTCAATATATAAAAAATGTCAAATGTGTAGTTTTGGTAAATTTTAATTTATTGCAAAGAGCGTACTTTATTATTAGATTCCCCTGAAACCTGAATGATTGCATAAAATAGATTTCTGATCACTTTTATTGCTCGTATCATTGAGTTTTAAAATAAATGAGAGTTTAAACTCTGCTCCAATATTTCATTTGCCATTTTTCGTAGGTATGTATATTATTCAATATTTGTTGCTTCTCTCATAGAGTTTATAAAAATGAGTTAAAACTTGGCTAGCCCGGAAAGATAAGTCATGCGGCCGTATTTTTACATTTAATTCTTGTAAACCTGGCGGCCTTTTACATTTGCAGTAAATGATTCAAGAGTACAATTTTCCACTGAAATCTGCTCAAACTGTCTTTTGGATATTGTATTCAACAGTAGGTTGATTAATTCAATTAATTCAGCAGCTACTAATTTTTTCTATAATGATAGAATATTATTGCTATGAATTGGGATTGAAATTTTTCCATGATATAAATACGAGCAAATTATCGTTGTTTTCCAAATGACTGCGAAAGTAACAATTCGTTTAAGGCAAGTTGTTGCGTCAATTTAATGAACTTTTTTTTCATTTATTTTCGACATTTTTAAACATATTTTCGCCTGAATTCTCTTTTGCTCCATACGCCTGAAGGTGTATTCTGAGAAAATCGGAAAAGAAAGTTTGAGCCTTAAAATAAAAAAATTGGTCCGAATAAGTACCTTCGAAATTTGAATTAAACCGTATGTGGGAACAAAGTACATTTGGAGATATGATATTTTATCAAATATGTCATAGTGACATACAATACAAATCAGTGACAAACTTATTTTGCCCATGTAGTATATAAAGCAAACCTGCATTTAGGAACTATTGCAATGGATCAAATAATAACTGCTTAGTGTTTAACTAAATATATATGGAAATGTTAAGTTTTTGCATATTGAACCATTGATGTCTTAAGATTTCACTTTCAGAATGAGTCTTCAGACGATTGTGATTACGATAATGATGATGACGATGATGATGATAAAAAATTTTCAATACCAAACAGCATGCAAGATGGCGAACGTCCCAAAGTCATTCATATGTTTAAACTAATTGAATTACTTCACGAACATCCTTCACTTTGGAATTCTCAACTGCGATCGCGCTATATACGCACTGAACGTCAACAAGCTATTGCAAGTATATCCAACAAAATGATAGAGAAATTTCCAAATTTCAGAATTGATTACAAATATGTCTTAACAAGAGTAAACAAATTAAAGCAATTATATTTTAACTATAACATCGCTCAAAAACTTACAAAAAATGAGAGAAAATTTTATGAAAGACTACATTTTCTTAAAGGTCATGCACCAATGAAAGAAAAAAAAAAAGAGTGCAAACTTTGTCATTTGGTAGTTTCTAATCTGGCTAAACATATGGAAAAACGACACCAGGAAAACGATATCCCACAAATTTGTAAAATATGTGCAGAGATGTGCCCATCAGAGCGTCATTTGAAAATACACCTACGCAGTGCACATCGCCGATACGAATGTGAGCATTGCGATAAAGTTTATGCTGCATTAAAAACGCTTAACAATCATATAAGGCGTGAACACACCGATAAGCCTCAACCTCTTGTGCATCCCAAAGCGAAATTGCCATCAGAACGCATTTGCGAGTATTGTGGCCGACAATTTGGTTCATGTGCAAACTTAAGCACGCATAGGAGAGTTGTGCATCTACAGCTGCGACCATATGTTTGCACCCTGTGCCCAAAAGCTTTCAAAAAAAAAGATAAGCTGAAGACTCATATGAACAGCACACATTTGAATCTGCGTAGTCATGTTTGTGAAGTTTGTTCGAAAGGATTTTTCGATCGCAAAACTTTGGTTCAACATATGCGCTTGCACAGTGATGTTATGAACTATGTGTGCAAAGTGTGTGGAAACGGATTTCGACAAGCTCCGGCTTTACATTCGCATATGAAAACGCACCAAAGTCGAATGTTTGATTTATAGTTTTAACTAATTAATTTTAATTTTTTTTTAGTATAATAGAAATAATATTGTTTCTTTAAATAAATTAAGACGTTATTCTGTGCAGTACATATGCTGGTTGTAGTAGATAAAGGAGCATTGGTTGTTAGGGAGCATTTTTGCCGTATGTTACTGGTAGACAAAAGCTTATCACAAAAGTTTGACGGGATAAAACCCATTTTTCACAAAACTTGAACTTTAAGTAACCATGGGGCTTGAAAATTTAATAAATTTTGTTTCTACATATATTTTCATAAATTTTATGTATTTTTATTTTCTAATTCAAATTTACAAATACAGTAAGTATGATTTGCATAAGATATTGGCAAAAAATTGGAAAACTTATTGTATATTTAAAGAAAGTAACCCTTTGTGTTACTTAATCATCAGTTTATTTTTTTAAATGATTGGATAGTTGAACAGTTTAATATGCTTTCCAACAATGTACAAATTTTCAAATTTATTTTATTATAAAAAATCAATAATAATAATTAGCTACTACAGCTATTAGCCTTCTTAGCTTGAAGCTTTAAATCAAGTAAAAAGCATTTAAATAAATAATGGAGATGAAAAAAATTAAATTGCTATTTTTTATAATTTTTTCTTCGCTTTAGCGCACTTTCTCAACATACCACCTCAGACCATGTGATATAGATATTAAAATAATTATATGTGTAACTTTACTTGTTCCAATACAGACAAAAATCAGCCCATAATTATCATTATAACAATCTCGAAGTTAGTTCAGATTTATGTGGCGGTAAGTCTGTACGTGAAATGATTTTGGGCATTTTCATACATCTTTGATAAGTTTTTCTCTGATAAAACTTAATCAAAATCAAGAAACAAACCGACAAATCTGATCCGTTCAGAAACTGACGCTGGACAAGAATATGCGTTGATATATATTCCGTTGAAGTTCGTGAATTGCATTTAGGTAAGGATTTGTACACATTGTAAAATAATTCATCTTACACTTTATTTTGATACATTTTCTTAAAGCAATATACAAATTACATAACGATTCATACAAAATCTATATTTAACATTTTCGAGACACTACTTAAATTCTACAATTATTTAACCATTCAAACAAATCAAAAAGCTTATTTTTGATCCAATGCAAAAGTGGTAAACTTAAGTGAAACGTAAATGTTACACAAAAAATTTTAAGTTGAAAATATTAAATATATATCGCGCGTTTAACATATGCATATATCTATATTCCCAAGTTTTTGTGGTTCCTTTGATATCAAAGTTTTCATTTCTAATCATTTAATTACTTTTTTTTATTGTTTCGATTTGATCGAGTGCGAAAGGCAATTGTTTTGGGGATCTAACTTATTTCCATGCGTCTAAATCCATTAAAATCGTAGTTATCTGAATTGATGTTTCGGTTTTATAAAAAAAAAATATATTTTCAATATTTCAACATATCTAGTTTAAAGTTATCTAATAGATTACTGGCACGGTTTCAGCCTTTGGGCTCTTGAAAAAATTAAAGAAGATCTATTGCTTGCGGCCAAAATTTTGTTGAGCGCTGAGACCCAATTCTGGCTTAATGGCTACGTCAATAAGCAAACTTGCTGTATTTGGGCTGCTGCCGTTACATCCAGACATCCAGAACGTAACTGTGGGTGGCGCTCGTTATCGCGAACGGACCTTTTTCTGCCTGAAATTAAAGCCCGTGAACGACGACATTTGGTTTCAACAAGACGACGCCACTTTCCACACATCCCGTGACACCATGGCTTAATTGCGAGAACAATTTGGTGAACAGTTGATTTCACGTTTCGGACCGGTGAATTGGCCGCCTAGCTCAAGTGATATCACACCTTTAAGACATCTTCCTTTGGGTCACAAGGCTAAAGTCTTCATAAATATGCCGGCTACGTTCGAGGAATCGAAAGCTTCATAATAGAGATAGGCTTCATAAGAAATGTTACGGTCAATATTTGAAAGAAGTTATCTTTAACAAATAAATGTAAAAAATGGTTCTTTTGTACAATAATAAGGATTAAGATAAAATTAATTTTTTTATTATTGAAAAAAAATAACTTCAAATGAATCAGCCTATATAGATATATGTACATATGCATAGTATATAAAGAACTCAAGAAACATTTAAAAAATATTACCAAGAGTTTACCTTACTTAAGCTTTTACGTCTGATTGAACCTATTTTTTTTGAAGTGAGGCGTCTAGTTGCAAAACCGGCCAAGTCCCTTTTTTATACTTTAGGAAAAAACAACGAAGAACGTTTATCTATTTCATTGAAAAACTAAAACGTATTTCCCACTTAATAGCTTATATAATTTCTTACTTAAAACACGTCAGACCAGACTTTTCGAGTTTCATCTGCCTATGTTTTTGAGAAAGCAATTTTGGTCTTTGCGGTTTATGATCCATTGAAAATGGATTTGGCTGGTTTTGACATAGTAATCAACAAATTTTGTTAAAAAAAATGGAATTGATCGGTTTTGATATCAATGGACCTGATTTTATGCACTGGTTTTAAAAGCAAGTTCATGTATAGTACTTGAGCCGGTTTTGAAATCTATGCATCAAAAATAAATTTTAAAAATGTAATATTTCCGTCAAAAAAATTCTTTTAATCTAAAAATATTGTAAAAAGATAAAGATGGTCTAGATTTTGATATATGAGAATATCTCAAAATTTGATTTTTTTGGATTTGGATGGTTTTGTAACTGGGCGCCTCAAATCTTTAAATTTAGAATCATAGGTTTGTTTTTGATGAATTTTCATATGACAATGTAGTGCTGGCGATTGTTTGAATGCTTTTGCACATATTTTGCAAACGTAATTCTTAACATCACTGTGTACATGCATGTGTTGCATTAACGTTTTTCGGGCAAAAAATCCTTTTGAACAAACCTCACAAACGTGTGGACGCACATTTAAATGTGCGCTGTTCATATGATTTTCTAACTTTTCTCTTGTCGTAAAGGCCTTTGAACACTCGCTACAAGAATATGGACGTAGCTTTAGGTGATAAAATTTTTTATGAGTGTTTAGCACCTGAATTGACCCAAATTGACGACCGCAATACTCGCAAATACGTTCGGATGGCAATTTCTCATTAGGATGCATTGGCGGCGATGGCTTGTCGACGTGTATATTTCTTATATGATTTTTAAGCGTCTTCAATGCTGCATACCATTGATTACAATATTCGCATTCATATCGGTGGTGTACACTGCGTACATGTAGAATCAAATGGCGCTGGGATGGTTGTACTTCTTTACAAATTTTACAAGTTTGTGGTGTTCCTTTTTCTTCGTGACACTTTTTTATGTGTCTATGAAGGTCAATAACTGTTTTTTCACACAAAGTACACTCTCTTTTACCTTCTACAGGATTGCAGCCTTTCAAGAAATGTAATTTTTCATAGAATTTTTTTTCATTTACTGTGTACTTCTGATTTCTATTGTTGTAATTGAAATACAAACGCTTCAGTCTATTAATTTTACCTCTAACATATTCATAATCAATTTTAACATTTGGGAACTCCGCAACCAGTTTTTTAACGATGTTTTCAATATTTTGACGAAATTGTATGCGTTTTTTATGTGCATACCAGAGCGAAGGATATTTTTGCAAATGGTCGATAATTCGAAAAACATGAATATCTTTAGGGCGTTCCCATCCTTGCATATAATCTGTAATAGAGTTTTCATCGAGGCTATGGTCTGTATCATTATCTAGTATATTGTCCAACAAGGGATATTCGTCTTCCTTGCCATTGAAATCAAGCTAAAAATTTAATTTAGAAAACTTCGGTTATATATGTAGTTTGATAATGGCGAATGTTTTTTGTTTCGAACGTGGTCCTGGGAACGGAGAATCACCCAATATGTACTGACCTTAAATTCCGTTTTGGTAGCAGCAACTTCCAAATTGTCCTCTGTCAGCAGCGGATCATCTTCATTCTCAATATCCAACTTAAGATTATTTACTTCGAAATTCGTTTCTTCCACCTCTAACATTTCTTTCTTCACTTCTACGTCATCCTCCTGTGGTTCCAACCAGAGAGTACCAGCAGCCAAAATACTTAAGTGTTCGCTCCTGAGGTGATTTAGAAATGTGTTCATTCTTTTGTCTTCGAACTTACAAAAGAGGCAATGAAGCGTAAGAAACTTAACATCCAATGAGATGGAAACATCGCCACATCGGCGTCGACCAATAAAGTCGGGATCAGTTTTGTTTTTCAAGTAATTGGTACGCAAAGCAGTTAGACTCCACATTTTGCGTTATTTTTCCACTGATTTTGAAAATAAAGACTGCAACAATAACCAGAGTTGCAGGTTTGCTTTAAGCCAATATTTATCAATTCGTTTATTACTTTGAACAAGCTAAGTCCTAGGCATTCTTTTAAGGCAGTGCCTTTTTAAACGTGCAATATACTTTAGCCACAATTACAATGATGACGAGCCAACGGGACGAGAGCGAGAAATCGTTGGAAATGTCAAAATTACTCGTCGTCACAATGGCGACGCTACGAAATTAAAATATTTTGTTTTATTCCATATTTGGATAATTTCAAATTAATTCAATTTTGCTGTGTTAGCTGTGTGCAAAACTCATGAAAAAAACTTCCAACTGGACTGAAAATTTTGCAGGATTTTTTGCAATTTTGTCCCAGAAAAATCTAATTAAAATTCTAATCAAAACTACGTAACGTAAATGAAAATCAGTCAAACGGCATTTGGAATTCTGAATTTGTCCGTCCGATTTTGTTTACATTTTCATTTTACATTTGCGATGGGTTTAAAACCAAAATTTTTCCACAATATTGTTTATTTCCCGGCTAATTTTTTTAATTTACTTCAAATAAATTGGAACACAAAAAAACAATACTTTTGTGAATTGTCAAATTGAAACAAAGTTATAAAAACCAAAGATGAGTATTCTGAATGCGTTCGAAGAAAATGCCAGGTTCATGCATGTTCACTTTCAATTTAACGCTCTCCCAAATTGTTTTTTGACGACGAATACGAAAAAAAAAATTGTAAACATCAAGAACTGCACTCACATATAACACGGTTGCTAATATCTCAAAAATGCCTCTCTCTATTATTTTAATTTCTCTAGATGTCAAAAGCTGTTCGAGCAAAACATAATGTACATGACTCAATTAACATGCTTACTAACTACCGAATGTTGGCTCTTTCTTTATTATTTTCATTCTCAGCAAATGTTAAAATCTAGCAGAATAACATGTGATAATTTGTTTAAGGAAAATATTATCTGTTTCGCGTGGGGATTTTTTTTAAAAAAGTTTTAAGAAATAAGACCAATTATCACAATGTAAAACTTTTGTTTTGCTATGTCAATTCGGTGAAACAATTTCTTGTCTATTCTCTTTTGTAAATTTGCTTTGCGTTTCCACACGAAAGACTTAACCAAAATAGACGTGACGAGACGATAGCAGCTGAACGAACGTTTGAACTCGTTACGTCTGTTTTGACATTTAACCCAAAATGTTACGTTAGGCAACGAATCGAAACAGCTATTATGACGAGTAGTGACGGATTCGGTTCTTACGGAACAACACGTCTCGTCAAAATGTTTCGTTCACTTTCGATCAATTACGTTTGTTTATTTTGGTTATTAACATTGGTTTACATATACTCGAACTCGTTGCGTCTCGTCACGTCTATTTTGGTTTAGGCCGAAGACTTGAATTTCTTTGTGCAAGAAAACGTCAGAACAATTACTGCGTCAACCCGTCACAACAAAAGTAAATTCAAAGCATAATATCAGCTAACGAATAGAACGAAAAGGAATTTGCGGGTACGACCACCCTTTCGTTTTTCCCTTCTTGCCAACAAACAGGAAAACTTTTTCTCAAAAGTTTCCTTGTGTAAACGTTGACTAGGAGTATGATTTTGACTTTTACTAGTGTTGCATATTCAAATTTTGACATTTTGGTTTTACTTTTATAATTGTGTTATGGAAACAGTTGGTTGTTTTGTATTGACATCAGTCATGCAAGTCGCCTGTCGTGACAGTTCAACCTATTGATTCCAGCATAGATTGTTTTTCACACCAGCCAGCAAGAAAGATCTTCTTCACAAAGTTGTGAACGAGATGCGCAACTCTTCTGTGCCAGAATATTTTGCTCACCGTATAGGGCCGTACACACCATCCTTCATGCTGTCCATCATGCTTGACAAACTTCACTATTTGATCATGTGAACGGTTTGACCAGCCGCTTGACACTCATGTTGGATGGATGGATGGATGGATTTCAAATGTTTTTGATTTCTCTGCTGGCTTGTCCGTCCGTACAACGCTGGCTGCGAAGCCTAGTGCAAATTTTCATTTCAAATAAGATTTCATGGAGTGAACATCGACGGCGTCCATGAATAATAGTACTGGTTTACAAAATGATTTTTTTTTAATGTTCCATGGATAAGAGGTTACTTGTTTGATGTAGTTTTTCTTGCTGAATTCAAATTTTAAAATAAAAATTTTTGGAATGGTACAGTTTTCGAAATATTGTGTGTTTTTCATCTTTCATTGAATAAGTGGTTCAAAAAATATTGATGAAAGAAGCCAGATTTAAAAAAAAACAGATTTTGCATTTGCTTCTGTGACCACGAAAAAATAGAAATAAAATAAAAAAAAAATTATACTCCATACACATAGAACTGAAACTTTTACGGATAAATTAAGATGATTTAGAAGAAAATCTACCACAAAATGACAACGTTAGGAGCGATTTAATGAGTGAATCTAATGCCACATTTAGTTTTTTTAGGAAACATATCTTCGTTTTTAGGGAGCTGAAAACAATTGTTTTTGATTTTTACAGGACACATCACCTCCGCAAAATAAAAAGCAAAGAAGAAAAATGAGTAATGCGCGTGATGTGTTCGCCTCAAAATTTTTCTGCAAGTGATGTTTAACAGCATGCTGTATGATGTGAACGCAAAACGAAATTTACAGTTATTCTAGTTCGTCAAGCATGATAGACAGCATGAAGGATGGTGTGTACGGCCCTTATTGTTTGTCAAAGAATCCCACCAGGCATTTGAACGAGGCCTTCTTGCACTGATGCGATTGTAAGAAGCTTTCTCAAATCTAAATTTTCATGAAAAAAAATATATATACCACTTTTTTTATAATGATTTTTGTTTTTATGTACAATCTGTCATTATTAATAATAAGTAAATTTTATATGTAGTGAAATTTGAATTAGCAGAATAGTTACACTCCATTGAGTGAATACTCATGAAATGTTATTATGCCTTCCCACAGCACCCGTGCTATCAGGCATGATATTAAAAGGCAAAGAAGAAGGACTTAATTTACTTTATTTTTTCCAAGTACTTCTCTGACCCCTGCTACGGCAAGCAAAGAGTATCTCTTTGCTTAGAAGGTCTACTTAAGAAGGCCTGTTTTATCGTGCCTTTTCATTTTGACATGATGATTTACTAAGTCTTACTCGAAAAGCACTCGAACACACCTAAAATGTACAAAATATAACAATAACTAACAAGAGTTTGACATTTTACAATTTTTTTTCATTTATTTTTGCAATTTAGACAAATACTAAAAAATCGTTTTCAAAAGGTTCTGTAAATATTTAATTAATGTATTTAAAATATATAAAAGCAAAGTAGAAATGTGCAGTCTAGTTGCTTTTCACAATGGTCAGTTCGAATCAACAATAGATCGCCATTATGTCGGTCGGCGCAAATGTGGCAATGTCTTGATTTCACTGGATGTTAAGTTAGTTACGTTGCATTGCATATTTTGTGAGTTTGACAATGATGAATTGGACACATTCCTAGAACATCTGAGGAATGAGCACTGGAACCTTGTAGCTGCAGATGGTCTTTTTATAGAACCTTACGAAGAAAAGCTACAAGTGAAAGAAGAGGTGTCAGAAGCAGATATTCAAGAAGCAGATCCATTGATGCCAAAAGAAAAAAATTTTACAGAAGTAATTGTGCAAGTAAGTTCCCTGTACTATCGTCAGGGATGAATATTTATGATACCCGAGCAGATACAACTACATTTTAGAGACTTCCCAATTCAAAAATTCATTTACAGTAAATATCAGTTCCGTTCCTCTTCGACAAATCATTTGGCATGATATTGCTTTAGGAGCTCTCTCTTTTTTATCAAATTTTATTTTTCTTACGAAGCTTTTAATACTAGCAACGAATATAAAATCGAAAGTTGAGGGACGCACATAGTTTCGGAGATTTACTTTTTTGCTCGATACGTTTTCCCACATTTTTTTAAAGTATCTGGAGAACTTTACATCTCATTTTACATATAAAGTAAAGAACCTGCCGATTTATCTGAAGAAGATATTTTTAATGCCGTAATTTGAGCAAAATATTAATTAAATTAAAAATCAAAATTTTGGCTTTATTTTTGTCGGTAAAAAGTGGATATTAAAATAAAATTTCGAGACAAACATTGTATCAATTCAAAGGACTTAAGTTGCGCATTCTTAATATGTTAATATAATTATATTTTAATATATTTTTTGGAACAAATAACGAATTTAAAAAAATACGTTAGTCAATAATACAAAAAATCACTACATCTAACAACTTTGGAGCAAGTTTCCAACATTTTTATAACAATGTTAATCTTAAGAACGTACGTTAAAAGCTAGATTCGTCGCTAACTTTTGATTGCACTTCTGTTATTTTTTCCATGAACCCTACTCGCTTCAACAAATTCAGGTATGGGCTCCTAAAATAAATTTGTAATCTCAATAAAAATGTTAATTCCATAGAAACACCGTACCCCCCTTGAAATTTTTCTTAAAAAATAAATTAATGAAATTTTATAACTGAAAACTAATTTTCCGGCAAATAAATTTTTGAGATTATAAAGTCTCGTTGCAATCTCTCAGCCGTGTCTGCCATTCTATGTTCAGACGTTGGTGAACTTGTTTTATAAATTTTCAGTGTGCCTCAATCACGTACCTTAGAATGGTCGACAGCTCTCGAATTTTCATATTTGTCGTAAGATTCAGAAGTTGTTTTTTTTTTTTTTTGCTTAAAACAAATTTAAATGTTTGACTTACATTTCTCTGCATTTTTTATTCAGGGCGATTCCACAGACTCTGATGCCATTGATGATGATTATGAACCACCGCACAGCATTAAAATAAATAACGCAATATCAAATAGGTCTAACCAAACCGGAAATGCTGACGATATTCAAATCGATGATCGAATAAGAGATGTAGATGTATTGAGACTTATTGAGCTTATTCAAATGCATCCCATACTTTGGAGTAGTCAAATTTGCTACAAACGTAGCATATATAAGACAGCAATAGAGATCATTGCTAAAAAAATGGTAGAAGAGTTTCCAAATGTAAAAATTGACTATCAATACGTTAGAAAAAAACTTAACAAGCTGAAGAGAATGTATTACAATTATAATAAAAACGGTCAGAAGCACACTCAGAAGGAAACAATGTGTTTTCAGAAGTTGCATTTCCTAAAAGGCCATGGACCTTTAAAAGGGTTAGTTCAAAAAAAGGAAAAGGAATGCCCGCTTTGTTGCATTGTATTTAAAAATCTGTCGGAACACATGAACAGATGTCACGAAGAAGGGGACACACGCCAAGCCTGCAAGTTATGTGACCAAGTATTGCCGTCGCAACGTAAGTTAAAAATGCACTTACGAAGTGTGCATCGTCGCTTTGAATGTGAACATTGTGATACAGTATATGCATCATTAAAATCTATTAAAAAGCATATGAGACGAGACCATAGTGATAAACCACAGCTACCAATGCATGGTCTGGAAAAAGAATCGTTAGAGAATGTTTGCGAGTACTGTGGTAAAAAATTCAACTTTAGGCAATGTCTTAGCAATCACATTAAAAACGTACATTTGCAATTGCGTCCGTACGTTTGTAAAGAATGTTCGAAAGCCTATAAAGCAAAAGATAAACTCAAATCCCATATGAACAGCGTTCATTTAAATATTCGGCCTTTTGTTTGTGATGTTTGCTCAAGAGCTTTTTATGATCGAAAAACGATGATGCAGCACAAACGCATACACAGTGATGTGAAGAATTATGCATGTAAACTATGCGCGAGCGCATTTAGGCAAGCGTCATCATTAAATTCGCACATGAAAACTCATCAGACCATGCTTGATTCGTAAGTCAATCGATTTTTTCAAAAAATAACATTAAGTAATATTTGGATAAGTTACGGGTACAAAAAGAAATAACACTTCTATTTAGAGTAAAAAACCAGTATATAAATTTATTTTTCTTAAATCTGATTTGAATTTATTTTATCTGCTTTGTAGCGTAGACGAGAAAAAAATGGAGTCAAATTCATGTAAGCCAATAACTATGCAGCCTCAATTTCGAGCAAATCCTTGAAGGGCCATTTGCATCATGCACTCTTAAAAAAAGTTAAACAGTGTTTTGGCTTAAGTTTACTTTAGCTCCCATTCGCTAATTTTTACTAAAATAAACACCAAAAAGTGTCGCTCGGATTTGGTTTCGGAGATATACCCATCGGAAGTTTCGGTTGTTTTTGCTAAAAACATAATAATTTGGAAACTCCTAGATGGAATTCAAAAAATACGGGTGTTATAAGAAATATAATTTCATGACATAAGCTGTAGTTTTGTAGTTATGACGAAATTTTCTGAAACTTCGACCGATTTTTTTTAAATTCTGTAATTTTTTCCAAAAAATATATTATCCTATAAGCTATATCCGCAACTTCCGATGGTTATATCTTTGAAACTAGAGCAAAGCGAACCTTTTTTAAATGTTTTTACTTCTAACCCGTGTTGTAGTTTCAGAGTGGACTTTTAAGTGGATATATTGTACTTACATGAACTTAAGAAACGATGTTGCCATAGTTGCAAGCCTATGGTATATTCCCACAATTGCATAAAATTTATTTCTTACATTTCCTAAATAATTGAAGTTCATTCACAAAATGGTTTTGAATGACATTAATTAAGATACTTAAAACAATATATATGCAAATCTATGAACATTTTATAAACTTAAAGAAAAAAATAAAGCAAAATAGCTCACTTTGTGCTATTCGTGCAGCTTGCGGGGAAAAGTATTAGTAAATGCAGAGCGTGGCATCACTGAACTGTCAATCAAATCGTTGTGTGTACTGTGTGATTCTTGGTGTATATTAAATTATTATTTCTGCAACTGCACTGCAAGCCCTTTTTTTACATTTCGATTATAATAAAATGGGTCTATTTTACTGGGTAAAACATCTTCGTTTTTTCCACATTTTCTATTAATTTCAAAATAAATGTATTTCCCACTTCTGGCTCCATTGCAAATATATTGTTTTTTTGTATACAATACGTAGGCAGCTGATTCCGTAGAGAAAGTGCGTTCACTTTTTCTTTGCTTAAGGAAATGAAATTTGTAGAAATTGTACGAAACTTTTTGTTAAGTACGTTGTAACTTTAATGCACGATTTGTGTGTTGCATAAGCTGACTGCTGTCGAGGCATGTATCGTATAGTTCTGCCTTAAGCCTTTAATATGTAGTCGGGGCCCAAAACCGGTACTGAGCATTTATGAAGCGTAAAGATCTCCTAAACGCGGTCAACTATCACATTATTCTACAGCTGTTTTCCCAGTCAATATGTAGATATTCTTATATTTGGTCTTTCGATAACAAAACGGAAATCATTAATTAAAATCACATTGGATATTTTTCTAGTCATTGTGAAAATTAATTAAAGATGGCGTTGGGCAAGGAGTTACGAGCGCTGGCCAAGCCCTACTATTGGGTCAATATATTGATGTCGCTCTCATATTTGCTGGCCAAAAAACTACCTCCTATCTGCCAGCAGCTCTTCAAGCACAAAGAAGAAATGTGTGAATTGGATAGTCGTGAAACAGAAATCCTATTTTTTCTGCTAATTGTTGTAATGATACGCTCACGAAAAACAGGCAGTGTTACCATGGTCAACTATCTGTCAGCATCGTTCATCTACACCAAGGTTGCGAATGTCATTCTCTGGGCGTATGGTGATTTCCGTTATGGCATTGGATATTTGGTGATTTTTGTGCTTGTTGGTATGTTGTTGCCGGAGCCTACATATAAGGGTCTAGAATATATAACATACTTTCGCAACGCCCAAACTTTTGAGGAAGAACTGTTACGTGACAAACGCATCAATTGGCTTATTTGTTTCTATACGGTTTGGAATCCAACTTGTGTGAATTTTGCCCCTATATTTGCCGAACTTTCGGCCGAGTACAATTTGGAAAGCTTAAAGTTTGGCAAAATCGATATTGGACGTTTTCCCGATGTGGCTCAGAAATATCACATTTCAGACAGTAGTTTTTCACAACAGCTGCCAACAGTGATATTATTTCAGAATGGTAAGGAAATCGACCGTCGTCCTAATGCTGATGCCAAGGGAAAATTGCAGAAGTTTTTTTTCTCCTCCGATAATGTACGCGCAACATTTGGCCTAAATAATTTGTATAAAACATGTGTGGAGAATTCAGCAAGTAGTCCAAAAGCAACGGCGAATGTTAATGCAGCTGGAATAAAGAAATCGAACTAAAGCAGATTGCAATTACATACATAGTTCTTTATTTTTAATTGCAGAATATTAAGAAATTAAAAAGCATGGCTTTCCTTGTTATGATTGGGAGATATTTTTAAACGGAGTTTTGATAATTAATTTTCTACGTCTATGTTCGCTGGTTTTTGAATGACTACAATAAAATTAGCAACCTATTTCTACTTTCCATGCTATGTTTGCCGTAACTATATCCATACCTATTGATATAAAAATATGTCTCACTTTGCATGCACAAGCCTAAAAAATTATTAAATACACACGCGTATCCAATTTCTAGCATTGCAGCGAAATCAAAAAACTATTTGCAAATACTATGTAACGAAGCCGCTGCCATTAAATATTTAAAGCAATATATGTATTTTATGTTTATTTTAAAATTAAGTAGATAACTTTTAAACTGTACTAAATATTAAATTGGGTTAATATTTTGCCACTTAAATATTGTTTCATGTGCTCTCTGGTTTTGTTAAATCCGAAAATGACTAGACGCTCTCCAGCCAATGACTCTAATCTCATCTAAATGTTACGTCGGTGTGTCACACCCACTAAAAATGTGTATAGTCCGGGAAGAAGCGTTGCATTTTTTGAAGTCACTTACTCCCACTGATAATCAAAATATGCGTCAGTTGCCAGAATAGTGGTGGGCCTGGTTGTAAGAGGTCGAACAAAAATCTCTTGATCAATAACTCGGAAAGTAAGACACAAACAAAAAAATATTTTAAGATCAATGTTGTAGAGAAGATGAAATCATCGATTTCACAAAATTTCCCCAATGACAAGATTTGACGAACTTTTCATAGTTTTAAAATAACCAATAATCACAATTTTCGAAAAAATACGGTTTTATTGAAAGTTTTAAAAATAATCGCTAAAAATAACTATTTTTGCTCAAAGTTACAATATTTATTGGAAACTTTAAAACGGTGAAAGGTGGGTCAAATATTGTCGCCAGGTGATTTTTCGGGCATGAAATCGATGTGTGTTTATCTCCTCTACAACATTGCTGATTTCATCTAATTTTCACTAAAATAAGTTATACTCCAATGATTGTTGTATCAGAAGCTATAAATTTAGGAGGCTGAAATCTCAATAAAACTTTGTTCTGCGAAAACGTCAGACCCCACTCGAAATTTAGCACTGAAAATGTATGCCTGTATTAGTACTTTTTATACTTTACAATCTGAGTACATGTAATTTTGACATTCCGTTTGTAACGTATAGAAGTATACGTGTCAGTTATAAGAAATATATTTTTGATCAGTGACACCGTCAATTCAGACGTATTGCTGTGGAAATCATGATTACGGGAAAACCATAGGTAATAATATGATGAAAATTTTGTATAAAGACTACACTTTGAAACATAGCCCGTGGTATACCAATAGTTATTTCATAAATATTTACGGTAATCAAATAAAAAATTGTTGAAATGACTGGAATTTGTCTACATTGGGTAGACAATCTTATGCTATTTAGCATCTGAATATGATTTCAAGCACATGAGAGCCCTACATAAAGCGAAGTTTGAATTTTAAATTTCGAGTATCTGAAGTTATATTCCGACAAAAAACCAGTGAACTTTATGCTCAAACAGAAATTTCACATATTTTCAGAAGAAATATTCGAGTCGTTCCACATCACACTATCTTCGCGGTCAATTTGTTACGTTTCCAGGATTCAGGTGAACCTTAAGTGCAATTTTTGTGAACGTAGTAAATTTTCATTATTTGCAAACGTTGCAGCATATGTAAGTATATCCATGATTTTTAAAAAATACATTGATGGAACAAAGTTAAAGGTTGATAAGCTAAAGGAAATACACGATCTATAAACTCCTGATCCATAGATGCGCCCGCTTTCACTATTTCAACAAATCAAAAAAAAGTGTTTATTCAGTAAGAATGCTGCTTGCTTCCTTTTTCTATCACTCACTCAAAGTGTTTCATACCTATTCGTCAGGAGGTATAATTTCTCCGTTATTACGGAAAACTTTTTTTTAATTTATGCCTTTAAATGTCAAATTCAAAAATATATTGGTATGCAAGAAAAGAAATTGCCAAAAAGATCGTGTGACCATGGCATGGCTGTCGTACAATTTAATTTGATTGTACGACACCAACGCGCGCTGAGCGATGCTCGTGTGAATGTTGTAATCGCTGCCAACTTAATGCAGTACTGTCAAAAAAATCCCATAGAATTTCCGTGTACTTGCCGTTTCAACTTCCTTCATGCTTTCACTCTTTCCTTCAACATGGCCGATCAGGTAAGGCTGTGGAATATTTTATTATTCTTAAAATGTTAAAAAAGTGTATAATAATTTGAAATACTCAACAATTTCTTCAGTAAAACTTAAATATAGATGCCTTAGTACGAAATTTGATAAAAATATTGCGTTTTCTGGTGTATTTTATATGAGAAATTAATATTTTACTGTGTGGATTAGCACCACGCGGCCATTGATTTTAAGGCTTTTGAAATGACATTAAAATATTCTATTAAAATTATATAAGTGAAGTGATTTGTAACATTTTAACCTCACCTAATTAATTTGTTTTGTGTGTGCAATTGCAAGAATGAGCGTTCATACAAAAAACAAGAAACTGTGCCCGAGATACGTCGAAAAGCGCTTAATTTGAAGAAGAAGTCTCGTCTTTATAGAAATATTGGACTCGGCTTCAAAACACCAGCTGAGGTAAAAATCTGTGTGCAAATAAATAATCTCTTTTTTTTTCTTTCTTTGCATGTTTGTTCACAACCGTTTTTGCTGATATTTGTTTCTGTGTTCCAAAAAAATCCTTAATATGTATGTGTTCCTTAAATGGCTAACCAAAAAAAAAAAAAAAATTCATCAACCATCGCAATGTCACCACTAGAACGAGAGGGCATTCCAAAAACAATTTGGTATCAATTTAAACAGAAAAGTAAAACCCGGTTTGGCGAAGAAGAAATCTCTTCGTCGTTACCGTGACATTGGCTTGGGATTCAAAACCCCACGTGATGTAAGTAAATAATTGAATGTGTGATATTAATTGAAATTTATTTGTTTCCTTTTCTAAACATGAACTATGCAGCTTTTTCGCAGTATAAAAGTTTACTTTAGCGACAGTCTTTTATTTATCTCTTTAAACCTACTTACGTGGTTTTAATTTTAAGAAATAATATGAATTCAAATTGGCTTAGCTCGGATATAGCTTTTCTAAAGATTTGTGTCTTAAAATTATGAATAACGTTTGAAATCTGTCATATAGTTTTCAAGATAAGACGATCTATCTGCAATTTTGACTAATTATTTTCTTCGTTATTTTCTCCAACAAAGCGTATTAATAACATAAAACTAAAGGTATAACTATTTATTAACATATCAAGACTGAATTTATTTTTCGCTTGTCACTTATTAAAATTCTTTTATTTGGAAAAAATTAAGTTAATTAAAAGGTCAAAGTTCTATAAAATATCTTTGCATCTCGTAAACTGTGATGAATTTAATCTATAAAGTTATTAAATTATTTCTTATGGTACGCATATGTTGGAAATCTATCCAAATTATATAGGATTGAAAAAAGCTATCACCGCAACTTCCGATGGCTATATCTCCCGAAACTAGATGCAAATGAGACTAGAAATGTTTCAGTATTTGCTAACTTTTACCCTACAAAAAATGACAATTGTCGATAAAGTAAACTTGTTTCCATAATTTTTCTTATCAGAGCAATCACCTGATATTTGGGAAGGAAAAGACATTCAAATATTAGTTATGCTCCTGTACTTTTTAGTTAAATTCTGTTATATTTACATATTTATAAAATTACTGTAAACAAGGCAAGGAAATGTTTGTTGGGCGTTGACTTGGAAATTATATTAACATTTCTTCTAATATTCTTTTAAAGAGCTTTTTAGTTAATACACTCGAAATCATAAATTATTTTATGAAAACTTAAACAAACAATACAAAAAGGCGGAGCAAAGGAAAATTAAAGCTGCGTCAAGGTCTGCGCAAGCGTTGCGTCGCTTAATACTTTAACAGCCGCATTCATCCAATTGAGTGAATTTCAATATTTGGCGCATTGTGCACGCATGTGAGATGTTCGTTTTTAAAAAAAGTGCACCAATGATATTTGATTGTTTTTGTATTTCCTGTGTGAAATTCAGTAGTAGTAACTTTACTGCCAGATTTTTAGTTTGAAATTTAAACGATTTCCACTGTTTGATATAAATTTATCAACTTTAATTTAAAAATATATAGTTTAACGCATTGCATAAAATAATATGTTTTAAATAACTATTTTTTTGTTGCTTTAAACCTATTTGTTAAGCGGATTTTAATTCAAAGAAAACTTTGAAGATACATGTATTCAAAAAGTTTCGCTTGGATCCAATTATGGGAACATAGCCATCGGAAGTTGCGGGTATAGCTTTTCTTATAAGTAGTATAAGTTGGGAACACAAGCCGTTTTCACAAAATTGGAGCCATAATTTAATGTTGTATAGTATTAGCATAGAAAAATTTCATTTTGGTTTTCAAGATATAACGATTTTCTTAGAATTTTGGCCGACTTATTTTCTTGAAAAAATGTGTTTTTACCCTAAAGTGTTATTAATGTAACATGTTTGATATGCCATTTGTTGGTAATTTTTATTAATTTATTTTATGACACCCTCTATTGGAAAACCAAAAATTAACTCAAACATTTTTTGTGAAATTTTGAAGTTTGTGGACAACTACAATAAAATAACAAAAATATAATTTTTGTCAGCAGTAATGTTTTTCATAAAAAAATATGAATTTTATAATGATAATAAGTCTTCACTGACTTTTGTGTAGAATTACTGTGGTTATCAAAGCCAGTCTTGGATATATTATTGGTTGAAACACGGCCTAAACTGCCGCGAAACAGTTGGTGAACATACTGGAGGTTGTAAATCCGGAGATATTGCCAGAGACCGTCCACATACCTTAACTTTTATGTAGAATCACAGTGGCTAGCGAAGCCGGTGTGGGATGTATCATTGGTGACGTGTATCATTTTCCGAATAAATACCAAAAATCGTCCAAAATTTTACTTGTTAACTTGAATCAATGTTTGCATACGTTTGAAATATGATCTTATAGTCCATAGAAATTTGCAAGTACATATCTGTACAAAATTTACTTTCGTTTTTAAGCACTAAAAACAAAATTAATAAATAAATCATATTTTTCTTTCAGGCCATCGAGGGCACCTACATTGACAAAAAATGCCCTTTTACCGGCAATGTAAGAATTCGTGGACGCATTTTAACTGGTGCCGTGCGTAAAACCAAAATGCAACGCACCATTGTGATTCGACGTGATTATCTACATTTTGTACGTAAATACAGTCGTTTTGAGAAGCGTCATAGGAACATGAGTGTTCACTGTTCGCCATGCTTCAGGTAAGTGTAATTAAAATGCATTAAATTAAAGTATAATTATGATGATAAAATCATGACGGTCTTCATAAACATAATTGATGAAAAGACCTGATAAACTTAAATTTACTGATTAAATATGAACTTAATCATTGGATTTATTAAAAAAATGGCAATATTCATATATTTATTTTTACTTTACAGAGACGTTGAAATTGGTGATATTGCCACAATTGGTGAATGCAGACCATTGTCAAAGACAGTCCGTTTCAATGTATTGAAAGTCACCAAGGGTCATGGCGCCAAAAAGAGTTTCAAGAAATTTTAGGAAGTCAACTTTTTATATATTAGTTTGATGCTTTGAAAAAATAAAATTACAAATTAAATCTATCTTGTTCTATGATTATATTAAAGGGTAAGCGGGTGTATATGTAAAAATTTAATTTCAGCTGAAATGAGCAGCAGCTAGCAGAAATGAGGAGATATCAAAACTTTGTGATAAAATGGTGAGAAACTATAATATAGCTTGCGTTCAGCATCTTAGTTTGAAAACAAAAAATTAAATTTTTGAGCCAAAGTAAAAAGTTTTTTATTGATAAAACGTAGACATATATTTTAATTGACAAGTGATGATAAAATCATGACGGTCTTCATAAACATAATTGATGAGAAGACTTGATATTAAACCTAAAATACTGAAATTCATTGAGATATCGAAATTTATTCCTATTCAACTTAACGTTATTCTTCATATTTCATTGCAGTTTTATTGCTGGTTTTTCTGGAAGCAAGTTAATAATAAATCACTATAGGTAAATATGTTCTTTAATTTGCAATTATGTAGTTTAATATTTATGATGATAAAATCATGACGGTCTTCATAAACATAATTGCTGAGAAGAATTGATTATAAAATTATAACTGATACGAAACGGTTAAGTTCGTTTCATCTGTTGAGATAAGTAAATTAATTTTTTTTGTCTTTCATTGCAGGTTCTGACATACAGCCACATTTATAAATTTATGAAAATAAAGACTTAAAAATAAATAAATAATTTGTTTGACTCTAAGTTATGTTTTTTTTTTGAAGAAAACCCCAATTTTTCCTTTAGGCAACACTTTAGGTGAACACTTTTAGTGTTCGTAATTTAGAGACATCAATGGAAAAATGCCAATTTGAAGAACTATTCATTAAAATGGAAATTCGTTACATCGTTTTATCGTTATACGCTATATTGAACGTCTACTGTATAGGGTTTTTATTCTTAGACTGACTTAGATTTGAATTGAAACAGAACACAAATAATTATCCAAATGACTCGACTTTTGGCTCTATAACTAGATAATTGCCATTCAGCATTTACATAGATTTTGGACATACATATGAGCGCCGCAACTGGAAAATTGTTAGTAGTCTGAAGGTGAAATTTTCGAGCAATTTTAAAGGTTTTACTTGTGTGGTAGGTGCCACACCAACCCGCCAACATTTAGTTCAATGTATACTCAGAAATGCGCCAAAGCAATTGGTGTCTTGAAATGTCACGAAATTCAATGTGGAACACGTGCTCATGCGTATGAAGTTTTAATTTTATGTCTCATCAGTATAATGTTCAGTACAATGCTGACTTCTGCACTGTTTTGGAGATATAAAGAGTGAAACCCATTTTTGACACAATATATCGTTAGTAAAAAAGATTTTAAGCTACAATGAAAATACTACGTAGTAATATTGAGTAACACTTACAACTATTTTATAAATATTGCAGACATGGCTTAAAGTTTTCTATTGTGAATTAGTAATAATCAGTTTTTATGTCCTTTGAAATGCTTTTTTTTTATTTACTTAATAAATAGAAGTAAAAGGGTATTGTTGAGTAGGTATGTTGTGTGAAATTAGTGGGTTTAAAAAGTCGAAGTTGTTCAATGAGCACTGACCAGTGAATCTGATGTGGCGGTAGTATCACCAAGGAAACAAACGTTTCAAGAGCAACAACACATGCACAATTGACAATGAATTGTTGAAAAGTCTATTGCAAACAGGATCAAGTAGAGGAAGGAATGAATGATGGGTTACATTTTAGTCCCAACGTTAGAATTTTTTATTTATACATTTATTAGAACATAGGTGCACATACATATTTAGAAAGACATTCCCATACTAAATTGTTGATTGTAACGAGGTGCCATGTGTATATTAGGGAGTATTGAAAGTTTTTTTTTAAATGGTTTTTAACATTTTAAATGAATAATGGCAATAGTGAAATTTGAGCGCGACATAAAGCGTATTGAAGTAATAGTTTTTTATAGCACTTTGTATTTTGAATCATGTTTTGATACTAAGCCATAATTTCATTTTCCTTCGTAAAATGTGAACTTCGGAACATTTTGTTAATGTGTTCAGATTTTAAATGTTTAATAAAGTAATCAAATCAATTAATTTTTTTCTAGCGAAAAGGAAAAATTAAAACTTCTCAATAATTATACATATGTATTTGGATTCCTCAATTGATATATAGACATATAAATGTGCATATATCAAATGCTAAATAAATAAGATTTTTTTTAAGAAATTTTTAGAAAGGATTTGAGGACGTTAAACTCGAAAAGCATTTTTAAGTACCACCTTAGTGTATATATGTATATTTATTAAACTATTTTAATAATTTGTGTCGTTCTCAATACAAACACTATAAAAAAGAGGTTTACTTAAGTGTGACTGAGCATTGACTTAGTTTTTCCAATAAATCAGTTGAAATAGATAACTCGTCGTGGTGAAACGGTTCAACGTTTTTTATTGTTGTTTCTATCAAGAAAATTATTGCTTGAAGCTTATATACCCTCAAAAAATCTCAAAACTTGGAAATTGCATTTTAATGTGTATAAATAAATAATGATGTATTTGTTTGATTTAAAAACTTTTCTATATATTATTGTGATCTGTGTTTTGGTCGCAATTAAAACTCAAGTTCTCGGTCAAACTAGTCAAAACATCAATGTCTGTGAGTAATTTGGGCCACGTCAATGAAAATATTTTTTTATTTTTGGACTCCATGCTACGTTTTATTTTTTTTTTTAAATTAATGTCTTGTGCTTACATGAGTATAAGTCTGTAACGGATTGTTTGAAAGCGGCGCACAGTGAAAATCGTGGCCATAAATATGTACATAAAAAATTAAAGTTCAAGTGATTGAAAAATTTATTGAGATAATTGTCAGATAATGCTTAGGGAAGAAAAATATCATATAAAAGTTAAAAGTTTTTCTTTGGCTCAGTACAACAGTGTGTTCAAAGATCAACATTGAATATCAAAAATGTTCTATGTTGGATAAAACGCTCTAGTGAACTTGTTTGAAACAAAATGAACTAATGTAGCACATATCGTCGAAAACTACATTCTTTCGAATTTAATAATAAACTATTTATTTTGCTTATATAAAATACGAATTACACAGATTTTTCAAAAATTAGAATGGCAAGTGGTAAAAGTGGTAAATTTACAGCTTTGACAGCAAAAAAATTAATGTTCTTAGATTTCCTAATTTTTTTATATATTAAATGTGAAAGCATAGTTAGTTAAAATCCACAGTTTCAGCGTTCGGATCTTTCAATTTTTTTTTTATCAATTTTTTTCCATTTGTAGTTTTGAAGGAGCAAAATATATTGACTCTTATGCAATGCTCTTATAGATTTATTTGTATCGGAATTTATGATTAAAGTAGCATATGGGCAAATAGTTTATACATTATCCGCTTTGGAATAATAAATATGAATTCGAATGCTTTCAAAAACAAAAGAGATAATCCTTCAAAAGGGTTTTTTCCACTAACTTTCAAACTATATGAGATGTCGCACAATTTTTTGCATTTTTGAAATCAGCATTGACAAAAATTAATGGAAATAGATACCCATTTTGAAGAAAAAGTTTCAAACAAATCCCAACTTTGTGTGGGAGGTAGGCGTGTGCGTCAGCGAACTTTTTCCATATTCACAAATTTTTATTGTTTTAATCTAAAAAAAACATCTGTACCAAATTTCAGGAGTCTAGCGCTATTTTTACTATTTATGGTCGCCGTTCCATACAAACTTATCCACTGTGCGGCGACTTAAATTTTTGTGTTTGTTGAAACGAAATGTTTAAAATTAATGTCTAAATATAATTTTTATTAGCCTTCCACCGCACCTGAAATCCAAAAAAAACGTAACACTGAAAAAATTTGAAATTGGTTTGCTAATTGGCCACTATCCTTACAATATTTTAAGCCCACTCGTCCAAATATATTGATTTTATTAATATATCAAGATTAGAAAAGTGGATTTTACATCAAAATATCATTCACTATACAAAGTTTTTGTGCTTCTCCTGCAAATAAAGAAAAAATGTTGTTACGGCCATTTGTATTTTAGTTGATGATATGTATTTAGTTGGATAATTAAAACGGCTCTCACCTTTTGGGCATGTACCACAAAATCAAATTCTGCAGAGCTTTGGGTGGAATGCTATCATCAAATCATTGCTGGTACAATCTGATTCATCTTAAATGTCTACATAAGCAGGTGATCAGTTTTATGAAACGAATTGAAACAAAGTTTTTGAAATTCATTAACACTTTTTTTAACGAAAATCGTGTGCTCCATTGTAGCTCAAATTTGGGTCGCTCATATATTTTCACGTATGTACATACTGCAGAGAAGTTATTTAAGTTAAAAACAGCAGTGAGGCACATCATGTTAAAAGCTAAATTCACGATTTGCTTACTAATATATTTCTATTTGCATTGATAGTGTTCATAAACGAAGTTGATAACGAGCCTGCGGGTAAAGCAGTTGAAGTTCTTCAAACTTTTCTCAAGAAAAATCCCAGTTATGGCCTATCGGTACAAATTACTCAAGTCGAGGCAAATAAAACAGACGCTAAAGGACTTTTGGAAACAAGTAAATCCATACTGTGCTATCTAAAGCTCATAATTTTATTCTCCTATTTACGATTATAAACCTTTCATAATACAACATTAGTTTGCACCAAGTACGCGGAGAGTATTGAAAAGAAAGAGCCACCACATATCATATTCGATACTACAAAATCGGGAGTAGCATCGGAAACGGTGAAATCATTCACGCAAGCACTCGGTTTGCCGACAGTAAGCGCATCCTATGGGCAGGAGGGTGATTTGAGACAATGGCGCGATATGGAAGAGACAAAACAGCGTTATCTATTGCAAGTGATGCCTCCAGCGGATATAATACCGGAGGTAGTACGCAGTATTGTGCGTAAAATGAATATAACAAATGCAGCAATTTTATATGATGATACTTTTGTTATGGATCACAAATATAAGTCGTTATTGCAAAATATACAAACACGTCATGTAATAACAGCAATTGCTAAGGAGGGTAAACGTGAGCGAGAGGAACAAATTGAAAAATTAAGAAATTTGGATATAAATAACTTTTTCATTTTGGGAAATTTACAATCTATACGTATGGTTTTAGGTAAGTTGTATTAAAAAACAGTGCGTACATACTCATTTTTCTTTAAAACATGTATATGTAATATAAATATTAAACTCTTTCCCATTAGTCAAATCCTATAAATTTTTTAAATGAAATTATGGGTGGGGTCGAATCTTTTCTAACAATTAATACCGTCCAAACAGTTACAAAGTTTCTAGATATTGAGTTTTTGCTTCGAATAAGTAAATATATATTGAATATATAAAACTAGGAGCTATTTTTCGAGAATCTTTAAAAAAATGTATTATTGATATAATAATCACCTACTTGTAAATAGTATAGCTCCTAGCGTTTATACTACAAGACTTTACAAAGATTTGTATGCTTAACCTTGGATAAGCGTCAATGCTTCATTTCATGGCCAGAGGGTGAAGTTTAGGGTTCTTGACTCCAACCAGAGGTATTTTGACGTGCATTAGGTACAACAATCTGAAATAAGCTCTTTTCTTTCAATCAATCGATTTGAAAACGTTGGGAAAGAAAACATTCAAATTTGAAAATTTAAAAACTTTGAGTTGTGTCTCTTTACGTTTATGTATGCGATAATTTTAAACATGTACGCACAATTTATTGTGCAATGAAATTAAAATGTAACTAAATTTAAATTAATTTCAGAATCCGTAAAACCTGCATATTTTGAGCGGAATTTTGCCTGGCATGCCATAACTCAAAATGAAGGTGAAGTAAGCAGTCAACGTGATAATGCCACAATTATGTTTTTAAAACCAATGGCTTACACAAAAAATCGTGATCGTCTTGGCTTACTTAGGACAACATTTAATCTCAACGAAGAGCCACAAATATCTTCAGCATTTTATTTTGACTTGGCATTACGAACATTTTTGGCTATTAAGTGAGTGACATTAACGCAAATAATTCCGTACCTTGAACTTAAAGGATATTATGTATGTATCTTCATTTTTCGTAGAAATCTAGTCTATATTTTTTTCAGTTATAAGAAATTGTAATGAGGTACATATTAAAGGAGTTGAAGACTTATTCTATTGAATTTTATTCCGATCCAGTTCTGATATTAACTCCCATAATAAAAAATGCAACAACTTGATATTTGTATCAAAACTTCTATAAATTATTGCAGAATTTGGAAAATCTATTTTTTTTTTCAAAAAAAAACTTAAATCACGTTAGCTTTTTCCGTGTTTCTGTTTTATTCTGAAGGTCCATAAAAAAACCAAAACAAAGTTCTAGTCCTATTTCTATAGCGTTTATAGCTTTTGAAATTTTGGAAGAATCTAAAAATTAGTCATGTTCTAAAGGGTGTCCCAATAAGAGTGCACTTTTTTATTTAAAAACAAACACGTATTTTTGGACCGAGTTGTGATATTGTTATTGCATTGTAAAGTAGACATGTTCCGATTAAGTATGGAATAAAATATCCAACAAATGGCCACCGCGGCTCTGATGACAGGCCATTGCACTTTTCATAAAGTTTTCGATGATTTTTTCACAAAGGTGTGACTGTATCTCACCGTTGACACGTTGGATCTCGGCCTTAAGCTCAGGAATTGAGATTTCACAAAACCCCAAGAAAGAAATCCTATGATCTTGGTGGCCAGTTGACATCAGAATTTCGTGAGATGACTTGGTCTGAAAATCGTTGCTGCAATATATTGATTGCATCATGTGGCAGGTGGCGCCGTCTTGCTGAAACCACATGTCGTCCAGATCCATGCTGTTCAGTTGGGGCCACAAAAGCTCCGTTATGATGTTCCTATAACGAATGCCATTCGCGGTCGCTGCATCTCCGGTCTCATTTTCAAAAGAGCAATCGCATCGCCTGACCAAAATTCGCACCAGACAGTTGCTCGTTGTGGATGCATTTGTTTCTCATGGATTGCACGAAGGTTTTCTGAGCCCCAAATGTGACAATCTTGTTTATTCACGAAACCATTCAGATGGAAATGCGCTTCATCGGTGAAGATGACTTTCTTTGAAAAATCGGCATTCACTTTGATACATTACCCACTTTTAAAAGGTTTTTACAATGATAACTCGTTGTTCTTTTGAGTAGCGCTCCATTTTTAATCGGAACAATCATAGGTAACAGCTGTCAAATTTCAGAGAAATTTGCACGAAAACAAACTTAGACAAAGTTTAGAAAGTGTACTCTTATTTGGACACCCTTTATAAAAAAATGTATATACATAGTACATATATGTATACAATGACAGTAAAATGCAGAAGTATTTTGTATTTTCGTACAGAATAAATTTTCAAAATTTAAAAAAAATCGAAATCAAAAATCCCATACCCCTATTCTTTACCTTCAAGGTACAGATATTCATATGCTGCATATACATGCGAGTACGTGTAATGTGATAAATGTGATTAATTTTTAGAGAAATGTTACAATCCGGTGCATGGCCAAAAGATATGGAATATTTGGGGTGTGATGATTTTCAGGGAGGCAATACACCAGAAAGAACAATTGATTTGAAGCAATATTTTACACAGGTATGAAGTGTGCCATTATTAGACAAATATGTTAACAGTTTTCAACACACACGTAAGTCTCCACCCCCGTCATTAACATTAAATAGAAATATTGTGATGACAGTTTTAACAAATTATCAACAACCAATTACTTATTGATTTACCTTGGTTTCAATGTTATTCCGTATGCATTTATTATGTATGTGTGCTTTTACTTGTTTGTATTTATTGTATTAACATACATAGGTAACAGAACCAACTTCCTATGGAACTTTTGAACTTGTCACGCAACCAGGCAAACCGTTTAATGGCTACAGTTATATGAAATTCGAAATGGATATAAATGTGCTACAAATTCGTGGTGGTAATTCGGTTAACACCAAATCAATTGGCACATGGACAGCTGGACTGGATTCTCCACTTGTGGTTAAGGATGAGGAAATTATGAAGAATTTAACAGCAGATACTGTCTATCGTATTTACACAGTGGTTGTAAGTAATAGATGCATTATAATCCATAAAATAGCTTTGAATATGCCTTCTTTTTTCATAAAATATGAGAACGTAAGCAGTGTGAAAATGTATGTACTTAGTCTCTGATTGTGTTAAACAAATTTGTAAATCTTAATTTTTACTCATCAATCTCACTTTATTTCCTATTATTGCTTTTCATACAACTTTTTTGCTCTCGGCCATAGTATAGAAACTTTACCTGATAACCAATCTCCATATAACTACACACATATGTAAAGCAACAGGTAGATTAATCGTCCATTTTTATTAAGAAAGTTAATGGAAAACATTAAAATAACGTCAATTGCAAGTTATCTGGATAAGCCCAACTGTTTTGATAGTCAGAACCGATAAGAGAAAGAACGGGGGGAGATTTAAACACTTCTTTTTCACACTGTCGTTCATTTCGTCTTATGTCAATCTTTGCAAAGTTTTTGCAGATAGATGGTAAAGAACAGCGATTATGGATAAGAGCAAAACGATTTCGTACCACAAAAAAATCTCCATGCGACAAGATTTGACCCATCTTTCACCATTTTAAAGTTTCCAATAAATACTGTAATTTTGATCAAAAACAGTTATTTTGGACTAAAAAAGCGTTTTTCAGTTTTGACGTTTCAATAAAAACAGTTTTTTTTTTTCGAAAATGGAGATGGTTATTAGTAATTTAAAGACTATGAAAAGTGGATCAAATCTTGCCATACGGAAATTTTGCGCATGAAATCGAATATATATTTTTCTACTTATGGTTTACTTTCCGAGCTATTCAGCTTCGTACACGTCTTTAAATCCGATGGAAATTCAAAGTTAGTTTTTACTCTTTTTTTTCTTTTCATAAACCATGTCTAAAAAACCTGTTTTTGGTAATACGCTGATACTACAACCGTCATAGAAGCATTCATTCCTCCAAATATGAGTGATTATGTGATGTACATACTCTATCTAAACTTCAAGAAACCCTACCCCTAATTTATGCAGCTGCGAAGCAAACCAATGTTTCCATGCACTTTTATCTTATATATACCCAGACCTAATTCTCTGGGCTAAGTGAAGAAATTTTCTTTTTGATGATGGCTGAAGATGCTTGCTGTGTCACCAGTTTCCTACTTTTAACGTAGCCTTTGCATCAACAATCAATCAGCACGTTTTTTCCAAAAGTCCCATTAGTGTTGTAACCTCTATTCATATTTGTTATTTGTTCAGCTTGGAGTTCTTTGTAGTATCATATTTTCTCTATTGAAATCTATTTTTTAAATCTTATATCTCAATTACAAATTGACATCTTGTTTTATACAACAGCAAGCACCATTTATAATCAAGGATGAAGATGCTCCAAAAGGTTATAAGGGCTATTGCATTGATTTGATAGATGAAATAGCAAAAATTGTACATTTCGATTATACCATTCAAGAAGTTGAGGATGGTAAATTTGGAAATATGGATGAAAAAGGCGAATGGAATGGTATTGTGAAGAAATTAATGGATAAACAAGCTGACATTGGCTTAGGTTCAATGTCTGTGATGGCCGAACGTGAAATAGTTATAGATTTTACAGTGCCATATTACGATTTAGTTGGCATAACAATAATGATGCAACGTCCAACGACACCCAGTTCACTATTCAAATTTCTAACAGTATTGGAAACAAATGTATGGCTCTGCATATTAGCAGCATATTTCTTTACGAGTTTTCTAATGTGGGTCTTCGATCGTTGGAGTCCCTATAGCTACCAGAATAATCGTGAAAAATATCAAGACGACGATGAAAAGCGAGAATTTAATTTAAAGGAATGCTTATGGTTTTGCATGACCTCGCTTACACCACAAGGAGGTGGAGAAGCACCCAAAAATTTGTCAGGTCGTTTGGTTGCTGCAACTTGGTGGCTTTTCGGGTGAGCATATACCGTAAGATGCAATGTGTATCAACTTGTGTCTACGAACGATATGCTTGGATTACAAAAAGATTTCAATAGAATGAATAATAACATTTTTGTTTTCAAAATATTTCTAGGTTCATTATAATTGCTTCGTACACTGCAAATTTGGCTGCTTTTTTGACTGTATCACGTTTGGATACACCGGTGGAATCATTGGATGATTTGGCCAAACAGTATAAAATTTTATATGCGCCTCTAAATGGCTCATCAGCAATGACATATTTTGAGCGCATGGCCAATATTGAGCAAATGTTTTACGAAATTTGGAAAGATTTATCTTTGAATGACTCTCTTACACCATTGGAACGTTCAAAATTAGCTGTCTGGGATTATCCGGTTAGTGATAAATATACGAAAATGTGGCAGGCTATGCAAGAGGCTCTCTTGCCGGCAACACTAGAGGACGCAGTCGGACGCGTGCGTAACTCTACTACAGCCACTGGCTTTGCTTTCTTGGGTGATGCCACCGATATTCGATTTCTAGTTATGACGAACTGCGATCTACAAGTAGTTGGTGAAGAGTTTTCACGTAAACCATACGCGATTGCCGTACAACAAGGTTCACATCTAAAAGATCAATTTAATAACGCGTAAGTATCCAGAATGATGAATTAAATATTGAAAGCATGATGGACTTTCTATAGGTGAAGTCATTAAGGAGTGGGTCAGTCTAATTTGGGAGGTAAAAAAAATCTCTCCTACAATTTTTTTTTTTATACTGAAGCGAAATGAAATAAAATGAGAACTGGCGAAAAATGTAGTGGTTTGTTTGCCGGAATCAGAATGTTGCCAATGATGAAGAGAGAATTTTCTAATGACTTCACCTCCAGTAAATTCACCATTAATTTTATATGTATAATTTTTTATCAAAAGCATTTTTAATTTTAAATTTTTTTCTAGAATTCTTACACTGCTCAATAAACGACAGTTAGAGAAACTCAAAGAGAAATGGTGGAAGAACGATGAAGCAAAAAATAAATGTGAGAAGCCCGAAGATCAGTCGGATGGTATATCCATACAAAATATTGGTGGTGTATTTATAGTCATATTTGTTGGCATTGGCATGGCTTGTGTTACACTGGTATTTGAATACTGGTGGTATAAATATCGCAAGAATCCACGCATTATTGATGTAACTGAAGTGAATTCACCTGGAAAGGATGGCAAAATAGTCGATGGTGTTATTTTAGGGCAAACTGGAAAAGATTTCGAAAAAGCAAATGCAGCATTACGACCAAGATTTAATCAGTATCCAGCAACATTTAAACCACGATTTTAAAAAGAAGATTTTTTGATTGAAGCACCAACAAACTGGATATAAACTTTTATTGGCACAATTCATTTTAATAATATCTTGATGGTGTTTATATAATGCACATATTTGTATTTAATTCATTTTCAATAACAAAAAAGTTGAGGTGAAAAATTTTTAACTATTGTACACCTATATTTTAGACACAATGTGGAAAATAAACAGTTTCTTATTTTGAATTTTGAAATGTTTGATCGTACCGAATTTCTTTTATTTGTTCAATACTTATTCTATTCGATCCCTAGCGCATTATTTTATGCTGTACCATTTCGTTGGAGTTTTTGTTCTTTTAAGTTACGTTATGTTATACCACTCATTGCAATATATGATCGACATGTTTCTTTAGGATCTAACTTGATCATATGTCCATTTGCAACGCTTTATGCCACTCATTGCAATGCATGATCGACATATTTCTTTAGGATCTAACTTGATTACGTGGCCTGTCCATTTGCAACCCTTTTTCATAACATCAGTCGAGATTAAGTTGTAATCGTGGAAACCGTGATTCATAAGTTTGAAGCAACACTGATCGGAATTTTATCTCAAATGCTCAGGCGGTGAAGTCTACTTACTGGTGCTCGTGAAGTGTACACACTATTTAGCTAATTACGCAGCGTTAATACTCTGTTTAAGACATCCTCTTCATTCTAATTGTTTTTTTTTGTACCCTACACAGAGGATATATTCTTTATCATTTTGCTCGTAGCGCATAGAAGAGAGCATGGCAGGTATAGAAAATAGCCTCACAGCCATCTTCCTACTGCCCAATAATATAAAAAAATTGAAACACTGCACTGAAGTGTTTAAAATAAATAGTGCAATCAAATTTTACCGGAATACTACGAAATATATGGACAAAAATATTGTCGAATTTGATCGAAAGGTCGTGGCACTTCGCAACTTTTGATGAGGCATATGCTTTAACTTTTATTATTTTCTTACTTTGGAGTTAAATTGCGCTGTAATAATTCTGACCTTATTTAGGTGAAGAATTACGTTCTTAATGAGAATGTTGTTATGTCCTGATTATACAAATATTTCACCTAAGCTGGGAGTGTTCCCGTCCACCGAAGCTTACTGAATCTCAATATTTCAAGTTTTAAACGCTGAAATCGGAAGAGGGTTTATACGTTCGAGTATCCTATGTTATTTTCTTTTCGTTTGTTTTTTATGATTTATTCGGGAGAAATGGGTGATAGAGCTGCTACTTCTGAAATAGAGTTCGTATAAGTACTACTTGTTGTCTGATCTTAAATTCAAATACAATTGATTCAATTGAATTAAAAAGAATGAAAGCGTAGTCAAATTCGATTAAACGAAACATATCTCAGTGTTTAAATAAGTCCATTATTTTATAACTATGAAAAAATCCAAAATATTTTATTAATTTTTTATACAGTAGTTGTTAAACTTAATTGATTAGAGTAATTTATATAAAGAAACTTATTTAATACTTAATGATTTAAAACTCAAATTGTTTATTTTGCTTTTGGAAATATAACCATTTATATAAGTTCCAGTGGTGCGCAAAACAAACACTTCAGAAAGAATTTCAATTTTCCCAACTTAACTACAATTTCCTTTCATCTAATTTCCGCTTTAGCTGTTCGGTTACATACTGCCAGTATTTACGTCGTATAACATCATGTTTCGTTGACATAACATCACAAAGTGAATATATTTTTCGCGATAAAACCTCACGATTGCCGATATTTTCGCTTCGTAGGCACTTTTCTTCATAGAGGTCTATTAAAAATGCTAAAAGATATGGTGATCGTACACCGCTGTCATAGAGCTCTTCACAAAATTCCACTACATCGTCGTTTTGATCAAGCGTACCATCCTCACTTTGTTTGAGCACACCTTTGAGATAGTTCCAAGCACTTTCATTATTTTTAACAACACGTATGCGGTTCATAGCATAATGTAGTTCACGCTGCATAACCTCTGGTGTAAAGCCAAAATGTTTAACTATAAAAAAACGTTGATTCCAAGCAGAATTATTACGAATATCTTCAGCAATAAGACAATCCACGTAAGATAGTTCATCGTCGTACAAGCTGCAAAGGAATAAAAAAATTAATTAAGTCATATTGATTTTTGCCAAACAATCTTGAAATTTCTCGTTCGTAGTTTTTAAAAGATTTGAGGGAATAAGTGGGAATATAATAAATATTTCAAGCTTCCAAGCCCCTGTGGGCGCTTAGAATCATTTTAGGCTAAGCATTGGCTGTTTTCTTTAAAACTGACTCTAACTGACTGACTCTAGAATTAGTAGGCGTAAGTTTTTTTGGTAGGCCTTTTAAAAAATTTTATAATTAAAGAATAGCTGTTCCATATATGAGAAATGGTATATAAATTACATACTTAAATTTTCGTATTGCCCACTGTCGGTGCTGCCAAGCATGATAGTTTTTGGCATCCAGTTGCAATACAGTTTTTGTTAGTTCCAACTCATCTGAAGGATCATTTAGCAGTTCTACAATAACACGACGATGATGCCAAACTTGATAGTTTTTTGCATTTGACTGTATGACCTTTTTTATATAATCCAACTCCTCGTGCAAGTCACAGTTCAATTCGCGCAATATATCACGTCTATACTGCCATACCGTGTAGTTTGCTGGATTCAAATGCAATGCATCTTTAGTCAATTCAAGAGCACGTAAAGATTTTTCATTGTTAGCCAAAATGGCACGAAAATAATCGAAAACTTCGCGAACTAAAAATAAAAGATGTGAGTTTTACTTAAAATTTAATAGTTTTCTTTTATGTATATATGAGAATATATTGTACATATCATGCTTACACTTTAGACTATACGCAATTGCTACTACTGGATGTTCACCATCGTCTTGATTGATAGGCGTAACGTCAGCCCATTCATTTCGTTGAGAATATGGTCGCCAATAATTTTCATCCCATTCTTCGTCTGAACTGTCGCTCATTTTGTTTTGTAGTTTATTTTAAGATAAATGACAAAACCTTTCCTTGCGCTGTTAAATTACTTTGCCCTTTATCTTTAAAAGCTCCACAATCAATTCAATTCACACTGATTACTTGGTGGATAAGCAATTTTCCTACTACAGCTGATATCGGTCAACACTGACACATTCGATTCCAAGAAAAAAAAGTTGACAGCTAAAAAAGTTTGTTCTTTTATTTTGTTTCGTCATGTTGCCATGTTGCCATCTTAACTGTTTCAGTTCACATAGAATCGTGTGCCATATATACGGTTATAGCTCAAACATAATTACGACAGGCGACGTAAAAACCACCGTAGCCGGTAAAATCCGTTCTAGTAAACAAACTCGCAACGGGCGACGGATATTTCAGAAGCCATGCTACATAAAAGTAATTCATTTGTAACTCAATTGAGTTATATTCTTATTAATATTAGAGTTACTTCTCATGGAATAAAAATTGACACTTTAAGCTTAAATCAATAAATTGACAAAAGCTGATTAAAAATACAGAACTGATCCGTCGACCAAGACGGTAAATTGAAAATTAATTCTAAGTCGACAGTGGTAGCGGTTTTTCAGTCGTCCACCAGAACTTTGTTCCATTTCATGTAGTCAAGTGTGTTGTAATTTTGACTGGGGCTAAACGCTGGCAGTTTTTCCGTCGCCTGTAATTATTATGGGTAAGCCATTGATAGCACAAACTTTTCAAAATCATAATGCTATAGCCTGTGGTATTACAAAATCCGTTTTCAGTGTCAAATATTGTAAGAAGCACTTACCACCAGTGTACGAGACAATTATTCCATATTAAGGAATTCATGCAATGATGTACATGTATATGCCCAATATAGGGCGTATATGAATTGTAAAAATTTCATATATTATTTTTTTTGAAAATTTTGTAAATTTTTTTTGTTGCTTATGTCTTAGCATAGGGTTTAAAAATAGTTGTCACAAAATTTTAAGCTTCCTAGCTCAAACCTGCAAACGGCGCAGACAGAGTTTGTATCCGATTTCGTTGAGTTTTTACAAAAAATCGGTTTACTAAAAGCACCTTCGGACGTCGATCGACGGAAAGTTCAGCTGCCATTTTGATTTCATTGATATTTCAAGCGTAAATAAAAAAATTGACACAAGCTGATTCGAAATGCAACACTGAAATTGACACAAGCTGATTCGAAATGCAACACTGAAATTGACGGGTGCCCGTCGGTAGCTTACCAGTAGTACGCACAATTCTGTTCGATTTCATACGATCAAGTGTGTTATGATTTTTGATAGCGGGTAATCTTTGCCGATTTGCCGACCTCGTTCGTATTCTGTTCCACGCATTACTCTATACACTTTGGCGCAATAGAGACCTATGATGTCGAGGTTAAGCGCCCAATGAGAATGAATGAATGAAGCACTTTATATTTCTTTTCTCAATTTCTTTCTTTATTTTTAGTATTTAGTATACATTTTTAACTTTTGATTTAATTTTTTTTAATTTTTAAATAATAACGCTTTCGTATATGTATCTTGCAAATATTTTGCCATATTTTTTAGCAGTATAGTTCTGATAAATGAATAGTAAATTGTTTCTAAACTAAAGCAGAAGACTTAGAAGAAGAATTTAATGATTTTTTTCTTAATTTTTTTTTGCTTACAAGTGGTTTTTTATTTTTTTTTTAATTATGGTAATAAATAATAATGTACAACTTATTTAACAAGTTAACGTATCCGTTGTACTTGTTAACATGTACCAATTCATATTTGTTTGTGGCTTTTTAAATTTTTCCCTTTTTTCATTTTGTTAAAATGTATTATTAGTAAATAGATATAAGAAAATATACAATTGTGTCAATTGTTTATTTTTTGTCTGCAATCCACAATCAGAGCAAACAGGTTAAAAATCCTTATTGTTGAATTCGTACCAAATGACTTTAGTTGTATTAGCCATATCATGGTCTTTTTTTAAGAAGAAAAAATGAAAAAAAAAAAATGGTTAAAATTAAAAAAAAATGTTTTTTATTTGGTAATACTTTGTGCTAGCACTTTGTTTGAAGCTTTTTAATTTAATTTATTTAAATATATGGAATATAACAGTTGAACCTTTTTTGTGTTGTTGTAAGTTTATTAAAAAAAAAGAAAGTGATTTTTTCTTTAACATTTTGATATTTGGTTTTAGTTTTTGTGTTAATTTGTTTTAGTTTATGTAAAAGCATTTTTAGCAAAAATTTGTTAAAAGTATTAAATTGTTTTTTTTTTTTCGCAGCTATTTAATTAAAAATATTTATTATATATAAATTAATTGCAGAATCTTAGTTGCAATTCAGTTTTTTTTTTTCAAAAATAATTCAGAAAACTTATAAATAAATATAATTAATATTGAAATTATTTTGAAAAGCTTTAACAATTATCGTGTAAGTTATTCTTCCTGTACTTTTTGAGAAACCAATTTAGGGTCGTACCGTGAGTTTGTGAAGCATGGCACAAATGAAGGAAACTTTTAAACTTTAATTTTCCGAGAGATCCACTTTGTATGGTCTTACGCATATTAGTGCAACCAGGTATCAGCTTTCGAGAAATACAATCATCCAGTTCGGAGGAAGCTTCTACATTACATTCCTATAGTGCTGACATTCAAAACTGAATACTAAGCTTGTAAGTGTTATAACCTGGTGAGACCTCCTTTTGTGTTATAAATTTGTAAGAATGCTAGTTCTCCAACTAAATATTGAACTAGTGGCGCTTTAAATTTAAAAAAGTAATCTGTTCATTTACGTGACAATTGGTAAAAATACTTGAAATGGTGTTGCCTACCATTTTCTACTTAGAACTAAATAATTCGTTGGCAAAATTTTAAAATAAATGAACAATATTGCTTATTAAAAGATCTTAATCACTTGATTTTCAGACCAATACAAAAACATTTATGTATAATTCAAAATTTTTTTAATTAAGTAGCTCTTTCTTTTATTATTTTTTTGGTATTAAGTTATTTGTTTTTTTTATTTTTGTTTTGCATTTTTGCATTCTGCATATACTATATATAATTTTTTAATAGTTTTTATTTTGTTTCGTATTCTTTAGTTTTCCTATTAAATTATTTCGACTAGCCTTCTATTGTATTACAATAATATTTTGTTTGTCTCTCTCTCCCATCTATTTTAAAACCCTACGATTATTTTCAATTTTATTCTTTAATTCATTCAATATCTTTCTATTTATCTTCTTCGATGCCTTCATCAGTTGGTTTTTGTTTTGATCCCTCTTCCTCGCTGATATCACATTTTTCAGCCAACATATCTTCAATACCCTCATCAAAAGGATGATTTTCCTTGTTAGCCTCAGGATCGTCGTCATCGTCAACAACAACATGTCCCGGTAATGCCTCCTTGCTAGCTGCACAAGATTCTACCATATCCCTGACATTTTCTGTGTTCTCTAATACACCATTTGTGTGAGCAAGGTCCGATTTGGGTTGAATTTGGCCCGGGTTTAATTTGACGCGACACGTTTCATAAGCTTTTTCAAAACCTAGCTTTGTATATAGATTTCTGGATGCATCATTTTGTGGACGTATTACGACAAATGGTGTATAGCCACGTTCGATGACAAGTTTTGTCAGCGCTGTAGCCAGGCGTATGCCATACCTGTGGAATAAAGATTAAATATTACTTACATTTATCAAGCCAGAGATATACACATAAGAACTTACCCTTTTCGACGATAATCTGGACGTGTCTGCATTGAAAACATTGCACCATAGTATGAATGTACCATCCATGCTGCAAGCTCATTAGTATCCTTACGAAAAATACCCAAACCAGGAAGCACTCGCACTAATATTTCAAAAACTTTAACGCTTTCAATCTCACTGGCCGGATACAGATCGTGTATACCTTGGACATCCTCAACGGTAAGCGGACGCATAAAAGCATCCTCCGACAGATCATCGAATTCCAAATCGGTATTCAACTTATTACACACATAAATATCGCCTTCAAGCCGCTCCATTATACCAAATGCTTTGGAATAAAAATCATCCAGCCGATTCATGATAGCAATATGCGTAAAATTCAGGTACATTGGCTGTTGCCAATCGATTAAGACATCCTCGGTGCGCATCAGATCGACACATTCGATTTGAGATGAGGGGCAAAAAATGCCAAAACTTTGGTAAATATTGTTGTTGGGCTGCAGTTAGAAAGTTTAATATACAAATTGAGTTTGATCTTGACATTACAGTAAAGCATAAAAGTTATGGTACCGTTAGCGTGCATCCTGGAAAATGTAAGATTATTGGTTTTTCTGGCCAATCTTTGGAAACATAAAATTTGAAATCCCAAACTCGATCATTCAGGTACGTTTTAATAGTTTGATGAAACTGTAAATTAAGCGAAAAAATTTTACGTTAAAGAAGTAAAAGTAAATTTATAGAAATGGAGAACTGCTGACGCTTATGGTTGCGGTTTTTCTTAGATAAGTCAGAAAGGAAGCTAACTTTCAATGAAAATTAGCAGATCAGAGCTGACTAATCTACATAAACTAGGACATCAAACAAAAACATCAAAGGAATCATTTATTCGTAACATTTATTTAGGAGCAACATATAACGGGTGATTTTTTTGCTATATGTTTTTTTAGTGTAAATTTTTTAACATTTCACGCATGATTTGTAACATGTGTCAACACCAAAAATGCTCAATAAGATTTCCCATTTTACTATAATACTCATTTCAACAAACAGAATTGCCAAATTTGGTTTATAGAGCAGCCAGAAGCAGTTCAAGAACTGCTAATGCATCCTGAAAAATGGGCTGTTTGTTGCGGTTATAGAGCCGGCGGCATCAATGGTTCGAACTTTTTCAAAAATAATGATAATCGCAACGTTACAGTCAATAAAGCAAGGTCTCTTGTGTACAGGGCAAACCAGCCACAATTGCAGCCCTGAAAGACAACATTACAGCTGCCATTGGTGAGATACCGGCCGAAATGCTGGAAAAAAATATGCCACCGTTAGAGCTTACGGATGAAGCCGCGGGCAACATTTACATGAAATAATCTATGAAAAGTAAATAAAAAGAAATGATTGATGTATCGTTTCAAATAGACATTTTATTCACAATTGAAAATTTTCTGTAATTTTTTTAATTTTCAAAAGCTAAACGCTTAAAAATCACCTACTATGTTTGTATATATTATTACATATGTCACAAAATTTCCGCATTGATGACACCTTAGATGAAATTTTTTTCCCGACTAACGCCTTTAACTTCCACATCCAAGTAATGGCAATTAGTAAGAATCGGATGTGAGGCGTCAGTTTCACTCAATTTTCATATATCTTGGTATCAGCTTTAGCCATAATTCTCTCCCCATAAGGGTCTCATCATCATATATTTGTAGCAATGCTGCGAAACAGTATCAGCAGCTATTCAACATGAAAGACGCCAAATTGCACATAATTACTTCTGTTTCGTCTCAGCTCGAGCTTAGGGAGGATATCTACATGTGAAAAGGTTGATTTCCTCTATGATTTGAGTGTTCAAATTTTGATTGATGATTAGTTGATACTTGCAGGATAGCGTTCATTCAAAGATCGAATACCAATCTCTTTTATTTCATATGACAGCTGCATATAACATATGTAACTCGAATATAAATCAGTGAATTTTAGAATCATCAGTATGGTACTTTTCAATTTTTCTGTAGTCAAGCTAATCGTGTCGATTTCAATATTAGCAAAATCCGTTGTTGACCTACAGACAAATGAATTATTCCCCTTTACCCCTTAATATGCTGGTGCTGAAGTGACGATATCAATGAATCTCGACATTCTGAACATGTCAGCTCAACCGCAACTGAGTTAAATAGATAACATGTTCACATGTGATGCAAAAAAACTAACAGCAGCTTCATGTTAAGCTGCCACAGATCTAGGGAGGTATAAGGATTAAGCTTCCACATGGCCAGTAATTTTAACTATATATTATGAAAATTTTTGAATAAAAAATACTCTTTTTATACAATTTCTACACTTTTCTAACTGAATTATAGATTCGTAATAGTCAAGACGTTAAAAAAACCTAAAAGAAAGTTACATAATTCAATTCCTCTCGCATTTTTTTATGTTATGAAATGTAGAAATCTTTACAAGCTTAACACCTTTATTTGTTTTATTTATGACCACGAATCTAAAACAGTTTTGCTTAAGTTTTAGTACCTAAAGTATTTTTCCGACAGAAAAATAAAATTCAAGGAATTCGGAAGAGTGTGTTGAAAACTAACTTGATTTTTATCTGAATCTATATGAACGCTGACCTCTTATCGATTGTATCCTATATTTTCAATGATCTGAAAAATTTTGAAATAAATGATTCAGGGAAGCAAAAGATAAGCTACTAGTTGAATTACTTGATGAAACTTTTTGCGTTAAGTTATTTCAACAACATGTTGACACTACATTAAATTGGATTTGGTGCTGCAAACAAAGGCGTAGTCGCAATCTTACTTTAAGACTGCATGCTTCACACTTTTTATGTTTGTGCAGGCTAAGGAAATCAATTTTATATTTCTGTGTATTTCATTTTATATTGCTGCCATTGAGATTTTAAGGCGATAAAATGTTGGAAATTGTGTAGGCAACGTTTGGGGAAACAAATAAGGCGCACCATTTTACGTATAAAAAAAAGCCTGATATAGACAATTCAGCAATTCAAATTAATAAGCTCAATGTAATAGCGTTGAAGTTATTACCTACTCTGGTGGTATAAATGTAATTATGTGAAAGAAAATGCAATGAAAAGAAAATCGTGCAAGGCATATACGTAACATACAAAATTATGTTAATCATACGACATGGTGAATGCGATTTGTTGCACTGAAAAAACTTAGCCATTAGCTCGTGAGCTTATTTTGGGAAGATTCTCGTTAAGAGCTAAGGTTTGCTATATGATATATCTAGCCTAACCGATAATGTTTTTAAAGAAGTGCTCTATCATCTAGCAGTGAAACTTGATCTTAAGCTCAAATAAAATAATACATCAAAACAAACGAGTATATAATAAGCATTTTTACTTGAATCAAAGACTTAAGCTTAATAGCTAAGAAGGCTTATAGCTGTAGTAGCTAAACTCTGTTATTATTAAATGAGCCGATATATTTCAAAAATTATTGAATAATATGGATGATCATTGAAAATGTCGAAAATTGCTATCAAGCCAATGCTATTCATATATCCTCGGACTTGTTGAATCGCGCTCAGATGATTTCGAACTCTCGAAAATCTATAAACATGCTCGATTTGAGTTTCTTTGTATGTAAATGTCCTTGAATTTGATATGTAAAAGTGAAGATCTTTTGCCCTTTTTGTTTATCAATTTAAGAAGTTGAGTAGAAAAAAAAGCTCATTCCGGGTATGAGATTTTCTATTCAAGCGTAGTAAATTTAACACTGGTAATCTTATTAATAGTATTATTTCAGTCATTTGTGTATCAAACTAAACAGACAAGAGCATTCACAGTGCATTTAACGCTGCTACATCGAAAACTTATGTCACAATTTCTTTCAAAATTACCTACCTACTTCTATTTCTAACTTGCTTGTTTTTTGCACCCTACCAAAAAAGGTGTGGTAATATAAAATATAAAAAAATGCAACCTTGAAGTACTCTACTAATTTTTTAAGGTTTACATACTGCATAACAATGGCAATAATAAAAATACTAAAATCACGAAGATATCACAGACCAAATTCTGAGGTATTTTAAAATGGCGCCGTCGCTACGTGCTGCTTCTTGGTGAAGTTGGTATGAAAACTTTAACGCCTATTTCCTCAGGCGTTTTTTATATGTTGTTGTTGGTTCTTTTGCTAGCTGGCTGGTCGATTTTGCACGCTATTTGATATGTAATTGTTATTGCAGTACAATGGGGTGCAAAAACATTTTCACTTTAATAGAAATTTGATGAAATTTAGGGTTTATTGTAATTTTTTTTTTTTCGAAAATCGTTTGACATTTTCAAATTTTAATAAATTGCATACCAAGAGTTCAGAAAGGCAGGAATTTGCAAAAAATTTTCCAATAAAACTAATCGTTTGCACAAAAATTGTCAACTTTGGCATAATGTCCAGCACAGTAGTACAAATAGTTCACCATTATTGATGGAAACATTGATATTTGGGTAGAAAGCTCGATGCGTCTATGTCAGTTATAGCAAAGAAAAGATTAGTGGTCTAAGACTCCAATTTCAATATCTTTTTCGTCACGGAGATGCTACGCTTTTTTATCCGATCTCACCTAGCTTTTATCTTTTGCTTGTTAGTGTCACCAAAAATTTCTGTATTGAGTAAGCAAATAATGCTTGAGTAGTTTTTTATCATAGCGTTTAAAAGTTTTTCAATATATTAGAGGCACTACGCCTACTTGTTCAATGTCGCCCACTTCTAATCTAAAGCTTTTTTGTGTCATTAAGCGTACCTATCTCGAGCTTGAATAGTTTAGGATGCACTTTCGTTGTTTTTTTGAGGTGTGCCACGTCTACTTGTCAATTTATGTCAAATTTTTGTAGGTTACTTGTTTGTGTCAATAAATGTTTTAAACACTATTTACTCAGACATATTTTTGAAAACGGTTCAGTAGCTCCTGAGACCACCTTGACTATATAAACAGACACAAAGTTCCATACTAAGTATGAAATGTAAATCAAGGACTTTTCTTTACACACGACTGTATTTGTATGATTTGCAACAGAGAAATAATAAAAAAAAAATCCTTACATACTGTAGCAGGCTTCCTGCATTTTAAAATTAAATTATTCTTAAAGTCATGAGAGAGTCAGTTGTTTCTTTGGTTCACTTGGCTTAAACAAACTTTCTCCAACAAAAAGTTGGTTAAATAATCGTTACTCGGACTTAATTTTTTTGAAACTATTTGCTAACAACACAATGATAACTAAAAGGTTGAAATAACTTTTAGTATGAAGAAAAATTATAAGCGATTGCAATTAGTTGGCGTTCAAAGTGATGGTAGTAATTTAACCCGATTATTTTCACGAAAAGCTGAATGTTCGTATGCTCTTTAAATGTTTTGCTCCAAAGATGATGAGATAACAGCGGATTTACTAATAGCATGGCTCACCCTTCTTTGAGACTTCACTGAGACCACTGAACGAGATCTTTTGTTTCCGCGGAAATAATTTTCAGAATTGCAAAGTCTCGTAAATTTATCGTATCTGTTTATAACCAAGGAAGCAGTGGCCTAAATTTCTATATGATTTTATCGTGCGGCAGAGCTTGATAATCAAGAAGTTCTTAGTAATATAAATTAAATGAACAATCTCTGGCATTGCGTTACAAATTGAAAGCCATTTGAATTTGTAAGAATAGTTATCATAAACAATTTTATCGTGTCTGTCTTTGATATTAAAAAATGTGTCTATATACAAAAACAGAATGTAGCTGCGCTTAAGAGTTATTAATTTTTTTTTCAAAAATTTTTGATATACATGGATATACAAACTGAAGTGATTTTAACGTCAGGCAGATTGATATAATTATAAAGGTTATGTCATAAGAAACCAGAGAAACAACCTCTGCCACTTAGTTATTGCCGCATTCAAAAGTTGCAATATAATAAAAATAAGAATAAAAATTGAGCTATTGAGCATCTGCCTCTTAGCTGACAGCTTCTATTATTTATAAAAAACATAAGTATAGAAAAGGCAGACCAGGCATTAATATAAATTTTTTTATTTTCCTGGCTGTGTATATGAGGCATTCCATGCCAAATTGGACATCACTTTGCTTTTGCATACCTGATTTTAGTGAACATTTTTTTTTGTTAGCTCTGTTTGAGACTTGCCTTCTTAATTTGATTTTTTTCGCCGAAATGTCGTTAACTGAAATTTAGTACGCAGGTCTACATACCGACTTGCATACATAGATTCCAGTACGGCAGCATGGCTGGAAAGTTTAAACTAACAATAGTTAGTGGGACTTAAAGGGAAAAGCTTAAGCTTTTCAAACATATAGTTAAATATATTCGGAAAATCTGGTGTCTCTAAAATAAATATACGAATTTGAGCAAAATTAATGACTTTGACACATACAACCCCATACATTTTGAAATGGGAGAATAAGCTTCCAACTCAGCACATCAAAATGGAAGAAACGCAAGCTACTGAGAGCATATTTCTGCAGTAAAGTTGCTATGTCCTAGACGATTAAGTTCGGCCTTTTCATTGGTGAAGTTAAGTTAGTACGTAGTTCATAGCAATGCAATTGTAAGACTTGGCTCAGTGTATTTTACTCAGATTAGGTTAGAATTAAGCTTAAATTAAATAAGATATAACTAAAGATCTATACTTACCTTTAGTGACTCCGGTATATATCTTTCCAAGTACTTCAAAATTTCTGGAAGCTCAGATTCTTGCACCAAACGAAAATGTTTACCTTCAGGAATGATTTCCATTTCTATAAAAAAGAAAATAAGATATTGAAACGCAGTAAAAGTTAATACAAGGTGAGTCTTAGTGAAGTGTACATATAATATAAAAACTACAAGTTGTAAATTTTCAAGCATAAGGCAATAATATAATAATACCCACCCCACACGGAAATATTCTTAGAGCCGGCATGATGCTTAAGAAACTTTGTTAGAAGTGATAAAAGTAATGTTGATATCTGATCATCAGGTATGTTAAGCTATGAAAAGAATGAAAGCTTAAACAACAAAATCCTGGGTTGAGCCAAATATCATATCTTAAGCTTAGAATTTTCTTTGTGATTTTACACAAACCTAAGAAGGCGTGGCACCTCGCATATTCAAGTGGCAATACCCTACACTGAGAAAGCTTATGAAGGCAATGCAGCCAAATTACTGCGAATGGTTCGAAATAAAACTGAGCAAAAAGTGACGTGCAATGAAGATAAATTAATATTTCTCGGATAAAATTTATTTCTAAGCTCATTACGAAATGTATCTAGCTGAAACTTGATATTATAATGGTTCCATAATTGTTGATTACAAAATCACTGCAGGTTTTTTGATAAAAATAGGTTCGAACCAACAGGGTTGCCAAGTTGAAAAAAACTTTGGCCTATAAAAAAATTTTCCTTGAAATGGTAAAAAGTAATTTTTTTTTTAAAAAGCTAATCAATGTAATCGTCTGAAATTAAATTTTTGTCTGGGGAAAACCTGATGACCTTTGTTTTCGCCAATATTAAAAAATTAAATAAATGACTGTGTGGGAAAGTGTTTTTTTTTTTGCTCATTAATAACAAAATTCATTCAATTCCCGGAGCTTTCAGAAATCTTTCAATTCCTACAGGGCCCCCGACTTTGATCTGGAATTCCGGCCACTTGGCGACCCTGCTGCTTGAACTGAAACAAAGTTGGCAATTTTTCCATTTCTGTCAATTTACTGGGAATGTAAGCATTATCGTCTATACTGATGGATCTATTATATTATATTAGAGACAAAAAGTAGGAACATTTTGACGAGAGGTCTTACTGTTCAGAATTTGACAAAAAGTCGTGCCACCTCTCATACAAGCAAAAAACATTGATTTGCTATGCTGAGAAAGTTATTTAAGGTTCTTGGTATGGCTATGAAAGGTATTAAACAAAGAGTAAGTAGATTTTGATAAGTGGGCGTGGTATTTCCCATGTAAGCATAATCTTAGAATTGCTGTAATGAGAGCTTATTAAGTAAATATTACTACAAACACGTATATGTATGTGACCTGGTCTATGAAAGGGGACTTACCTGCGAAAACAAGTCTTTGAGAAAACAGCTGTTTCGTTGTCGTTTCGTCTATCTAAATCGGCAAAAAAGCGGAAAACAATTTTTTGACAACTAAGCACCCTTTTCATAGACCAGAACACATATAATAAGAGTTCAAGGCTCTCACGCTCATAGGGTCTTTGATTTTTGACGAGATTAAAGAAATGTAATACCCTAGCGGAGATATATTGAGCAATATACTTTTTGTGACAGCCTGAAACTACATCACCTTTTGAGAAATCAACATTTTTCTGAGAACGACAACTCTCCAAGTTCGGTGTATATAACTCTATCACAAGTTGGTTGGCTATTAGCTTCCTAACCTTACGGCCGACCTTCAAGTGTCGGCAATAATTTCAAAGAAACCTAGATTACTTTCATGACACAAATTTATTTCAATAAAAAAATTCACAGAATGCAGATGTTTTTATGTGTGAGATATATGAACTTTTATTTATTTGGTTTCTATGACTCTTTGTGTAGGTAGAAAGTAAAGCACATTGTTTTTTTGTTATTTCATTACGCTAATTCTAATTCTGGAGCACATAAGAAGGCAAAAATCGATTTTACCTTTTTTGTTGTTGTTGTTGGTGTTTTACTTTATTTTCTTTGCTTTTTGTTGCATTCGTATTTGGTCTAAACTCTATCTAACTCACATTTTCTCGCATTTTATTGCATTGTTCCAGACACGATTAAATCGTTCCTTAAGGCTAATGGCCACAAGCTCTCGTTAAAGAGGAACAGCACAGACGCTTGTGTTAAGCGTCAAGCTGTCATGATTTAGGGGTGGTTCTTTGAATTTTCTTTTATGGAAAAGTTGTGCAACAGGGAGCTAATAAAGTAAAAGTTGCTTTACACAAAACTGCCAATTCACAAAAAGTTACAAAGTTTCTCATAATAAATTCTGAAAATTAATACAAAATATAATTCCGCATAAGTGCTTAATAAACTTTTCGTAGAATAAATTCGATTGCTTGCTTTCATGTTTGATTTAGAAAAATAATTACAAAAAACTTCCATATGCTTGAATTACTTTTATAAAATATGCAACAGATGTCGGGTTATTATTTTATAAGTTTCTGTTATGACAGTCTCTTTACAATTGACTGTTGCTGAATTATGATTTGTGATGGATGGATGACCTTAACGCTTAACTTAGAAGGAATAACAGTCAACACAGATACAGATGTCTCATCACCTTTTTTGTTTTAAGGATGACTAAAGTCAACAATCTCTGTAACAATCGAAAAAATTAAATTGATTTATCTCTATCAATGTTGACATGCTGCAACTGATGATTCATGATACGAAATAGGCTATGTCTCAGAGAATAGTGAAACCATATAAAGCGTAGAATTGAAACATAAATATAGGCTGCCCAAATAAGAGTTCAATTTAGGGTGTCCCAGTGAAAGTGCACTTTCTAAATTTTGTATAATTTTGTGTATGTGCAAGTGGCAACTCTGAAATTTGAGAGCTGAAACCTATGATTGTTCCGATTATTAAAAATGTGCTATCATTTTGAAAGCGCATTACAAAAATGGGAAAACTACGCTGAGACTGCTCGCAAAGTTCGCGAAAGAAGTGCACCTGATGTGTCAACGATTAAAAAAGTGGTTATAAAATTTGAAGAAACTTGGTCGATTATGGACTGTTAGTCTCCTTTGCGTCGACGTGGTGGTTAATCTATTGAAAGCATTGCTGCTGTAAACGAGAGTGTTGCCGAAAACCCGAAAATATTGTTTCAGCATCATTCTTAACATCTTCAAATTTCAGCTGTCACTTGGTCTGTTATTAGAGCCGCTTTGACCATTTGCCGGATGTTTTATTTTATACTTAATTGGATTATGTTAAGTTTACAATACAATAAAAATATCGTGTTTTTATTTTTAAATAAAAAAGAGCAATTTTATTGGCACACCCATTACAAACTGAAGTGAACCTCGATATCAAACTTTATGTTCAGTACCAGCGGAGCAACCGTTGTTTGGATCATCATAATGATCACATAATTAAGATTGAAATTAATTTGCTTACGTCATTTCCCTAATATGATGTGAACAATTTCAGCTTATGTAGATCGCAAATCGCTTCTATTTTGCTTCAAAGAAAGATTATGGCAATAGAAATCTTCTTATTTCAATATGACCGCTTACATATTTCATTCAATATAATGCCTATATTTTGCTTCTATCTAGGTACCACGCCCACTTATGCAATTCTGCCCAGCTAGGTTTAGCTGAAATATATCAGTATAGTCAACTTTTATAATTTTGTTTGTGTATGACAGTTGTCACGGACACTGATGCAAACCCGTGCCATTTCTATCCAGTGAAAGTTTAAATCAAAAAGCATCCTCATACTAAATGTCAATAAAATTGCTCATGTAGTTCTGAAATACAACGCTTAAGGTCTTCTGAGGTACCACGGCTAGTGGTACATTCCATTAACGTTTAATCTTGCATAATTGATATAACTTGATATTATCATCATGCTATATTATATGTGAGTTGCAACATCTACTGGTTCAATCAGTGTTTGTTAACCTTTCATATTGATGCTGCGCCTACTGTTGCAATTGCGATCACATTTAGTTCACAGGTAAATGTGACAATATTTATGTGGTTCCCAAGAAGGGACTTTTTTCTCTTAAAATAAAAATGTATAAGGTACGAAATATCTGAGGTATATAAGGGATATAATCATGATTTTTACGTGATGAAATTATAAACTCATCACGGTTTTGCTCCAACTGTGGATTAGGATAATGTGCTTTTAGCATGTCTGTCGCTTGTATCCGAACTGGACACGCTAAGCTCACTGTCTTCCGGACATCTTATAGTATGGTTTTTGAGTTTATGGAGAAAAGCTGCGCGTCTGTTGTGTATGTAATGTATGCCAAACTGGGTGTGTCTACTGGGCTTAGGGATGGCATTGATGCCCCTATAAATACAGCAAAGCGGACAGTCTCCTCATAGCGTTTCTCCCTCACAAGGATGCTTCTATTTTCTATTTTATCCACAAAAATTTAAAAATACAGCGAAAAAAGACAGAGGTGTACTATAATATTTTTTTGAGAAATAAAAAACGTTATTACTAAAAGGTCCTTCAAAGAAAGTTTTCGACTTTTAAGGGTAGTGTATGATAAGACGGAGTTGTACCAAGATCTTACTGATCGAAAAAACTTTACTAAAGTGCATTGTTTGCGCCCAGTGTCAGATTAAGACCTTGTGAGCTCGAAGCTAAAAGCTGACAACGAGCTTCTTTTCACGTAAAAAATTTAAAAAACTACATTGACGACCAGAACAGAAAAATTTCATTCATTTTATAAATGTATTCATGCATATATGTTTTACTATTGCAAATTACAAAAATCATTGAATTAGCGTTGTCAAAATGGCACCCAGTAGGCTGCTTTATATTGATGATGACACCAACACAAAAATTTTTATTTTCCGTTCGCACAGAACATGATGGATTCGGGGCTATAATTCTCCTATTTCGAATTTTTCAGTAATATTCGACATTTTCACTTTTTTAATAATTTTTCAGAGTTTTTCAAGGTTTCAACATTTTTTGAATTTTTCAAAACTTCTCGACTATTCCAGCATTTTTAACATGATTCAACGTTTTCAACACTTAAACATTTTTCAACTTGACAAGATTTTTCGTGTTCATACATATTTTCGGGCTTTTTGAAATATTTTTTGACTTTACCATTTTTTTGACCAACATAACGATAGGGCGTTAACCCTACGAGGTTCAACCTGGTCTGTGCAGACCTTTGTAAATAAATGTGTGAGCGACTTTTTTGTTTCGCGTGTTAGAGACACCTGTCCATACAAATCGCATATACTTAGGTTGCGCAGACCTACTTGTACCAGATAGCGCCAAAAAATCCCTTACTCACGTAGCGTTAAGTTCACACAACATGCCGTGGATGCTAGCACTCACCTGCTTTTTTTTCTTAAGGCTGCGTTATGTAGATATATTATGTACATATGTTACAAAATATAAACAAGCATAAGTGTGTGATTAAAAATAATTTAGAAATATTTCATAAATTGAATTTGTTGTTTGTGCAAAAAATTTGATGCAATTGAATGACAGCAACATGTGCGCAAACAACAACAGCAACAGCAACAACAACAATTACAATATCAATATAATTGGTAAAAAAAATCATACTCACAAAAACTTAAAAATCCAACGATCTTGTGGTTAGATGTCTACTAATTATATAAATATATATGTGTATATATGTGTTATTATATATATACACTGTTTCTTATGTGACTACTATTTTTTTTTTAATTTATTAAGCGTTTTTTTTTGTTTTTGAAGTGGCTGCGCCTTTCGAATGCAGTGATTTTTTTTTTAAATTTTAATTTATGTTGAATAAATTGGATTTTGGTTTAATTTTTATTTATAAAAATTGAGTGAAAAAATAATTTGTAGTTTTTATATTATCTTTATATTTTAATTTTTGTTTGTTATTAAAAAACAGAATCACAGATTATTATGTTTAGATTAAAGATGTTTAAATTTTTAATTGAGTTATAAGTGTTTTTTTATCTAAATGAGTGCACAATTTTGAGATTTTTTTAAAAAGTGTTTTATTTTGTTTTCTATGTTTTTAATTTTTTTCTTTTTAAGTAAATTTTTTTTTCTTTTTTATTTGTGGGTTGGCCTTTTTATAGGAGGTCACAGACGGGAGGCTGTTTTCATTTATGCTGGTAGTATTTATGGTAGTACCACCGGATTAGTACCACATTTTATTTGATTTGTTTTTGCATATAAACAATAACGCATACAGGAAACAGACAGACAGCTGCTGTTGGGATAGAAAATGCGTTTTAGATCAGCAGCAGCACAAATAGAGCTGACCGTCGACGTTGTGGTGGTTGATGTTTTTCTGCTTGCCCCCCGGAGCACCTCCAATGGCCGTCCCCGCAGGTAAAGCGGCGGAGCGAAGAACGTGCGTGCGTTTAAATTTTTGCTTAATTAACGCTTTTCTTTGTTGTTGTTCTTATTATTGCTTCGACTTTCTCTTTAGAAGATTTGCATCGAGTGTTTTTTGTGTTAATATTTGCTATAGTTTGGCATGAAGAACCGATGCTGCTTCAAGTGAAATTGTATCCTTGAAGTGGGCTCTCCTCGTCTTGCTGTTGATGTTGGCAATAATGATGACTAATGTGGAGCGTGCGTGCCAAGACTTTAGATTTTTGAATTATTTTATTAAAGTTTTTTGTTTTATTTTATCGAAAGATTTAAGTATACGACTTGTTTTCACTAACATACATAGTATTTTGAATACTTTTCACCTGTCTACATATGCTAGCCAAAGACTTTTTACCCTCTTTGTGATTTTCACGTTTCTGTGCAAAAATATTTTTTTTTCTTCGACACAAAATATTTCGCAAGTTTAACCGATTTTTGCAAAAACTAAAAATTTTGGTGCATGAGTACTTTGTTTTGTCTATATATACTAGATATTGAAAAATCCGTCAATTTTCGTTGTATGCAAACGATTTTTTTCTCAAATCGTCTTTACACCTGTCAATATCTTTTAAAATCTTTTGCCCGTTTGGTAGACCTTATAATAAAATTTTTAAATTTTTACACTTTTTGTCTTAGAAATATTATGATTCCCTCAAAAAAAACTTTTTTTCTTTCTTCAATATATCTATAATATTTTTTCTTAGCTTTAAAATAATTGTTGTATCTAACGACGATTTTCTTCGTTGCTTTTATTCAACTGACTGACTGGCGACGGACTGATTGTTTGCCAAGGAGCAGATGGTGCATTTAGTCCATGTTACACAGTTTTACCAACCTAACATGAGTGAGAAAAATTGATGAAAAAAAAAGTTTATTCGCACATTTCGGTTTGTCTCGTGTCTCGGCGTGGAGCGCCTTGTGCACACATACACACCATATGAAATATATATGGGAGAAATGTTGACTACCCCTTTGCGTACTCACAGCCTTCACATTGTGTGTTCTCTTTTGTTCGAAAAAAGTCTATTGGTGCTTTGTTTTTTTCTGTTCAGATTTCGTTCTTCAAATATGTAGTAGATTTGAGTCGTCGCATCGGTTGCAGTTTTGCCGCCGATACATCTCAATTGCTCTCCTACTTGCAGTAGTTTCTCTTGTTATTTGTGTTGTTTCCTTGTTACCAGCAGTAATGTTCTTTCAAATTAGATCCCGAAAATTGTCAGAGATTTGCTTATACTGTGGCACATTGTAAACAGCACTGATGTATTTTTTGATGAATGATATCTCTAATCTCAGCAGTGGCAAAATTATGTCGAATTTATAAGTTGTGAAATCCGTCTCTTGTGCTCTAATATGAACATATAACTTATAGATACCGATGTTTAGGACTTGCCTCTTTGAATCAAACTTGCGTGCATTTCTTTATGCGGCCTGGTGCCGGCGATCATGCGGTATCTGAAACGTAGAATTGGAATTTCTCTTCTTCTTGGACTTGACTGCAAGTTTCTATTCGCTAGCTGTGTTTGAGATAATATAGGTGTTGGATTTTCACCTTCTTGAGCTACATACATCCATGTTAATAGACACCACGCATCTGATTTTGTGCTCGTTGGTTGCTAGTCCTACTCGTTTTGCTACATCTTCAATTTCAACTAAGGTTTTGCAGAGAGCTCACTGTCAGAGGCAGCCTTAATGCAGGGCCGGGATTAAGATATTGTTAAAAATGCTCGGACAGATTTGAGTAGGCGTTAAATGGAAAGATAATTTTGAAAGTTAGAAGATTTTGTTTATGAAAAGTACCACGCAGGCTTGTTTCGATAAATGGGTTTTAGTCAAATTGGCTTGATAACATAAAATGATGTAAGTAGCTTACGCGTCTTGATTAAAAGTCTATATGGGCATAAGACCATTTGCGCCTAAGCTTAGGAAATATAGGGTATCAGATTCAAATGAGTCCCATACCTATCAGACACGTGTACATTCATGCATGTGTGTTCATTTAATTTTTGATCGTTCAAATCTTTTAAGAGCCCATGACTCAGACTTGTCTCAATATAGACTTTTGATCAGAATGTTATGAGCTGTAAAAAATGTCTTTCGATGAAATTGACTGAAATTTTAGTATAATATTTATATATAAAAAGGATCAATAATTAAGTTTAAATCTAATTTGCATGGGATTAATGGTTTTGGGATGAACTAAAATGAAACTACAGGCACTATCTCTAACTAATCTGTCAAGTTTCTAAGATATGCCCAAACATATTTTCTACCTCTTGGAAAAAACTTACTGCCAAAGACAGTGCATCTCGTTGTCGCAGTTGGGTATAGGTCTGAAACAGATAAACTTCTTCTATACTGTATAGTGGCGTATTTTTTTGCATTACGCGCAGGGTTGCCAAGTGATCACGTGGTCTGTAATTGCATGTCAAAACCGCAAGCCTTGAAGAAATTGAAAAATTTCCGAAAAAGTCGTTAATTGGAGGATTTTTCGGAAGAAGGTGTTAATTGAAAGATTTTATATGTACTAAATTTTTTGTTTTTTATAAAGAAGGTCGTCAAATTTTTGCCCCACAGTATGACTGAAAAAAACCTGTACAAAGGGCTTACTTTCTGCAAAATTAACTCAAAAATCACGCTTTAAGAGCTAAGCCAGTCGGTCACGAAGTAAGTGAGCGATATGTATCAAAATATATAAATCGCAACACTTTTGGTTTTTGACGTATCTGCGTGTCGAACTGTACTCAGCACCAATTGGATTTATTCATACAATAAAAGTCTATTTTTCGAAAGTACAGTTGATTTGCAACATTTTATCAAATCAGTGAAATCTTGTACATTGCTCGTATATAGCGCACTACAAATATTTGCAGGCTTCCAGTTAGTCATATAGCTTATCTTGTTTTGATCCTTACACAGCCTATACGAATACAATTATCGTGTCTTCTCTGTTCGTTGTGCATTTGACATCCTTTCTTCTAAAGTTGGCTAAATTTGAGTCTCTTTGAATAATTTCAAAAATGAGAGAGTACACAAAATAGAGCGCAAGAGATGATGATGGCAAATATGTATGTATGCACTTGCGCATAACCATTTACCTTTGTGGGGGATGTTGAAGTCCATGCTTTTATACTCTCCAAAGTGCAATTTCTCTCAACTTAGCCATTTTCTCCCGCAGACATCTTTCCTTGCTATCTCCCACACACATACATTTATATTTGCCAGTCTGGCTCTGTTTCGCCATCTAAGCTTCGCGTGCAAATCTACACGTGCCTTCCTGCAATTGCCGCTGTCGTTAACGAAACATTTTAAATTTGTTTTTCTCATTTCATGCTTCTGGTCGCTTGGGCTTTGTAAATATCCAATATCCTATATAACTTTAGTTCTACGTACGAGCGTGTACTATATGATTTCATGTTTCCCTATATATTTTGCGAAAATTGTTGCTATTTTTGGTATAAATTTAGTTCTCTCACTGTGCCGCTGTACATTTGCTTCTCGTGTGTTGTTGCTACGAGTCGTGATGATGGCTCGTTCTGCCAGATGAATGGATGGTTGGATGGACGGATGAATGAGTTTTGACCAAGTGTGAGGGTAATAACAATATTAGATTCGTTGTTGTTGCTGTTATGCTTTTGTTATTCTCATTTATTTTGCTGCTAAGGAAGCCAACAAAATTAAGAAAGAAAAAAAAATTTTTGTTCGGAGCATTGGAAGATTGAAGGCGCACGCATAAGAAAATAAGAAACGTGATGTGCTGCTAAAGAGCGTCCATTAGGATGGGCTGAAAAATATTTCTATTTTTTAAATGAACATGTAATAGCATCTAAAAAATTGTACATCGGCCATAAAAATAATATTTTGTCATAAGTTATCTTGTAGCTTGGCTTAGAAATCGTGTATTGATGTACAATTTTTTTTTTGATAATGTTGCATTTTTGTCCTTTTAAATGAATCGATTAATGTTTCCGTTAAGTACATATTCTTGAGAATATTCAAAAAATATTTTATGGTGAACTGGCATGTATTATCAATATTAAAGGCATATTTGTAAAGAAAAATTCCTACTCATGATCCTGTTATGAAACTTTAAATAGATTTTTTTAAAAACTATGTTTTTGAAATAGGTGTTCAATACATCTCGAGAACAACCTTACCAATTCGGCTCTTATTTTAAGACAAGCTTTAAAACAATATTTTTTAGTCTTCAATTATAGAGTTTGTCAATCCAATCAATATTATTAATTTTATAAACAATTTAAGATCAAAATTGTGTATCAAAACTGAAATTTTTTTTGAATAGCCACCATTTCCCTCTAATTCAACATTTCGCTTACTCCGACGATTAAAGTCTATATTTTACTATATATTCAATATTTTGTAATTTCATATAACCAGTTCAGAGATTCGTGATCACCTCCAAAACCCTTTTTTTGGAGATGCATTTGGAGCTCGGGTGCAGCAACTTTCATGCGGTTCGATTCAAAAAGTTCAATCTTTAAGATTTTTAAGAAAATATGCGATTACATTCGATCCTTTATAACTCTTAATGACTTTTTCAATACCCTTTGACTTTAATAAATTTTTTACAACAAATACTATTTGATACTTTCTACAGATGTATGTATATCGATTTTTTCGATACTGGTTGTTACGATATAATGCAACTTTTATTGATTTATATGACACTTTCTGATACTTCGTGAGTCATATATGTGCATAATATTTTGCGATACTTTCGGATACCACTCAACCCTGTTCGACGATTTTTCATTATTTTGCACTTTTATCGGCTTTTGCTATAATATTTAAAAACTATTTACCTCTTTCACTTCTTTTCGTTTTGATGTTATTATATGACATATATATTCTTCATCGATACCATTCGACAACTTGTACAGCAAACGAACTTGATATATCCATATAGATGTGCACAAGATATTATTCATTTTTATGAAATTTCCCTTCCGAAGTCGAAAAAAAAGAGCAAACAAAAACTTTCCCTCCATAGCCGATAATTTTTTCACAGCCGAGCCTTTTTCCTCCAACTCTCCAGTTGAAATATTGAAAAAAAAACCCTCAACTCAATATTGCTAAAAATCAATCCTACAGCGGGATTATGGGAGAAAGTGGAGGTGATATAGTAATTAACAAATCTCGGTAAAATAAAAACCAACAATATTTCGCCTTCCCCTCGTTTTGAAACCACCACTACCTTAAGAAATGCTTAGATTCTTACTATGTACCTTGATAAATTTACTAAGCCTTGTGCAGCGCATACTATAATTTTGAAATAATTTAAAACACTGCAACAATTTGGTTTGACGATGTCCCTTGGTTGGCTCTTTTGGCTTTAACTACTTGGAAGGTCAGCATATGCTGACGTTCATTTTGGGAAACTAAATATTATGGCAAGACACAAAACAAATAAAATAAACTAAAATTGGCACTAAAGGCTTTGCTTTTACTTTATATGGCTTAATAAATCGCAACAACTAAAATTTTAGAGTATAATTTGAAAGCAGCAAGTGGAATTTTAATAAATTTAAATGCACTTCTCCCTTTTGCTGCAACAGAGTGCTGCTATTTCGTTTATATTTTTTTTTTCAGCTAATGGCAATGTAAATGTCACGTTTCCAAAATTGCATGGTCTAAAAATTTAACTATACTACTATACAACGTTTATAAAGGGTATTTCAATTGGTGCGCCTGAGCTTTAAAAGCTAATTGCACGTATGCTGTAGTTGACACCGGTATTATTCTGCGTATCTTCTGGTAATCTTGGAAAAAGTATGATTTTCGCCAATGTTTAAATAAATTCACAAAAGTTTTAATTTGAGATTCACAAGAAAATGATACATCAATTGATAATCAAGACAATTCCATTTAATCCACATAGCAGCACTATTAAGTGTATAGTCCAATAGTCAAGCATCAACAGTCAAGGATCATTGGAACCTTTCTGAAATCCTGCCCAGTTCATGTCGAATAGTTCAACAAGCTTTGAATCGACAAATCAATGCTTGCGGCATTAAACCTTGCACTGCTCGTATACAAACGAACAATTATCATGAGACAATTTTAGTTTATTGAAATATTTCTTCATATTTTGTCATATAATCAAGTACTTTTCGAAAATACTTTTATTATAACTAAATTACACAGCTGTATCTGTACATACTAAAGAATTGTTACCTTATGTTAACCCTTGCGCGCACCCAATGCTGCTCATGTGTGTGTGTGTGTGTCATCATCAATAATCCTTGCACTCTTCTTTGTCTTTTAGTTAGTCACGCGGCGTCTCATTGTCGTTTGCTCCATATTCGTCCGCACACAAATCGCGTGATTCATTATGCAGGGCCAGAAAAAAGCCAAACTCCAATGTGTTAGTAAAATCGCAGCAATAGCAACAGTCACGAGTAGAAGGACGAAAGCTTTGCAAAAGAAAAAAAATAAAACAAAAATAGAAAAATGCTACGTGAAATAGAGAGTTATCGTGTTAAAAGTCTAGGCAATATAAACTAAACAGTGGAAACACCAGGGTGACGTTTTTAATTAGCGCTACTAAAGATGCCTTTTTGATATTTGTACATGTACCCTACACTTATTCGGTGACTTTATATATGAAGTATAAACGATATTATGTACAATTTTACAAAACCAATAGAAAATCGACTTAAAATCGTACCAAAATCCACTACTTCTTATTGGAAAGTAAATAAATTGAGATCTCAAGAGCTCCATTTCTGAAACAAAACATAATTTTTATAAGAAAATATTAGAAAAAATGTATAAAAAAGTTTGTATCAAAAAAGTCTACTATCTCTCTTTATCGATAAATTTTCAAATTAAAAAAAAACTAGTAGAGGTATTACCTACGGCTAGGCCGAAACTCACAATCTATACACTGCATTGAAAGTACTTTTTAAATAAATGTTAAAAATACGTTGAAAAGTTTGAAGAGGTTGAATAATTCGAAAATAATGTAAAAAGGTTCGAAAAGTTTGAAATAGATTGAAAAATACTGAAAATATCTAAATATATGGAAAATGTTGAAAAACTTATGAAAAAGTCGTAAGAATAAAGAAAATGTCGAATTAAGGTTTAAAAAAATTAAAAATATACATATGGTACATATTGAGAAATGTAAGAAGGTTGAAAAACAATAGAATTGAAATGAAAAATACGAAGTACGCCTCGCCCACTTCTCCAATTCCGCCTACTTTGCGACAAACGCACGCAAAATTTTAGCACAATAGCTTGCATTGTTTGCGTTACATGCCGCAATTAGTCTTAAAATTTAGGGCGGTGGCACACCTACTGGTACAATCCAGTTCGATTTCAATCTAGGGATCGCTTACACCAAGTTTCAACATAATTGCTCACATTAATGAATTTTAATTGTATGGGAGGTGCCAAGCGCACTGGTGCCTTTGGCTCATGTATACTTTATAGCATGTAAGCCATTTACATGAAATTTCATACCAATTGCTGGAATAGTTCACTTAAAATAGCGAGCATTTAATTTTTAACTAGTGGTAACTGACATCTATGCACCAAATTATGTAAAGATTACTCCCATGGTATACCAACTATTAAATTAAATGGTTTTGCTTACATGGGAGGCTATACGCTCATCGGCACTATTGTGCCAAAACTTTCAATGAGATACCTTTTGGCAAGTATATCTGCCATATTATGTTTCATAACGATTACGTTGTTAGCTCTCTTGTTATAACGTTTATAAATTTTGTGGGCTGTGCCACGCTACTCACGTAGCTTGTAGCTTGATTTTATGAAAACCTTATGTTCCAATTTTGAGTTATACGAATTTAAAATTTTCAGTTGCATAAAAGTGCCAAGCCCAATTTTCCAATTCAGCCCAAATTTCATCACAACATCTTGCACGGCTTATTAAATTTAAAGTGGATGCGCCACGCTCTTTTAAGAGCCATTGCAAATTTAAAATCTAAATTTAAACTTTAAATTCTTTTTCCACTTGCTTTCAATAGTTATGCATGACCGACCATAGCGTGCATACATTTAAATCTTGTTGTTACTGTTGTTCATTTGTCGCACTTTACCAAAAAATAATAAATTTATTTTGCTTTCCAAACGAAAAAAAAAACTGCGTAAAAGCCATAACGACTTAGTTTGTACAAAATATATTGGCGCCAAGGAAAAGGCAGAACAAAATAAATTCCCGAGAATGCCGCTAACAAAAAAGAACTGCTAATTTGCTAAAATTATATGGTTCAATCGAATTTAGCACCACTCACACAAAGATAATGGATACAACTACAACACATTAGAAATCCTTGACCTTGACTTTATGTGCTGCTGCTGTCTAGTTTAGGCTTTTCCTTTTTTGACGGCACTAAATGAACTGTAACAGAAATAAAAACAAAAAAAAGTTTAACAGCATAATAGTAATAAAAACACAATATTTTAGATGTCGCCGTTCTGCAATAAATTTATTTTATGCATAAAAAAACATGTCCTTTCGCGTGTTGTTCGTTGCCGCAGAGAACGATTTTGCAGCAGCGTAGAATTTCGCATTTCATCAATCAGCGGAAACGTGCTGACTAGAAAACTGGGCATGAAATTCAAGTGCAACAACATTGGCAATTATTTTTGTACTTAGGCAAATGTAAAATCAAAAAACAAAACAAAAGTACATACTAACAAAAACAACAGGTACGAGTATATTGCAAAGGTGTACTACCAAAGTAATGGGCACGTGGCAATGTAACATTTGACATTGACTATTCAAAATGCCACAATGCAGAATGAAATATAAAATAAATATCATTATAATTGGCCATAACAAGTATTTAAGTTGTTAAGAGAAAATTATTTTCTAGGTACACATTTCTAGGGGTGTATACCAATGGAAATTCATATGGATCTGGATAACTGCAGAATGAATAAGCCGAATCCTACAAATGTGAAAGTGTGTTTGTCTGTCTGTCGTTACATTTTAAACGCTTAGCCGATTTGGACAAAATTTAGCAGAGATATCTATTTGAGTCGTATGAAGAACATGACCTTCTTTTGTATCGAAAAAACTTAAGGGCGTTCCATTCAAAAAAGAAAAAAACACTTAAGACTACAACGATATTGAGCAATAGGACAAGGTACCACTCATCCAAGAAAAACACTTAGAACGTCATATATTGACAGCTATAGCAGTGATATTTAATACGTGAATAAATATTGTTTGTGTTAAGCATTTTGCAAAGTATGGGCGTAATCAAACAAAAGACAGTGGTACCTTCCATACATTTATGTATATATAACACCAATGGCTTTGAAATTTTAGAAATGGATGTATGCTCATATATTGGCTGTACTAAGCATCGCAAAATATTGTACGGATTACACGAAGAGTGCACGCGGACGAAGTCACAGCTAGCATTAAAACACAGCTAATTTGGTTGCTTTAGTAGGTAAGGCAAAATAAGCTATGTTGTATACGAGTGACGGCACGTTAGAGCCGACTCAATTAGAATGAAATCGGTACATATCCATACAACGGGACAGCAATATATTACATCTGCAGAAGCTTCTAGTTTCAAATAATTTTGGATAATTCTGCTACTTCTGCATAACTTAGCTTACTTAGGTCATTAAATAGAGCTCAGTCCAACGCTTGAGCATAGAAAGTATTTAATGACTTCCATTTCATCAATATACACATAGTTACAAACGATCATGGACACCACTGGCACATGCTGCGCTTAACGGGTGTACTAAATGCCAGATATGTCTATCAAATCAAACTCGTTGCCTTATAGGCATCAAACATTCTACATCTATAGCAATCCCTGCCTAGCAAGATTATTTGCTTCACAGTTACTGTCTATGTCCATATATAATATATACCTAAGGTTAATCTTGAAGTGCTGGGCCGCACTAAGGGGCAAATAAAGTTGTTGGGGATAAATTAAATTGTAGCATCTAGTTTCCCAGGAATTAAAGCAAACTTTTTTAAAAGACATAAAACCATCTACGGACTTTCTTCTTCTTAATTGAATTAGTTGTAAAAAGACCTCCTGTGCTTCCTTGGCATCTTTTTTGTTTGTCTTAAGTATATGTTTTCTACGCAAGCCACCAAATGATCTAATAACCATTATTTTCAAGCAGTAAAGCGTTTTTGCCAAAAGTAATTTTCTAAAGCCTTGCACCTTTTTACAAGAATATAGCCTTCCTTACATGTTTCCAGCTCAATGAACTATTGATCCCAAATGCTTGAGGCTAAACACCAATAAACGGTGGGTTGAAATAAGGTAGTCTGTGAGATCTTTAAGTAATGTCAAATTCAGTTTTGCGGGTGCTTAGCCCCAAGCCAGATCTATTGGCTAAAGAAGTTAGCTCGTTCTAATTTCCTTGCATGACATATCCTTTCCATACATTTCAGCACTTCGAATCATCAGAAGTAAATGAAATCTTTTCAGCTTTGTTGAGCAATACAAAGGAAATTCTATAACACACGTGATCGTGGAGTAAATGCACATAACTGGTATTCATTCAATAGCCAGGATATTAAATGGCAGCATTATTTAAAATAACTCAGAAAACTAAATAACATTGAATATGACATGGTTTTTGAAAGATTAAAAATGATATAGGGCGCCTCACACTAATTCAATGTTCTGAAGATATGACTTGTGGATATACACACATGACGTAGAAAGTAAAGTCACGTGTTTTTAAATTAATTTCCTTACTCGCACAATGACCATAGGGGGGGTTACTTGTTGGCACTTTCTCTTTTTTGTTGCACAATGTTAAATATTTTTTGAGTCCATGCGATGACGAGTAGGCCTTAGCAGACGATATGCCACTTGGGTATTGAATAATTTCATGGTCAACATTATTGTGTAAATGTGTGCCATAAAGTACAGTCATCCGTTCCATTACCATCACTACCGCAAATTGAGAAATCACCCATTGAGGCACACAACACATTTTACAGCCGGCAGCAACAACAATGTTACCAGTGAATATGAAAATTTATCTTAAAAATGGGAACTGCTCCCTTGTGACAACGAGTTAAATCAAACACCTTTTTTTTATTATGTCGGAAAAGAAATGTTTAAAATTGAGACATCCTTTGGATTTTATTATTCCAAACCATTAAAAGCTACCTATGTAGATATCAGTTATTCAGATATCAATTGTTAGAGGTTTGAAATAACATGATAATGCCATAAACTTGATTTGATGTTATATAGTACGGCTTTGGCTCGAAAAAAAATCATGGCATCACTCAACTGCAGAAGAAGAGCTTATGAATCACTGCAGCACCAGAAACAACAACAACAATAGTAACTTAAACAACTACAAAATGGCCAAAATCGATTTACATAAATGAAATCCAAAGAAGACCCCAATGAGAATTATAAATTGGAATTTATTGAGTAGCGCTTGGTGATGGATTAAATTATATGAAGATAATGGAAACACTTACACACACACAAGTGCTACCACGATTTTGTTAATTGTTCGTCTATTTCAGATTGGATGCCTTTAAAAAGTGTGACTTGATGCGTGGTTCCTGGATTTTATGAGGCACACTCTTGCAAATTGGGGCATATACGAGCATTATGTCTGAATTCACAAAAACAGCACTATTTATAAGGAAATCATTAATTGAGCTATAAAGCTTTCATCTTTCGCAAATTTATTGTGGATTTTTACATATGATTGAGCGGTTTGGACATTTCCTGATGTGTTCATAGACATTACGTCTACATTCGTGGCACACAATTCAAAATGAGAATAATGTTATATAACACTTTCATTCACCTATCTCACTTGTAGCAACTTTTTAGTCAATAGCAAAGAATAATGGGCAATAAAGGTGTAAACTGACAACAAACAACTTCTCTCTTATCAAGAAAGAAAGCTCACCAACTTTCTATATCATATCAATATCGCTACTGCCCTCGAATCGAGTTTTTTTTCCTAAAAAACGGAGATCTATATATACATAAATCGGTAGTTGCAAAACGTCTCCATTCCTTGTGAACAGTCATAGCAGAATAAAATCGCTTAATTTTTTTTTGGTGGATAGGCTGTGAAAAAGTGGCAGGCAGAATGTAATTTGTTTTCTAACAGTAGTCAATGGCACGCCTCAAACAGGAAAATACTTTTCCACGGCTAAAATAAGAGACTAATTTTGGTGAAATTTGGTTTGTAAATAGATTGAACCATAAAAAAGGTTATTAAAAACTTTTAGTTTTTTAAGTTGGCGTGTCACCGCAATTGATGGGAAAAAAAGATGCTATCACCGCTGAGTCGCTTAAGCGACTTAGATGAAACTTGGTATGAAGATAGATTGAATCCTTAGTAAAGATATTTGTTTTGAGTGAGCGGTGCCACGCACCTAAAACGTTTTGACTTCTAAGCAAATGAACCGATTTGGATAAAATTTGGCTCAGAAATAGATTGAACCCTGAGAGAAGGTTTCGGTTTTAAAATTGAGGATAATATGTTTCCACAGCTAAGCCAATAACCAGATTTGATGAAATTTGGTATAAAGATAGATTGAACCATGAGAAACGGTGCTTGTTCTTAAGTGGGTGGCACCACGCTGCTAAAAATAACATATGTTTTCTTCGCTTAACTTATAGACTGATTTTGATGAAATTTGGTTTGGAGATGTGTACATATATTGAACTCTAGGGTAGGGATACAAGATGCCATAGTTTCTATTTTTCGAAGTGATGACAAAAAATAGCTATTTTTTAAGAGTTTCTTCATACCTAAAAGTACTTTATGGCTTGTTTTGTCACTATAATGAGACTGAGCGAACTCTACTTTACACACATACACCTGCATAAGGAAATTAGGATCCCGATAAGAGGAATCTACCCAAGCTGTGTCCCTTATGTTCTGATGAAGATCTTTGAGAAAAAACTTGTTTCACACATAATTCATGGTAAGACACATAAAACCTGTTTTGAAAATCAGTTATTCTCATGTTATTCTGATGTTAGCTACTGGGTTGCACCATGAGCCATCCATAACACACATTGGCGTACTCGCACATACATACATACACACACATTACATATTACACATTTTGATATGTACCATAGCATATCGATTGTGCGCTATAGTTTCGTGCTCCTCCTATGTGGTTGCAATCAAATAATTGCGCACATTTCAGCATGCAGGGAACGTGTTGCTGTTGTTGGTATTTTTTTATTTCATAACATTTTTTTTCCATGTATTTAGCTGCGTTGATGCCAGGATGTGACCTTGACTTCTGTTGCAAAGAATTTGTTTTTATTTTTTTTATTTATTCTCTTAATGGTCACATACATCATCTAAATACTATAAACAAATCTTCTGTCTGTATCCTGCAACTAAGAACATAATTTATTTTTGAAAAAGCTCTACATTATTTTTTTATAAGTTGTGTCTTCGAGCAGGTTTGGTCCTTTGAGTGGTTTTGTTTTCTACAAAGAAATTTTGGCGCACTTACTTGATATCAAATAAGTGGACTATTTAGTAACTCATAACATAATACCTACAGTTTTAGGTTGAGTGTAGTAAATGGCAGGCAGCCATATACTACAGCGTAAGCCACTTTGTTTTTCTTTAAATTGTCCTATCCAATTAAAGTCAGATTCAAAATCAGATTCAAAAATCTCTTAGTTATCGTATATTTAAAAGTTTGATATGCAAAAATATAATGAAAAAATTAATGAATAATTAAATTCGTTGTGTGGCTGCACGTACGGCCGCGCTACAAATATTACACAGAATAATCAACAACACATGACTGAAAATTTTCGCGGTCAAGTTCCATTTGGCTTCACCTGTTCATATTTTGCACGACATCTGAAAATGTAATAAAAAAGTTGTTCAAATAAATTAATAATATAAAGGAATAAAAACTCGGCAAGTGAAAGCGTTTTCGCTGTAGAGCAGCAACTGGGAAATCTTTTGTATAATTCATATATTTCATATAATTGATAAAAAATTACACTAGCTTACATATTAACAGCGCTAATAGTCAGATTGGGTTTTAAATAAGATTCGTTTTATTCGGATACGATTTGACCAAGATTGTTTTAATCAATGATTAGGTTTGTTCTATTGTTTATGTGTGAAAATATATAGAGTAGCGTAGGGTTTGCCGTGCATTGCTGATCTTATATGTGTTGGTTCGTTTGTCAAACGTGAAGGGCATGCCGGCGGGTGTGAATAAATCTACACCGGCAGTTAGAGCTCCCAATTTGAAAGAAGGCATACTCGGTCTTCCCAAAATAAAAAATTTTTCCTCAAAACGGTAAAAAGCTAATTTCTTTGTGGAGAAAAAGTAGATTTTTTGGAGAAAAAGTAAATTTTTTTGGGGAAAATTTTGTTTTGTTAGTCGCTACTGTCAAAAAATTAAAATTTGTGTCGAAAAATCTTGAAAACTATCCGGAGTTTTTCAATTCCTACAAGTGTATTTTTTATCGACTATATCGAGCCATTTTTACATTTTCGATTTCAAATACATTCCGAGGTATTCAATATCATTCGAATTTATGAACATTTTCAGAGTCTAATATTTTATGACCATTTCGATATATCAATAATGAAATTTAGTACCGCTTTTCTATTGTAGTGTCTTTCTCCCACATTTATCCAATACGAAATGGCGAAATTTTAAGTTTGACCATTTGTGGCAGACAGTTCTTATTGCGAATTTCGCACGGGTGTCTTCGGATATAAATCTCTATCTGAAAGACCTTGCTCATGGAGATAACAAGCCTCCAACATGTGACCGTAACTTCAAAAGAGAATTGCTGCACAAAAGTGTAGCGTATAGCACATGCCACTGTTTAATAAGCAGCTGGTATCAAGCTAAAGTCAAAACTTTAGGCTGGCAACACTGCATTGGAGTAATGCATTTCATATTAACTTGGCACCACTTTGCGAATGATGTTGATAATCAGCTGTTGCTACTGATAAGGAAAATAAGTGAAATCTGAAATTTTTGCATTTTCATGTTGCAGTTGCTTTACTTTGTGTATAATTTAAAAGCAGGAAAAGGTGCTCAAGATATTTAAGTACATACATATTGTGTAACAAATTTTAATATTTTATATTAAAATATGTATATTGTTTTTTATTGTCAGCCAAAAATGTCACGCCGGCGTACCAATACAGCAGGCTACACCAAAATATCAAGCATTGAGCATGAAGAAGTTGATGGTTTTATTGATGAGCAGTTTCGACAACCTCCACGTAAATTTCCTTGGAAAGCAGTGATTTTCATAATTTCTTTTCTAATTTCTGGTGCTGTAAGTAAACACTAAAATTGCATGTTAGGGCGGCTACCAAACCTAACTCTTGATAGCGTGACGCATTCTTCGCCTAAAAATAGGATGATGATATATAGCAAAGTTCATGTGTTGCATTCTAAAAAGAAAAAGATCTTATGGACTTCCAGGCTGGTTGCGTTTCCTTCCCAAAAGGATTTCTAAGCTTCTAATACGTAGAATTCTTTCACAAAGTATTAAAAATTTAAAAGATTTATTAAAACTCCTTGCATCCTCCACTCATTTGTTTTTGAAAACCAAAGCCTAAAAGTTTATAGATAAAGAAAGAAAGTTCCTAAAGAGTGCAGAGTCGGATTCAAATATGTAATTTTATTTTTAACAAATTAGTAATTAAATGTGGTTATATATTTACAGTTTATTATATCTGTTCGTTTCTAGGTTTGCCTGACGTTTGGTATATTAACTTCAACTGGTTACTATGATAAAAAGTATGAAGATCGATCTTGGCCGTTATTAATTATGGGCATTTTGATGTTTATACCTGGTGGTTATTATGGATATGTTTTGCTATGTATTTGCTTAAAACGTGATGGTTTTACTTTGGATGATGTTCCTGCATTTTGAGTGAAAATTTGTTGTTAAGTCGATGATGTGTCGTATAGCTGTATTTGATATTAGATGTCCTTAGCATTTTGTAATGAAACTTTTGACTTAAAATACTCATAATTTACTACCTTATTCTGATACCCATATTATTATTGTTGAGGAAAGACCGAGAAAAAATTTTGGATTGCCAACAATCAAATTAAAAATTTCAGTATACAATTCTTTCGCATAACTCAAGCCGTTGCACGCTGGGCACCTTGCAGGTGTGCTAATTAAACATAAGGTATTGTAAAACAAATACAAAATCCTGACATATTAAAGATAAACTGACGCCGGATTTGAGCAAGAAACCAAATTCTGTAAAAGCGAATTAATCTTGATTTTTAAGGTCAAATCCCAGTGTGCGCTGATATTTATTATTAAATTGGTACGTGCTTTATAGCACAGGGGTTTATTTTTAAGCATACCTATATATAAAATTATTTTGGTTGAAAAATAGGAGTCTAGTGCTCTTCATGTTTTATCCGAAAACTGTACAACGTATGTACATTATAAAAATATCAAATATTTTGATCCTTGTCAAATGAGGTACATATATTATTCTGCCATTTATATTAAGATAAAATTTACATCAAAAAGAAAGTGCAATAAGTTACATAATAAATATTTTGTATCTATGTTTCAACCACTCAATATCTAACAATTAAGTAATATATAATCTGAAACATTTTTTAAATAAACTATTTCCGTTTCACTTCGAGACAATAAATTTACGAGTCTTTTTAATCTCTAAAATTCATTTGCCAAAAATAGTGTACCCCATTCTATTACACAAGGTTTTTTAAGTGGGTTAAGATGTTTCCGTGGAAGAAATTTTTCAGTTTTATATTGGAATCAATACAAAGGCACATGACTGAAATTAAAAAAAAAAGGAAAATGCTTTTTGCTATCGAATTTTAAGTAGAATATGGTATTAACAGGAATTATGCATAAGCCTGAGCATGAGCCCACGTAGAGCCAATTCACTAAAGAAAACTAAATTTGTTTTGGAAATTCTTCACTTTATTTAAAGAAAAAACGTTTAAATATTGATATGAGTCCATTTATTATATTATCATTTAGTATTGTTATCATATGTATATTAATTTTAGATATTATTTAACTTGCCTACAGTAATACATACTCCTCACTGATGAAAACACAATTATTCACGCCATTCTATAAATGTAATCATGTTTTGTAAGAAATATGTAAATGCAACATATCTTGTTTCACTTTCCGCATTCAGGTTTTTTCTTGTTAATAACTAAATTGGAAGACCAAAAATATTTCGTTTTCCATTTTGTAAACGCTGCGCAGAATGACCATCTCACTAATTTATGTAACCAACATTCAACTTATTTTTTATTTAACAATTTAACGAAGTTCTCTAAATTCTAAATACAGTATTTCAGTCTACTCTGGAATGCGTGTATTGCAATTGCCGTGATACAAATTAATTTCACCCTCGCAGTGAAAATATGTATCGAAAACATCACTATAACCATGTTCCTTCCACCAAGTACATAGCTGTCGATTCCAAACGCAATCCAAGCGAAATATTAGACTTGGAAATTCATACCCTAATAGGGTATAGAAATCTTGGTCACCCAAATGACCCTTAAAATAATACTTGTTACTCAAATGACGCACTTGTTCCTCCTTCAGATTCTCCAAATAAATTTGAGATTTACGAATTCTTTTGAGATCAAGCAGCACCACACCGGAATTAAGACCCGGATAACCATGTGCTATGCTACTGGGCACAGGTTTGTGTGTTTCCCTCACACTGGTGTATGTGTCATCAATCGATTTTGTTTCGGGATAATATGGATTACCAAATTCTGTTTTTGGAAACATCGAACGATAACGATAAAGAATGTGTCGGTATACAGGTGTTAGCTCTGGTGCCAGACCAAAGAGATTTTCATTGGAAAAGTGCTTAAATTCTTTGAAGAGTAAAAGCACATCAGTACGAAAGACTACATCACAGTCCACTAGGATAGCACGTCCAATTTGTGTATCCGCTATACGATGCAGTCCCAACGAAACAAAAAATAACACGTCGCTATAATAGGAGCCTGGATTAGAGCTAAAGTATGGCTTCATAACGTGTGCAATATCAGCAATATGAGCAACTGCATCACCAATGTCATACATGCGATAGATGAGTTTCTTTTGAAAGAATCGAATTTGCTGCAGCAGAATCTCTTCAGCAGATGATTGACTTTTTGCGTCAGTGATTATATGTAAATACAACGGCACACTTGCGTACTTGATTAAGCTGTGTACAAACAGTTGAAACTTTTTCTGTATTTGATAGTTGCCCTTGGTGTAAATCACAAATATGTTATAATCGGACACTTCAACTGTCTGCACCAAATTATTTTGCTCATTGGTGGTGGACGGTATTTCAAGACGTTTGTTACGTTGAAAAATGTGCAGCGGCAAAGATCTGGCTGGCAATTTTACACTTTGTTCCGTCGAGTTATTTAGCGACGATACATCCAATTCATCATGATGTAATGCTTCATTTTGCAATTTGGTGGTGCTGGTTTGAAACAGAACTAGCAGGGATTTATCCATGAGCGATTTTGAGCTGCCATAGAAAATAATTAGTAAGGTGCACAGCACAATCAATAATAGTAACAATTTCTTCATTTTAGATGGTTTTGGTGTGGTATAAATTGAACATAGTACTTGTGGTTCCGGGTGAAGACGACGACATTTTATGTTTGCCACAATAGGGCAGCTGGCACACGGAAGACGTAGAAATGCTCTTATTGCAGAATTTCTTTTAAGACAACGGTGACACTTTTCAGCAAACGGCCTCGACGCTGTAACCATGTGCCAAGTTGTTAAAATCTACTGCTGCATCCTGAACTCCATATTGTTGTAGAAAGCCACTGCTGGAATTTCTTACTTTCTTGTGTTAAATTAATTTTTGTTTATAGAAAATAAGCCGCCCCATTAGGATGTCATTGAAAATATATCGAAAAATTAAATATCGAATTATCTGAAACAGATAAAGCAAAAAAGAATCGAGTTAGGGATGTGAGAAATGATCTATATAAAGATGATATTCATGGCTGTTTTTTTCACAAATTTTGGTTTTATATATGTATGAAGATTGCAAATTTTGCACTCTGATTGAGTTTATAGAACTGCAAAATATATGAACGGTTATGCAACCGACTGAGTATACAAATTCGATATGAGCAGACTGAGTATACAAATTCGATATGAAATGCTGAACATTTTTACATATAACGATGTTTTGCATCTTTTTTGAAAAATAATGGTTTTTAGAAGAAATTTCGAAAAAAATTTTTAATAAGCCTTAAAACATCACAAAGTCATATATTTAGCACATGTTTCGCTACTTTTAAGTCTTATTTATAGGTTACTTTATACCCTTTTAAGTGATTTCAGTGTTCTGATAATCTTTTGAAAAGTTCCCAACTAATGCCGCTTTTGGAAAAGTTGATCCAGCAAATTTCCACAATCTCCGAAACAAGATTTGAGTGACAGAATATGATAACATATTAGAATTTAAAGCCACGTACAAATAAAAGTGTATAAAATTGTTTGTCTAGAGTAAAGTTAAGTCAGTAATTGAAAAGCATTAAAACTGTGAGACTTTTCAGTAACAAGATTTGCTTCTGAATCAACTGATTAGAAAAAGTCGATTGTTTTCGATTATGACGCAAACTTTCGATTGTTTGCAACTTTCACTACTATCGACATTTTCATCGACAGTTCGCCACCGACAACGGGAAGCAGAAAAGAAGAGAAAAGAAAAAATCATTCCACCAAAAGCATTTTATTTCTTTGACTCTTCAAAATTTTCAATATAATCGAAAGAAAAAGTAAATTTATAAAATATAATTCTTAAAGCATAAATTTATAGTTAAGTTATTTAAGAAAAGTGCGCAGAGTGTATAACAAAAAAAAAGTGGTCCAGCGGCGGGGTAAAATAGAACGAAAAAGCAAGAATACTAAAAAGAAAAATTGAGATAACGAAAAATTTATAAGCGACGTGGTAAGAGTAACAAAAAGAAAGAAAGACGAAATCAACAGCGATTTTATAAATTTATAAAAATGTAATTTAAATATAAGCAATATAAACCAGATTATAAATTTTGGTTCCATCATCAATTAGCCATCGTCATCAATACGACGTCACATAACCTCAACAATGTGCAACGCTTTACAACAACAACATGAGTAGTGTAGGGTTCGCCCTTTGTGGTTACACGCTTAATAGAAAATTTGCTAATTTTATTTATTTTGTTGAGTATAAAATTGCATTTTGGATAATGTGGCGAAAGGGGATTGCAGTGGTGGTAAACTTGATTAGGCGTATATAATTTCTTTAAAAAGTTGCTTCTAATCGATTTTTCTAAATTTTACAAGGAGCCGTAGCAATCGCATCCAAATTATAAACTACCTCTAATTTTTATGGCATTTGAAGAGAGAACTACTTTCTAATTCATTGGAATCCTATTGTTTCTTAAAGCCGTTTGATGATTTAGGGATTTTAAAGATATATTGCTCATTTGTCCAACTATTCAGATACATATAAGGAGGCTAGGTACAAAGGTGGACATCTAACTAGGTTTTTTGTTTTTGAAAATGGAGATGAAACTTGGAGAGAAAACTTGTCAATTCATGTGCATGGAATCGAATATAAGGTAGAATTAAAATAAAGCGCTCATAAATATTTGAAAAATCAATAGTTGAAATAAAGTGTAGTTACAAAAGCGGACATTTCGACTAGCAGTTACAGAACCTGCACTTTGAGCTGCTAAAACTTAATCTGAAGTTAGAATTTTCCCATTCCATCAGGATTTTATGATATTTATCCAATATTTAGCAAAAATGAGATTTCTATTCATGGCTATGATACACGACAATCTGATTGAAATATTTGCACTACTATTTGTAATAGGAATTCCAATGCTCAATGCAAGTTAGGACGTGGAATTTCTCTTGCACATCAGAATTTTAAAATATACTATCCCAAAGTCGAGATAAATTAACGGATTTGGTTGCAGCCTGAAAAAACTAGAAAAAATAATAGTTAACTTAATTTCAGATTATCGAAAGGCAAAGATCAACTGGTATTTAAGAAGCATTCAAAAGGCATTTTGCACTTATAGGTCGATTATCTCAAAATCCTGACGTGATAGGAAAATGTTAACTTCAGATTCGGTTTTTGAAGCTTATAAGCCATATGACTGTGCTAGGCATTCAAGATGAAAGGAACATAAGAGCATAAGGCTTAAGAAATAATTTCATTTCAACCCCGCCCAATTCATTAACAAAAGCAATAATTGAGTAACTGCAGCTGCTAACAAAAATTTAATTTGCTTATCATCTTTTCTAACTAAAAATAATACAAAACAAAAATAGAATATGTCACTTAATAAGTAATAAATGGGATTTTTTACTGCTTTATAATAACATTTTTGTATTTAAAAATAATTCTATTTTATACCAAGTCAACTCTAATCAGTAAATTCTTCTGTGCATATTTTACTATAAACTTGTTTTAAATAAAAGAATTGTTTTAAATAAAACAAGAAAATTTCACTAAATATGGTTTTAGATATATTCCTGCAGTAACCAACAAAAATTCTACTGAAAGTGGTTTTTTATTATTTCACTTAAATGTCTCGAGAGCTTCAATTTTTTTTAAGCACAATATATAAAATGCTGAAATTAAGTTGTGTATTTAACGTCTACAAATTAGATATAAGTAATTACTTAAATTATGTGCCGGTTGTTTTGAAATACTCATCCGTATAAGCGTAACTATATTCCATATATAAAATTATGCGAAAAAAATTCTGAAACAAATTTTACGTTTTATTCTTCATATCGCGAAACATAACTTTTCCAGTTCCATCATAAGTATGTACGTAAAAATCTGCTATTATCTACAGTTTTCGCTACAACTTTATGATTGCAGACAAATTCTTAAACTCGATACATGTTCTATATTTCCAAATCAACTCTCTTACAAGAAGATAAAGCTATCTTTCATCAAGTAGTTTTTTTAGTTTTGAGTATTTCATAAAACCGGCAACGGAAAATCATGTCAAAATATTGCAATTTCTTTCTTTAAATGATAGTATAAATATTTCAAAAAAGTTCTTTTTGTGATAAAACAAAAACATTCACTTCCACTTGCAAATGCACTATGCTATTTTTAAATTCATATCTCATACTTCAAATATTTAATCTCTGAAAAGAAAGTCATGTATTATTTTTTCTATTTACAACTAGTGTGATACCACGCATAGATACTAAAGTATCAAAGTTGCTTTTCTGCTGATTATTTATGTCATTAAAGCACTAAATTATAGAAATATATTTATGTATATTCTTATCAGCAATATATTAGGCAACTCTGTAGATCATCATGCACATAGTAAATTAAATAAAATGCTGATGTGTTGCGTTTCCGATCAGTTAACATTTTTACTGCCCAACGCCAGATTTTATGAAACTAAAAACTTTAACACAACTATGTATACATACATACAAACATACATAAGAAAAAAGAAATAATAAACCTTCAATAAATTTTGCTATCTTTGCTTTCGGTTTTTGTTTACCTGTATAACCTTTGATGGCCAACGTGTCGTGATCTTGTATTGGTTGTTAAAATTTCATACATTTAAGCTTTTTCTTTATTACCTTTTCTCTTTTAGCTAAAGTTCTTGCTGCCAAAATTGTGACTAAAGCCACTGAGTTTTTTTAATTTTCAATGCCAATTCTATACTTACACGTGGCTAAAGAGATTTTTATATAAATTTTTTGTTTTTAATTTATGCTCTTTTCTTATCTGGCTGCTTTCTTTGAAGAGAAATAAACAGTTTTCTTTTCGCTAGACTTGGTACTTTTTTTTGTTGTTGTTGATTGTTAGTTGGCACACTTTTGCAGCCATTCTGCTTGCCTTAACTTGTTTTTGTACTCGTTGGTACTTTAGTAGTTTGTCGTTATGCCGGCCGGCTTTTTGTTGATTCTTCGAGTGAGTGCTTAACAAACTATTATATTTGGCTTTTAAGGATTTCTTATAAATTTTATAGAGGGATTCTTGTTTCAAATGTCTCATTTTGTTTAATGTAATATTTATTTGTAAAAATTTATATTTTTCAAATTTTGTTTACGTTTCTGCTGCAAGTATGTCAACTGATCAAAAGTCATTTATAATATTTATTTAGCTGACTATTTGTTAATGAAAAGCGTATTCACGTACTAATTGTACATTGCAAGTTCACACGCTTTTCCTTATCTTCTCTAGATCAGTGTAAGCACCTCTATTTCACACTAAGTGCCTTAATTACTTTTTGATTAATCGCCAGTAAGTGTAATTGATAATATGAAACATAATAAAATCGTACTACATAACAATGCATACATATATTTGCGATTCCAGAGTAGTAAAAGGATTTCTTTTTTTTTTGCAGTGAATATTTCTAATAATAAAAAATGCATCAGTGAAACAAACTAAATCAATTCTTCTTAGCTTTGAGAAAGTCAAACGCACTGTTGCTAAAATTTCACACATTACCAACGTGCAGATAACATCGTATGCGTCTGCCTACCTTGAAATAACTCTGTGGGTGATGTGGCTGTAGCTACTATAAATCGAAAACAAAGGAAACGAAAAAACCAATTAACAATAACACTGTTGTGTGAAGTGAAAATTATTATTTGGAAATGACTGAGAATTTTTTTACACGTTCTTAGACTAATATGCTCCATAGAAGGCTTAAAGAGTGGTGCTGGAGGGGTAGTGTAAATAGGGAATTTTCGTCTTTTCATGAGAAATAACTTTGCCTCAGACACCAAACCTCTCAGAATTGTAATAAAAAATGTATAGAAGAGTGTTGTCAAAATCAGGTTGAATTTCCTTAGCTAACGATCTCAAAGCGATGATGTGTTGGCCAAAATGTGACACTATGGTCGAACTCAGCGACCTTAAATTAACCTAGATTGACATCGATCAATGTTCCTACAGCATTTTTGCACGCACAATGTCATTGACGGTAGATTGTTAGAACGAAACCAACTCCATGACTCTGGTCTCTTTTAAGGGGGCGGGTAAGGTTTGGAAGTGAGATTTTAAGCGAATTTTTGTTAATTGTTTTTGGAGATATGGCTACATTATTTTATTTTTAAATTACATAGGCTTTGTTTATAAAAAAGTATAAATAAAAAAAAATTATCTCGACGTAATTCAATCACAAAATTTTTAAAGAAAGTCTGTGCAAAATTTCACGAGGATCGGTCAATAAGTTTGTGAGTTACACCACCGCCTTGAAAAAAGTAGTTTCGAGAAAAACATGATTTTCATGTTGAACGACGCTCACTGCGCTCGCGTGAAACCGTTACAGAGCGAGTCAGAGGTAGGGACATTCAAAATGCTGTTTCTCCGGTAATTTGGCTCCGATCGATCTGAAATTTTGAGAGAGTATTCTTGAAGATATGTACTTATGAAAGTTCCAAACCTTACCCCCCTTAACACGTACTTCAAAATCCTGGCAGCTATTTCACAATGCTAGAAAGATTGCCAAAAGTCACTCAATCTCGATCGAACTTTAGATAAATTGCGATTCTGGAGCTATTGTGCGTATTTGAAACTTTCATTAAAATATTATGTGTAACAGACGTTGTTGGTTCTAAATCTTATGAAAATGAAATATATGCGCCAGTTCTAAAACCACAAACTGTATATCTATGAACACAAAATGCAATACGGTATAAGAGAATATAACTTTCATTGAAACTTGGCCGGGATAATTAACAATAATAACATTGTCGGCGCTGCGCACTTGTTTTAAAATTAAAAAACATAACAAATATACATTTCTTATTAATATTGCAATTACTCTTAGTTACTCAAACGTTGACAATTTGTAGAATTGCATTATCAAACTTCTAATTACAATTTATAATTTAATTTTATCTATTTATAGCTTAGCGTAAATTTGAACGTAGAAAATTTCAAAAATGGCACAAAATACTAAAAGCAATAAGAACAAACAAACCAAACAACAGCCAGGCAAAAAGGTGTTAACGATTTGCTTAGTCAATCTCAGCAAAAATGTTTATTTTTTAAAATTATCCTTTCTTTTATTGCGGCTGCTTTAGGGTACCCAAGAAGTGTCCAAAAAAGAAAAGAAACGACAAGCTGCCGAAACAAAGAAAAGCTGTGGTTGCTGCAAATGGGTGTTTGGTAGCATATTTTTAATTGCTTTAATTGGTGGTGTCTTAGCCTATGACACAAATGTTAATGGCAAAGGTGTTTTTGCAAAATCTGCTACCGGTAAGCTGCTGCAAAAAGCTGGCGTGTTGCCACATGTTGAAAAGGCCTGGTATACAACGATGTCAGCCAGTGCACGTGGCTATAAGTGGGCCGAGATAAATGTGCCACCATATGCTAAGCCAGTGTTGCAGCTTTCATGTGATCTCTTTAAGGTGACGCGCAATGCAGCATGCAATGCTTTTGGAATGGTGCGGAATTTTGTAGCAGCCAAGTTGCCAGTTGTAGGGGAATATGTAAGTTATTCTTAATATATTTATATTTGTTTAAGTTATGACGTAATTTTTTCATACTAAGAAAGCCAGTTTTTATGATGTGCGAATATTAATTTAAAGTGAAAAGACTACAAAAGAGAATAAGCTTTCTTAACAGAAAAAGTTTTCTTAAGCAAAAAACCAGTTTCATTTGCTATTTAAATCGATTAAATTGCTTTAATATTTTTTTTTTATTTTACATAACATGTTTCTCAACGTTTGTGATATTGAAGACTAGAAATTAAAAAAAAAAATGATTGGGGAATACTTTAATAGAAGCACCTAAAGTACAAAACAGATGAGATATCAAATATTTTTATTATTCAAAATTTGGTCGACTATGCCCTTAGGAATGCCCAACCCGTAACGTTAAAATGAAGCTACGATATCATGCAATTTTATTTTGTTTATGTTTATAGAATGTGCTAGAAGCCCTTTACCTTTTCAAAAAAAAAAATTAAAAATTATAATATAAACTGCGAAGCGAAGGTTCGATCAGGCCGGCCTGCAAGTATCCGTCCCACATAAACTTTTACTGTCTCTGACAAATTGACCACAAATTGTATAGTTCGATAACAATCCCAAAATTTGTCCTACGTTAATAATAATTCGCACAAAAAATAAAAAAAATTGCCAATTCTTTAGTTTTTTGTACGTAATTTTTATATTATTGTTTTGTGAATGATTAAGAATCTTTATAGGAAAGATTAAGAAACTTTTTGGATATTCATTTTTGTTCTTTGTTTGATTTTTTGGGTGAAAATTAATCTTTAACCATACATGGCATATAATATGTGAAATTTTTATTATAAAATTCTTAATTAAGTATTATTTGTTCAGTTGGAGCAGTATGTTCCCGGAATGCCAAAAAAAATTGAAGACACATCTGTTGCAGTAAAGGATACTTTCGTTGATGTTTATGCAAAGAGTGTGTCATTTTTCAAGACACACGTGTTGGTGTAAGTTAATATAAAAAATAATGAAATATTGTTAAATGCGTATCATCTACATGTCTTTATTTTTTTTTATAGTGGCCGATTCTCTCCTGAGAACTTGAGCAAAGTCTTTAATGAAACTAAAAATGTTGTAGCCGATTACTTTAGTTTGCTTCATAAAAAAGTGGATGCTTATGCTAAGCTGAAATGATTTCAAACGCAGCAGCAGCAAAAACAACCCAGCAAGGCAGCAACAATAAAAACAACAGCAACAACATACAACTGAACACCATCTATACGTTGTCATTCACTAGTTTATTACAAACAAAAAACTAAATTGCGAAACAATTAATTAAGAAATGATAAGCATGAAGTTTGTATGATTTTTAAAATTGTAACTTACAAATTATATTTGTGAGTTATTTAAATGAAATCTAGCATTAATTTTTAATTAAGAAAAACAAACAAAACTTTGGAACTGATGAAATATTTAAGTCAGAAAAATTATTAAAACTCTAAAAAATGGTGTTAAATGATTGTAAAAATACGAATATATTGTTGTATTGAAAATGGAAAAAATGTAATTGAGTTTGCCAGTGAATTACTGTGCTTTTTATTTTAACAAAACTCAGCAGCTTTTTACTTCTCCGTTGAACGAAAATTAAAAGCTGTTAATTTTGTTAAAGTTCATATTTTTTATATATATTCACCTCTATTGCATTTTTTGCACTTGATGCAAACCAACTAATGAAATATTTGTGTGATTTAAAAAAAATTATTTAAAATCACTTCTCATGCATACGTACACACAAAGTACATACATTTATCTCGACATTTCCATGGAATTATATATTTATGCAGTTTTTTATGTATGTATTTTTTTTTTTAATATTCCAATCACTCAAACACATTTCTTCCTTTTATGAAAAAACAATATGCTATCGTTTGTTTTTAAGGAATATAAGTTTCATTTTATAATTGTAACTGAAAATTTTTTAAATAAAATTGTAAAATAAACTTTTAAAAATATGAGCTTGTTTTATTTATTAAGCAGACATTTATTTTGATTTAAAACCGTTCTGAAGTGTTATGTAAGTATTTACATTAATTGTAAGTATAATTAAAGCCTAGAACAGAATGCAAAGGGTGAAGTATGCAGCTGAAGTGAAATACGACAGCGATAACTTCATATTTTATTTGATTACAAATAAAATGCTTACATTCCACTTCGGACAGATTGTAGTGCTTCAGTTACTTCACATTTCTGCTCCACATTCTGTGTTAATGTTATTCGTTTATTATAGTTGAAAAAAAAGTAGTGTAGTCCACAAAAACTAGCATTTTCAACATGTGCTTCGCTTTAATTTTAATATAGGTGTCATGACGGCTGATCTTTCCGTGTGTGCACAAGTAGTTTCCAGTCGAAAGTGATTTTGAAGATTGCTTTACGAGTATTTTAACACTCGGAGCTATGGTTGTCCGCTTAAGTAGTTTGAACCAGAGACGTTAATTTTAGGAGTGTGCTGTCTCAATAAAAATGTTCATTCCGCGGAAACAGCAAGTCTGTCTTAAAATTTCACTCAAACAATGTATGCAATTTGGCATAAAGGCGTACTAAATACAGACGGAAGTCTGTTCCGTGGGATGAGTTTTTGAAATTGCAAAATGGGTTGATTCACGGAAACTTACTTAGGTGTTAAATGAGCGACATTCGTTCAAAACCTTCAATATACCGGGTGTTCAAATATGAAGTATCTCTTTAAAATTTGACGCCATTTTTTACAGATATTAGATTACACCGATGTTTTTTCAGGTATTAAGTAAATACATTCCGGTTAGTTAAAATGGATCGCTACATGAGTGAACAACGTGTTCTCATACATCTTATTTAAAATATGTTGAATGTTATTCAGAGGTTGGAAGAAAATTTCATTATCCTTGATAAATTTGAAGAAACTGCTTCAGTTCAAGAACAAAGAAGCAAAAATTATCACTGTAGTGGTTGTTCAAGCGAAAATGTTGTAGCTATTAGCACAAGTGTTGCCTTAGAGCCAAGGACATCAATTCGTTCTCGTTCACTGCAATTAAAATTCAAATCAAAAACTTTGTTCAATATTTTACATAAAGATCTTCATTTAAGTGCTTACAAAATACAGTTAACACGAGAATTAAAGGCAACTGATCACGTGTGGGGTTACTTGAAGTATAAAGTTTATACTAATAATCCTCAAATTGTTCAATACCTCAAAGTCAGCATTATAATTGAAGGCGGAAAAGTTATTAAAAATGTTGGTAAAAGATTGATATCCTTCCGAGCTAGCAGAGTAGCTCACTTGAACGACATTCCTTTTCATTATTAACCGGAACCAATGTACTTTAACTTCCAACAAAATATAAATAAATATTTTTCACAATTTATGTATTTTATCTAAAATTTAAAAATATACCTCATATTTGAACACCATATTTAAATTAATAATCTGAATAATTTATAAAATGTTTTAATGAATTTTGTTTATGAGAACTCCGTGCATTATCGCCGTGTCCCTCCAAAGTTATGCCGCTGCGTACCAAGTATCATCAAGATGATGTACTTTCTTCAAGAAAAGGGTGTAAATAGTTTGACAATTCTAAAATAATGTATCAACCCCCACAAAGCAAATTGTAAAACATTTACACAAATAGCAAATAACTTTGAGAAATTTTTGAATCTTACAACCCACACAAAGCAAATTGTAAAACATTTACACAAATAGCAAATAACTTTTATAAATTTTTAAATTTTAATTAAAGCCTATGCCAATTTCAAAATTCATTGAATAAATAAATTGCTTGCATTACTCAGAAATGAACCACATCCAAAATTAAGATCATATACGGGGTAGTTTCGTCACTGGCGTAGCGTGAACACGTGCTGCCCGGGGTAAAGAACAAAAATGCCTCCCCCAGCCTTAAAAAAAATTTTAAATTCCGTCCACCAAAAAAAAAAATTCTTCCAAAAAACTAAATTTTTTTCTTATTTTAAAAAGAAGGTCATCCGTTTTAACATCACAAAATTCCTAGCAAAATGATTTTCAATTGAAAATAATTTCGAAATACTTCTTCAACAAAATAAATTAAAATTTACTGAAAAATTTATTGAAAAACAAAAAAAAAACAAGCACAATCGATATCGATGAAACGCAATTTTTAATGTAATAATACGAGGACCATTTTGCCGCCACCGAAGTTTTTGCGCCCGAAACGACCACCCTCCCTAACTACACTACTAGGTCTGGCTTAATATCTCATTGTAAGCAGAAATTGTTTATGGAATTTAAATTTTTCTATAAAAGTACTTTCATAAAATGTGGTTTTTCCATCATCACCTCGATACGTCATAATGTCTCCTACAAATTCACCATACAATATTTGAACTTGAATGTTACAGCTTTTCATGTATTTGATCATTAATGCTCAATGTGGCAATTTTGTTGCATATCCTAGAAATAAATTTATTACCTATGTATTTGTCTCATGTAATTTTCGTGACTAATGGGCAGCCAAAAATGCTTTAATTTACCCAGCGTTTGACTTTAATACACCTCAAATAAATACTATCAAATGCTATTTTGTACTTAAAAAATTTCATCTAAATATCACAAATAGCACATTCACAAGCATGTCGTCTTAATATTAAGATGAATATTTAAACAAAAAAAAAAACTTTTCCTGTTAAGCAAAATTGGCTCTTCAAAGAGTCTTAACTTTTTTAATTTTACTGAAAAAATCCCTGTTAAAACTAATCAAGATAATTAGAGCTTAGTGAAAAAAAAAAAATGTATTAGATAATTACAACGAAATATAGCCATTTACTATAGCGCGAAAAAAGTGAGCAAAGTCGAAGAAAACCAAACAATGGAATGCTGTACTAAAAAATGATAAAAAAAACAGCCGTAGCATTCGTGTACAAATCCAATTTATGTTCGCGACATTGAAGGGTATCCTTTTAAGCTGACCAAATTGGTTACCTTGTTGTTTGTTGTTGGTATGTGTGCGTGACTGCAGGCGCCATTGAAACAATGGAAGGATTAAAAAAGCTAAAGCGCCATAGGTACTTTGCACTCACTCTGAGTTCGGATGTGATATTTTACAGTTTTCGTTATAACATTTTTGAATAAAAAGCTTAAAATTTAATCTGAGCGTCAATTCTGCACAGTTTTGCTTCAGCTAACAAAAATAAATTTAACAATTCCGCGAAATAATGAGTTGAAGTTGAATTTTGGCCAATTTTAATGTAATTAGTTTGACGAACCTATACCTATGTCACACCCTTTTAACTGACTGCTGCTGCTTTCATACCCATCATCCATTATCACACTAATTGGCACATTTGTACTTTAATTTAATTTGACACCAAATCACTCTACTGTATCTCTAGTTCTAGCTTTAATTTTCAGCATAATAAAATATTAAAATTACAGAAAATTTGAAATAATAATACGAATAAATATTCTCGGAACATCACTTGGGACAGTTTTAGTGTTTTCATTGAATTGGCGACTGAATAGTTTTATGTAACAGACTAGACTCGTAAATGTCGTGCGAAATCTTCGACCCATTTTGCAAATGTGGTACTGGGGAAGTTGAAAATTGATGAAAATGCAAAGAAGATCAAAGAAACGATATATAAGAAAGTGTTACTGAATACCATTGCTGCAATATGAATATTAAAACATGGTACAAAAGAAATCTGCCTGTTGAGTTCTACAAACAACGAATAAGGAAAATGTCTATTTGCAGAAAAACTTAGTTAGCGGAACCTCTACTAAAACTGAACAGCTATTGAATGTTTTATAAGTTAAAGCTGAAAATTGGATGGTATGCAAAGATGTGGAGCAGTATTATGTACGAGTATGTTCTGCGGTTGAAGAAAAGCAGATGAGTGCAAACACGTAATGATATTTCATTATTTGAGTAGAAAGATTATATAGCATTGTACAAAAGTTTCGAAGTGCTAAGCAAATACTTTCCAAAAAGTTAAGAAATATTATGTACAACTACTGCTGTCTAAAAATGTTGAAAAATGCGCAAAATTTTTTGGTTGTTTGTTTTGACGGCTTTAATATTACAAATTATATGGCATCAGTCAGTTAGCATGGGTCGATATTTATGTAAATTTACAAATCGATTCAATATTTTTTATCTAATGGATATGACAACAGCGGAACAATATCATCGGATCGCTTACGTAAATGATGGCGGTATGTTTAAATTGACGCTCTATTTTAACAATGCACTGATGAATATATTTTTTCGAGCACCTTGAGCACCTTTTAACTTTCAGCAAATAAATATTTAAATTTTTTTACTACTTCAAATTTAATAAAACTCAAAATTTTATCGTTACCTGATATAATACCCTAAATTAAACAAAACGCCGCACAAAACTGCATAAATTGCCGCCCAATTAAAAACAAGCCTTCTAAAAAGAGGCTTTACTGCGTTAAGACTTACAGCTTCCTTCCTTCTTTATTTATTGTCAGCTTGAAAAGCTTGAAGAAAACAATTTGTTAAAAGCTTAAAATCAACAGAACTTCATGGTCACAAAAAAGTTATTACAAGTTCCATGTTAAATAAAATGTTCGAAATCTACATTTGAACGGAATTAAACGCATTCGAATTCGAAAAAGATAACTCAACTGGTCTTAATTTCGAGCAATGTTATCTCACAACACTTAACCATATGGCTTCATAGCTCAGCTTAATGTTAACTATAACATACGATTTATAGAAAAAGTTGTTAAGCTTTTTGGGACATGTAAATTAACAGCAAGTCAAGCTGTAAGTAGCATAATCACCCCTTATTGATAACAGAGCATACAGCTATAAAGCTTTGTGCTGTTCCCAGTAAAAATCTCATATTCTGTTCCCAAAACAACCCCTATATGCTGGCGAAAATCTTACCCCTACATATGAATTGAGCTTTTTGCTTATTTTGCGGCGAATTTATACCGATTTTCGGTATCAGCATCACGATTTGCTATCCAGTAGTTACAGATGGACCAAAATGTTCGCATTATGGTCGTGGCACCAAACACGTGCGGAACGTAGACACAGTGTTGAACGTCAATGTCGCGTCGCGTCAGTTATCGTGCGAACGTCGTATGTCAAACTGATATTTTAAAGTTCGTTGTTGCATTCGTCACGTGACATGTGTTGAAAGTGCGTGCGTATGTTTTATATATTCGCGAGCGTGACGAATGCATGCTACGCGTATGAAAAACTAATTTAGTTCGTTTTGTTAGTGATAACATGCATCATCACTTGAGAAAGGCAATAAAAGCAATGTTTCGAAAGGTGCGCGCTATGCAGTGAATTTCAAATTTAATGGGTTTGTTGGAAAATTAAAAATTTGGTATAAAATTGTACTGCAATTAAAAACAAAATTTAAATGAAATGAACCAAATATGTAATGAAAAAAGTATTTGTTTTTTAAAAAGCCTGAAAAAACCTATAAGCAAACTTACCCTTAGAGTTTGAACCTTAAAAAGTATAAATGCAATTGTTAAGCTAAATTGTAATACATTAATTTTAAAAAAGCGCCTAAAAGTACGCAAACTATTAGTTAGATTTTCCTTAATCTACTTGACACACACTTCATATTAAATTCCATTGCATATTTTAATGCTACTTCGTAAAATAGGCTTTTTGTATATAAAATAAAGTGACAATTGAGTTAAAAACTAATACATTTTATAGATAAGCAAACCAACTAAAAAGCACTGAAGCGTAAATGTAACTATTTAAATTAGCTAAAATCCTTCAAAAAAAAGGTGGTATTATTTTGTATTGAATTGTTTTGCATATATTTTGGTCACATCGAAAAAAGTGAGGTTCATAGCCTTTGCTATATAAAATGAGCTGAATTTATTATTTAAAAAAAAAATAAGACTACGCATGAATATAAAACATAAACATGTAACGAACCCCTATGTGACATATGAAATTGACGAAATCACTTAAAAGTATGTAATGTATTATATTCATTTTATCTAAATGTAGTGCAATTTATTTATACTGGAAACTTTTGTACAAACGAGGCTATAACATCATTCAAAAAATAAAAAAAGACAAGGAATTAGCTGAATAAAGTTTAAGAAATAATGATAAGAGAGGCAGTTTAAAGCCTCTTTGCTATGGCACTTGAAACAGAGTTTATCTGAAAATACTAAACATTCTATAAACAGCACAATTAAAAACAAAAACAAAAACTTGTGCTACAAAAAAAAGTTTCAAATAAAAAAGCTTGAGCGGTAATAAAGCCAGCACAAATCCTGACCTAAATGTTTTAAAGTAGTATTTACCAAAAACTATACATTACAAATATTAGCCGCAGCACTTGTCTTTTCATAATATTGTGATAAAATTTATTGCTTACTTTTGGGCAATTGTTTTGGTCGTTAGAGATATATGTAAATGCAAAGTCTTTATACGATTATTTCTCAAATAAATAGGAAAGGTTACGAAGAAAAATTACATACACGGGACTTAAATCGGTTATGTTCCCTTTAATGAATCACATAGTCACACAGTGCTGAATATAGTGCCGCTAAGACATCTGTTATATTTTAAAGTTTTGAATCTGCAGATACATTTTTTGGAGGGGGTCAACTTCAGCGCAATTTTTTAAATACCTAAAATTTTTTTTTGATGACTATAAAAATGTTTTTGTTAGCTTCTTTAGTATTATAATAAACTTACAAAGTTTAAGTATCGTTGTTCATTATTTTTACAAAACTTAATATATCGTCATATGAAATCAAAAAAAGCCCTAAGTTAAGCAAAATTCAAAATTGACTTTTGAATTGATTATGATGCACCGTATCAAATTACATGTTCCTGCAACATTTTTCTTCTCCCACGATTTATAACAACGTTCTTAAGCTCTAAGCTTAACCGGAAAAAATGTTGAAAATTGTTGTTATACTTTTCATTTGAGAAAGTTTTTTGCTTCTCCTGTAACTTAGGGCTTTTTGGATTTCAGATGACGCTATGTTTGTATGTTTAAAATTTTCAGAGTATCCGACATCAGAAAATATCAGATCATTAATAAATCGAGATTTTATAACATCGTTGCGTTCTAAAATTTCATACCCACCAATTATGTAATGTTTCACTCTAACATGTTGATAAATATATAATATTTATATTTGAAAAAGTACTATGAAGTCAAAATTAAATTAAGAAATATTTATTTAAGCCAAACAAGTCTCTTCAAATCCCTCCAAACAAATATGATATTTGACCCAATAATCTACGATTTGAATGTCATTTCAAAACACATTAATTTTTTCGAAATTTCTTTCAATGTTATTAAATCTTTTAAGAATTAATCAATCAAATAAATTATTTTGAGAGAAACTCTATCCACTGTGCAGCCTGGTATGTTTCATATATCAGACAAAAAGTAATATTTTTAAGTTTACAAAGAGAATACTAACACTTTTTATTATTTTTGTATATGAAGGTGTATTCACAGATCTGCCAGTGACGCATTTGCTGCATAGTAGCGTGATACAAAAATTCTTTCTTTTTGTATTTCTTGTTATATTTTTCTTTTATTTTTTTTAGAAAACAAGTCGATTTAGTCTATAAAATTGATTATTTAAATTGATAAAAAATGTTTGCTGGGTTAAAAATGCATTAGCACCTTAACATGCAAACATTTACACGCCCTCTAATATTCACATGCAATACATTGCATACACAAAGATATTGCATGTCATTTAATACTGTTAATAATGACTATTGCAACAGTAAAAACAATTACAGTTACAAAAGTAACAATAACAAAATTACTGATTTTATGGCACTGATTGTTGTTACAGTTCAAATGTCCCAACTACAAAAACAACTACATATAACAACAAATATGTGTAATAACATTAGAAGCATTTGACGCCTTTTGATTACTGAACTATTACTTGTGTGCGTGCAATTATTTTCACATGAATGTATTTAGAATACATACATAGTTACATGTGAGAATGTAAGCAAATTAAGATCATTTGTGTTTTTTCAGTGTAGGTACATATGGTATATGCATTTATTTATAAATCCCCTTCTAATCTTCGGGCTTCAAGTGTGCTAGTGGGTGTGTTTTGAAGGTTGCCAACTTTCAAAATATGTTTTGGAAAATATTATCACTAGAAATACCTATTTAAAACAATACATAGTTACAAAAAAAAGAAGCATAATGATTTCTAATGAAAAACTCTCTCATCTGTTTCTTTTATAGCGATTTTTGAATCTTGAGTAGAGTGAACATTTTTGTAACAATTAAATACAGAAGATATGGGTCGGATCTCACAATTTTTAAAAACTACTGAACTAAAACGAATAGAAATACGTTAACGAATGAACGTTTATAGAAAATGATAACGTACTCTATAACTTTGTATGCAATTCACTACCTTCTAGAAAAAGCAGACTTTTTAATTCAGCCAAAAAAGTGAAATCATCTAATGAAAATTTCATGTGAGAATCAATGGCTCAAAAATTGAATGAAAAGACAAATCTCTACCTAATTTTCAAAAAAACACCTTAAATTGTAAATATTATATTTTAAAATCAAAAATAAAATGATAAATCACCCCGCATAAATTAACGGAGGAATTGCACAGTAAAATTTCTATTATAAATTCATTCCCATCGATTTATCTGACACTATAGTAGATTAAAGTTGAAGCTATTTTGATTATGCCGCACTCTTTACACGTATGTATTTAAGATATTAGTGTGGTTTTCTTTAGAACAATGAGATCCATCACCGATTAAAAAGATTTTTCACATAAATTATTTGTCTTACAGTATTTAACTAGAATTTTCCTTTTTACTTCACTTTAACTTCTGATATATATGAATCATTAAGTTCTTAAAAATCTCACATATAATAATCTTTCAATAGGATGCTGTAAATAGAATGTTTCAAAAATCGCAAAGCTAACAATTTGACAAAAATATTGTACCATAATATTTTGGTGGCAACTTAAAATTTTTTAATATCTTCAATTTTCACGGCATGTTTCTCAGACAAAAATGTACATAAATTAAAGAATATTTATTATTAGAAGTAGTTCACGCAAAACTTAGTCAAAACTCTTACGACCTTTATTAAAAGTTATTTAAAATTTTGAGTAACCACCTACCATGTATTTTTTTCGTTGCGTCAGTAGCCCTTTTTGATATAAGATTTAATTTGAAACAGAACATACAAACCAAACTATAAATAAATAATAAGATACATAAATTTTGTTAACCTGTGTAATTGCAATATGAAATATGTTATGTGTATACATCCCGAACAGTTGGCAGCCCTAGCGCTTCTTCAGTAGTAGTACTCTTAGTCATTGTGATTTTGTTGCCATTGCACGTTGTGCATTTGCACATTTTATTTGTTGTTGCCATTGTTGCAATCTGCAATAAAATGCACACCAACACACTTGATTTAACAAAATAACGTGTTTGATGTGCACTCTCTCTCTCTCTCGTTCTCGGTGTTTCTCCCTTTTTTGTCGCTGCTTGAACTAACTCCACTTGTTCATGTGTGCGTCTGGTAGTTTGTTTTCATTTTTTTTATGGTATTTATCCTTTGATTTTATTTATTGTTTTCATACGTGCGAGGTCAAGCACAGAATTCGTAATGGAATTTTCATTTCTTTTATGCGACTTTTAGAGAATTTTAGGATTTCATTCTCAAATTAATCAACAAAAAAGATTTCATTTTTTATTATGTTCAGTGCAGTTTGTGCCATGATATTAGCAAATGAAATTGATTTATCGCAATGAATTGCAATTTTTTGTGTTTTAGCATTCTTTGGCATTTGTAATGCAACAAATAATTTCAAAAACCTTATTTCCCAAAAAAAAAATATGTTCTTTGTGCAGCGCAACATAACATTACTTTAGTTTTTTTGTTGTGATTTACTCGCTACTCAAAAATAAAACTTTTGCTGTTTTTCAGAAAGCAACTGATTGCTTTTTCGACATTCGTACGCTTCCTTAATCAGAAGACACAATATAATTTTAACGCGTGCGTATTATTGTTGTAATGCTCTTATCTTCTTCCGGAAAATGTCTCAATTATTATTTAATTTATTAATAACAGCTTGATTTTCCCATGTAATAAAACGATTATGCGTTCACTATTAATTGAACTCTGGTTATTAATTATTAAATAATTAGCATACCCACTTCAGCCATCTAACATCTGCTGTGTGTCTTAAACACACAAAAAGCTTTTAAGTTGTCATGTTGAAAATGAAAGTTGAAACCGTTTGCAATTTCACATAGTACGAGTATTAGGGTGTATCTATTCTAAATCATTCAATGTTTCATTCACTAATTTAATAGAAGAGTTTAATAAATTTTAGCTCATTATCTAGGCTTAATAATCTAAATGCGTGGTGTGAATTTAAATCAGAACAGATTTCATAAATGGATTTTCAGGGATGCCATTTTTTAAAAAATTAAATTTCATGTGTTTTCAAAAAAGGAAAAATTTTGTTAGCAATTTATTTCCACATGGGTTGGTGCCGACGCTGATGCTACGCAAAATATATTTTTGAAATTTCTTAATTGATTTATAGAAAAAAACTAATTCGAAATAAACGCATTAACCTCTTTTGATGCCCGAAATTCGTTTTCGCTCTTTTCCCATCAGTGGCTGCAAAGTTTTTTTTTACGAATTTTCCGCTCAAAAAATGCTTTTTACGGTTGCGATGCCATCCCAGGTGATGTCCGAAACAGTTTTTCATGCCCTTGGGATTCTGAAAATAAATGGAGTTTGTTAAATTGTGATTCACTTTTCACTAGCTATCCGAATATTTAGTCTCATAATGATATAGAAAAAATTAACAAAATTTGTAATTTTATTTTAAAAGCTTGAGCACACTCTGTAAAAGACTCTGCAAAATAAAAATCGAACAATGTTTCATAAGTCGACAAAATATTTGAAAAAGACAACAAATTTTGAAAAAGTTGTAATGGTTCAGAAACGTCAAAAAAGGTTGAATAATTTTGATAAATTCGAAAAATGTCGCTTAATGTTGAAAGGTTGAAACGGTCAAAAAGTCTTGAAAATTTTAAAAGTCGAGTAATGTTGAAAAGTTGAGAAAATATAGAGAAAATCCAAAAACGTCAATAAATGTTGCAAAATTCAGAATGTTAAAAAAGTTGAAAAGTGCTAAAAAAATGTTCAAAACTCGAAAAATGTCGAAAGATATAAAAAATCCAAAAATTTGACATTGGCGTTACTGCCCTAACAATTCACTGCAGCAAAGGTTTTATTGCACACCATCCATTAAAGATCACAGCAAAAATATTTTTCAAAAATCGTTTTTGTTCCATTAAGCTAAGATATTTTAATTCTGTTACTTTACAAAACTTATAGTGGTAACTAAATATACACATACACATCTATGCATGGCATAAATTAACACTTATACACTCGAATACTGTTAATTACTTTGTGCCGCAGCACAAATCAAACATTTAACTATTTTGTTTAATTTATTTCATTCGATGAATACTCCGTTACTCAGTACAGTTGTAAAGTACACAAAAGCGCAACTGCACACACATAAAAGCGCACATACACTTCGACACACATTGATACATATACACGCACAGGATTATGTAATTATTGCCTTGGTTGTTGTTGCTGTGTTGTGTTCTATTCTGTTGACAGTGTTGACACTTAATTTTAGCTGTCAGTGGTGTGGTGTTGTTGTTTTATTGCGGGGAATCCGTTCCGATCTATACAAACCTGCAAACATATTTAATTATTTTTCGGCTATAAATGTATTAGCAGAAATAATCACACGCTTTTACATATATTGAAATATGGACACTTTTATGGTGATTTATTTAAAAAATATTAAATAATAATTTGCTTAAATAATAATTTTAAACGAACTTAGTGTTTGTGATTGGGTAATATTTGAGAATCTTTTTTTTTTCTTTTGAGATAAAAATAAATAATTGAATTAATATACAGCAAATAGTTGATATTTAAATACATGTGTTCACCACGACGTATGAGTAATTTTTAATTATTTTCATTGTTGTTCAGTGCGGTGCGCCTGAGTTTATAATACTACTGTGTCCAAAAAATAAGTTGACATTTCAATTTAAACTGCGCGCGTTGAAGGATTTGGAGAATAATTTTTTTTTTAGGTTGGTAGTACAGTCAGTGACATCTATGTCAAAATTCATGTGAAAATATTTATTAGTGTTTCAGACACGCGTCGTTATGTGAGCTGCTAAAAGTGAGTTTTTCGTTTTTTGCGACGTCGAAATTTGTTGAGCAAAGAATTTGCATTAAATTTTGTTTGCGGAATCAATTCTCTGCTGCGGATTCGTTGAGGATGGTGCAGAAAGCCTTTGGTGATGAGGCTATGTCTAAAAATCAATCGAGCGAATATCGTGCCAAAGGAGAGCCGAGACCAAAAAAATCGCGCCAAAGTCGCTCAAAAATCAAGGTCATGATGACTGTTTTCTTCGATTATCGTGGTGTTGTGCATTATGAATTCCTTCCAACCGGCCAAACAGTCAACAAGGAATATTATTTGAACGTTATGCGTCGTTTGCGTAACGCTATCCGTCTAAAAAGGCCGGAATTGTGGAAAGACAATTCATGGTTTTTACACCACGATAATGCACCATCCCATACTGCACACGTAATTCGTGATCATTTCGTCAAAAACTCAACCCATATCGTTACGCAACCACCGTATTCACCTGATCTGGCGCCGTGCGACTTCTGGCTGTTCAGCAGGCTCAAAAGACCGCTCCGGGGACACCGTTTTGATACGATAGAGGAGATTCAAGCCGCAGCGAAGATGGAACTGAAGGCCATCCCGGAAAGTGACTACAACCAATGTTTCGAAGGTTGGAAAATCCGTTGGCATAAGTGCATTGCATCGGGCGGGGATTACTTTGAAGGGGATGAAATTGATTTATAAGAATAAATGAAGAATTTTCAAAATAAATACAATGTCACCTTATTTTTTGGACACAGTAGTATATTTTTAATGATCTCATTTTATGCTTGACGGCTATTATTATATCTTAATTGGAAAAATAAATAACATAATTATTTCAATAGGTAAAACAAATAGTGAAAAACAAATTAGGTTAAATATATTTGAAGAAAATGTGTTTTAAGTTTCATAAAGTGCAGTAGTGCACAAAAAAGGATCAAAAAAAGTTCATGTAATAATAATATGCGTTGAATAATGAAGAAAAATACGCACACTTTTTCAAAAATAGTTCGAAAGCACTACCAAAGTCAGTCTTTGAGCAACACTTTCAAAAAGATGGATTCAATCAAAAAAAAAACCAAATTAGTGCAAGTAGTAACGGCGTAATGTGCGAACACTTCTCGTTCATATATTTTTCAAGGGTTAAAGTTTAAAGTTGTTAGAAATCGTTAAAATCAATAGGAGTCGTTAATGTGTAGAATAATGTCGAGCCTAATCCAAAAGTCATTAAAACTTGACACACATAAAATAGGATCGAAAAGTCTATAAAACTCAAAAATTATTAAAAACTTGATTATAAATCTATACAAAAAGTTAGTAAAAGCTTAACGGTAACGAAAACTCGATAAAATGCATCAACTAGAAACAAAATGAATATTAAAAAAAGTAGAAAAGTGTCGATGTTGAAAAATGCAAATTATTATCAAAAAGTATGAAAAAATTTAATAGACAACTTAGACGAAATGTCTCGAAATTTTTCTATTTTTGGGAAATTTTTCAGATTTTTGAAATTTACAAATTTTTTGATTTTTTTTTATTTCTTTGAGGTTATTGTTAATTTATCGATCCTTTTTATTTTTTTTTGGAATTTTTAAGTTTTTCTTAATTTTGAAATCTTCAGCTACTTGTAAGTTTTTAAATTGTTTTAATTTTTCTATTTTAGAGAAATTTTTCAAATTTTTGATTTTTTTTGATTTATTTGATGTTTTTGATAATATGTCGAAGAATTTGATAGAACTCGAAAAGTGTCCAATACATCGAAAAGTTTCAGAACAGTTGATGAGAACTGGAAGTTGTATTAAAAGATTATCCCATACCATTGAAAATGTGAAAAACTTTTGTAAACGAAATATTATATTTGAATAATTTGCCTTCTATGTGTCAAAATTTGAGATAATTATCTATAAAAATAAATTGCTTAGTTCCAGATATATACATACATATATTTTTGTGACCAATTACTTAAAACATGGGTGAAATATACCATCTAAAGCTGTATTGCACTAATCGTTGAGGAAAATCGAAAAAAGTTTTCTTGGACTTGGTCGTATGGGGACTTTGGGACTTAAACACATGTTAGCAATGGTTAGCATCTGTTGATGGGGCAAGATCGAAATTGGATTGGAAGCCTCTTTGGGACTGTGCTTCCTTTTTGGGCCTCTATGTTAAGTTAAGTAAAAGTGCTCACTTAGATCAAATCTTGTTTCATTGTGATACTACAGGGTATTTAACTATAAACTTTCGCTGAACCAAACAGCTTTTGTAGCAAAACTAAGTGGCTGACCCACACTAACATTTTTTGGTCTCATACTCTAATCAAATCAAACTAACTAAGTCCCTCAGTCTATTTAAATAATGACTATGAGTAATTAAAACGATATAAATGGTGTAAATTATTTTTCATTATACCTTATGCAGTTAAAAATGCGCTGCATCGGTGCTAGATTAATACTTCTACTACAACTCAAATAAAACTTAGCCACTTTCTTTTCCATACGTCAGAAGATTTAACAAGCGAGTCAAATTTAAAAAATTCAATTATATTAAAAAGCTTTCATGATCTCAAGTGTCTATAAATTAATTTTATCTTCATAATATTTATTTGTTCGTTGCATATCCACTAATACTTTAATGACAAAGTTGACGGAATTGAACTCAAAAATTATTAAATATTAAATTATATTCTTAAAAAATGACTAATGCCATGTTCTTTTTACTATTTTTCAGAGAACTTTTACTTGAGAAAATCACAAATATGTGTGATCCGTACTAAAAGGGAACTCAAATGAAATTCAAATGAAAATCGAAGTCAAAAAAAACCTCCATGCAGACTTAAGTGTGAACATTTGAACTTATGATTGAGTGTGATTAATAAATTAAAGTTATTTTGTGAATAAAAAAAAATTTAAAGTAAAAAAACTTTTCTAAAATATTTAAAGATTTATGCAAATAAAAATAATAGTATGAAGTGAAAAAAAAAATGAATTTAAACAATAAGCAAAAAATGATGTTTCTACGCAAGCACTTTATTCAATAAATTAAAAATTCCTTTCTAATGATATTACAAAAAAAATAATTTTTTACAAAATTAAATTAGTGATCAGTAATGCCAGTAAATAAAAAAGAGACAATGTTTTTTTTTAAGACCATGAAAAAGCTTTGAATAAAGCTATCTTTGCAAAAGAGTGATAAAATTATGTATGTAAATAATATTAAAATATCAAAAAATTAAACTTAGCAAATTTCTACTAAAATTAGCAATAAAATAGAAAAAAAAAATAACTAAAAAATAAAATTCAAATAAAGTGGTAAAGCTATCATTAAATTCAAATTGCTTTTAAAACATGTTAAAAATATAAAAACAGTCAAGTTACATAAATACTTTTATAATAATAAAAACAAAAAATTATAAAAAAACAACAACATAATGTGCTTAACAAATGCTTTAGCTATAAAAGCACAAACAAAAACGGCAACAACATCAATAACAACAACATTATTGCTGCACCGTCTGTTGACAACAATTTTTCTATTGCTAACAACAATGCCATTAATAACAACAACAACAACGACAAGAACTACAATAGCAACAACAACGACAACGACACCACGTCTAACAACAAAGATTGCAAAGCAACAACCACCAGCACCAGCACCACCACCACCACCACAATATTTAATGATGATGATGGATATGCGATCGTTAGGTTCGTATTGTCATTTTCTATTATTTTCTCTTTTAAGCGCGAGTGTGAGAGAGAGACTTTGATTATTTTTTTTTATGCGAATTCAAAACAATTGAAATGCAATTAAAAGCAACAATATCTGTTGCTGCAACATTAGTGCTGCCAACAATTACAAAATTGTCCAACAAATTATCGCAAACGCAAGCAAATGAATTTTTGCCTAAAGAATTTCTTATTCCACATCAAAATGGCCACAACAATGTTGGGCAAGAAATGTTAAGAAAACGAATTTCACCTTTAAAACTTTGTTGTAAAAAATGAGGGTAGTTTTTATCATTTTCCCACTACTCACTCCTTGTCGTGTAGCAGTTTTCTTTTTAATCTCCTATAGCATCTTGAATAGAAAAATATCCAGCTCGTAAGCTCGTAATTTATGGGAGTTATAGTGAGTCAAAAGTCTGTGAAACCCATGTAAATTCACCGTATGCTATATTTTTGAGGTTTCTCTATTGATCTGCTTGACATGAGCTATATCATACTAAGGAAGCCCAGCAAGTTCCAATAATTTTTTTTCAAACCTTTATATGTAATGTAGGGTTTGTTTAAAAAACTTTAGTATCAAAGTAAAGTTTTTGACTAAAATCGAAAACTTTGATCTCTATGAAAAAAATTTAATAACCTTTAGGGTTTGTAAATTGCAGCTCAAAACATTTGCAAGGTTTTGACTATAACGTCTGTAGTATACACGAACACTAACAGTTAATGTTTACATTGGAAATTCTGATATATAATATGCTCTGTATAGAAAAACTTTTATCATGCCTATTTGTAAATATTTGTATAACATTTTCAGGTACTTTAAATCATTCCAGAAATTTTTCTAGCTGACGTGAAAATCCAAAATTTTCACATTACTTGAATATTCTATCAAACATTTGTAGGTTTCATCATAGTGCACAATTTAATCTCAAAACATTTGTGAGGTTTTGATAAAAATTTTCAAATAAGCTGATACATTTTAACAGTTGGTGTAAGAATTGAAATGGATGTATTTTCTAGGATTTTCGTCATATGAGCATTTTTTCTCTTAACTGTTGTGAAGTTTTATAAATAATTAGAAAAACATAAGAAAATAGAAATAAATGATATAAGCAAATATTAAGTTTAGGTTTATAAAAAACCAAATAATAAAGAAAATAGTATTCTACGCATTGTCTAATAACTTGTTCGACTATTTTGAGTTGTCTAGTTCTATTTTGAATTTTGGTGTTTGGTTTTTAGTTCTTTTTTTTTTTTATAAAAGTTGAAAAAGCAAAAAACATTTTTCTGTAAGAGAGTTAGCCGACTTTGGGCATTAAATCTATTAAAAAATATTTTCCAAAAATTGACCAATCCACCGAACAAACAAGAGCTTTATTTATTCTCTTAAGATATTCATTTCATGCTGATTACCATTCTTGTTACAAAAGAAAAAAAGAAGAAAAATAAAATTGTAAATACAAATACATATGCTAAACAATAAACATGACAATAACAATACAATGTCAACAATTATTTGTTACATGATATCAAATCTGTATTGTTGCAGCTATATTCATGCATAAATCGATTTATTTGTGTGTGTGTCAAAGTGTGCTCGTCCATGCGCATTTGTGTACATTGAAATTATCTTATGGTTATTAAAATTGTACTGCATTGTTCTATTTTTTTCGTATACAGCTGTTGAATTGCAATCAAAAATGGATCCATGTACAATTGATTTGATAGTTCAATTTAATTCAGTGAAGTAAAAAATTTTAAACTGTTTTTATTTTAAGAGCTTTAAATTTAGAAACAATAATATAGTTTTTCACTAAGTTGATTAGAAAGGTTTAATTGTTAACTGAAAATTTTTGAAATGCTGCATTAGCGATAAACTTGTTATTTTTAATCAGCCAGTAACATAAATGCTATGATTCGTACCACACATAAATATATCAAAAAGTTCACCTTGATATTATACCCAAGGTTGTATCGGATATGTGAAATGATAATTTTAAGTAGTAAGATGATTCAATATTTCATATTTAAACTTAATTTTAACTGAAAATAATACTAAAGATGCATTAAATGAGATCTCAATTTGCGTACTTAATGTTTAAAATTCTAAATTTTTGTGTTAGCAGGGCGGCATAAATGTTATTTTACATATAATTGAGTCATGCGGATTGTGGAATTATATAAAAACAAGAATACTTTCATGCCATAGAATTATATTCTAATAACTTAATATTTCAGCTATGTGAAAAAAAACAATATAAATGCGTGTTTGTAGCATTTGTCATTATTGTGCTTGTTTATTTAAATATAGTGCATTAAGTGAAAAATATTCTCAGTTATATTTAATGATTTAAAAATTGTGGATTAGCAACAGCTTTTTGCTTTGTGGAATACAAATGTTTTAATAATTACAGAAATCATAAATTGAGATTATGTTATTTTCATGAATTTAAAAAAATGTACCAATGTACACACAACCAGTAAATAGAATTTTCAGTAAAAAAAAATGTATGATATATCAGCATTAGAATTAATTCTAGAAATATTAAATTTTTTCAATGCTAAAATTTTTTATTATTATTACTATAAAATATCACTCATACGACATTCGATACCAATAATCGTGTCATGTACAAATCATAGATATAAAACTTCCTATTAAGTTCAAGCTAAAAGTATTGCTCAAATTTTGTCTATTTCAATTAAATTTGAAACCAAAACATTTATGTGAATAATATTTTAAAGTTGGCGCTTAAATTTAATATGCAGCTCTATAACTATGCGCTGATTTTCTAAACAAAATATTTGCATTTTTGATTTTTCGTGCATATTTCATGTGCATCAATTTTGCTTTAAGCCACAATTCTAAATTTTTAGTTTTTTTTGATATTTGTTTTCCCATTGTGCTGTAGCTAAGAGCAAAAGAAATGCTATCTGCAAAATTAATGTATTTTATTTCAACATGTCGTATTATTAATTCGTTGGCATTTAAATGTCATACTGCATGGCAATTGAGATTTTTGAGCATATAAAGTATGAGGTATGCTTGTCAGTTTTTAATAGCTTTTGTTTTGCATTGCTTGAATAAAAATTCTTAAAAAAAATATGCAGGTACAATCTTATGCATATCGGATCTTCACAATGTCTGACAAGTTTTGAGTCAAAAGTTTTGTTAAAAGAATTACGAAGTTATAATTTGATATGTGAGTTTTTCAAAAAACTGCAAACTATTTTATGTAAGAAAAAAATTCTACTTTTACTTAAGAAAAAAATTCTACTTTTTTTCTATAATAAAATATATGCAAAAAGCAGATTTTATTAATTTTTAGGTTTTTTTTTTGAGTGGCACAAAATTTTCACGTAATTGTCAATGTACAAAAGACCAACGTTTTTTAAATTCATTTTCTTTCAGAAATGAATAAAAATTTTAACAAAAATACTTATTGCTGAATCTCTTAAAGCTCTTCAGTTATTTTGCTTCAATAAATCTTGAAGCCCAGTATGTCTTGATCAATTTTGCAATGATTATTTTGGGTTGAATTAATTTGAAATTTTTAAACGTATTCCTTGAGCAAATTCAAATTTTGTTCAACTGAGCTATAAATAATTTAAAATTGCATCATGTATGGTATAAGTATAAACAACGCATGTTTTGGTAATGAAAGTTTGAAATAATAATGCAACGAATATCTCAGCTCGATGTGACTTTGAACTAATATGCCTTATCTCATTTATTGAAAATACAGAAAACAACAATAATATGTGAGTTATGGAACTGGCCGCGAAGATATTATGAATATTATTCCAAAACGTTAATGCAGAGTAATTAAATGTTCCTCATACGTTATGTAAAGCGAAATATGCAATTTTAAGTGCACTGCTTTCTTTTTTTTTTAAATTTACTTATGTTTTACTTAAGCTTACTCAACGCAGCTCCAATACGAATTACGCTCGATAGACTTCTTGCTTCTGGCCGCTAAGGAATAAAGTAATGTTTGATATTGTAAAAACTTTGTACGAAAATTTTATAATGCGTTCAAAAAATAAATTGCACTCTTACGTGGAATTGTCCACTCACATACAATATGTACAAAATCTCAAAGTATGAAATGCCACTTTAAATATTACAACCACTACAGTGACATCAACATTTTTGAATTCTTTCAATGTTATTTTTTAGCATTGTAAGAGAGCTTTTTACTTTAATTTTAAAACCACGTAAAGGAAATTATTTCGTATTTTTTTTCTCTTTCCATTCACTTCTTTGACTGTTTGTTCCATTTATAATATTACAAAGTACATAACAATGTTCCTTAAGGCTTTCTACGCACAAGGAAATAAAAAAACCAAAAAGTTTACTTAATAAAACAAACGGAAATGAAAATGGAAATACGTGTCGCGTAACAAATGTAAAGAAAAAATGTTTTGTTGTGTTTTGTGCGCTCGACAAAAACAGCACATCAAATTATAATTAAATGTTATGCATACGTGATGTTTGTTGTCATCATCATCGTCATTTTAACTTATTTTCTTTTTGTATTTTAAAGGATCATGCAATGAAATATAAATAAAAAAGTAGAGAAATTATTATGATATATGAAATGTAGATGTGGAAAAAAAATGCTTTAAATTGTTTATGTTGTTGATATTACACATTAATGATTCATTAACACTTTGGCAACTGTATTATGCAGGAGGATAGAACATTTTAGTGCCGCATAATTTATCATTTGAAAATCTTTGAAGCTTAACAAAGGATTGCAAAATCTTTGCATCGAGCTATAAAACTTTCAACGTATGTAACATATTCATTTATGTGCTGTGCTGTATTAGATTTTGTAATATGCTTACAATTGAGAAGAAAAGATTTGATTTAAATCTCAGAAACTTTATGTTAACTGTAATCTAAGCTGACTAAGTTTATCCAATGAATATTTAATTGTACTACATGTGACTATAACATACATGAAGGTTATTCCGATGATTTGCAAAAATAAAGTGGCATGTGAGTTTTTCTTAATTATATGCTCTTTTTTTTAAGTTCTCTCGACAAAATTTAAACACTGCTTAAAAATTTAAATCAATAACACGTATGACATTTTGTGTTCATTGAGTTATTCATAACTGATTTCTAAAGATATTCTAACAATCATAACTTGGCTGGAGAAAGAAACAATTAGAAATTTAGACTTTTTAAATTGTATTGTCATCAAACTTTTAGGACATAATTTGACTAGCTTATGCTTGCACAAAATTAAGTTTTACTCATACGTCTCGTTTTGAATAAAAATTGAAATGTAGCAGTTTATTTAAAAAAATATTATTGGACTTCTGTCTTGTGTTCTTTATCTCATTTTGCATAGAGCCTGCATGAAACTCGTCTAACATACTCGGTTTGTAGCGAGTGATTTAAATTTTCTTCAACATTTCATTTTATGTCTTAGCGTTCGATTCCATAGTTTAAATCGATGATTTAAGACGGCCACTTCTACTTCCATTTGAATCCACTTCAGTGCTCGTCGGCAGACTTCAGTTGTTGAATTCTTTAACGTGTCCAATCTTTTGCCGTTTGATTTCAATGAGAATTGAATATTGACAGTATCTGGTGTGTAGTTCGTTAGTGGAAATGGAACTGGGACTCTTCAAGTTGTATTGTCATCAAACTTTTAAGTCAGTTGGTCTTAACCTGTCATCAATGACATAATTTTTTGACAACGTTTCGTCTAATATGGCTATTAAAATTTTTGTATATTTATTTTGAAATCGGCGCAGTCATTATTTGATTTCTCCTCTTTGTCCCGGCAGCACTCAAAATATCATATTTTCTAAATGCCATATTTTGTAGTTCCTCAAACGTTTCTTCAGAGCTTATATTTATTCTTTTCCGAAGTCTCTTAGCAACGCGCTCAATAAGGTGGGATGTGACATACCCTAGCAGTGTTAACGTTTGTAGTTTTCCTTTAACGTGTTGGGCTCGATGATGCGTGCTTGTAGTGCTATGTAGTTCCAGGATGTTTTATCTTCAGCTACTGAGAGCACGGGGCAGATATTCGTGTTAGGAGAAAGTTGTTTCTGTCAGTAATCACGTGGGGTTTGTCACACTCCACCTCATTGATGATGGGTTAAGCTTGAAAAAATTAAATGTTACTCATACGTCTCGACCTAAATATATATCGAATTGTAGCAATTTATTTACAAAAACATTTTTGTGCTTGGCGCCATCAAAAAAATTTCTTAGCTCGGGTCAAAATAAGATTTTTGTAGAAATATCAGCCTTAAGCTTCGCTCGTTATCTAAGTGATTTTGGAACTTTAGCTTTAAATTATTTAGCTTGCTACGAAGTTAAATTAATACTCGCATTATGCAAACTAAAAGTTACACATACGACACATGCATAGAACAAATAAAAAAAAAAAATGCTGCAAGGTAAATCAGCAGAAATATCCCGAAACAAAGCAAGAGGGCTTAGTAGCTGAAATTTCTATAAAAGGTGAACTCATACTTGGATATACTTACAGTGTAATCATAATCTTCAGCTCATTCTCTAAAAAATCAAATCATCCTTAATCGCATTCAAAGCGAGAGATCACTGCGTAAACAGCAACGCAAACACCGCACAGACCACACGATATATCGAAATGTGTTAAAAATTATAAATTTTAAAATAAAAATTTTAAAAAAAAATTTTGAAATTCTACTTATGTTGGCAAAAATAATTTAACTCTATTGTTCTTTCAATAATATAGTATATGTAACTAAGTGTTTAACTTTTTAAAACAGTTTTTTTTTTCACAAAAATATTTTAAAATCTATTACATCCTGTAAATTTCCATCCCTATGCACGACATATCAAACCTGCTGATGACACGCAGCAAGAAAACAAAGCCTGAGTGAAACTAAGTTGGCTTAGTGAATGCGCTTGTGTAAAAGCAACAAATTTAAATAAAATAAAACAAGCACGCGAATTATGTTGCAATGTGACAGTAAACAGAAACTTGCAATTCCTTTATCCTGCTCACAGTAACAAACGCATGTTGAGTGTATATATGTACATATGAGTGTATAAATATACATACCAGCTTATGTAGTGGTAGCAGTGTATGGTAGCAGTATGAGCTTCAAGTAAAGAAAAAATTGCAAAAACTCTAAAAGCAACAGAAAGAATGCTTCAAAGCATGAGCAATAGCAGGAGCAACACAGCATAGTAAAATAAAATGTATATTAAATTGTGTTTTTCTTCTTTAGTAGAATGCTATACAGCAAAAGCAATCAACATAATAAGCAAATGTACGTAAGCGTGAATTTCTCCTAAGAATAATCCATGCGTAAGTTACACTATAGGATGGCCACTGAATGTTGAAATTACGTTAAACAAAATTAAGTTTTACAAAAAGCGTGTTTTCATGTTTTAAAATTTTTCTTTTTGGAATCATAATTATTGAATTTTGTTTTTAGTATTACGTGTGGAAAAAAAGCATACTCAAAGAGCAAAATTTTTCTGCTCTCACATACAATAACATTTTCTGTGACCTTACGCTTCGTTTTAGATGCTATACGTAGCTCGAACGTGAGGCTTACTACTTCAATCTGTGCTTTGATTAGCTCCACAAAAATAAGTCTGGTCATTAAATCAGGCGAAAGCGCAGTCTAAAGAAAAATCCTTTTTTTAATATTAAGCGCTCATCAGAAATATTTAGCAGCAAGTGCACCATAGCACTGGTTGTTTGTGGACTAGCTCAACTCAATAGAGGCCATGCCTTCTTATGCAGGGCTTCGTTCATCTTTCCTCGACGATCTTTCATATTTTTAAAGGAATAGGCGCCAATTGCTTCAGCAATTGATGCTAATGTTTAATCCTGAAATCCTCAGTATTTAAAAATCGGCAGTTTTGTTTGTTGATGAAACCGAATAAATGAAAATGGACGTCATCAGTGCTAATTAAATTGTTTTCCCTAAGTCTTATAATTTAGCTCTCATAGCTATAGAAAAATACAATGAGTCTCATACTTTGCCATTTATACCTCGAAAAGACGTTGTAGATTTCAAAGAAAGAACATGAAAATATTAAAAATGAGCAAGTTATAACTTTTCAAATCTGGCGTTTCTTAGTGGCCACTCTATATATAAAAAATTACTTATTTTTCAAGCTGAAAAATGAAACAATAACATTTTTTTAAGCCCACATCTTATTACCTGCTACCTTATATGGAACGACCCGTATAGATATAAATGCCTATGTTCGCTAACGTTAAGTATGAATTATGCTTTAATGTGTACAATGCATATGACCGTATGTTAAGTTAGTTTTACCCATGTTATTGCAAGTAAAACATAAAAATTGTTTGAGTTTGTGCGTTAGTAGATACTCAACAGGAAAGCTGATTCCAAAAAATTTAGATAAGAAGCATGAAAATAACAATATACCTGCAAAATCGAAATCTTCTTTTACGTAAAAATTGATTCCGAAAAATTTCGTTTAAGTCTTTAAAAACTTATTTGATGTGCTTGCCCGTAACATAATTTTTGCTTGACCGCAGCATTAAAGGGTGCTTCTAAAGCTGGCTTTCCACACAATGATATGGTGTGTTAAGAAAATATGGCTATGACAATCGCATTGCAAGCAACTCTATTAGAGTATTTTTGATATGCACCATTTTCCCGTTGGGTACATACTCGTATAATACCATCACATATCTATTAAATTATATGCTTGTCTATGTATGTGTGTAAGATTGTGCCATGATTAAATTAAGCTTTACTCAATGTAGCAATAATTTATGTTTACTATATGCGTTATATGAAAGTAGGTTATTTTTAATAGTATTTTGCTCCTATTAGATCCTTAATGATGTTAAGCTTGTGTTAGTTAGTATCCTTTTGGTTTTGTATTAAAGTGTTTTGTTAGCATTTTTGCTTTCATGTACTACTAACATTACATAAAAATTAGAAAAACTGCTAACAGCACAATTTGCGTGATTCCTTTGAAAAGCTTACAACGAGGCGTATGAGTAATCTTTAATTAATATGAACTAATTGTTGTGCAAATTAATGATTATTTTAAAGGTTTTAAAGAGATACATTTCAAAATGAAAATAAATGTTGTATGTAGTTAAAACACCAGCAATCGAATTTTATGGACTTCACAATTTCTACACATAAACTTATTCAGCAGTAATATCTGCCTGATATTCAAAATTAAACTCAAAAGATCTTGCCGGTAGTTGAATTTTTGAGTTTGTGTAGTATTTTTAAAAATTTAGTGGTCTGCGGCAAAACTATAAATAAATATTAATTAATTTAGCTTTAAAAAACTGCAGTAAAGCACGTAGTTGGTTTTGAGGTTTTTTCGCAATAAAAGTTACATATAAAAACTGTCAGGACACAAATAAACAAATTGCTTTGCCAGAGTAGTCAAACATAAATAAATTCACACCATTCTATTTACACACACACACAGTGAAACACAAACATTTCAAACATTTTATACAAATGAATATTTGTTGCAACAATATTTTTTAACTGCTTTTAGTTGTTTTGACACCCTACAAGAGATGCGATGGCATTTGTGTGGAAAATATGTTCAAAGTAAATAAATTGTTTTTGAAAATAGAATATATGTTCATTAAAATATGAAACAAAATTCTAAAACTCTTCGTGTAATCACAGAAAAGTTGTATTTGAATGTAAATAAAAAATATTCAAAAATCAAAAAGAAATCTTCAGTGACTGGGAGTTCTTTTTGAACAGCAGTTATGCACAGAGTTCAACTTAGAAAACTTACCTTGAAAATTGAGAAATTTTTTATTTACTATTACCCCATGTTATCAGTGTAGGACATTTTTTTGCAAAACATAAATTGCAGTGTTTTTTTACAAAGCATTTAACCCCAAAATTTGAAGCAGCGGTGAGAGAATATCACTTTGTGGCGATACAAAAATTTACTAGCTTTTACATTGATGCCTTTATGTCACATTGCTGGTGAATGTTGATCCAAACAGCTTAAAGTTTAATACTGCTTGCTAACTCTTCCTATTAGAAACTCATTTGTTGTTGGAAACCCTTGCAATATCCACGTGTTTCTTGTAATCAAGTAACTTTTTACATATTTTGTATCACGCCATATCTGTTCTCATCGCTTCTGTTGTGAATACATTTTGAATGACATATAAAAGGTTATTGAAATCAATTCTCATTGCTGTGTTGAGCTAGTTTTTGGGCAAATTTTTAAAATAATTTAGACTGTGATAGTGAGCCATGGAGATTTTATGCCACCATGGATGCTAAACATTCTTTCTTGACAGATTTATGGTAAGCGAGTGCTTAAAAGATTGCAGTTGTTGCTCTGCTTTTTCAATAAATTAATGTTTAGAGGGTTAAGCACAATATTTTCTACGGTCGATTTGTGGAATTTCGACTCAATTTTATTTTTATGGGAACTTGTAATCCTTACCTATTATAGTCATTTCTCTAAAGACCATTGAATGGCTGTATAATTTTGCACAGGAAATTATGGTTTGCATAGAGCTCACCTATTATTTATATTGAGAGAATGTAAAATTGAGTTTGATAACATAAGAAAATAAATTATTAATTCAGTTTTAAGTAAAAGCTGTAGTGCCAAAGAAAATTTACAAATAATATGCAATACCCCTAGCAAAGACAAAGCTTAGAGACTGCATTAGTATGAGAAAATAACTTAGCCAGCGGAGTCTCTCAAGTAGAGTTTTTGAGATTTATTGTTGTGTGAAACCTGTAGTCTGAGGAATAACTTTCAGATGACGCTTACATTCGTTGAGTGAAATAAACACACTTTTAACTTTATTTGCAAGCCAAAAAAATGTTGCATGCTTTGTTTACGTCAACATTTTTATGAATTTATTGAAGCTTTAAGAACTTCCAAGTCGAACTTAATCGAACATAATATTCTCATATAGTTATTATTCATATACATTTCTTTTTGTGCTTTTGACATTAAAAGTTGTATGCAATTTGTATTGTTGTTGTTCTTCCTATTGTAATTGTTGTTGCTGGCCATATGCTTTAAGTGAAATGTATTTGTGTTTAAACAAAAACAACAAGCACAAGTATAACAAACAACAACAACAGGAGCCCACAAGCAAGTAAAACAAAAGCAATTCAACACAACGTACTACTGAAGTTGTTATGCATTGAAGTGAGCATTGTATTGCATGAGTATGTGTGTGTGTGAATGCTATGCGCACACATGCACAACTTATCATCACTTAGTACGCGAATTTCAGCTCTTATTGTTGTCTGTTTTGTTTTTTTTTTATCGTGGTTGTTGGTTTTTGTTAATTTATAACATTTTGCTTTACTTTGTTTACATTTTTTTTTAATATTTAACTTTAGTCTTAATAAACAAAATATCATGAGCAAACATGCACACATACATACAACTGAATACCGAAAGAAAGTATGCGAAAAAAACAATATAACGGTAAATAAATGATTGTCGTATAACAAACTTTAATCACAAATACAAGTAAAAATGCAAAAACAACAAAAAGACAATGCTTTTCATTGTTGGTTCTGCTGTGTCTGCGTGACTATGTAGCCATGCGTTGATTTTTGCTGTTTGTGTGACTGTGTGTGTGTGTGTGATAAAGCGCGAGTGCGTGAAAAAATTTGAACAAAAAATTATGTCAAACCGGAAGTAACTCTTAACACCGGAAATACAACCGCAATATGGTTATTGCGCACATTATGTGAGTCACAAGTGGAGGGTAGAGTACTACAAAAATTTATAAAATATAATACAAAGAGTTTCAAACAAAATCAAAAAGTCATCAAACTAGTGGCTTTGTACGCTTTATCTGTTGTGTTAAAGGCTTCCATATCTAAATTTTGCATCCTTAATCCTTGATTTTTGTAGGGAAAATGAAAACTAATTTTAAATAAAAATAGAGTTAAATTTTTTTGCCATGTTTTCTTATAGGATAATCTGATATTTCCTTCTTAGAAGATTTTTTTTTTGTCAAAAAACGTAGGTTTTAGCTTGAGATCCTTTCTGTTTTCATAACACCCTTTGATATTGCTGTGCTTCTATGCACTTTTCGTGGCGTAAAACTTATCGTGCAGACTTAAGCTGAGTGTCGCAACAATTTGTATATTTTTTTGGTTATTTTATACTTTTTTTATTTTATCTAGTTTACTTTTGTTATTTGTTTTATTTTTTTTTTTGAGTTTTAGTTATATACGTTTTCGCTTTGTTTTCATTGCGAAAAAGTTAAATTAAATTTACTCGTATTTGCAAAATTTATGGCTTACGATTATCATTATACCTCATGCACGGGTTCAGAAACACACATGCACACATATACTTTACATAGTTGAATGTGAGTTAACGTAGATATTTTGGCAGCATCAACAATTGCGGTTACTTTTGTTGCATACTATTTGGCGCTATTATGAGTGCAGCTGCTGTTGCTATTCGAAGCCAGAATCTACAATTTACTATGCAGACCAATGAAAATGAGAAACAGAGAGAGATAGAGAGAAATAGAGAGAAAAAACGACAAAAAACTACTACAATTGACTAAGGGTACATTCACACCAGTGCCGAGGTGGACCATATACTTTAAAAATTAATTTTTATGACAAGAAATTAATAAATTTTGATATTTTCACACAAAAACTTTAATTGAGTTCCACCTTAAAGCACACACTCACCTATTCATATGTCTTGTGACAGAAAACAGCTGTACAGCAGCTGTGAAATTTCACCTTAAGCGTTATTGCTTTCATTTTAACACATTTCGAGCAACGTAATTTTTTTTTTCTTCTCAATTTCTACGGTTTTGTTTTGGTTTTGCTGCATCCTCCTGGGAGGACCACACACTATTTTTGGAGGTATCCATTTTGGTTTAATGTGGCGGAAGCTACTAATCATAAATCAAATAGTTGTGTAATATTTGCATATATCTGCATATGCATGAGTATGTGTAGAATTCATTTGTTATGCGCTTAAAATGTTAAATTCTACCAAGATACTACTGAATTTTTCGCAACACAGAACACTGTGCTATGTGAGTACTAGTACTTTTGCTGCTGTTTGTTTGCTATGTACATTTGTGTATTCGAATTTGTGTTTGTGTGTGTTCAACGCTTAAGGGATTCTAAGTCAAATTAGTTTGGTGACGTATTGTGTGCATATGTAGTTATGTTTATGTGTGTATTTCAAAAATTTATGAAACTTTAGTTCAAATTTACAAAGAAATCGATACTCTCCCATGATAAGTAATTTATAAAAAGTATCTTTTCGGAAAAACAATTAAACCGAAGAATTTCGATAGTTGCGTATAAAATATTCTGCAGAAAAATTATAAAAATCTGAATGTAGCTGATCAATGATAAATTTGCGAAGAGTTTTTAGAGGGTATTCAAACTTTTTCAATTCAAAAATCGCTGCTACTTTACAAATTTCTTTGAAATATCGCCTAATAAGAACAATGTGTCTTAAAACTACCACATGGCTTAGGGAAAGACGCTCAAAAATATTTTGCTTAAGTGAAAATGTAAAATTACCTACAAAGAAATTACCATATCATCTTTTGTAAATGTTTTTGCTTATGATTGGGTTCATTTAAAAAAAAAGTTCAAAATTTAAATTTTTTATTCGGCAAATTCTTGACAATCCTTCGAAATATTCAATAAAAAAGAAGGTCTCTACTTTAAAGTAAAATCTCCAAATGGAAAAGGTATCGTTTTTCACTCAAATTCGATTTGCTGTTCGAAATAAGTGGAAATAAATGCTAATGCCATTGCAAATATTTGGCAACCTCAATGCTATGCTCCAATATAGGATAAAAACAATGCACAACAACAAATACTAAACATGCTGCAATGAACTGCATGGAATTGTTGAATCCTTGCTGCATTTCATACCTGTTCCCACAAATAAATTTCAGGAAATTGCAAATCGTAACATTTCTCCATGGACTGAAAGCATATGCATGCGTGTGAATAATATTCGTACTGATTTTATGTTATTTTCTCTCAAATAAATCATATTGCTTGCTAACAACGCGGACGGGTCGCAGGGTTTACGTATCGTATGAGTGGCATTTATTTGAAAATGAAATGAAAACCAAATTAGTTTGTTTATATAATTTTACGTAAGAATTTCTCGTAAGTTTTCATAGTTTCGTTCCGACGTTATTTAACGTGACAACTGTTTAATTGTGACAGTAATTAGTCAAAAATTAACTTTGACAATTAAAGAACTTTTCTCATCATAAATTTAAAATGAAAAAGAAAATTACAATGAAAATAAAGTTTATCAAATTACCACAAAATGCAAACAAAATTAAATTCTTGTACGGAAAACAAAGCGTGCTATTGTCACAAAAGCAGAATAATAATAAAAAAGCAGCAACGTAGACTATGGAGACTTACAGAAAATTTTGTAAAGAAACTCCAAGTGGGGTAAGTTGAAATTGAAGGCAAAATAAAATGAAGGCTATAAAATGATTTTATGGCTTTCCAGCTAATTAAATGGTGACAACACGCGCATTTGTACTCCTACCAATTAAGCAGCAGCAGAATAAAGCATAAAAATTTAAACTTTTCAACAAGCAACTCATTAATTAATAACAAAATCTGCACTTGCAGAACTTTGCCTATCAAAACTGTCGAAAAAAGGACATTTGTTCGCGTGCGCGCTCGTAATTAAAAGAATATAAATTATAAATTTTAGTACGCTGCCTCTTTTCTACTACCACTACTACTACTACTATATTGCTAGCCTATTTGTGCTCGTTATTATTCGCGCTCTCTTTTTTTGTGTGCTCGTTAATTAATTTTGTCTTCTAAGGTAAAGGCAATATGCCACTTGTTTTTTGCTTTGCTAATTTTAGTTGAAACATTAACAAAACTTATTTTAAGTGAAACTTTAATCAAATGTGTACTCGCCAAGTATAAGCAAAATATTAAATTATGTTCGACAGAAATAATATATGATATTGTAACTAAATAGCATCTGACAATTGGGCTTAGCAACAACTTGCAGCAAAACTGCTTACTTAACAACTTTAGCAACAATACTTAGAAACAAAATTGAGCAACAATTTCATTCAGAAAATGTCTGATCACTCTACAGTAACAAAGCTTAAAAACATTTTTAAACAACAATATTTTTCAACAAATGTTTAACAACATTATTTGATTTGATTTGATTATTCAGCAACAATTATGTTAAAAACGTTTGGTGGCAAAAATAGGCCACCATTTCTGGCAATAATGTTTAGAAACAAAATTGAACAGCTTCAGCAACCAGTTAGAGTGCACATTTTTTTAAACAATGTTTAAGAACCACTCTTTCAGCAACAATGTCTATAAAGAATGTGTTTTCATAAATATTTTAGGATAAAAGCAGGCGATTTTTTTTGCTAATTGTTTTTCAGTGTTAATTTTTTGACATGTTACGCATGATTCGTAACATGTGTCAACGTAAAAAATGCTCAGTAAGGTTTGCCATTTTACCAGAAATAGACTTACAAACAAACAGCGCTTGCAATTCATTGAATTTTAGTATCAAAATTTGTGCTATGTGAGAAATGTGATTTTATCGAAAATTAAAGCTCATTTTTGGCTCAATGGGTACATCATCAAAAAGAATTGCCGCCAAAAACAGTTCAAAAGCTGCCAATGCACCCTGAAAAATGCACTGTTTGGTGCGGCGTGTAGGCCAACGGCATCATTAAAATCGCAACGTTACAATCGATGGAGCAAGGTACCGTGCGATCATTACCGGCTTCTTTTTCCCCAAAATGGAAGAATTGGACTTGGTTGACAAGTGGTTTCAACAAGACGGTGCTACACGGTATGCGATACCATAAAACTTATTGAGAGGCGAGTTTGGTGAATAATTAATCTCACGTGTTGGAGCAGTCCATTAGCCGCCAAGTTCATGCGATTTGAGGCCACTATATTATTTTTTGTGGAGCTACGTAAAGTCTCTCGTGTACAAGGAGAAACCAGCCACAATTGCAGCCCTGAAAGATAACATTACAGCTGCCATTGGTGAGATACTGGCCGAAATGCTGGAAAAAGTATGCCAAAATTGTAGCATACTTTAAAAAGCAAATGAAAGGCAATGATGTATTGCTTCAAATAAATATTTGATTGAATATTGAAAATTTTCTGTTCTATTCATGTGATGCTACTTAGTTGCAGGGTCAAGCAATAATGTTTAAAAAAAAGGGTTTGGCAACAATGTTTAGCAAAAATGCTTGAAAATTGTACTCAGCAACTACGTTACCTCTTTTCACAATATTTCCATTTAAAACACAATTTTTGTGCAAGAAACATAAGACAAAACTAAAAGTGCACTTATAGCTTAATACTAAATATATATAGCTATGCTGGTTTTCTATAACGTTTTTATGTCAACATTGAATTGTTTTCAGGAATTTCTTTGTTTCGCGAACAAACAAATCAGAAAGTTTTTGTTTGTTGCTGCTCTTGTAGGCAAAATGAGAAAATGCTTGCCCTTGCTCCTGAGAAAAACTTTAAAGGTACAATTTTTCATGCGCTGTCAAAGTGTTTCCGATCTCATTGTCTCAAACAAAAATCTTTAACGGTGAATGCACACATACATACATACACTTAGGCTTTTTAAGCCTAATTCCCAAGGTCTCTATATCAATGATTTTTGTTGCAATCGCTTGTTGTTGAAGTTCATTGTCAAAATTTCACTATGGATGTCATTGTCATATGTTATGGTTTCTTACGTTCAGATGAAACTTTTTGTTTTAAAGTATTTTGTATATAATATTCAGTATATTTTCTAGATAGCGAACAATAAAAGTTCGCTTGTAATTTAAAATTTTACTTCACCTTAACATTTTGCTTGTATCTTATCGCATTTGTTTGCTTATACTCAAAAATAATAGCAGTATAGGAAAGCAGCGTGACTAGACTTAGCAGCAAATTAGTTAATTTATTGCCTAGAGCTTCTCAAAAACATAAGAAATCAATTTTAAGTTCGGTGTCTGTGGCTGAAAGCAATTTGTAAATATTGAAATTTCTAGTGTTTTATTTTATTTTTTTTCATTGAATTTCATTTAGTTTATAACTTGACGTACAGCATATTATAGCAACATTTTAGAGAAACTTTTACTTAAAACATAATTTTAATATCAAGATGTTTTATTTTCTTGTAGGCATCAAACATTATTTTCGCGGGAAGCATTTTAATTTTTTAAATTTTCTGCTGCATTTAAAATATTTACTTAATTTTCTTAAAGAGAATTCTTTGTTTCAAGCAAAACATTTTTTGCTTTGGGTAACTTTTTGCTTAAATTATCTATCATTTCGCAGAGTTTTAGAAAGATTGGAAACGCTCTTTACATAAAAATTGTCAAAATCAAAACAGCCCCTAACTCAAACAAATTAGAATAAATGCCGATTTTTAATTTTAATTTATTTATTTGATAAAAAAAATCAATGGCATAGTATTTTAAACTCATAGAGATTTAAATGAAAACTTTTGTTTTTCCGGAAAACTTGCTCAACACGCAAACTAAGTATAACAAAATGAGATTTCAAAAAACTTGTGAAAACTTTACCAATTTTCTTGCAGCAAAAGAAAAAAGTAGCAGCTGCAATTGCAGTAAGCTGTTTGCATTTGAGGCAAATCAATAGCTGCCGCAATAAAGCAGCAAACTTTCTGCATTTTTCTTCGGAAGGCTATAGCAAACAGGAAGTCATGTAAAAGCAATTTTGGGGATTGTGAAAATGCGGTAATTTAAAAGCATACAGAAATAATTACTTAACTTTTTGAGCAATACAAATAAACACATGAGTTGTTTCAATTTTTCATAGGTTAGTGAAAAAAACAGTTGCATACTTAAGGGAACTTAAAAATAAAATCAACTTTGCTATATGAATATTATTAAGTTTTAATATGAAATTTAAAAATTTAAGTGCACAAGTAGACTTGCCCTAGTTTTGAAAAACTTTCGCCCCAAGCACAATAGCTTGTCAGGCAGTTGAACAAATTTTTAATTAAGTCATGCAAAAGTTTTAAGCTGCCACTAAAAATTCAATATAAAAAAATTTAAAATTTTGTTTACAATAAAAAAAAAATATATTTGTCAGCGCCGCCAGTTTTTCATACTTTTTTCATTGTCACAGTTCACAACAGTTGATTGGATTTCGTATTATGCGGTCAATTACTCAGTAATAGCAAGACCAACAATATCCGCCACAACGCAGCCATAAATCAACAACAATAATCATAAATTTGTAATAAATACAAAAACAATTTGAAGTAACCAATACCACGCCAAGTTTGTTCCTGAAAATGTGCTACGGTTTATTGATTTTTATCTTGACGCAAAATTTGCTTTTGTTTGATTTTATCTTTGGACTACCCAGCTGAATTTCTCAAGAGTTCTGCGCAGCGAAGACCACTCCAAGAAAACTTGAAATATTGCTGCAAGAAATTTGATATTGAAAATATTTCATTCCTTCTTTTATGAAATGATAAGTTGTTGGTATTTTTCTAGCAATTTGTTTATTTGTTTCATATATTTTATTTTTCGTAAAATTCGCTTTTGCCGTCAAAGGTCTGATATTTTATCGTGTAAATAAGGAACTGTGTGATAAAATATACTATTTTTTCTTTGATAATTTCAAAGTTTAAAGTATCAGAACTAAGGCGTTTCAGTAGTGTTAATATATGAAGTGTTTGTAATTAAAGGGGCTAAAGAGGGCTTTTTTGGCTGGCAGTGCAATATAGCTGAGGAGAATAGTGAAGTTGTAGCGCTTAGCTTTAAGTCATTTCCAAGAAATTTTCAAAAAGCAAGTACATGCCGTTTTATGTTGGGTCAATTTGAAAAAAAAAAAAAAAAAAATCACCCAAACATGAAAAATTAATTTTCATTTAAAAGTAATGAGTTTCAACATGAAAATCAAATTAATTGGATATTTTTTTTCAAAATGAGGTTTTTTCTCCTAAACACATGGGTTCAATTCTCAATATCAAACAACAATTCAAAAAAATGTTGTGTCCCTCGCAATACCTTAAGAGCATAAATTCTATACAAATTCAAAAGAATGGCAGTGGGAAAGCTTATGCCACCACTCTATTCAGAGTGTTAAGTCATAATGTTATAAAACAAAAAAAAAAAAGGACTTTTTATATAACAACAATAAAAATCAAAAGTTGGCTTATATACCCTACAATGCAAAAATATTTTTTATTGCATAGTTTATTATTTAAAATGCCATAAAAAATCACAAAACTTTTACATTTCAAATGTTGTATAGCAAAAATTAGACGCAATACAAAAAAATATAATAAAACTTTTAAATGGCAACACTGCAAATAATGCTACCGTATCAATTTCACCAACAAAAAATTATACGCAAAGGAATAAAATTGATCCCAATCTAAGTTATTGGTAGTGAAATAAACAGGAGAAAACACCAGTTATGGCTGCAATACGAATGCTGAACGCAATTTCTTTTTATTTGCTTTTCTGCTAAGCTTTCTTACTTTTTATGATTCTTTTTCTCATGTGTTTTACCCCTTTCTTGTAGAACCTTTTGACCTATTAACAGCAATCACAAAAAAGAAAGTTGTTATTTCACTTTTGCTTTACTTTACTTTTACCGTAGGTAGCACAAGCAACTGCTCCCTTGGTATATTGGCATACATACGTATATTTGCAGCTTGTGCTTAAGCTGTAATGGGATATGAATTTTGTTTGCATTTTTTAATGAAAATAAATGAGAAAATAAATTAAACACAAGCAGAAGAAACTTTCACTAATAAACCAAAAAATTCTGATACATAAAAGAAACAAAAAACTGCCAGTCGAGCTTAAGCAAAGACATGCCTGTGGCAGCAATGATAAATACCAGTATTTTGCGGAAAGAACTTGTGAAAAACAAACTTTGGTATTTCCTACGATTTTTTACTTTTGTTTTGCTAACTGTAGTTTTTGGATTTCACGCAAAGTCAAAAAGAAAATAAAAGTTTCTTGAATGCGGATATGATTTAGCTGAAGGCGCGCTATCATACCCATCATCTTCCATGGTCATGTTAGATTATGTCTCATGAATATAGCTAGGTACGCATACAGGGTCAATAGCAAACGAAAAAAATAGAAAATAAAAATCCAGTTGCAAAAACAAAATTAAACTAAGAACATTAAAACCATAAAAACTTTTTAAGAGGATAAAAATAACCATAGCTGCGCTCTGTGGCCCAAAGGTGCAAAGGATAAACTTTTTTGTTTAGCGTTGTCCTTGAGAAACTTTTACAACTGCTGCGACGCACAGAAATGCACAGAAAGAAGGTAACGAACGAAATACAAAGCAATCGTAAAATTAAAAAGGAGACAAAAAACCAACAAACACAAATCATTGCATAGTTTTAGGATGTTTAACTCGCGGCATTCAAATCGAGAAAACTTCAAAACCTGTCGTTGTAAACAAGAAAAAATCAAAATGTAAAACGAAGAAAGAAAAAATTTACAAATCGTTGAACTGGAAAATGCGAAAATGAAAAAATCGTGAAAATTTGGTTAACAGCGTTAGCGTGAATCTGTAGCAAATTGAAAAATCGAAAATAGAATATTGGAAAAATAGTGAGCTTTTGTGCACGTCAGTGTTTATTTCTTCTGTTTTTAGCGATACCATGACGGTAAAACTTTGGCAGCATCAAGTTGAATTCCATTCAGTTGAATTGCATTGCAGTAGTTTGTTTTGTTTGTGGCATTTGTAATAAGCAAACGCTTTTTTTTTCTGCATTTCTTCAGTTTATTTCACAAAGTTTGCTAAAATTTTGCGCAAAATGAAGTTTACAAATTTGGTAATATTTTATTACATGCGGATTTTTTTTATTTTGGTATTTTGCAATAAATTTGTTCCATGCGACTTGGACTGAAAAAAATCCGTTCGATATCTTGTACTTAAGTTATACAACTAAATTTTATGTACCATCTAACCACTCAAGTCCATCCTGTAAAAGTGTCTTTGTGACTTATTGAACTAGTAAGCAAAACCATAAAAAAGAGTACTTTCAGTAGGCACACTTTAAGAAAAAGTGAGCGTTCCGACTTAATTTTCCTTCACTTCTCTGAATTGATTGAAGAAAATATGTCCTTGATATCTAGGCCACATAGTTGCATAGCAAGTGCTCAACAGATTCTTTCTCATTTACATTCAGACAGCTGAGGTAAAATGGGTTAATTGGAATACGAAATTTTTCAGCATGCTTGTTGATAGTCCAGTGCAGTGATTCTCGTGATGTCACTCCGGCTCTTGGTCAGCGTTTTTAGAGTGGTTATAAAATTGCAATATTGCTCTGAAAATTTTAGAGGTTTTCAGTGTCTTTACTGCCTCCGATAGATGAATTCTAGTCTAGTTTTCCCAACTATACCGATCGAAGTGTGCACAAGCTTTGAAGCTCCGTTTTGTCAAGAGAAGAATTGCACCTTGCTAATTCATCAGCCTTTTCATTACTCTCAATGTTCTAATCGTAGGTCTCTTTGCTAGCATCGCTTATTGGTTGTTGCTTACGTGTTGCCATCAGTCGCTAGATTAAGGTGCACCAACCCCATTTGTAACCGGAAGCGGAAAAAGCATTGTCCCTAAATTGCAGCATTTTAATTTCTAAGTAAAAACCTCGCAAAACTAAAGTTTTAATAATTTAAAAATTAAGAGCCAAATTTCAAATTCGTAGACTACATGTTTCAATAAATTATTTCCCAGTAAGATAGTCGAAAAATCAGATTTTTGGTTCTATTTACTTTGCTACATCGTGGAGTATTCTGGACTTTTCAACCTATACCCTTTACATAAAACTTCCCTTATATTTCACATTTTTTTTCATGCAACTGAAGCCGCTCATTAAAATTGATTTCTGCTCTCCCAAATTTATCAAATATTTTCAAGTTTTATAGGTTTTCATGCTTCTATTCTTCTAGGGTTTCAATTGCATAGAACTTTGCTGCAAACTTTGTTCGCTTCTCCTTTTATTGTTGTTTTACTTTTTGTTTTTTTTTTTTTGAAAATGTTTTACTGATGAAACAGCAGTAGCAAAACTGCTTGGCAGCTGCAGCGTAAAGTGTTATTTTCGTTGTTGTTGTTGCTTTTGTTAATGAAACTAAAGCATTCAAAATAGTTGGCAACAATTTCACTTTCAATAGCATACTTTTGAGCGTTGCATAGTAGTAGCAGTGGTGCATTATGCGCGAATACACTAATCAATTAAAGTGTTTTCCAAGTATCGATAAAAAATTTTCAATAGCATGAAATTTTGGATTTTTCAAATGTTATGAAACAAGTCAAAATTTAAAAAAAAGGACTGCAATTGGTTTGCTTCTAATTAAATTTCACTTGACTAAAATTTCACTATAATTCAATCAGTCCGAACTACTGAAATACGTCTTGCAAATATCAACTTCCGCTGGCATTGTACATTGCAAAACTTTTAATAAGGAGAGAGAGAGTCCCCCCTCTTGCAGCACAATACAACAAAAGCCCTCTGTTTTAGCTTGTTTTAACAGAAATACTAGGTAATCCTACAATGCTGTTTACTTCAACATAAGCGAAGATGATAGTACGCTATGTGTGTGCGTGTGAATGTGTGTGTGCATACTCGAGTATGCTTACGTGTGTAGGTGGCATTGCTACGTGCTTGGGTTAATTTACGGTTTTGCAAAAGCTTTCGATCTCTTTGCTAGCACCGCTTATTGCTTGTTGCTTGCGTGTTGCCATCAGTCGCCAGATTAAGGTGCACCAACCACATTTGTAACCGGAAGCGGAAACAGCATACGGTTGCACATTTGAAATTCAACATGTGATGTATCTGTATCGTATAGCAGCAGCAGCAGTACAACAAAAAATTGTATGTTTTTTTTTGTAAAGTGAATTGGAGATAGTTCTTCATCAAAGTGAAGAAGACGAAAAACAAAAAGAAAAACTTTGACTGCAGATTTTCTTTTTGACTGATAACGTAGGACTTTGTTAGAGGAAATGTACTCGTATATAATCCCAAAACGTAATTCGATTGATGGTAATGCAGTAGAAATTTCAAGCAGAGTACTACTGCGTGACTGACTGATCTGTAGTATTTACTCAGGCTATCAGTCGGTGAGTGAGTGAATGTGTGCGCAACAGGTGCAATAAGCAGCAGTAAATTGAGTGTAGTAAAAGCAAATGTGAACTCTGGTTGTCTGATTTGTTATTGTAGCCAAAATAAATGACTGGAATATTTTTATTGCACTATGAAAATTGCAATATTTGTCAGCGTTCGATTCGTGTTTGGAATTTAACTTGGCGTAAAAAAAACAAATTATTCTTTAACATCAATTTGTACTTTGAGTATTTTTGTAAAAAAATGCTCAGAAAATTTTTATTTAAGAGACTGTGGGAAGTGTATGAATATTCAACATTCTAAAAATTTTTTAACAAACTCATAAAATGTTGTGACACGATTTACTTCTATTTCTCTCAAATTTTGCATGGTTATAGCTTAGAACAAAACTTAAAAAATAATATTTGGTTTTCTAATGAGTTCACGAGATATCGAGGATCAAAATCCGAAATTTCTTTAAACGCACTATTTTTCGAATATTCATTTAAATTAACGCAAACATTGAAGGGCAACTATTTCAGCATCATTGAAAAAAAAAAAAACTTACGATTTCGAGTCAAAATCTTATAAAAGATACGCACGAACATCAAGGATAACCTATAAACTTTATTATATTTTTTTTTGATTCTTTAAATTTCTTGATATGCTAATTATTGATAAAATAACTATGTTGTGTTAAAATATCAGCCGGGGACTATGACTGATCCTATTTTAAAACAATTTTTGAAAACAACCTATTAAGTGTGAAAATGTTGTGATCCCTTGCTGAAATTTTATCACAAGGAAGGTAATTCATCAGTAAGTAACTTATTAAAATATTAAAATAACCAAAAAGGTCGTATTTTGAGATAAAATGGGTAATATATATTATTGGCTACCCTTGATGTCCTTGCATATGTTTTGGCTTAAGTGTGCATTAAGTTAAAGTTTTTTTCTGTTAATGACGTTAAAGTAATTGTCCTGCGATGTTTGAGTGAATTTAAGTGAGCTTTCGAAAAATAATCCATTCAGCGAAGTTTCAGTTTTTGAGCTTCGATATCTCGTTGACTAAGGCTCACTGGACAAAACTCTAATATAGATTTTGAAGTCTTATCGTAACGTATAAAAAAGATTTTGGAATGTTGCTAAAAAGATTTTGGAATGTCTCGTGTAGAAAAGCATAAAATGAAAAATGAATAAAAATTCAAATCAAAAAATATTAAAAATTTTTTAACAAACTAAGATATTTTTTATAATATTGGTGAAGTAAAAGAACAATTATTCCAGAATCTCATCCTAAATTTGAACAAACAGATTGATACATGGCACTAAAGCTGTGATAAACATATGACCGATATTATTCTTCCGATTTATGTATGTAATGGTTATGGATTAATAACATAGGCCCGTGAAAAAGTCTTGAAATAAGAAGATGAAGTACTATACCACTTGGTTGTTAGTATGCTGAAAACCAAGTGGATCTCAGAATTCCTTAATTTTAAAAGTTTTTTGAGATATCTAAATACTTTAGCGCCTTTGTAACTTTGTTTCCATGACTTTTTGTAAATTAATGAATTGCAAATATTTTTGTTGCGCCGTAACTTACAATGATAAAATCAGCTAAATTCTTTTGAGTGCTAAATAATGCTGCTGGTGGATAGTTAAAAATTTCATAAAGTTTTCATTGGCAATGTAATGGGTTTTAAATCAAAATGAGACAACTTATATTGTTGTTTTCAGTGTAACAACACGGAAACAAAATTAAAACAACAATATGCAGCCAAAGGACGAACAACTGCACAGGCAACAAAAACTGACGCTTAATTTATTTCAATCAACGCTTAAAGTTCACTCCAAAGGACAATAAACAATGCTTGAGCTTGAGCTATTTTTCATTGCCATGTGAATGAAACTGAGGAAGATTTAAAATTTCTCTCTAGAGGGAAAATCAAAAACCACAAAAGAAGCAAAGTGGATGATGATGAAGTAGAAAAGAAAAAAAAAAACAAATCCAAAAAATAGCAACAACACATAAATAAGAAATGCGCACCCTGAAATAACACACTAGAAAAAGTGACCAAAATAAGAGCAACACAAATAGAAGCAACAAATTAGAAAATTTACAAAAAAAAAACCTAAATTTTTTGTGGTTCCATAAGAATTTGAATATAAAATACCAGTTTCATGTTGATTTCGGTTTCTTTGATATGCTTTGAAGAGGTTTCTTTGAAATGCTTTGAAGAGCATGAAAAATTGGAAGTGAAATACAAATTTCCGAGTACCTGCTGCTAAAAATTCGGATTTTTTTTTAAAGCTCTCACACAATACAACATCACTAGCTGCATATGATGGTCAGAGAGGATAACGAGTGGAAATTATTCATCACCGCTACAAAGTGGCATAAAAATGAGAAATGCGATGACAAGGATGAATAAGTGCGGGGGGTATGTGCAAAAGAAACAAACATTTTATGAAAGTGAAAATTAAATGAAAACGAAATTAAATTATTGCCACACTTTAGTATGTTTTTCTTTGGCCTGTTTTTTCTACTTCCTATTCCTGCGTAAGCGTAACATATTTTTATTATTTCAGTCTGTTTGCTTATTACTGCACTCGCCGAGTCGCAACTTCTGCGTTGGAAGCGCTCTCTCCTGCATAGTTACAGCCTGTACTTAGCTTGGATGATGTAGCGTTAATGTTTCATTATTCTTTGTTAGTGATTTTTTATGTGTAGCTAAAGTACAACAAATAAAAAGAAAATTACAACAAAATTTAATGAAAAATTTACGTAAATCATAGTCTACGTTGATTAGCTTTTCTATATGATTGTGGGTTTGTCATATTTTCTAATGAGGTTTATATTTTTTTTAAAAGCTTTTAGGCCAATTCCATGGAACTATTTGTATTTTCCAGAGCGAAAAATGCATTCTTTTCTCTAGGTATACTAAGTTGGGTTTTTTTCAGTCTTATGACAATCAAAACGTAAGAAGCTGCTGCAATATAGTTAATAAATCAATAATTAACATATAACAAAATAAAGGATATCAAAAAGATAAACATTGATTTAAAAAAGATAATAAAGTTTACAGGCTAGGCTCGATGTGCTTCATAGTATTTGCTAATGTTTTGGCTTTAATTTACATAAATTTGAAGCTTTTTGCTTCCAATGACGTTAAAATAGGGGTGTTTGTATGAATTTTAATGAATTTTTCAAAAATATTCCATTTAGAGAAAATTCAGTTTTTAAACTCGTGAAAAAAGTCTCAATACTCAAAACTGCAATATTGTTTTCTTAGTCTTATTCTAAGTTATGTGAAATTTAAATCAAATAAGAAAAGCATGTGTCCCGAAAATTTTCGATTTTGTTAAAAAAGTTTTGGAATGTGTCATTAAATATTATGTCTTATGCTTTACATATTGAAACTTAGTATAAGAGACATATGCTTAACTAAATAACAGTAAGTGCATTTATTTTACTTTCAAAACTAATGGCATTAGCGCAGTGAGAAATACCAAACCTTATAGTAGCGTTCCGTAATAGTCAACAGAACAATCAGAAAGTGGAAAATAAATGAGCAAACCTGCAGAAATTCACTGTTAAATTAAAATGAAACGGTCCAAAAATATTTCGGTTGATTTACTTATCGAAAAGGAGTTTGAAAAAAGCTGAACCTTTTGGTCACGCAGCAGTATGAAATCCATTGCTCTGACCGGAAAATAAGACAAACAATTCGAATTGGCTAATAGGTATTAATTACACTGGTCTACAAAACGCTACTTTTTTGCGTCTTTCAAAAAATTTGAATGTCATATTACTAATTTGAGCTGAGTCTTCGGGGGCGAATGTGCACATCAAACTTAAAAGTCACCTCTTAAATAGGTTCTAAAATCGTTGGTTTTGATCAACTTTCTATATTTATTTTAGGAACAACAAATTTTTCCATATATGTTATGCATATATGGTCTATGAGGAGGGGGCTTATATTCGAAAAAAAGTTTTCGAGAAAGGAGCTGTTAAAGGTAAACAACTAGTTTGGTCTATCCGAATCGGTAAAAAAGTGGAAAATGATTTTTTGACATATAAGCCCATTTTTCATAGACCAGGTCACATATAGTTAAAAATCGTACCTTCTTCCCTTCTGAAACTATTTTGAATTATATCGATATCTTATTTCCGCGATAAATATAGATATCGGTATAATTCAAAATAGGTTTTCAAGAGAAAAGGTAAAGCTTTTTAACTATGTAATTAGATTTATTCGGAAAATTTGATGTCTCAAAAAAAGTATAGGAATTTGACCAAAATCGACGATTTTGACATATATATTGAAAATCATCGCTATTGCGAAAATTGGGTTTACATATACGTGTTCAGCGACCTCGAATAAATTAAGTAAGATATGATTTACTTAAAAACCAAAACCTAGTAGACTAGTGTTATGGATAATATCGATAGAATGAGTTCTTTGCTCTGACGAATGGAAAATTGAGTTCTATATATATCAAAAAATCGAATTTTCGTTCGATGCTCGTTACTGAAAGAATGCAGTTTGATTGTGTAGTGCTTACGGTGAAGTATAGCAGTGAATTCGATATGATCTGGGAATGTGTGTCTGCAAATGATGTCGTGCACATCGAGGGTAGAATAAAAAATCAGTTAAGAACAACGTGCTCTTAACTTAATTGAAGAAAAATTTGTACGAGTATAGTAATGCAGCAAACAAAAAGAATTCCAGCACATTTCAAAACTTCTAATGTATGTTGAGGGATCCTAGAAAAAAAGATGATGAGTGAGCTTTGGTAAGCAAGAACTGTAAGAGGTGTAACGCTTATCTTGTGTATCTTATATTGTTTTCTTAGTATGCTATGGCAGTGGCATAAAGTTGTACATTCAATGCCATAGTGACTGAAATATGTTTCTGAAGTTTAGTTTATTTCCATTCCATTCCATAACACATTTTTCATGAAAAAAAGTCAACCTTATTGGAAGACTTCAATTTTCATTTAAAAATTAAATTTAAGTTTTGAATTTTAAATCAAAAAAAAAAAAAAATAAATCTTCATAAAATCCGTAGAAAAAAAAGTTTAACAACTAAACAAAAAAAAAAAATATTTTAAATAAAACTAAAAGATTTTTTCGGAGAAAAAACATAAAATAAACAATGGCGTAAGTAAATACTGAAATACCATTAAATTCAAAGCTAAAAACTCTGATTCCCTTACCCCCATTAACAGCGATTCAGAGATGGAGCTTAAAATGTCTGCGCCTAATCGCATAAAATATTTCTTCAAATATCATTGGGCAGGAATTTATATGATATTGGTGCCAATAGTTTTGGCACCGCTATGCGTTATGGAGGAAGGGACAAAGGTAGGCAATTCTTTGAAATAAAACACCATTTGGCACTTTAGATGAAACATTGATTTTTAGCAATGGCGCTGCGGATATATGATTTTGGTGATGCTTGCTTTTTGGATACCTGAAGTTTTGCCAACATATATTACCGGATATTTTCCCATTGTAATAGTACCATTATGTGGCATATGGGTGAGAATACAGCTGCAGCTACATGTAATGACATTCTGTACTTTATGTTTATTTTGTATTTCATTCTAAGGACTCGGATCCGCTTTGCATGTCCTATTTCACAGATACATTTTTCTTTTTCTTCGGTGCTATTATGATTTCATCTGCATTTGAGTTTTGTAAATTGCATACTCGTTTTGCTTTGCGTTTGATGGGATGTTTGGGTACGAATCCAATAAAGTTAGTATGCAATTTTTTGGCTTTATGTGAAATGTGTATAAAAATATGCTTTCCCAGTTTACATCTGTGGCTGATGCTAATATCAATGCTTTTGTCCATACCTATGACTAGTATTGGCTCAATAGCTGTTATGTTTCCTATAACTCGAGCTATTCTTAACGAGCTGGAAGGTGTAAGTTAACTGCTTTTAATTGAAACAATTGGCAATAAACTACGCATTGGTTTTCTGTTTTGTGTTTTCAGCAAGGTATGATAAAAACTTTGCTGGATGCACCAGACGTTCAAACTGAGTAAGCTGTTGTACAAATAACATTTTGCTTTCGAACTTTTAACAAAAAGGTTTTTTTTTCAGTCAGCCCCATCCCACGAAAATTGTCATAGGATTCTATCTTGGCATAGCTTATGCGGCTTCTGTTGGTAGCATTATTTTTCCTTTGGGATCTGAGATTACTCGTGCCTTAATCGAAGTTTATAGAGCGTAAGTTAAGCAAAATTTTAGTTTGGGGAGAATTTATGACTAATTTTAACTGTGAACTCTTTTAAATTTTGGCGGCCATTAATCAAACCTACAAGTTATTGTAGAACTATTAAAAAATTAAAAAAATGACAGCACGGTTAAATGTTTAGTGATATCGAAACTGAAATATCAGTTTTTGATTTTATAAGAAACATGCTTAATATTAACAAATTGTTGCTCATACGTCATGTTATACCAGATAAATTGATTGCTAGAAAAGTCTTAGCATAAATGCCATATAATTGGCTACGGTAATATATAAAATCATGGCACATTTTCTGCACAAGGAGTAGAATAGAGCGTAAGTGGCTCACCAAAATTTTTGTTTGCCAAGAAACACAGAGTTATACCATCGTTAGCCTAATTCTATGGCCAGAATTTAATCAGCATAATTAAGTCTTCGTGACTTATGAGTAACCATTATTAAATAAATTAATTAACCTAACTAACTAATGTTTTCTTTCCTCTGAAGTCGTTTTCCGAAAGCACCCCGCATAAATTCATTCGAATTTATGCTTTACAGTACACCAGTAGCGCTATTCATTATTTTGGGCATACACTTTTGGATGCGATTCATGTATATGGGTCTGTTGCGACCCAATAGTGCTGCTGCACAAGAACTTAAAGAAGCAAAGCAGACTGCAACTGCAGCAAGAGACGCTTTACAAGAAAAAAGTACGGATTTGGGCCGATTGAACTGCCATCAGATACAAGTTTTCATCTTACTTTTTGTTTGGGTGGCATTGCTGGTTTCACGAAGGCCTGGATATGCATATTTACAGAAACTAAAGTAAGAGAAAAAATGTAACAAAGACAACTTCAAAGTTTCTACGATGATTTTTTTTTTGTATTATTTTAGAGTCGTTGAAGAATCTATGCCTACCGTATTGGTTGTGATGGTTTTATTTTTCTTACCGGCAAATTACTATTTCTTGAAATATTTAATATGCAAACGTAAGATAACATTTAATACTGTGCAATTTGTAATATTTCAAAGATATGCCAAAGAGTCAGATAGCTTTTGGACGTCGCGTTCAAAAAATACGTGAAATGGGGAAATGTTGTAAAGAATTGAAGTCACTCGCTACTGATTGTGCACTTTGGAAGAGCTTTTTAGAGGCCGTATGAGCCGTGAGGAGATAAATAACACAAATTAAACTTACCCTATAAAATTATTGAATTCCTGCAAAAAGCTATCAAAACGTAACATTACTACAGAACCTCTAACAAAACGAACTATTTCCAATAATTCAAAGCGAACTATTTCCATTTTATAAAACTCCTGCCGTAAACATTTCCATTAAAATAGCACAATTCCAACAAGGTTTAAATAGAGAAATTTTCTGAATTGATGTTTCAGGAATGTTAGTAATTACGGCTACGTTATATTTTTTGTTATAAAAAGAGTAACTTTCCAAGTGTATATGAGTACATTAAAAGTTTTTATTTTGTGCCGTTAAAGGTGTCGATGTAAATTTCCATATCATTGCAGGAAAAAGGATTTCCATTCCTTAAAAAACTAAAAAAACTATTGAGCAAGAAATGCTCCATCTCACTGTTTTAGAAATGAAAGATGAAATATTTTTCTTCTATGTTTAGGAAACTGAGCTGGAAGTAGTGCACTCAATTTGTCTTGTACCTTACACCACCACTAACTAAATAAATCTTGTGATAGTGCACATAGTTTTCGCTGTCACGAAATTTTGTAGAAAGTTTTTCGAGTAAGCTAATTTTAGCCGCACCTAAGTAAAAACTTTCAATTCCACTGTAGTGAACATTTTAAGTGAACCTTTATACACTACCAACAATTTTATAACATTTTTATGTATAAACTAACAAAGTAGTGATTAAAGTCGTTGTGAAAGACTTTCTCACGACAAACACTAAATAAATTTAGTGATGGTGAACAATTTTTCACAATCACTAAATTTATTTAGTTCACAACCACTACCTTCGTATTTGTTAGTATATATCTGTGGGTACATATTTGTATATCATGGTTCGCTGTTTCTTCAAGTGAGTAATGAATTGAAAAATCTTACTCAATGTTTCAAAAGCGGCTTAGGTGGAATGGCGCTTATTCCTATCTATCTAAGAGACTTGCTACATCTTTTAACTTTTTCAAATGTTAAATTTTGAGATTTGTTTTTGAAAATTTAAATGAATACATATTTTTTTTGTGGAAAGTCCTTTCAAGAATCACATTTCTTTTATTAGATAATTTTTAAAAATGTTTTCACAGGTCCTAATAAAGAATTTGTTGGTAGAAATAGCGCTTTATTAAATTGGGGAGCATTTCAGAAATATATGCAATGGGGTTTGCTATCCCTTGTGGGTATGTGTGTGTATTAATTTTATTGAAACATTTCATTTTTATCTGATACCAACATATATATTTCTTAGGTTGTGGTTTTGCTGTAGCAAAAGCTATCGAAAAAAGTGGTTTGGCGATAAATTTCAATGAAGCCCTATATGAAGTGAAAGATATGCCAAAACCGATGCTTCAACTTGCTGCTATTATGTCTGCAATTTTTTTGTCAATGTTTTGTAACAACTTTGGTATCTATATCATTATGGCGCCACTTTTAAACGACTTGGTGGGTTGAAATTTTTTAATGAAATAATAGATTTATTAAGGCCGCCCAAAAAGGGATTAGGAATTAGAGCGAACAATTTTTTTTGAATAATTTAATAAAATATTTTTTTTTAAAGGCCATTAACTTGAGAGTCAATCCACAATATTTGTCCTTGCCTTCATCTTTTGCATATAGCTGTGCATTTTTATTTCCCGTAAGCACAGTACCAAACGCTGTTGTACATGGACTTGGTAATATAAGCACCATAGCTATGGTTAGTTGATATTTATTCAAAACTCTTAATATATTTCAAAAAAAAAAATTCTATATTTAATTTAATATCCACAGATAATTGGCGGCATTGTACCGACAATAATTAGCGTTCTAGTCATCTTTTTCTTTTCACAATTTTGGCTAGGCGTTATACAATTAAGTACAGTCTCGAATGTTGAAGTATTTCCCGATTGGGCTATCACCAATAAGACAGAAGCTACATTTTAAAAAAATTAACTAAAGAGTGGATAAAACTTAAGGCAAACCAAATAACTTAAACGGTTTTTTTGATTTTTAAATTTTCGAGATTTTCATACTGTGTTCATTGATGTCAAAAAATAGTTATTGTTTTAAGTTTTTTTAATTGAGTTGTGATAAATAACAATTATTTTTAAATAAAAATTTGCATAAGACTTTTGATGTTTTATTACGTTTCTATAAAAATGTACCAAAACGTGTCAAAAAAATATTTGGTAGTATTAAAATTATGATTTCATATAATATCGTAGTGTATCGAATATATGTTGCCTGTAGTTGATTAGTGCCAAAAGAACAACAGAGCATACAAAAAATCGAAAGTATCGAAAAAGTCGATAATTGTCGCAAAATTGTGAAAAGTATCGAAAAATGATTTTTGACCGGAAAAACCAAAAAATGATGGAAATAAAACACTCCTGGTGTAATGTGTAAACTTATCATGTTTTCTTATATCAGTTTATATATCAAACGAAACCTTTTACTTTGCGTTAATATAAATCGCATTCATAAAATCTTTCTTCTTTATTACGAAAATTATGTGAATGACATTAAAAATAATTAGCGCTGTTCTTATTCATTATTGCGCTCAATTAAAGCACAACTCAACAATCGATCACAACTTAAACAAAGCATTTCGTTAAACTGTCACTTTCTTACAAGGGTGTGTAGTATGATATCGTATTGAGCTTGATGAATAAAGAAAATATAAAAGATGACCATAAGAGCTACTTCAATCAATAGACGTTGGTTGTTGAAACCAAACCAAATTGAAAGTGGTAGATGAGCAACATAATAATACGCACAGACATACACCAACCCGCATATTAAGGTGGCATGTATTTTGTTTAAAAAATGTTTTCATTGACTCCTTAACCTGTTCTACAGGTCGCTGACTAATATATAGTCCGTTCTTTATGTACGATATCAATAACGAAATACTTTTTTTTGATTGAGACTACGACTTTTATGTAAAAAATTGACATAATTTGACAATAACTGCCTTATGCTCATAATACTTCCTCAATTTAGGGATCAACACTTTGATCAACTGGTTAATCTCAACCAAATTTTTACATAGAGAAATGTAATGTGAGAAGCCTTATGTTGTCTTCGTGGAAAATAATCTTAAAAAAATAAAAATAAAGTGATCTATCGCAAATTCATAATTTTTTAATAAAACTGAGAAAAGCCTTAAGTTTTCGGCTTTGTAATGTACATTTTGGAGTTGTTTAAATCGGCTTCGCGATTTTCACTGGCGATTCTTAAAATATTTTTTCTCTGTTTTCTCATGTGCACCTATAAATGGAATGGAAGATGTATTTGAAGCAGTTTCTTTGATAGGGAGCTCTCAAGAGGTAAGCCGCTTTTGGCTATGGCAAAATTATTTTACAAATTTTTTCTACATTTTCGACCTTTCTCTTCAATGGCACATTAAAAAATTTTACAGAAAATAAATGATCAAATATAATTCGCGGCAGTAGAGACTTTTATTGGGATGTCCAACATATTCTGACATATTCTACATTTTACTTCCCAGTGAAGTTCATGTGATCTCGTTTCGTGAGTTACACATGAATTTCACTCGAAGGTGAAATGTAGAACATGTCTGATTAAACCATTTCCCATTGATTAGTATGATAAAAGCTTTTTTCTTCTAAAATAGTTCTGTACTCTTCAAAAATATGATTCACTTCAACGGCTACATTCACCAATACATAATCTTTCAATTCTAAATGGCATAACTACCCAGTAGGCAAGGGCAGGAGCTTGCAGGCCTTCTAGCAGGCCTTACCTGGTAAGATTAAGGCCTTACCACCTCCTTTCAAACTTACTTTCTTTTTTATATGAAACGTCCCGGTAATTAAGGCCTCATTTAGCAGGCCTGATAGAAGTACTCTTCGAGCAGGTCTTCCTACATCGCTTGCGTCAAGAGCCCTTTTAAGAGCGCTTACCGTAGAAGGGGTCATAGAAGTACTTTGAAAAAATTAAATCTTAATACGTCGTGAGACTCTTAGTTAAATGTTTTTTTTTATCTGCGTCAACCTCCCTTGCGTTCATATTTTTAATGTTTATTTTTTGTGACGATTTCTTTATTTATAATTTGACATTGAATACACAACACTCTACCACTTTAGCATAAACATGAAACAGAAGACCAACCTAGCAACATGCACACCGTTCCGTACTGCTAACCATGTATCAACTTTTGATGTCGTATAAGTACAATGCAATGACAAAAAAGTAATGTCGAATCATAAAACATTGCAATACATGAAATAAAAAAATACATGAAGTCCTTCTTTTTTGCCTTCTATTATGAGGCCTTATAGCACTGCTGCTGTGGGAAGGCCTTATAGCACTGAAGACCTTATAGCAGTACATAATAGCATTTCATGAGTATACACTCAATGGAGTGTAACTATTCTGCTAATTAAAAATTCACTACTTATAAAATTTACTTATTGTTAATATTGACAGATTGTAAATAAAAACAAAAATCATAGAAAAAAAAAAAATTTTTTTTTTGTTATTTACATGAAAATTTAGTTTTGAGAAGGCCTCTTACAATAGGAGCAGTGCTAGCAGGCCTTCTCTGGGGAAGGCCTTGCTCAATTGCCTGCTGGGTATATAAAACCAGCACCAAAATTTTACGTTATGTTTACCGCGCTCTTAATATTTCCCATTCATATATGAGAATACTGTTGTACCAACACAATTGCATACATACATACATCTGTTAGCACACTCTCAAATGTGTATATGCAATTACAAGGCCACAGCTGCGGTCACTTACTTTGGTTTCATGGCCGCCTGCCTGCCATTCGCATCCGATTTCAGTTGGTTTGCCGTTTTTTTTCCTATCCCGCGCGTTGCTCATTCATTTCGATTGATTTTCTTGTTCTGCCAAGTGATTCATCTTCATTGTATTTGCGCGCAGCCGGTTAAATGTATGGCGATGGCATAGTTTGTGTTATCCCAATAGGTAATTTAGCAAGGCAACTTCTGACGAAGGTGTTATTGCCAGTTTTACATGCAAACTTGTCGCTTAAGAGCAGCTCAGCACAGTCAAAACTTGTGTTCATTGAGATCGATATTTCCACACATTGATTTGTCATAGAAATTCATTGAAGTGCAACATTATTTTCCATTTTCTATTTGGAAGCGATTGCAGCAGACCTGTTGTTTTTCTCAAGTAGAAATGCGCATTTTGACTTTTTCAACGAAAGGCCTAATTTTTTTTCCTTCCCCATGAAAAGCCTTCTTCGGAAGGTATGCTTCTCAACTGATTCATATCATATAAAAAATAAAATAAGTTTGAAGTCAAATGCTAGATTCCAAGTAATGCCTTCTTATAGCGCGCTCTTGCTTTTACCTACTGTGATGGTATGGCTTCTTTTACTTTTCTGCTGACACTGCCTTTGGCCATTCAACTAACCCAGCACATTGAGTAGCATAGTTTTCATCAATCTTTATTTTTTTTTTGTTATTTTTGTTTAGTATTTTTTTTTCTCTTTCTATTTTATTGTTGCTACTTTTTTCTTTTTATTCGTTATTTTGGTCTTAATACGATGTATGAGCCAATTTGGTTTTTAGGTCGTTTGTGGGCTATTGGCCAAGTACATATGTATGTGGTGTATTTATATGCGTTTTTTATGTGTATGATGATGAATTTTAGTTTTATGTGTGGTAGTTATTATATGTATTGCTTTTGTGTGCTAACGAGGTGAAAACTTTGTTGCAGCGCGTTTGTTCGACTACAATGGCGCTACAAGTTGAGCAATAATGGCACTAAGCAATAAAATATTGTAAAAGTTTTAATGTTTTGCTTAGTTTTAAGGAATTTAACATTTTAAGTCTTTATAAAATGACAGTGTTGTCAGACAATTAAAAAAATCTTCATGTTTTCTGCTTCAATGACTCAAAAGCAGAGCTTGAAATAAACTTTTAAAAATGTGTTATTGATTAAGGAATTGAACATTATTTCATTCAATTATTGATTAATATTGAACTTTTTTTAAGTAAACTAAGCACTCAAATTTTAATGCTGTTTATTCTCTTTTTTGCACTACTACTACTACTTTTGAGGTTTTTAACTGTAGTTGTGTTTAGTTATTATACTAAAGATAGTTCCAGTAGGTAAAAGTATGTAGGAGTAAAAAGCGCTATAACTTTTTCATTGTGGTGAAGTAAGTCCTTTAAATTTTTAAAGTAAATTTTATTTTCAAAGAAATTACTCGGTCAAATAGGCTTTCTAATAAAGTACTTAGATGAACCATAGAAGAAGAATATTGGGCATTCTGTGTTCACTTAAATTTGGAAAGCAAAAAATAGACCTGCTGCGTAGTTTCTAATATATTTCATAAAAGAAGAAAATTGGCTACTTCGTATTTACATCCATTTAGAAAGCAAAAAAAAAACACGTATAGGCGTAGTTTCCAATATAGAAAAGAGAAAACGTCCTACGTTAATGTTTATTATCTGTATCGTATGAAGAATATTGAAAATACCCAGTACAAGCGAGTATGTGTACCAAGTCTCATTAATTTGCGTCCAACCGTTGATAACATATGATAAATTTGATTTTTTTATATGGTAGGCGTGGCAACGCCCATTTTTTTTCGAAACTAAACTATGCCAAGAACCTTTCATAAACTATGAGAGACATACGTACAAAGTTTTATACATCTGCGTCAAATACTTGCTGAGACATAAAAAATGTTGGTTTTTTATCATATAATATGCGTGGCACGTGCATTTTTTTATATAAAAACGTTCTTTTGCTCGTACCTTTAATATATGTTCTAAGTTTCATTTATCTGCGTCCAACTGTTGATGAGTTATGATAAATTTGACTTTGGAGGGCGTGTCCATTTTTCTAAACTAAACTTTGCAAAGACGATAAGAAACAGTTATTAAGAATTTTGAAAAACCTTTCAAGTATTTCGCGAGTTTATATGCGACAGCGAAGCGGTTTTATCATAAATTAGGTGTGGCACCACCTATTTTTTTTGCAATTTTTTTTTGACTCATTCATCTGCATCAAATAGTTGCTGGTATATGATGATTTTCTTTTTATATTTGGAGCGTGTCAGCGCCCATTTTTTTTACCCAAATCAAGCTATGCTTAAGACCTTCGGCAGGCCCTATGAAACATTTAGAAACATGACCGCAATCGCTTAGGTCGTTCAGAAGCAACGCGAACACTTATAAACGCTCTAACGATTATATTTGTAATTATATATAAAGATATATACTAATTTATAATAATATTATAAACGTTAAAATAGCTAATTTCATATAAACTGAACATAGTAAAAGAAAAAACCTTACAACGGCAAATAAATTCTCTGGTAAATGGAAACTCAATTGTATAAATTTGTGTTATGAGATAGATTTTTTGAGTGACTCTGGCTATAACTAAATGTTCCCAGCAACAAATTTTCAATTAGATCAAAACGTTCTACATAAATCTTTTACCTCTTCAGTTTTCATTGTCTGCACTAATTATGTTGGTTTTTGTAACATCACCCACATTCAATCAATGTAACTTGTGTTTCAATACCGTTTTACCTTTTGTTTTACATAGCTCACCAAACAAAAAAAGAAATATCAACATGTTGGTCCTCATTGACAACTACAATTCAATCAACATCGTCATAATCGGTTAACAAATTGAAAAAATTGTTTTCGTTCAAAGGTAGCATTAACATTTTATTGACTTTACTGCATGTAATTGATCAAAACAGTATTGAAACGGCGATATGATTTCATTTAGTCCCTATTACACGGTCAAATTGCTATGCAAAAAATTACAGAAATGCGAGTGATTTGAGCTGTTTTTGTTCAATGCTCTAATATTTGATTTATTGCTATGAAAATGTTGCTGCTGTCGGCTATTTGTTGCAGCATTTAGCCATAAATAATTCACTCATAAAGTTACACTGTGTGTTGCAACATAACTTGTGCCCTGAATGCCGATTGCTCAGCAAGCGACGGGTATTGGTGTAGTTTTTCATCATCATATGAAAAATTACTGGCTAATCGATTGGGCGCGTTGAACGCTTAACTTGTTTTTTGTGCGAATAGTAAATAGGGCGTTGCTGTATTAGTGGTTAGTGTGGCTCAAACTCTATTTTTTTCCCTTCTATTTTTGCACGTGAGTGTCTGTAATAGCATAAGTTTGTTATTTATGATATGATTTATTGACCGAATGGCATTTAGGCAAAAGAGAAAATATTTTTGCAATTTAACTGGTCTGAAGAAAACACTTTTTTATGGTGTTTCATAAAAAACTAATATTCCGATGTCATGTAAAAAATATTATTGATAAGTTTAACATCGCAAAACATTTACTTTACCCTTTATTGTGCAGAAGTTCCAAGCTCAATAATGAAAATAAGATTATGCTGGTGAAAGTTTTATTTCAGCCAATAATTTTGTACGCCTGTCCTGTGTGGGGTACATGTGCCAAAATGCACACCAAGAAATTACAGGTGTGTCAAAATAAATTGCTAAAAATGGCTCTTAACCTACCTTGGCACTACTCTACTAAAAAGCTCCACAAAAAAAGCAATCTAAACCTTATCTCTGTCTGCATTTCTAAAGCAATTGAAAAGTTTAAAATGTTAAGTAATATGTCTGATAATGATTTAATATCAAGTTTATATGGATCAAATTAAGAATCTAAATGCGTTTCTTATATTTATTATTCAATAGAAGGTTTTTTTTTTGTAGTTTTCCTTCTGTGTATCTATTTCTATTTATTTATTCAATTTTGTAAAACTAGTATATAATTTTCTAGATGTAAAGTATATAAGTACTAAATCTCTGTAAATTGTGCAATAACAAAATATATATTATATGATATTTTGCTACAATAAAGAATCAATCAAAATGGTGTTTCATAGTTAGGGATTATTAAGAATTTAGATTAATCGAAAAAGATATGTCATATATTGGTACATATATAGGGTGATTCATTTAGAGGTAATTTTTTTCAAATAAAAAAAAAAAGATTTTTGAGATTAAATTTAAACGGAAATTCTTTAATATCACACAAAAGAATAATCAATTTTTCAAGATAACTTTTTTCAAATATAGAATAGACCATGTTATTCTGAAGTTCCAATATTTGATGACGCTTTTCAGAATTTCGAGTGGCATTTGCCGCATGACGCGAGTAATGTTTTCTTCTAATTCCTCAATCGTAGCCGGATCATCCTTGTAGATTTTGGACTTTACGTAGTCCAAAAGGTAAAAGTCTAGAGGTGTGATATCACATAATCTAGGCGGCTAATAAGTTTCAGTAGTTGCAAAAATTATATGAGTTTTAAATGAAGTTGAAGATGAAATTTTTGTGCACTTTGTAAATGTCTACAATTTGCAAAGTCTTTCCGTGGTGAAATGTCAAAAAATTCTGAACAAAAATATCATCACAGCTTGACACGACTCATGCGTTATCTGCCATATACTCTCTACTGAAAAAAGTAACTCTTAGTGAATCAACCCATGGATATAAGACATATTTTACGTGGAACTGAGCTCCATGATTTTCTTCGTGCAAATTTGGTCAAATTAAAAGATTTCAAAGGACTCATTTCCAAGCTAACACATATATACACGCATCTATGTGTACTCCTACGTTGTGTGACTTTGGCTTAGATTGTTGTTGACCTCTGATGCGCGATGCCATAGAAACACAATTAAGTGGAATTTAATGTGGATGGGAAAGGTTCAGTGAACTACTGGTGTGTGGGTGAGGGTTTCTACAATGGACAATAGACTTGATGATGCCAACGTTGATGACGTGCGTTGTACGCACCAATGAAGAACATAGCCACGTTTTGCTCTTCATACAGCTACTTATGTGAATACAATCCCAGTTGGAACTTGGGAAAACCTGACTAAAATTAGATTAATATATACTACATAATCTTTTAAGCATAAATAAGACGCAGCAATTTGTAAGCAATAGAAGATAGCAGTTAGTAAGTAGATCAAGAATTTAATTATTGCTAGAATTTACCCACTGGTTGAAGTTCAAACATTTTAGTGACGATACAAAACAGTTCAGTGCCACTTCATCTGATTAAATGTCATCACTCCCAAGCATAAAAAACATCTCTATCCCTTCCTTAGAATTCAACCTATTTCCATTCAAAATTTCATCAAAATCAGTTACTTAGTTAAGCTGTAAAAATAAGTTTTCCCATTGGAGACGTGAAAACGCCCACTTATAGCCAAATACCTTTTCTCAGGGTTCAGTCTATCGCCATACAAAATTTCATAAAAATCGGTGGATTATCATAGAAGTAAAAACTTATTTTTCTTATGGGTGTGGCACCGCCCAGTAAAAACAAATATCTTTAATCTATAATCATTTGCATACCGAATTTCATCAAAATCGGTGAATCTGCACAGCCGTGATGGGGTTTTTTTCCAATTAAAGGTGGTGCTACGCCCATTTAAAGAAAACAAACAATTTTTAATGCGCTTTAAACCAAAAACCTTTCCTTAAAGCTCAAACTGTCTCCATATCAAATTTTATCAAAATCGGTTAATTGGCTTCGCGTGGAAACGTGATTCCTGTTAGAGGTGCGGTACCGCCTACTTTTTATTATATTCCGTACTGCCTTTATTCACAAACTTTACAAAAAAAAAAGAAAATCAAGTGATTATATTGTGTTCTGGCAGTTGAAAAAGAGTTGTTTTGCCTACGCCTATTTATTTATATATTCGACTTACATGCTTACATGGTAACCATGAGGTTGGAGATTTTTTGCTGCCTCTATTTTCATACAATGCACATAAAAAATAGCATACTTTTAAGAGTTTCTGTATAAATGTAGTTTTTTTAACCCTATTGCCTTAGTGGCTTATGGTAGTATGACATGCATACCTTTGTGCATAACCACTAAGCGACCACCTTGGCGCCGTGTGCTATTCGTATAGAAAATAAGGTATGATAGCAATGCTCAAAAGCAACCGGCCCCCCTGCTTGCTCGGGCAACCAAGGTATCATTAGTCCCAGCATGCTTATCAGTTTAACTGCCAATATACTCAGCCTACACATACAATTAAATTCATATACGACTACAAGCATATTCTTGCACGTACACTTGTAAACAAATGCGGTTAATAATTGAACAACAATACATAATTTCAACAAAAACCATAGGTCATATCAACTGAAGTATTAGAACAGTGATGCACAGTAGAAAAATCAGTGGGCCAATCAGATAGAAAAAAGCTATGAAAAACCTATTGTTAGTTTTCTTTTTTTTTTGATTTTTTTTTTTGTTAAAAAATGTTTCTTAACTTAGAGCTTCACATTTTAAGAAAATCAAAACCTCTTTTCTCCTTGACGAAAGCACTGTGCACAACGCATTGCAATCGTATCATCGTATACCAATTTATCATTTTTGTTTGTAACATATTTGCTCTGTAGGTGTGGTTTATGACAGTAAGTGCTAATATGGGTGTGTGTATGTTGAAATGTTAATTAGACATTTGGCATACGTTTGATATGCAACAAAATTCTGTGAAACTCCACAGAGTACTAGAAAATGACCACTTACAGTGTGCATAGTTGACATTGTTGTCTTTGTTGCGGCTGTTGTCATTTCGTTTTTGTAATAAATATTTGGCTGTCTGCGCTAGCGATTGCTCATTATTGCACTTGTGATAAGATCATCCGCCATATTAGTGATACCAAACTGTGGTTATACTAATTGGTGTAGTGTTGTTATAACATCTGAAATAAAGCTAAATGATTGACAAAAGGTTCTGTATGTAATTGATTTTACTCAGAGTACAGAAGTTTTCGAAAATAAATAGTATGAAAATCATTCAAATTCTCTGGAGAAAAAATTGTTGGAAAATTGCATAGTAGCATCTTTGGTTGCATGCTCTATCTTTTTTTAAAAGCAGCTTATCAGTTATGCAAAGCAAAATACGCATTACAGCGTTTAGTCTTATGTGATTTCGAAATCACATGAGAGCCTTTAGTCTTGTGAGACAAAAATATTGTGAGCCTTATGTGACATTTTGTTCTTTGAAATTATTTAGTCACTGTAAAAGTTTTTAGTTGCATGCAATTTTATTTTTTTTATAATTTTTAGCCCTAACAGACTTTTTAACTTTCTGCGACAAAATTGTCGCTTGAAAATTTTAATCACATGCGATTTTTATTAGTCATTTGCAAATATTTAATGTACTCGTAAATTTCGCTCATTTTTCTTAAGCGACATTTTATTCGCATGCAACAAAAATATTTGCTTGCAGTTTTTTACTTATATGCAAATTTTGTTCTGTTGTGCCTTAATAATCGTCTGAGTATTTTTTGTCTCATGAGATTTTTCGTCGTATGCTATTTTCCGTTTCATTTTTTATTTGTTTTTGTAAGTTTTTTGCAGCTTCATATTTGTATTTGTATTATTATAGTACGATTTTTTAGTGGCATGCGCTTTTAAGTCTCATACGACACACGTTGTATGTAGCTTTTTTGTCTTCTGCTACATTTACATATGTTATATGTAGAGTTTTAATCACTTGTTAACTTTTTGACTCTGTTGCAACTTTTTAGCCTCATGAGACTTTACATACGGTTTTTTGGCCTTAGGCGATTTTTTTTATTAATATGAAATTTTTTTTTCTAGTATCAGAACTTTTTTTTTACATCTTTTTGGTGTGATTTCTGAACTTTAAGGAACTTATTTGCAAAGCTTTTTTTTTTGTTGTATTGTGAGACTTCCCATTTATGACATTGTTTGAAATATAAAAATGTCATAATGTGTAACAGAGTAATGGCGTTGGAAAAAAAATTTTTAAAAAAAAACCAACAAAACAATCAAGATGACCCAAACCAAAACAAAAATGTTTCCTATTTTGCCACAGAGCTCATATCTACTACGAATTACATCAGTTTCACCGGACATAAATTAGGTGATAGATTTCAAAAGCATTTCGCTTTTACACGCTGTTAGTTACGGCGCATAGTTTTGTATTGGTGGTGATGTTGATACCATTTAACAGTTATTTGCATGTTTTTGTAGTATCATGAACACGTGAAACAAAATCAGGTGTTAGCATACAAGTGGCATATCGTTGCTGGTAATCTCAAGGTTGCCTAATGCTACTGTAAATGTTGTCAGCAATGTTGTTGATGTTATTTGAATTGCACGTTGTTGCTGGCTGTTGAATGGAAACTACTTATTTATGTAGTATATTTGTGGTCACAAAATCGCCAGATTATATGTTGTTTTTGTTTTGTACCATCTAACATTGTGTTGTTTTTGGAATTAAGTTTCATTCGTGTGATTTAGCATTGCTCCCTCTCTTACTGTTTGTGCTGAACTTAAATTTGTTAGTGCCAAAAATGGTCAAATGGTCTGGTTTTTTGTTTGGAATTGTGGTTTATAGTTAATGTGACTGCCGTTTTAAATGTGCGCTTAAGAGAAGAAATATTTACAAAGTGTTTGTGATGAACTATCAAATGTTTTTAGTGGGTATTTGTGTGATGCAAATGAATTCAAACACTTTTAGCAAAGGCTTCATTTTAAGTTATATTAAATGATATATTTATTTGGAGCGATACACTAATTCCTTTTATTTACTTTTTATAGATTATTTCATGTAAATGTTGCCCGCGGCTGCGACGGAGGTGGTTCATTCATAAGGTCTAATTTAAGCATACTTTTTCAAGCATTTTGGTCGTTATCTCACCAATGGGAGCTGCAATGTTGTCTTCATAGGTTGCATTTGTGGCTGATTTTCTCCTTGTATACGAGAAACTTCACGTAGCCTCAAAAATAATAGTCTAGTGGGGTCAAATCGCATGATCTTGGCAATGTGAGCTTAATTGTTCACCAAACTCGCCTCTCAAATAGGTTCATGGTATCGCGTGCCGTGTAGCATGTGGCACCGTCCTGTTGAAGCCACATGTCAACCAAGTCCAGTTCTTCCTTTTTTTTGCAAAAAAAAGTCGGTAATCATCGTACGGTACCTTGCTCCATAGACTGTAACTTTGCGATTTTCATAATTTTTGAAAAATTACGGTCCAATGATGTCGCCGGCCTACAAACCGCACCAAACAGTGCATTTTTCAGGGTGCATTGGCAGCTGTTGAACTGCCTCCAGCTACTCTTCAGATCAAATTCGGCAATTCTGTTTGTTGACGTACCCATTGAGCCAAAAATAAGCTTCGTCGCTGAAGAAAATTTTTCGATAAAAAAATTGCGAAACACATTTCTCGCAGAGCACGAATTTTGATAGTAACATTTAATAATTTGCAAGCGCTGTTCGTTTGTTAGTCTATTTATGATAAAATGGCAAATCTTAATGAAAATTTTGTTACGAATCATTCGTAAAGTGTCAAAAAATGCACACTGAAAAAACAAAAAACAAAAAAATCACCCATTGTATGAAAAAATCATTTTAGTAACATGAGATATTTATCACATGTAAAGTTTTTATCATAAGATATATATGGTTTGCGAATTTAATATAATTTAACACATTTGATGTTTATCACATGAGAATTTTATTGCATGAAAGTTTTTTTGGCTTGCAGATAACTTGAGTACTCGACAATACAGTTCAGTTCAGTTCAGTCAGTATAAGTTGGGTTCAAAAGACTTGAGTGAACTAGACACATATTATTTGAAAAAATTCTAAACTTAAAATTAACTATAAAAAATCAAATCGGAGCTGAAAACATTCACATTTTGCATTTTGTTTTTGATTTTCCCACAAAAAAAATGGTGTCATGCTAAATCTGATTTCATAAAAAAGTTTTAATAGAATATTCTACATAAAAATTTTCTTTATATACTTTTCGGTGGCAAGTTGGATAATACAGATAAGCTGAATATCTGGTTTAAAATGATATTTTGGCTACTCAAGCCCAAAGAAAGCTTCTTCTATTTCAAATTTAAATCACAAAACTTGTCTCAAGCGATTCCCTTGTTCACCAACTAAGGACTCTTTCTAAATGGCATTTAATGGGCTGACTTCAGCTAAAAATTAAAATAACAAAGCGACAATGCTAACATTATGATATATTTACAGAAAATAAATTTCACTTTTCTCAACTATTCGAAAATAAAAGATCAATTGAAAGTTTCTTTAAGCTGATTTGATATCATTATTCACATAACAAAAAAAAGTTACACCCCATTTAAGAAACGCCAACTGGTCTGTTTCGCAGGCTGTATAAAAATTTCCAAAGTAAAATTTTAAAAATAAAAATTGTTGCAGAGCGAAAAACAAAAAGTAACACAAATTAGTTCAACAATTCAGACAACGCAACGAAAAATGAAATAAATTTGCATAAATTTGAAATTGTTTGCATTGCTTTCTGCCACAACCACAATCATCACAGAAGAAAAATATAAAAGAAAAATATTTCAGTGAAATAACTCGAAATAATATCAACTTGCAAAAATCTTTAGAACTTTTCAACAAAAGACAACGAATAACAACGGAGGAAGTTAAGACAAGTAACAAGTTTAAATATCAGCCTTTGGTTAAAGTAATTGCAGGCTACAGTCGGTCATGGTGCTGCCGGTGTTGCAAGGAAAGGATCTAGAGGCTGTTTTCAATTGTGACTTAGTTTAAGCTAAATGCTAGTAAATCAGAATGGAAAGAAAATTAACATTAAGAATTGAATGAGACTACATAGTTCAAATACCTAACTGCAATCTTGTGAAAAATATCCTTAAAACCTAATTTGATATAGGTTTAATATATATATATTAAATTCTATTTGCCGTCAATGGACTTAAATAGATCGAACAAGTGTGCATATATGTTGTCTGGATCTTAAAAAACACTTTGTAGCAAATTCAATTTATATGTGAAAAATGTACCCTATTACAATCAGCCTTTGATAAATTTAAAATTTTAATTTCACTATTGAACAGCTACCCCATTTAAAATCAACCCTTCTTTTTTAAATCAGCCTGCGGTATCCTTGTAATAAGTCAACATGCCGTTAACTTAACATTGCGCCTCTTTGCCTGCCTGCTTGCTTACTGAAGTGTAGCGTGCAATAATGGAGGAAAAAGGCGCACTACCATTCCGGCAGCACTTCCGTTTCCTATTTCATTACAATGAAAACCTTTTTGCTGAATTTGTTTCACTTTTTTGCACAAAGTCGACAGTAAAGTAGTTTTTAGGTTCTTTTTTTTGTTTCATTATCGTCATCGTTGCTCTGCTCTGTGTGTACTCGCATTTACTCCGCTCACTTGCTTTATTTGCATGTCTAAAAGTTGAAACTTTTTACTATTTCCTACTTGCGAAAGTGGGTACCTAAATAACAAATTTACTATATATGCTTACGTACATGTATGTGTGTATTATAATACGTTAAGTTAGCTACTTTACGTTAGCGTTATTACCATTAAAGGGTTTTTTCCTTCTACACGAATTTGGCGCAAGCACAAATTACCAGAAATTTAGTTTTTTCCTTGGATTTTTCGCAAACTTCAAGTCTGAATTTTTTCCTTTATTTCATTATACGATTTTACCCTCTTATTGTGGCTTTTATTTTTCTACTTGGTAAACTTCTTCTTGTTGCTGTTGTTGTTTTGCATTGTTGTTGTTGTGTTTTTAATGTGCACTCATGTGTATTCGTATGTATTTGTTAGCAAACATTAGCTGGTTAAATTTAAAAACAAGCGAAGCCTAACAACAAAAGTAGTTGAAACTGAAAGGAGTTTTGTTAAGCTGTGGTGATACTATTTTTTGTTTAGCAGTTTCCTTAATCGATGTAATATAAATGAAAACTTTTATCAAATTTTTCGATGCTCTTCTACCATCAACGACTTTTTTCATTCTATCGACTTTTTCGATACTTTCGTATTTTTCTTCATTCTATTGATACTATTCGATACTTTCGATTTTGAATGACTTTTTTCATTCCATCGATACTATTCGATACTTTCGTTTTTGAATGACTTTTTCCATTCTATCGATACTATTCGACACTTTCGTTTTTTTAATGACTTTTTCGATGTTTTGTAGCTCTACACGATACTTTGGAGCTTACAATTTTTGCTGTCGATACTATTCGATACTTTCGCTTTTTTAATGACTTGTTTCATTTTATCGATTCTATTCAATACTTTCGTTCTTTTAATGACTTTTTCGATGTCTTGTGGCTTAAAATTTTTGTTGTTTTACAATACTCTTAAACTTTAAGACTTTGAATTTTTTCGATGATTTCGAAGTTCTTGGATCTCTTTTGACATTCTTGATGATTTTTAATACACTTCAATTTATGTTAATTTTTTCGATTTCGATTATAACTTATATCGATTTTTTACTTATATCGATTTACGCATATCGATTTATGATATTTTTAAATATTTTTCGATTCCTTTCAAAGTTTCTATGATGTTTTTCAATACCGTCATACGCAGACTTTTTTGATATCTTTGAGTTTTCTCGATTTTACCGATGTTTTGAATACTATTCGACAGCTATCGACTTATTTGATGCATTTTGACACCCTTTAATACTTTCCAAATGCAATCGATTCTTCAATAATTTGTGGTATTAATCAACACTTTTAAGCCTTTCTCAACTTTTCTGTCTTTTGATAGAAACGGTTCGATGCTTTTTGACTTCTGTCAATTTTTTTAATATAGTTCGATACAATTCAATACTTTTTGGCTTACAACGATATTTTCAACAGAAGCTCACTCGTTTTTTCGTTTTGAACTAAGCTTAAGATTAAGTCTCGTTTCTGGCTCAATTTTCACACTTACGTTTTAATTTTTCATTAATTTTATTAACAAAATGAGAGCAATCAGATATTGTAGTTAGATCTATGAAGGAGTAACTTTAAATCATCTCTGTAGTTAGGTGCTCAACATATGTAAGTAAATTAAAGAAAACAAAAAAGTACGTAAGCAATAGCTTAAAGCGCCTATCATATATGCTAAAGTTACAGAGCCCCGATTACTCGTACGTATAAATGTGGTGACGCCTTTGTGTCGCATACACCATATATACCTACTTATAGAATGTTCTAATGAAACACTGCTATGAGAGCTGAAACGATAGCAGCAGTAGGGGTCTGCCTATATAATTTTAACTAAGTGTTGTAATTTATTTGTATGCCAGCTTAAAATTGTGGTCTTTCAAAGCTTAAGTTAATAAAGTATTTTTAATAATAGTCACATTAGAAGACATGCAAATTTTAATGTGTAATTTACTCTTTCTTGAGAAAATGGAAACCTTTTTTTCGTAATACGATAATAATGAATACGCAGGTATCATGCAAGAGTGCTGCTTATGATTTCATTAAACTCTTGAAGTATTGGTTGTCACGTAATGATGTAATTTGGGATATTATGAAGTAAAGAACTTTGCATTTTTCTGAATGCTGTGCAAAAAAATTATGCATAGAAATTGTTTCCATTATCTCTATAGAGAGTTCAGATAACAATTTATCTTCATGAAAAATTTTCTTTATTTTCCTTAAAATTATGAAAAATTTGTGAATTGGAGGGATATTTTGGTAGGCCAAGAAAACTTATGAGGGAATTGGAGAACAATTTTTTATAAGGCATACATTTAAAAATACTTTTCTTTGAAAGATTTTTCAATAAAATATGTTTCCAAGTCTTGGTTATTAAAAAATCTAATATCGAAAGTGAAAAAATGTTGAAGAAAAAATTTTGAAATTTTCAGTTAAAAAAAGTGGATTAATTAATTGTTGGTGCAACTCGAAATCTTTACTAAAAATAAATAAAGTAAAAATTTTTTAGTTGGCCTTGGCATAACAACATGAAAAAACATGTGAAGACGAGCAAATAATGCTGCAAAATATCACTTGATTTTGATGGAAATATTGATTGATTGGGGATATATTGTCTCATTTGAAAACATATATATATTTCCTCTAGCTTATCATCAAGAGTCCGCTATACTATTCGTCGACATTTAGTTTTTACCAACTAAGAAGTTCATAATCTAAGCTCCACTAAACACTTGGAACCTTTTAACAGCGTGAAAAATCGTTACAGAATGAAGTCATATAAATTCAAGAGAATTTTTATTTTATCACGCACTAACACAGTCAAAGCACAAAGGTGTTAGCTCAGATTGTCATGGTACTATGTATTTATATACTTAATTTATCAGCACTTAATGTCAGCGTGGTTTTGTGCGTTTATAAAAACCAACAAATTAATCTAAGCTGCATAAAAAAAAAATAAAAAAGCCAGAAGCTCTCAAGCTCTAATTGATGCTGCTGCTGTTGCTATTGCTCTTAATTCCAGTAAATTGCGTAGGTAATTGAAAATCTTTTGATATTCGAATCAAATTAAAATAATCAAAGCCGATTTGTTGTGTAACGAGATGTAAATTCACAAGTGTGGGAGCACACACCTGCGCATACACAGTCACAGTCATAGCACACAGTCACAGTAGACGCACTGTAGGCTTTAAATACTTCACTCATTAGCAAAAGAATTTGCGTGAATAACCTTGGAGACATCAGGTATAATGCAGATTTGGCTTATTTTTTGAGTTGAATGCTATAAAATCGATGATTGAACCCCTTAGAGACAGCCAGACATACGAGACAGAGGCAATCAAAAGGTTAAAAAAACGAAATTCAAACAAATTGATAAAGTGTAAAGGAAATAAGAAAAGTAACAGATAATAGACGCACTAACATCATCGCACATATGCAAAAATACACACACACCCACACACAAAGTCACAAAGAATGACTGACAGCATAAAATACAAAGAGACAGCCAGACTGACAGGCGATCAAGTAGACAAAAAATTAGAAAAATGTACAGACAGATGATTTCTAATAAGACCAAGCTGCTGATGATGACTTGATGTTGATGATGTGCTGCTGCTGCTGCCGTGTTGCTCCTTTGTGGCAGCAATCAGTGTGAATAGTCAAAAGTCAATGCAGAGCAACAGACAAGTGACTTTAATTCTTGGTGCGTAAATTAAACTGTATACCCAGCAGGAAATTTTTATTTTTTTTTGCAATTACGTCAGCTTCAAGATAATAAAATGGCTGACAATATTAAATCGCCTATTTTTTCGAGTCCAAAATATTCCAGTGTTTTGATTAGCTATGGTATAGTAAATATGATTGCAGTTGGTCTACAGGTTTGTCTGCTACTTGATAACCATCCTGTGGTGAATTTTGTTACTGCGAAATGGAGGTTCAAAAACATTAGTTGACCGAATCAAGCAATTTCATCAAAAACTTTAAATGTCTGAAAAAGTGGGCGCCATGGTGATATTAAAAATAAAGAGTCAATATAAAAAGTAAGATTTTAGTGGTCTTGTGACCTTGTGACACTATACTGTGCCTGCAATCTGGAAATCCCATGTTCGATTGCCAGTTCAGTTAAGATGATGAAATACACTGATAGCCAAAATTGAACTATATTTTGTTACGAATTGAACAGCAGTTCGTCACTTTTTAAATTTCCCAATGGGTACTTATATACTGTACACGTAGCACTTAATGTTGTTATTGCTTTCTATAAATAACGATTTTTTTTCTATCTTCGACATACTCATGTTGTAAAGCTGCTTTTATTTAGTTGCCAGCATAGCATATTAATATTAACTACAATTGAGAATAAATACAGCAAACACCAATACACCTAACAAACACATACATAAACTCCTACACAGAAATGCACAGATATGAGGAAATATGTACACGCAGTGCGGCAATTTAATTACCCAAGATGGAGATACGATGTTAGTTGCGCAACACGCTCTGTTGGCTAACGTGCTCTATCGGCTGTAGATGACGCAGTTGCTCAACTTGTCAATAAATTTTTGTCTACTGCGGTAGTGGTAGACTTCATTAACATCAGCAGTAAGTAGTTGTAACGATAGCAATATCTTAACCAGCATCATCATCATCATCAGCAGCATTTGACAAAAACAGCAAATGCAGCATTCTCATTATCGATATTAAAATCAAAATCATCAACTTCATGAACAAAACTTGAGCAGTAAGAACCAGCAGCAGCAGTTGTAGCAGTAAAGGCAGCTGTATTGACAACATTGGCAGTGTCATGCAAAGCAACAGCAAAAACAACAATACGAGTGACAACAACAAGAAGAATTTGCAACATTGACAGTAACACAAAAACCGCAGTTTCATTGCGTCTTAGCTTCAATGTTTGTTTGCTTATACACTGAGCGAAAAATTGGTGTTGAAATTTTTGCGAAAGATAAATTTGCTAGCGATAATAATTTATCACTGACAAAGTCTTTCAACTTTGCTGTGAAATTGTTATATTTTTCTCAGTGTATTTGTTTTTGTATGTTCCTAATTTTATCTGATCCTATGTTGCTTGTCTTTGCTCTTTATCTATCTGTCTGTTTTGTGTTCTTATGTTGTACCAATTCTTTTAAATTTTTAAAATTTTAATGTCACCGGAAGTCAACCATTGCTGATGTTCGTTTAATTAAAATTCTTCGGCTTCTGTGGTATTTGTGTTGTGTTTGTGTGTGTGTGTCTTTACTTTTCTAGTTGACAATGATTTTTTTCTATTTAATTTTGCTGCTACTTTTGTTGTTGTTGTTGACATTGATGTTGACGTTTTGTTTCCATCTCAATTTGGTTGTTTACTCTAATGCTGCATGCTTAATTTCAATTTAATTTTAATTTGTGAGTGAGGTTTCTATAAATTATTGCAACAATTTGTTCAATTAATTCTTATGGACTTTTTTTGTGTAATCAATTTTGTTTAAATTTCAGTCTGAAATTTTAATTATTCATGTTTTTTAAGAAATCTACTTTTTATATTAATTTTTTCACAGTTCATACCAAATAAATATGATCAATAGGATTTTTTTCTAAGAAAGGGACCAATTGGGACCGATTTCTATCAAGAAAAAAGCTGTCTAATATATTTGAGCATTATGTTCATATATTTTTAGATGGTTTATCATTATTTTTGGATGCAATATCTCTGGAGCTTAAGTAATTCTGACTGCGCATCAATTTAATAAAAAATATTATATAAATACAATTGCGCGTATATTTGAACCAAATTATCAAAAAGTAAAGGCCATCCATCATGTTATTTTTTGGAAAGGTGATGCAAAAACTAAATAGGAACGTCTTTCAAAAAGCTGTTAATCTCTCAGTGGCTTGACTTTTTGAAAATAATGGAAATAAACTTGTGTGTGGGTACTTTGTTGCTTATTCTTTGCTGTTTAACTTTTCGTTTTAACATCTAAATTTCTAAATTTAAAATTTTATGTAAAACTTCGCTCACAACCCAAACTCACTCTTCGAAAATCTGCTTCCAAATTATTTTATGTTTCCGGTTTAATTAAAAAATTACATGGCTTCCATTGCCATACAAACAATAAACGTTAACTAAAGTCAAAGTACTTTAAGGACTTAGCTCACTTTATAAACTTGTAATGATTAATTTAATCAAGGAAGCTTCCTACAAACATGTTTAATGTTTAACATATTTCTGAAACCTCAATTATTTGTCAACATTTCCAATACTATGCAAAAGGTTATTTTCAACAAAAATGAAAGTCCTTAAGTTTATGATTGAAACCTTAACATAAAATAAAGTGGCTAACTACGCACACAATATCTGTTGTAGTAACTATAATTTAACAGCAACATAAAGCCCCTAAAATTATGCATTACAATATAAATGAGTCAACATTTAGGCTTGAGTGCCTTGAGTAATAATTCAGGTAGACCTAAAAACAACGGACGGAAGGAAGGAAGGAAGCAGCAGTGCCTGACATTGCATTTGTGTTACGTAGTAAAGGTTAATATCTACTTATTTATTAGTGTATGTGTGTGTGTGTTAATGCGTACATGCGTGTATATTTTGTTGCTTGTGTTTGTTTTTCTCATTAACTCTATTTGACAAATACGCGCTGACACACACAAGTGTCAGCAGAAAGAAAAAAAAGCCCAAAAACACATAGGTGGCCTTTTCGAAGGAGTGCGGCACTATTATTGAAAAAGGGTTAATGTCAGTGACATCTGTTATGTTGACAAAGAGTAAACACGTATGTGTATATGTCCCAGCAAACGATTCATATCGCGAAATAGTTGTGCTCTAAACACCACAGCGATGATTGTGATGAATGAAGCGCAGGGCTCAAATTGGAATATCAAGCGATTGCTTTCGTTTGGGTGACACTCACTCGAAACAAGAAAAAGGAATATCAAATCATAATGCATTGAGGTACATAGAATTTTAGAAACATCTAAAAATATGCAATGAATTTAAATTTTACTCTTGAAAATGTTTATAGGCTATCGCCAGAAAAATGTACTTTTCAAAAATCTTCCAAATGTTAACTGGGATAAAACTTAAGTATACAAGTATAATTTATTTGTAGGTATACTTTAAGGGGCAATTCGCTCAAACACACGCACGCTCTATTGCTTTCTTAGCTGTCAACTTAAAATGCTTGAGCCATCATTAGTTGAGTAAATAAAGCTGTTGCTCTGTTCTTTTGTTGTTGTTGTGGCTGTTGTTTTTTGCGGCTATAGCTTTTGCCAGCACCCAAGAAAAAGTATAAGAGTAGCAGCAGGCCAAATGATGGCATCTCATGAGCAAGCAATTTTCTTTGAATTTTTGAAATTACATTTTGAAGGATGCGCAGCATGTGTCACACATAGATGGCGCTGTTTGACGTGTTATTTATGTGTGTGCGTGCATGCTCATGCGTATGTGTAAACACAGTTGTTTGATTTAATTAATCGTCAGGAATTAATTGGAATTCGCAAAATGCGGCAATAATTTATGAGCGCCAAAAATGTGCACAAACGAGAAGCGAAATTTTAAGCATATAATTCAAGGACATATGCATAAAATATGAAAAATTTTCTATACAAAACTTTTGTTGCACAGGCATATTTTTTTTGTTCTAGTGAAAATTTTGTTTTTAATAAAAATTATGAAAAATTTTCGTAAAAGAATTATTTGAAACAAAAAAAGAATAATTGATAAAAAAGTGCTAAGTGTGCACATTTCATGGAATTTAATATGCGGCAAGAAAAGTTATGCTATAATTTTTATTACTTTTTTTCCACAAAAACAGAAATTCTTTGAAAACTTTTTGTTATAAAAATTCATCAATAAAACATCACTCCTAACTGGAATATCTATTTGATTGTCAGTAGCATTTTTTATAAACAATCCATTTGATGTTTTACATACGAACATCCTGCAATGTTTCCGTTTTCCGCCAAAAAAAGAGGAAACGTATGCTTCCGTTATTCCTACAGTTGCTGTTTCCGTCACTTTTGATTTGTTTTTTAAATTCTACAAAATTTGACACATTTTTCGGTTAGAAAACAATTTCAGTTGTTTATGTGCAGTATTTGTTAAAGCATACATATACGCGTATGTACAAATGTATTTGTTATCTAAAATTAGCCCAATAGGAAATGGAACAAAAGTGAAACTGTTTTCTTTATATTTTTTATTAGAACATCAACAGGTTTTGGCGAGGGATCTGGTTTATACATACAATAATGATACATGTACACCACCTAATTTAGGTTTTGTAAGTTTAAACGTGGCAGGAACAAGTTTCTAGTCAAATTAAGTGGTAACTACTTCTGGGTGTTTACTTCGCATATCTGCCAAAATTGGTCTTAGGAGGTGGATTTCATTCATTGAAAAAACTTTGTACAAACTGCATTGAATAGGAGTAGGACTAGTAGATAGAGAGTTTCATTTTTGAAGCTAAAACTACAGTCTTCCATTGCAGGGCAAAGAAATTTTCATCTTGCTTTCACAATGGCATTGTCTTAATCTATTCGAATAAATTATGTTCCATTATATTTGTGCGACTAATGACTGTTCGTACACTTTCTCTATTTGCTATTATTAATAATGAACCTAACGTATGTACATATCAACTCAACGGGTGAAATAGATTTCATCGTAATCAATTTACTATCCTAAAGAAGATGTACAAAGAAAACCGAACTGAACAAGTTGTACAGAGCTGCATTATAGCCACATTCTTCCAATTTAATAAACAAATGCAAATTCTGATCATCATTTGAAGAAACACTTCGCTGACAGGTATCTTAAAAAATTGAGAGTGAATTCAGCAGGCCTGAATATATATAATCGCTTCAGAATCGGGAAGCTGAATTCTTACATGTACCTTTAGTTTGGCTACACAATAGGGCATCATTGATATCCTGTGCGCTAAAAAAATTAGTCCAGGTCAAAGCCATGACATGACTTAAGGAAATATCGCGTAAAATATTGGTTTTATGGCATCTTTACCGACTTAAAATTCGTTCCTTAGCTAATTTTACACAAAAAAAGTCTTAAACAAAATGTCCGTAATATCAATAGCTTTCGAGATATACGGCTGAGGAGAATTGGAGTATGTCATGTGCGCGACGTGCGTGTATGTTACATACCTTAGTATACAAAGTTTGATAAAAAAATTAGTTGAATTTTCGTTTCTTAAAGAATCTTCATCTGTTCATCAACATCAATTTTATGTCCTTATATTTAATCCTCTTTAGATATGCTATAGTTGGGTCAGTGCTTTTCCCATTCTTGGAAGCACTTACGGAACACACTTTTTGGTATGGCCTTCAGCTCCTTAAAATATTCGGTTTTCATCTCCTCCATTAGGACAAATTGTTGTCCTTGCTTGGGTCTGGAATATTAAGAAGTCGTAGGGCGCCCCATGTCAGGCGAAAACGGTGACTGAGGCAACATAACGATGTTGTTATTTGGTAAAAAAATTTACGAAATTAAAAGCTCATCTAGTCCAAAACTATTTCAAAGTTTAGCCTGTGCTACTAACTATGCATCCATCTAGAAGAATTTGTCTTAATATGGCTACCTGCTACCTGAATTCAAATGTGCACTCAAGCAGTAAAACCGCAGCAAATGGGTTGATCTTTTTCATAGCAGTTTATATTTGACTCTCAGTTGTTTTCTCGCTGGGTATCTTTATTTGTTATTCTTTTTTTTTGGTAATGCGCACTCAACCATCTCAATTTAAGCTGTTTGCTTTTGTTTATTTTATTTAGGTCAAATATTCCAGGAAATAAGGATAAATGGGTTTAAGTAAACAAATGAATTGGTAGCACTAGTTGAGCTCTAAACCTTATGTGTACTGGGGGACCATATTATAAAATCAGTTGCTTCTTTTGTTATATGAAAATATTTCTTTGTTGATTTTAATAGTAAAGTACTTATATGAAGCTTATGTGTATGTATTGTGTAAGGATAAGGGTAATTCATGAATTTATATTAAAAATATATAAATGTTTTCTAAATAAAAATTGGATTTTATTTTTTTCCAATAACTGAGTTGATTGAAAATGTACGCTTTTCATTGCCGATTAAGACTTTCATCTCTTAAGACTTTCATCGCTTTAAAACTTTTCAAATAAATGCTACAGCTAACTTGCATTAAATTGCTTGCAATTTGCAATAAAAATATACCGATAGAAATCTTTCATCATAAAAAGGAACTAAAAAATTTATTAAAATGAATTCATAAAACTAAATTATTCCCATCATAGATATAGAATATAAAAGAAAATTTCATTTTCTTATCTTCATACATCCCGAAAAGCAAAAACACAGCGAACAAAAACTATTACTACGACTCCCTCCCTATGGGAATCAATGTTGCACCGGATGCAAATATCACTGTAGCACGTAGAAACCAGCCGCAATCATTTATTGTAACAATGCATAAAATAAAAACAAAAAATAAATTTTAAAAATGTGGAACAGTTTTGTACAGCAATTGAAAACAAATTTACACAAACCATGTCCAAGCCCGCAAAAGGTTACGTAATGTCAACAATGTTGCATGCCATAAAAATACTATGAGTGCGAATTTTGCGGTATTTTTTTTTATTGTTTTAGCTCAGTTCCACCATAAAAGTATGCAACATAAATATTTTTTGGCGCGAAAAATGGGCACAGACAAAAAGACGCAGCGAAAATGGAGTGCACTCTTGAATGCGGTTACTTTTGTTTCAATTCTACTGTGCTATTTTCATATGCCACTTTTAGTGCAACACACAGATGACTCTCAAATAAGTGCTGCAGTTTTTGGTTTATTTTGTTTTCTTTTGTACATATTATTACGTTATTTAAATTTTAAATTAACAGCTGTGAAACTTATATTGTCAGTTATGAAACAATAAATTTTCACATGAGAAAAACAAACATATGAATGCAAGCGTGAACTTAATTGAGTTTCATAATTTGACACTTGCAAAATATCAAGCAATATCAAATCGTAGCAAATAGAATTGATAAACATAGTTAAAGTTAAGCAAGTTGATGCGTGTTGAAAAGTATCGAAAAGTATTAAAAAAAAAACAAAATTTGTGAATTCGAGGCAGTTGAAAAATGTTGAAGGAGTAGAAAAAAGTGTTGGAAAAGTCCAAAAACGTTGAAAGTATCGAAAAATGTTCAAAATAACGTAAATGTTTAAAGTATTGAAAAGCATTGAAAAATTTCGAAAATATTGATATATGTACTTGAAAAATTATAAAAGAGTTGGAAAATGTTAGAGAAGTTGTAAATTGTTGAAATAGTCAAGAAAAGCTAAATCAGCCGAGAAATGTTGGAAAAGTTGAACATCGAAAGATATTGAGGATGTCAAAATGTATGGAAAAATTCAAAAATATTTGAATAAGTTGGAAAATGTTTAAAAAAATTAAAGAATTTTAAAAGTGTGTGTACACATTTTCATATAAAAAATTTATTAATATCTAATTCGCCAGGAGCGGGTGTTTACTCGGTTAATATGGGTATGGAGATGTCTTTGAGACTATCCAATTATTGCAGCGTTTTTTCAAGCTGGAATTTATGCCACAGACCAAGCCGCACAGGTGATACGAAATAGGGAGCTTACTCCTCCCATCATTACCATATGTGTGGACAGTCAGGCAGCGGTCAAAGCACTAAACGTCAAAATCATGAAGTCTAGGTGTGTAGAGCACTCCGGGGAATCACTATATTTAATCCAACAGCATATTACAGAGCTCTGCTGGGTGCCCCGTCATAAGACTATTTCTGAAAATGAGAAACCTGACGAATGTGCCAGAATAGGATCAGAATAACCGGAGAATCAACAAGTATTAGACTTTAAGCTACCACTAAAGGAATTACACTATCGGATAGAGGGCATAATCAAGAAATCACAATGAGCGAATTGCCTCGGAGTGCAGCTTGCTATATGCAATCAACCCTTTTAACCTAACCTAGTTCTCCATTACAACTTTCAGCTGATTTTTCTTAAATAAGATGCAAGATACAAAAATCGCCAAATTTTAAATTCCAGCCATTTATTCACAAGATGTCGAATTTATTGGTTATATCAAGCAAATATTACTTGATCTTGAATATAAGAGATGATTTAGTGTGATTTGCTTAAGCACACTAAGAATTCCTTATGTCCATAGCTATCGTTAGTAATGTATATTATTGCGGAACTTCCAAGGTCATTTCAGACATTAAGCCAAGCACCAAATGGTCTTTTTTTATATGTACATTGAGTTATAAAGCTTGAAACTAAATTTTATTTGCTCCGCAAAACTGCCGAATTTCCAGTTAATTTTACCATTTTTTTTGGTGCCATTTTGACGCATTTTTGTCAGCAAAATATTTGTTTTAAAAAATAACTTAATTAAGTGGGAGTTGACATATTCTAAACATCAAAAGTTTTTATAGCAAAAACTGATGATAAAACCCTCGCAGCAAAAAAATGTACGAAAACATTATAAAATAGAAAAAATCACGCATGTTGCTTTTCACTCTAAAAGCACACACATATGTTACAAACAATAACCTTTTCAACTAGTGCCAGTTTTATAATTCATTTATGCAAAATACACAAAATCTAACAAAAACATGAAAAAAGGATAGCATAACAAGTAACAACTAAAATGCTGCTGCCAGCGACAGCCATAGGGCACGGCCTATAAAAATATATAAAAAAAATAAAACGAAACAGTAAAAATCTTCAAAAACATTCCTAAATCACGCGCCATGCTTTAGACATGAAACCTGTGTTTGTTTGAGCAGTAAACATTACTAAAACAATGCAATAAAAAGCACAAGAGTAGATAGAGTAATTGAAAAACGTTACTAAAATAGTAGTAAAAAAGTTGTAAAAAGTTAGTTGTAGGGTAAAAAAATGTGTGTGTACAGAAAAGTAGTAAAAATTGCAGTAGAAAAAAATGTATTAAAAGGTAGTAGAAAAACAATTGAAAAAAAGTAGTAGAAATAGTAGTAGCAAAAAGTATTAGAAAAAATATCAAAAAAGGTATCAAAAAAAAAAGCCTTGATAATAGAATTCAAAAAAGTAACTGAAAAAATAGTACACAAAATAACTTAAAAATACATTGCATTTAAAAAAAAAAACAAAAAAATGACACACATTGTGTGCTCTAGAAATGTCTGCATTGCAGCAACCATCAAAAGCAGCAACAGCAACAGCTACGTCGTCAGCAACAACTATAAAAATAACAAACAGCACAGTTTTTTTCTTGAACCAAACCAGTTGAGACCAAAATTAATGCACATTCGGAATTTTTTTTTTTTCGTTTGCTTAACTCACAACAAAATATGGAAACTTTTTTTTTCTTGGACGTATGAGAAAATGTAAATGGGAGGTTGTAATAAAAATAAAAATAAATAAAATCTGCATATAGTAACATTTATACGATAAAATTGCCCTGCATCGTGCTCAAGCAACGTCATCAATCTGCTGCTGCTGCTGCCTGAAGCGTTGCCGCTATTAGTGTTGCCGTTTTGTTTGGGCGACATGTTGACTGCACGTGGTCCGTTGACTTGTTGTAGCAGCGGCAAGCAAAAAAAAAAAAACTCAAACCAAAATGAAGTAACGACCATTTGATGTTGGTGTTTGGTTTCATTTTTTTTTCCTGCTACTGCTGTTGACACGAAAGCAACATTCACTGATGAGCTGCAACTGATGTTCAGCATAGAAAAAATGGCAGTTACTAGTGACAGATGACGTTGCCATTAGAGATGTGAGAAAAAAACGTTATCTGATTAAAAAGTATTCTGCTGTTTCTTTAAATTAATGATCGTTACATTAACCATGGGCGATATATTTTTATAAATAAATATTTTTATTTGAATAAAGAGGAAACAAAAACATTTCAAAACCAGGCGTGCAAAACATTTCGATTACAGCACCTGCAAAAATTGTGCATAGACTAGTGAATTCTGTTGCTGGGGATGTGCAGAGTTAAATACTTGAATTTTTCTTATTGGTAGATGTCAAGTTTTTTTTTGGCTCCAATTCACTCGGGTACAACTGGTGAAGCGCTAAGTAAATTTTTAAAATTTTCTTTGAAATTCGCTGTTGCTAACGCTGTTGTTCGCTTGCCACATCCGTGGGCAACATAAGGCCAGTAATTTTACACGGCACATTTCTGTGCACGGTTCTGACTTCCATAGCTACAAAAAATTTCAAACGCTATACTGAAGGAAATATTTCGAGTTGGCTAGAAGAAAATACTTAAAAAACAGCTGATATTGAAAAAAGGTGTGGCAGTTCAATGCTATTTGGCTAGATATCTAAGAAGTGAAGTACGAGCGAAAAAAATATTTTTTCAACGGGTGTCCAATCTAGAGCACCGAAGATCCCTTAACTTTCATTTTCTATAAGGTTCTCAGCTCTAAAAGTTGTAGGTGTGACATTGGCAAGTGTATCGGTTGATAAATATGAAGCATTAGGCAAGAAACATGCAACATCATTGCAAAACTTGCTATATCAATAAAGTTATCAAGAAAAGAGTAGTCATCCTAAGTGCATTTTCAACTCAATTTCTTTGTAAATAGCAATATTGTTGAATTTGAGGACCAAGAAGCCCAAATATTAATTACGAGATGCCAAAGCATTTACTACGCATTGTCATTTACTGCGCTTTTAAGCTAATGAAACAATTGAACGTATTTCATTGAACATGTGTCAGGAAATGCGGCTACAAAGTATGGCTTATGTTACAAAGTGATTTTTTCCCTAAAATTTATAGAATTGCATCTTTGAGACATCTGGTTACAGCAGGACATCACATTCTGTTACACTGAGTGCGAAACAACAGAACTGTTGAGAGAAAAATGTCCCGGTCTTTCAATGCTCTTAAAAAATGCACACAAAGTTCGTGGATTTGATACCATGCTATTGTTTCTTTTAGGTTTTTTTTCAATCACAAGTGTGAACAAATGGGGCATAATCAATACCTAAACTTAAAGCAGATTTCTTACATGTTATTGCTACAACTAAGCCACTTTTTCCGCCAACACTTTTATCGAAAACTTCATTAAAAGAGCAAAACTTTGTCAGTGGAGTTGTTTGACTTATTATTTCATACTTGTAGAGGTCTTGTGCGTCACCCTTTAAGGACAATGGCACTGAACATACCCTCGACGAAACCGTTGCCAACTTAACACATACAAATAAATAAAAGTGTGACATTTTGCATGTCGCCGTCTTCTTCCGTTTTTTCGTTCCTTTTATGCCGAAGAATGTGCCGACAACAGATCGCCTCAAAAGAACTCCTCCAAAATTAATTAATCTTATTAATTCAATAATTGTAAAATAAAGATAAACAAAGTTTGATTTAAAACGAACATTTTGGAGTTGAATATTACATACTTAATTGCAATATTCGCATTTTACAATGTAATGAAGTTATTGTCATTTTTCCAATTCGTCGAATGTTCAATTCAAAAATACCTTTTGAAATAAATTAATTAAAAAAAAAACACTTTGAAAAATCTCTTACCAAACATTTTTCCACCCAATTAAATTAAATTTCAGAGATTTCTTAGCTAAAATATCAAATACATTGAAAAAAAAACAACTCCTTTTTCGATTTAACGACAGTAAAATTAAGAAAACAATATGTTACGATGACGTAAACATTTCCATAAAAATATTTTACTCACATCCGACATGATGAACTGATGTGCAAGCTGAGTTACATTCATATATCGTGTCAACGAAAATTTAATAAAAATCGTTTATAATAAATATCAACACATTAATACTCGTTAAAAGGCAGAGGAGGAGGAGGCATAACAACTCCCAGACATTTTTTTTTGTCATTTTTCTCGAGTATTTTTTTATAACATTTCTTCCTTTGTATATTGGGGCTCTATTAAGCACTTCGACAGCTATGCATTCTTTTTGTTCTAAATTCTCCTGAGAGAGAGAGAAAGTGAAAGTATGTGCTGGTATTGTACACTCGTACGTTGTATACTTCAGTGTATCAGTGTGTGTTTCATGTACAAATAAAGAAACACATTTATGAAAGTGAATTTGAAACGACTCATGAGAAATTCCATTCCATCCTGCGCTGACAGCTGCTCATATTTTATGTGCACAGCCTTTGTCACTGTCTCGTTTGGAGTCGAAGCTAACGCTCTTCACTCTGCTGTTGCCGCCTTTTGTTTTCATCATTTTGCATGCGCCATATTGGATGTGAAGCAGCAGTAGCATCGTTGCTGTTTAAGCCTTATTGATGAATTCGTATTGAACGGCAGGATATCGTTAGCCATTCTTTTTATGTATTTTCTTAAGTGAGGCAGCAGTCCTGTGCTTCAGTTTCCAGCCACGGCGATTAAATGTAGGAATTTTATGAGTGAAAAAAAATGGGTAACCTTAGAAACTTTAAGGAATCATGTTAAGATCGTGTGTGAGAAAAGTTTTTAGCATGTGTACCTTTAAATAAAATATTTTTTTTTTGGAAAATGCTAATAAATAAGGAATTTTAAATTTTAAATAATTTCTTTTGAATTTTTTATTGCCACATAATTTTTTTTTTTGTTGTAACATGCCTGGTTTCTAAGTTAAAAATGTTTCAATTGAATAAATTTGACAATTTTTTTGCTCTAGCACTAAATTCAGCAATTGCCTTAAAGCATTTTTAAGTAAACCCTCGGTCTTTTATGTTTTGATTTTCACGTATTTGCTGCTATTTGAATTAAGTAGCTGTAGCAAAACACAACTGGAAATAGTTGAAATACATACACACTACATAGAGAAATACCACACACATATGTGCACTGAGAAAACATTTTGGCCAACTAATCACTTTTTTCTAAATTATTCCATTCAGATTTTGGAACAATTTTGCCTACTAGGAAATGAAAAAAAAAACCTTAATTGTTGATTGATTGATGATATCCGAAAAAAGAAGTCGAATTTTTATTAAAACGTGTGGTCTTTTAATGTCAACTTAAGGCTCATAGCTTCAATTTCGATTCTTTGAATTTAATTTTTTTTAAATAAAGTATTTTAACTTGAACAGAATTGCAAGCAATGAAAATTTTTCAGTGCATTAAAACAACTACATATGTACACAGAGTATGCCTAAGCGCACCATTAAAAGGCATTAAAAAAAGGAGCTTTGTTCAAATAAATGTAGCTCTATTAACCAGCTTTCAGTATTTCTAGTGTGGATTTGTTGTGAATGTAGTTATTGGCTCCTTCCATTTGTCTTAAAGAAATAATTTTATTGTTGGGATCAAACCATAAGCTTAATAGACCGTAGGCAGCATTGAGGGTGAGTGAATACATTTCTTAAGAAATTTCATTTCATTTAAAATATTTATTAAAATATTTCTTTTACTTCGAAAGCTTGTTACTTTGATATTATTTGTGTTGAAGTAGTTCATTGAGTGACAATTTTAAAGAACAATGAATTATCTAAGTAATGATATATCTGCAATTCAGCTTTGTTTTCTGCAATTAGAATGAAAACGATGATGAAAAGATATTGGTATGAAAAATATTCATTTACCTTGCGTTATCTCTAGATATTCGAAGTCGAGAATTCCACTAAGTGTGAGCTGCTTTTTTAATCTTTCTATTATATAAAACACTTGTAGGAGTCAGAAAATTAGCGTATGACAGAAGAACGCTAAAAAAATTAAACAAAACAGATATAAAAAAGAAAATCTTAAAGAAAAGTAAAATTCCATTGCATACTTTTAGTTGCTAGGTGGTGGTAGAATTCAGTTGTTAAACATAAGAAGAAAACAAAAATTCTGAAAAACGCGCACCAGAGTTCACAAGCGATGCGAAGTATGCGGAAACGTTGGAATGGTCGGAGCGAGCAGGGGGCGAAGACACATAGTATGCTAAAAAATTTTTGTGTAAATTTCAGAGAAACCCAAAGTGTATAAAAAAAAGCGCTACTAAACAGTCTTTGCAGGTGGGTATAATCCATACATACTAGAGTGGAATGGCTGAAAAATGATGGTGAGAACAAACGCCAAACGTTTCTCGGCTTTTCAAACTTTTTCGTAAGTTTTGAACATTTTCCTACTTCATTATTGTTTAAAGAAGAAATGGTAAAAAATGCTAATAAAACATCTTTTATATATATAACTAGGCAAATCTGACCGAAATGGGATGCTAAGCGTTCGTCAGAACTAATTTCTCGCACTAGACATAGCGTCTCATCAGTTGTTGCAGTCATAGCTGGCCACTGCCTTCTGCACTTCCTTTGACTTCTGTAAAAGTTATGGAGATGCGGAAGAAGAGCAAAATTTTAAACATCTTCTCTGCTCCTGTCCCGCACTTGCTAGAAAACGCCACAAACCACTTGGGTCGTTTTTATTTCATAATCTGCATGACCTTAGACATGTTAGTATATAGTCAAACACCCTGTGGTATCACAATGTATCACTTTTGGTCTAAGTGAGTCGGTTTTTTTCGTAACTGACTGCCACTCTTACCAAACCTAACCTACTTCATTGGCATTTTCCGCTTTTGCTACAGATTTTGGCACTCTCAAAACTTTTAAAATTTGATTTGAGACATTATTTGTGGTCTTTTTCGACCGTTGGACAACTTTTTTAATACATTTTAATGTCAACTTCTTGGAAATTTTTCGACATTCATAGAGTTTTGCGTTAGGTTTCATAGCTGAGTATTTAGTGCTCTACAACTTTGTCGATACAAAATATCATTGCGTTCACACATAACACCGCGTTTGCTTCACTGTATTTTTTTTTGCAATTTTGCAACTCTTTCTAAATCATTCATTTTATTACTTTATATAAAACTCTTAAAAAAATATCAATGAAAATCATTTAACTACAAAATGTATTCTGTCGCTCATTCCAAAGTATTATAATGATGATAATTAAATGATGATGATAATAATGAAAATAATGATGATATTATTTTCAAAAGAGAAAAGAACAAAATCCTGCCTTATGGAAACATAAGACAGGTGGATCTGAGTGCGTACAGAGCGGGTGTGCATGCTAGTCGTTCCAGGTCTTAACTCGTCGGCTAAGTCGGGGTTCGTGCTCCATACTTAACTCTTCCTATTATCATATATATAAAAGAGTTCATGCACAAGTATTCAAAAACGAAAACCATACAGCAAAAAAAAACAAGATCATCGAATGAAACCAAATTGTATACGCTGTAATAATTGGTATACTAATTAAGACAAAAATAAATCCGTAACAAAGCAAAATAAATCGCTAAACTCCATTAAATAAAAGGTATTTGTCTTAAGGGTATAGATAAAGATTTTCGCATTTTGAGTGTGAGGCAAAAGATGTGACTGCCTCAGGTCTTAACCCTAACCCAACCATAGAATGAGAGACCAATATTCTCTCCCAAACCCATCCATAATTACAAACTAGAATGTGTATGTCATTACCGCAAGACTCATATAAGAGTCTACAATTTATTCATTTTATAAGATAAAAAAAAAATCAAGATACAAAATATATAAGAAGATCCGTTTTCATATCGTAAATGTGCAATAAAATTAAGATAAAATTTTCACAAGTTTTAAGAAACAATGTTAGGTATATCTTATGGCATAATTTTAAAGTAAATAATGAAAATTTTAAACAAATATTAAATACATTGGAAATTAGAACGTTCAACAAATCAGAAATTTACGTTCATAGTTGCTAACACTGTTTGTGCTAAATAGTGCAGGAGAGTGAAAATTTAAAAAAAAACTATTGCAGTTAAACGAAACTGACAAAGCGTATGCCAAAATTACATTAAACTTCGCGAAACGCATGAAAATGAAACATAATAATCTGTGCCAAAATTGAGCGATTATTACGCGTACTTTTATTAATTCCCTCTCAAAAGGCATTATTTATAGTTAGCATGAAGAGAGTTATAACAATAATAATAATAAAGTAAAATTGAAAAAAAAGTAAAACTTACATTTTTATCTTCTGCATCAACGACGATGGGCCCATTGTAGTGATGATACGCTGCTTTTAGAAGAATGTTAGCTCTCTCAAATTAGGAATTAATTTTTATGCTCATAACATTTACATCTTCTCACTTTCTCTCTCTGCTTTTACTGATTTTGTTTTCTTTTACTTTTTAAAGCTTAATTATATTATTTTAGATTCTAAACTACAGAGTTTAAGATACTTGAGTAATCTTTTAACCCATGCACAAAATTTTAATGAAAGATATAAATTTTATATATTTTTTCTGTGATCTAATTATTTGCATAATTTCATTTTTAAATAATTCTATGAATTTCCGTTGACGTTTAATTAAAAATATGTATCATAAAAATTTACTTAAACTTTGATTAAATTAAGCTTTAATAGAAACAAAAGAAAATCAGTATTTAAATTCTGAACTTTCTAATTAACCTTAGATTTAAGACTTATAAGAACTAAGTAGTAGTAGTATTTTTAAAATTAAGAAATTCTATTTAATTTATAGAATTCATTTTTTTTAAATAATTTGAAAGAATATTATTTTTTTTTTCAAATTTAAATTAAGGTTAACTTAATATCTCAAAAGAAAAATGATGCGCAAATTTAATGAAAATATTTAGATAAACATTATTTAAAAAAACAGGTTCTATGATATAAAAAAAAACTTAAATTGTGAAACGCGAATGTCGCTATAAATCGCCGTTTATATATATATATATATATATATATATATACATATAAGTGCGCATATTTATGAATCCATATATATATATAATCCCAGATTATTGATTGGCTTTACATATATATAAACTTTTATATATATTAGTTCAAAAAAAAAAACTTGTTCTTTAAATAATTTTTAAACGCATTTTTAACGAAATTAAATTGCAAAGATAAGATTAAAATTTTTTTTTTTTTTGCTAATTTTAGCACTGGTTTGAAATTAAATTTTCAAAAGTGACTCGAATTTAATCTTAAAAGGTGTCTCGAATTTGCTATCGTAAGAAACTTAAATTTTGTGTCTCAAATTTTTGCTCGTAGGTGATTTACAATTTTGCTTCTTGTTGGTGAATTAAAAATCAGCGTTCGTAATTAACTCCAGTTTTCATTCGAGGGTAATTTAAAACTTTTGCACACCTTCAAGCCATCACCTGAAGATGCGCCAAAACTTCCAGATTTCTATAACTTTGCTTTAACTTGATGATAAAATTGTTGATTGTTGCAATTTATTAAAAATTAAAGATGCTAATGCGGATCTTCAATCAAATAGAAGTAATTCCTCCACAATTAAAATGCTCGCACTGTATTTATGCTCCTCTTATGATCATTCCTTGATTCCTGAATTTTATAGTTCTTATGTTTCTCAAATTTAAAAATTGCTTAATAGCTTTTCACTTTAAATAATCACTTTTTTAATTTGAAGCTGTTGTTTACTCCGCTGGTCTCAAAATGCAAAATGATCAGAATTCATTTACAGGTTCTTAACAAAGGTCTGATGCAATACCGCGTTGCCCGAAATCAAGTGATTTTGGGTTAAACGGTATTGCAGAAAACAAGTTTGTTGCAAAAAAAATCTATATGTTCGGCAAAGACAGTCTCCATACACTCTATATGCGTTCAATGTAAGATAAACAAAACATCTACGAATATATAGGACAAGTGTATTATACTGCAATTTATAACGAGTGTAGTGTGCATAGTTACAAACTAGCGTACACACACTCGAGTTAAAGCACAACAAGAAAAAAAACTAGTAGTAAGGAGTGGGCAACTTTGAAAATATTTTTAGCAAGCGCAAGACATAGAATTGTATAACAGTTATGAAACTTATGCTTTGCGATTTCAGAAGTGAATTTCAGTTGCTCATTACAAAACAGGTTTTAAAAGATGATATCTTACAACATCTTTTAAGACCTGGAAAATAGAGAAAAGAGTCTCAAGTAATTTCAAAGAAGTTTCATGTCTTTTGCATGATAAGTGCCTAATAATTTGCCATTAAGATTTTCTAAAACGTAGTAAACTGAACCAAGTTTTTCACGCACTTTTGCTTTTAAAAATGTTTTGGCCAACTTTTTATTGAAGTGGTTTGCCAAATTACTTTGAGTAAAGTTCCTATGTAAAACTTCTTGACCAACTTGAAAACTGATAGGCCTAGTTCGCAAATTATAGATTTTTGCATTAGCAATATGGGATTTCTGCAAGTTTGTTCGCACCAAGTTCCGAATTAATGCTAAATTATCATGGCGTTTTTCTTGAGTTTCATGCCTGCCTTCTTCAAGCATGCCAACGTTTCTTAAAAGCTTATAACTCTCACCATGACTCATCATATGCTGACCGAAGACAACAAAATAAGGGCTTTGAGTGGTCGATTGGTGCACAGAATTTCGTAAAGCACAATTAATGCTGCTTAAGTGCATATCCCATTCGCGTTGATCATGTTTAATGTACGCTCGCAATGCAGCGTTAATTGAGCGATTAACCCTTTCAGAGCTGTTGCTTTGGGGTGAGTAAACCGCTGTGCAGACATGTTTTATGCCTAGTTTTGTCAAAAAAGATTCAAATTCACCAGAACGAAACTGGCTACCATTATCACTTACCAGGGTTTCTGGTACACCGAAAATATCGAAAACATTTACCTTAAGGAATTGAACAATGGGAGTTGTTGTGAACTTTTTGAGTGGACATAAAAATGTAAATTTAGAAAGGTGATCTAGCACAATAAGAATCCCAATATTGCCACTCTTTGACCTTGGCAATGGGCCTATCAAATCTACATATAACCGTTGAAAAACTCTTTCTGTAGGGACAAAGTTACCCATTGGTGGCCTATGAATTTTGGTGGAATGTTTCGTAGTTTTGCATGTTTCACAACTTAGCACATAGTCGCGCACCGTGCGATACAAAGAAGGCCAATAGAAAAACCTTCTAATGCGTTCGACGGTCTTTGCTACGCCTCCATGAGCACTTGTTGCGCCATCGTGTGAGTTACGAATGACTTTCACTTGCAAATTTTTCGGCACAACCAATTTCCACGAAGAGTTTTCCTGATCCATGTCACCAGTATAATGTTCAGTACGTTTATAAATATATTTGTCACAAATCCTAAAGTCTGGCAGTTTTTCTATTTCGTTTTGAATTTTATTTCGCTGCTCTGAATACTCTAAACTATCGAATTCTTTGGATTCTAAATCGATTTCCGGAACGTTTTCAATCGTCAGTTCAGTAACTTCGTCTGTATTTTCAGAATTTACGCGCGAGAGAGCATCTGGTACCACATTAGCACTGCCTTTGCGATGCTCTATTTCAAAGTCGTAACCTTGCAGTTTTAAAGCCCAGCGAGCGAGGCGTCCGCTAAGGTCAGTCTGCTTCATGAGCCATCGAAGACTAGCGTGGTCAGTAATGATTTTAAATTCTTGGCCCTCAACGTAGGGACGAAATTTCTTGACTGCAAGCACCGCTGCCAAACATTCCTGCTCAGTCACAGAGTAGTTGCGCTGCGCATGATTCAGCTTCTGTGACATAAATGCCACAGGAACTTCTTCGTCGTTATTGTTCTTTTGCGCCAATACTGCACCTACTCCGTGCTGACTAGCATCACACTGAATTATAAAAGGTTTCTTGAAATCAGGGTTGGCAAGCAACGGCGCTGACGTCAAACGATCCTTTAACAGTTTAAAGGCTGCTTCCGCTTCCAGTGTCCATTCAAAAGTGCGCGCCTTTTTCAAAAGCTCGGTCAAGGGGTTTGTGATATCGGCAAAATTGGAAATAAAGCGCCTATACCACCCTGCCATTCCTAAGAAACGACGCAACTGTCGCACAGTTTTTGGTGCTGGATATTCAGTGATGGCTGCAATTTTTTCCTCATCTGTACGTAGTGTACCACAGCCTACCACATATCCAAGATATCGCACCTGCGTCAAGCAAAATTTGCTTTTAGCAATGTTGATCGTTAGACCAGCTTTGCGAATATGTAATGCGACTTCCTGCAGAAGTTGAACATGGGACTGAAAATCTTCCGAAAGCAGCAAAAGGTCATCCAAATAAACAAACACTCGTTCTTTTAGATAGTAAGGAATGACCTTATCCATTAACCTGCACATTGTTTGGGGAGCGTTACACAAACCAAACGGCATAACAGTAAACTGATACAGCGGTCGATTTGGTACCGTAAAAGCCGTCTTCTCACGAGAATCTACCTCAAGCGGAATTTGCCAGAATGCATCTTTCAAATCCAAGCTGGAGATAAATTCTGCGCGAGGAAGTCTACTTAAAATCCCCTCAATATGCGGCAATGGATAGGCATCTTTCACCGTTAGTGCGTTTACCTTGCGGCTGTCTAAACAGAGTCTAGCCTTCCCAGGTTTTCTTACCAAGACCACCGGAGATGACCAGGCACTATTTGACTCCTCTATGACACCCATAGCTAACATTCGGTCAATTTCCTGACCCATGGTTTTTTCTACAGCTGGCGATATCGGAAAATGTCTCTGTTTCACTGGTGTAGCTGTTCCAACATCAATTATGTGCTCTAAAACAGAAGTTTTACCAAGACCGGAATCTTCGTAAGATGGAAAACACTTAACTGTTGAATTTAATATATTTTTCTGAGCTTCAGATAGATCATGTTTGTGCGGATCAGTTTCAGGAAACTCTACTTCACTAATGATATTAGGAGCTATTTTAAAAACTTTCCAAAAATTCACCCCCAAGTAAATATTCTGCGTTAAGGTCGGAATAATGTAAAATTCTATTTTATGCGTTTCATCTCTGTAAGTTATATCTAAATCTATCACACCTACGATTTCCTGTTTAGATCCGTCAGCCACGCTTACAAAGGACTTAATGGGCTTAAGTTTTAACTTCAAGTTTAAAATTTCTTGCGCTAGGCTACTACCAATACAACTTGCTGACGCTCCTGAATCGAGCAAGCCAAGCATTGTCTTATTCAAAACTATAATAGAAGCATGAGGACGTATATCGTTATCCTTACACAATATTGTTGACACAAGAAAATTTTTTTTTTCTCTGACTTTTTCCCAATAGTTTCTTGCGCGTTGAGCTGAACGAGATCTACTAAAAATTTGTTTGCGAACTCTTTTATAAGTTTGAAAACGTTCATGGAAAGGCCTAATAGGAAATAAATTTGTCACATTTGGTGTTTTTGTCACATCTGGTTTATTTAAAATTTTAATAGCAATGGATTCAGTTAATTTAGGTTTCTTTGGTGTGGTCTGGGATGTCTGCTGGTGTTGTTGCAGCCATCCCCCGATCTGTTTTCCGGTTTGTTGCAGTTAGGACAGTTAGGAAGGAAAAATCCTAAAAGCCCACAGCCGTAGCAAAAGACACGCCGAGAGTCTTCACATTGTTTGTAACTGTGACCAACTTTCTCACAGTTCCAACACTTAAAACTTGTGCTCTCGTTTGCTTTGATTGGTGCACGAATTTCACAGTTTTCGTCAACCAAATCACTATCACCTGATTCGAACTCTTGAACTTCTGCAACATGTCTTTTCTGGTAACCAAAAGGTTTGCCAAAGTTAAAATTAGAGCGCTGAACCGTCTCAAGAAAATTTTCGCGCTTATTGCAAGCGCGTCGCAACTGAGAAATCGTTCTGATTTCCAAATGCAAAAGTTCATGTCGAACTTCAGGACGTAAATTTCGTACTAATGTTTCGACCAATACTATTTCGGGCATAGGAGTTCGCAAACTATCACTTATGCTTATAACACTATCAAAATATTGTTCAAAGGTTTCATTCGATCTTTGCTTTCGAGAGCGAATACTCTCCTCAATATCAAAATCGGACCTGAAGTCTTTAAAGTTTTTTCGCAACTCTTCACATATTAAAGCCCAATCCAAAGATTGTACAGAGCGATGATATCGCCAAAACCATCTCTTGGCTTTTCCCTCAAACATCACGTGAACGTTCTGACACAACAATGCAAAGTTTCCTCTAAGTAAGGATATGGTTAAAGCGTTAACTCGGTAGATGAATTCATCAACTGAAATAGATTCTAATGAACCATCAAAAGTTAGCTTCCAATTAAGTATAGCCTTTGCCACTGATTCCGAAGATAAATTGCTGTTATTCGAATTGTGCATGAAAATGGAATGGTTTGGATTAGAGTTTTGGTGAGAATTGCGTTCGTTATTGCGAATATGGCTATTATTAACATTTGTATCTTGATCACGTAATACTGGCATGTCACGTGGCCAATTCGGATCTACCCGGGACCTGTTAATGTTAGAGTTAACATTATCCTCATTATTCTGATTTAAATTCATATTTTGAAAATATTGCTCAAGTGAGCTCGTAACTAGCTGACCTACAGCATCTCTAATCTCACGCGTCATGTTTTCATTCTGGCGTTGAGTTGATGTCTCAATCATGTCTTGAACCCGTTGATAATCAAAATTCAAACTAAAGCGTTCATTTCGATTGCGATTATTGTGAAAATTTGGTAGTCAACCGCGTCTGCGCGAGTTTTCAGGCGGCTGAAACTCATCTTGTCCTTGCCAATTTAGTACACTAGCATTAGCTGCTCGAGAACGAGTTGTAGGGCCTCTTAAATTAACTGAAACTCTGGGAATAGCACCAGCTCCACTCTCAAGGGTAGGCTGTTGTTCCTGCTCCGCAAAACTGTGAAGCGACTGACTATCACACGATCTGTTACATAGTGGACAACTATTGTGTTCTTGTAACCAAATCGATATGCACGAGCGATGAAATCCGTGCCGACAAGGAGTAAGAGCAAAATTTAATTCCGTTGTTGCTTCATTGCATATAGAACAAATTTCACCAGGTACCCCAAGCTGTAGCAAGTCTTCATTGCTATGGCGAACCGCCATTTCATAAACGTAAAATTATTCCAAAAAAAAATAACGAAATCGAAAATCAAAAATCAAAACCGTAAAGCTCAAATAACGAAAGTCTGTTTTGCAAAATAGAAAATTCAAATTTTTCGATATCACGCAATCAAAAAAAAAAATTACTATCAAATTGTAATTGTTGAAAATGATCTAAGAAAATAAAGTCTTAAAAATTTGTAGAAGTCTTGCGATTGACTTAAAACAACATCACTAGTTTATATAAATGAGCGTATATCAAAATGTTTATCCATATCTTACCGAAAAAAAATAAAGTCAATAATTGTGATAATTCACAAATAAGCGATATACATATAAGTATACTTCACTCAGATTATTGTAAATGATCACCAATTACTTAAAATGTAACCAAGCGAAACTTGTGGTATGAGCTTTTCATTAAAATTATTCATATTCCGAGTAAGAATCGTTAGTACGGTTGAATGAGTAATTCAAAAACAAAATTAAAAAAAACTAGTAAACTTTAAAGCTGGTTAGCTGAACGCTTTGCATACGAACTAATTCCGATACCTATCGTTTACACATTAGACATAAATATGATTGAGGTCTAAGAACATCATCCAAGTAGATGGTTAGGTAAGCCTCGTAAAACTTAGCCCTAATTCCAGAAGCTACTGAATATGTCGAAAAAAAAAATTAGAAGAAAGCCCAAAAAAAATTTTGGGCCCCACGTTGGGCGCCATTTTATATATAATGATGATAATTAAATGATGATGATAATAATGAAAATAATGATGATATTATTTTCAAAAGAGAAAAGAACAAAATCCTGCCTTATGGAAACATAAGACAGGTGGATCTGAGTGCGTACAGAGCGGGTGTGCATGCTAGTCGTTCCAGGTCTTAACTCGTCGGCTAAGTCGGGGTTCGTGCTCCATACTTAACTCTTCCTATTATCATATATATAAAAGAGTTCATGCACAAGTATTCAAAAACGAAAACCATACAGCAAAAAAAAACAAGATCATCGAATGAAACCAAATTGTATACGCTGTAATAATTGGTATACTAATTAAGACAAAAATAAATCCGTAACAAAGCAAAATAAATCGCTAAACTCCATTAAATAAAAGGTATTTGTCTTAAGGGTATAGATAAAGATTTTCGCATTTTGAGTGTGAGGCAAAAGATGTGACTGCCTCAGGTCTTAACCCTAACCCAACCATAGAATGAGAGACCAATATTCTCTCCCAAACCCATCCATAATTACAAACTAGAATGTGTATGTCATTACCGCAAGACTCATATAAGAGTCTACAATTTATTCATTTTATAAGATAAAAAAAAAATCAAGATACAAAATATATAAGAAGATCCGTTTTCATATCGTAAATGTGCAATAAAATTAAGATAAAATTTTCACAAGTTTTAAGAAACAATGTTAGGTATATCTTATGGCATAATTTTAAAGTAAATAATGAAAATTTTAAACAAATATTAAATACATTGGAAATTAGAACGTTCAACAAATCAGAAATTTACGTTCATAGTTGCTAACACTGTTTGTGCTAAATAGTGCAGGAGAGTGAAAATTTAAAAAAAAACTATTGCAGTTAAACGAAACTGACAAAGCGTATGCCAAAATTACATTAAACTTCGCGAAACGCATGAAAATGAAACATAATAATCTGTGCCAAAATTGAGCGATTATTACGCGTACTTTTATTAATTCCCTCTCAAAAGGCATTATTTATAGTTAGCATGAAGAGAGTTATAACAATAATAATAATAAAGTAAAATTGAAAAAAAAGTAAAACTTACATTTTTATCTTCTGCATCAACGACGATGGGCCCATTGTAGTGATGATACGCTGCTTTTAGAAGAATGTTAGCTCTCTCAAATTAGGAATTAATTTTTATGCTCATAACATTTACATCTTCTCACTTTCTCTCTCTGCTTTTACTGATTTTGTTTTCTTTTACTTTTTAAAGCTTAATTATATTATTTTAGATTCTAAACTACAGAGTTTAAGATACTTGAGTAATCTTTTAACCCATGCACAAAATTTTAATGAAAGATATAAATTTTATATATTTTTTCTGTGATCTAATTATTTGCATAATTTCATTTTTAAATAATTCTATGAATTTCCGTTGACGTTTAATTAAAAATATGTATCATAAAAATTTACTTAAACTTTGATTAAATTAAGCTTTAATAGAAACAAAAGAAAATCAGTATTTAAATTCTGAACTTTCTAATTAACCTTAGATTTAAGACTTATAAGAACTAAGTAGTAGTAGTATTTTTAAAATTAAGAAATTCTATTTAATTTATAGAATTCATTTTTTTTAAATAATTTGAAAGAATATTATTTTTTTTTTCAAATTTAAATTAAGGTTAACTTAATATCTCAAAAGAAAAATGATGCGCAAATTTAATGAAAATATTTAGATAAACATTATTTAAAAAAACAGGTTCTATGATATAAAAAAAAACTTAAATTGTGAAACGCGAATGTCGCTATAAATCGCCGTTTATATATATATATATATATATATATATATACATATAAGTGCGCATATTTATGAATCCATATATATATATAATCCCAGATTATTGATTGGCTTTACATATATATAAACTTTTATATATATTAGTTCAAAAAAAAAAACTTGTTCTTTAAATAATTTTTAAACGCATTTTTAACGAAATTAAATTGCAAAGATAAGATTAAAATTTTTTTTTTTTTTGCTAATTTTAGCACTGGTTTGAAATTAAATTTTCAAAAGTGACTCGAATTTAATCTTAAAAGGTGTCTCGAATTTGCTATCGTAAGAAACTTAAATTTTGTGTCTCAAATTTTTGCTCGTAGGTGATTTACAATTTTGCTTCTTGTTGGTGAATTAAAAATCAGCGTTCGTAATTAACTCCAGTTTTCATTCGAGGGTAATTTAAAACTTTTGCACACCTTCAAGCCATCACCTGAAGATGCGCCAAAACTTCCAGATTTCTATAACTTTGCTTTAACTTGATGATAAAATTGTTGATTGTTGCAATTTATTAAAAATTAAAGATGCTAATGCGGATCTTCAATCAAATAGAAGTAATTCCTCCACAATTAAAATGCTCGCACTGTATTTATGCTCCTCTTATGATCATTCCTTGATTCCTGAATTTTATAGTTCTTATGTTTCTCAAATTTAAAAATTGCTTAATAGCTTTTCACTTTAAATAATCACTTTTTTAATTTGAAGCTGTTGTTTACTCCGCTGGTCTCAAAATGCAAAATGATCAGAATTCATTTACAGGTTCTTAACAAAGGTCTGATGCAATACCGCGTTGCCCGAAATCAAGTGATTTTGGGTTAAACGGTATTGCAGAAAACAAGTTTGTTGCAAAAAAAATCTATATGTTCGGCAAAGACAGTCTCCATACACTCTATATGCGTTCAATGTAAGATAAACAAAACATCTACGAATATATAGGACAAGTGTATTATACTGCAATTTATAACGAGTGTAGTGTGCATAGTTACAAACTAGCGTACACACACTCGAGTTAAAGCACAACAAGAAAAAAAACTAGTAGTAAGGAGTGGGCAACTTTGAAAATATTTTTAGCAAGCGCAAGACATAGAATTGTATAACAGTTATGAAACTTATGCTTTGCGATTTCAGAAGTGAATTTCAGTTGCTCATTACAGTATTGAAAAAATCTATTTGACTGCCATATAACAAGTGCATAAAATTCCATCAAATAGTAAATGCACGATTATCCAGCTGAGCCCTTGCAGCACTTACGCATACAAATGACGCCAACAGTAATATAGCAACAGTAACAATAGCACAAAGTGTGCACTTTTAAGAACATCACTTGCATGCTCTCTTTCACATCCTGCAAGTTGGCAGCTCTACTATGTGCATTTTCTATCTCTCTCTCTCTCTGTTTCACTATATTTTTTGTCGACAACCATTTTGCTCGCTACAGTTGGCTAAATAAACATTTTTCTGTTAAGCGCTTCCGTTTCCTGTAAATATGCTGCTCTTGTGTCTGTGTCAATGTGCCTCAACATTTTACTTTATATTTACACGAATACACATCTACTTTTTTTTATAGCATTATGCACACAAGCACATATTTATGTATTAATGCAACTCCTCGATGTGTGCAATCAAGTGTGATTGCGCGTTATGACAACAACAGCAACAGCAACAACAGCACCAGCCAGCGCCATCTAGCGTTAGCAGTAAAACCTTTAGCAATTTCTGTGGCGCAGTGAAACAACGTACGATACGGGTAGTCGCTTATATTGGATGTCTATAAATATCGCTGCATAGCAACGCAGTAGCGCAGCTGTCTTTCCGTTTGCCAATATTCATCATGTGTGTCATAGTTAGCGTTTTCGACAACCGCTAGCTAGTTGTTGCTGTAGCTGTGATTTTTATTTATTCGTATAAAAATAAATATTTTTTTTTTCTTCCGTATACTTTGCTTTATTTGCAACTTTTATTACATTTCATATTTTGCGACTGGTTTATGTTTGGTGCTTGACATTTTATTAACTAGTTTTAGTTGTTTCCATAGTTGTTGATATTACATGCGGAAAAGTTTTACAGTCAATTTTGAAAATTCAAGAAAATTCCAACTAACGCATTTGCCAAGAGTATGAAATTGGATTAGGATGTGCGCTTTGAAACGTTAAAAAATGTTTGCATTAGAAATCATACCATTCAAGAAAAAGTTGAGTAACTCAATAATAAGCTTAAATAAGGTGCTCTATTTCATAGAAATGTGGAGCAAAAAATTACACAAAGCATAATCTTTAAAGAAATTTTTTAAAATTAACCGAATTAAGCTTCTAATTTAGATTTTGGTCTTGCTTGCCGCAATCGCAGCGTGATATAGCTATGTTTCCTTGTATTATTTTAGAAAATTTTGAAAAGGTCAAAAAATGTTGAAAAAGTTGAGGGATATTTTATGAGTTACAAAGCTCCTAAGAATTGAAAAACCGTTGAAAAACTTAAACAGTGTTAAAGAAGTATAAAATGCGCAAAGTTTTTGAAAAGTTGAAAGTTCTTGAAAGAGCCAAACTAAATGAAATACCAAATTGTTGAAAATTTTGAAGATGTTGGAAAATGTTCTCATTTTAAGTATTTTCATTGCTATATTTTATTCGTATTAGATTGAATAGAAAATTTTAACATTATGAAAATTCAAAATAAAGTTGTATCAAAGTATCAACTCCAATTGGAAAAATTTTATACGTTGACGTATTTTAGATGCTATAAAGATCAAAGAGACCAATTCTTGCAATTCTTGTTTCTAATTCCAAAAATATGTGCAACGTCAATAACTACGAACTGAAGCTGTAAGACTTCCCTGCCCTTCCCTATCAGTGGCTATATGTTAGATTATTATATTAGGTGCGCAACCAACTTCTCGCTGTTTGTCAATAGATGGCGCTAGCGGTAAGAGCTGGTCGATTTGGTTCATATCGAAACGTTATGAATCTAGCCTAAGCATATGGTAAACAAACCGATTTGACACTTTTAAGATTTTGTGTTTTCATAGTTTGTTTGTGGTTGCTCGAAAATGACTGATTTTGTGCCAAATAATCGTTATTTGCGGGTGGTGGTGATTTTCTTCTTTCAATCGAAGAAAACGGTTAAGCAGAGCACTGCGTGGAAAACGGCCCCAATACGAACAGAGATACGATAAAGTAATCATATTGCATGACAACGCTAGGCCTTACGTTGCTAAACCTGTGAAAACATACTTGGAAACTCTCAAATGGGAAGTCCTACCCCACCCGCCGTATTCCCCAGATATTGGCTCGTCAGACTACTACTTGCTCCGATAAGTGGCACATGGTCTGGCTGATCTAGCAATGGGCAATACTTTGGTCGATTCATCTGTAACTATTTTTTGACAATAAAGTTGCAATTTCTAACAAAAAACTGCGAGAACTTAGTTGAGCACCTAATAATTTTTTCGCAATTTTGTTTGTATATCTCTAAATAATACTTGAATTTGAAAAGGCTCATTTTGCCAGTTTTAAATTTTTAACATTTATCGTTACTATAAATGGATTGATATTGCTGAAAGTTACATTGAAAGCCATTAATTATAAGAATTTTTAATAATATTTGCTCTCATAGTCTTAATAAATGAACTGGCTTATCAAATTTATCATATTATCAATATTTTAATGTTTGTTTCTTCTTTTTCAGGTATGTATCCACTCTTTGAAATCCACAGTAATTTTATATCTATAAATAGTTAAGGTAAGCTGAGTTTCTTGTTTTTTTCAATTTTTAAAAAAGAAGTTGCAGAAATTTAAAAATAATGGTGCTCAACTTTTGCGAAGCGAATGATAATTTTGCTTAAGCTGGAAACTCGATTTCGATATTTAAATTTGTAAAGCATTCAACAGAATCATTTCGAACTTTTATTCAAAACGTTTTTGAAAAAATATTAGGATTTTTCGAACCTTCTAGAAACTTGAAAACCGCTTTTGATATCTAACAGTTTTAAGACTTTTTAAATGCACGAAATATTTATGAAATCTTCCCACTACTTAACCAAAACAATTCACAATCATTTTTATCTTTAAAGCTATGCAATTTAAAAAATAAATTATGTTATTTCAAGTAAAACATAACCCAGACCCAACTGCCAGTGAATTAATGACCAACACTTGCATAATAAATAGCTTAAATAATACGAAAAATATTTGTAAACAGTTTTAATTACTTAAGTGTCGATTTAAAAAGTTGATGCATGGCAAGAGCACAATATTATTGACAAATTCAATATGCAAAATTTCAATAAACATAAAATTAAATTAAAATAAATACAAGAATTCGTACGAAATCGAGTTGTCAGTCTCGCGTGTTGCTCTTCTTGCAGTTGCTACTGTCAACAGTGGTGGCTGCACGCATTTGCTGTGTCTGTTAAGTTTGCAGGCAATTTGTTTTTGTTCTTGTGCACCATTGACAGTAACAAATAAAGCGACATAAAATAAATAAGAAAACGCAGGGAAAGTGAAAAATGAATTAATTATTTTAATGCTGCATCAAGGAGAAAACATTTTTGCCACTGCCTTCATTTGCATTTTTGCCAGTATGAGTGTATGACTAAATAAACGAAAGGATTTTTCGTTTGCACGCGCTGCAGCACAAAGGCACTGCATGCTACAGTATGTTGGTTGTTGCACTCGCTGTATGCACGAGACGCTTATTTATGGCACATGCGTGCTGAGTGAGAATTTTTGTTACTCTGTTTTAACAACATTAATTAATGCCATAAATAAATAATAAAACGAAGCGGCATAATATTTGCGCGAGAAATGTTGAAATTTTCTTTAAACATTTAACGGTTGCTGATGATATTAAAAAGACAAAATCAACTTAACGTTTTTTTTTGATAATAATTAAACTATGTGATTTTTTAAATTTTTACTTAGAAACTAAAACAAAGTTCATTATTTGGTTGATAATGTTCTCAGCAATATTTAAAATTGTGCTCAACCATCACAGGAATCACAAAATTCTGGCTTGTTTTCTTGCTAAAAATTTAAGCTTCGTAATAAGTAATAAATTTATTTTGTTTTTCTTTAATTAATTAAACTATTTAAAAAGAAAACCAAGCCACTTCAATAAAAAATTGTTGCCAGCGAAGAGTTTATCTAAAAGCACCACAAGGTATGCAATAAAAATTTGATTTTTATTTCCCAGCCAACACGTGCAATATTTAAATTGCCAGTACATACTTACCTCTTTTGTTTTGTCAGTAGCAAACACAACTAACCCAACAATGTGCTTCGTCTGATAATTAAAGGTTGCTCTAGAAGTTTTTATCTTAAATAAAAAGGTCAAAAACAGCGAAGTTGCAGTGATAGCAACAAAAACACTCCGCCTGCGTGTGTGTGTATGAAGAATAAAAAAATTGCTTTTAACAAAACTTTGCTATTATTTTTTTTTGCGCTGCGTAAAATTATAAACAATTCTAAGAGTACGAAAAATATATAGGAGCAACAGCAGAATAAAGTAAATGTCAAAAAAGCACAGTTGCGATAAAAAAGTTGGAGTAACATTAATTAAAAAAGAAAACAAAAAAAGAAGAAAATTAAGAGGAGTTATGAAAAATGGGTGAAAAACCGCCGTTAATATTTCAATGCTATTCAGCGGCATTCATTCAACCGTAAAAGCGTCAACAAGTAGATAGGGGTCGAATACTGTTGCAGCGAAAATACTACTTTTTATATAAATAGTAGTAGTTTTTCTGCGGCATGCAAATGAAATGGCAGCATTCACTCACACACACACGCCTGCTTTTTTATGTGCAATTTGCATTTGTGTTTTTTTTTACATTTACAATTAAATTATTTCGTTTCGAATGAGTGAGTTAAATTGCATTGGCAACACTTTTAACGATGTGTTTATTCGTAGAACGCAAGCAAATGCTGCCATTGCTGCAAATGCAGTTTAAGTGTAGTATTGTTGCCATAAGAAGTTGTTGAGAAAACATTAAGCTGAATCAGCGCACATTGGGACAGATATGCTACGACAACAATGCAAAAATATGGTTGTTTGAAATCTGCGTTGTGCTTTAAAGGACCTTTAAAAAAGAAATGTGACAGAATGATCTTTGTTCTCTTGCCTTAACTTGTCGTGTGAGCTAGCATACAGCTTATTAACAGACTGTTCCTTCTTGACAGATATTTCATTAGTCAATTTTTGTTCATCAATAGAACAAATTTACCATTTTTTTCTATCTGTAAGCAAGTTTTTCATTCACTCTAGCTAGGTCACAAAGTTAATTTTACTTCACGGATGAGACAAATCTAAGCTTTTGGTCGTAATGTTTTTGCCAAAGAAATTCCCTGCAGAAAACGAATTTTTCTCCAATCCAAAACTAGGTCCCCGTCTGGTTGACTTGTTTTTTCTGCTCCATAATATTCAACCCAGCCTAATTGTCATGGCTTATGAGCCAAAAATAAACTAGCGACGAAAAGTTTATTTACATTATGAAAAACCAAATTTATAGCATAGAACTTTGCGAATGATACTATAAAAACATGGTCATAAGTCTACTGAAACTCTTCTGAGAACAACTGTTGACAACAATTCAAGATTGCTCGGTATATGAGACTTCAAAAACTTGCTGAAAGACTCATTGAAAAATGTTGATAAAAATTAACATTTTATTGATGAGCTTTGTTTTAGAAATATTTAGACAATTCGATCATGCAGAGATTCAATACCAATACAAAGTTGTTTTAAAGAATTACCTTTTGATATCCTGCTGTGCTGTTTCTGTAGTAATGTGATGCTTGCTCTCCAAGCATGTTGCTGAGGGGCTTATTTAGGCGGCTAGTAGTCTTGTTCTCAAATGCCAAAGCTAAAGATTTTTACAACACCATGAAATCTGTCTGAAAATTGAAGTGCTTAGAGTGTAGCTTTTAAGGACTCTGCAGCCTTTAGTATCCGATTTGGTATACGCCTTACTCGACCTAAAAGTAACACCAATTTTTGTTAAGTTTTATACCACTGTGTAGCTACTTTAATGCTGTAGCAGCAAAAAACTAGCAAATAAAATGCAAATTAAAGTGCGGGCTTTCTAAACGAAAGTCAAAAAAAAAACAGAAAGAAAAGAAAAGCAAAATGCTTCATAATACTACATTGCACAATAAACAGGCCAGTAAGAATAATATTGTACAATATTATGGCAAGAACTTGTAAATTGTTAGGGTGATAAAACTTCATTTAGTATTGCAATACTTGTAATCATCAAAAGCAATTGCTTGGGTAAACCAATAGCAACAGCATGATTTGCTGGCTTATTTCACTTATTCATTGATGCTGCTGCTGTTGCTTACCACTTGCTGCTGCTGTCTCTGCTGCTCATTTATCATGTGCAAACCTTTCTAGCTTGGATTTGGCTTTGTTTCTGTTTTTTTTCAGTTGTCTGCTGCTACATCCTTTTTAATTCTTTTTGTTGCTCTTTTCTTTTTTTTCTTTGCTGTTCTACATTTCGTTTTGCAGCTTTCATTGCAAACGCTGGCATATTTAAAAAGGGTCAAAATTCAGTCTATGGTGAAAATCACTTTATCTCCTAACATGCCAGAAAGATTGCGAATAATAAAAAAATATAATGAAAAAAGTGAAAAAACAGAAATGCCTCAACCTATCTAGCTGCAGGGGTTAGGGTCAAGATAGCTAAATTTGTATGTACGAGTACTTTTATCTCAGGGTCATTTTTTTAAAGTTTAGTACTTTATGTTGAAAATACTATTAGGCGGAGAATTTAAATATTGTTTGCTGTTTAAAAATGACAAATAAAGTATTAATGAATGTTAAAAGCAAGAAAACAATTACTTTAGGCAAATGTTGAAAATTTTTCGTATAAAGTCTAAATGGCGTATGAGTAACTTTTAATTCCTAGCACTTGTACTGTGAGCATGTTTGTTGCAATCTGAGCGGTTTGGTGTCTGTGGCAAAAAAATTCTTCATGAAAAGATCAATATTTTTTCGCTTGATGTGCTCCTCCAGAATAACTTCTTAACCCACCTTTTTAGCATTTTAGTCAAGGACCGTATTACAAAATAGCTCATTTGGTTGTTCTGCATATACATATATTTTATCAAAAAATTTGACTGAAGTGTTTTATATGGGGTTAAGGAGTGGTACTAGAGAAGTAGTGGATATGGAAAAAAATTTTGTCCGTTCATGAGGAACAACTTTGCCGCAAACACCGAACTTCTAAAACTTGAGGCTCTGACGTGTAGCCCAAAATCTGAGCCTAGCAGCCTCAAATCCTCTTGGTTGCTAACAGTCGACATTTCTCCAATGATTATGGAGCATTCGGAAATATTGACTCATTTTATTGTTAGCTGTATTTCCATACAAAAATGAATTAGTTCAATTTGCAGAATTTAGTTCAAAAAGTGTTGCCGTGCTCGAAAAGTGTTTAAAAAAATGCTTTTTCGGACTAAGTCTGACAAAATGCTGTAAGATATTGTGAGTTTTAATTTAACTCATCATCCTGGCAACAATGTCCGGTTGTTGCTTTTAGTCTGAGTAACATCGAATCATAATGCATTGAAATAAATTAAATTCTAAAAATACCTAGGTTTAAACCCTTCTAGAAGAGCTTCTCGCCTGCAATCTGAGATAAATTAGTAAAATTAAATTTTGTTTTCGATACACCTCATTATAGCACAAAACGAACACTTTAAAGCACAAGCCCTGATATTTAAGAAATCAAAAAAATATTCGTTTAACCTCATTGACATAAACTTATTTAGAGTATTTTTTTTTAGTTATGCTATAAAATATGCAGCAATATTTTTTTTACGCAGCTTACACTCAAATTTATGTTAAAAAAAACTTCAATTTATTTGCAAATTTATTGCATATGTACGCCTACCAATAGGCAGTACAAATAAAAATTTTCAATTTTATGTTCTCCTCCCTCCAGTTTTGCCATTGTTTTACTTTATAAACACTTATTTAAGGGCCACACAATATGCTGTCCCAATTAATTCACAATTTTGTTAACACAAACTGCACACACATTCAACATAAGTTGTGTGTGTTCATGTAGACGATGTAGTCTCGGACGGTTTTGTGTTTTTGCCTTTGGCATGCTATCACGCTGAGTTGCTTTCATCTTGCAAGTGCTCTTTTATTTTTTTGTTTTTCGTATACCTTAAGAAATATTCAGCAGCTTCCTGCTTTTAAGCGTTTCTTTATATTTTTTATTATTTTATCTTGCTGGCATGCTTTCTAATTTACTTTAAAATGTTGCTAAAAGCAAAAAAATAAAAGAACAAAAAAAAAAAATACAAAAAATAAATTCCTTTAACTTAACAAAACTGGAACTAAACTCAAGCAGAAAATAATTAGCTGCGGATAAGCAGCAGCCGTGGAAAATAAGTTTTACTCTTAGTTGAGTTAATGAGATAAAGCATAGAAAAACTGTGGATTGAACAATTAAAATGCACAGCGTGTCAGTCAAGAAGTTTACTTACATTTTGCTCTCTCGAAATGGCTGTATTTAAGGCTATAAGTACCAGAAGTTTTACTTTTGCTATAATGAAGGAGTTTCGCGGAAGTTTCGTCTTGAATGCACTCAGTAAATGTTAATCAGAAAAATAATTTTACAATTTACTTTTAAAGAAAGGATAAAGGTTTTGTTATTATGCTGGAAAGCATAATTCTTTAATGAAAAATTTTTATAATGATGAACAATTAGTTCAAAATATATGAAATGGCAAAAATGCTACTAAGAAGCTTTTGAAAAAAAGTTACGCTTTAAAATGGTGTACAAAAATCATTTTTCATTTTAAGACTTGTTGCTTATTTTTGAGCGTGTCACATAAATATCTTTAAAGTATAGCTTTATTTGAGGCGCCATTATTATAAATTTCAAGAGCACAAAAAAAAATATTCAATTGGAATTTCACATCCCCCCCCCAAAAATGTATGGCTTTATTTTCAATTATGACCAAAATGCGGCAAACAACGACAAGAGCGCCTAAAAAGACTTTGCATGTAAAATAAATAAACAAACCTAAAAATGCGGAAATCCTTCGAAACCTATAAAATCATTTTGATCTCTTTTGCACATAAAATACACTCAAAAAGTATCGCGTGTCCGCGTTTATGTGAGTCCATTATTTACAACACACATTCACGTTTCTGTGCACATGTGTGCGTTAGTCTTCACACCATCAAATCTACACTTTTGGTAAAACATATGCGCTGCGCCATTTTATTATTTCAAAGAAGCATAAATTTCCTCACAAAAATCGGAAGAGATAAACAAAACGCAAAAAATCCACCACTTGCGAGTTGTTGGTTGGCAATAAAAAAAATATTTTTTTTATGGAATTTAAAATTTTCATTGCCAACGAGTGAATTTATATTCAACTCCACTTCATCTTTTTTTTTTGTTGTGCAGACAAGACGAGGCTTTTATTGTTTTCAATTTAAATAAAGCTCTGTTTTTTTCATACATAGCAGTTAGAATTCGTTTTATAAGTGTATGCGCTACTTTTTCTGTGTGTTTATCAGTTTGCAGTTGGTTTGAGAAAGATGAATAATTTTTATAGTTCAATGAAACATAAAATAAATAAATAAACAAAGTTTTCTTGCTCACCTTTGTCGATTAAGAATGCAATAAAGTTCAAATAATTATTGCTCATACGTCATGTTGTTCGAATTTTATGCTATGAAAAATTCTAATGAACTTAAAGCATTTAATAAAGTTATTTTTTGTGCACCATATTTTATTGCATGTTCGTTGAAGAATTTTTTTTTTAAGACCAACGAAAACATTTTAACGCCAGTGAAATTGGAGGAACTATTTGAGCGTGAAAAATATATAGCTTGAGTTTTGGTGCTTGATTCATGTACACGAGACGCTAAAATTCTGCGGCCAGTTCGTCTTGTGCTTTTTTATTCAAAATTTATGCTTAAAATTGAACAATCATGGACCCAAATATTTTGGTGATCATATTATTAGAGCCACAACGTAGAAACACATTTTTTCAACTTACATGTTTTTGTCCAACAGTTTATTATTTTGGTTTTGTCTCGTTTTGCACTCTACAATTTACAAGTGGTCAGTTACTTGACTACTGGTGACAGACCACATTATAAAGCTAAGAGGATGTTTCACGGTTTTTACTATGCAGCCATCGCGGTACTGCTCCCCAATTCATTTCCTTAGAAACTCTGATTTCTCAGAAAGAAGCCGAAACTTGTCAGAGAAATAAACCTGAAAATATTCACCAGAGTCGTAAGAACCTTAAAAATATGACAAAAAAGTCATCTAATTTATAATTTGCTACAAAACCATTAACCTACCTTTTCCAAATTTTAAAAAGTCCGGTTCCTGTGACTTTTTTTTCTATTGCAACTGCTTTTTTTCATATCATATTTTTCAGGTTGTAATGACTTTGCTCAACTTTTCAGATTTGTCTTCGATTCAGCTTCTGTCTGACAAATCAAAGTTTGTAAGGAGGTGAATTGGGCGGAAGTACCGCAATGACTCTTAGTTTTATCTTAAATCATGTATTAGTTGCTCATAAAAAATTATGTTTTTCAGAAGAAATAAGAAAGCACGTATTACCCTGTATGAAATGTATTTTATGCAAAGCTATGCGCGTTTCAATTTTAGATCTGAATTAAAATAATTAATTTTTCTACTTTGATTCAAATACTTAGAACTACTTATTTTCTTTTAGAATCTTCAAGAAATTTTGAGAATAGTGTAAAATCGGAAGTTTTATGGAAATAAGCGAAGTTGATATAATCGAAAACACCATCACTACCGAACAATCTACGATATTATATTCAAAGTGTATAATAAAATCAGCTTTGAAAATAGTGTTTTGCAAATCATTCTTGGTATTTTTTAATGAAAAATTAAATACAAGCAATTAATTTTTGAGTTATTTTACTTTTACCTACCAAAATCTTTGCTTAGTTATTATCTCGAAGATAAACGGAAAAATTTGATAATCTGTTACTCTTGCCGCCAGTAAAAGTACGTCTTTTGTATACAAATATTAAATGTTTCACAACATATTTCTTATCTAATCTTCCGGATCTCCCTTCCCATAAGATTTCAACATAACCTACGTAGAAATCGTATGCTATTTTTTTAATTTAAGGATAATGCGTCGTAAAACGCAAATAAAGCGTAAAAGTCACACTCAATAACACAAATACAAAAGACAAAAAAAAAAAAAATTGCTTCGCTAGTGGAAACACACACTTGCACAAATACAATTCAATACATAAGCGCGGGCGTACACAGAAGCAACACACAACGAAATCATTAATAATAATTAAATGCGTGACTAATTATGTAATTCACAGCGATTACGCATTCATATGCATAGAAAACGCTCGCACATACACAGCATATCACACATACGCCGTAACAAATACACATACATACAACGATGTTATATTGGAAATATTATGCCATACATACTATATACGTATAGCTCATAATTATGTCATGATTATTAACATAAATTGAGGCGCGCTCACGCACACACCCGTATTATACAGAAAGAATATTAGTAGAGATATAAGAAAATGCTTGCACGCAGACATTCACAAAATTATGTCGCCATATAATTCTTTCTATTTAATACAAATTGGGGTATGTGTATATATTATGTACACGACCATATACCCATTTCTACGCAGACATATGCTTGCTAATAACTAACTCCTTTGCTAATATTAAGACATACACTCATAAATATATCCATACACTCACAAAGTTAAACAAAACTTTCGCTATTTGCATTGACGATGATTTAGTTGACTTCACTGTTGTCAACGACATATCCGTTTCCGGCTGCACGCACGCTGTATTGGTAACTTTTTCATCCTTTTCACTTCTAAACAAAAAATTTCGCTTCATTAATCGCATGATTTACTGCTGACTCTTTCACACTTGTTGGCTAACCATACAATCCATTTCAATGTGCATAAGTTTATCAACATTTTTTTATACTCTTTGAGCTTCTTTCCTCTGTGGCAACTTTTTTGCGGCCTAATAAGTCTTGATTTATGCCAATTTCCGTAAAGGGTTGTATCTAACTTAGTGTTCTTAATCTAATTTCTTGTGGAGTGTTTAGCTTCAATTAAGTTGCTTGGTATCTTGTCACTGTATTGTATGATTTTTATTTATATATGAGTCATTCCATCTATAATGGGCCTATCATTACCCTCGTGTTTTTTAAATAGGCTGAAACTTTTTTCAGTGATTGGTCTATCATGTAGAAGATATTAAAAAAAATCGATAAAATTTTTTTGACCAGTATTATTGCTTAAAAAAAAAGTTTCAAATTGTGTTAAAAAAAACTCGCAAGTAAACAAAAAAATTCATTGATGAATATAAACAAACCAACACAATCCAAATTAGCTTTTATATTATTTTTAGGTAGTTGTGTACTAGTAGATGACAAAAAAACTGCAAATCTGAATAAATGAAGGCCTGAATGACTTTTTCAAAAAAACATCAATTTCCCAAATACTCCATCACCGATTTCAGCTTTTATAGACTTAAATTTTTAGAATATACAAGAGTAGCATCCCTTAAAATTTTATTCATGTTTTTTCACCCTATTTGATTTTACAAGCATTTAAAGTTAAGATTTATGATTGGCGATGTAAATTGAAACATTGAGAATGAAAGCGAGAGATTAAAATTTGAAAGGATTTCAGCCTTTTTAATGTCAAAATTTTCAGAACATTCAGGAGCATCATCTCTGAAAATTTCATTAATTTTTGTTCACCTTATTTCATTTACAACATTTTTAGTCTTTATTTTTGGGAAAACTTCAAACTACACTGGAAGTGGAAAACTGCTTTAACTGTTGCCGCTCGTCCTACCAAGTTAGTGCTAAAGTGCGTGTTTTTGTGATGATGTGCATGGCAAAAGTGTGGAGGAAACTGTTCTCGAAAAATTTAGCACACTTATTAAGCGACCATTTGGTGACGTTATCAAGTAATAGAAAAAAGTGAGCATAGTTTGAGAAGTCAGAGTGACATCTCCCATCTAAGTAAATCTATTAAAACCCCATGTGTAGAAAACTATTCAAGCAACTTAAGCCAATTATGTACGTCATCTTTTGGTATCCAGAGCATGGAACAAAATGTGCGCGTAGTTTGATAAGTGGGAGTTGCACCTCCTTTACAACCAAAACCTTGAGGCGGTATGATAAGAAATGTTCTAAAGTTACCATACTTAGTATGGAAACATAAAACAATGCAGCTAAACATTGGTCAAAAAGTAGCGTTACACCTTCAATACCAGCCATTATCTGCTATCCATACATACAAACGTTGTGTAAAAGTCAATATGTGTGTGTTGGTGTGATATTTATGAAATCCGAAGCCATTCAACCGATTGCCAATAGATTCAGTAAATATATTTCAAATGGGTTTTGAAAGGTTCATAGCATAACTTAGTTTAGATAAAATGGACGATGCCATGCCCGCCATATAAACGAAAATTTCGAATTCATCATTTCTTATCAACTTAAGACAAGTGCATAAGTAAGTTTCAGTCTCATATTTAAAACAAGGATCTTATTTTCAAAGTTCAATGCATGAACATTAAGTTTGAATTGGCATTGCCAATGTTCAAGGTTAAACATCGATTAGATAATATTTTTTTCATTCAAATAATCTTTATTTTCGCCTCTATTCTCCAATTGCGCCAACGACTTCTTCTGTCTAGATTTTCATTTCAAGAACTATTGCCAAATATTTTTACCTGCCGATAAGGGCAGAAGAACAACTGTCAGACCAGCTAGTAAGGCTATAAAATTAAATTTTTAACTTTTTACAACTTTTATTTAGCTTCTCTTACCTTTCAACTTTCTTGAACTTCAAACTTTGCTTTTGAAACTTATCACTCAAAAAACTTTTGATGAATTTTCCCTATTGGCTTTTCCTTTATCATAGCTATCAACAGAGGAATGATAACTTTAAATTTGTTGCTGCAATAGTTTTTCAATACAAAGAGCAACGAAATTCAAAACATCAAATTTTCTTAAACGATAGTTCCCTTAAGATTTGAAGCTGTAAGCAAAAGTGTAAGTGCTTAAACATATCTTATGCAAATATGTATTAGGCTTAGCGTTTTGCTTTGCTACTATATATTTTTGCTCTTATTTGTTTCTTCTTCACTTTATCCCCCTTTCTGTAGTAATTTTATTAAGAATTTATATTTCTGCAAACAAATAATAAATGTAGGTATGTATTTGCCAGGATACTACGATACAAAAAAGTAAATTCTCATTGATAAAGACAGCAGTAGGTCAGAAAAACAAAAAGCTTTATGGAGTTTATCAATAAATATCTGTTTGTTTTACTTTGTTTTGCTTGCACAGCTTAACAAAGCAAAAGAGATAACTGATTTTTCCTAAGCAGCCTAAGGGCTTGAATTGAGATTTCCTTAATTTATTAGCATGAGTGGAATTGTTTGAAGTATGCGATAAGAGAATAATCATATTATGTTTATACTCAACGTTTATTTTGATAGTTTTGTTTTGCATTTAATTCTTAAGTGTCATGTGGATATATTTTTTTGATTTATATTTTTGATTTAAAATGCACGGTATACTTTTTCTTTTAAAAAACTATTCGTCCTAGATGACTAAATAATAATAAAGTTCTGCAGAAATCTTAGGGCCTTACCAAACAAAGTTTTTATGAAAGTATTTGCTGGTAGTACATAGTACTACTAGAGTTAAATTTTCTAAGTGCCGTCGATCTTAGCTCAGTTTCTCTATTGACTCAAATATTTTGCAGTGTCTCATAATCTATTTTCTCCCTGCAGTTAAGCGGTAGTTTGAAAAGAGTAGAAATTTCAATAGTGCGCGCATCATTTCTGCTCATCCGAAAAATTGCGGAAATGTTTTGTAGTGCATTTGCATTACTTCTCCAGTTTCTTATATTTTTATGAAATTTTTTTTTAAATTCTTTTTCTAACATAATCTATTTTCATGCTTACATATTTAAAGTGTCTTAAACGAATTCTTACTTCAAAGCCTCTCACATGCATACATCTTAAGTGCGCTATATAAATTAATGTCTCTGGAGCATAAGTAGCTTTGTAATGTTATACTATATTGCCTTAATTGAATATTAGTGTCGCTCAATATTTGCTTAATGCGTATTAAATATTGATACACCCAGCGGGCATATTAATTATGTGGTGATAAGTTTTTGGTGTTAAGTTAAGCGCATTATATTATCTTGCTAATTAAATTATAAGCGCAAAATAAATATTTTTTATTAAGTTTACAGACACAATTTATGTTATTAAACGAACGAAAATATTTTTCTAAGAACTTTAAATATACCAAACTAATAGCTAAATAATTTAAAAAAGGAATTCAACACAGAAATAAATGTTTACTAAAGACCTATGTAAGTTTAAGTAAATATTTTGTTAAAATAGACGTTAAGTTACTTCGAATAGCATTGAGCTTAAATTTAAATGAAAATAGTCAGTATTAAAATTATTTCGGTGCTTGACAACAGTCAAATTTTGACTTTATTTAAAGACAGGATTTTCATAAGATTTTTATGTTACGATTGCCTAAAATTTAATTTATGAGCTTATTTCAGAATTAAATTTAATATTTAATGAATGAAATTGCTGCGAAGTTACCAGATCATTGTAGCGTTTTTCAACGGAGGATATAGCAATAGAGCATAGAGTAGCATCCTGGAATGTTGTATCCAAAAAGGATATAAATATTTTTCAGATAGTCAGACAGCTATCAAATCTCTAGAATCAGTCTTCTTAAACTCACTAGTGGCTCAACAATGTCGCTCGTCTCTAAACGAGATGGCTCAACATTTTAACATTCACCTCATCTGGGTGCCGAATGATCTTGCTAGGCAGGGGACTACTGCACAAATTCCTTAGGACAAGGAAGGTGTTGGCATGCCACTTGCTACCTGCAAGATACTGCTTGAAGAAGCAACGATAAAAAATGCTGATAAAAGATGGACTGAAGGGTCAACTTGTAATATAACTAGACAAAATCTGGCCGAAATGGGATGCTAAACGTTCGTCAGAACTAATTTCTCGCACTAGACATAGCGTCTCGTCAGTTGTTGCACTCTTAACTGGCCACTGCCTCATTGGCAGACATGCGGAGAGATTAGGTGTTAGGTCCTTTGACTTCTGTAGGAGTGGTGGAGAAAGAGGAAAATATTAAATATCTTCTCTGCTCTTGTCCCGCACTTGCTAGAAAACGCCACAAAGCACTTGGGTCGTTTTTATTTGATGATCTGGATGACCTTAGACATGTTAGTATAGGTCAGCTATTTAGTTTCATTACGAAATTTGATTGGTTCAACGAGAGGGTATAGTCAAACACCCTGTGGTATCACAATGGATCACATGTAGTTTAAGTGAGTCGGTTTTTCGTAACTGACTGCCAGCTCTACAAATTTTTTGCAATTAAAATCGTAAGATTCATATAAGAACTCAATAATTGTGTTGTTATAACAAACAAGTCAAATAAAACTATTCAGTTTTCAAACGTTTTGATGATAGAACTGAAAAATTAAAATTTTCATATGAAAACCTATATCATAAAACTTTGCTTTGAAAGTGCTTTTAAAAGATTTATGATGTGTAGCTCGGATTTCTTTGGAATAATATAAAACTTAATACTAAATTGAATCCATCGATCAAACCATTCCATTGAAATGCAAAATATTGCATTCTCATATAAACTGCATACAATGGCTTCAATCCAGTAAAGCTGATATAGCAGCATTTGATCCCAGCGATGTCTACACCGCTGGTCTAAACTATAAATCATAGTCGAAGGTGTATAATCTGGGTGAACCGGATTATTATATTGTGAACACATATTTTTTTACTTTTGGTTTGGATCGAAATTACGGGTTTTATGAATTTTACTTGCTGTAATTAAAATTTTCTAAAAATCTGAAACTAAAATTGGTTTTTCGGCCTTATTTCACCAATTATAGGTGATTTGATATCAATTAAATAAAAACTTAAAAATTCGTTCAGCTTATTTCTAATAATGACATCATTAACTAACATACATTTCCATTAAAATTAGCTTTCCAATGGCTTTTTTAAGGCTTAACTTAATTTTTTTGAATTTTTCCAATTCGTTTTCAAAAAAATTGGTAGTTTATTGCGGATTATTATTTCAAATTTATGTCACCTTAAAACTCTTATGAAGTCGTCAGTCAATATGTTACTTTGGTTTCAATGCTCACTTGGAAAGACACACATTTTCTAGCCATTTCTGGAAGGATGTATGATTTTGCAAAATTTTAAATTTATTAATTCAACCAAACGCAATGATATTTCCTTAATATTGACTTGAGATACCGACTTGAAAGTAATGCATCTTCAAACTAAAAACGTTTCAGCATCATACCGAAAACTTCTTCTTGCATTTGCGTTTCAAAATGGTTCATTTAATGATTTTAAATTATTAAATTATAATTCTGAAATGAAACCATTTAATAAATGATATGCAACGTTTTTATTTATTTATTTTTCATATTCTACAATAAGTGCAGTTGTTGAAACTGCCACAAGCAAAAGTGGCTATAGTGGTAGCAACAATAAATATCATAAGACCAACAGCAAACAAAAGTTGCAGGATAAATACTCATTGTGGATATTATGCAAACCTCTGCGCAAATTGAGTTAAACAGAAACATTTAATGCAATTTTCTGCTTTGCAGCGCATGGTTGCAGTAAGTTTAAAAGCAGAGTTTTGAATTCGTAAATATGTTGCAACAATTATAATAAGCGCTGGCAAATTTTTCATTTGGTTTTTATTTTTGAAATTTACTAACCAATGGCATTGTAAAATCTTACTGGCCAACAAAAGCTTATTACTTAAAAAGCACTGACTATCACATGTGAGCTACTCAAATTTTGGTTAATTCAGCTCCAAAAAGGGTTATAAAAGCACATTAACAACATATACCTGCGATCTTATTTGTCTTAAAATTCCAATGCGATTTAGACGCATTTATTGTTATTATCCTAATAATAAATACACTTAATCCAGCCAAATGAACACATACTGCCGCATTTAGCTTTGTGACCATGAAATATAAACAAAACTGCTAAACCTAAGCGACAATGAGAAAGACGCAAGTGTCTGATACAATACAATAAATTAAGATAATATACGAAATAAGCTGCATTTAAAAATTAGAAAAAGTTAAAGAAAGCAGCCTAATAATCAGCAAGCAAATAAGTTCCCATACACTACAAGAAAAAAAGGATACAAATAATGAAAAATAGTTGCAATCCAGTGACCTAAAATTCTTGGGAAAAGTTCATATGAATATTTATTGCAATCCAATTAAATAAAAACTGAACTTTCTGTAGTAGTCATCCTTAGGGAATAAGATTTAATTTAATGAACTGCAGCGCACAATATTTTAAGAAACAAAAGAATATAAATTGAGCAATGAAAAAAGCGAATTTTAATTTCCCAAACTGGATATTCATTTAATTTAAAAACCAGCAGACAGAAAATAATAACAAAAGGATATTGTGAGTATGGTTTAAATGAGAACATAATAAATTAAAAAAACCATTTTACCAATAAATACCAATATTCTTCATATACTTCAACAATAAGTGCAGCTACTTGCACAGCTGAAAGCAAAAGTGGCTTTAATGGCAGTAACAATATGAGTCCAAGGGCCAATGCATACATTGACACAATTACAAATAGCTGGCGTAAGCAAAGTGCAAGCTTATTATATTAAAAACAAAAGAGAGAAATATAAAATTGAGTCATTACATTAATTAGGCGCTCCCGCCTGCTTCAATTATTTCATGACATTCTTATGCCTTTGAATATCAATTTTTAAGTGATTCTTTGTAGAATATTCAATTTCTGAATGCCAATTTAACAAAAAATTGTTTTTTTAATTTTAAGAATAAAATTGGAAAAAATTCAAATCTACTATTTTCAATTTTATAAAAAGTTTAATATAATTATTATGAAACAATAATCAGTGACATAAAAAGTGTCATCATCGCTGTTTTGTTACATTCTGGTGAAAATTGAGTGTATGTAACCAAGCGTACAAAATGAGCCCTTGAGGATTTTCTATCCGAAAGTATTTTAAATTAAATTAATTATAGAAATTTTATTTGTTCTAAGACCGGAAGAATCATCCATTTTCAAATATGTGGTGAAAAGCCACAAATAAACGAAAAAAAAACCTCATCATAATAAGTCTTTGAACCGACGGTTCAACAAAGCCATGGCAAACAAGAAATGACAGTAAGAGATGACGCATTGTGTTCTTAATGTATTACATTAAGACTACAATTTGTACACCTCATGGAGAACACCACTCATGACTTAAAAGTTTAGAGCGGCTGTCCAAATATAATTAATGGAATGGTCGGTGTTCAAATCCTTGTACAAATTAACCAAACTTGGTCTGATGAGGCTATGTATATATGTATTAATAGCCGAAACGTATGTCACCAATTACCAGTTTAAATTGTTCCATTTGTTGTCTCTGTCATGTTTGTTAAAAAGCATTGACCGATTTGTAAAATTTCACATGAATATCGTTTGCTGCTAATGACTGTGCAAGTCGATCAAATTATGTTCAAAAAATTAATTATAATTAAAAAAAAAAGTTGATTTAATTAGCATAAATTTAGAAAATTTCATGCTTTTTAAGATAATCTGTCATGAAGACCTCTGCCAAAAATGCCTTTGAAGGAGCGGATAGGTAGCAATATACTTTAAGAGCGCCTCAACTATTTTTTATTAAAACTCTACTTTTTTACGACTTTTTAATGCAGACGAGGAGTATTGAATTAGAAGCTAGTAAACGCATCTAGTTTCGAGGATATAAACATCGGTAGTTAGGGACATAGCTTTTAATAAAATCTTTATGAGTATATAAGGAGCTTGATGCATCGATATTTAAAATATGGATGCTATATATATTTAATAAGCTATGATACTGGTTCATAAAAGTTAAAGATTTAATCAATATTTTGTGAGATTTCACAATTTTTCTAAATTTGGGACGAGCTGTTTTTTTTAAAAAAAGCCTTTTTTTGGGAAAAATTTATTATTAAATCACATTCTTATATCCTTCCAAATGATGTTCAATGTGGAGTTTTCTTTGCTAGCTCAATTTTTTACGCAGAATACTTGCACAAGCTCTGAAAATTGCCCTTCTTAGTATAGGGTGATTTTTTATTTTGATAATTTTTTTTTGTTTTTTTTTTGTATAAATCATCCTTTATAAGATTTAGCTTTATGTTCTGTTGAAAATACATAAAAGCATACCCGGTAATCATTTTGATAAACAAAATTACAACAACATCTGAAAATAAAATTTTTAAGGGTTAATTTTGTTTTGAAATTTCAAAAGAATTTCAAGTGCTTCCACTGGGAACGTGTAACAACAACGAACAAAAACACAAAAAAAAGACTAAAAATAAAGTTAATTTATAGCAAAAGACTGTAAAAAAATAAAGCTTATAGTGATGCGCATAATTGTATGCGTAGAATAGCGTATGTGTGCGCAAATGTGTGTATGCAAAAGAGTATGCGTAAGTTTAGCTCTGTGTGAGTGTGTTTAAGTGTTATAAGCCTATTTGTGCAAAACATGTTGTCATTAAGTTTAATGACCTGCACAACCATACCAATACAGAGAGAGAGAGAGAGAGAGAGCATCATTCACGCCCATACATACGCATGCACGTCGAGTAAAGCACACATCTGTGATTATTTAAATATGGAAATGAGATGGTGTGTGTTGAGGTAAAAGCGGTAATGAATTCTACTGAACAACAAAAGAAAATCACTGCATACTTTATGGTTATAAGCCTAACAGAGTTGTAAAATAATGCATTCAATTATTTGTTGCTATTTAATTTAAATATTTTGAGGCATGCAATTCAGAAAATGTTCACATAAAATTGAAAGCATTATATTACAACTCTGACTTATATGTTTACGCATATGCACGTGCTATGCTGTAAAAATTTATAAAAAAATTAAATCTATTATAATTCTTATACCTTAAAAACAGGTGAACACACTGTCATATTGTTTTTGTTGTTGTCATTCCTGTTGCTATTTAATGGTTGTTGTCGTCATTTATATTTGTCCTCCGCCACAACTTCTTGCTTCCTACCGTTGCTACTGTGTCATTTATGTTAAGAACCACTGTGCGTATGTCTTGGCTTTTATAGGCTGGCGCATAGGTGCTCATTTGCATAAGGGTTTTCTTTGTGTGCTGCGGTGCGTGTAAAATATGCAAAATAGACAGCTTGACATTTAATTTGTGTGGCCTACCCAAGGTCTTCGTCATAGTAGTGCTATGTGTAGTGATGCTAAACGTGCAATTTAAAATATATTTATAGCATATTTCATTGAATTAAGGGAAAAAAACATTTAAAGACCAAAAACTCATGCAATAAAAATTTAATATTTTACATGAAACAATTTTTTTTTTGAAGTCTCAGCTGCAATTCCTGTATGCGTGGTCATAGTTAGCTACATCATTTATTAATTTGTTTCTATTACCTACTAACTTAATTTAGTACACTTGTAAGCGCATCATACCACTCAAACGGCGCACGGTGGTTTCGAGTTTTTATCCATTGCTCCAAGAATCATAAGAAAAGGAAACTTAATTAAAATTGACTGGCGCCAGAAGCCTACAGTATCGTTTCGACTGATGAATTTTTACTTTAGACATCCAAAGAGAATAATAATTAACACAGCCAATAACTGTATACGACGAGGTTTGAACATTTCGGACCAAGTATTTCACAATCAGAGCATTAGTAAAATAAAAACAATATTGTATCAGAATAACTTCCTAAAAAAGACCACGGAAAAATTGATTAAAAAATACTACTCAGATGACAAAAAAAAAACGATAAATCACCTAAGGTATACAGATCAATGACTTACGTTCCTGAGTTTTCGGAACGATTTTCCAGAGCAGGCATTATGGACAGGGAAAAATACATAATAGCGGCCATATCAAATAACACACTTCAACGACTAGCAATACAAAAAGCAAAATAGATAAATATGACAAATCAAACGTTATTTATAAAATAACATGCAAAGGAGACGGGTCCCACTTATGAAACAAAACATATGTGGGAACAACTTAAAACAAACTACGGAATACTCACACAAATCTGAGCATAAGTCACGAGACAAACCATTGGAGCAGAGGACAGCTCTTTCGGCCCACTATACAAAACATCTAAACTTTGTTGACTTTTACAACGTAGAGATATTGCAACAAGAGACAAATTACATCAAACGCTATACTTTAGAAATGCTCCACATAATTAATACACCACAACTACAACAACTAAACTTTAAAACGGACACCGCGAGAATTGCTCAAAGCTGCAGATATCTACTTATATATGGGGCAAAAAAGGAAGTAGCTAACTGTTCACGTAAAAATTTAAATATGTAGAATAAATATTAATAATGTTACGTTCTCACTTGAAGCGTAGATGGCCAAATATATACCAACTCAGATATTTTTTTAACATAAATCTTTGGCATTTGCTTATTTCTCGAGTGACTGCCTCTTAGGAAAGATAAACTAAAACTATCTATCATCTATATATTTGACCCGATAAGATTGACCGTTTCAAATTTACAACAATGCATAAACTCTAATGTAAGCAGGTTCTGTTAGTCTTGAACTAATTTTGTTCAAGAAAGTTGAATTTATCACCACTGTGCACTGTGCTGTGTAGGTGTATAATCTATCTATTGTAGCGATTATATTGTGAGAATTGTGAATCAAAACGATATGTGCTACATAATTGTCATAACCTTAAATTTAGCAATGAAATTATTATGTTCGCTTGATTAGGGTTCGTATTGCGTATGAATTTAATTGATATAGAACTCATCTTGAATTTGTTCCTCAATAAGAAAATTGTGAAGTTTAATAGACAAGAAATTACAAAAAAATCGGATAATATTGATGAATATATATTATATTCTTAACTACTTCATAGCCTGTTTAATATGGGATTATATTCCGAAAGAATGGATATATGTATTGTATGCTTTCGATTGTCGCTATACCACAGTCTTTTGCAGTAGCATCTGTTTTGTATTCTGGCAATACTCATATCTAATTGAAAATTTTTTAGTCAAAGAGCAGCTAATTCTAACTAGCAAGTTTCTCATAACGAAACGCAGTACTTAGGAAATTACTTAATAAAAAAAAAATCACTGAGCCTTCCAGAACTTTCTGGAAGAAAAATTTCACAGAAAAAAAAAATTTCTCCCAATTATTGTGTGACCTTCAGTTTTAAGCTGAAATGATGGCAGCATCTTCAAAAGAATATTTTTTTTCACTATGGAACATAATTTCAACTTCCACATGCGCTTTCATCATCATCATCGTTTGTGCCAACACCCAGCCATGTCAATGACTTAAAGTTCTTATACCTTAAAATCTTATAAACTCTTAATGAAAGAAAACTTTTCTTACTTAAGCCGTCTGCGTGATTAGAGTTAATTACACCAAATACAAAATTTTTCACTTACCGACAACAATTTTAGCATTTTTTCTAAGTGCTACATGTTGTATGAGTAATTTCGTACAAGAAGTCAGCACCTCATTTTGATTAAAATTTTTTGGTGAAATTTCTGTGTTATAATAAAGACAAAAAGTGTCTGTGTATTGCTGTTGCTATGCCACTTAAGTCTTAAACATGTGACAACCCCAACTTTATATCCCAATGTACGATCTCATGTAAACTGTCATCATTAGAGTTTATTACAACCGGTGCTTGTCACATATCCTGCATACATGTGTGTGAGTGACATAGGCGTATAACATAATAATGAGGACATGCAGTAGAGTTGAATTGCAAATTAAAGCAATAATACCAAGAACAACAAAACAAAAAAACGCAAAAACAAAAAACCTGAAATGAAATCATCAACGTTAGTAGACAAAAGCACACGTGTTGTGTTGTTGTGTTATGCTGTCGCTCGCATATTTTCAGCTTCATAATTCTCAATGGGGTTATGTGGGACTGTTGGTGCTGCTAAAAAAAAGTAGCAACTGCACAAATATCAACAGCTAAAAACAAAGCACTGCCGCCAACAGTAAACTGATAGTGAAAGGTAAAAAAAGGCTCAACCACATTGCCATCCGTCCCTCGTGTGCCTTTGCTGCTGCTGCACGTCCGTCCGTCTAAATTAGCTGCGGTTCTGCTGATGTGATGCGATGCGATGAACCTGCCTTAATTAAGTAATCTACCAGTCTTCACGAGTGTAGGGCAAAAGTTATTGTGACTTTTTTTTTGTCCAATGTTGTCGCTTGTGGGCGGGGTGTTGGATCTGAGGTGCCAACGGAAGCCGTTGCGGAAATATGAGCTAAATGAAAGTGTGTAAGTCGGCTAGTGAATGAGGGCGCGAATGTGCTGATTATGTTGACATGGGTGACTTATTTTGTATTTTTGCGTGTTTCTTTTTTGTGAGTCTTTTCTTCCTTTCTTTTTTTGCTCAGTTCCAGCTTAAGTGACTTTTGATGTTGGCGTCTAATTAGGGTTTGGTCTTTTTAGTTTTGTGGGGTACTATTATTAAAGTCCGAAAACGCTGCATATTTTTGTGGGTTTTTAATACTTTTGTTGAGAAATTATTAAAGTTTGGAAATTATTCAAGAAATTTTTACTTATCTGATTGTGTTGATAGATTAATCTGTACCGAAAATTGTTGAAATATATCGAATTGTTTCGACGAGTTTCAGAAAAGTCGTATGTAGTATTGAAGATTTGGATTTGACTTCAGTTATTTCAGATATTAGTAAAAAAAGGTCTTAAACGTCGAGTGGTAAGGAATCATTTCAAAAAGTTTAATAAAATTCTAAAATTATCGACTTACATAGATCTAAAGTAACGAAATCTTTCGAACAGCTTGTAACTGTCTAAAACATCGGACAGTATTGAAAATTTTGTTATGGGATAGTCGATCATCCAAAACCATTTGCTTACTACTTAGAAGAACTCAGAATATATATATTTTTTTGATTTTGCTTTATTTCTGCTATTAAAAACATTTGCGTATTTTTTTTTTTTGATTTTTCAGAGTGAAAAATATTTGTTCAGAACAAATTCCATGTAATGAATTTTCAATTTTTGAATTATTCATTGTCGCTCATTGAATATTTGGCAATGTTTCTAAAAAGATAGCCAAAAGAATTCACTTTTGCCAATCCTTGATTCTAATTCTTCGTCTAACATTTGGTACGCCAACACTTCTATAACAATTTCAGCTGCAGTCATCAAACAGCATATGCTCCACTTTTGATAGCCCCCCCCCCCCCTCTCCTTCCCTTCTTAATCTTTCATGCTGCATCTTCTAAGTTTTAAGATGTAGCGTTGTTGTTTTGTTGTCGTCAACTCATGCAACCTGCGGCCAAATTAAAGTAAAAACCATGTGCTCTTACTCACCAGTATGCATTTGATTTTCCTTGAATTTTTATTTGCGCTTATCTTATTCTATTTCTTTTCATATTCTTTGTTGCTATTTTTCTCTTGTTTTTGTTGCCATTTTTGTGTTTTTTATTTTATGCGGATTTTTAAAAATATATCCTTGAGTGTATATTTTGCATTAAGAATTTTTTGTTCTTCTTTTCTTATGCACACATTCACTCAGTAATTGCTGTTGTTGCTCTTCTGGTTGTTGCTGTTGTTGTTGAGTGAGCTTTCACAAAATTAAAATTATGCTCTGCTGAAAATGCTGCCTAAGGGTACATATGTATGTATGTACATATTCTCGTAATTCAAGGATATCATTGTGCAAAGTAAGTTGAGAGAAAAAAAACTTAAATAAATCTTCATCAAATTATGTTGAATTGTAAATTATACTTGTAAGATATTTCGTACTAAAAACAGATAAGATAACGTTGAGACTGCATAATTTCTATAGACGCAAGTATAGATAAAGAAAACAGCACAAGAATATTGATTTGTACTTGTTTACCGAAGAATTGAATGGAATATTTAAGAATTGAAATATGCTGGAAATTTTCTTGAGAAAATGTTGAAAAAACAACAAAAAAAAAGTCTAACTAAACCAAACATTTTTTATTCAATTGGTTTTTGGAGAAAAAAAGACTTATAATATGAAGTATACAGTGATTTTAATCCATAATGTGAATCAAAATTTTATTCTTAAATAATTCCCTTATTATAAACTTATCGTAAATTTTAAATTTAAATGCACAACTGCCACACAATGCTGTTGTGGTGCAATATGGTGATTGCCAGCATTTCATATGCGATTTTTTCACAATATATCTGAGATGCCAATTATTCAGTTATATATGCAACTGCTTAGTCCATAGCCATAGAGTTTTGAAACACTAACCTCTAATAACCTATAGATGACATTTTCGTCCATGATCAGAAAATCTTTATCCCTCCGACTTTCTTATCTGAATAATAGTTAACATTTCTTATGTGCATTTCAAATTAAAGTAATTTTTGTGTTTAAATAGCGCTGCAGCACATTAAAGACTTTAAACATTAATTCGGTGGTATATTTATCTTCAAGAAAGGTCCATAAAATTTCAGTATTGAACGTGTTCGCACAGAACTTGCCAAAGAATTCCATGAATTTTTTAATTTTCACTACTTATGGTCCAGTTTTTGTGTCTGGCTTCAAATATGATTTGACTAAAATACGAAATACAATTAAGTAGTGAAAACTGTGGTTCTATCATCTTTTAAGTTTTCACCGTTTATATTCCAGACCATGCTGCATGTAGACGACCTTTTTTACCGAAAAAATAGAAATCATTCTGTTTTTTTAAATTTTAATTGACATGACGTTTTCTCTTCGACAGTCTCGGAGATTTATTTCATCTTCAATAAAAACTTTGAGCTTCCTCCAATGAATTTATTTATTTACTTTTTTTGGAAGTTTCTATAAAATTTTTGTTAAGTTTGAAAAACTATTTCCCCTTGCAAATCTAATGCAGTCATGAAAGTTTTTTCAAAAGTTACATAAAGGCTAAAAATCTTTTTTTCTTATTTTACTTTTCTTTTATTTCAACACTGTCAGTAATATGTGAGACCCCTTCAATGTTTGGTGTCATCATCAGCAGCAGTAAATGTAACAGCAACAAAAAAAAACATTCCGCAGCAATTGTCATCAGTGTCATATTTTGTTGCTTTAACGCTGATTGTAATGCTTTCTGTTTGCTGTTGTAGCTGTTGTCTCGCTACTTGGATTATCTCATGATTTTTGCTGCTGACATTTTTTGTTAGCATTTGCCATAATTGTTGTGGTTGCTCTTGTTGTTATTGTTGCGTTACCGATGATTTGACGTTTTTTCTTTCCCCCCATTGTTTGGTTTTTACTGGCAGTGCGTGAAAACTACACTTTCCACATATACGCAAACTCTCGGCCACAAAATTGTTGGAAGGTTTAACCAAAAAACACAATGACAATCACAAAAATCCACATCACGCATTACACATTAAACATTTTGTATTGAGTTTTGTTGTTGCTGTTGTTGTTACATCATATTGCGCAGCAAAAATTGTGTGTTTGCGTGCGTGTGTGTATTTTTGTGATTGTTGGTGCGTGTATGTGGTAGTTTTTGTTTGTCATTTCATTAAAATGCTATTAGGACAGACAAATAAGCAGGCATTTTGTGTGGTGACGGCAAATTAAAGCGAAAGCCTTTTAATAAAATTCTATGAGGCTGCAAGCGATTTAATAACAATAAATAGGAAACAACAACAACAACAACAACAACAACAACAAAAGCAAAAATGGCAATAAGAAAGATAGAGATTCGATTTGTAAATATTTCGGCAGCAGCATAATAATAAATTTTTAGTTCATTACATTGAACGTCAATTTAAATGTGAAATTCCGCAATAATTAAATGTTGCGCATACGTCATGTTAAACAATTTATTATTAGAATAATAGGTAAGATATAACTGCGATTTTAATGCTTGCAAAGCATGAAAATGGGTGAAAATTGAGTTCAAGATTAAGTTAAAATATGCTCCTGCAATAATATGGTGCAATTTCATGCATTGTTCTTAAGTTAAACCCTTATTTTTTCATGTTTATGTAGCCTTGTCGCTTCAATATTTTATTTCATTACATACATTTTTCATTTTTATTTTTGTCTTACACGCTGTAATAAATTCAAATCCATTGCCTTGAAAGAAACAGTTGCGCTGCTAAAACTCAACTTATTTCATGGAGTCTGCACAAGCATTACAATAAAGCGACGCAACACAAACTACCGGGAGAGAAATAGTTTGACAGCATGAAAAAATGTGCGCACGTACGCACAAGGATGATGATTCACATCACACGCGGCAAAGTGTTGCTGCAGCGTTACTTACTGTTGCGGCGCCGCCGTGTTGGTTGGTTGTTGCGCCTGAAGGTGTTGCTTATTAAATTAAGTCGACTCGCATGAAGTAAAGTTGTGATAAAATTGAAGTGTAACCTTTTTTCATCATTTTTCTTCAGCCAAGTGCTTTGCATGAATTTCGAATGAAATGATGTGCAAGAATCAGTAAAATGACACTAGAGTAAGCCTGAAATGAGAAAGTCATGACGCACGAGTTAACCCGTGCGGCTAAAGGTGTGCGAAAGCTGTTGTTAAAGTCGCGCCGATTTTCTGGTCTTGGTCTTTCACTCAACTTGTGGTTAAAAATGCATAACTAAAGCGTTTAGACGGAAGCCTACGATTTTTTTTCTGAGATTTTTTTTTCAGTTTTTTCTTTAAAATTTAGCAAGTGCAAAATTTGGTAAAAGTAAATCCACTGAAAAAAATTACTAGGAATAGATTTTATTGGCTTGGGAACAGAAGTTTTCATTGGCGTTTTTTGTGGATTTCGTTCCAATGTTTGTTGTTTTTTTTTTTGACTTAGAAAAATAGTTCTGTAGTGTTTTTTCGAAGGCACTTGGCTCCAGAGATCTAAAGATCCAACAACAGTCATTTCGATATGATCACATTTTTTTGAAATTTCGCTAAAACTCACAGATATTTCCTGGAACACCAGCTATAATTTTTTTCAGTGCACTGAAAGTGAAAAAAGCCAAAATTTCCAGGAACTTAAACCAAAAAAAAAAGTAAAATCCTATTCAACTCCCAATGTCGTGCATAATTTATGTCAAGTCGTCCAAGCACACCAACAACACCACAATCATCAACTACCTCCAAGCAACACCTTGTCTACGAGACATACAATTTGTTTTTTAAGGATTTTCATTGCTTATCCTGCGGATGAGACAAATTATGCGTAGCGGCGCGTAAGAAGCCTCTATTTTTACTGGCTTTTTTTCACTTCCTTTTTTTTATTGAATTTAACAAATTTCCCTTGCTACCTTTGGTAGCTCAGTATTGTTTTGTATTTTGTTTATTTTGTGATACTATTTTTTTTTCATATCCTGTTTTTGTTGTTGTTTCTATTAACTTTTTTTCTTCAGTTTTTTAAGCTATGTAATTTTTTTTTCACTTTTATTCCTTGGCGAGGTTGACAATGACTCTGCAATTCCAACAACAAAAATGTCGTTGGTATTGCTTACGATTTATTGTTTTTGTGGCCTTGTCGAAATTCATTTTTACTGCTATGTGCGTCATCCACCCCTTAGTTTCATTGTGTTTGCACAGGTATTTCGCACATCCAAGGCTCATGTCCAACTCAATTTCTTATTAGAAATTTATAGAGCCTGAGCTGCGTTGTGACTATGCAATAGGTTGGTGTGCATTGTTTAAGAGCTCAGTGTTTTTTTTTTACAATTAAATTTGACTTCGCCCTATCTCTAAGGCTATTCGAATATGTATTTTGTTTTAACCCATTTTTGAAGATATTAGTAGAATTAATGTGAACAAGTGTTTTGCAAAGTTTATTATTTTAAGAATTTTCAGAATTAAAAAAACTTTGACTTGACTCTAGGGGTTTATATTAAATTCATAATTAAATTAGTAATTTAATTATAGCTTTAAAGGGAAAATAGTTTAATTCTATAAAAAAAAATGGTAATAGCTACCAGAGACTGCACACTATGTGTAAAAAGCATCAGGATTTTTTTAAATAAAATAAAATAAATTTAGTTAGTCATCAAAATTTATTTACTCGTCTTCAAATTATGGCCCACTGCTTGTAATACAACTACTCGTATGTTGACGCTTTGTTCAGTTTTTTATATAGTTTTCGTAGGCTAATTGACTTCAGTTCTTTCAGCGAACTTGCTTAAGTGGCTTCAACCGACTCTAAGTAAGCACTCATCTCGAAAATGTGACCTTACATAGGCTCGCGTACAGACAAAAGGTCAGATCGGGTGAATATTGTTCTTGACTGCGATAGTGTATGGTTGTGGTGCAACGTCCATGAGTTGTCCTTCTAGAAATCTGTCCAATTTCAGTGTATATTTTTTATAACGCTTAAATAATATTCCAAATTTACTATTTGGAAACTAAAAAATACATTTTAATGAAAAATAAATTTAAAATATGTTAAATTTTAACGACTCATTCTGGCACCTCCTTTGAAGGGGACACTACATTTTCCGAAGAACTTTTTGCAAACGTTTCTTTCACCTTAAGTATATTCTGCCATTTGCCAAGCTCAGTTGCCAGTCCTAAACGCTATTTCAGCACTTTCGCAAGGAATAAAAACTTTCATCGTTCCGGTTCGGCATAAAGAAGAGCGAGGGCGAGTTGCGAGGAAATTAGACTTAACTGAGCTCATCAATGTTTTTGCTATGGTCAAAACAAGAATTGCACAGACATAAATTGTTGATGAATGAAAACAAAAAAATGTATTGAGTTTCGATTACGATTTTTTTAAATTTTTTTGACTATTGGGACCCTTGCATTGGTGCCACTGGGTCTGCATTCGTTCTGGACCCTCTTGGCTATAGTGCCATTTGTTTTCCTTTTTGCAGGTTCTGCTTTCTGTGATCATAATATTTTAAGTGCAAACCTTTCGAACGCAAATCTATTGATGCAAACCTACGAGTCCAAAAGCCCAAAGGAAGGTTTAACCTTAGTAAATGCGTTAATTTTAATAACAAGATTAAAAGTTTCAACTCTAAAATTAATCTTTTATTTTGAAATAAAAATTATTTGCCTTATTTCATTCGGAATAGTCGTTTTATCCAACATTTATATCTTAGGCCATGATTCCGATTTATTTCAGAAATGGAAATGAATTCCAAAGTTGAATGTCAATAGCTCTCCTAAATCTAATGGATGGAGTTTGCTATGTAGTTTTTTGAGTTTCGAGCTGGAATTTCATAGCGGTGATAGTGTGATGGACTTAACCTTATTGTATCCTAAAATAAACCTCGAGATTCAATTTTGTTTCCGGACAACATCAGAAACGGTATCAGAACAGGCCTGATTATTTGAATAAATTTATGTAAGCATGTTGTTATGGTCTGACAAGATAGATTGAGATAGTGCGCAAAACGTAAAAAAAAAAACATTTCAAAAAAAATATCAAAGTAACAAGCAATTTTACCACAATATTCACCATTTCCTTTTAAACAAGCTTTTAACTTGATTTTAAGCTTCCAACTATATGGTCAAAAAGGTTTGTAGCTATAGAAGCTAAACTCTATTAAATTTTACATGAAACTGGGAAATTTCTGGTAAGCGTCATCATAAAATACAACAATGGGTTAATCGTTTGAATTTTGCTGAATTGTAGTAAGTGCTTTAATTGAGCTACATAAATAAAGAAATATGTCGTCTATGAATATTATTCTCTTACGGTTTTGAATTTGTAATTCGCTTTTTTATTGTTTTTTTTTTCTTTCTTTATATTCTTTTAATTTTCTACTTTTTCTTTATTGTATGGCTTATGAATTTATTGCTTTAACTGCCCTAAGTATTTGATTTTAGAGAATGCTGAGAAAAAGTAATTTTATTTTCCTTAAGAAAAAATAAATTGCTGATATCAATATATATTAAGCATTTACTTACAAATGCAATAAATATCTTTGAAGTTGTACAAATCATTGACATAAAATTAAAATCAGTTGTTCTTTGAGTGCGCTAACATCATGTAAAATTAAAGACGCTATACTGCAAAGCGATAAGCCATCTATGGTTATATGTCGAGATCTGATTATAATTACTGCGTGCTTAATTTGTTTTCAATGAAATAAATATTTAATATAAAAAAAACATTTCGCATTTCACATGAACCTTTTTTTGAAATTTTATATATTAAATAACACTCTGTTTTGTTAAATTTAAACTCATTCAAATTTGAAAATCAAAAATTCTTAATAGAAATGCATTTTCTTTCTTTTCTTAAAAATTCTTACACTTAACAGTTTCATGGAAAATATTCGCTATTTAAGTAAGTCCAACTTAAATTTTATTCTACAAGCAGCAGAAAAACTTTCCTTTATAATTCAGTCGTAGACAAAACTTTTGCTAAACCAAAAAAAAGATGCATATTTGTATAAAAAATACTATAAAACAAAGCAAGCACACAATACCCAACAATAACAAAATGTAAAATGCAAACTTTAAAATGCCATCCAAAACTACTTAAAAATAATTTGTAACAAAATGTAAAATAACAACAAAACTTTTATTTTTATTTCGCATATTTGTTCCCAATTTCATTCAGTAAAGCGTAAAATAAGGGCAGTAAGTTAAGCAAAAAAGTAAAAAAGAAAAAAAAAACAAAAACTTTTCACTTTGCAAAAAGTTCTTAAAGCGACCCATAAAGGACTTAGGACTACAAAGGATATGAAAGCCTCTTTAAGCTGAGATACTGAGCTTTGGCATGCGTTTAAGCCTTAGAAAAAACAAATTTGTGCGAAGTGGAATAAATGTCATCATATTTGAGTAGAAAGTGCTGAATGTAACTTTTGTGAATTTAAAAAAAAACGCAAGCAGCAAAAAAGGTAAATTTTGCATGCAGCAGCGTAAGGCAAAGTTTTGTTGCTGCTGCTGATGCCATGATTTTGCCAACAAAATTGCAAAGTGTTTTGTGAAGGAGCGTCTGGGAACTTAGCAAAATTTTTTATTTGTCTTTTAATAAAGGTCCTGTGACTACTAGCATGGTTAATCACATGACATAATACATGTGAGCAGCACTTATCTAAAATGGGTGGCATCACCGATTCAACCTTGACGACGATATTATTATTGAGCACAACCTCTGTAGTTGTACGGCTTGATGCAGTAGAAGGTCTCTGGGAACGGTGTCCTTAAAATGAGTTCCTTTTTCGATGCCACTAAAAATTCTTAAAGTACGAAACACCTTATGGAAAAGTAATCAGGATTCAATACAATAGTCTTTGGACTGAGTGGTATGCAAAGACTTCTTTTGAGCCCGTCTACAATATCAAATTTTAATGCATTGTGCTGCTTCACGTTTCACGTATCAATGATGTCTTATACGAGAGAAGCTATGCAGATACACAAAAAGTGCGCCGTGGTTGCTATATCCTTTACTCCACTGAAAGCAAAGAAAGCGTTGTCCGAAACATCAATTACCTTCAGTACCATCAGTAGTTGGCATTTTTAACTACCTAGCGATAGCATGGGATAAGCACAGCGCTTTGAGGAAGCTTGCGTTCTGTTAAACTGCGTTCTATTGGTAATTGTTTCCTGAAGTGCAGATTGGTAACAAGATATACCATCGACCAAAGACCAATCATAAGTGTGAATTGGGCTCGGCAAAAAACTTAGTTGAGCTAAACATGGAATGAGAGAGTTCAAGCTCGTTGCAAGGTTTTAACAAGATGCCCTAAGCAGCGATTACGCCTTTCAAAAATAAGACCAACAATAGATGGTACATTAAGGTTTTTTTTTTAACAAAAAGATGCACTTTAAGTAATTGCAGTTTGCTCATATTTGATACAAAAAGAGAAGCATAAGGTAAGTAGCCTACAGCCTAGAAACGTTTGAAGAACCTTAATCCAACCAAAAACCACTATAAAGTTTTTGGTTCTCAATCTACACAAAAACTTTAAAAAATATCAAATAAAAAGTACACTTGTATTTGCAAAAATAATTCATTTCATTAAACCAACATATTCTTTTTTTTTCAATAAATATAATTGGAACTTTATTATGCTCACAAACTGCAACATTTCGCCAAAAAGTCCTTGCAGGGATCCTTACACTGACATCATTACTTTGGATTTAGTTGAATTTTTAATTTTTTCCTGAAATATCAAATGAGTAGCTTTGTAATTTTTGTACACAAGGACTCAGAGGACAAGACAATATACAGATGTGTCAGTTACTAATATATGCAAAAACGTATAACCACACACAAACACATTTGCACAATGAGAATATGACAGTTGTCGTATGAAGTATAAGAAATTCATATGCAAACAATAAAGCAAAACACCAGTACCTACGAGTACAATAACAAAAAACACGTATGTACGAATACAAAGATGACACGTTTACCAAATGAAATGCAAAACACGAACGTAGTCAAACGATGCAGCAGCACTGGCAAAAAAAAACAACAGCAACAACATTGCTGCTGCGCTTATAGAAAGAGTCTGTAGTGAAAAATGTAAATGGGCAAAGCATAACACGAAGTAATTTTGTCATCGCATAAACTTCCTTAAAAGCACACACACACACACTAAGAATTAGCCGACAGCGTTGTAGCACGAACTAGTGAAGCAGTAGAGGAGTGGTGCAACCTCAGTTGTACTCCATAAGGAAGGCAGCAGTAAAGCGGCAACTAAATACTCAAAGTGTATGGAGTAAATTGAAGTGAAATAAGCGTAAAAAGTAAATGGATATCACAAGAGCCGTAGCATTAGAATTAGTAAATGAGCGCATTGCCCAAAGGATATTTTTGTGTGTGAATTTGTTGGATTTGTTGGAATGAAGGAATAGTTTTGCGCTTACATTTGAAAAGACGACAGAAAATGTTAAATTTTAATGTGCTCTCAAATTCCAAGTATTCTATTAGACAACTTGCATGTCTTAGAGTTAAGTCATCAGAAAAATCCTTACTTTATAACAAATGCTTAAAGCAATAAAGCGCTCAGTACAACAGTGTACAGTGGAAAACCTTTCGGTAGAGTGTAAGAAAAACATAATAAAAGCGAACATATAACGCACAACTCGAGACATGGATACAAAATACAACCAACGGTTGATGCAGCAAGCATGTGGCTGTTAAACGAACGTGTTACAGCTACAGCACATGGCTAACAGTTAACAGAAGTAGGACTTATCTTTTACCTACATTTTTACAAATGTTTTCTTCCTTTTTTTTTGAATACAGCACATACCAAATCCCCTAGGGCAGCACTTTGCATTCTACGTTTTTTAATGCAAATGTTGTAAAAATTCCAAAAGGATCGAAAATTTCAATAAAACGAAGCTAAAATTTCACATTACTCCACAGCATGGAAGAAGGATTAAAAGAAAAATGAAATTAAAAAACAACAACATGGAGCGATGGACAAGCGAACTCTTAAAACATAAACATATATGCACTCAAGTATTTTAACCTATCTAAAACAGATTTTAAGTTATTTGGAGTCAAAATTGTAAAACTTCTTCTTAAGTTTTTTTTTGCGTGATTTTTAATTTTTTGTTTGGGCTTTAGTTTGGTTAAAATTTCCACCACTAGATATTGCGTTTGCTGCAACCACCATCTATTTGTTGTTGCTTTCAATAATCGATAAACTATAAGCATCCATGTACCAAATTATCGAATCAGAAGCTAGGGCTTACAAATAAGCTATTGCAAGTGCATCTTCGATGATTTAAAAAGTAGCAGCAGCTATTTCAAATTGAGTTTTTGAAAGCCAAAAAAATTGTTCTCTGATTTTTAACAGAATTTATATAGGAATTTTTACAGTCCGCATTTATAACTTAAATAATTTTTACGTAATTTACACCATCAGTAAAATATCTACAAATAAAAAAGTGACAATATACATAAACATTAGCTATATGGCATCGCAAGTGGTAAGTCTCTTTTGAATGAAAACTCCCAATCTTTATCACTACATCATACCCCATAGCTTTACCAACATATCTAACGCTACTTAATTCAAACATCACAATATTAAGAAATATATAAAATTAAAAATTGCAACACAAAAATATTGAGATATTGATGAACGATTGTTATGTTTTTTCTTTGCCAAAATGAACTTGAATAGAAAAAGTTGAACAGTTAGTAACAAATGGGTTAAAGTTCTTCATTTGCATAACAGGACACTTGTACAAGAAATGCATCCTAGAGTATTTTTGTTTCCTGATTTTAGCTTTGCTCTAATCACTGGAGATTCACACTTAACTCTTTTCACTACAACAGCCAAGTGCCGAAGACAAGCTACTCAAGTTCGAAAACTTCAAAAATCAATTTTGTTAACAAACTCTGCATACTTTGGGGAAAAAAGTAAGTGTTATTTTATTTTGAATTTTTGTTTGAATTTGAATCTCCCCCTTCGCTCATGCACTCATGTGCTTGTGGTGAAATTTTGGATTTTAAATAATTTATATATTAAAATCTACACAGACAAGGTGTTTGATAGCTTGTCTACTATTTACATTCACATTTGCATTTGCCTGCATGCATGCATATGTGTATAAGTATGACCTACTTTTGTGTGTGTGTGTGTGTGTACTTAAGTTTCTTTATGTCTACATTAAAATGGTTGCACTTTTATGTGTGTGAAGTCATTAAAATGTCAAATAAATTTTAACATTATTTTTCGGTTTTCTCAAGTCTTGCAACAGAATACAGCTAAACTTGCATGCATTTCTGTATATGTGTATTTGTGTCTGTTGTGCTGCAGCAAGCATTATCATTCTTTTAAAAATGTTCGTGAGCATTGTAAATTACTTTTTTTCATATATATATCTTTTGACTTTTGTATGTGTGTGTGCATCTATTGGTATATGTGCTAATGTGATATTGTGTATGGTGTAAGCACCATACGTGTACGTTTGTAGCATTTCTTATTAAAATGTTAAATGAAATGTGGTTTTGATATGCAAATTAAGTTTTATAAGCTCTAATCTTTTGATTATTCAAAATACTGAAATTAAAGTTTTAATATGTGTGAAAAGATGATGTCGAATATACGTCGGTATTGGTATAAAATTCATTGATTATATGTAAATTTTTTTGAGTAAAAAGTAAGACAATCAAGTTCATCAAAACTACAAAAAACTTTGCTTCAATTTAGAACATAAATAAAATAAATAAAAGACTTACATTTTGCTCAAAACTTGCTGCATGTTCATTGTCTGGCGCCAAAAATTGCTCTCAAATCATGGTCGACATTGTGGCAAACAACTTAATTAAAGCTTTGTTTTTACACCAGGTTTTTCACACCTCAAAAATACACTAGGGGAAATTGTGAAAAAAACTCGAGAAGAGCAAACGAAAACTATGCTTTGATCTACAAACAGCAATGTTGGCAAATACACAAAAACGCTGCAGAAAAAGAATGCACTACACAAACTAGCGAAAAAAAAAATCAACAACAAAAATCGCATTGACAGGAAAACAATTTTCAGTTAAAAGTGAAATAGAAAAATTACCAAAAAAAAAAGAGTAAGAATAAAGTAAACACCACGTGGATGTAAACAAGATACGAAAGCCCAATGTTTCGTTTTGTGTTGGCGCATGAAAATGGACCATAGCAAACAATTGAAATCAGGTTTTGAAAATGATAGAAATTTTAAAATTTTGGACGCTATTTTTAAATTTCGTTGTACGAAAAAAATCAAAGAACATATTAACTGATATATTGAGAGTTTAGAGAAGTCAATTTCTCAAGTAATCCTCAACATATAGCAATAGAGCACGCCTTCTTCTAAACCAATCATCTGTTAATATTGAACAGCGCAAATAAATATCAAATGGAACATAATAATAATTAAATGTTTTATGTAACAATTAAAATTATTATTAGTTAATATATAACACAAACATTTTCTTTCTATTTTCTCTAATAATTTCTCATTTGCGCTGCTCTTTTCTTTCAATTATTTTCCTAGAAAGTTTCTTGCTCATACATAGTTTCTTTCTTTTCGTAGTTTTTCTTACTACTGCAACATTGAAGTGCATGTCCTTGTATTACAATTTTTGTAATGCATTAGTGTAGCATACTTTTGTGCTTTTTGCTGCAATGCAAAAAGATGTCGTCTCATTAATGTCACAATGAGACAAGTAAAGCGTAAGAAAACGCATTTGCTGCAACAATAGTAAGACACTAAAAAAAATGTCAGAAAATGGGAGTATGCGTGCACTTACTTTATTTTTATGGCAGTATAGTAAAATAAAAAAAAGTACCTGAAAATATATTTTCTTGTCATCAGACTTAATTACGTGTACTGTAAGGAAAAACATACGCAGAAATATAACTATGCCAAGTTTAAGAAAAGCAGAACAGCTCTATTTTCCTTACAAGTTCTTCTTCAAAGTTTTTATTAAATATATAATATTTTGAGAAAAAAAACTTTCTACAGGTAGAAAGTTCCATATTTAGTATTTTAATTAATGTAAGGCAAATGTGTCTTTATTCGAAATGAAGTATATCATGCACTTGTAGCTAACGAAAAGTTTATACAGCGAATTGTCTTCATTATAATGAATTTAAGCAACGCTATAGTTTTCAGTTTATTTTAGTTTACATTTTTTTCTTTTGACAGAATACCACCCGTTAAAAACCCAAACTTTACATTTCATTTGAATTTTGTCTTAAAACAAACAAATTTTTTAATATTTTTAGCTTCGTAAAAAAATTTTGAAGTAGCAGATTTTGTGAATTATATTTCTTTTCTTTTCTTATGTTAGAGAGTTACTTTTAGTTTAGTTTCTGTTTACCATTGTGTTTTTAATTTAAATAAACAGCCTTGTAAAAGTTCTCTAAAAGGCAGCTTTCTATGAATGTGGCTTATAATTTATAAAAAGAAAATTATGTTTTTCCTACAAACATTTATTTGTACTCATAAGAAGAGTCGCTGAGTCTCTATTCTGTTTTAAACAATAATTAACAACAGAGGCATAAGATAAGCAAGTGTCGTAAGTTAAGTGTCTTTTTAATTATTATGAATTATAAAAAATCAGCAAAAAGTCATAAGGAGCATCGCAATTTTGTCGACACAGCTTTGAACATTATGAATTTTTTATTGAAGGCTTGATTTCGATTTGAAAGTAGATAACCCTAAGTTGGTAACAGTCAATGTTCCTTTAAAATTTAGGTCGCATTTTTACTCACAGTTTTATGAAAGACTCAACTTAGTAGCATGAGATATTAAATATTTTTATCACATGAGATTTTTATCCCTTAATTTTTTTTACATTTGAGATTTTTATTTAATGTATTTTTCACATGAAATTTTCGACACAGCTTTTTTTTTTTAGAAATTAAATCTCTATTTACTGTCAACATTGTTGGCACATTTCTTAAATAAATTTCTTCACCAAATGATATCAAAAGGAAAAAAAAATGGCTGCATTTTTAATTGAAGTTTCTTAGAATTGTTCATTTTACAAATTATGTTAGGTTAAGATTTCTTTTCGTGAAAAGTGAAATCTTGACTTTTTTTCGTAACGCATAAACTTTATGTGACAAAAGTCTTAATTTAGTAGCATAAGATATTTATCCAAAAAGAGCTTTATAGCACTAAATTTCTGTCACAATGAATCTAATTACAAGTTTCTTAGAACATGCGACTTTTATCGCCTGCAACTTTTTTCGCATGTGATTTTTATTGCGATACTTTTCATATGTGACTTTAAGTACATGAGATTTTAATTGAATGTAATTATTAAAACTTGAAATTTTTGTTGCATCTAATATGCAAAACAAAACAAAATCTGAATTTATCGCATGAGACTGCTTAATAAAACTGTAGTGAGAGAAACATGAGTTTTTCAATTTAATTATTTATTTATTCGTAAGCTCTTTGCTTAATTTAAGCTTCACACGTAACAGCGAATGAGACTAAAAGCTATTGTAGCTAAATTCTATTATTATTTTTAAAAAAAGAAAAAGGAAAATCGTTCTCACAAGCGAAGCAATTATCTCTGTAACAGTTTTTATTTTCATTTTTCAATAAAACTTCTGCAAACATATTCTTTCACAAATCCCTGCAAACATTTATTGAGGAGTAATTTTATTTTATTTTATTTTTATTACGCCGCTTAGAAACAACAATTGATTGCTGACAATTTTCAAAGCAATTTGAAACGATTTTTCTCACTGATAGCATTCGATATATCACTGATTAATAGCAGTTACAGTAAAAACAATGAAAATAGCAAACAACATTTCGATTAATGTAAATTTAAGAATATTGAAACAACAAAGAAAATTCTATATGTTCTGTCAAATGACAACTTTGCAAGTCTGCGCCAATTTCTTGTTTGCATTGTAATAGAAACTTTAAATTTTTTTTTTGTTTTTGTTCAAAGTAATTTGCATAAATTGAATTTTTTGCTTAATTTTTGTTTTTAACAAAGCTCACAAAAAATAAAAGAAAATAGAAAAATAAATCCATGTTGCCATGGTGTTACAGTCTGCTGGTTAGTGTTTTGTTTGCGCTCTTAATTGGCTTATAGTTGTTATAAACTTTTTAATACACTCATTAGTTTGTAAGTTCGATGGTGGACTATTTTTTCGTACCCATTAAGTTTTAAGCAAAAAAAAAAACCAAAGTAAATGCGAAATTGAGGATAATCAATTGTGGTGTTAAGTGAACAAAAAAAAGAAACAACCGCTTCAATTGTTATCAAAGCGTTTTGTTTTGCACGATAAACTTTTAATTTAATCAGTTTGCTTGGTTTTTTTTTGTGTTTTCAAATGTACGATCAACCAAAGTGTTTTGATGTTACCTATGTTATTGTTATTTCGCTGTTGTTGTAATTGTTAAATTGAATAGTTTTGAAAAAACTGATACGAAGGCAGGTCTTCAAGGGATCAACTCGAAAATTTTTTTTAATTAAACTCTAATTAACTGAAAATATGCTATGAGTAAAAACTATCAAAAAATTCTACTAATCGAAAAACTGAAAGTTTCTTTCATTTTCAGTTTTGTTCCCTAACCAATGCAATAATTAAACCTACTGCCCACAAACCTTAAAGCCTTCTCTGTAAAACTGTGCTTAAATATAATAAGTTTGTCAATATTTTTACAGAAGTCGTAGCCATATAAACAGCATCACAGTTGTAGTTTATGGTAAACATGACGTATGAGTAGCCTATAATAGTGATAGTCAATAGCGAAGTTCACATGATTCTTCATGCTGTCCAACATGGCTTCACAAACACGAATAACAGTAAATATCGTTTGCGTTCACATCATACAGCATGCTGTCAAACATTATTTGCAGAAAATTTCTGAGGCGTACACATCACTCACGTTACTCACTTTGCTTTTTATTTGGCGGAGGTGTTACTTCCTCTAATAATAAAAAACAATTGTTTTCAGCTCCCTAAAAAACGAAGATATTTTCCTTTAGAAACCTAAATTGCGAAAATGCCAAAGGTTCGGCACATAGATTTGAGTGGCGCCCGAGTCTGATCTTTTACTATTCTTAAGTTTTTTAAGATCTCTACGTTAGCAAAATCGTAAAGTCTTGATATACTTTTTAACGCTTCAACCGTAGCATTTGCTCGATTTCCTTCATCGATTTTTTAGAAGTACTTCTTATTGCTAATGCTTTGCATTTCGCTTTTTGTATTGTTCGCATTTTATTCTCTAAGTTTGTGGAAAACTTTTCTAAATATCAAAAAAAAACTCGCCAAAACTAATTATTATTCACGGAATCCATCGATGTTCACTATCTGCAATCTTATTTGAAATGAAAAATTTGCACTTGGCTTGACAGCTAGCGCTCACACAAATTGTATGGATGGACGAACCAACAAAAAGATCAATAAATTTTGAAATACATCCAACATCAGTGTCAAGCGGCTGTTTCTAGAGTTCACATGATCAAACATTGATGTTTGTCAAGCCATGTTGGACAGCATGAAGGATCATGTGAACTCTGCTAATCATTCAACAACGTGTACCTAGTTTCACGAAAACATATTATGAATGGCTATATCTTTCGTTAAGCTAAATATAACTTAATAACTAAAGCATAGTCTTAGACGTAGTGCTCTATGATCTTACAAAATGAAACAAAACTCATACGGCAGTAGCTTTGGTATACATTTAAAATTTTTTAGTTCCTTTCAATTTTGGTCCAACCTTTATGTATATATAAGAATTAATATTTGATGCCAGATTTTAATGTTATCGCCAAAATTAAGCTTAAGTTCTTGTGAAGTTAGAAGATATTATTTGCTTTGGGTATACAAAATGTTATCTTCACTTTTAGATTGCTTATCATTTCTATTAAATGCTTTAGTAAATAGTAATGGAGTCGTTTAAATATTCCAAAAAATACTTCTGCTACCATTCTATTCCCTTTTATAAAAGAAAATTATTGTTGGCATATTAACTTCTGTCAATATTGAATCTTTTCATTCATTAAATACCTTTATTTTTTTAGTTTTTATATACGAAATTAATTTTTATATAAAATAATAAAATTGATTACTGTTACACCTCCTCCGATATTTATTTAAGCTACGTGTTATATAATTTCTATTCCATTAAACTTGATTACAATATTCCTGTGCATGCCACATACTGTTGAAAAAAATCTCATTAAGAATATGATAGAAAACATGATTAAACCTGTGTGATTGCTTTACGAATATTTATTCGAAGAATTAACAAAGTGCAATCGAATTTAATTAAAAGAAGTGCATGGTCATCTAGATAATTAAATCGAATGAGTTTTGTACAATGAAGTGAAAGAAAAACTGTGTAAAATATAAAATGAAATAATTTGATGTAGTAGCGATTGTGATAATAAAATGCTCAAATGTTTAAATATCAAAGATGGCAAATAATAAAAATTTTCAAGCAAAATATTTATTAATTAAATAACATTTTCGATTCTATGAAAAACTTCACATTTTGTTCAGCTTTCTATATAATTTGTTTAAACATTTTATATTTAGCGTTTGTTTTAAAATCTTCAAAAAAGTGAGCAATCATCCAACATCTTTCAAGCTTCCAGTTGCATGCTTTCCTATAATAACAATGCATAAAAAACAGTGCGAGTAGACGCTTAAAGCTTCATTGAACGCGCTTCAGTAGAATTTCCAAAATGCTACTATTTCCCGTTGGGAACTTTAATGTACGCAAGCAAATAACGAATAAATAAATAAACAAAGAAAGTACTGTCAAAGTGTTGAATGCTTTGTCAGTGTAGATTTCATGCTAATGCATTATAAATAAGCGACATTGTTAAGCGCTAACAGCAACAGTTAGCAGGCGAAATGTGATGTTAAACTCCTTTTTTTTGGAATATTAATGACAATTTTCAGAAAAGAGTGACAAAAGACAACAATAACAAAGTTACCTACAAAGGAATTTAATGTTTAAAGTGTCAATAATATTTACTTGTTGGTTGCCTTGAATTTAAAGCAAGTTTCAACACAAAGCCCGCAAAGTAGGCAACGACTTGTTTTTTGTTTATTTAAGCAGTCTTGAAATAAAATTGACATTTACAATTTAAATTTGCTACGAACAGTTAATGCAAAGCTTACAAATCAACTTTTTTTCCCTTTGTTTCGTATCATTTTTAAATTTTTGTTTTGGTATGCAAAATGTACTCAAGCTAAAAATTTTTAACTGAATAATGTCTGATTTTTATTTTTGAATAAAAAAAACAACTGATTTATGCACAACGAGAATTTAATGTGTCAGTGCATTCACGAGTGTATGCATATGCGCTTGTGTGAATGCGCCAACATCTGGCAGCGTGTAAACGAAATTTGACTTTAATGACTGCATCAAAGCAACAACTGTGTTGAAAGGAAAATGCAAACAAATTCAACTTGACAGCGTGCGTGTGCGTGTGTATGTGTGTCCATAAATGCACTTGTCAGCGCCAGTGTGTATGTAAAATGCGCTAAAGTGTTAATGCAGCTGTGCTTATCGTATGGTTGCCTGCTTATTGCACAAGTGCTGCAGCTGCTGCACTCAACCTTGTTATGATTAATTTTCTATTTTTTTAAGTTAACCCAAAGCATTTTGTTTGAGCAAAGAGATTTTGAGAAGGTTCAATATTTTAAGAGCATTACATGAGCTTGATTTTCTTTGAAAACTAACTATTTATTACTTTAATTATAATATGCCATTTGCCGCTTCAATGAATTGTCAATTTAAAAGCAGAGCCTAAAAATATGCAATGAAAGTTGCAGCAATGTACAGTATTATCTATTCAATTGTTTTTGTTTTACTTTTATTCCTTCTTATTGCATATTTTTTAAGCTCTCACAGAAATTTAATTGAAATTTTGTTGCTGTTAATGAAAAATTTATATTTGCGTTTCATATGTGCGAATCGAAACAGCTCTTACGATAGGTAAAATATAAATAAAAATATGTTCGTATCAAAAACAATTTTAGTTTACGGTAGATACCATTCAAATTGAATTCAAAAAAATAAACATTTAAGGAAAGCTCTTTGCAGCAATTAAAACTAAAATCACCTCTTCAGAGCTGAAACTAAACACACGTTAAATGAAAGAAAAATACACTACAATATACTGCTAATGCTTAAATTTTATTTTACATTCTATCCGTAATTTATATATGAGCATAAAGGCGCAAGCAAGGAATTAGGCCAATAAACGTATACTCCAGCTATACCGCTTCAAAGCGAACACATCAAAAGATGGCGCTGCAAATAAAGAATAAAATGCGTGCGCCATTAAAATAAATTTCATTGTGAATGTGAAGAAACATTTGCACGAAATGATGCATGTCGACGTCAACAACAACACCAACACAGCATCGACATCGACACAGACACAAGGAAATTGTGTTGGAACCAAATATGCGTACAAATTGCAGGCTAATGTTTTCAACACAAAACACTTACCAGCAAATACATCACCATTTACGATTAAGCTCTTATGATACTTCTTTTTAATGAATTTTCTTTTTTTTAGCTAAACAAAATATATAGATTTTAAAGGCTGACACACAGATATTTTTTTGCAGATTAGTTATTCGAACATAATAAGGCAGAATTGTTTGCGTGCGCAGGAACCATAAATGAAAAATAAGGCTCAGCCAACGAAAACTGTTTTTTTAAGTGTATAATGTGAAGTGCCTAACATGAAGTATCAAAACTAAAATATAAAGAATGATACAGTAAATATTAATTTGAATGAAACAGTACAAATTATATAGTATGAAGTATAAGCTAAATGGTATAATGCATAAGACACGCAGTACAAATAATCAAGTATAAAGTCCTCAGCTATGAGGCTGAAACTCTAGAGTGACTACGATTTAAGAATTGTGATATACAAAGCCTGAAACACATGATACGAAGTGGGTGTTCAATCGAAAAGTATGAATCATCAAATATGATGTATGAAAATGGAAGTATGAAACATGAAGCTTAATAAAATAAGGAACAAGGCGTGATGTGTATGGCATGTTGTATGCCGACGAAAAAATAAGTACGCAGAAACCAAAATGAAGTATGTATATTGAAGTTTGAAGTGATCAAGCACAAGCGTAACATTGAAGCAACAAATGTGTTGCATTTTAAGCATGAATACTAAAGCATGGGAATGTTACATTGCATAATGTTTGAAGTACGAGTATCTAGTATAGGATACAACTGTGAAGCATTTATATCATGCCACCAAAGGTAATCACTGTGGTTTTGAAAGTGAAAAAAGTTTGCCAACGAAAGATTCGGCTCATGGGAATCGTTTTCTTTTCATGCTCTGATAGTGAAAAAATACCGAAAACGAATTGCTAGCTGATCGTCTGATCAATGATATTCATCATTTTTCATAGAAAAAATTTAAAAAAATTATTGTTTTCTTTTCGGGTTTTGTAGTCAAAAATGACCACACAATAGAAGAAAATAATAATTTTTTGCTAGTTTTCAGGCTGGAAATCTTTTTTTTTATTTTTCAAACAAATGCTTTTTCTTTATCTACACTATCGAGTTCCACAATTCAAGAGTTTTCTATGACAAAAGTCAGCTTTTGATTGCGAAAAACTACATATCATCATAGGATTTTCAAACAATTTCTTGATTTCAATGAATTTTGTGACTTCGTTATCTTACAATTGTCAGTTTGCAGATAGGAGTGAGATGCCATTCCACGTTCTGATGTTTGAAAATTTGCTGGTTGACAAATTCTAAATTTTTGTACTTTAGAAATTTTCTGTGATAATAAAAGAAAAAGTTTCGCAAGATAAAAAGGGATTTAAAAATGTCTTTTGGATTTCTATTTTGACTGAATAAAGCATAATACATTGATAAATGCCGAATTAAATGTGAAACACAAAGTATTAAATAGTTGTGATGAATGAAGTATGAATGAAGTGTGTAGCATTGAAGAATGAAAAACATTCAAGGGCTACCTTTATACTTTACATTTCTTAAAATGCAGTGGATACGCCTGATAATTTATAACATGTCAAACATACATTCACTTAAGAAATACGCAAAAGCGGCAACACATCACCAATACAAACATAATAAATAACAACAGTTGTAAAAAATCGCGTTACAATGCAAGATGGGATATCAAACAAATTCAGGGCAACATACGCACATCAAAGTAAAGCAGCAGCGAATATAAACCTTCCCAGAGGGTGTAATAAAATCAAATAAAAAGTCTATTAAATCACATGCGTTGTAGCAAAAAGAAAAACTACATACACAAACAGACACTGATACACAAGTAAGCAAAGTAATGTAATGTTAATGGCAATGCTTTATTACATGTACAAGAACCACGTATGTTAATATGCGCACAATGAAATTTATAGTGTAACAACAGGCAGTTTTTGTTGCGAGTTCTTGGCAAAGCAAAGCTGAAAGGAAGCTGCTGTCTTTTCATTATGAAAAAGAAAAGAAATTTTAAATTCTTTGTTGACATAAGATACAGACAGCTAAGGAAGGAAGTTGCGCGTCAAATGAAAAAAAAAAAAATAATATGATAGTACAAAAGGATACCCTTGGGTGACATCAGCAATGAAAATGATTGATCTCTAAATGTTACAAGCTAATTTTTAAACCGAAAAAAAAGAAAATCGATAGGAAAATTTTTTTACTTTAAATCTTCGAAAAAACTGTTGTCTTTAAAAAAATATCAGCACAAAAAATCACATACGTTTCTGCGTATATATCCTGTTATAAGTATCATCACCCATAACTGTCAAATGTATCATGTTCGTTTTTGTCAACACCATTACTATCAACAACAACAGCAACACAGCCTTAACATCAAAATCATCGATTGTCTTTATTCGCTTACAAGTGTGCGTCATAAATTTTCATCTTTTCTTTTCCGATGATTTTTTTTTTTGTTTTCAATTTCTTTTTATTTTTTCAACTCAACCCCTCGTCATTCACATATGCGTCTGTATAGATTTTCTTATTATCTCATGTGAGATTTTATTTTTCAGCTGTGAAATTTTATTGTCAAAGTTGAGACGACAGTTGAACTTAATGTGAGAGTAATACATTCAAAAGATTATAGTAAAATAAACATTTTAAATTCGCATGCCATGCAGACATATAAACATTTTCAACTTACACCCACATATTATGTATGCATGTGTGTGTGTACGATATAAAAATATCTTTTAGTTAGTTATGTCTATAACGGTTATTATTTTTATCGGTTGTAAAAAGCTTGATTTGAGCATGTTTCACTTTTCGGTTTATTAAATTTTGTTATCGATGCTATGTGGTTTTTATATGATTTTCATACAGACACAAAACATGCCGCATGCCTACACTAAGACACTCAAATTTACCCAGTAGAAAAAAATATGAATTACGAAAAAAACAAATATTCGGTGAATTATTTTAAGTTAAAATAATCGCATATCAAAAAAATCAAAATCGGACTGAAGTATCGAGCTTGCAAGCGTTTGGGAACCGAAAACATACCATACTTTACCAATTCAACAAGACGATGTGTTCGTTTATTTATCGAAAACTTATCGTTTTCAATAACGCTTTTGAATTGTTTTTATAGGGTCATTCTATGTTTGCAAACTAATTACATCACTTATCATTTGACACTAATAGCAATAGCTAAATACTAAGGCCTTGCAACGAGCTGATCGAACTTCTGCCATACGCAACGAGTCAAACTCGAACAACTCAATTCATTTACAGTTCATTGGTTTTCCGTATCATACAATTACAACTCATGTGCTTCGAGTTACTCGCTTGTTCGAGTTTTGACTTTTTCTCTACTATACGGTGCACCACAATTATGAGATATTTTCTTCAATCAACTGGTACGCAGGCACCACAAACATAAAAAAATGATCGAAATGTGAGCGAACACATAGAACAAAACGATCTTATTATAAGTTAAGTCGAGTTCAACGAATTTAGTTCGGTGCTGAAATTTCGTGATAAGCTCGTAAGTTTCGAGTTTGTTCGAATGAGTTTGGCTCGTTGCACAACTTTACTAAACATTATCGAAATGTATTGAATTAAGGAATATTGGTGATTTGGGATTGGGAAATTAAAAATTAATTGGAAAATATTTATTTTGAAAATGTCACCGCGGAAACAAAGTGAAATTTTAAAATTTTTTGAAACACTACAGCATTGATAAAAACCTTCAATATCAATAGCTTTCAAGTGTTTAAAGACCTTTTCGCGCTCGCAAAATACGGTGGACAACATTTTGCACTTTCTTTGGCAACCGCCCTTACATTTGTAATTGGTTGTAATTGGTTTTCTTAAAACGAATAAAAATTATTAAATATTGAATAAGTTGCACAATACATTTATAAAATTTAAAATTAATCGGAAGTATTGGAAAAATAAAGATATTATTTTTTTTTTAGCAACACTGTTTACTGCACAGCTGACATTTATTTACTACAGCAGTAAGAAAATTAGAGTCAGTAGTAAAAGCAAAAGCAGATTTCCGAATGCTAAACGGTTGCTATTGCTACGCCTACTGCAAAATCAACAGCAATAGCAAAAGTGGTTGGTAGTTATTGAAGTGCTCTTACTGTAACTATCGAGATATCGTAGACAATAGCTAAATCCGTAAGCATATTTTTAGAAACCAAACTAATTGCTTTCGACGTGCTTTCTGCTTTAAGGCAGTCAAAGTAACAGCATATCATTGGCTACCGAAGATGTGCTATCTGCATTTGCTATTGCTATCAAATTTCCGTAGACTCAGCAATTTATCAAAATCGTAACTTCAAGCAAAATAAGACTACAGTCTTGATATATAGTTAGTTTCAAAACTGCGATACATATATGAGAGATTTCAAGCTACATATTATGAATATTCTTCGAATTACGCTCTATGCAGCTAGATTTTTTTGAGAATGATATATTATTGGTAACTAACAGTTAGAAATACATTAAAAGATATGCTCAAGCATTTTCTTTGGTTATTGCTACTTCAACCAAACAATGATTTACTTTGTTTGCTTGAGGTTTTCTTCTTTCAAATGTTGACATTTCAAAAATCAATTTAATTTTATTTCCCAATTGGGCATTTAAATCCAATTTTCATGTTTGATTTGACAATGCACACTTCTTAATCAAAAATTTTCTCGGAAATGCAATCACTCACCCACCACATTTGCGAGAAAAATTGTGACAAAAGAATCAGGGATGCTCCACATGATTTTGAAAAGTTCAAAATATCCATACTTAGAACATGTAGTTTTGAAAGAATTCAATTCACGAGACAATGATTCCTACCCAGCTCTATTCGTAGATCATCATCATCTTTTCCTTTTCGTTTTGTGCCTCATTATTACTTCGTCATCATCAACGGCTGAAAAGTTATTTTTATTTAATTCAGTGAACTTTGTATCATTGTTCGCATTTTTGTTGTGCGCTTATTATTTGTCTCTCTTTTAGCATTTGCTCTGACTCTATCTGTCTGTCATGCCTGTCTGTCTGCTGAATGAAATTTTTCAATCAGTCGTTATTGAAAACGATTTTCTATGTTTTCCTTAGGCGCTGGCGCTGCTGCTTCTACGTCGTTTTCATTTTTCGCTTAAGTGAATTTTAACTTTTCCAAAGATTTTCGTTAGCAAAGCGACGCACAATTTTCATTTTCAATTGTTTTTTCTTTCTTTTTAACACATTTTTCTCTACGGAGTCATCATTTTGTTTAGCAAAAGTTATCGATTTAAGCCGTAATATATTTGGCCCAGAAAAATTTCTTTTAGCTTAGTAGATTTAAATTGAAATTAAAATGGGCTTTGCGCAAAATTGAAGTCGATTGATGTTGGCATTTAACGAATATAAATGGCAGCATATAAAATTTAAGTACATTTCTTTGATGAGAATTCTTGTTGTTCTGAAGAAGGATTTTAATGTTGTTTGAGCATTTTTCGTAACTTCTTAATATTTTATGAATAATCATGAACAATGATTGAATTTTCAGAGCATTTTTAGTACGTTCTTTTGTAGCGAAAATGCAGTGAAAGAACTCGCAACAGTTTCATAAAAAAATGTAAAAAATAGACCAAGTGACAAGTAGTTTTTAGAGCGAATACTTAGATCCAGGCAATCGTTTTTTTTTTTGAAAATTATTTATCACATTCAGAAAACTACCACACGCTAAAAAAAAACACCTTATGAAGTTACCCTATGGGCCTGCAAACACTTGCGAACTTGCTTAAACGTTTTGGTTCAGAGAATCTTTTTTTATGAATTAGTGCTCTGACTCCGAAATAAAATTTGGGTGAAAATAAAAATGTTTTTCTTTGTTGGGTTAGAAGAACTTGAAGAGATCAAAAAAATACTAAAAAAATTAATACATATTGAAATACTCTGAATTTGTTAAGAAATATGGAAAAGGACGACTGATGACGAAGAATGTTGAAAGGCTTAGAAAAAAATTATGAATGTATGCAAATACTTTACGGTTAAAAAGATTCCGGAATGCTAAATAAAACAAAACAAAATTATATATTCATCAACATTTATTTTCTCGCCTTTGTTCGCGCTTGATCCATTCCCCTGAGCATTTTCATAAGCTGATTATTGAATAACATTCAAATCTTCGGTGAATTTGCTTTTATAGCTGTAACTGACTTGAACCAAATAAAGTAAATATAGTGCTTTTAGGCTCTGTAGCTCTTGCACAATGTTGGCTTTATGCGGTGGTGTATTATAATGGTGCATAATCTATGGGTCATTCTTCCACATATCAGGCCGTTTGCGACGGATATTCTCAAGCAAGCGCTGCATGATATGTAAAAAATATTCTGTATTTCATAAAGCGCACCAAGCAACGATAATGGAAGAAAACTTTGAGCATACCCTGATAGCCGACTTTGACATGGTTTTTTTCGATACCCATTCGTTTTTGTGACACCATTCCGAAGGCTGGTTTGCGTATTGTTTTCGTAAACTAATGTCTCTTTAACTCTTTCATAAAGGTAGCGCCCAAAAAAAGTACCAGAAATTATGTCACTCCCATGCTGTTTCTCGATGCTCTTTTGGGAAAAAATTTAAAAACTTTAAAAAAATTACCCCTAATGTCTTGTCTCAACTTTATAATACGAGTACTATTTTGGTTCACCAACTGTTTGAATTTGGCAATGTTTTCGTCGTTAACGCGCTATTTTTCTTATACAACAAATTCCGATTACTTACTTAGCATAAAATTATATTGTGAGGATTGAAAAATTGTCTCAAAAGACCAAACAATCGAAAAATTCGATTAAATTTCAAAAATTTTAAATAAATTGGAGAAGTCAAGAAATGTTAAAAAACTTTGAAACAAATGAAATATAAAGCGTTAAAGTTGCGCTGCGTAGCATTTACGTAACTGTGTTAATTTTTTTTTTAAACAACTATTTCTTGCGAGTCCCTCAGTAAAGATGTTCACGTATCAATAAAGATAACACCGTTTCCTTAACTGAGTATAAAGCCTAAGAAAAAAAATACGTGCCGCTCAGAAAAACACACAGCACAGTATAAGTAAGAGGAGTCGAAGTTTTCATGAAGCAAACAAAATTAATTGCATGCCACTCAGCTGAGCTTCACTGACTGCTGCTACGCTTCTTCTCTTCAAGTAACAATTCAGAGTCAAATTCAGAGACGTTGTCATGACAACGGTCCGCCCGACAAAAACTGTAAAAATGTAATGGAAACTTAGTCAGCAAAATGTCAGTCAATGAGTCAGTTAGTAAGTCACTCATAGTCGCAACTTGTGCATTTTTTCAATTGAAATTTTTTTCTCACTCAGTCCGGCAACACTTTGAATAATGAAAGCATTGCATACCATGCTGATATTGCTGATGCATGCAGTGTTGCCTTCTTTTGTGTAAATTTGCACAAAAAACGTTAAAAAGAATAAAAAAAAGAAATCCCTTTGAAATTGTTAACATTGTGCAATAAAAAAGGTGTAGAGTTTTGAATTTTTTCAAACAATAAATTAAGTACTTTTATTTTTCTGCAATATGCGCATGCATGCAACAGGAAACGGAAGTCATTTGGTGTTTGCACATGCACACAGCTAACAGCAATTTTCATTTCTCTTATTGGCAGCAAATTGTAGTTCGTTCTCGTTCCTTTACTTTCTTGTGTAATATTTCATTTGTTTGTAGTGTAAATGCCGCCGACACAAGAATTGATTACTTTGAATCAGTGAGTAGGCAAGTGGAACTCTATCTAAGGGAAATTTTAATTAGTTTCTTATGCAGAATTGTCTGTGTTCATATTGATTTTTAGCTTATCGCTGTATACTAACCACATTTTTATTTTTTGTTTCTTCTCTTCCCCCAAATTGTATCCTTCATCTATTTTTTGCAATGTGCAATATATAACAGCGTTAGTTGACAGACCATTGGCCAAAATTGCTGCATCTACAACTCAGTTGCACAACAATCGTGATGACAGCATTTTTCCAATTGCTGGCAATGCTAACAACAACCACAAACACAACAGCATACACATAAATATGCAAAACGACAACAGCAACAACATGAACTACAATTCGCTGGACAGCATACACAATTTAGATTTGGATTTCGATTCATCATCATCATCGTCATCGTCATTCTCTTCATTATCATCAGCAGCATCAGCGTCGCAATCGCCGCCTATATTCGACTTTGGAATGCCACGCAATATCACAGCGCGTGCAGGACAAACGGCTGCAATAAATTGTCGCGTTGAAAATCTCGGCGACAAATCGGTGAGTATGCGGCTCTTGCCGCCTTCGAAATCATTTTGAATTTGTGCCTTCTATTGCCGCTATTGCTTTGATTTTATTTTGCAAATGTTTGTAGCTGTTGCTCTTCTTTTTTTTCTTGGTATAAATTTTGTGTTTGTTTGGAATTTAAGAAAAGTTTTTCTATTGAAAATTTTTTTTTATGTGAATTATGTATGAAACTTTAAGTTGTTTGAATATTTAATTTTTGTCTTCGATTATAACATGAGATTTTATTTAAAACAATTTTTTTCCATTTTTGACTCATAACCGAATCAAATGTTAAACTTTCATTTTTATTTATCGCATGAGACCTTATTTAAATACGAAGATGTGTATATGGATACTCCATTTATAATTATTTCGTGTCATAAGTGAACAAAAAATGTTAGAATATTCCATTTTCTATCACCTCCTGAAATTTTTCGAAACATTTGTATCTGATTTTCTATTTTCTCATGAGATTAAAGCATAAAAATTGTGATTTTTAATTTTTGAATACATGACGTGATCAAATTTTAATTTTAATATTCGATGATTTTATGGGCAAAATAGATTCATGAGAAAAAACTATCAAGCTTTTGGGACTAGCCTTTACGTAAAAACAACATAATTAACAATTTAAGTTGTCTCATGTAACGTTATAATTAAAGTTATTGAGTGTTATTATCTCATGAGAGCTTGTATCTATAAACTGAACTTAACTTGTGTCAAAAACACTTCAAAATGTAGAGGATTATGATTATCTCATGAGATTTGTATCAACAAGATTGTTATTGTTCCATTCCTAATTATATCTTGCAGAAAAAAATCTCATTTTAAATTGACTCATGAAATATTTTAAAAAATTGATTTTCAATTTTCGAATATATCATGATTATGCCAAGTGATTTGAAAAAAATATATATTTTAAAATTTTGAATTAATTTTAAAAATTCCTTGCTTTCATTCTCCCATAATACCGAATAATAAAAATGCTGATTTTTAATTTTGAGATTTTATGTAAGACTTTATTTGTTATTTTAAGCTTTGAATGAGATTTAAGCATTTTTATTTTCTAAACTGACCTCATTATCTGATTTTAAGTTATCTTATGATATATATTCCGTAAATTTTATATATTCGATTTAAGATTATCTCATGATATTTGATGTTAAAATCTTTAAGTATACCATTTCTAACTATTTCGTAATAACATCGAATATCAAGCCTGTTCTGATGTCAATTAAGTACGGAAGTGGAATTGAACTGCGAAGTTGATTGTCAATATCTAAATCTAATGGGCGCTTTAACTTTTTTAAAACTTTGAACTTGAGCTGCTTTAGTTCCGATGATTTAATAGTTTTTTTTTTTTTGTATTCTTCTAAAATATAGTTCGCATTTCATTTTCGTTTCCAAAGCAAATCCGAAACATAAAGTTAATCCTTATACCATGAGATATCATGAAAATCATATTAAAAATATCTAAATGATAGAAAATTATCAGGAGAAATTATCCAAAAATGTTGTATTATTGCATTTATTTTTTTTTAAATTTCAAAATAAATGTCATACAATGGAAAAACTATGCGAGATCTACGAAAATTTAAAAAAACATGCTTCCACAACGCTGCGGGAAATAGCAGAATGAAACAAAAAAAAAGAAAAAACAAAAATGAAATGAAACGAATATAAAGCGAGTCAACTACCAGGTTGTTGAAAAGTCAACGCCAAAGGCAATTTGCTGAGCATAACGTTAAGGATCTGTGACGCGTATTAAGCTTCAGAATAACGTAGCTAATATTAAAGCTTATTGTTTGTTTGTGTTAGTGGTGCCAGCTCGTGCGCTGTGTGTGTTTTGTTTTGTCTGTGTGACAACATATCTTGTAGTTGATGTTTGTCGTAGTTGTATACGCGCGCTGTTGTTACCTTTTCGGAATGGAGTTCCTCATTGCTGTGTTTTCTTTACACTTTGTATGTTGCTGCTTTTCGGGCTCATAAATTTTTAAATTTTTATTTGTATGCGTGTGTTATTTTGTGTTTTAGTTTCTTCTTCACAGCTGCTCCAACGCCATGCAATGGTGTTGGCTTTGATGCTTATGCTGGTATGGGTTTCATTTATCTCTGCTGGTTTCTTTTGTTGCTGCAAATGTTCCATTTTTTTTCTTTTTTGTGCACATTTTGCCTGTGGCCTTTTGGGTTTTTAAGTTTTTGTACTCTTCTATTTTCTATTTAGGATATTCATTTCTGTTTTTTGTCTTTGCCTTAACAATTGTAAGAATATTATATTTTTGAGCCTAGAAATGTTGCGCTCAACAACGTGGCTGTTGGTAGTATTAAAAAATTGTAGGCTTAAGCTTTAGTTGCATTGTGGCTGGTTAGCTATTGAAATGATGCACGTTGAAAATTCTTCAAGTATCGATACTTTACTACTATTATGTTGCTATTAATAATTGATAGTTTTTTCAAAAATGTATCGTTAGGTTAAATTAATATTGAGATTGATTTAAAACAAATGGTTATGCTCCGTTTCTAATAATCTCATGGGATCTGATGTAAAAAATTAATCTTACATTCTCTGTGGTGTTTTGAAACAGAAAATTATTTATAATTATTAACCTCAGCCTATAGTGTGTGAAAATACCAAAAAAATTACATACTTAAATAAAAACGATAAACCAAAAAATGGCTAAGGCTAGTCGTACAAGTTCCATCCATTGCTTAGTGGAATCGTCAGTAACCTTTCAGCTGACTAGCTTTAGCCGTTTTTCTTTTTTGAATTGTTTTTGTTGTTATCACACAGTTATCATAGAGCTCAGTAAAATAATTATCCGTTTTTTGATTTTATTTTCCATTTGCAATATTTTTGTATCTCATGAGATATTAAGTAAATTAGCATTGTTTGTCCATTTCCTACCATTTTCGAGCAAATAGTATTATGAAATTTAATGCAAATAAAAAATCACTCAAAAGTCTTTAGAAATTTCATGACAACTAACTCTGATTTTCTAGTTTCGATTTATCTCATGAGACTTAATAATGTGAAAAATTATAAGAATAAATTAGTTATTTCATTTCCGATTATTCGTGTAAAGTTATGCAGAATTAAAATTTAAACTCAACAATTTGGAACACCTCTTGTAATTCTTGATTATGCGTTCACTTTGATTAACGATATTTGCTTAAAGGTATTTCCAAATATCCACTCACTTCTATTTTGCGGTTTTTAAAGACCACCACCGTGCAGCATCAGCACTCAAATGTGTGAACTTGTGCGCAGTCCAATTTTTATTTTCGCACTGCTAGGATTTTAAGATGTTTATCCCGTTGGCAGTTTCAGTAATTGTTTTCTTTGTGTCTTTACACTGCTTCGCCTTGTTGTGGTGCGGCTTCTTTATGTTGGCACTGTTGTTATCCTGGTAGTTTTGGTTAGAGCTGTTTCCACACTTTGTGTATCTTGGTTTCTTTTATTTGCATTTTTTATCGCTCATACATCACATAGACAGCGTCAGTGATTTGTAAGCTAACGCCAGGATATGAAATCTGCAACATACATTTTGCTTTGTTGCCGCTTGTTTGTTTTCTTTATGTAACAAATTTAATTTTTATTTGGCTTTTGCATATATTTTTGTTGTTGTCACTTTTGATTGTTTTCCTCATGTTGTTGCAGATTTTATTTTGAAAATTTTCAAAATATTTGTTTGTTGTTATTTAATTTGTGTTATACGATACTCGTACCATTTCAGGTATCATGGATAAGAAAGCGTGATTTGCATATATTAACAGCGGGCATTTTAACCTACACATCAGATGAACGTTTCAAGGTGAGTTGAGTGCAAGCATTGTTAGTTAGAGCTAAAAGATTTTAATTAAAACTTTCGGTTGTCATTCGTGCAGGCTTCGTACGCTCTATATAACGCTGATTTTCACTTTCTAATTCTATGGCTTTTCATTTAATTTCATTAGTTTTTGTTTTTCTCCTTTCTTTGCTATAGGTCACACGCATAGATGATTCCAAGGATTGGTCGTTACATGTAAAATTTGCACAACCACGTGACAGCGGCATCTATGAGTGCCAAGTGAATACAGAGCCAAAAATGTCCATGGCATTTCGTTTGAATGTCATAGGTGAGTAGTTGTGATGATACTTCATTTTATTCATATAACTCTGTGGTGTGCATTTTATATAAAACTTAATTTTCGACTGCCACTCTGCATTGTTACCTTTACCACCAATACTTGAGTTTACGTATTATGCCACATTGTTTGACGCCACCAAGGCGTTTGGCAGTCAAGTGCGCTAGAAAAGTTGCATCTCCTGAAGTGTAGCTTTTGGCCATACATCGATTAGATGCATCATCGCTCGTCTGTTACTGTAGTATGCAAAGTGGTACGTGCGTTTTTGAACCAAGCAAAGTTTAAGTTACTTAAATTGAAAATTTTGTAAACTCTGTTGAACATTGGGGTATTTGATAACAAAAAAGTTAATGAAGTTTTAGCTTTGAAAATTGATATTTCGCTTATGCATTCTTTGATATGTTGCTCCCATGATATCTTCAGAAATATATTTTTTAGTTTAAACCCTACACTGATTAAAACAGCTGTCTTTAAAAATAATTAAAAAAAAAAGAGTTTAAAAATGTATGCCCAGAAGTATGCAATAAAATTGTTAAGTAAATTAACTTTTTTATGGCCATCGTCATCAACGTATACAAAATTCTTGCAGCCATATGCAACATAAGCTATGAGTTTCATTTAAGCTTGAGAATAAATTTATTCAACATTTGTTGATAATACTCCACTGTGCTGCACGTATTTCTTATATGAAACTTTCAACAATCCGAATATTGATACTTTTGGAACACTCGTATGAGTTTCTGTCTATTTATATGGTGGAAGTAAAAATATTTTTGCAACATTTTGCTTACAAAGTGAACTTACACAACTGATAGAAGTTTTGTCAAGAAGTTTTCTAGTAAATTTCCTTAAAGGAAGTTTTATACAACAGTTTGTTTTTCCAATTCCTATGCAGTTGCAAAACTTTTACCAAATTACAAAATTTAATGGAAAAATGTTTGAATAGCGAAATGATTTGTGAAAATTTGATGAATTTGAAAACTTTTTGAAATTTGGAATTACGAGAAGAGTATTTCGTCTTGACTTTGGTAAACTTTAAGCAATTCGTCCAGCATTGTAATCAAATTTAACAATTGCACAGTGAAATAGTTTGGTTGTAGGAAAAAAATTTCCATGAGCTTCATATGCGTTTATAATGTTGTAGAATGTAGAATTAAGTCATAAAAATTTTTATCAGGAGGCATTTAAAAAAATAAACATTAAAATATCCACAAATTTTGCAGAATTATTATTGACTGCTTTCAAGTGAAATATTTTATTAAACGTAAAAAAGTCATAATGTTAAGAGAACATGACTCAACATTCAAAAAGCTTTAAGGATTTATAATAAAAAACAAATTACAAGTCATTACTCAAAAGTCATTATTGTCTAATGATCATTGTCACTTCATCTAAGTAGTTAACAGAAAGCGCAACAGCTCTTACAAAATTAAACAAAGAGCTGGAAAAAGAACCGTGCATTCAAGTATAAGCCGCTAGGCCTTAAAGCAGACTTCATTGTGACCCTTTTTAATCACCTGAAGCTATTAACTAAAATATTAGTCAATTAAGTAAATTGTTTTTTTCGGCTACTGCCAAAAACAAAAAAACAAAAATAATTTAGAACACCGCTGTGAACATGAAAAAAAACCTACAGACAAAAAAAAAATTATTTGAAAATTAAAAACATTAAAATTGTCAACGACTTGTACCCTCATTACTTGCATTGCCAGTCAACCAACCAGCCACGCAGCCCAGCATCGTAAAACGTAATGAGCGCGCGCTTAAAACTTAAGCCAACCATAAAAATTGTGTGAACCTTTCAGAAGTGTCAAAAAAGTATATAAATGTCATAAAAAAGAAAAGAGAAAACAAACAAACCAAAAAGTGAACAGCAGTTATAGGGAAATAAAAATTAAGGTGCAAAAAAATGCTAGCTAATAAAAATGGTGGGAGGATAAAAGCAATAAAGTTGAGAGTTGGTGGAGTATGCATTTAAAAAAGGGTTAAGTTGCCTGAAATAGGTATTTTGATGAGCAATGACTTTCAATGTCAGTCAGTGCTGACTTTGAAGTGAAAAATTTTTATTGTTCATTCTAAAATTGTAGAAGTAATGACTGGCTGATTTCAGTAGCAATTGAAAATATTGTGTCACTCACTAGTTGTATTTTAGATTAAGGGTTATGCATAAATTATTTATTTTTAAGCTTTATGCAAAGAGCATGTTACATAATTTAGCTTTCATCTTTCAAGTTTTTACTGTCTCACTATATTAACTCAAAAATAATACATTTTCTTCCAAAATAACTTTTCGTTAGTGGCAACACTTTAAGTTTTACTATAGACAACGTAAACATGACATCCATCTTGTTCAAATCAAGACTTCAACGGAATTGCTCTGTACACAAATCATCTTTGACATCGTGTGATGCTAGCTTCTACAAAAACTTCGAATATTCTCTTGCAATACTGTAATCTACCGACATTTTTATATGGCAATGCTAATATCGTTGTATATTTAATTGACTAATTTCTCACGATTTAAATCGACATAGCATATTTGCTTTCTCCTTCCCACGCTTGAACTTTCTCATGTATGCTTATAACGCTCTCGCTTGATGTGTTATGAAACTGTTTGCACGCGTTTTCGTTGATGATTTTCTTATCGTGCTTATAAATGTGTCAATTTTCTAAATGCTTTTCACTTCTTGCTGCGTTATCAAACAGTTTTTTTTAATCAATGCACTACGTCATTAATCTTTGTGAATTGATAAGTTTCATCTTAATGAGTTGCAAATTTAAGGGAGAACTTGCTCAATGAGGTCCAAAAAATTTATTTTTTTTTTTTTTGCTTAAATCAATACCTAAGACATTCAAGAATATGTCCACAAAGAAACGGAGGCTAATTCAAAATATTTCGGTCACAGTCGAGCGTTTGACCTGCCCACAGGTCTGCTACTTTGTATGGAAAAGTTTTCCTTCAACGCATTTTCTTGAGTTTTCATTTTTATAGTTTTAAAAATTGACGAGCGTTATTTGCAAAAGATTAAAGAACCTATTGCTCAATTCAAAGTTTTTTTCTTCAGTTTTGTATTTTTATCTATTTGAAATAAAAATCGATTTTAGAAAAAGTATTTTAAACGATTTTTATAGCATGTTGAAATGGAGTTGGATTTTGCACTTTTTCTGAATCTTCAAATCTGCATCGAGAACAAAATTACATTCTAAAAGTCGTTTTCAAGTTTTATATTTCAAACGATCTGTTATTTCTTCGCCAAATGGAGACTTTCAGCGTTTCAAAGTAAAAAATGTTCCATCATGGAGTGGTGCTCTGGAGCGGCATCTATTTCAGAGCATTTTTTTTGGCATCTTAATGACAGCTTCTAAGAGATTTTTGATATCGAGATAGTATATCGGGCAGGATTTAGCCGATCTTAAGACTGGATTGTGCTGAAATATGGCTCCTTCTGTGATTAGAATATTCGCATTGCAAGGATTTAGAAATCTCTCTTTGTTACCGCTTTGCATAGCGACGCTTTAACTGTCAGTTATGGTTTTGAACTACCCATTACCTTCATGATAACACATTTTGGAACACTGAGTTTACTTAAAAAGTCAATTTTTTCGATGCGAGGACCGTAGCACTGAACAAGTTTAATTTAGTACTGCTGATTTGATGAACTAAAACTAATTAAGGACCAAAGCAATTTTGATTTTTCTTACTCATAAATTTTATAATAGTTTCATTTCAACTTAGCAAGTCCTTGATCAATATTCCTGTAGCCATACAAAAGCTTTCATCAGATATAATTTTTTTCCTCAATAATACTTAGTTTTTGGTCTGCTGTCAACTCATAACTCTGTCACCATTTTGTGGCACTTTGTTGCGCCTCAAGCAGTGAAATTTTACGAGTTCGCTCCGATGATGTTCCGTCAAAGTGATGCTAAAAAGCTAAAGAGCAACACTTAAAGCCATTACAACAACAACAGCAACAGCAACAACAAATGAAACAGAATACTTACAAAAATGGCAAACAAAAGTCATCCGAAATTGTAGCACCGAGCACCATTGATAAATGTCAAAGTTGCAAGTAAGCACGCAAACAAGGATGTGCCAATGACATGCAGTGTCGTTTTCAAAAATGACTGCCGGCGGCCACCAAAGGAAGTACAGCGGCGCAACCCAACATGTGACGCTATTAAAACCGCGCGTTTGACAACCGGGAATCAAACAATCCTTACTACGGGTTATGGCTTTTGTTTGGGTTGTCATATTCGTGGTTGCTATTGTTGGGTTCTTCTTTTACTAAGGCTTTTTGTTTTGTTGACTGCTAAAGTTTTTAGTTTTTTTATTTTTTTTTTTTTTTGGTGCTTTGAAGCTGTTTAGTGAAATGAAAAAAGGATTTCGCTACGGCAACATAAAGGATAATAACAAATGAAAAGTCACCCTAAATTTGTGATGAAAATGAAAAATCCGAAATATTTACGCAAATATTGAAAGAGTTTTGAATTCAAATTTTTTTAAAAAAAGGGATAGACTATCAAAACCAAAAATATAGCAAATTTGCTGCTGAAATTGACATGAATTTTGTGACATTTAATAATATCACCTGAGATATAGCATTTTATTCCTAAAAAAACAAGCAAAAAAATACTAAACTCTATATTAAAAACCATCAATATTTATTTGTTAAACGAATGATATTTCTCAAATTTTTTTCCTTTTTTGACCACAAAACATAACTTTCAATTAACACCGACATCAAAATACAAAAAACCGAAAAAAAACTTTTCCCGCATAATGTATTTCAACTGTCAATTCGGCCAATAAAATGAACATAAAAGCAAATATGCGAAAAACAACTAAAGCAACAACAGCTACAGCTGTGCAATCCTTTTTTTTTTGTACGCTGAAGTATGAAAATAGACCACAAAAGAAATATAAAAAAAATCAAAGCAAACATTGACCAAAACAAATAATCATAAAAAAGGCATAAAATGCGTCTGTGTCAATACATAGCCAGTAGTTATATGTTGGTTTAGTGTGAGTAAGTGTTGACAGTATGTGCATGTGTGTAAGTGTATTTTTGGCGCCATTTACTACAATACTAACACTTACTATTATTGGCAACAGAGTTGAGAAAAAATAACAAACCAAACAAATAAAAAAACAAACGAAACATTCGAAAAAATTCCAAAACGAAAAAAGTGCTGAGTAACTTTAACGCCTATTCAGTGTATTTGAGGGGTATGTCGTTCAAGTACAACAAAAACTGCTGTAGTTGAACTAAAAGTATCGATAGGATGCGCAATTTTAGCCAGTGAAGTAAGTTTGGCAACTTTCAGTCGAAGATCTTCACTTTGTAGTCTTATAACTTTTAGTTACTCAAATTTTTAAAAGCATAAAATACTTAGTTTTAAGCCAGAAATGGGTATTCTCAGTAATGCATGCTTTGAAATATTTTAAAAAACGATTATTCAACAGAGACCGGACGGGTTTGAGAAAAATTTCAGTTTATTTTTAGAAAAATAGTTACGTTTATTCAAAATATGTTCTTTCTACGTCGATACAATGATAAGCGTAATTGGCTAACGCGTCAGCTACTCTCGTCCTAGCCGCTATGGTGACATCGATATCGTCGCACATCGTTCCTTTCATCGCGGGAAACTGGAATGTGGGCTCACGGTAACTTGTTTTCTGGCCAATTCACATTTCACAGTGAAATTTCGTTTGTTGTTCCATAGTGTTTTTATGACTACGTATATAAACGTACTGGCACTGAAACGAGATATCTTCAAAATTGTTCCGTGATTATTCATGAAATTTTGACATATGATGATGTACTATGATGGCGACACCAGACATGATATGAAAATTGCAATTAGTCACTTTTTGAAGCTCCTATCATTTTGGAACATCGTCATTACAAAGAATATATTGGCACATGTCTCAGTTGCCGGCAGTTTTGTGCGGAAGTCTCTGAACCTTCTTTTACCTGTATGAAGTTCGCTAGCGTTGTCTTGGATCTCAAAATTTGTATCTGCATAGGATTAGCTGGTCCCTTCGTGTCTTTATTTAGGAAGATATATAAAGTTAAATTATTTTTTTCAGTTAGTATCAGTTCTTAGCAGTATACCTAAGCTATGGTAGTTTAAAAAAACAGGGGCCTTACAATACAATACTTTTAGTTCTATTCTTTTTTTTCGGTAATGAAAACTTTAATGTAAAAAGAAAGATTCTTGAGATATGATACGATAGAAAGAAAAACAAAAATTCTGAAAAATTATCTTATAGTTTTTCACTATTTTCCTTTCTCGATCCTCAAAAATAGCATACGCACTTTTTCTGAAAAAAAAGGAAGACGATTAGAAATCAGGAGCACTGCTCTGAAATGCGATTTGAAACCAAATCACAACGCAATTGTATGAATCTCGCTCGAAAATGCATTGAATAGCTTTGGGCTTTGAATCGCATTGTTTTCTGGATCATAGAGTAAGGCCCCTAGTCTGCTTCAATACCTATTTTTGTAACTTATAGACAGAGCACTAGTCACTTTTTCACTTGAATGTCTCCAATTTAAGACAACTTTTAATGAGAAAATCTAACTATCAGAAATTGCAAGTAATAAAATATTTACGAATGATAAGTCAACTATTATCATTGTTATAACAGCTCAAACTTATCACAGCTTTTGTAAAAATTTATCATAGGCTATTTCGTAAAAAAAGTATCTAATGACTGTGTGTATTCTTAAGCAACGTCGTTTGGCAGCTGTTGTTGTACATCGACTTCTGCCCTTACTGCTGACCTAACAAATGTTGACTTTTATTTGTAAATGAAGCCATAACTATTTTCCGGGTTCCATATTTGTTTGTTTGTTTGTTTGTAAGTAGCTTCATTTTAATGCTCACGCTTTGTTGTTTTAGTTACTAATGTGTGCGTGCGTGTGCGTTTATATGTGCGTTGGTTTTGTTGTATGCATTTTGTTGGTTTAACAACTAACGATGCTACCACCAAATGAAAGGGTTAACATCGTTTTGCCGGCAGTGCGTCGCTTTTTGTTTGCTGTTTATTGTTGTTGTTGTGCAAAACTGTCGATTATGATTTTTGGTAGCGATAAAAAGTGGCTACCCATCCATATCTATAGCTTGGCTAATAAATGTTTTAAGTGAAATTGAGATTTTCGGATATTGCGAAAGTTTCATGCAGCATAGAAGGGTTTAATTTGTACAACAGCAGAAACAGCAACAACAATAAGGGCTTTCGTAATAGTAATTGTGTCTGCTTGTTTGTGTGTGTGTGTGCACTATGTTGCTGTATTGTTAGTCATAATGGTTATGACTGACTGACTGCTGGATTTGTGAAGATTTCTATGGTGTAGGCTTTACGGATTTCTTATCTTTTTTATGTTTAATCCTTTTAGGTCCTTTAGTCTTCTTTTGTCTGTCTAATTGAATTGACTTTTATTATCATACGCCATTTGCTTCATTGATTTAAACTACGACACTTTCATTTTTAAAGCGCGTCAAGCTCAAAAAATTTGAATAGAAGTAGTTGCTTGAGATTAATTGAAGTTTATTGTCAATAATTTTTCAGTTATTAAATGATTTGAGTTTTGATTGAATGGAAATTTGTGATTTCAGCAAAAAGATATTTACTAAAATTAATGATATTTTGCTTGCAGTTTTTAAAAAGACATGCTCCATTCGAAAAATGTTAGGTTTGGAAAAAATTCCTTTAAGAAGAAAAAATGTGTGTGTGTATTTCTATGGACGAAATACTTTTAATCCTTAGATCTGGATATTACTCTCAGTCTATGCTGAGCGATAAGGTAATGACTTGAGTTTGATATTCAAACCGATTCGTTAACTGATCACAAATAAAGTCCTAAAGGCTTACTACTTACTAAATGTTAGTCATCTTACAGATTTTGTTACAACATAAGATTCGTTATTTTTGTTTTACTATACTTAGTGATGTATAAGATTTAAGAAAAAACAAAATTAGAGTATGTTATTTCATCATTTCGGTTAGACTTTTGGTGTTTAAGTTACAAGAGTTAAATAAGTTAAATAGTCGAGGCCACGACTCTAACTTGAACAGTCTTAAAACGCATTGTAGTGTAAACAAAAAAAATCATCAATATATATCCAAGTTGCATCGATCTTGTGATATCGAAGTTTACAGTAATTGTATACAAAACTTGCTTGTGTTTACAAAATATTTCAATAAAAAAGTAATATAAACTATACTTCATGATATTAGCAACTTGAAACATCATGTGATTTAGAAGTGCACTGAAATCGAGAGCTACAATATTATGTCAGAGAGTCTTAGTGACTGTGGACATGCAATTTTATAAGCACGTCTTATGAAAAAAATATTTTTTTAATTATCAAACACTACCCACATGCCATAGTGGCAAGTTTCAGAAGATTTTTCTGATAATTAAACTCATGTGATTCTTAAAAGCTTTGAAATCAACTTAAACAAAAGCAGCCATGAATTAAAGTTGGTTGGTCATGAACGGCACTGATTTCAACTAAAACAACATCATCACGTAGATTATAAAAGATATCGCACCTGAAATATTTCCATATGAAAAATATTGACAATTACTGAGTACTACCATGATTTTTCAGTGAATAAGAATTAAATAAGAAGAAAACTACGATTCAGGGTTGGATTATTTTGAGATGCATTGCTGTCAAGTTAATTAAAATCATAGCTTAGATAATAAGCGGCATCGAACCTGGGATATTGCTGTTTGAAGAAATATTGGCATTCAATATTGCATTTAAAATAAGTAAGTGCTACTCATGACACTACCAAACACATTTCTTATATGACAGTTTACTTTGTTAAATGTGCTGAAATCATTTCAAATATACAAGGCCACGAACCAAAGCCCAACCATTTTCAAATGCATTCAGATCTGGTGAAATGACATCTCCACGTTGAGTTCATTTGGTATCGGAACTGAGATATTACGCTCTGAAAACATTTTGTTACACAAATGATTTTTTTTTTAACTTTTGATGAAATGTTAAGCATACTTCTAAAATTTGGATCAATAAGTGCACAGAATAAAGTATACATAATCGCCGAGTAAAGTCGGTTGATTTTGTAAGAAAGCCGGCATATATTATATATATAGCTCTAAAGACAAGAAACATTCAATGCGCAAATAATTTTTTGTCCTTTTAATTAAATGCTACTTGTGTCAAGGCCTTTTCCATCACACAATATAGCCAATGTTGCATTATTATTAAACGCATTTAAACCAGATGTTATGTACTCAAATTAAAACGAAACGACGTTGAAGTGAGCTAAAGTCAAAAGGCATAAGATCTAGTAAATTTGAAGTATCATCAAACCTGAGATATTTAAATTAAATAATTAATTAAATGTTACTCATACGACATGCTACCAATTTATTTGTTATTAAATAATTAATTAAATGTTACTCATACGACATGCTACAAATTTCAATTTCATTATTTTTTTCATGGCATTTAGTATAGAACAGTTGCACTAAGCAATTCATGAGTTCACAACATTTCAAATTAATACAACTGATATGAAAATTCTCAACCATTTTTACAAATACTAAAAGTGTGAGAAAATCTATTAATACGAAGAACGTCGAAGTGGACCATTAAAAAAATTGGCACCAAATTGATTTCACCCCAACCTTTGCGAAAAAAAACCTTTATCGACTAATTTTAACGAACGCACTATGCAAAAAGAGATTCAAAATAATCTGCTTCCCTGAGCTCAAGGAGACACACGCATAATAAAAACGCTACACAGAAAAAGGCGAACATTTGAATGACATGTGTTGACGTTATCAAAACGTAGCATAGCAATACAGACTACTTCACACTAACACACACACACACATAGAGTCCTTTTAGACATTTTCACAATAGAACATGGTACCATTAATACCTATAGTTAGCAACAAAAAAATCGAAATCATAAAAAAAACAAGAAATGTGCGAACTTCAGAGTGATGAACATTTGGCATGAGAAAAAAACTTTTTGTCCATTTGCAGCATTTCTTTGGCTTAGTCTTCTTTCAGACATTTCGTTTTATTCGCCTTTTTTGCATTTTTTTTTTTAACATCAATGCTACACAAACAATTTAGCCCTTACCAGAACATCAGCATAGACAACCGTGCCAAGCAATGTTATTAGAAAAGTACCCAAAGAAACGAAAAAAAATGCCATTCTGATAAAACCACTCCAGAAGCAGGCAGAAAAATAGAAAATGTAAAATATTTGCCTACCTCTTCAATTACACTTAAAAACTTTCGATTAAGCACAACGATGGCGAAGACAGCATCAGGATGCGTTTTTTCAGCCATTGTATATGTGTGAATCACCATTGAATCACCTGCCGATGTTGTACGTACAACTCAAATATCCGCCTGTACATTTGACTGAGCAGCACTTAACACATTGCCATCAAAAGATCAAATCTTCATGATTATCATCATCATCATCGACAGCGACATCATCATCGACAGCATATCATCATCGCAAGCAGTAACAGCAAGAACGGCCATTGGAGTTAAAGTTACACTTGATGTCGATGATGACGGTATTTTTGATGAGATTCGAGTAACGTTGATGACGTCATCAAAAGTAACGATGTATACGACTTTTTTTCATTTTCTTATTTAGCGTATTTACTTCGTTCTTGGACTTTGAGTTTTATGGAAATTTCTTTATCGATACACTGTGGAAAAAAAGTTTCATTGCAAAGCACTGAAATCAAGTGAGGCCACATATTAAAGTCAGTTGATTTTTAAGTTTTTTGATGTCTCGTAATGAAGAATCATCACATAAATTCAAAGTTGCATCGAACCTGAGATATTGAAGTTTGAAAAACTTTTACTGATTGTAAAAATATAATAATGTTAATTAATTGTTACTCATACGTCATGTTGCCGAAGAAACAAAAATTGTATGGTTTTTGTATGGCTGTTAAGTTTTCTAATTTTCGGCTTACATAAGTGATATATAACTTTTCCTCATAATTAAAAAATCATGTTTCACTCATCGCGACAATGTGACATTTTTTATATATGTAAATATCACGAACGAAACTTTCTATTTCTCGCAGTGCATTGAATTTCTTTATTTTTCTTATCTGCTGCAACATTTTCTTTGCTTTTATTTTCTGTTTTTCAAATTATTTCTACTTTACCTGCTTGTTAAGCCTAAGCTTAAAGTTGAAGCTGCATGCAGTTGAAGTTTAAGTATACTTGATGGTTAAGTGTTGTCGTTACCTTCAAGTAGCTTTCATTTTATAAGCGTACGCTCTACTTGAAGCACTAGGTATTAGCTTTAAACAAGTAGCATTCAATCACGCATACCTTAGAGACTTCACCCACCAAGCTAAAATACTCGAACTGCTAAGGAGCTCACTAATAAAAGCTTATGCTAAAACCACTCAATGCAGCTTTTTCTATAGCGGCTTCTGCTTCATTCTTAGTACACTAATATTGGTTTATCCTTTTCACGAAGACGATAGACCAACGACAACGGTGTGGTTGTTGGTGTCAGTGTTGCAGCAACGATAATAAAGTTATTTTTGCATGCATTTTGATAAATTGTAAGGAACAGCATAAAGTGTGAGTAGAAAGAAATAGGCGCTTTACTCAAAATGTGAATATTGTGCTTTGCTACAAGCAAATTACAACATCTTTGCAAGCATCTAAGACCACGGATACCAGTTGAGTTATCAAGTGCACTATGTAATAACGTATACATAGCTTATTTCGTCAGTTATTAAATTATAAATGTAATGAGTCTTTCTTTCAGGTTATTTTTTTGATATGCTAGTAAGCGGCCAAGAGTTAAACTAATATCTTATTGAATAACATTCAATTCAATTCATTTGATGGTTGTAATAGCTATCTAAGTTGCATCGAATTTTCGATATCCAAACTCAAAGTAATTTTGACATGAACAAATTGTGTTAAAGTGGTAATTAAATTTGCTCATACGTCATGTTAACTACTATTTTATATTGGCCTAATAAAACCAGAAATTCTGGTTGTCTCTATGTATCCAATTGATAAATTTATATTATATTTAGTGTTCAGATTGCAACAGCAATCTAAGTTCCTTTCTAACACGTCAGAATTTAATGAGAAATCGGTTTTATTTTAAGTAAATTTTTAATGCACTTTGCTTATTAAAGGAATTATATTAAATCATATTGGGCATTTCACCTATTTTGCGCCCTCAAGCTATCCCATTAAATATATATAAAAAGTCAATTTAGCTGTAATCGCGTAATTGGGTGAGAACTAAACACGTAAACTGAACTCATTTTTACTGCTGGAGGCAATAAAAAAAACCCAAAAATTTATTTTTAGCACATTCTACCCTACACCTACTACTACTACTAAAATATAACTCAATTCATTCAACTCAATTTTACCCAGCAAACATTTTTAATACCAAAGGAGTCATATTTAAATCGCACTAATGATGTCCTTAATGCTGATAGCATGCGTTAATTTTTTAAGAGAATTTGAGGAAGGAATCAAGCGATTTAAAGAGATTGTTGCCGTGCGTGTTCAAAAATCTTTCAAATGTTAACTGGGTTCTATAAAATCTACCACTACAATCTAGTCAAAATGAAGTCAAGTAAGGAATTTTGTGTGCATATAATTAAATAAACCAATAGGGGGAAAAAAAATCATAAGAAAGTACACGGCACAACTATGAGCATAATAGCACGACATAAAAAAACAGGATACGGATAAGGATGCTTAATGATTCTTAATGAGTTGAGTGAAGTCTAGTGGTGGTGTTGTTGGTGTTATTGCTTTGGTTGCTGCTACAAGTATTATTGTTTTTGTAAAAGCATTTAAGAGGTCTTAGCTGATTTAAGTGGTCTATCAGCAACATCATCATCGTTATGTTTTATAGTAGGCAACCAGACATTTGTATAGAAATAATTGATTTAAAGTCTTGCCAGAAATCTTCAATGAAACTTCAGTGTAAAACATTCGAGAGGCAGAGAAATTTTCTGATGGCTTGTTGACTTTGATTGAGCAAAAGATTCAATAAATTTGTTTAATTACTAACGCTTAAAAGGTTTCTCATGATATTGTTTTATATGGCTTTCTATTATGACCATTAATTAGTTATTATATAGATGAAAGTGGTTTTATAACTTAAGTCTTGTTGAAAGGCTTGAAGATAAATAAAATACAAAATAAATAAGACTTTGTGATATAGCGTATCGTGATATCAAGTGATATGAATATGGCAGAGTGAGAGTTTTCATCAAATATATTTTTTAAATAATGAAATTGTTTTTTCGCAGGCATTGTGCATTAGAAAACCTTTTCAGCATAAAACTGATAAAATTGGCTGCAGTAAGTTATCCCTTAAAAGCTTCAACAGCTAAGACTTAGTGACCGTAGTTCAAGTTATTCAAGGCAAAAGCACAAAAAAATAGTTATTTCATAATATCACGCCATTCGATTAGTGGCACGGCGAATCAACTAATGAATTCTGCCAAGTTTTTTTAGCTAGCATAATTTTGAAATTAAATCTTAAAGCCACTGATTCGTTTTCAATTTGTCAAAATTTTTTCATTTCTTTTCTATTTGCATCTTATTTCTTTTGCAATTAATAAAATTTGTCTTCTTTTTATAAAATAACGATTTAATTTATTAAATTATTATCATAAGTTTTCATAAACATCAAAAGCAACTTTTTGCTATTTCAATTACTGATGATGTTATTGCCAGCATATAAGCACAGAGAACACGTTACCTTATACACACTGTGCAGCAACCGCGTTATACCACCACGTGTTTTCTGACAGCAAGCAGAAAACTCTGAAGAAAAGGTTAAATGCAGGAAGAACTACAGGGAAACTACGCGAAAATTTAATTGTAAATGAACTCAAGCGTTTTTACTCAGCTTTCAGCATCCGGTTGATGTTACTGCGCCTTCCTTTCATTTAGTTTCTCATGCAATTGCAACAAAAATATATAGTAGAAATAACAAGCAACATTAAAAAGCCGCGGTAGCAACAGCAGCCAATGCAATAGATAAAATAAGAAAAATACAGCAGCATGCAGTAAATGCTGCATGTAGAGTTACGGTAGGTGGCAGCATTTTTTGCTAACAGCAACGTTTTCAAAGCAACATGACGTCCTTTGTAGTTTTTCAATTTAAAAACAAAATATCTTATTTGCAACATATGAAGATGTTGCACCAGCAGAGTCGACAAGGAACGTTGCGAATATGTGGGTTATACTCACTGTCCAAAGTTTCTTTGTAAGGTGCATGACATGATATGAAATTAATTGAAAATTTAATGTTTTATTGATAAATGTAAGAAATTGTATGAATTGAATTGTATGCTAAGTTGAAAACTCGTGTACTGTCTTTAACTTTGATTCTATATCAGAGCAAAACAACCACTTTTGTAAAATAATTCATTTCCTCCAAAAATCACAAAATCATTGCATTGGTAACATTTCTATAGTAAATTGGTTTGTAGTACATCTAGCAAGTAAACCTTTGCCTTACAAAATGGACACAACGAACACAACGACACGACTGAAGCAAACGAATTTCTCTTAATGCTGCGGCGAAAAAGCCTTGGCAGCCAACACAAAGCACGCAAAAAGGATTATCAACTCAAGTAAACGGATCATTTCCGGTGCCGCGCTTAAGATGATGACAATGGCGACGGTGGCAAACGAGAATGAACTAAATTGCCAGCAGTTTGTGCAAAAGTCATAAATTTCATACAAAGTTTCGCACAAAAATGCAAAAAAAATAAAAAAGATATAGAAAACATTTTTCGGATCATTAACATAAACGCGCTGGCTGCTTAAAGTAGACTAGTGGCGATGGTGGTAGCACATGGCTCCTAACAACTGAAGATGATGCTGAAGTACAAAGCGGCGTCGTGGTAGCTGCTGCTGATGAAGATGACGATGATAAGAAGAAAAAAAAAGAAAGAAAAAAAGAAATGATTACAGTACTGACAGCATGTGCATTGGGGCATTGAATGTGATGAGGATGATGTGGATCATGTTATGGCATAGCATGAAAAGCAGCAACTAAAATTGCACGTGCACTCTACGCTACTGCACTGTGATGACGATAAGATGGAGCTTAGTGCAGCGTAGCGTAGCATTGTGGTCGTGCAAAAAAAAATCGCATCTATGGAGGACTGCGACGGAATACACCAGTCACAGGAAATATGAAAAATGACAAATGTTGTAGGAAACGTTGTAGTAGTTTCGGGAAAATGTAGGGAAATTTACTTTGTTTAGCTTAAAGAGACACAGTGTTTAAAGTTTGAACAGCAGCACGAGAGCATGTTGGTTTTGTTGTATTTTCTAAGTCGCATGCTATGTTTGCGTTTTTTTTGTGTTCATATAACAATGTGAAAAAAATTGCATGCAAGTGTTGAACATTAAAAATAGGAAAAACGGAAGTGTATGGATTTGATTTGACAGCAATGCTGGAAGGACGATTTTACACTTTACTAAAATCACATAAGTCCAACACGTCATACTTGAATGTTAGTGTCACTGCAGTTTGTATGCCATACATTGTTTATATGACAGTCAACCATAACTTGTGCTTTTAATTATTTGAGTCAAGCAGAAGTAGATATTAAAGTTTTCATCTTAATTTTGTTATTTCAATAGAGTAACTAAGGATATTCATTTAGATCAGGGGTGCACAAGTTTCTTAAGTGAGGTGCCAAATTATCAATTAACAATTTTACTGCGGGCCAAAAACGTAACAAAATCGATTTATTTAATTGATTGATTTAACTCCAATAAATAAAAAATTCAAGCGGTGCCGTTTTTTCACCGCCTATTTACATGTGGATTATTGGTATAAGCAATGCAGTCTTTAAGCAAAGCCCTACGGAGCTCTGTCCTCGGATTTCAAACTTCCAAGCTGTGAAAAGTACCCTCCAACGAGAGTTGTGTATTAGGATTGGGTTAAAATAGCTCTACGGACGTCGATTCATCATTGCATATTAATCAATCCTTTGTATGCATTAATAATGCAACGAATTTTTTTCTTTTGATAATGAAATAGAAGTAGCTCCCTTTTAACTTCTTGGCCCCGGGCTGTAAAGGTTGATATCTTATGTTAATGTATGTACCTACATGTTGAACGTTGCAGTTATTTCGAGCCCTAAATCATATCATGCGTAGTTAATAGGTAAGAAAACTGGACTTAAAAAAAAGACTTATGTCTTCCTAAGAAATATGTTGTATTTTTATCAATTTTCGGCCCTGGCTTTTAAAATAAACTATTTTTGAGCATCATATGTTGGCAATTGCCTCGTTTGTGTGCAGCTTAGATACAAAACCAAAGAAATCATAGTTATTTCAAAAAAGGTTTTGTTGGCATATTTGCATTCCTAAAAATATTATAATATAGTTCTAAGATTTTTGTATTTCAATTCTGACTTTAACGAAATTCTGTAACAACAATGAAAACTCTCATGAAATAAACTTTGTTCAGCAAATATAATACTATTCTCCGTCACTGCTACAAAAATATCTCATTACACTATGATATTAGTTTAAAAGGTCTAAAGTTATTACCACTTTAATAAAACTCTCATCAAAATATTTCAAGTACTTATCCTTTAAATTTCAATTTTCTAATCCAATGTCGAATTATGATTTAGCGTATAATGCCAAGTTTCCGTATATTTCACCGAAAAAGTCACAATTTCAACTTAAATTAAAGTTTTGCGCAAAATACTATTAACTTTAAATTGCAAGTAAACAGGCTCAAGGACACGGCATGGTTTGGTCCATTAGTCATTTCTGCGTTGTTTATATACGACAGCGATGAGTACGGAAAGTTCGACGTCATGGTGCTGTTTAGCTTTTGTGCCAACTGTGGAAGAAAACTTTTTGGATTGCTTAACCATCCGCGTGCCTTGTGGCCTTTTATTTGACTTCATATTTCGTTTATGTTGGTATGTAGCAGCTACCTGAAGAATACAACAATAAAGTTCAGAAAAAAAAAAACATTAAAGTCACTTGGCAGAGGAAGAACTTTGCAAACTTTTTTACTTAGCTTTTGCTGGACTACAAGATACGATACCTTATAGCGGTAACAGCAGTGGCATTAAAGAATTATTTAACCCGTTTTGGAACAAGGCATTTTATTATAAGATGACATTTTATGCAAATAAAAAATGCAGTTTCGACAAGCACTGTTCTTTTTTCTTACACTCAGAAATTTTTTTTTTACACTAAAATATCAAATTCAATAGCACAATTAGCCAAGAAATGGTTTAGTCCAAGCGCAGCTAATTTCAATTTATTTAAAAAACATATTTTACTGTTTCGTATAGAAAATAGAAGCACAAAAAAAACCTAAACTTTGTTTAATAAATTTAATAATAAACTTTTTTGTGAGTGTACGCTTTTTTTGCTGAACTAACAAATTCTGTTTGACTTTGTAAAAATTCTTCAGTTTCCATTCCAGCTCCCTTTGGTGTTTTCTTGAAAATATTTTGCGTTCAAATTCGGCAAGAAATAGATTAAGTTACTGCATGTTCTGTGTGTGTGTGTGTATGTATGTGTGTGTGCTCATCTGCAACTTTCGTGGTAACAGTTATGCTTCGTTAAGATTTTGTCGCAAGGACACAAACTGCACGCAGTGCTTTTGCTTCCTTTTCTCTGCTTCAGTTGTCTGTTTGACTGCGCTTTGCTACTTTTCCGATTTCAAGTTTCGTTCGATTTTTTGGCTGCAGGAGCTGTTCGTTTGTTGGTGTCACAAACATTGTTTTTGTTGTTGGATGCAAGCTGCCTTTTACCACATTTTGCTTTAGCTGCTGATGATTTTTCATTTTGTAAATTTTAAAAGAGTATTAAATCAGAGTTTAATGAATATTCGACCACTTTTGAGCAAAAAAAAAAAATTACGACTTTAAAATTTCAAAAACAGGATATATGGATTAATATTTCTCTGAAATGTACCAAAAAAGGTAGTGGCATTAAAAGTTGAGTATAAATCTATTATGAAAATTGTTTGAAATTCAAAATTATTAAATAAATACTCAATTAAAATTAAAGTCATTTGAAAGTTACATTAAAAAATTTGAGGCACATAAGATAAACTTAAGTTCAGTTTCATGATTCTCGAGCTATGTTATAGCAAGATATTTAGTAAAACATAAGCCAGCTTAGATTAAGTTAGAGTATTTGCTCAGTAAACAGGCAAACACAGTGTATGAATTTGGTTTTAGTTAAATCTTCATTGGATATAATAAACAGCTACATTCCGGCGTCTCATATAAAACAACTTCATTTAATTTCAAGGACAAGACAACCAATCATAATCTTAAGCCGATTTTTGATCCATCTGCACAATTTCGTTTGAAAACTGAAATTCATTTCAGAAACTTTTGGCAGTGTCTTAGGTTTTGTTTCAAAACTCAAAAATAATTGGTAAAGCAGGAGTTCGAAATTGCACTTACAGCTTTCTCGGTGAAATATTCTAAGAAATAAATGCAATTTCGTTTTCTTCCAAACAATAAAGTCACCTTGACTAAGAGAAATATTAAGTATGTATCCTGTATAAATAACTCAAACACAATGAAGAGCTTATGGGCATTCTTTTGTTGAGACAAGTAAAGAGTACGCATTAGCAAAGAGTACATACAGGCAAGCAGCACGCGTTAGCAAATATTACGCATAACTCAAACATACGCATGAGTAAGGACTAGGCATTTATAAAAAGATAATTTTCAAAAAGATTTTCAAAATTTTTGTCAATCTTTCTGAATTTAAAAAGTTCGCAGTGATTCTGATAATCAAAATAAAGTATCCTCACATTTTCTATAAACAACACAGTCCTAAAGTTTCTTGATTACTATTTTACCCCACGTATTTATTATCTTTACGTTCATGTCATCATCTTAAGTTTTCATGTCAATTTACTTAACTATAAATTTCATTTGTTTTTTTTCGCCCAAACTGTATCAACATCCTTACAAATATACTGCAACCCTTGTCATGGCCTTCACTTACTTTAGAATCCATTGTTTTTATACTTTACCGTTTCAAGCTGAATGAGTTTAGTCAGCGTGTTGACTGGTTTTTGTGAAATTGCAATCAAATGATCACTAAAAAAGTTTAAATTCAATTTAACGAAGTTTAAGCGGTACGAAGATTGCGAATTTTTATTTTTTACTTAACATCTTTAGCAACCAGCATTTTTTGTGGTGAACTCAAATAGTTTTATGGCAAAAGTTTGTTGTTGAGTTGAGTGCGTGTTGCCAAAATGCATTCAAGTTGTTAAAAAAAAAAATTTAAAGTGAATTTTTTACTGCTAAGTTGCAGGTTTATTGCGTAAACTTTTTTTAGCTGCATTGTAAGCATTCACCACTTTTTGATGCATTTTTTAAGAGGTGAAATAGCTTTCGAAAGATAAATACGCTTTTTAAGCGGTACTTGGTGGAAAGTTATACTTTTTGTGGTTGTTTATAAGAAGCTCTTTTTAATTTATTAGCTCTTGAGAAATAATTTAAAATTAAATGCTAAGATCTCAAAAACAGACTTCAAGAAGAGCTTAACTTATTCAAATAATTTAACTCTACTTAAGTGCTTTTTAGTAATGTTATAGCTCAATTTAGAACTAAGCTTTGTTTTCCCCAAAATATTCGCTTAAATAAGAAGCCTATAGGTATGTCACCTTGTCAAGCTTGAATGCATATTTTTGGCATAGTTCATTCAAAAACGGCAGTGAAGTGTTTGAAAGCTTGCCGAGCTTAAAATGACTTGTTGGCCTGAAGCAGCGGAAGGCAGACTACGGAAAGTGCTCCCAAAGAAATCGGGCTTTTTTTTGGCTATTTATATAAACTCGTATCTTATGAGCATAAAACCAAAAAAATGTTTTACCATGACGTATGAGCAATATTTTGCTATTGAGCAACAGCTAAGATATTCAATCGTCACTTTGAACTCTGATAACTCGTGACCAATACAATGTAGCAAAAATGTGTTTCTCTCATTTGATAAAATGTTTGAAGCGCTTTAAGATCGCATGTAATTTATTATCAAATAAAACAAAATATATGTAATTTTTAAAGCAAATAATCGCAGTTAACTTTTTCAACGCAGCATAGAATTTAAGTCAAACATTTTTTTGTAAAAATTGAAACAAAAAATACCAAAGCATTGAAATTGAAAACCTTGAATTCGAATCAACGCTTTGAACGCTTATCAAAAGCAGTCAAGCGTAATCACCATGCAAACTATACACTTCTTGATTACAATTTATCTCATGAGTTTTTTTCTTTCAAGAATTTACTAACTTTTTGCAACTTTTGTTTTCTCTTTACAGTCACACCACCCGACTCAAAAGCAATTATTGCCGGGCCAGCGGACTTATACGCTAAGGTTGGTAGCGCCATTACGCTCACCTGTCATGTTAAACAGCCCACATCACAGGATATTGGACCAATACATTGGTATCGTGGGCCATATATAATCACACCGTTTGTGGTGCATCCAAATGATGCGGCGATCGATCTTTCTCGCCGTATTTCAATGGAATCACAATTAGGAGACATCCTTAAATCCAGGTGAATGGTGAAAAGTAAAAATAACAGAAATAACAATTTCACACAAAGGACTTTTTTTGGTCAAACAGAAACCACAAATTCTCTAGACGAAAAAAAAAATTTGGAAATTAAGTGAGGCCATTCTGCTTTTTTTTGGGGGGGTTTTACAATTTTTTTGCTGCCATTTGCAGTTTTGCCGATTGCTCACTTTGATGTTCGCATTTGTTTCACACAGCTGAAAGTGTTGACAGTTTTGTTTTTTTGTGTTTGTTCGTTTATGCTTCTGTCTCTGTGTCGTTTGGTTACAGCTTGAGCTTTTGATGTGCAATTCGATTCCAATGTCCTTCCGCTCAATTGAGTTCGGTCATATTAAGCTCAGATTTAATTTCGTTTTTTGTAATCAAGATGAAATATTGTTTTTTGGTGTTGGTGTAAATCACTGAGCATGAATTGCGGTTCGGTTTGTTTTACTGGTTATTTTTTGCCAAGTGTGACTTCAACCATATTAATTTTTCGCAAGAATTTTTCATTTGACCTTCAGCATGTCGTAAAAAGTATCATGTTAGAAACGTTTATAAATTAAATTTAAAAATTTCATTTTTAACATTGAGTGTGGATTAACTTTCATGTTTCGTATATTTTTCAATAATTTGCAACTATTTTCCTACTTTAAAAAAAAATTATAATTTTTCGTTATAGCAACATTTTTTTTAAACATTTTTTCAGACTGCGCATTGCAAACGCACACACAGCAGATTCTGGGAATTACACCTGTATGCCGACCACTGCTGAGGCGGCCAGCGTTATGGTCCATGTGATTAATGGTAATAATAGAGCACATCCATTGCAATGCACAAATTTTAAAAATTTTCAACATAAATTAAAAATTTAATGCTTTTCAATTTTATTTATCTTTTTTTGTTTCATCATACTAACATATTTAAAAAAAATAAATAAAAACCATTAAATTATAGATGAAAATCCTGCGGCAATGCAAAAAAGTGCAGCAACAACAACGGCAGCTACAGCTACAACAAGGAGCACAACAATAGCAATTAGTTGGCTAACATTTCGCCAACACTGGCGGCACCAGCAGCAGCTACAACGAATGACAACTATAGTGACCATTGTTCATATCATTGGTTTAATCCAAATTTTACAAATAATTTATAATTTATCGAGCAATCTATTGACAAGATAGTAATTTCCATTAATTTAAATGAATGTGAAATTGATTATTATTATTAATTTGTTTACTTTCATTGTTATTGCTATTACTACTTTTTTTTTGCTATATTTTATCAATGTTAATATAACTAGGCATGATATGCATTAAAAGGTTGAAGGTGTAATATATAACATATACACATCATTTCGTTATTAGATATTCCAAAATGATTTTAACAATAACAGGGGATATGACTTTCAATGAATTTTAAAATTACAAGTACCCTGGTCGACATTTCAGCCGTAAAGCTTCAAAAGCTTTGCAATAAGAGCTAAGACTGTTGTAATCTTTATCTCGTCTTTGTGAAATATAACGTGTGTTTTTTGTTATTTGCTTTTTCAATGTCAATTTTTTGACACCTCATGCGTGATTCGTAACATGTGTCAACAACAAAAATCCTTGATCAGCTTTGCAATTTCACCATGAATAGACTTTCAAAGGAGCAGCGCTTGCAAAGCAATGAATTTTATTATCGAAATTCGTGCTCTATGAGAAATGCCTTCGCAAATTACGTCCGTTTTATGATCGTCATAATCGAACCACCGAATGAGCTATTCAAGCTATTGTGATCAAATATCGTACCAGTTTCACTTTATTCGACATTAATCTACCAACCCGTGTGCGGAGAGTGCATACCGAGGAGAATATTGCTGCCAATGAAGATCGCAATATGTCAATTTGTCGCCATTGTCAATAGTTGGGCTTGTGTTATTCGACCACCTAGAACACTTTACGTAAGAACCTCGGTATGAAAACATACAAAATACAACTGGTGCAAAAAATGAGGCCAAGTGGCCTACCACAACATCGTTTGTTTGGTGAATGGGCCTTAGAAAAGTTAGATGAAGATCTAATTTTTTATCGAAAATCTTTCTTCAGCAACGAAGCTCATTTTTGGCGCAATTGGTAAGGCAACAAATAGCATGGCCAAATTTGATCTGAAGAGCAGCCAGTGGTAGTTCAAGAGCTGAAAATGCACCCTGAAAAATGCACTGTTTGGTGAGGTTTGTGGGCCGGCGGCATCATTGGGCCGTATACTTTCAAAAATTATGAAAATCGCAACATTACAGTCAATGGAGCAATGTACCGTGCGATAATTACCGACTTTTTTTGCACAAAATTGAAGAATTGGACTTGGTTGACATGTGGTTTCAACAAGTCGGTGCCACGCAATACCATGAACCTATTGAGAGCCGAGTTTGGTGAGCAATTAATCACACGTTTTGGAGCAGTCCATTGGTCGCCACGGTCATGCGATTTGAACCCACTAGACTAGTTTTTGTGAGACTACGTGAAGTTTTTAGTTTACAGAGATAAGCCAGTCCCTGGAAGACAACATTACATTTGCCATTGGTGAGTTACCAGCCGAAATTCTGGATAAAGTATGCCAAAATTAGAGCTTACGGATGAACAACGTCAGGCGTAGCTGCGGGCAACATTAACATGAAATACTGTGAAGGAAAGCAATTGATTTATTGCACCAAATAAATATTTCATTGACTTTTCTGTTCTTTTTTTTCAATTGTCAAAAACCAAGCGCTTAAAAAATCACCCGTTTCATTCACAATTTCAAGTACTTATTACAATTTTAAAAAACTCGTGTCACGAAAATTTTGTATTTTGCTAAATATTTTTTGGAATGTCACTACATAATTTAATTGGTTTTCATTGTTAATTAGAAGCAACCACAAATAAATTTGCATATGAACGCCTTAACTGCATAGTGATTATCATATTGTTAATTATTTGTTGCATATTTTGCTAAAATTTTTATTTTTTTTATTCTTTGTTTGTTTTTTTACATAATATTGCCAATTGTTTAATTAGGGCATCACTAGCTAAATTAATTTCCATTAATAAATGAATTTTTTATAATATTGTTAAGCAAAAAATACCAGCATAATTAGATTTAATTTTTAAAAATAATACATTGTAATTAACTATTGTATAAGTATTTATAAAATTAATATGTAAATATTATCATTAACACATCAAAAATGACGACGTTACAAAAAACACTTGAACAAAAAATGCAAATAAAAAAATTGTAAAAGTCCAAAGAGTACACGACAAACATATTAACACATTAAAAACTTAAAATAAATACATAAATTAAATTAGTGAAATTAATAAAATACAATAAAATTTTTAAAACAAAAAAAAGTGATAGTTTTTAATTAACAATTAACTGGCATAATATCACTTGAACAAGCTCTAAATTAGTGGCTTGCTATTAATAATACGTGCACAGGGTGTGTAGAATGTTTGCAGAAGCTGGTTTTTTTTAGTCTCAATTTATTTTTATATTTTTTCGTAGAGTTTTTTTCAGAGGGCTTAGCGTATTTCATATGCATCTATACGCAAAAATCATGGAACTCAAAGGCACAGAACAAAATTCCGCTTTGATTCGCAATGGAAAAATGTTCCTATTTCCGGTAAAATAACTTCATTAAAAAGTTAACCTGCAGAATATGAGCTACGCAAGGAAAATACATCAGCGACAAATATAAACTTTTCCCTCTATTTGCGCGATATACAGGTTTTTGAAAAATCCGCTTAACTCAAATCCGCGTAAATTGAGATGAGAAGTCCTTATAAATTGAGTAAATTGGTTTTCAGAATATAAAAATCGCGTATATCGAGCAATAGAATTCAAAGAACATAGCATAAATGGTAAAAAAGATCCGCATAAACTGAACCCATAATGTTCATATGTACATACCTACCTAATGAAAAATTGGAGGTTATATAAAAAATAATAAATAAATAAAAATATTAGATTTTATGAAATTAATTTTTAGTTTTAAAATTCGATGCTTACAACATAAATACGAAACTTCGTCAAATTATGTATGTTCACGTGTTTTTAATTGAAAAACATGTCTTATACGTGTTTTTAGAAGAAGAAGAAGTACCGCGTAAGTCGAGGGTTAGGTGTATCAACATGAATGTTCACTTTTGAGCAGCATATCGTGTGAAGAATTAATCAGGCGATAGGATGTGAAGCCAGTACATTACTAATGGTGCTGAATGTCAGCTAATGTTGGAAAAGTTTTTGAAATTTGTTGGCTCTAATGAGATCGAACCCATACATCATATTGCAGGGAACATAATTGGTGAGCTGCATAATATTTGCGATGAGTGCATTAGTTCACTGGACTGCACTGTTTTCGACTGTTTCTTGTAAACCCTTTGAAATTACGATTAATAAACTAGAAATCATTCTTGAACCGAAATTAATATGTCGGATGAAATTTAGAAAGAGCACAAATATACGTTGCGGAAAATGAGAGTCGTAACCATTCACGTTTAAAAAATTCCCAATTTCTTGTCCCTAATGTAAATATTTTTCCAGAAAATTTCGCTGAAATGCTCCAAAAAGCGATTGGATAAAAAAAAATATTGTCTTTTCATGAATATCAACTTTGCCTAAGGTTAAAAATCTCACATTATTGATACATAAATAGTCGTAGGAGAGCGTTTGTAACCGTGTCAGTTACCGCTTAGTTTACCATTACGTCAAAACGCTGTCGTGTATGCCAAAATCCTATGGCAGGTTCGAGCTTGCGACTAAAAATTATACTAAGTTAATACCAGTCGATGTTCCCTCAGAATTTAGGTTTTACTTTGGAGCAATTATTGATTTTTTCCCAATATAATATGAGATAAGCAACATTCTTCAAATCTCCCAAATCACCTCTGGCGCTCATAATACAAACGCTGTATTTTCTATAAGCTAACATAAGGTCTAAACTGTCGAATTTTAGCTCCGTTTTCCGCACTCAGGCCCCAATTGCGATTGTCGATTTACAATAGATAAACGCTGTTTTATGATTAGCGATTCTATTGGGTATTGTGTTTATCGACTCGTAGAATGTTTGTCGACTGTCATTTTGTTTTGATAGAAATGTATTTTTTTGTTTCAAAAAAGATTTCAAATCACAATGACGTAATTCTTTCTATTGAGTTTCGTAATACCAAAATGGCATCGTTTCTATTAGATCGATGGCTATCGATTTTATCGCAAATCGACAACCGCTATAGAGGGCAAAGTTTTGAAATGTTTCGATATTTATTTACGTAAGCTCATGCTTTCAAGTGACTCTACAAAAATGGCTACTGCCGTGAAATCAGCCGAATACAGTGGCCGAATCAAAACAACATTGTGCACTGAAGATTTTTAGTAGAGCGTACATCATCACCATATTGAAGTAACTGTGATATATCCATTGAAACAACGAGGAACATGTGGAAAAATGATATTCAACAAAACCACCAAATGGAAAAATCGGTAAATATCCAGATTGTAGGAGAATCTTTAAGGAATGGCTGTGACCAGTAAGACACTGAATGATCCAAAACAATATATCCAAAGTCACTCTGGCAGTGTGCGCAACATCTTTGGCTTCTTGTAATCTCTTGTATTCTGTTGATATTCTTCAAGCGTTTTAACATTTTTTTTTTAAATTCTTTTCACGGCATTTAAGCAATTGAGCTTTTATTTGAAAATCTTTCATTGACAACGTACAGGTTTTAATCTTTTGAACACATTAGCTTCTCAATAGTAACTTTGTTTCATAGCTCAGTCAAAGTTTATGAAAAAATCTGAAAATGTTGATCCTTGCAAACGTTTTATTTCGGAGAGTCATGCGATATGTTAATTCAATGTCGTTTCTATAGACATTTTCCCAACATACAAGACTCAAAACGTTTGCTCATCTTAATTTTGCACACAATGAACCATATGACGGATTTCATTTGCCCTGTTCCTGTGGCATGCAAATATTACAAAAATTTCGATGTACTCATTTGTCATAAATAGAAAAACCAAAATAGTTTATCGTTTCCTTTACAAAATCATAAAATCATCTGCAGTTTCATCGAATGACATCAAATAGATGAGGTCCTAGTAAATTGAAATCATATTGCGCGTTGCAGCACTTTTCCCCCCAAGGACATCAAAATCTCTTTTCATCTGTCATATTGCTGTGTATTACCTGTATTGAAATTATTCCATTTATGCAGTTGTTGCTGGTTTTTAGTTTTGTTTTTCTTAAAATTAGATTTCGTTTTCATAAATTCAATTGTTTTTGCAGCAACTACATGGTAGGTAGGGACATTTCGACATCATTTTCATTTTCAACACAATCGACAATCGACTTTGAAAATCAATTTTAAAATCATTTGCATAGAAACTTTTGTGTACGAATGCATTTGATAAGTTGGGCATTGGGTGCGTGGGTATGGAATTGGCAGAAAAGATTGCTAGCATTTTGCAATAAAATGCTAAGAAGCTTTCACAGGATTGACTTTGTGTTTTTGTTGTATCGGTGTTACGTATTTTGTTTATTTTTGCGTTACATTGTTCGCATGAATGTATTGGAAGTGGTGAAGGCAGGAAGAGAGCAATTAAGCATTACAGAACAAAATAGATTTCTCTGAACTAAGTCGAACTAAGCTGATTTTATAGTTATCAAATTCAAATGGTTTTAGCTTTTATACAGATTACAATAAAATATTGAAAAGCTCTTGTTTTTCTAGAAAAAATAAAACAATGAAGAGGATAAAAACTTATTTTGAAATGAACAAATAGTTTTTAATTAAAAAGTAGTTGTTTTTGCATCGAAGGATTTTAAAACTCTGAGATGAAAGAATGCTTTTTATTATTCATAGTTAATATAATCAACATGACTAATAAGATGCAGCCTAAATGCCAAGCATATGTGTTTGTTGTTGATAAATATCACACTTGCAATTGTAAATTCTTCAATTTTGTATTAAAAGAAGCAGTCGTTTTTATTTGTAATGCGTGCACTCATTCAAACAGTCTCGAATCTTTGATTTTTTCGGCTACGTTATGCGAGTGGAAGTCAAGAGCCAATGACGTACTTGCGAGCTTAAGCAGCACACTCGAGCCAATGTAACGCATCAACATTTTTTTTGCATGTGATTAAGCTCTACTTTTAAATCTAAGAAATCTAACAATAATTTTAAATATAGTCAATGGACACCGGTTTTGCTACCTCTTTTGAAAAAATGAAAATCCTTGGGCTCGTTGGAGCTTATTTCATGAATGAAAGAGGTCCATTGAACCAATCAACATCAAGAGTACAAAAATTTATTTTGGGCATGACCCACAGGCTTAGTTTTTAAAAAATATAGTATTCCAATTAATGGGGTAATAAATGAAGGTTTGTTATGAAGAGGCTTCTAACCTTTTTTTAACGAAAAGTTGAAGAGAAAAATATATGGTTCCGCGCCATCTTTGGAACCATAAAAATCAATTTGATTATTTTTACCAGATAAAATTTACTAAAATAATCGATGTTGAAAGATTTAAAGAAAATTTTTGACATAACCAAGGGCAGCCTTGGCAGCGTAAGGAACCATCGTAAGTTAATTTTTTCCAAAAAAATACGTCACATTGCAGAAATAGGGCACAATATAGCATACAAATATATAAAGTATATTTATGACTGATATATTTGAATTAATGATTCCAACACCATGGTTTCTGTTCAACTTCAAAATGTTCACAGCGTTTAAGTCAAACTATATGTTATATAAATGGGTCTCTGATTGATTACAGTTGCAGTAGATGGAAAAACTCCTAATAAAAGTATTTACTGATAGCCAGCTGGCACTCAGCACTTCGAAAAAGTTTATTGTTGCTCTTGTCACAGGACATAAGTAAGTTTACTTGAGAGCAAGGACATTTTATGGACTACATAGATTTTCAAATAACGCAGATTTCCATAGATTAAAAAAATCGTTATACATCTTTAAGACAACGCTTACACGAGGAAATTCGGTGAAACAAATTCTTGTCTATTCTCTTTTGTGAATATGTTTTGCGTTTACACACGAAAACTAAAATTTCTTTGTGCAAGAAAATGTCAAAGCAATTATCGCTTCAACTCGCCACAACAAACGTAAATTCAAAACATAATATCAGCTAACGAATAGAACGAAACGGAATTAGTGGGTACGACGAATTCAGTACACCACTCTTTCGTTTTTCCCTTTTTGCCAACAAACAGGAAAACTCTTTCTCAAGAGTTTCCTCCTGTAAACGTTGACTAACTGGTATAAATATACCGGCCTCACTTAGGCCAAGTCACACAATAGTTCAATAGTAGCACTTTGCAAAAAAAGCCACTGAAAATTGGTCTAGACTTTGTGAGAAAGGTATATAATCTGAAATTGTGTTGACTTATGTACTGCAGCAGAATACTTTAATCCGTTCAATATGAAGCAGTTGTCTGTAAATTAAATAGGAACCTTTTTTGGAAATTCTATTAACATAATTTTTCTAAGCTTCGTCCCTGCGCATAGACATCCTTCCATGTCGACTCTTTGTATTTAAATAAAAATTTTATGTTGAGTTTTTGTGAATTGAAAATGCTTATAACAGAAATTTTAAATATGTACTTTAATATGTATTTTAAAATTTCTCATTTGATGTCTCAATTGATATATTTCTAAAAATCACAAATAAATCACTAAAGCTCATCCTAGTAGCTGTTAAGAAACTTTCAGTGTAGAAGAAATGACTTTATTTTTAAAAGTCATTTCATAATCGCCTGCATTGAAAATTCAAGTGAATTTTACAATGGAAACATAACAAATAGAGCATAAAATATGAAAAGATGGACACTTCACTTATTAAATTCATTTATCATTCTTTGACATAATGTAAAATCTTATTTTCAACGCTATTTCTTTTCTATAAAACTCCATTATGTGCAGATGGAGCAGAGTTAATGCTTTGCTGCGCATGTTAGTCTGCAGGCTGCTTAGCAACAGCGTATGCTGTCAATATAATTATGTATGGTCAACTTGACCTCAGCATAGCAATGCCTGCAATGAAATCAATGAATAAGATCCCAAACGGAAATTTTATCGCCATATGCTTTATATCAGATTGCTCGCTTCAAAGCGAAATGACGCGGGCTTTAATCCGATTGCAAACAACTAATACTCATCCAAGCGAATCTTTTTTTCCACACATAAAACTCTTTTTTTTATTAAGTGATATCAACTTCTATATGGAATTTATTGTAAAAAACTACAGAGTTTGGAATCACGTATGGTATTACTTCTTGAATGAATGTTTGTAATTTCATCGATTCGCAGTAAAAGCTTCCGCTGTATTTGCAATAATTTCTTCCTTTTTCAGTTTCAAGACCACAGCGCAGTTGTTGAGCCACCCTTCACAAATGCAAATACAATGTTTTTCAATGTTTTACTTTTTTCACCGCACATGTGCTTGACGAAGTCCTGCAGCCTTGCAGCTGCTCATCGCCAACAGCTATTGCAACCAAAAGTTTTGTGAATTTAAGTTAAAATAAACCATATTTTCTCAGAATAGCCCATTTTCTAACTCTGTTACAACAATGCTTGCAGTCTAGCGTATTTACTCACGCATACAAAGCTTCAATAAAACAATTGCGAGCATGCATGCAGTTTTATTTAAGTCCTATACCAATGCATTTAAAGCTTTGCATGGCTAATATATATAAGTGACCAAACGCTGTTGTCTATCGTCAACGTTGGCTCTGGTATCTGTATCAGCTTGGTATTTTATTGCGTGTGTGTGTGTGTGTGTGTGTTCGTGCATGTGTTTATTCCTGGCATTTGCATGGCAACGCAATTCAGAAATTCTTCGTGCGTGCCATTTTAAATGGCTGCACAAAAGACTTCAGGGTGCGTTTCTTTTTTTCCACTTTTGGTCTCGAAGAATTTCGCTAAGTGATAGCGTTGCTCGCTTTGATGGACATGGCTTTGAGTGGTAATTTAACGCAGCAGCAACTACTAGAAAAGCATATGAACCATCGCTGAGTGGGATCAAAAAAAAAAGAAGAAAAACACCGAAAAATCCATTTAAATATTTGTGGGTAACATGAACTGAAAATAGTGTAAGGAATTTATTTATTGAATAAACGTTGTTTTAAAATATTTCTGGGCGTTCATTTAATAAATTGGTGAAATAAATTTGATTTATTCTCTATTTACGAATAGCTTTGATTTCCTTCATTTAATAAACGAAAGAAAATTGTGTTTTCATCAAAATTTATTTAGTCGTCTTTAAATAAGGCCACACACACAGCACTTGCAATACCATTAGGCCAGCGCTTGATTCAGTCTTTCATATATTTTTTATAGACTGCTTGAAAATAGCCTTCAGCACTTCCAGCAAATTTTCCTCTATGGCATCAACCAACACTAGGCATCTTCCTGGAACTGTTAATCTTAGCTTCGGGAACAGTTAAAGCTCCGACACAGCCATATAAGTTCACATTTCATATCTACTTTTCAAGTTAACTAACATAAATGCAAAACAGCATACAAAATATCACCAATTTTTGAGCAGTCAAAAAAGCAATTAATAAATTTTTCCATAAACATAACAACTCATGATATTAAGCCACAGTTAGACTGTGCTAAACTGATTCATAAAATTTATTGAAATTGCGGAAATTGACTTTTAAATCGCTATACATCATTTTATCCTGCATCAACAGTAATTTCCTTTAAACAGAAAACAACTCAATATTTCATTATGTGCTTAGAGCCAAGATCCATAGCAGTGTTTACCAAATAAACAGACCTGCTCTAAAATATCTAGAAAAAAAATCAAAAGAAAACAAACAAACAAAACTAAAGCGCCTTAACATATGCTATGGAAAATTTTCATATACCCATACCTTTCACACTGTGTATGCTGATGTGGAAATTGATTTCAAAAAGCCAAATTGTATTTTGTACAAAAGGCGAAAATAAAAAGTAAAGTAAAAATGCTGATGATGACGATGACAATAATGGAATATAGCAAATGAAATTAGAAATGACAAAAAAATCCTGCTATTTGTACACTGCATATACAATGGGATTTATGAAAAACAACAACAGCAAGAAGAAGCAGTGTAAGGAAGGGAAATAATGACAACAAAAAATTGGAACTAAAATAAATAGAATTTATAGCAGTGAAAGAATAGAAAGTTGATTTTTTTAAAAAAAAAATCTAATGTTTTTACTTAGCAACCATCGAAGGTATTAAAAAACCTTGACAACTAAATGCTTTGAGTTCTTTAAAAAAAAACAAACTGCCAATTACTTAAAATTGCATTAAATACGCTTTCAACATAGCAAACAATTTTTTGCTATATAACATACGATAAAATAAATTGAAAAAAAAACAACAAAAATTTTAGAAAAAGAGAAAACCCTTCACGTTGACAAACATCAAAGAGATATTTCTTGACTGCAGCAAAATTTATCATGCCACAACGTAATGGCAGTAAATTCGCTTAAAGTTTCACTGTTGCAGTCGCATACGCGTCCTGTAGTGTAATAGTGTTGGTAATGCTCGTATCTGTTCTTTATTTATGTTGCTTGTACGTAGGTGTACTGCTGCTGGTACTGCACCTGTGGGTGTTGTGTTTTGGAATTGATGACACTGGTCTTGGAGACTTTGCCAGCGGTAGTGCGACGTCGCATATTTCATTTTGATAATGGCGAAATTTATCTTATTCCTTTGCATTGACATTAGAGCGAGTATGCGCTCGCTGGTAAGTGAAACTTAGTGATATTATCTGCTTGTTATTTCTTTTGTTTTTGATTAAGTCGGAGTTAAACGCTACCTATGTGTAATTTTGTATTTTAATATTTCTAACGGATTTTTTCGACCTTTTTTTAAATCCAATTTATGTATATTTCTTGAAGCTTGAGCGCCAAGTTCATGAGCATGAAAACTTCATGAGCGATTCATTTTCGTTTAGCTTTTTCATTGAGTGAGGAGCATAAATTTTGTTTGTGCAAGTTTGGCACTTCACATTCAATGCAGTTTACAACACTTAATCTGAATAAATTCTGTTCAGTCACTTTTGGCTTTGGAGATATGTAAATGCTGTGTGGACGATAGAATAATAAATCAACGTCAAACAAGCGTTGCCTGAACTTGTTCGCAGGTTAGATTCCCAAAGTTTATGCTGATAATCCTCAAATTGATCAACACCTCAAAAACAACATCATCATCGAGCAAATATCATTAATTGCACTATCATTATAAGAAATATTTATACAAAATTTCGGTAAAAGATTGACAGCATCCCGAGCTAGCAGAGTAGATCACTTGAACTACATTCTTTTTCGGCTGAAATCTATGATGGAATATTTGGGAAATTGATGTTTTCTTGGAAAGTCAATTTTATCGAATTTTTTTATTTCTTCTACATGATAGACCAATCACTGAAAAAAGTTTCAGCCTATTTAAAAAACATGAGGGTAATGATAGGCCCATTATAGATGGATTGACCCTTATGTCTTTTATTTAAAATTTAAAAAGATAACACGTAACACACACCAAAAATTTGAATAGCAATGTTCCCACATGAAGCGATAACTTTTCAATGGAGTTCTTTGAAGTAAAGCCATATATTTTGCTAGGTTTTATACATCGTTCCAAGCTCAGAGCATCAGTTTTATCTAATCCATGTACAGAAGAGGTAATGCTGTGAGTATTATAGTTCACTATGGAACCAAGTATTTGGATATTGATGTATTCTGAGATTATATGAGAAAAAATTCTGCGCCTTAGAACATTTAACTGCATTATAATAAGAAAGTTCTTCAATTGTTGGATGGAATAAGGAACAAGGCTCTAGCTTGAATAATTTTCAAGTAATAACCAAACAATTTGAGAAAAAAATTGAAAAAAGGTTTGTTTCTGAGGCTACACAAATGTCACTTGGTAAGAGCGAAATTGCCACAGATTGAGAAAAATAAAAAGCTTCGTTTGCTAAGTACTGTCCATACACGAAGCGCTGATAGTTCCCCTTCAAAAGTTAAATGACCAATTCATTTTTTTGTTAAGCCCTTAAGCAAATAATCGGTCTTATATTTATTTGGGTCGTTGGACAAATTCTTCAAAACTGTTGCAGCTACACGGATGCTTCCTTAATTTGCTTCGTTAATTTTTTTTAAATAATTTATGTAATTACTGCAGCTGCTTTTCAGAAATACTGATCTATAACTTTATGCAAAATTAATCGATATAAGTCCATCATAAGGAATTGAAACTATTTATCTATAAAAAGGAGTTCAATAAAAATCAAATATATGCAAAAAACGCTAGGTGGACATAAGCAGTTATCAATTTATAACACAACTTTTGTTCTCAATTTTTCTGAGCGTATTCTTCAAAGAAGGCTTCAAGAACTTATTGTAAATACTACATATCAGCCCAATTAGCGACAAATTGGCGAATATCAACAAATTACAACAATAAATGCTTTCTTTCCACAACAAGGACTCAGTTGTTGATTTTTGCCACATTCAATGCCATTGTGTCAATCGCTACTACATCATTGTTGCATTTTTCTTTTGTATGCTGCAGCTTTACAATTGCAGTGTTATTATTGCAGCTGATTGATTGTTGAGACTGTTAATTGTAGCTTCCGCAGATGACATATTGATTGCGAGAATATTGCAAACAGTTGAACTGAAAGTAAGCTGTAAAGAAAAACAACCACTTAGGGCTGACTTGACCAACAACATGCTGTTGCAAAAAATCATTAAATTTAATTTAATTTTCAATACTTGCGTATTTCAAGAGCTTGCATTTGTATTTTATTTAAGTGCTTTAAATTTTCTTTTGTTTTTCTGTACCCTGCCTCATAAATATAATCATATTGTGGCCAACAAATTCTTTTAATGCCTCATTAGATTCGTAAAACATTCCAAGGACATTTAACTAATTTCCATGTTTTATGTATCATGTGGCACAAATAATGGAAATTTAAAAATTTGAAACGCTGAAATGAAACCGTGCCATGCCACCTCCAAACATCATCATCTTATAGCATTAAAATTTTACAATGAAAAACCAAATAAAGAGCACAAGAAAGTAAAGAGGGCGCCGTCACTAAATGTCCAATAGAAACAAAGCAACGAAATGACCATTTTATTATGAAAACAGGATATTTATGAATTTGTTTACAGCAACATCCTGTGGCCATTATTCATTGTGCTAAGGACAGCGACTAATAAGGACGCTTGAAGAATAAAATTTACATGGAGAAAAAATTAATTTAAAATTTATTGCTAATTGAAAAAATGGAGAAAGAGCATAGGAAAATCATGAAATAGGAAAATACGAACTGAAAACCAAAAACAAAAAATTATCAAGGAAAAATTAGGTATGCAGCATAAAAGACGTGAGCAAATGGATATTAGTAATGAGACATAAGAACTGAAATGTGAGCAATGAGAAATAAGATATTTAATATGAGAAAAAAGTTATAAGAAAAATTAAAAAGAGATGTTAGATATGTAAGACTAAGTAAAAGAACTCCAAAATAAAAAGAGTTATGAGAAATATCAACGAACCATGAGAAATGAGAAGTTAAAAACGAGATGTAAGAAATTATACATTAGACTGAAGAAAAATTAAATTTAAAATCAAAACCGATATAATAAAACAAAAAAAATTATAGTTAAAAAATTGAAAATAGAGATGAGAATTATAAAAAAACCAAAAAGATAAACTGAAATATGAAAACAAATAGCTTAAGCATTAAAAATGAGATACTGAAACTGAAAACTATAAAAATTTAAACATAACTTGTAAAAGTGTTATCTTCGGCCAGGCCGAAACTCACATACCCTACACTGCATTGAAAGCACTTTCTTAGTAAATGAAAGTCGTATGTGCCAATTGTGAGTTATACGAAATCAAAATTTTCAATTGTTGAAAAAGACACGCCCACTTTTCTCATTCCGCCCACTTTAAGAACAATTCAAGATATTTATGATCTGTATCCGCGTACTTAATTTCATCACAATAGCTTGCACGGTTTACGAACTATGGCGCTATAAAAGTTAAAATTTAGTGCTGAGCCACGCCCCTTTAAGAGCCTTTGCAAATTTAAAGCCTAGCCTAATCTTAATTTTGTTCACATGTTCACCAAATCTCCAAATTTCATGAAAATCGCAGCAACTTTTTTCAAAATATGCAGGGGTATATTTACTTAGAGTATGGGCGGTGGGCGTGGCCGTGAAGCAATTTTGTGACTTATGTGTCAAAATTAATTGAATTAGATTGCTTAGTTTTGCCGTAAACGTGATTTCAACAGACAGACATACAGACACACTGACAGACGAACATAGCAATATCGACTCAGGTGGTGACGTTGGTCAATAATATATACATTTTTCTATACTGTCACGCCCCTTTCTATGCGTTACAGACGGAATGACAAAGTGAATATACCCTTTGTGTATGGTATAAAAATGAATATTGAAAAATTATAAATGTGAAATTAAAAGTGAAAAATGAGAAAAGCAAAATGAGAAACATAAAATGAAAAATCAAAGCTGAATGAGAAAAATTATAACTGGAAACTAAGTTTTGTGTAACAAAAATGAAAATGAGAATTAAAAAAGAACACTAGAAATGAGGAATGAGTAACGAAAATCAAAAATCAAAGCTGAGACATCAAAAAGTAAATGAAAAATTATAACTGGAAACTGATATATGAAAATGAGAAATGAAAATTGAGAAATGAACATCAAAAATGAAAACCGAGACAAACAAAAGCAAATGAGAAATGAAAAATTATAACTGTAAGCTGATACACGGGAACATAAAATGAAAATGAGAAAGCAAAAAGGAAATGTAAATTGAGGAATAAGAAATGTGAAATGAAAAAACAAGCAATCTACTTCAAAGGAAAAAACTTTTCTTTCAATGTACCTTTGTGTTAAGCTCAATAAAAACTGACAGCAACGCAAAATGAAAAAAATAAATTGGAAAAAAATACTCAAAATATGCAAAATTTTAAACAGGATTAAAAAAAGTCTAAGCATTAGAAAGAAACGAGAAATAAGGACATGACAAATTAATAAAATCCACTTACCTCTGTCAAAAATGCCGAAAAAAAAGCAGAAATAAATATGTCAAGAACAAAAATTTAAACAAATGCTAAGGATACTCTTAGACATAACAAACCACAGTACAACAAACACACCAACACATGCAAAAATCGCTATTGTGCAAAAAGTTTAAGAAGTGAAATATGTATTGTACTGGTGACTTTTTTGTAGCAACCCAACCCATTTTTCTTGTTATCCGATGAAGCGAAAGTTAAAACCCTTTAAACACGCCAAGTATTACATTGCATATCCTTGCATATTCTTATTGGTATTACCAGCTGACTATGACGGCTTTGTAAGGATTTCAGCAGAATAAAAATAATAATAATAATAACAATATTTCATTGTGTTTGTATTTGAGTTTTCGTTTTGGTATGATAAAAAAAGAAAAATAATATTGCAAAGTATTCATTTTAATGAAGTTCGCAAATAAACGACACAATATAGTCAATCCTTTTTACGGAATCCTTCTTACTTAGCTTAGCTTCTGATATTTTTTTTTTTGTTGTTGTATTCAATTGTATCATTTGTTTATAAGGCAAGGCAACAAAAAAAATGTCCTTTGCATCTTTTGAGCTCATTGAGCTTAAAAACAAATTTGTAAAACATTTTCACAGGGATTTTCTTCTTAATTCCTTTTATTATCAAACAAAATTTTTGCTGATTGCTGCGCTCTAGGCTTGCGAGATCTTTTTTTATTTTATTCCAATTAAATTTTATAAAATAGCCAATAGAATGTGCTTTTGATTATATGCTTCTTTTTGTTTTGTTGTTGTTGTTTAATTTTTTATGTTAGATTATGGGGAATTCATTTTCAATATTCAAGGCTCTATTAGGTAGCAGCAAATATACGCAACTCCAAAGGAATATTTTCTACACTTTGTATTTCTTTAAGCTTATGCCAATTTGTTACAATGTGGTTAAAAGATATTTGAAAGTTTTTCCCAGAACAAACTGAATTCAACCAAATTCCACATTAAAACATTTGGATATTTGTGAAATACGCATCAGTCTAATCAGCAGCAATAGGGCTCCATAAATAGAACTTTTCAAATTTTTAAACAATTTTTTGAACTATAAGTGGCATTTACTTTCGCAAAATCGAAACTACTGATCCTTTTTCTATTTCCCTTAACATATGTAAGGCACTAAGGGCCTTACAGTAAGACTTTGGACTCCTTCCTGAAATTTCTTGCCCACAAAAATTTAGAAATAAAATAAAACATTTGCTCAGTTCTTTACTTCAAAGTTATGATATTTGTACAAAGCAGATATCTAAAAAAGTTTTAACGAATCATAAAGTAAAAAAAAAAATCTCTAACAAAAATGAGTTATTGCTATTGTAAGGAATGGCAGTATGTTAAAAAGATCTTAAGATAGGGTTACAGTATAATATACAGTACATTGTGTGTTAACACCAAAAAAATTCAAGAACAAAAAATAACAATAGAAACCTGACAGTCACAATAGTTTCATCCATTGCTGAATTGAATCATCAGTGAACTTTGAGCTATTGAGTGAGAATTTCTAAGCCTGATATATTTTTCTTTTTGTTGCGAAGCCAAATAGAAAGTGAAACAAAGCAAAGCCAAAAATCTTTATTCTTGTAGCTCATTTGGCATTACACTTTTCATTCATTGCTAAGTGAAATCATCAGCTACCTTTAATGCGATGATTGTGAATTTCTTAGTCTGATACATTCTTTTTTTCATAAATTGGTTGCGAACCCAAATAGAAAGTGAAACAAGGTCAATTCTTTTTTCTGTTGTGTGCCTTTGTTTTTGTAACTCATTTCATATAGCACGGAAATCGCATAGTAAATCGATGAGCCAGCGAAAGGAAATTTTTATTTTCTGGGACTTATTTTGAAGCAATTTTTCCTTATAAATTAAAACCATTTCAAAAAATCTTCAAAATCAATTCATAATTTTTATGCTTTACTATTTTACCTATCTTCTCAAAAAGTCATTCCACTTCCACCTTTTTCTAACTTAAATAAACTTTACCTTTTCATTTCGTGCACCATTTTTCAATTCCCAAACCCTTGAAATTTATTGATTATTTGGACTTTTTAATAATGCATCATGCTGTATGTACACAAGCTTCTAGCTACAACAGCCAACTTCATCTACCTCAAATCTTTCCAACGCACAACCATGATGCCACATTTTGTGGCCTCTAATTTATTACCATGTCTGACCTTTTTTTTTGCACACAACCCGTTACCTTGATTTTCAAACGCCTACGCGTAAATTTCACGCCTATACTTTTTGCTATACTGCAGAACAAGGCAGAACAATAGATTTCAACAGCACGACTCACAATACAGCTTAAGATAGTCAATGTGCAACCTTGTTGAATATTTATGGTGAAGCATTCAACCAACATTAATAATTAATCGTAAACGAGAAAGTTTTACATGTATTCCCCAAGGATACTAACACGCTACAACTACAAAACACACACACTAACAGTTGAAAGAACAGGAGTGGTGCAACAATCGACAATAACAAAGTAAGTATGGTGAAATGAATAATTTGGTGTAAAGTTGATTTTGCCCCAAAGGATGATTAACAAAACAACAAAAGGACGACTTGGTGTGCTGTGTTTGGCAGAAAATAACAATTAAAATGAAATTAAAAAGAAAGACGCAAATAAAATGAGTGAGGAAAAACAATACAAATTAATGTTTCAAGTAGCTGCAATTAAAATTAAAAGATTCTTGTGGGCTATTTGTTTGCTGCTTTTATTTTTTGACACAATTGAGATCTTAATTATGGGCTTAGGTTACACAGGATGCATACCAATTTCGAGTGAAGGAGATTTCAAATTTCAATCAATTTATACTTAAGTTTATTTTCTTATGAACTTCGAAGGATATCATCTCATATTGCGTCTCATCAGAACATTTTTACTTTTGAGAACAGCAAGTAAAATAACTAAGTAGTTGCAAAGATATTTAATCTCACAAATAATTTTCAAAATTTGTATTAAATTTTTATGCACTAAATATTTCTGCATAATTTGTATTAAATTTTTATGCACTAAATATTTCTGCATAATCGTTTTCACTTTCATACTACAAGTTCTTGCAATTTTCATAGGTTGCTTCCTAGTACTCATTGCCATGTTTGTTAGATTTTCTTCTTAACTTTTTGGCAACATGAAATTGATGCAACCACAACATTTTTCCATAAATGTGTCTGTGTTGATTTTGTAGTTAAAAAAAACACAAAATCAAAGTATCAGCAATTCATCTCATGTTTAAAATCAACAGTCATAGACATAGGCACCCAACGGGAAATGTGCAAGAATATGTATTGAATATATTCAGTATATCTAAATCCTCAAAATGCTGCTATAAATCACTTAGGGTTACTTAGTCTAAGGCGCCATACCATGGGAGTGCATTGTTAACTCGCTTTATTAAATGCAAAGTTCTTACTATCCTGTTTGAGGACAATGTCAAAAAAGCCTACTCAACAGCAACACCTATGCACAACTTTTCCACTCGGGTGTTTCACAAACATTCATGCAAAGAACACTAACATATGCGCACATACACTACAATAAAATGATAAAAAGAAATCTAAATTTGAAGCTGTTGCTATTACTGCACACATTGCTAATGGCATACGCCGCCTCATGCAAAAAGTATCGTTTGAAAAAAAAGAAGTAAATTGTTACCTTTAGCAGCTGTTGTCCTTGGATACCGAACGAAAAAAAACAAATGACCAGATATCAAATGTTGAAGTGAAGTGAATTTTCAGAAAAACATCACTGGCAACAGCAAAGGAAATGCTGTGCAGAGAAAAATCACCAATCATGGTTACATGTGAAGAAAAAGACAAATTGCTGTGTTGCAATTTTATGTTAACAATAAATTTGTTGCATTCAGCAATGACAATTACTTAAGTGAATTAAATTTTAAGATTCAATGATTTTAGGCGATAGGAAGTTCAAACTATTGTGCTAACTTAGAGACATCAAATTTAAATCAAACAAAAACGCTTTCGACAAGTTGTTTAACATGCGCCGCAGAAGCCGTGGCGAACATAAGGCAGGCGTGATTTTTTACTCAAAGTCGTCAATCACTATACAATATAAGTCAGTGTAGTATTCAAAAAACGTGTTTCTTAAAAGCTGCATTTATTTACTATTAATATCTAAAAGTCTTATAGACACAAATTTTTTGAGATATTTAAGGATATGCCTCGTATTCACTGAATGTCGTTAAAAGTCACAACTTTGATAATGGAAACTAAAGAAAACTGAAAACTATTAAAAGTTCATATTTTTTTCGTTTGTTTAATTTTAATGAAGGAGAAACAATTTTGAGCTATATAAAACTATATAAAAAATACTCTCAAAACTTTCTACCAAATAGTCTGAAACAATTTTTTGTGCATAGCGTCTTAGAGGGATGTTTTTAAAATGACTTTCCTTGCTTATGTTGAAAATAACTAATATCTGTTATAAAAATAGCTGTTATAGCATAGAAAATTCATCAAGTGAAAACTTAGAAATTTTCAATGGAAAAAAGTTCTCGAAATCTGACTTGATCCATATGATTTAAATAAAAAATATGCGCTAATTTGCAGCAAATTCTAACTTCTAAGCGAGGGTACAGCTGAAGGAAATTTTTTGTCTGAAGTATGCAATACCACTGTTTTGTTTTCTATCCAATATCATAACGACTATGAGCTCAATTTTAGAAAATCTTAAGCTCATCAAATAAACCGATTCTCAATCGGCTCATATATAGATTAATTTTATTAACTCTGCACCAACATTTTTTTTTATACTACAGGAAAGTGCTGCTCAATTTTTCCTTTTCGTACTCTTTTTTTTTTTTGCAGCAATTTCTTGGCGCTCACTGGCAACCTTTGATGTTTTGCTGGCAATTTTCGTCTTGATTGTCAACGATGACTACAAAAAACCTATGCTTTCTTATATCATGTTTTTTTGCGGTGATAGTACCACCATATTATAGAGTAAAACTTTCAGGTAGTTTACTGCAACGTTAGCAACTAACGTCGCCGAGCAACATGAGGTAAGTAGCATACATGAAAATAATGAACCATATGAAGATGAATTATGACCCAATGCATGTAAACGGAAGAAAAAACTGAGATGATTGTGCAGAAAATACTGCATGTCGAGTATATTTTCGGAGAAGTGATTGATAACAGATTTTTTACCGTTGATTTTATGTTTAAGTCTTTAAAACTTTTGGTAAAGTTTTTTTTTTACTCTATTTATTAGAGGCTTTGAGTGTGTGCAGCGAATTTATTAACGAAAAATGTAGAATTACAGTACGGAAACTTTTAAAAACCAATTGTTTTCTATGTGGCCTTGGGACAGTAATGTAAGGTTAAAAATCACACAAATGTATAAGTACCATCTGGGTCCCATATTAATGAAAAAATGTAGAGAATTCTAAGTATTATTGAAGGTTTTTTTTTGGTTTCTTTTCCCAACTATTGCTTAAAGTTAATGGCAGAATGTTTCAAAACATGCAGAAAAATTCAGTTGATTTTTTTATTAAAGAATAAGGGAATTAGTTTTGGGCGCTAAAAAGCTAAGAATATGTTCACTGGCACAGCAATTTTATGACCCATCATAAGACATGGTACAGAACATATTTTTGAGACCTCTTTTTCCTCTTATAATGTGTGTTAGATTTCTCGGAAAAAAGCCTGAAATAATCTCTTCAAGTCTTGGACTATATTTAATGCGAAATGTTGTCAAACTTCATTAAACTATTCGTTTTCTCAGACATATTAAGCAAATGTTCACTCACCCTCACCATATTTAAGATATTTGAGTTATTTTCCAAAAAAATTTTAGAACAAAAATTTCAAAAGAAAAATCAAATATTGTAACTAATAAATTACATATAATAAATTCAACGATTTTGAAGAAAAAATCTGCCCCACAATAATCAGTAAATGTTGATAATTTCTTTAGAAAATAGTGCCCAAGTTACAACAAAAACTTCTTTAAAAGATATTAAATTTTTTCTGAGTATAAAATACTCAAAATCTATGCGATTTTTGTAAATTTCACACACCAAGTTTCTGAGGAAACACTCAAAATCTATAACAGTTTTCCAGAATATTTCTTGAATGACATTTATTTCCATTTAACAGAAAAAGGCACTAAAAAATAACAAAAAATTTCTATGGATTTTCAAGCAAAACTTGCACGCATTTTAATGCTAACAACATCACATGCATATCAATCACATATGTATGCGTTTATACGCACACTAGTATCTATGCCAAGAGACGACATGAATGTAGCGCTACAAGCAACAGTAATATTCTCCAAAACGAAAGCATAAAACTGAAAGGATTTCGCATGAAAAATGAAATAGTCAAGAGGTCTTTCACAAAAAAAAAAATATAAGAAAGTAACGAACATAAGCAGATAAAAGACTAAAAATACTAAAAATAAGAAAGAAAAAATACAACGAAAACGAATATCAAATACTAAACGCAATTGCAGCAATGCTCGATAGCATCTTGTTACAATGGATTTGTGTACATGTGTACTACTACTTCATACGTGTGTGTATTAACATTGAAAAATGCCAAACTTTATGCGGTTGAAAGGATGTCACATTGAAAGCACAATTCTACAATGAAATTTTATTTTCATTTAATTTGTTGAAAATAAGTTGGGAAACAACCGCACATCACTTGAAATCAGGAATTTTTTTGGCAGTATCAAAGCCACTTTAAGAAAACCAAAAATTCAATGTACGAAAATTCTAACAGAGATAAAAAGTCGCAAAGAAGTTTGTAGAAAAGTCGTATCAAAATGTAACAAAAAAATTTTTTCCTAAGAGCTCTGCACTTCTGCTGAGTAGTAGAAAATTTTGTTTAATTTCTTGAAGTTTTCCAGTTGACTTTCATTTCGGTATTCAGTGCACACCTGCGATGCTACTAAGAAAGAAAAAGTCAACATGGCCTTCTAGTCGTTGACGTTGTGATCATCAACGCCATGTGGACAGAGATTTTAAAGAATTTTGTTAGTGAGATTGAAATGTTTATTATCGATATAAATTGGTATTAATTATTTGTTGAAAGTTATGTTTCTTTTGAGAAAATTGGATGATTAGAGGCTGCGAGCAAATAATTGGGTCTAAGTATATAGTTTCTTTAAGCTTTAGTTTATTGTATGCTGGATGTTTGATTAGACAAAATATTTAAAAAATGGCAGTTATGGCGTAAAGATTTATGATTTATCATCTAAAAGTCATATCCAAATCACAAAAAAATCAGTAAAATCAGAGGTTACAAGTTGCAGCTCCTTCAATTTGCCTCAAAAATTGTCAAACATTTGGTAATGAACCAACAAACGACTTCATGTTGCTCAGCTGAGCCTAGGCATATTGAGATTAAACTAGCCAGTTGCACCCTAACTTAAGTCATTTGTAAAACAGTTTTGGGCCTTTTTCCCAGCCACAGAATTTATTTTTCGCGGCTAAAAACCACAACAAATAAAAATAGTTCAAAAAAGCTACAAAAATTACCACGAAATTTTGTTTGTTTAAAAAAAGAAAAACCAACGCTGCACGTAATTGTTCCAATATAATTGCAATATCAGAGAATCGCAAATTACGTATTCGATATTTGATACAATGCTCGCTATCAGCGCTGACTTCAGGCTGACCTAAGCATAACCAACACTCCCTCCTAAATTTGTTCAAAAAAACTTGCCGTACTTTGTACAAGTTTTTCCAGAAAGTCATAAAAAAGTTTAAAGCTTTAAAATGCTAGCAGCGCTACGTTGCTGCAACTGTGCTAGCTACTACGAAATGAATTCAGTTTGTAATAATCAAACAGACAATTGAGTTAATTTGGCAAAAATTTAATTTTTTTTTTTGCACAAAAATCAGTTAAAGGTGAATTTTCAACGTTGTTAGTGCGGATTTTGTTATCTATGGCAACGTTGAAAAATTTTGTTTACAAACCAAATTCAAACATTGCGCAAAAAACAAATTGAAGTGAAAAAGTTGGCAAAAAGTATTTCATTGCATATTTTTCGGCATAAAATTTATTTGTAGCAATTCAAACGTTTCTACATGGTACTAAAATTAGAGAATTTAATTTTAAAACTTTGCCAGAATTTAATGAAACTGTCTGTTAAGATTTTTGCAGAAAAAAAAGGAATTGCAAAATAAATTGTCATACTTTTTGGCGTATTCTTTTAATGTTAATAATTTGACAAATTGCTTGGCAGTTGATGATTATATTGTTATATATAATCAAAATACAGTTAAAAACTCTCAAATAAAACTGCTTGATTTCTCGGAAATATTCTCAAAAAATAACGCAGCAATTTGTCAGAAGTTGTATGTTGCAAAGAGCAATCAAACTAAAATATAAGTCAGCGTACCCCAATTTATTTTTAATTATTTTTACGTGCACATACGTGAAAAAAACATTGCTTCTGCTGCGATAAGCAAAAAAAAATTCATTTCGAGTTAAAATTGCAATGTTTAATAAAACATATGCATGAATTTGGCAGTTTCATGGAAATTATATAAAATATTTAATATTTACACACTCCTACAGTACTGTGTCAGCTCAGCAGCCAGCAGCAGATTGGTTGGCAAGCCTGCAAGTGGCAGTAAATAATTGAAAAATGAATACAGACATAAAAAAAAACTGCGTCAAATTAACGACACCCCCTCATAGAGGTAACGTACCGTAATATTGTTTCGCTTGCAATTAACAAATATTTGAGCTTAAATTCAGTTATCTGGCAGTGTATGGAGTTTTTTAAGAAATTTTATTGGTATGTTAAAAACGGTACAAATGTAATTATAGTTCCGAAAATTCAATCAAAACTTTTGCATAGAAACGAATTTAGTCTTAGTTGCTAGCTATTCAATAAGCGATGCTATAATTTTTACATATTTTTTTTGTCTAGCTATGTCACTAAAAAGGCACGGCTGTAGGGCTGTTGCCTATGCGAATGATGCAGCATTAGTTGCATATGGCAAATTCTCAAACACACTGCGTGAAATTCTACAGGATGCCTTCAACATACTCGTCTCATGAACAATCGAGGCAGGCTTAGGGGAGCATCCTGGCTGAGTATGAATATCCAAAAAGATATAAATACTTATTCAAATAGTCAGGTTGCTATCAAATCTCTAGAGTCAGTCTTCTTTAACTCACTAGTGGCCGTTCGTCTCTAAATAAGATGGCTAAGTATTTTAACAATGACTTCGTCTGGGTGCCTGGGCATAGGAACATTGGTGGCAATTGTAAAGCTGCTGAAATTGTTTAGCACGGGAATACTACACAAATTCCTGCAAGCTACTGCTTAAAGAAATCATGGTAAAAAATATTAACAAAAGACGAACTCAAGGATCAACTTGCAATATAAGTCGGCAAATCTGGCTAAAATGATATTCTAAGCGTTCTTCATAACTGATATCCCACACTAGACATAGTGTTTCATCAGTTGTTGCAGTCATAGCTGGCCACTGCCTCATTGGCAGACACGCAAAGAAATTAGGTGTTAGGTTTTTTGACTTCCGTAGAAGTTGTGGAGATGCTCCTGTTCTTGTCCCACACTTGCTGTAAAGCGCCACAAAACGCTTGGTTCATTTTTATTGAATGACCTAAATAACCTTAGATATGCTATATATATATATGCTATATATATAGGTCAGCTATTTAGTTTTATTACGAAATCTAGTTGGACACGCTATGGTATCACAATGTATCACATTTGGTTTAAGTCAGTCGGTTCATAACTGAGTGTCATTCCTGCTTAACCTAACTTTCCTCAAGCAAGCTTGCCAGAAGACAGCAAATAATCACGGCCTTCCTTGAATGCCATGCCGCTCAGATGTACTTACGTTGGCAGTCAGTAAATCGCCTATCGCCAGTAAAAGGAGGTTACCTTTGTCTCCTTCCCTGTGGCATTTCAAATGAGTCAAGAGCTAAGTCTGTTGTGCAGATGTAATATTGTTTGGCTTGTTTTTTTTTACAATTATTTTACAAAATTATTCAAATTTCCAAATATTTTTTGTTTTGATACTTTAACATTTTCTAACTTTTTCAACGAATTCCTTATACTAAAATTACGATTCATCATGATGTTCTACATAAATTTGCTTAATTATAAATAAAGTGAAATTTGGCAGAATAAAATTTTCAAAGTCAAAACAAATTTTCAGAAATGCTATCAGCCCAATAATATAATTACACGAAATATTTTATAAATAACAACTTCAAAAAATCACTGTGTCCTTCTTTTAAAATAAAAACAAAAACAACAAGAAAAAAGCAATTTGTGTGATATAAACAATTAAATCAGGATAACATAAATTTTGACTGCAAAAAAAAGCTCTTTGTAAATAATTTGAACAGGAAACAATAAATATAAAAACAAAGCAGCCAAAAAAAGGACATAACAAAAAATCATTTAATTGAATACAATAAGCTTTTTTTTTGTGTGCCCTTATCACAGGTAAATTGAGTTTACTAGTTTGAGAATGGGAATGAAAAAAAAACAAATAAATTGAAATAAAACATCCAAAAACAGTGATGATAAAAAATTTCAATAAAAAAAAACGAAAGAAAAGAATTCATTTACAAACAATTCAATTAAAATTACTCTCGTAAATATGCAGAGAGAGAGTGAAAAAATCACAAACAACAACTTAAATAGCAAAAGTTTCGTGATAAGCAGCTCCATTTCCACTCTACTGTACAGTGATGGACTTCAAAACAATCACAGACATTTGAGATTGAATGCTACATCCAGTAGGCAATTATTTATTTTTGTAATGTTGTTGGAAGGGAGCTGAAGTCAGCTGCCACATTGGCACGTGCTATAGGCAACAATAGCAGAGTCATTGACTCAGCTACCAAACATTTATTAGCTAGGGTGTATTGAAAACTTTTATAATTGCCTTATTTTATAAATTCGTATTAAGGTTGGTTTTAATTCAAAGCTTTCTCTGTGGGAGTTTTTATATGGGTCATATATTTTTCATAATCCTTAAAATTTGACTAATTTTGACTGATGATATCTTCCTAACTCCCAGCAAAGTTCAATAAGACATGACATCTTCAATTTGCTTGGTATTTCTTGCAATGCTTCCTCAGCATCGGAAACCATTACTTAACGCTTTATTTTATTTTCATTTTTTTTACGAAAATCGGCAAACTTTCCCATTGAAATTCAACCAATCCAATACAATAATAAGAAATCGTATCAAAATCTTAATTTGATTAAATACTTTGTCGACTAAATCCAACAATTTTTTTTCCAAATTTTTTTCGCCACACCTACAATTTTTGGATTCTTATCACCCTCTTTTATTCATTGACCGCCATTATTTTGTTTAATTCTCACGCAATTTATTATTATCGCTTCATTTTGCTTTCATGCTTGTTTTGTTGTTGCTGTTGCTGTAGTTTGTTGCCTTTGTAATTTGTTGTTTTTGTTTTCATTTGCGTTTCGCTTAACTTTGTTTTCTTAAGTTGGCTACCAAAATAAGCTAAGCTACGTGTTTAGGCAATAAGTTTTTTTTCCCCCTTTTCCCAGAACGTTCACAATTGTTTTCTTTCAACTTTTTGCAGAATCAGGTTAATTAAAACTTTAATCCTTAAATAGCCAAATATTCGTTTGGGCGCATTGGATATGTACATAGTATTTATGTTTCTTTTTCTTTTTTGATTGCCTTAGTTTAGTGACGCAATAAGGTAGGTGAAATGTAAACAAAACTTTATTCCCTCTTTCTATCGTACTATTTTTATCTTCATTTGCAATCTATTAATCTAAATAAATACCGCAAAGCTAGTTTAAAGAGAAAATGGCACAAATTTTATTAAAAACTCATACTCAGATTAAAATATGTGAGCAAAACTTTTACTATGGGAACTTAAATAAAAATCAATTAATTTTAAGCAAAGATTTTAAGGTTTCCTGTCTACGCTTTGATTGCTGTAAAATTCATTTTAAGTGCATCAAAACATATACCAATACAAAAACAAGTAGGCGCTCAATATAAATTAAGACTTATGCAAAAATAAATATCTTTGAGTTATCGCAGTCATGTTTAAGTGCTACACAGTTTTGCAAGCTACAAACTTAACATGTTTTTTGAATTTACTTCAGAATAGAAAGTCTATCTTAAGCCATTTAGTATAAAAATTTTTTAAGAAAATTTTTTTCTGCGCAGCACAAACGTCTTCGTAACATTTTTACTAACAACTAAAACGACTGCTTAAATAACTTAATGTTAAAAAAAATAACTTTTAAAATAAGAAGTGCAGCATTCTCAACGTTAACAAGCACATCAACGAAAATTTACGTCAAGTTCCAAGAAAAAAAAATTGAGACAACTTCTTTTCGTTGCTCACAAAACTATGCATATTTTTCAGAAGCTATGCTATCATCTCTCCGTGCTGCTGCTACCCAACTTATCTAAACGAAAATCTGCTTGCTGCACTACTAACAAGCGGAAAATATGGCCAAAACATGAGAAACTCTTGCTGCCAGTTGTTGTAAGTAAAAAAGTATGAATTTTATAGTTCATGATGTTGAGATTTTAAGAGGCTTTTAAATTGTTAAAATATGTTTAACGAATTGTAAAAGGTTGCATTTTATATACCAGCCGAAAAGTTGATAGCTCAATTTTAATTAAAAAAAAAAATAAACAGAAAATAACCATTTGGCTAAGGAAAATGTTGCTACTGTTGGTTAAAAATATCTGAGTTTTATTAAATTTCTTATCGAAATTTTATTAAATTTTTGCTTGAATAACTTTGAATTTTAATATTTATTATTGTTAACGTTACCATGGTAAATAAGAGTTGAAATTATGAAAACCAGTTCAGTCAAATTGTTGTATTAATGATTCATATCAAATGTGCCATGCAAAATCCTTAAGGACATTCAACCCTTTTATTTCATGTAGGTGAACTTATGTTGTATAGGCTTACGTGCAACCACTCAAATTGTTTAAAAAGTTATTTTCTACCTTACTAATGATATTTGAAACGTAGCTTGCTAGTGACGCTTCAGTATATAGCGGTATAGCAACACTGAAAATAATTATTAAAATATTTTATAGACAATAATTGTTCGCTTGTTGAAAAAAGGAATGAAGTCAGTTTTAATAATAAAGAAATTAATAAAAAATGTATTTTATAAAAAATAAAAAATATATTTTATAGAACGAAATATTTGAAACATTAGTAATGAAACATTAGACTGAGAATTAAACATGTTATTGCCTCATACTTTATCTCAACTTTAACTTTTGTTTCAAGCTCAGCGGGAAATATGTTTTAAGGGGCAGTGACAACCACTGCAAACGCAGTACTACTTACAATTTTAGTCTCAACTTTAGCTTTTTGCACAAAGCGATGGCCTACATCTTTACTTACAAACTGCAACAAACCAAAGAAATATTATCTACATCATTGCTTAAGAACTCAATATATAGTTCGACAAGTTACCTACATCTCTATATATAAAGTAAGCAGATAAAGGGTGTTTTTTTTAGAGGTATAGAGCTTCGAATTGAAATAAAACACAAGAAAATCGTTTTAATGTCCATCAGTTTGGCTTTATTGGAAGGATAATTTTATGCCATTAATGTTTAAATATGATTTCGGGCATGTGGCCGCCGCGGCTGGCTCGAATAAAGCCAATTCTACAGGTCCAATTTTGAACCACTTTTTCGAGCTTATGGGGCCGTATGTCGGCAATAACGCCACGAATGTTGGCTTCCAAGTCCCCTAACGTTTCTGGTTTGTTGGCGTAGACGAGCGACTTCACATATCCCCAAAGAAAATAATCCAATGGTGTCAAATCACACGATCTTGGTGGCCAATTGACAGGTCCATTCCGCGAAATTATGCGCTCATCGAATGTTTCCTTCAATAAATCGATTGTGACGTGCGCTGTGTGGCATGTAGCGCCGTCTTGTTGGAACCACAACTCATCCACATTCATGCCATCCAATTCGGGAACAAAATAGTCGGTTATCATGGCTCTATACCGGTCTCCATTAACGGTAACTGACTCTCCAGCATTATTTCGGAAGAAGTATGGCCCAATGACTCCACCAGCCCATAGAGCACACCAAACAGCCAGTTTTTGTGGATCTAATGGCGTCTCAAGGGTCTCATGTGGATTCTCTTCACTCCAAATGCGGCAATTTTGCTTGTTGACGTAGCCATTCAACCAAAAATGAGCCTCATCACTGAACAAAATTTTGCGATGAAAATCAGCATCGAGATCAATCTCATTTTCGGCCCATACACCAAAATCACGACGCATTGCATGGTCTCGCGGCTTTAATTCTTGCACAAGCTGGATCTTGTAAGGTCGCAAGCCAAGATCTTTGCGCAAAATCTTCCATAAAGTTGATGGACAAAGCTCCAATTGCTGTGCACGGTGGCGAATCGATTCATTCGGGTCCTCTTCAACATTTTGCTCTACAGCGGCAATTGTTTCTTCGGTGCGCACTGTTCGACGTCTCTGCGGATGCGTATTATCACATAGAGTAAACGTAGTGCGAAAACGATCCATGGTTAACCGAATTAATTGCTCTGATGGACGATTATGTCGACCATAAAATGGACGGAGCTTGCGGTAAACTTCGCGAACTGAACCATTATTTTCGAAATCATAATGAAATGGCAAACCAAACTGAACATAAATGACATTAGAGTTGCCAGATTTGACCATAAAATGCCAGTTTTATCTCTATTCGAAAAACAAACCTCTAAAAAAAACACCCTTTAGTAGGCAGACAACCTACATATCTTACACAAAGTATGCAAAATGTAAGGTATAGAGAAATTTCTATACAAAACATTTGTATTATTTCAACGATAATGAAAAATGTACATTTATGTTTAAATACTTGAGCAGGTGTCTCTAGAATAGCCTAAATGTAGCCCCAGAATCTTAATATCAACGGGTGTTCATATTTGAAGTATCTCTTTAAATACTAAATGAAAGACATAAATTGTGTAAAATCTTTATTTATTTTTATTGGCAACTAAAGTACGTAGTACTCTGCTAGCTCGGCAGGCTGTCAATATTTTAACAAAATTTAGTATAACTTTACAACATTATGATTCGATTAATGATACATGCTCCATCATGTTGTCTTTAAGATGTTGAACAGTTTAAAGACTACTACTCTACAAGAACATCCATAAAGAGAAATCCAATGTTGTTATATCACATGATCTTGGTGGCCTATTTACGTCTGTTTTTCGAGAAATTATTCGATTATTAAACATCTCTTGCAAAAGATCGATGAATTCTTCTTCATGTTGAAACCACATATTCTGCACATCAAAACATTTCAATTGACTCTAGAAAATGTTTATAATCATCACTCGATATCGAACAAAGTTGTTGTTTTGTGGTTTAAGTGCTGTGAATGACGACGAATGGATGTCCTTCGCTCTTCAACAACACTTGTGCTGCAATGTTTTCACTTGAACGAACACTGTAATAAGAAATTATGCTTCTCTGATCTTGAACTAAACCAGTTTAAAAAAGAAGTGCTTCAAATTTGAGCACCCCTTGCATATAAAAATCAAAATTACTATAAAGGCTAAATTTAATTTTCAGTGCAGCCCTCTCTAAAATTGCTATAACTTGGCGCTAATTTAGGAATATCCGGTGTCACTTTCAACCCCAAATAAGTCTTTGGCTTAAATGCTGCATTTACATTATTTGATTTCCGGCCTAAGCAGCATACATACATACAAAACATTTCAGCCTAATATTACAAAAAAGGAAAACATGCCGTCGTTTTAAATATTTAAACAATTTAGAGAACATATGTTAGCCGCCTAACATTATGCAAGCATTTTTTTTCAACTCAATTATATGGCACGCAAATGGTCAACGTTTGGTAGTAATCGCAAGATATTTTCGGTATACTTTCTAAGAGTCTTAGCAGCTCTCTAAGCCTTTGTTGGTTTTTAGTGGCTAACGAATACTTTGTGCATTCGTTTGACTGGCGCGCAACTGTCGAATTTTGGTGTAAATTAATGTGTGCTGAGGTTTCACACGTACTTGTGAACAAATACCCAAAGCGCACACACACTGAGCAAAACTCATACTTACAAGCTGACACCTTCGCACATGCAAACGCACAGCCTCAGGAGTGTAATCCGATAGAACAGCACAGCAAAGCATTAGTGAAAGTGAGTGTGTTGTGTGCCAAACCCTTGTCAGGAATTCGTACAAGTGTGTAACTTTTCTAATTAAGCAGCAATAGCATTGAGCGCATTGGAAAACTGTTCTCTGAAATCTACAATTTTTATCGTTTAGTTTGAGATTTTAACTGTGTGCGCCAAGGGAAAGAAAAAACAAAATTTACAAAGGATATTCAAGGATATTTAAACAAATTTAATTGGTGTTCTTGTTGAAAACAATGCACTATGTTATTTAACTGAACAAAAATCAAATAAAATGCTTTAAAAAATATAGGAATTAAGCTTTATATAGCTCTTTTTACATTTTACAAACTGACTGTTTCGATTCACTAAATGATTTCTCTCCTACAGTCACTTAAATGTCACAAAGTTCTTTTAGTAAGTAGAATATTTATTGCTAAAGTATAACTCTTTAAAAAAGGTTATATTTTTTTATTACTTAAATGAGAAAAAACTTAAAGCTGATGTTACAATTTAAATATTTTTCCATTTTATAAAGAGTTTTCCAATAGGAGCATTTTTTTTATAAAACAAAATCGAATCAAAATGTGGCAGCGCAACAATTTTTATTAAATTTTGAAGTACTAACTATCGATGCAATTATGTTCTAAAATAACTATCATTTAAATTACCGCCACTGTTTCTCTTACAGAGGCGCATGCGTTCAATTTTTGATCATTTTCAGGCTTTATTTCACGAATTTGGCGATGAATATACAAATTTCATGCATTTGAATAAAATCCTCTTCCGTACATAGCATCTGCTACAAATAAGCTAAGTTTTAAATGTTTGTCGAGTTAAAAGTATATTTCACACCACAGTGCAATTTGTAAAATTAATATTTAAATAAAATTAAAGGTGACTAATGTTACAAAATCTTTGCTAAATCTGCGTGGTAAACAAAACCGTGTAGCAAAAATCCTTTATTTGAACTTTCAAAAGTTTCAAGTTCACTAAGAGTTTATTGCTCTCTTCGGTCTGTTAATTTTTATAACAAATGAAACAGAAAATTTAACAGAAATAAAATATGTTCATAAAATGTTGTTTCAAATTATTTTTAACGCATGCTTCCTTTTTCTTTATCAAATAAACATTTTGTGCTTTTCTTGGTTCTTCACTCTATGTGCCCTAATTTACTATTGAAATAAATATTCTTTTTCTATTTATTTCAATCGTAAAAATGTTAAAGGAACCACTTCAAAAGCTATAAAACACTGCAGGATGGTGTCATTCTTTTTTTACGACTTTTTTATTTTGTTGCTGTATGTTGGTGTAGTATGTAGCAGATAAGTTAAGATGATGATACAAGACTACGTGCTGTAGTTTCGTGATGGCATTTTTATAAGAATTGTGCTTTTTTCAGAACATTGAAAGTACTCAAAGTACAATGTACCAATTTTTGATACATTCAGCGATTTTTCAGCACATTGCAAGTACTCAAAGTACAATTTTTGATACATTTAGCGATTTTTCAGCACTTTTCGAATACATTTTGTGACTTATTTTGATTATGCCGAAATAATTTCATACAATTCATTGTTTTATTTCATTCTGGTTAATGAATGCAGTCTAAAAAAGAAGTACGCTCGGACTGCAAAAGCTGCATGCTATTGCTAAATTTAGTACACTCGCTAAAAGTGCAAATGCCATCACTAGCTCGAGACTATCAAAGAATCGTATAATAGCAGCAAATTGAAGACTAAGAAAAAAAACACAACTTTATAGAAAAACAATTTGCAACAGATGTGACCAACGACCAATGTGATGAGAAAAGAAACAGGTAAGATATTTTTACTGTTTGCAAAGCCAACTATACCTACATTAGGGTGTAGTGAAAAAATTGGAAAGAAAGAAATAGAATATGGTGAAAAAGTTATGTGTGTAAGTAAAGAATATTTTTTTGGTATACTCGTTATCATGTAGAGATTCAAGATATGCTTCCGTTGATAACATGCAAGCAACCCAGATTTTATTGAAATTTCCACACCACAATCAAACTGCTAAGTCGTTAAAAGCTTTAAAAAGCTTGTTTTAGCTGAATATAGTTTTTTTTTCAATTTAGAGATTATTGTTCGGCTTATGTTTAAATACGTGTCTTATCATGTTTTTTAAAAAAAAAAAAACATTATAATTAATTGATCAAATCCAATCCACTTCTAGTCCTCAGAGTTTATCAATATACTGACATTCCGAAAGAATTTCCGCACCAGGCTTAACAAGTAGAGCAGATGGTAAAAATTGTCACAAAGAAGAAAGTTTTGTCCCAAGGTCATAAGTCAAAAAACAGGGTATCTGTATAAAAGTTTTCTTAAAAAAAAGCAAACAAATGCAAAATATAATCATAACAAATTTCACATGACTTTTAAAGTTCTTCAAATTAAATTTAAAGACTTCACAGCTCAAAAACTAAATTTTTTTGGGTAGATAAGGTTATGTTAGGTAAATGTGACATCCAATTTAAGAACCTAAAGGACATGCAACGACATTTTTTACAAGCACACAAAATCACAACTTTTTAGCGCTGAGACATTGCAATTTTTAACGATTTAATATTTTTCACTCCTCCCTAATAGACATATGTATGTACAAAAAAAACTTAACGGACAAAGAAAGAGATATAGAACATCATATTCTGAAAGATTTTTTTCATATGGGATAGCTATTTTGCAAAGAAAAATTTTTCTAATAACAGAAATTGATTAAATAATTTCATTAAAATCAACTTTTCCTTTTCTTTTCTCCCTTTGTGCGCATGCAAAGCTTTTAATCCAAATAAAAGATTTCATTGCAGATTCTTTTATGCTCTTGTAGTCTTTCAACAACTTTATCTGTATTTTAACAGTGACCCCATGCTTCAAAAGTGGCGTGTATATCTATTTTTTTGTTAGAAACCTATTTTTTCCAAGTTTTTTTTGCGTTTTTAACCATATTTCCTTAAATTTTTTTGTACCTTAGTATACTCTAAGTATTCTCAAGGTTCTTAAAAAAAGTTTCCACACTATGTTAAAAAACCCTGCAAATTCTCAAATCTGCTCCTACTCAAAAATTAAATTGAAAAAACAAAAAAATAATTTAGCATAACTGCAAAACGAAAATGAAATGTAATAAGCAGATTAAGTAAAATAAATTTGAAAAATTCAACAAAAAAACTAAACGAACTTCACAAAGAAATTTCATCAAAAAGGACTTGAATATACAATTAAAATAATAACAATATTCGCGCCGCCGTCAAACTGAAGCAGCTGCTAATCCTTAACAAAAGCTGTTGGCCAATTTTCACATCAAGTTGCTGCTACGACGTTGCAGGCACTACAATTTTTTGCTACTTTACCGTTGTTGGTAAAGGTATGTCCTTCTTTTTAGTAGTCGTCGTCGTCACCATCATCATCATCATCGTCACCGTCAGTCAACTTTCACCTTTTCCTGCGTATGTGTGTGTTTGCATTTGTACTTGCGTGAGTGTGTGTGTGTAAGTGTGAATCTGTGTCAATGTCGGCGCATTTAATAAGCTTACGAGCACCAAAAATAAATTCGTTTTGCATCAGTTCTTTTTTTCGGGTGCTATGGACCCTAATTTTACCGTTGCTCACTACCTATTTGTATTTATTTTTGTTAAAATGAAAATAAAAAGGAGGTAGAATAGCGAGAAACTTCTAAAAGAAAATGAGATCGCAATGCTAGAAATGACAAAAGATGTGAGCTGTTGTGAGTTTGGTTGAAGCCCTTTGCTATGCTACCTGTTCGGGTGAAGAGATGTGGACTTGACGAAAATCAAATTACGCTATTATGCGTCAAACTAAATGAGCAATGAGGATATTTTCACAAAAAATTGCAAATTCAAAAGTAAAATTGAAAAAAATCCATGAGGAGTGAAGGTTTTCAGAGGACTAAAACAAAAATGAAATGGCTTCAACAAAAAGTTTGAAATTTTAAAACTTTTGCAATGATTTTAGTTTGATTTAAGCAGAAGTAATAAAAGCAATTTTTATTATCCTTAGTAGTCCGAAGTAAATTGAGAAATGGAAGCTTTAATAGCAACGGAACCCCATTGATCATTTGAGGTTTGTAATTTAATAGTCGTTGGTATTGGTATATGATGGAGTTCACATATATTCGAATTTTTTAAAGTGAGACCAAAGTGAATATAGCAGCGATTATTTAAAGCAATGAATTTTGTAATTGCAAAAACAAAACTCTAATAAACCAATTTATCGCGTCTGCCTCTGATATTCTGTACTAAGGTTATAGTATATAACTAAAATATAAAAGGCAGACTAGAGATAGAGCTTGTATGGCTTCACTACTGCCGCTAAAAGCTGAATATACAAGAGGCAGACGTGTAGGTTTTTACTTTACCAAATGGTATTGCGTTGTGGGTGCATAAATTGTATAAATCATAATGCTCAACCAGCATTAAAATATTAAAAAAATGTTTATAGTCAGAGATGCAAATGAAAACTGTGTCTGACTTGGCGTAGAATGACAAAAAAAAATACAATTGTAAATTTTTCAGCATAATTTCCACGGTTTTAGTTTTATAATCTAAATAGTAAAGCACTCAAAAACGTCTGCCTTGGAAAAATCAGCGCTGGAAACATCTGCCTTTTAAATTTCTATGCTTTTATAAGTAAAAGAACCACTCAATAGGGAGGCAGATATGATATTGACACCCATAAGCTACTTTCCATTCCCAATAAAATTTTTTTAAGCAACTCTTTTGCATTTCCACAAATATCTCTAAGTTTAAATAAAGTTATAAAAACCAAAAAGTTTTCAAAAGTTTCTCTTTTTTTTGACGAGTAGTGACATACTGTTGACATTTTCACATTCAACCCAATTAAAACGAATCAACTTTTTCAATTGGCAACAAACAGAATGCTTCAAAAATATAACAAAAGAATTGCAAATCCTTAAATCTTACTTAAAAGCAAACCAAAAACATTTTGCTAATCACTTTTTAACTTTATGCAACTGAGGGTTAGAAGCAAAAGGAGCCCTACTATAGAACGCTGCTATCACTTACAATATGCCACGAAAGCCAACACTTACACTACCCCATCCAATAGCAACCAAATCGATGCAATGCAATTTGTCAATTAAAAACTTCTGCTTGAAAATCACTCATTTTATAGAAATTGTAGAGATTTTTGTTTGGTATCTTTTGATTTAATCTTCGACAATTCAATTCAATATTTGCACATTGACAGTTTTCAACATTTTGACATTTTAACAAAATTGAAATCTCATGCCAAGCTCGATAACTGATTGAGCATCATCAAGGGTTGGCAAGTGAGAGCAACAGCAGCAGCATGGAGGCCAAGTTTTCCACAGGCAGCAATACGGATTAAGCCTGTGCAACAAAATGAGAACATAGCTAAAAAAACATAATTTGCAAATAGCTTTTTTTTTGTTGCTGTCTATCGCCGAGTTATGAAAATTATGAAAACAAATCATTCTCCAATTAAGACAAATGACCGCAAGATGAATGGAAAGGAAAAACTGAAAAATGAGGACAATTATTATTTGTGCCCCGCATTGGACGAAAGAAAAATTAATAAAAGTGATTAGAATAGAAATTAAAATGCAGCGATTGTTGCAGTCGCAATTGTGTCAAAAATCCTAAAAGTAGACTATGCTAATTTTTTGTAAACAGAGACGCCAAACGATTTGCCAAATATTCAAATTAATGACAATGAATCGTTTTAAAATCGATTTGCAAATGAAAAAGTTTTTGGAAGAAAAATGAAAACTGAAACTTTTGAAATGACTTTCGTAGCTTTTAGCTGGACATTTTTTGCTATTTGTCGCAAGTAAATGTTGAATATTCAGGGGTATAATTTAATTTATACGCAAGCATGCAGCCTTTCATTGCAAATTGAGTGAATAATTTACATTGCTGCCAGAGTCAAGCAGTTGGTGCCTGAATGTTGAATGTTTTAGTATGAAAAAGTAGAAATTTTATGTATCCGAACTGCGTAAATTTTAGTAACTGAATATATAAAAAAAGACTTTTTAGTGACTGCCACTTCATAGTCACAATGACGAACAAAATACCTAAACTTCACTCTTGAAAATTATCATATACAAACATTTTTATTTTTCTTATTTGCCGTACACTCTAATCTCGTTATATACCTCTTTCAAATTATGCTGATTCTAGAAATTGGTTTTGATATAATTTTAATTATCGACCTAGTTTTTCTTTATGGAAAGTGGTTTCTTTCACTTTTCTTCCAATAGCCAGAGTCTATGCAAAGGCTGACTGAGAGCCCGGTACATTTTTGAGTCTTTAAAGGCATTCATCGACGAGTAAAATATACTGATAGCTGCAACTTTTTACTTAGTCCTTAAGTTATGAGACTCTGGTTTTTTTTATTTTGTTTAATGGGAATATTAAAAAACCTTGACAATTCTCAATAAATTTCAGAAAATTTTATTTTTTTATAAATCCCTTTGCTTTACTTCGTCGAAACCTATACAAAAATTAAAGCAATTGACTATTTTAATATTGAGTGTGAGTAGTTCAAACATGTCCAATATAATCAGCATTGTGTTATTCTCTTCATTTTTATTTTATTTTTTTTCTTTGCTATTCATTTGCTTTTATTCAAAATGCTGCAGCTACTGTTGACTTTCATCATTGAATATTAATTTATGCTACAAAAGTAATTTGCATACGAAAGGGTTAAAGAACACAAATAAAAAAGTCCTAAGAGCAACAAGAAACTAAAATGTATGAATAATAAAAGTTGCTCTTCTTAAAGCATAGTAAAAGCTAATTGTGGAAGCTGTTTAGTTATTTAACACAAATTTTGATGCATACTTCAAGGTGCAAATTTCAAATTACTACACATACAAAGAGTACAACAGTAACTTCATTGCGAGCAATAGCAAACTTAGCGGCATGTGTATAATGAAAACATCGTTAAATTCATTTCAAAAATCAGAATTATGATTTGAAATTTATTCAACATTTGCTGCTTACACTAATGGCGCAGCACCTGCAAGTATGCAATGAACTTTTGTATGTAGACATATGAAATTGTAGCTTACATATAGTCGTTACTTAGCATAGCTGGTGTGTAGCGAGTAAATGTTGGAATTGCGCTTTTGTTAAAGTGGTTTTGTTATTGTGCAGTATTTGCACAATGCTTTGATTTGAGCCGTATGCAAATTTACGCGCATTTCTATGATTTCAATACCATTGCAACGTAATTCCGCGTCTGTGTTTCAGTTTACAAACAGTTAGGCGCATTTATTTGTTGTTGACATTACGTGCGTAGATGTTTTGCCACACGTTTTGATGTTTTCTTGTTAGCAACTAACACTTATTTGAAGCGCGTAGTGTGCTTTACAAAAAAATAAATGTAGAAAATTCTCAGACAATTGTCAATTATAGATTTTCTTTAATAAATTATTTAAGTGCATAAGATAAGTAAGGTAAAATGCGCTGCTTAGCCTACTATTTATAGACACATATAGATCAGAATTGCTTCAGTTTGATACCCTTGAAAATAACCGGTCTGCATTACTACTTCCGCAACCATTTTGGATTCTTAAATAATAATAAGTAAGAGATTATATATTTTAATGTTAACTAAGTCAACTAAATTATTGAAAAAATAACCATCTAAACGCCTAAACTTACTCCTACAAAGACTACTAGGAAATTACAGAGGATGTTCTCAACACTTTCTTCCTTCACTTCGCTGTAATAGGTTTTACAGAAGCTCTTGCAGTGGACGCTCAAACTTCTAGCAGTAAAAATACCCACTACACAATTCATCTCCGTCTAATAGTTTCGGAGTATTTCTTCTTTTAATTCGCTTTTATTTTATGAAATTTGAAAGTTTTATCTCTAAAACGGTGCTTTAATTCTGTATATATCGTTATTTTAACAAAATTTATAGACTCATTCAAATGTTTCGTCTCATTTGATTTAGGGATAACATGTCGTATGAGCAACGAACTCATACGATCATAGAACTTGGAATATACTTTTAGAGAGTGAAGGTACTTTGCTGCCATGGACACCAAAATTTACTAAAATATACTAAAATATACAAAAATTTTCTGATATTTGCTAAAAAAGAAAGCAGCATTAGCAAAATAATTGACAGAAATTTTCATCTAATTCTAAATATTGGAAAAATCACACAGCATCAGTTCAAATTACTTTGATGGCGCAACAGCACATTGCACCTACTATCGCATTAATTTCAACTCAGTTCAATTAACTCCTTTGAGTGTAAGCATTCAGCATGAAGTAAGAATTGAACTCCAACTTGCCATTGGCAGAAGTAAACGACAGTTACACAGCACTGGCATTTGCGCAACCGACAAAATGCAAATTGCACCAATTTCCAGGCATTGCAGCAACAATGCAGTAGTTGACAACGCAGCATTGAGTGCACGAACGAACAATTTCATGTGAAATCAATTCAATTTGAAAATATTTATTCATGAATGCAATTAACGAAATGCACAATAAACTGTGTAAATTTGTTCCTATGCCACACAGCTACCAGACAGAAGAGCAAGCAAACGCCTGCGAATGCAACATTTGCAGCAGCAGTAAATTTACGTTAATATCCAATGAAGACAGAGCGGAGCGTTGTTTAAAAAAAAAATCAATATGATTTGCAAATTCAAGGCAACTCAATTGGAAAATTGTTAAAGAAAATATTGGCAAATCATTTTTATAAGAAAATTTTATCCAACGAAATTCAACATCAAAGCTTTTTTTGTTTACATTTGATTAATAATGCAAAGGGAATTGCTCGAGCAAATAGCAGAAAATAAAACAAATAAAGGAATATGAATTGCAAATTGATAAAAATAAAATTATACCTTTTAAGATATGGTTGAAAAATTTGTGTGAAGTAAAAATTCGGCTAATATTTAAATAATTGCAAATGATGTAAACGCTTTTTTATTATTAATTTTGTTAAGTCACTTCCATAGAAAAATTGCTAACAGCAACTTATAAAGCATTTTTTTTTTTTTAAATAAAGAAAATAAATAAACAACGCGCATTACTTTTGCTACCCGCATATTCATTTCATTTCAACTTCTTATTTTTCTTATATATTTTGGTATTATCACGCTTTACTTTGATATCACAAAAAGCAACATGATATATATTTTTGTTTATCCACTAAAACAAAATCAAAGAGTCAATAATGCCGAAATTGTTTTATAACGGACATTTACACAGAAAATAAATGAAAAAAATAGGTTGGGCAAAGAAAAAATTTAAAAAGTATAGGTTGATAGCAGCAATAGCTGGTGAACACTTTAAAGTTGAAGTAGCACCAAAGTAAGCTAAATTGAAACGACGTTGAAATCCTTGGAAAATCATTTCTAATAAAAAATGGAAATTGGAGCGATTGAAAGAAGAAGGATACTAAAAAGGACACTCTCACAGCTCACAGAAAGGTTGCTCTCAGTGCATATACCTAACCACGCTACAGCAGTGACTGAAATGATAAAGGATATTTAAATTCATTTAGAGGCGGCATTAATTTTAAACAGTGGTCTTAAGCTTAAGAAATATTGCACAAAATTACTTCCGCATAAGAATAGGCATTTGGAATTGTTGGTGAAGGATTTCATTTTGTGAAAAGAAAATGCTCAGTTATTTAAAATTACTGATCCACACCGATTCCCATTGACTTTTTGTTAAATAACTTTGTCTTTCACAAAAACTGACTTTGATTGTAGCTATCTTCAATAATGTAACGAACCTTCGGAAGGGATCTTGACTCGCAGGAGTCCAGAGGTTCGGTCACAAAAATTTATAATTTGCGAGGAGTGCCTCTTTTATTGAAAGGAGAGAGTTGCACAGCTTTTGTGATTTTTTCCAGTTTTATTTCATTATTTATAAAATATATATATATGTGTAAATTATGTGATTAAATATTTCTACGTATTTGCCGTCGTGTCAGCGTACCTTGGTTGTCGTGTTTCCACTGCGTCGTTGTAGTGAGATTTGTGAGAAAAAGGTCAGACTGAGTGTTCTGCCCACGCGCTGCCTAACTTCACCTCCTGCCGTACTCTCAACCTCCACCGTGACTCACTGATACGGTAGCGAGCGAGTCACCATGGAAACCTCGAGTTTAGCTTGCTCGTATGCGTGTCCAGTTCTAGGCCTCAAGCGTATGAATACGGTAGTGCACACACTTTCGAACCCAAACTCTGACGCTCACGACAGTCTTTATGTTAGCTACTCAGTCAGAACCTCTACTCTACTCACTACGAAATTGAAAATATACCTGTAGCCTCTTTGTCGGTACTGCTAATACTGCGCTTCTCTTGCTGCCACTGCTTCGACTGCTACTACTGCTCCTGCTGCTATTTCTGCTTCCACTGCTACTTCTGCGACCACTGCTGCTACTGCTTATTGGCTTACGAGGACTTAAGTCCGCCTTCGCCGGCGGCCCGGCACAACTCACTCGATTTTTGCTTGAGTTTCCTCTTTTATACTCTGTCGCTTTGTTTAATTTTTACCAACATATGGTTAAAACAGCTGGGTTTATTATTTCGCCATTTCGTGGTTGTAACAGCTGATCGATGACATCGCTGGTATGTTGATACTTCTGGTGTATTGACAGTAGTGTCTCGTGTTGCCACCTGGGCATTCGATGCAACTTTACTCCGATTCTCACGCGATCGAACGCGATTATAAACTAAATATTCTAATTAAATACTTATTAATTAACAAATTCTAACTTAATGTGCCTTCATGGTCTTTTAACTTATAATTAGTTTATCAAATAAAATAAAAAGTAAGAAATAAGCGGTAGCTCTGCTGCTGCTGTTGGAGTTGTGGGCGAAAACGAGGCCCTGCCGACTTTCGTCTTCACAATAAAAAACTTTGATTCAGCACTGAAAATTTCTACGAAATAGATTTTCTTATTTATCATCTTGAATTTTAGTCACACTTAAATATTACATGAATTTATTTGCTGTTTTTCACTATCACCACATTCAGTTAAAGAACAAAAAGTCCAAAACTCAAACGTATTAATTTGATATTTTAAGGTTTTAATATTCACCATCATTGGGGTATTATATACCCAATCAAATACAGTTGCATTTGCAAAGAATTTCATTTTCACCATGCTAGCTTAAAGGAGCAGAACTCTAAAGAGAAAAAAAAATTGTTTGCTGTTGTAGGGTTTCCACTTTTATAATGTTCCGTTTAACTGAGATGGATCCAAATATTCAAATGAATTAATCTATTGCCATTAAATTTTCACTTTCTTCATGACATCTTCTTCGGAAAAACAAATGCTTCACCAAGCTTATTAACATTGGTAAGGTTTTCACTTTCAAGTTTCAGCAACGGAAAGTCAAATCTTCAACCAAATTTATTTCTTTCTTGTAAGGCTTTTGCTTCTTTGATATGAAAATTATGTAGCAGAAGTTCAAAAGGCCAAACAAATTTCTTTGCTGTTGTGAGGTTTCCACATTCAAAGCTTAGTCTAAATCATAGATACTCAAAAATTGAATTGAAGTTTTTTGCTGTTGTAAGGTTTTCACTTTTACCATTTATAGTTTAAGCACAGAAATTCAAAAGATCAACCAAATTTATTTGCTGTTGTAAGGTTTTGAACTTCACAATGTTCAGTTTAAGTCGTAGAATGTCAAAAGCTCAACGGAATCTATTCCTACATGCCAAACATTTCAGTTAACGTTTGAAAGGACATTGAAGCTTGAATGCGATGAATTTATAAATTTGCCAGACAAGTAATGTTTAAATATATATGTCACTAGAAGCATAAGGTGTCAATGTTGCCAGGCTGACCCCCTAATATCATGTTATTATGGTATGTGTAATTTTGTGTATGCGATTTTTATTACAAGACTAAGCATTCCCTTTCCAGATGGAATTAAGTGTCTGTTTTTGCAGCCATTCACAATGGTCGACTTTTAATGTCTGCTGTTTGCGCCGCCATTTCTAGATGCCAGAAAAATAAATGTGTGTTTATTTCAACCAGTTTTCGCTGTGCTATAACTTGGTTGAAAATTGATATAAATTGACCCGGTAAGTTTCTTTAAAAGCTTAATTTTTAATCAAATCTGAATGTCATGTTTGTTTTGCAAAAACTCTATCATTTGAATGCACTAAAGAAATTTATGAAAAATTTTAATGGGGGCAATACTAATCGCTACTGACTCCGATGAACAAATTAACGCTGATACTTTCAGATTTTTATACAAAATAAGTTCATCATTTTCGTATGCATATGTTAATGGTCAGCACGAATTTGACTCTTTTTTATACATTTTTTCATCAAAATAAATATTTCAATTCATTTGAACCATAAAAATGCCATTCATCAGGTTTTATCTCAGACAATATTTCCAATATGCAATATTCGACCAGACTAAAGATAATACTTTATGACTTGCGCTAAAATTCTGACTCACATTTTATACGAATCTTGCGCCGCGCTTAAGTTTTTGTTCAAAATTCTTATTTTTCTCTCGGATATAAAGCTTTAGTCTATTTTGACCACACACAACTTTTTTTATAATTTTTTCACTGTGCTTTAAATTCACCCACAATCTAAGTTGCATAAATCATGTCATGCGAAGCGCCATAACAACAGCACAAAGTCTGGCAAAACAAATACAACAAAAAAACATCAAACCCGACAGATCCCTACCACCATGCTGGTAACATGACATTTCTCTGTGAAATGAAGCGATCACATCAGTAACCAAGTAGAAAAATACAAAAAAAAAACAAAAAAACCAAAGAGTCAACACTGAACACAAAAACACCACAAATGTCAACAGTTGTAGGCAGGATGTGAAAAAGAAATGAATTGGAGTTCAAACAAAGTCAGAAAACCAACAAAAAACCCAAAAAAAAAACAAATTAGCATTTTTTATTAATTTTGTATTTTTTTCTACACTTTTTTTGCTTCTTTGCTTTATTTCACTTAAAAACAGTAGAAAAAGGAAAGTAGCAGCATGGGAAAAATTAGAAAAGGAAACAACACTAACGATGACAATTCAAAATCGATGATTTATTGAAAAAAAAAGTCCAATGGAAATGGGCAAAAATGAAAACCACTTATAGGCGGAAATAAATCTGTGAAGCTTTGAAAGTGTGCTGGTGTGTGTGTGTGTGTGTGTGTTTGATGTATTTTAATATGTATGCTGTGTGTACGTTAGTGTAAGTTTAAGTCTCATGAGTGCCATTTGGCGTTGCCATGTCCTTATTTATGCGCTTACGCAGCGTTAGTGTATACACATTAGAATTTGTATGAATTTGGTGTAGCATTTTATTCATTTTGTTCTTTGAGGGGCATTTTCATGCGAAACTTTTGGACAAAGAAAATGTATTGGTGTGAAAAATAATGGTGTGGCTTCAGGTTCTTTAAAGATAAAGAAGTTAAATTAAGAATTTATCAATCAGTAAGCTGGCTATCAAGAAAAGGAAAAGTTTAATTGGGACTCTATGCGTAGAAATTTCAAAATCAACTAATCATAAAATGAAGAGCTTCTAGAAATTAAAAGATGAAGTCAATGGAGTGAACGTTGCTATTGTACTTCATAGCTTAAATTTTAATATAAAGCAGGTCTTAAGTGCTTTGAGCCTCGATTAACACATTCCACATGACAATGCGTCTGAATCTCACCAAAATGGATTTAAAAAAAAAACTAAATATTCGAGCTATATCATATATCAGCTCCGCTTATAACGCATTAATCTGCCAAGTAATCTAGCAAAATTTCGCTTGAAACTTCGAGATGTTCAGGAAAATTTCGCTTGAGCTTCGAGATGTTCAGGTAAAAACAAGCAATTTTAACTTAAGTTTAAAGCCATTTACACCAATAGCTGCAAAGAAGAATGTGATGCCAACTGGGAGGACTTTCAAGAGTCCTTTAATAACTCAATCCTTGGGTTTAACTAGCGTTTCTCATACACAATTTTTCGTTAAAAACCTTAATTTTATGGTCAATGCAGTGTGAAATGTCCAACAGAATAACAACATGGATGGATGTCAATGTCACTAGTTTACAAAATAGTTTTTTTTGTACCTCTGATGAGAGAAGTTTCAGCATGCAGCGGGAAAAAATGCATAAGAAAAGTAACCTTTTATCATCACATTTTGAAACATTCTGAGTATTTTTACTGCGCCATAATAAATTTTTAATATCAATACAGCTTAACAAAGTTTTTGTGTAACAAAGCGCTCATTTCAAGCAATAGCTGCTTAACTCATGGAATCATCCCATTTACATTCTGAAAATCTATTACACAGAATTTGCAGACTTCTTTCATTGGCTTTTCAACAGCATTGCTGAAGCAAACGAAGAACTTTTCTGACAACTTGTTATACCTTTGGGTGATTTAATGTCAATCGAATAGGAAAAAATTATATATTACCAAGGCAATGCTGCTGGTATGTTGGCGCAAAGAAACCAAAGCATTAAATGCTGCAACAAACGAAGAAGAAAATATGCTTATAAGGAGAACAAAGCACACAAAAGGAAATAAAATACGTATTAAAAACGTAAGTAGCAAAGTAATGTTGTGTGATATAACTTGGTAAGAGATTGTCGCACGCGTTGACAGAAATTTAAATTACGTACATACGACTGTATGATTGTATGTAGTCAAAGTTGCATGAAATACATAAATTATATACAATATACCATATACAATACATATAAACATCAGCTTCGAAGGTTTTTTGCGCTTAGTGCACACAAAGCAACTTTGTGCCATACATAGCAAAAAGGCTTCTTTATTATTATTCCCATTTTTTCTTTTTGTTTATTTGACTTAAAATAAATTTAAGTATTATAATTCAATAGCATATCGGTGAAATCAAATAAACAAATCGCTGACGTCATTTTATTTAATAATTTTACTGACATGCAAATCTTTAGAGTATTTTTCTTTTTTTTTAAATATGGCATTAATATATTAATAATATATATATATATATGACTTATGGAAATTATTTTGTAAAGCAATGACCTTTTTATCAGTCTTTATGTGTATACATATATCACATTTAATCATAACTCAAAACGGAAAGTTTTTTAATAAATTTCTTTAAGTTTTCCAAGTAGTCACATATGCTGTCTGCAATTCACTTTGTAACCTTAGGCCAGTGGTTCTTAACCTTTTTAGCTACCGGCACCCCTAAAATTTTCAAACAATATTCTCGCACCCCTTATTAGAAATTATTGAGTTATATAAATTAAAAAACAAACATTATGCAAAACATATTTTTTATTAATTTTATGTGCGTAACAAATTTTTTATAAATTTTAATTGTTAGCTGAAATAATCAATTATAAATTATCAAAGTTTTTATTAATGGCTTTTTTGTTGTTGCTTTTCCTCAATTATTTTTGAAAACCGGGGGATCTTTTTTGAAATAGCTACACGCATATCATTACTAGCATTAAGTCTATTTCTAGCTTTTGTTTTTATATGCACAAGTGACGAGAATCCCATCTCACACAAATATGTTGTGGCAAATGGAACAAGATGCTGAAGCGCTATTTTAGCTAATCGTGGATATGACATTACTTGAGCACACCAGAAATTTTCCAAATTCTCTGCTTCAAATTCCATTTGATTATGTCCATTTGTCCGTAGTTCAACAAGGTCATCTTTCAATAAATTACTGTCATCCATTGAGTCCAGATTATAAATAAATGGATCTAATATCCATTTTTCTGATATATCTATATCTCCAGTAGCAAAATATCCCTCAAAAGATTCGCTCAACTTTTGCAAATGATCTTTAATTTCGGTGGTAATATTGTTTCTTTCATCATCTGAAACAAGAACTTCTTCAAGCAAAGAGAAGTTAGCATAATTTATCTTGTCAACACGGTTAATCCAAATTGAAAGTTTTCGACTAAACGCAGTCAACTTCTCTTTCGCTGTTATAGTGTTCACTCCAAATCCTTGGATTGAAATATTTAATTCATTAAGGTGCGTGAATATGTCTGCCAAATACGCTAGCTGAATTATAGCATCTCTATTGCTGAATTCATCAGCTAAACTACTGCCTTGATTATTAAGAAACTGCATTATTTCACTTCGCAATTCGTACACACGATTTAGCATACGTCCACGCGATAGCCATCTTACTTCTGTGTGAAATAAAAGGACAGTATGCTCGGCACCAAGTTCTTCGCATAAAGCACGGAAGAGACGATGATTTAAAGCTCGACCTCTGATAAAATTTACAACTTTGACTGAAGTGATTAATGTTTTCTTTAATTTTTCAGGCAATGTCTTTGTAGCTAGCGCATGTCTATGTAAAATACAATGGGTAATTGTAACGTGAGGCACTTCCTTTTTTACATACGCTACAAATCCAGAATTTTTGCCTAACATGGAAGGAGCTCCATCAGTACAAATTGATCCTATTTTGTTCATCGGTATCTCATATTGTAATAAAAAGTCTTTGACTTTATTAAATATATCAATTCCTTTTGTAGTCAATTCTAATGGTTCACAAAACAAAAATTCTTCAACAATTTCTTTTTCTTTTACATATCGTACAAACACCATCAGCTGAGAACAATTTTCAACATCTGTAGATTCATCCAATTGAATACCCACTGGGACATTACTAGCTTTAATATCTTCAATTACTTGTTGTAAGATGTCTTTACTTATATCAGAAATTCTAGTACGGATTACGTCATTTGACAAAGGAATTTGTTGAAGCTTTTGTTGTGCTTCAGTACCCAACACTATTTTAGCCATTTCTAATGCACAAGGCTTTACAAGTTCTTCAGCTATTGTATGTGGTTTCTTCTTCTTGGCACAGATATATGCAACTTGATAAGACGCTTGCAACAGCGGCTTTTCGTGTGATATAAATCCAAAAGTTGTGATAGTTCCACTTTTATCAAATCGAACTCGTTTAGATTTCAAACTTTCAAAATCATAGCCAGCATCTACACCACCATGCTGTTTGGTAAAATGCTCATTTAGTTTCGACGGCTTGAGATTGGCGTTTGAAAATTTATTGCAGCACAGAATACATTGTGGTCGCTGCGTTCCATCCTTCTCCGTTGTAAATGTAAAACCATAACGAACATAATCGTCATTCCAACATCGTTTCTTTGACATGGCGTAAACTAAATTAAATTTTTTAATAAAACACTAAAAAAATATTAAACTTCTATCTATTATTGCTATATTTTAGCTTACCTTTTGAATTTGACTTTAATGTACCAAATTAGAATCTAATAATTAGAATATAAATATTCAACTAAACTTGTAAAATTAACTTGTATTAATTATTTTATTATTAATATTTAACTTTTAATATTCAACACAAAAATTCAAACTTGTAATAGTCGACACTAAAATTCAATTATTTTTAAATTTTTATTCAATGTAATGTGCGCATCAACAGTATTTATATTTCTAAGAATAATCGTAACAATCAACTGAAATTTCGAGGAAATATAAAAATTACTATAGAAACTAGAAACGCATTTGAATTTTTGTAATTGTAGAAAAAATACAAAAATTAATTTGTCTCGATGGTTTATAATTTACAAACATATTTAAAAAATGTTTAGGGAATAAAAAATTTACTAACCAAAATGAATTTTTAAGATTAGTTTTTTATTTTGCTAGCTACACGTGAATTTGTAAAATTACAATTTCGCACCCCAAAATATTCAAGCTCGCACCCCTAAGGGGTGCGTGCACCACCGGTTAAGAACCACTGCCTTAGGCGATGCCTTATTATATTACACACAGGTATTAATCATACATTTGAAGTGACGAGGTGTAGAATTTATAGCACTTCAATTTTTAATAAAGCAGGTAATATGAAATATGCACATATGTCTTTTTTACAGCTCACACACTTTCTTCTCATTTGTTTGATGTGATTCTTGAGAAAGTTTAATTCAATTAAACATCACTCATACGTCTAGTGTTCTTGTTAGTCGCATGAATATTTCGTTTTAATATTTTTGATGTATTTAGCCCACAAAGTAAATTTTTTTCAAGCAAAAAAATAAGGCGAAGAAGGAATTATCGTTATTATCTCGGATAGTGACTTTCAACATATTATGAAAATATCACTTTGCAACAAAAAAACTAGTGACGTCATAGCATTAAAATATTCTTTCAATAAAAAGAAAAATATTTTTCTAAATATTTTGATCATTTTAAGAAGTTTTTACTCAGTATGATTATTACAGAAAATTGATAGTTTAGGAGAAAAATGTGATTAAAGTATTTTGAATTCAAAAAAATGTGCCTTTTGTGGTTTTAATGCATTGATTTCATGTGTAAACGCCTGCATAAAAAGTTTTAAATCAAATTTGAAAAAATTTTTAAAACGAATTTCAATAATTTGCCTTTAAACAACGTAAAACTTTAGTGCATATTACGTTTCATATTAGCTATTTTTCATTAAATTTCAAAGTGCGCACAACATATTTGCTACTGCTAATAAAGCCCTACATTATTATCACCTCATGAAATATAGCTAACTAAATGCAATTTATAAAATTAGTGCACATAATCAATTAAGCATGATTTACTATAACTAAACATGTGTTTTACGCTAATTAATTTAATTATCTGCTGTAATTTCTTTTATTGTTTAGCTTACTGAAAAAGAAAAATAACGACAACGCAAAATAAATCATAATCCGCCCCCTCTGGGCCTATTTAAAACTCAATTAAATTTTAAATGCTATTGGCATATGAGATCTGATTTTATTATTAATAATATTGGAATTGTTAGGTTAACCGCCAGTGCTGATTAACGTTTTATGCTAATCATGCAATAGTGCATATGGGCAACGTTTAATTAGAGTGTCCTCTGTAAAATGGTAGCGGTGGTAGCAACTCAGTGGGCCTACCCTTACTGCTGCTGCTAATTCAAATCAACTACAATTACAATATAATTCCGCTAATCATGTAGTATTAGCGCTGCACATTTATAGCATTGAGCAACATGATTATCACATTGGAATTATTGACTGAATCAATCTGTGATACTTTGAACTAAACTATAATCCTGCGTAAACCCTGCGGTTGTTTTATGTTAATATGCAGCATTATAATATTGCAACAATAGTACTGACAACTGTAATGATAAGTGATTTTAGAATGCAATTTGTAGCACTTGCTTTTTCTTTAATTTTGTGGCTTTGATTAAATGGGTGTTAATAATAAAATCATTAATTTTTATTTGAGATGTTACGAAGATTTACATTTTTTCTTAGATATTTCTGAAATTTATAACTTTTGTAAAATTTGTGATATATTTTCTTGTGATATATATATATGAAATTCATAAAGGTCACTTGAAATTCATGCTCACATTCCACGCGCTTTAAGCTTTTTGACACGAAAATATGTTGACCTACAATCATGGACCGTTTAAATTGTTCATCAGCTATGCATAAAAGCTAGACAAGATCTTGAATTTCTAGTCAAGACTGTGTGTCATAATTTTTTTTTAAATCCAAGTAAAAGAGATTCTTCATTGATAGTTATAATAATAAACATAGAAAAAAATCGCATGAGAGGGAAATTATGATTTTAAAGGAAATTTCGCTGACAATTTAAGGAAGTTGTTTGACTTTATTGCTCAGAAACTCTTTCACATTCAAAAGTTTTGTATGTTATTGATGATAGGCATATCATATAACGCTTTTACTTTTAGTAGGCTAATTAAATAGCAGTTTTTATTAAATTTTTAGTTTCACACAATATCTAAGTGCCATATTTAAGCACAACTCTAATTAAATTATATGCACAATTAGCAAATTTAACATGCACAATATAATTCATTGCTAATAACCACATACGCACACGTGTAACTTTTAATTTCAGCAAAAACTTTATACACAAAAGAAATCGTTTTTATATGAACTTTTAGCAAAAAAAATGCGTTAGATCGCATTAATAAAACATTTTAGCAAAATTTGACACATATTTTTCTTTTTTTTTTGTATGTAGCATAAAAAATATATGAAATTAAATTATAAAAAAATATATATAATGCGCTTAAAAACTAATTATGCGAGTTTTATTAATTACTGCTCAAAAAAAAAACACAAAGTATGTGCTGTATTTATAATGCTTGCAAAAACAACCGTTATTCCCTCATTGGTTTTTATTATAAGCAAATTATTTCAAATTAAATAATCGCATTAAACACTTTATAACACAAGTTAATTTAAATAAAATAAAAGGTTTCACACACAGTTGTTGTTAAACAGACTGCAACAAAATGTAGGTTAGCAATAATTTCTTCATGTGGCTATGCACACATTTATGTTTGTCGGTATATGCAACTAATTGAAGCTTTTATTTAAGCCAAATGACATGAAACTCAAACCATAAGAAAACACAAAGTCATTTCAAATGTTGCTTGAGTATCCGCAAATAAGTCTGACAGTAAGTTTGGTTTGATTGATGACTTTCACAATATAACGATGTACCAAACAAGTATTAGCATTGGCTCAGGCTATGCCATTCTTGTTGAAACGTATTTTTTGAACATATTTTTAAGTAAAATTTGACAACACTCTACTGATTCATAGCAAGAAACTTATCACAAAGATTTTCAAGTATGACAGTCAGACAGAAATAAAATCGTATGAGATTACTGAATTTTTTAGAGATTTATTCAAAAGAAAAGCCAAGAAAAAATGTTAAAACGAAAATAACATTTTGTCTTGAAAATATTTTTTTCAAATTTTGTATCTACTCGTACTTTTGAATTCACAAACGTAAAAAATTTTCATTAGCTGAAGCAGCATTTCCAAAATAAAATTTTTTTCTCACGAATTGCTTAGACCCACGATCATTTGGCCGAATTTACCAAGTTTATTGTAAAAATTTGAGCCACTCTCAATAGCACACTACTAGTAAATAACTTTCAAGGTATGTCAGTTATTTGGTCATGTACTCAACGAATGCAATGAGCTACAAAGTTTTTAGCTGCTCCATTTCTAGAGTTAATAGAATATATACTTAAACTACATTTGAAGCATCAAGCAACATCTTGGATTCTTTAGGTATTTGTATGAAAAATGTCAAGAAAATGATGAATCTTATTGGATTTATACTTACAATCGAAGCCCAAGCATGATGGGAAGCCTTAAGTAAAAGGTAATTTTTCACTACTCAGAAAAATGTGCAAAGTCCAGGGTTTTGAATTAATAGTTCATCATGGTAAGGTATCAGAATGTTAAGCATTCAATCATACAATGAAGTCAAATTAATGCAGAATAAATACAACTGATGATTTAGAAAAAGCATAAAAATTCAACAAATAAATTCCATAATGAATTTCTCCATTTATTTTATTCTTCACGATCATTATGCTGACATATTCCAACTCAACAAAATTTGAATATTCCATTATCTAGCCCACAACAAAAAGATTACAAAATTAACCCTTCATTTGAGCAACAAAATATAAAGCTTTCTACAAATGGGTCTTTCAAGTTTTTTTTTTTTTTTTCCTTTCCCAAAATATGCACAAAGCAAAACGGAAGGCATTTACTGTTCCTTCCTCTTATGACATTGTTAATACAAAACTGACACAAAGGCTCCATACATTTACAATATTTTCGCAAAGGCGATTAAATAAAAATTTAAAAAAAAAAAAATTGCAAAATTCCTCAGCAATTTTTACGTCTTTCGAACTGCTTTGGCTGCTTGGGCATGACCACGAAGTAAAACCATTCACCTATAAAGTAATAAATAAAATTCAAGCAAAAATGTCAGTCAAAAAGAAAGAAAGAAACAAACAAACAAACAAAAAATTTACAGAGGCAGGCGCACAATAAAAAAAGTATGAAAAGCGGTGACTACGAATAGAAAACCCAGCGCTTTATTATATTTATAGAAAATAGCAATTTTATTTTCAACCTTTTTACTTCTATATGTAATATATATAAAATTATGGGTTGCCTTTTGTTCTTTTTTAAAAAATTACAAAAAAGTAAAAAAGATCATTAGAGCGTAGACCAAGCTAACAAACTCAAGAGTGCTTTGTTTGTACACATGCGTGTGTGTGTGTTGATTTAAGCCATTATTTGTGGATTTTGCTGATGATGAACGCAATATAGCGATTTGGCGGCGCCTTAAATTGTAACAGCCACCCACAAAATAAATCGTATTCGAAGTAGCACCAAGGAAAGTACAGAATTGAAATTGTGAAAAAATTCGAATGCTAAAGATTAATGCCTTGCCAATGTTTTTATAAATCTAGCGTCCACACCATATAGTATAATCGTAGACATTGGCAGAAATAATAGAAGTAAATTTTAACATTTCCAGCAGCAACAAAATTGCAGCAGCATTTTAGGTTGTCAACTTTGCCAAATAAAACCTAAATTGTTGCCATTCTTATGGAAGTAGTGAAGTTCGCATACAGTGCTTACGAAGTGAATGAATCCAAAAAAAAGGTTATATTAATGCCAAAAAAGTTTGCTAACTTCATTACTAAGTTGACTGTTAGCTAGCATAGTAGAGGGGAATATGCTTAGCTTCTAAATAAATTTGAGCTACTTTTAGCTTTAAACTTTTGCTTGACATCTCAAAAATTTTTACTTTGAATTCAAACATTTAATGCCCTAGGTTTCCAAGTACTGTGCAACAAAAGCATCGTCTAGCAACAAACACCACTGCCAAGATATTTATTGTTGACGACATTAAGTTGGTTGGTCTTTTGGGCATGAGTAACTGACCATACTTAACCCACCGCACTTAACCGACCACAATTTTTTGGTTTTTGTCTGGTGTCTGCGGTAAACACTGCACTAGCCATTGTCAGTAACTCAAATCAAAGAAAGATAGAGGGACACGGTTGAACTGCACTTTCAACGCTGCTCATATAGAAATATACTATACGCCAATTTAACTGCAAATTGAGCGCTGCTCACAGTCATTTACGTCACATTCACTTTTTACTGTTTTTTTTTTTAAATTGAATTTATGGCGTTTTACTTGCGGGCGCCAATAGCAGTCAAGCCGAAATAGCAAATGTTGGTATGTGATACTGCTGCCTTCAACGCTATGCTATGCTATAACAACAACTAATATTAGTTGTATGTGGTAGCGCTTAGTAGTGCACGGGTATGTGCTACTCACCATTATTTACTGTTTAGATTTAAGGATTTATTTTATTTTTCATTTATTGAATTAAATTGTCTGTTTAGTGAGGCAATTTTATTGATTGAACAATTTATGTTCTTTCAAAAACTTATTTTAGTTTGTGTTTTACTTTTAAAATCAATAAATTTTGCTTCAAACTTATGTAAGTCACATGAAACTAAACAGCACAGCATGACGTATGCGTAGCCTTTAATTCAAAGAAATGCCTAAGCAAAGGTCATTTGCATAATTAATTCTACGTAGCCTTCGATTATATTTCATGCTTCAACGAAATGACAACGTAAAATATTTTATCTATAATATTGCGCACAAGTTCAAGGTTAAGTTGAGCCCATTCCCACTTGGGGGGCAGACAAATTTCTAAGAATTCGCTGCTGAAAATTTTAATTAAATTAATTTTTATTATTATGACAGCACCAATGTCAGTTTATGCGCAATCATCATAAAAATTTTAATTAAAATTTTATAGACAAAAAATATGTAACTACATTCTATATGAAATATTTGCGTATTGAATAAAGTATCAATATAATATGCTCCATAGAATGAAATAAACTTTTTATAGTTTTGGGTCATTTAACGTTGACTTTAAGTTGCCAAATTTTATGTTTAAAAGTTTTTATTGATTTCGTATGAAATATTATACACAGACTTTGTGATTTAATGCAGTGAAGAGTTATTTTAGAGCATTAATAGTAATACTTAAGAATTTAGCTACTACATTTACTACAATTTAATTAACATGGCAAGTATTTAAAGACAACAACCTCAGAAATTGCATACATTTCCAATATTTATACTACGTAACAACTGGCATTAAGCGCAAAATAACTTGAATATTTGTTTATTTGCTCATATTACGCATAGAGCATGTTCTCTAGACATACAAATACATAGCTACTTAGAAATTTTACATTTCTTTCTTTTGGCATCTACAGTTTGAGCCTAATGCGGCTTATTTAATTTGGTAAATTTTCGGAAATCTAATCTTGCAATGTAATGCCGGACAAATAGTTTTGTGTTGTGGTTGGAAAATTCAGATTCCGAGATTATTCAACACATTAACACAAATACTAATAACAGACAAACGCACATCTTTACATACAACACACATTTAGGATTTTCACATACAAAGTAAAAGCAAATATGATTAAATTTCGTATATGTTAGTGTATCAAATGTAAATGTCGTTATTAAACATAAGCACACATACATTTATGCGTTTGCTTATGAGAGTATTTTTGATGTTTCGGTGAATGGCTGCCTAGCAGGAAGCTGTTAGTTAACACAAAATTGCTTTAAGACAAATTGTTTCACAGATTTTTAATGTTAAATGTGTGTTTTGAAAAGTTTGGACCTAAAGAGTTTGACTCGATGTGCTCTTCAACCAGAAACTATGGAGTTGAAGACAGCATTAATTGTTGGACGGAAGAGAGACAAACGATGATAGTGCCACGGTCGAGGTTTCAAAAGTATGCCCTTAAGCGTGGGCACTCTCACCTCTTCCGTGGTGCTTCATTGTGGACTTGCTGCTAAATCAATTGCAGAACCATAGAGTTTAAGTACAAGCTACCGATGTGTAGTACTACTTTCGGAGCGGTATTTACGAATGGCAAGCTGCACAATATCGAAAATTGGTGCGATCTGCATTGTCATTTGGTAAACACTAGCAAAAGTACTCTCATTTTTTTTACTAGACGGCGTTAACAGGCTTCCTTCTGTAAATGGAGTTACACTGCAGTTGTTCTCCGCAGTGAGTTATCTTGAGGTAACTGCAAATTGATAGGAAAAACTCACGTCGAGTGGAAGGTTTCCCACATGTTACTTCTGGTAGTGCGACAAAACTTGGGGTCTGAGCTGTATACTGTCTTTGCACTGCTCTAATCAGACTACTCTGTTTCTGTTGTGTAATGTCGTAGATTTCTGGCTAAGTCCACTGACTAGCCTGCAGGGAGTAATACTTTGAGTGATACCGGGGCTATGAGTATCACATCAGGTGACGCTATTAATGCCTTGCTTGGTTTGAATCCTCTCAGCCTCCAAAGCAAGAACAAGGCAATGAAAGTTTTCTGGCTGAAATTCAAATGAAATCTGGTTCGGTGAAGTTGACGTAGAGTACAGACAGATACACCATCAGTTACTGGAGCAGTGTCCACTATTTTTGACTTCAGTGGACAATTGTGTTTCTTTCATCTGCTTCGGGAGAAAGTATGACGTGACAAAAAATTCAGATCGTGACCAATGGTTAACACCATTGAGGGGTCTTATTCATGTCTTCTATATGGATAGTTGCGAAAACTCTTAGCAAAGGATTCCAGGTTGTATCTAGGCGGAGAATCTAGGCATTTTGGTTTACTACATAATTCATATAGGCAGCACTTATCTAACATGGGTGTTATCACCGTTCCAACGTGCTAATCTCTAGAGGGTAACGATACTAAAAAGTACTACATCAAGATCATGCTATGATCATGAAACAACTATTGTGCGGGTACTGCGCTCTTAATGAACTAACTTCCTACATGGCACATTAGAAGTTAAAGCATTTGCTGCAATTGTATTTACTACGTACATATGCCCCAAAGAACAAAACACTGCAACATATGTAAAACTTTGATGAAAATTTACATGGAAATATTTTAAATGCTTAGGCAAAACACAAACCAAACACAGCACAGCACACAAATTAAATGCTACTTTGCATGGCATTGATACTTTGCATTTATGTTATTCAATTATGTCATCTAATAAAATTAAAAATATATAAAAAAACAACAAATGTTGTCTCTTAACGTGAGCATAAAAATCAACTGAAAGCAACAATTTTAGTATCTTGTCAGAATACTTTGACGATTTTATTGTGCTACCTTGTTTGTGTGGTGCAGTTTAGACCTTCGCCGTCACTTTTAATTTTATGATCCATAAAGAATTAAGTTATAAAGCACATCAACTTGATTAAAAATACCAATGGTATGCAAGCCATATAAAAAGTACTTTTTTGTAACATTAAATCGTATTTTTATGCTGCAATTGTCGAGTAATAAATCAGAGATATAATTTTTTTTTCTCTCTTTTTGGCTGAGGTAGAAAAGTTAAAACCGCATCAAAAATAAAAAAACGTAAATAAAATAAGCGCACAGTACGCGCGCACATAGTAAGCACCCCCCAAGTATAATAAAATCCATTCATGACCTGAGACTTGCAATGGTATGCCACAACAAATTGTGTGGTAAAACATAATTTTGTTTATTTTTATTTTGTATTTTTCTTTTTCCCTCTGCTCATTCCATGTTGTGGCAACTTTTAGCTTATGCTGCGCAGCAATTTCACTTGTCGACTATTGCTGCAAGTAATGGGTAGCTGGGAAGCAGCAACAGTCAGCAACAACAACAAAGGTGAAATGTAGGGGCGCCAAAAAAGCCAAGAGTTAAAACCGGTAAACCATTTTGTGGCTATATTTATGGAATAGTTATAGTCCGTAGTTACATAGGTAATGTAAGGGAAATGCAAACGTTGCACTGGGAAAAGTTTCATTTATTGCATTTTAAGGAGCTGCTGATGCATATGCAAATAACTATGGTTAACAAATTAGTGCATTATTAAGTGTAATATAGAAATTGGCTGCCTTTTTTAAGTAAAGCACTTTTGTTTTCTTTCAAACTGATGAGCACAAAAAGTTGATTACTGACTATTGAATATTTAAGTCTTTAAATTCTTCTTTTCAGTTTAGGCTAAACAGCACTTTAGCGAGGTTGAGGGCTGTGTTATCACCAAGAAAATTACATAAAATAACCACAAAACAACAACAGCAACAATAACTTCTAGTTCTGGTTTCATTCACTACCAAATTGAATCATCAGCGACCTTTCATAGCCGACGCAGTGAATAATTTTTAAGCGTGATTTGTATGTTTCCCTTTTTTGTATGGGATTTGTTGAAAACTCAAATAAAAAATGGAGCTAAGCGAAATCCGTTCTTTGAACGCCTTTATTTTTGTAACGCTTGCGCTTGCAAGAAAAGTTTGATATCAAATGAGTTACAAAAACAAAAAAACACACAACAGAAAACGAATTTTTGCTTTGCTTCGTTTCACTGTTTTGTTTGGGTTCTCAACAAGTCTATGCGTAAAGGGAATCAAGCTTAAAAATTCTTACAAATCGCTCACTGATGATTTCATTTAGCAACGAATGAAACCATGATGGCTAGCTATTGAAGTTTTTTATGTTGCTTTGCTGTTTTTTTTTTGTAACTTTTTTTGGTGTTGACTCGTGCAAAATTTATGTATTGTGTTAATGATGATACCATATAGTTTAATGTGTTAAATAAAAATTTTTCCCGTTATGCCTTTATTTCAAATATTTGCCTGTTTCAGAAATCTTCGTATTTCAAAATAAAGAAAATCTGCTTTTCTGTGAAGATGATGATCGGAATGAGGTGTTTTGGTTGAATTTTACATCAGGTTATAATAATACCGTTAATTTTTTTTATGTAAGGCAACATGGAAGATTTTTCAATTATGCCCATTTTTGACATCATTATTTTCTTTTTATAGAATTTGAATTAAAAAATAGAAACTCTAAAAAGTCTTAGAGCATTGTATGTCTTCAGCCAAAATTATTGCAATAAAATATTGATTGTCAACTGAACATTCTTAAGGTACACCCTACAACACTAAGAGTTCACACAATACACATTAACTTTACATTGCAGCCACAAAAGTATTGCAAGTGTGTCATAGCTTTAAAGTTAAAAGCTCCCCTTTATCCAATTTCTATTTAATTTCTACACATATTTTATACAACATACACCTATGCAGCACACGACGCACACACATTATGCAGTCTCTACATATTTGTGTTAACATTTGCACTTAGATAATGCGATTATTTTGTTGTTTTTGCTATAACTAGTTGACATTAATGTTCTTTTTGCAGCATTTAAATTGGGTAAAAGTGACCAGAAGTGTACAAACTTTTCAATTCTATAAGCTGAGTAGCATCTAGTAACTTATACAGATGGAGAAAGTGTGTGTTACAATGGTATTAATACTACTGATTCCATACAACAATTACACCAACAGTAATAATAATAACAACAACATAATGGAGTAGTTGATGCGATAGCACTAAAACGCCAGTAGAGACTGCAAAAACATTGCAAAGCGGATAAGAAAAAGGATATATTCAATGCTTACGCTTAAAATAAGACTTTGCATAAATGGATTCTTTGCGTTAGGATCTCTTTTAGTTTTAGAAAGCCAAAAGAAATTGGTAAATGACTTATTTTTGTATGCAGCTCTTGTTTGTGTTTCATATTTTTACAGACGCAGCAACATTTGAGCACAATTTCAGCACAAATTCAAGTTTTAACGGGCTTAAGAACGTGCTCTTTGTATAAAAAAAGCTTCGGGAACATTTACTCTTAATGAAAATTAAAGGCGATATTTCGCGTTCGTTTTTTTTTATTCAGCGATGTGGCACAAAAGGTCGACAAAATCATGAATTTCCTTATGTGATATCTCAGAGAGGAAAAAATATTGCGAGACGATCCAAATGGATTTTAAAAGAAATGATTGATGCTTTTTGAGATATCGAAATATTTCATCCCACACTGAAACAAAACCACCAATATGACAATAAATATCGATTTTTGCACATATAAGTTAAGATATTTCAAAAAACAGAGCTGATGGGTCAACTCGGATTCAGCGCGTCAAAAATCGTCGGAAAAGTGTAGTCTCAAAAACATTTCTTTGAAGCATTTTGATTTTGTTGCATCGTTTAATCTCGAGAGTTCAATGTCAGTTCCAGAGCACGATAATAGCAATTTTTTCATATTAAATAAAACTCTCAAGGCATTGCCAATGGGTAATAAAGTAAAGCCAGCTTTTATAGAATCTTCGCTTTGACTAAATTTTATTACATTGAAAAAAAAAAATCATTAAAATAAATTAAAAAACACAATCCAGGTGGCTGCAATACCACAAGCAAAAAACTTTGTTTTTTTTTTCTTAAGTAAAGTATTTTAATAAATAAATTTATTGATTTTGCAGCATAATTTTATTTTTATTATCTCGTTTTCATTAATTCGTTTTTCTGTTTTTTTTTTCTCTTTCTCTTCTTGTAAGCAAATTGGCTTGCTACCTTTGCATTGCAAAATCGTGTGTGTTTTCGTGTGGGTGTACATATCTGTTTTCGCATACAAATATTGGACATATCGCATAACTACGAGTGCGACCTAGAGACATTTTCAGGATATCCGCTTAATTTTTTATAGCATGTTTTTTGCAAATATTTTATTACACAAAATACACAGACCGGCATGCACGCACTGAAATACTTGGAACGTGCAAAGTTATTCGAAGTATGTGTGTTGTGTTAATATGGGTATTAAATTCCATATGCAAGCTGGGTGTGTAAGTGTGCGTTTATAATCAAACGCAATACATTACAGGAAGCCGCATAAAGTCGATAATTGAAATTAAAAAAAATTAATGTGAATTTGTTCACCCCTCATCCAGCCTGGCACCCACTTACGTACGCATTCATATGTGTGCGTTGAAGATTTAATAAAAAACTCTTATCTTTTAAATTTTTATTATTTATGAGTTGGTTTTAATGCTGCATGATTTATTTAATTTCTTAATAAATTAGTTTTGTATATTTTTTCAATGATTTAAGTAAGGGTCGGATGAGGAAATTTCACTGAAAAGCTCTGTCATTGGTGAAGTTATCAAAATACTTAAAATTCAACTTTTTATACAAAATTCAATCTATACAAAAACATCAGTTGATTGTTTCTTAACAAATCAACACATCGCTTTTTATATTAAATGTTTTCTCACACTAAAGCAGTCTCTTTGAGGAGTTGCACTTGGCAATAAATTACGTATTCATATCAGCGTAAAAATTATAAAATATTTTTAGAAAATAAATGCCTCTATGGACACCATAATATTCGGGCACAATGAAAGATAATTTATTGCTCAATTTACTTAGGATTAATTTTTGCAATGAACATTTTTTGTAACTTAATTCATTCGAAAATCATTATTACACCTTAACAATACAAAATTACATTTTCTATCATCTCTGGACTAAATATAATGAAACGTCTTCTTTTAAAAATATTTTAATTGAAAAATTTGCTGCATGTCCCTGGCTCTTTATGAAATACTTAAAGGAATTTATTATTTTGTAATATTATTATACAACATCGTGGGATTTTCTAACAATATCATAAAATTGCAACATTTTCTCTACAAGTCAATTTCATTGTGGCTTCTTTAAAGATATGAAGTTCTTGGATTATGGTCCATTCAAAGTAGCAAAAATAGAAAAGGTTTTGTGCTGCAAAAGTTTCCGCTTCTAACATCTCTCGAACGGTTTGCGAAATCGAGGTTTTGGAGTGAATAATAAGACAAATTAGTATAGGGTATTCAGGATAGATCACCCTTTACAATTTTTTACTCGCAATGAACCCGGATATTCAATTTTTCTGGATAGCTGTTTGGACCAAAGCTACATTGTATAATGACCATATGATGGCACCCAGTGGTGGGAACAGTATATGTGGGCGTGGCACCTTTAAATATTATGTTTAGTGCAATGCTAAAAAAATTTGGAACAGTGATGTCGTTTAAAATGAATATCGATGTGATTGCAATAGTGGGCGTGGCACCTCTGATATTGAAAAAAGTGTTAAAAAGCGTTATTTTAAGTGAACTTTTGTAACAATCAGCGTAAAATGTAATGTGGTTGGGTATATCTGATTAAACAGCAACATTAGGCGTGGCACCTTCCTACAATTAAAATAGCTTCAATAACATGGCTAGCAAACTATGTGAGCACTCGTACTAAAATTTCGTGTAAGAATATTGTTTATAAAAAGCTATTTCTGTATAAAAATCAGGCTGGATTATACCAGTGAGCGTGTCACCGCCTTAAATTTTAACACCAATTTCAGCATAACTTACAAATTATACAAGCTACTATGATAAAATGTGATGTGCGGATGCCAATCAAGAATATACCACCAAAAGTAGGCGAAATTGGAAAGTGGGCGTGGCATTTTTGAACTTGTTTTCAAATATTTCACTCTCTTCAACTTTTTTCAACATTTTTCGATTATCTAACTTTTTTCAAAATTTTTTTTAGCCTCTCAACTTTCAGCCTTTTTCACCTGCTTTAATAACATATGCCAACAGAAAAAAAGTTTTGGTGCGAAAACTAAACTTTCTTGTGAAAGAAGAGTTTAAAAAAAATAACTTTCTTGAACCGATTCCCTCACTATCCCCATTTCTCCCACTGTTCCCAGCAAAGTATTTGAAAAATTCGACCTCAGCGAAGAATTTTTCACACGAATCAGAGGGCTTGGTTTCCAGATCAAAACTTTTTTTTTGTTGGTCAGAGTAATTTTCAACGTCTTTCGATTTTTTTCAACATTTTCCAGTTTTTTTTTTGCTTTTTCAACCTCTTTCAATATTTTTCAAGAGCTTGCAACCGTTTCAATATTTTTGAACCTTCTTAATTATTTTCCATATTTTTTTGGACTTTTCAGCGAATTTCAACTATTTTAACACATCCAATATTTGCTCGCGCTTTTTGAAATTTTCAACCCCTTTTAACTTTTTCCAACATTTTTCATATTTCATTGACCCTTACAGCTTCATTGAACATTTTCCAACCTTTTTCCACTTTTTTAACCTCAAAACGAAAAACCCTTTTATGGTCGGTTCCTGGTACTTCCTTGTTATATATGCAGAAAACTTACTATAAAAATGGGTATTTCTCCATGTTTGGCATTTTAAAAATATCTAACTGAAAAATTATTTTAAATAGCCCGAGACTACTAACAATCAATTCCTTGTATCTGTGTGTTTTTGAAAGCGCAAATGCACTGAATATCACATCAGAGATTCGTATACGTGTTCTATGTACTTCATTTGTGCTATGAAAGTGAAACTTTAAAATTTTTTAGTTTTCAATTATTTCATTAATTTAAACATCCCGTTCTTGTTACATTCACGCAATCCATTAATTTGCTACAATACAAGTATTGCTTTAAAATAATTTGATTAAAAATTTAATATGTTTTTTCAAACATTTTTTATAAAAAGGTGTCAGTGCGTGTGTGGCGTGAAAAGAATTTAATTAATGATTGGCATATCGAAATAAACAAAAGGATTTATTTTCAAAGACCCCAAACACAAAGTCAAGAGCAGAGGACTAAGCTAATTAAAAGTTTACAAATGTTTTAAATTGTTTTTTTTTTTTCAACTTCTCTTTACAGTTATATACAAAATATATAAAACTTTAAAGGCGTTACAATGGAATGAAGTTTTTGTGTTAAAATCTATTATAAATTTGCTAATTTTTTTATGGTTGAAGAACATTACTGTGACATTAAATGAGAAATTAGCATTTTGTTTGCGGGCTACGACACAGCTAAAGAATAACATGGGATGAAAGCAGCATTTTCAGCATGAAAATGCTTAGAAACAATCAATATAACACTAAGCGGAAAACGGAAGCGGATGCGACATTTTCGTAATTGCCAACCATACAGTGAGCGGCGCCGCTACTATCAGCCTTTCTGTGATGATGAATGAAAAACTTTAATTGAGAATCATTACAAAATTAAATAAGCAGCAAAAGTTTATTTAAATTTGTTGTGCTTATGTTGAGATGGATGTTTGACAACTATATCAAGAAGTTTTCAATTTTTGTGCAAAATATCCGATTTTTTAATAAATTGATTATAAAAATCACAAAATGTTATTATTTCACTTTTATCGTTGCATACTTTTGAGCAAACATTTTTAGTAATTCATTTTTCATATCACTGCAATCAATTACAGCAGCTATCTTAACATTACATTCCTCAGCTTCAAAGTGTTCAAAGAGAAAGAGATAGCAAAACTAAATGATTTGTCTGCATTTCAACAAAACATGCGCTGCTGCAACACAAAACAAAACTTCATCAGACAAATTTGATATGAAATAATGATAGCACGCAGCTTGTGCAGCAATCGAGATGTTAGGCAGTGCATTTTACTGTCAATTTATTATAAGATTCATAGCTTATCTTATGTCTCATATACACACACACATTCCAAAGTAATTACCTACTATTGCCTATCTTAAATTAAAATCAAAAGCCTATGGTGTGATTTTTTTTTTTTCAGTGCTTGCCACATCACCCAGTCCGCAGTTGATTTAATTAAGAATTTGCATTATTTACGTCATTGCTTATTATGCGGCTAATGAGCGTAATCACAAAATTTTATGCAACGAGTGCTGCTGCTATGGGTCTAGCCTGTTTGGCGCGTTGTTTTTGCGCAGACAAATTGGGATGGTCTGTTGATTATTTGCCTGGTTTCATTTTTTTTTAATATGAAACAATTAGGGTACACAGATGTCACCGTAGCATGTATTTGTTAAAGTTGTCTCAATGGGAAAATGTCTGCGTACAATGAGCACTTAAACTATTTAAGTGCATTTTAAATTTAACTTAAAATTAAACTTCACATTTTAAGCTGTTGCGCTGAAGCAAATAAAATAAATATCCGATTTAGTTTTACTATATTTATATATTGTTAAGTTTATTTATTTTTTTAATAATTCAACTCTTTACAAAATGAAAATTCTTACTTTATTTGTAACACTTTGAAATTTACAGCATAAGTTATTTGTAACAACAGTTTTATCAGAAGCTACTTGGAAGTTACTTTTATTAGTGTTTCAATCGGAAGGTCTTACACAATCTAAAATTAATTAAAGTTCTACCTATATTTCCCATCCTATTTTCCGTCCACTCAGCATTTCTTGTGTTCAATGCCATTCAGCGGCTGGTCGTTGCCGTCGCCGTTGTCATGCTCGTGTTACGTACAAATAATGTTGTTGTTGGTGCGCGTGTTGATCGTATGACGATATGTCATAAGTGCAGCGGATATGAATTATTTGTAGTGCTGTTAGGGTGGACGTTTTAGAGTGTCCATAACTTATACATATAAACACGACGCTAAGCAGCGCATATGAAAATGTTAACTTCAGCTGACTGCCTGTCTGTCTAAACATACCTTCATATATATCATGCGTTGCTGGTTTCTACAAAACCTTTGAACATTCTCGTGCAGTTTTGAAAATGACCGATATTTTTATATATAGCGTGTTATGTGTCATTTACTAGTTTCTTTCTCTTTTATATGCATGTCAAAACACAGTTGTTTCATTTTCAGCATTTGATATTTGCCAGAAAAAAAGATTTTGATTGGATCGCATTAGTGGGCGTGGTACCTCCCATTGTAAAATGAAGCATTTAATGTTATATTTAGTGTACTACACGAGTCATTCTAATAAAATTTGGCGTTGAGATATCGACAGCTATAAACTTAGTAATTAAATGGAATTGGGCGGGATTGCATCAGTGGGTGTGAAACCTCCCATGACAACAAAGAGTTGTATGTGTGGTATTTTTTGACTATTTTTTAAATATTTTTTGATTATTTCAACTTTTTTCAAACAAAATGTTCCCTTTTTCCTTTCGACTTTTTCAACCTGCTATATTTCAACACGACTTGAAAAACTTATTTAAATTTTATTTCGAGATTTTCAACCTCTTTCAGTTGTTTTCGACTTTTTCGACCATTTTCAACTTTTTTCAAAATTTTATCAATGTTATCAACCTTTTTCAACTGTTTCAACCTCATTCAACTTTTTACGTCATTTTCCATATATAATCGATTTTTTAGGCTTTTCAACTGTTTCAATATTTTTCAACCTGCTTTAACTTTTTTCAAAACTTTTTTCGACTTTCTCAACTTTTTTTCGGCTTTTCAATCTTATTAAAAAATGTACTAATTTTTCAACATTTTTAAATATTTTCTATATTTTTTCGACTCTTTCAACCTCCATCAACCCTTTTTTCCTCTTTCGAATTTTTTCCGCTATTTTCAACCTCATTCAACTTTTTTCGAAATTTTCAAGTTTTTCGAGTTTTTTGAGTTTTTTAACCACTTCAAATTTTTTTAACACTTTCCGTGTAGGTTTCAACTTTATTAAACATTTTCCATGTTTTTTCGACTTTTTCAACCTTTTTAATTTATTTTGACTTCTTTAACCTCATTCAAATTATTCAACCTCTTTTAACTGTTTCAACATAAACATTTTTTAATATTTTCCATGTTATTTCATCATTTGTTTCAGCCTTATTTTTCTTCAAAATTTTTGCAATTTCAGTTTTTTTTTTTCAACCATTTCTATTTTTATCGACCTTTCCAAAATTTTTTTTTGATTTTTTAACATTTTCCATACATTTTGGACTTTTTTCCATATTTAGTTTTTATTTTTCGGCCTTTCTCAGACTTTTCAATTTCTTCAACCTCTTTCAACTTTTCAAATATTTTCCTTATTTGTTTTACTTAGTTAACTTCAGCATCACTATATTTTTCGTGAAATTGTGATTTACACCATTAAATTTCTTTTGAAACATTTTAAGTAATGAACGGCGGCAGAGGTTTGTAATTTTACTCTCCACAGTAATTCTATGGAACCAATGCGTCGTTTACAGTTTGATATAAAACTGTGAGACATTCACAAATAGCAGTTCAAAAGTGTTTCAAATACAACTGAGCAAAATGTCAAAATTAATCCATAAGCTATTTGTATTTCTAGTACTAGTGGCAGCAGTAGTTTCGAAAACCGTACCTAAAGGACAGTGCGAGATTCCTGGTGCCTGTTTTATGTATCCGGATTGCTGTATAAGCCCATACGGTTAATGCGACAAAGGGATAATTATTTTAAAAGTGCAATACAATGAAAATGTTTTGTATTTTTTTAAATTAATCACATGATTTTTCATATTTTTGTACTTTAATACAAAGGCATAATTTATAAAAAGAAAGAACAAAATTTTTTGAAGTTTTAATTTTAACTAAGTATTGGGACTGTACTTTTCCTCTCTCTGGAAAACTAATGAAGTGACTTACTTATTCAAAATTCTTTAAAATATATGGAACAGATTTCAATGAATACAAAAATTGTATAGAAAATGCGAAAAGAACTTTAATTGAAGCCTCTCATTTGGGTTACTGAAGTCACAGGAAAGTATTATCAAAAGAGGATCTAAATGCCTAAGTATTTGGCTCATGGAGATAGTTAAGCAGATATCGCAAAATTTTATTAATGGAAATCCATTGCAAGGTTGAGAAAAATAAGGTGTGCTCAGAGACTCGAGGCGTGATGAACCAAAATCATGATGCGTTATCTAAGCGTAAAATCAAGCACCAGCATTACTTTTCCATCAATCAATTCCAATAAAGTTTTCTTTTTTCATACCCGTTCTTAAGATGTTCACACATCAAATATTTCGTATAAAGTTGGAACAGTTTTGCGTCACCAAATTGTCATTTCAGCAAATAACTGGTAAGAACTCTTTAACTGGTTAACTGCTTGATTACAAATTCGTTTGCACAATACATTAAAAGACAGTCTTGATGGCTTTGCTGAGTACCATGTTAAGGATATGTTCGTCTGATTAACACGATTTTTTTTTTACTCACATTAAGCCAGGAAATCAGCTGCTTTAAAATCAGTTTCCTGAATTTGACTACATAGCATAAGTTGCAGGAGGCTTCTACAAAGAAAAGCTTTAACTTGGTCACACAATTTCAAAATTATGGTAAGACTAAGCCATCAGCTTAAAGTTCAGCTGTTGTTCACAGCTTTAATCACTGATAAGCGCAATAATCTAATCCAACATAATCTGTATTATCACTTTAAAAGTTCTTTATTTGAAAACCTAATAAATCACAACTGAGTTTTTCTTGTTACAACAAGAAAAAACAACATAAATCCTTGATTAAACTAACATTTGTTAAATAATAAACCCCATCAAATTCAAAAAAACACAAAGTTAAAAGTTCATTGGGCAAAAGTTTTTTCTAAGCCACAACAACGTGCCTTGTCACACAATATAAAATGTCAAAAAACAAAACCATAATCCTTTTTTGGCCTTTGATTGTGTCTTTGTTTGCGTTTATGTCTGCGCGTGTATATGTGCACACCACTCTACTGTTTTCATAGATGTCCTGCATCAATTGAAGTACGAAATAGTGAAAAAAGTAAAAAAAGGACATTTTGTGGGAATAAAAGAAAATCCTAAAATATTCATGCATGAGTTATAGACATAAATTACGACGACGCGTTGACGTTTACATCCGGCCGTTGCCACTTTGACAAGTGAACAACAACAGCAACTAAACCTCAAGAAACACTGATAGTGATGTTCAAAAAACGAACAAAAAAAATGGTAGATAGGTAGTTTGTAAAGAAGAAACAAATGATGGCAACAGAAAAAAACCAAATAAACGACACTTGCCTTGGACATTTTCTTTTTTCCTTAGAAACCATAGGTTTTTATTTTCTTTTTTGTTTATTTTTATCCTAGGCCCCTTTAAGTTGTTAGTGAAAAAAATGTCCTTTTTTAATGCCAGCTAATGCGTGTTACATAAAGAAACATGCAGCTGGAGGCATAAAAGCAAAAGAAAAGGCACAAAGTGTCAGCTTTTGTTTTTAACAAAACCCTTTATAGTTTACTTAATATTGTAAAATTTAAATCAAAGCATGACGTTGCCAGATAAACGGAAAAATAACAAAAGTGAAAAAACAGAGCCGATGTGGAAGAAAACGTCTGCAAGGTCTAAAATAAATAATGAATCATTATAACAGTGTTGAAAATAGGGAAAATCCCGTAGCATATTGCAAGTTTTAAAACGTTACATAAATTGGTTAAGTTTGGAAAAGTCGATACATGTCGATAGAAGTCGAAAAATCTTGAAAATTTCGCATAATTTTGAAGAAGATGAAAAGTAGAAAAATATTGAAAAAGTAGAAAAAAGTTAAAAAGTTTAAAAAAAAGAAACCGAAGAAATGTTGACGCTTTGAAAAATGTCGAAAATGCTGGAAAATTGAAAATATTGTTGTCGAAAAAGTGTGCTAAATGAAATGCTGAAAAGTCGAACAGTTTTGAAAAGTTTTTAAAATTCGTTAGCAATACTTTTCTGAAATGCTGAAAAGTCGAACAGTTTTGAAAAGTTTTTAAAATTCGTTAGCAATACTTTTCTGAGAACTTTAGAACTGTTGGTGCTATATATACCAAAATATAACACTTACGCAGATTTTTTTTGGAGCATTTGTCTTTTTTATTGGTTTAGTATTAGTAAACTTCTTCGCTTAATTTTTTCGGTTGTAAGAACTTTGGATATTATCACCATTTGCCCGAACATAGAACTCTGATATAAATAATTGGAATTACTTGCTCGACGAAACGTCAAGACAGCATACCTCGGTGTCAGCGATCAAGCCTACTTGAGAGAGATCCAATGGTATCCAAATGTAACAAAGTGAATCAAAGACGTGAATATTTCAGTGCTTCGCAGTGCAAGTGTACCTGATAAATTCTAGCAGAGTTAATAGTTCTGTAGGCCTGTCATCAACCGGAAAAAAACCTCACACAATATAATAGCGCTAATATACTTAAATCCTCATTGATGGCTTAATTATTAATGATTTTTCTTAACATTGATGTCAAGTTATATCCAATATTCTTTTTACAATGATTTTTTAATCAAATGAAAAATGTTCAATCCAGAATTCACGTCGTCGCGGTACTAAACCTTAAATTAAAAAATTATAGCAATTGTGCTCGCTTCATTTCATTTGCACTAAATTTTGAAAGGTTTCAATAAAAAACTTAAATGAATTACCCACTGGTTTTACAAAAAAAATCAAATAGAATCAGCTGATGGAATGACAACAAAAAAGTTCTAAAAGAGATTAAATAAACTTAAAATTGATTTAGTATGCTGACAGCTATCAAAGATTTCAAGTCTAAACGTAAACGTAACTAATCTCAAATATAAAATATGGAATTCGCATATGACAGCATCCAAAAAGAAAGAGCACAAAAACTATGTGGGTATTTTCACGCAAAAGTCACAATATGCAGTTTGTACATATGTAGGTCGCACTGTTGTTTTCAAAATTTTAAAAAAGAAACCGAAAAATAATTTTTGCTCAATAATTTCAAGAGCAATAATTGTGTAAAAAACCGATTGTATATATAAAATTACAGGATTTTTTTCGCGGAAGACGAAATGGAATGCACTAAAAAACCTTTATTCCTCTCTTGGGGCCTTTAGCTTCACTAAGACTGCGTTAGCATGGCTTCTTGGTAGAACCCGATATTTGTTCTTCAAATCCATGAGCTGTCGCCAGGTTTAGCTTCTATCATTCAACTCTTCAACTGCGTTTCCATTCTATCTCATTCTCAGCGGACCACTAGCCGAATAATATATGTAAAAGCGCGTGTTTGTTTTCTCACCGAATTAACTTGAAGAAGGTGTGCTCTGAAACAGAAAGAGTTATATTTTGCTCATACGGTGGAAGTATTTCCGGAAGCATCCATGTCTCGATAAAAACCATCTTCCTAAATGTCTTTTCTCGCACTACCTTCGTATGCAAGGGAACAGTCTTGCAGTCCAACTGCTGCTGACTCCCGAACTATAAGTTTCTTGCCATTTCGAGTGAGTTTCAGACTTATAGTCCTAGTACTCCTTTTTTGCTTTCCAGACCATTTTTCTTGCTTTAGCTATTTTATTGGGAATATCTGCACTAACCTCCGAAACGGCGTATGCGGTAAATGAGGCACGCACTAGTCTAATTGTACGAATTGCAAGATATTTTCCAAAGTTAAGTCGGCAATTTGAGAGCAAAAATATTCATGGAATTGAGTGACGAAATAAATATGACAAATTATAAAAAGAGACACTATTTTTAAGTGTCTCGCTAACTTTCAGCCCACGCCAGGCTTTACTTTTGTTTTGCTCCATTCAATACGAAATTTATATAATAATTTTTTTAGTGTAATTTAGATTATTTTACTTCTTTTTGTATGCTTTATCTCCTCACGGAGCATAGGTCTCAACAAAACTCTTCCAATGTGGTGGATCAGCAGTGAGTAAGTGCCGTCAATACTCTCCAAGACTACGCCCATTCGCATATTTCCTGCTCTAGCTGACTTAATGTGGTGATTTCCGCAACGTGTGCCTACTTTAGTTCCACTTGTGCCGTTTATTCGAATGGAAATCGAGACTTGACACCAAAATTTTCAGAGTTCGACGAAGACAATTGTTGGTGAACACTTGCAAGTTGTGTAGAAGGCTGCTGTTTAAAAATAAGGACGCACAGCCGTGGTTTATTACAGAAGAATAATTTTCTTTTTAGTTTCTTGACCACTTTTCCATTGAACTATGCCGAAATTCATTCTCAATTTTTTAAATGATTTACTTTTATATTTTATGTTCAACATAGCCGCGACGGTTTTATGTCTCAACTTTTAGTGAGCATTGGTGCCATGTCGATATGTCCGCACACTACGTACAGCAGAAAAAATGTTTTTGAATTTTAAAATTGTTTTTGACATTGAAAAATAAATGGTGTGATATGCGCTGTAGGCTGTGAAAAAAAAAGACAACATATGCAAAGCCATAACCATAGGTATGAAACTATAAAAGCGCAAAAAAAAGGGAAAACTGTCAAAACTTTTAATGCAGCTTTGCACTCTTTATTAATTAAGCTTATTTTTTTATAAACTTTTTGTGAAAAAAAACACAATAGTTGAATATAACGAAAAAATTTAACCACAGTAACAAAAACAATACAAAGGACAACAAAAAAAAACAAAGCAAGCAACCTGAGGAAAATATATTTAATTTAATGGGATTTATTTATGTTGTTGTTTGACATAAAACTAAAAATACCTAGCAAAACTAGTCCCAAAGAAAAGAAAAAACATTTTTTCAATGTGGGAATAACAGCAATACCTACACATATCAGCTTAAATCAGTTTTTTTTTTGGGTTAAAAAAAAATCTTCTTGAAGGTCGTGCACGTACTGAAAGAAAACGAAAAAAAACGACATCAACCATAAAGACTTTGAAAGCTGTAGGTACTATAACAACAGAGTGAAAGGATAAAAAAGGATGCAACTTAACATAAGCAAAATAGAGTCAAAATAAAAAAATAGACTCGACACCTACGCATATTGTAGTCGATAACAGATTTCTATCTACACAAACAAACAGTAAAGGACGCCTAGAGAATAGAGAACTTAACATGTCATTTAGGACATGTTAACAACTTTACCATTTTTTCAAAATGCAAATTATGGCTTTTTTAAGGTTTTGCTTTGAGTTTCTATGTAGGGGAACTTAACATAGCGGTATAGTAAAGGCATTGGAGTGTAGGCAAAACTGCGTTGTAAATAACAAAATAAGTCACACCAAAAACTTTTTCTAAAAGGCAAGACCATGAAAAATTAAATATAAAAAAAATGCACGAGAAGAAAAATCATTAAAAAAAATTTAAGAAATTTTTAAAAAGAATAATCAAATTTTAATAATATTTAAAGCAATAAAGCTTTTGCTTAAGTTTTATATAACTTCATTAACTTATTGCAATTTAGGAATTAACACAGTTGACCCATATGGCTTAAATCAAATTTTTGGCTCATACACTTAGAACATTCACTCCTCCCTTAACTACGTACATCATTTCACACAAATCGGGTTAATAACACAGATTTTAGCACACAAAGTTACTTATACTGCAGTTGCTGCTGCATTTAAAATTCTACGTCCTTCTTTATTTTTTTATTTGTGTTGAACCCATTTCCTAGTTGAAAACGCTTACCACCTATGTGTGTACCTAACGGTAAGGCACAACATAATTATAATAATTATAAAATTTACAAAGTTACAAAACGTAACTCATTTACCTACATGTGAAGCGTTTCACTTGTTGTTTTATATCCCTAACAAGGCTTGACTTGGCCAGTACCACAATTTATGCTTATGTCCTTTTATTTGCATCTTTTGCTTTTATGTTGGCATGTAGCATTTCTGAATACGTACAAGTGCTGCCAGCTCTCAGTTAAATTATACTGCACTTTAGATAATAAAAATGTTTTTTATCTCTGTGTGTGTTAAGAGGGAAATAGCACACATTAAAATGATACATAAAGAAAGGATATTATAACTATGTAATTGTGTTCTTTCTCTTAAAGCTATCATGGAATTAATATTTTAGTTTTTGGGTTATCTCATGAGTATTGCAGTTTTGCAGAATTTATATAAGATATATTATGTTCTCTTAATTTCCCGAACAACTTGGATCTTTCACATTGGACAAAGTATAAGCCACAAAAAATGTGACTTAAGTTAAAATCAAAGTTGGCAACACTAAGCTCAAATACTACTTTTTTGTTTACACACTCATACATAGTCAACCTGATGATTTTTTTTTCCCCTATCAACAGCATGCCGTAGAATGTCATTGTAAGTGTCATAATTATGACGGTCTCAATCTCAGTATTGTTTTTGTTGTTGTTGCTGTTGTAAACTTGTAATTAAAACAAACTCATTTTGTTTTTTTTTTTGTTGTTGTTCCAAGGATTATTTCTCATTAAAATTTATTATATTGTCTACTCAAGTACGACGAGTAGAGGTACCAACGTACGGTATTTGCTTGCGTGTCTGTATGTGTTAAATGCATGTTATGATGTATTGCGTCTGTGTACGCCCATATGCTCTGACATATTGAAAGCAGGACATGCAGAGATTATTTTTCTTGGTGATGCATCAAGGATGAAATAACAGCAACAACACTGCACTGTATGATAAGGATGCACAGTTAAAATTAATAACTGTAAATTATTAATGTTACAAAAGTTGACAGACTGCATGCAGTTGGCCGACGAACGGTTGCATCTTGGTTTTATTGGTTGCTTGAATGGATGTATCCTGTGCGCAGACAAAGGGCGGGAGGGCGGACAGATTGAAAGCATACGTTTTAGTTTGGCACATTATTTCAGAATTTGCTGCAGCATTTAAATATGTTATAAAAGCAAATTGTGGCAGTTAGTGTGGCATTATGTTATGTGTGGAAGATTAAATTTTTACAAATTAAAAAATAAGAAATCATTTTCTATTGAATGAACTTAAATGTTATGATAAAGTTTTATGACTTTATTATAAAAAGTACTTTGAAAAGCGAATGTAATACAGGAGCGCGATATATGTATTTGTTAAAATCTCTGAGCGTAAATAATTTCGAAATACTTATGCCACTGTTGTTTTAGCTTTGTCTCTCATAGGAGCCTCAGAGTTATTTTAAGGCTTTGTTATCTACATCGCATTCATTTTGAAAAATGATTCCCATTCTCGATCTCGTGCTTTTCGGGTCAGATTTTAGCTAAGATCTTTTTGCTGTAGACGTCTTGACTATATGTATAATAAACTACTGCTGCTAAATTTTTACCACTCAAGCGATCAGTTGGTTGGACCACCGAAGCAAAGGCGGGCACGAAACGTTGGTAGCATGAGGCTATCACAAGGAGACACCGCACCCCGTGTACGTTCTGTGGCGCGTCTAGCTCGCGAATCGCTGCTACCTTGTCTGGGTCGGTTTTTATTCCCTCGCCGCTTACCACATGGCCCAGATCTTTTATGTGGGCCTAGAAAAATTTTCACTTATTGTTATTAATTCACAGATTTGCGGCACGTAATCGCCAAAACACTTCTTGCATATTACCTCGGCAATATTGTAAACAATATTGCCCAGATAAGCGAACGCGACCGGCTCCATGTCTGGCCCTATGGAGGGCTTGCTGAAAATTTGCATGAAAAGGCATGACCTTCGATTGGTAGAGTCCACGCCCTGGAACCGTAAGTGCGCTACACTGAATGCTTGCTGCCTCCATCGGAATCTGCCAGTATCCACTCTTGAGTTCAAGGCTGCTGATGTATTTGGCGTTACGCAGACGATCCAAATTTGGATTATCCGGGGAAGTGGGTACGCGTCTGGTACTGATCTGCTATTCAGCTGGCGGTAATTGATACACAATTCTTTGATATATTTTGACTTTTTGCAATGTATTTTAAAAGTTTTTGATTTTTTTAAGATAGTTGGCGAATTTTAAGGCTTTGTGAAAAGTTTCCAAATAAATTGATTGCGTCAATAAATTCGGAAAAATACGACAAAAGTTGAAATTATCGAAAAACATCGAAAAAGTCAAAACTTTCAAACAACATCGAATAGGTCAAAGACTATTGAGAACGATTTAAAAACATCGAGCAAGTCGAAAGCCATCGAAAAATCTATAACAGTCCAAATCCATGAGAAAAGCCGTTCAAATCCGAAACTTTTCGAAAAAAATAAAGGGCAGTGCAGTGCGAAACAAAATGCATTTACGAGCTTCATAGATCGGTGAAAAAAAAAATAATTGGCCCAAAACGCCTTCCACTGATAGAAATTGTAGTATATATAATATTATTTGATCCAAAAATATTCAAATCCATATTTGCGATTTGCGATCTAAGAAAATAGAAATCCAAAATATCGATTCTTTTTGATTTTTTAAATGAAAATCGCAAAATTGAACTTAATGTCGTATATCCACGCTTCTTGTCAAAAGAAACTGATCTGTTAACTCAGAGGTTTCCAGACTTTTTTTCTCATAGACCAATTTCAAAATGTAGCTGGTACCTGTTGATCCCCTGCAGCTACATTTTTACCATATTCTCAAAACTCGACAAAAATATGAAGATTAGATCTAACTAAGAAAATTTGCATTGCGGCTGAGTACCAACCACGGAGTGTTCTAAATGAAATAAGTGAGTTCATGCAAGTCTGCAAGCACACACCCCACAAGTCGCATTTCGTGAATTTGCACGTCTGTACAAGCGCTGCGGATGGCGGGGACGATGCTTTGCAAGTCTCGACACGACAGCAACAGTCGCTGAGCTTCTTAAAATATTATCTGCCTACATTGATGGTCAAACCAACAGTTTAGTTCTTCACTAAAGAATTGTAAGCCCCGATTTTTTTTCACGCTAACGTAGACCCCCATCGAGTCTCCCGTGGACTCTTAGGGGTCCACCTGGACCACTTTCGAAACTAAGGTGTTAACTTAAACTCACATTTCGTCTCTTCCGTCAAAGTGGTTGAAGGCATTATTCTTTCTGGACGCAACTTAGAAAAGAAACGTCATATATTTAAGAAAATTGTGTTGTGCAGTTGAAGTGTTGGCTTTATGGAGACACTCTTGATATCTCTTAGCAGCCGACAGCAAACTTGATAAGTAACCTTCAAGCGGAGTTATTTTGAGCATCATTTTTGACAAAAAAAAATTATTTTTATGGCACTATATTTGATTACAGATCTTGTTCGAATAAAAAATATTTAGTATGGATTTAAAAACTGTTGCTCTTAATTATTTTATTTATCATCACCTCGCTAGTGCTTCCATTTATTTTTATTTGCACGTCACAGCTTGTTATTGCAAATGAAAGTTATTTGCAAAATATTTCGACCTTTCTATTGAATTTTTTGTTTGTCAATGTGTATTTGCTAAAAAAATACAACGTCGCTATGTTTCATGCATAAATTCACTTTCGAGTATCGCAACCAATCAATGTTACTATGCACTGCGTTAATGATTTTTAATGCACCCACCGACCAGCACAACAGATAGCACACTATCGACAATATATTTTTATTGGTATCGAATTGTTTTTGCTTCTATATTTTTTTGTGTTTGGCTGCTTTAGTAAACTAATAAAATGCCAGTCAAACGCAATAAAAAAAATTTTACTCAACTTGTTGCGAATGTGAACATTTTTTATTTTTATATTTTTAATTAAATTTTATGGAAAATACAAGCGAAAATGGTAAATTTTTTTTATACAAAATGTTTGTATATTAAGGTACATTTTTTTGCAAATTTTCAATTACTTTTTAAGGGAAAAAAGTCAACAATTTCCTGTTGAATGAAGGTGTTGATGAATTAAATAAATGTCACTCATACTCTCCGCAAACCAAAAATATTAATATAATGCAAATTAAGCTACTTAAACTATCACTAAATATTTAGATATAAGAGACATTTTCCAAGTCATTCTCACACCCCTTTCAGATATTACTCATGCCATCAAATAAAAATTTGCTGTTTCCACGCTTACTTATCTGCTTTCTGATCACATGCAGTATCATCCATAAGAAGAACACAAATCATGATTTTTGCTGTCATTTTTATGACATTTTTCTTTTCTTCTCATTTCTGCACATCACAACATTAATGTCAAAATGCATTTCATTCATCATTCATCAAGCAACAACAGCAGCAGCAGCAACAACAACAATAACAACAACTAAAATGGCAACAAGCATCATTGATGTGATGTGGCTGCCATTGATGTTTGCTGTGTGTAACTCTGGTGATGGTGTCATGGTGAAATGCATCGATGATTTTATATTTTTATGCTTTTTATGTTGTTGACTTTTATTAGTATGTGTTGGGTTGGCTTATCTTATGTATGGGTGTGCTGTGTATTTGTATGGTTGTGATGCTAAAACATAAATTTACATTTTGCTGTCGCTTGGTATTTTCCTTCAATGCTTCGATTTCGTCTTTTTTAAAGAGTGATGAGGCAAAAATTTTAAAAGCTAATGGCTTTAAGTTTTTGGCAGCAACAGCAATCCTTTTATGATTTAAATGTTTACGTTGATATTTTGCTTTCTTTGTTGTCAGCGCATCACATTGAGTGAAATGATAGTGTGCTTTACTATAGAAATTTGATCTTGTGTCTTATATGTTTCATTGATTTTGTTTTAGAAACGTTTCGAGTTTAATATTGAATCATATTATATCCACTAATGTGTTATGAAAGTAAAAAACTTACACAAGTGGCAATATTTGCCGAAACGTTAGGAATTGTAGCTCAAGGACTCGATTTAAATAGTTTTTCTTTGCAAGTCATTTTGGCATAAGTACGACATTATTGCGCTTCAAAAATCAACTTTTCCACAACATACCGACAAAACTTTGAGAAAGTTTGCTTGAAATTATGTTTCCAATCTTAAGCTGTCAAATTTCAAGATACGAAGCATTCGAATTTAAGCTTCCGAACAGTGCTTAACCCTTCAAAGAGTTTGGCAAACATTTTTTTAACTCATCTTATTTTGTTATTATTTACTTCATGATAACTGCAAATATCATCAAATTCAATGGAGCATTTAAAATCAGAATCTTTAGGTATATGTGGGAATGCTCCATTCTAGTCTGTCATGTCAAACACATAATTTTTAGGCTTTGCTTGCACAAAAAGTTCAATGAGTACAATTCAAAACATGAAAACTTTGCTGTGAAATAATAAAAATTTAGTAAAACAACTATTTATAAAATTACGAGTATTACAATTTGAAAGCGATGAAAACAAACATAGTACAACACGTCGTATGAGTAACATTAAATTAATCAGAACTCTATTATTCAATGTGTTCAATAAATATTAAACTTCTTAGCAAAAATTCTCTATTAAAACTCTTGCCCTAAGCCGCTAAAAATTCTATTAAGTAAACTCTAACCTTAGCAAACGTATAACTACCATGAAATTTGAGCTGAAAAACTATCCAAATTTATTAAAAACAGCTCAGCTGCTGCTTGATAGCACTGAAAAAAAGCCACATATAATACCAAAATAAAGACGATGAAAGTAAAGATTATGGTGGTGGTGTTGATGATGATGATGATGACGGTGTTAGTGCTGATGAAGAAAATATGTTTTAATTTAAATAGCTACAACAAATACAGAGCGTTACCGAAAAAACGAAAGCTAAACCTACATATTTTATATGAAAATAGTGAAAGAAGCCAACACACTACGGCAACCACGATACAAACAAAAGCACACACATACACACACACACACACACACACACACATACATAGACAACAATAAACAAAAGATGCGCAACAGAGTTTAGCACAGCGTGGAGAAATGAATATTTAAAATAGTTGTTAATGGGAGCGCATAAGCATGATGTGAAAATATACACATAAATACAAATGAATTTAAGCTGCTATTATATGTATTTAATGTTTTCTTTTAAATAGACAGCAAAAAACGAAGAGACGAAAGGAGATTAGTTAATATCAGTTTTATCAGACTATTACCCTCTGGGTGTGAAAATATAAAAGAAATATTGTAACAGCTTTAAACGCTTTTATGGCTTAATCTAGGGAAGAAATTCAAAGGTCGGAAAGTTAAATTCTAATGAGCTACCTAGTTGTATACTATACGTATAAGTCTGTTTGTATGTATTATTTTGTCGTTGCAACTAAATGGCAAAAAGAAAGCAAGCAACTAAGCAGAGTTATGCTTTTACTTTCACTACTCATATTACACCTTTACGCTTACGCGGGTCTACCCCTCTTTCTTTACCATTTGCCATGAATTCGGTTGAATTCCGACTTTGGTTTACTTTTAAAATAAAAACATTTAAGTTGCCACCTTTATTTATTTATTTTTTTTTGTTTGTTTTATTTTGCTATGAAACCACAAAAACTATGGTAACACCGCAAATTTACAACACTGTGAGCAAAACTTAAACTGTAATTAATTAAGAACGTATGTGTTGCTGGATGTGTGTGCGTGTGTGTAGGTTTGCGTACTTGTGTAATGTTAATAACACCTTAGCTGATGTTGTGGCTGCTGCTGCTTCTCTAATCTGTGCTGCAGCTGCAAAAAAAAAAGCCCTTGACACTTTAAGCGCACATCATCTTTATATGGTGTATGCGCAATTTTATGTGTGGGCGTGTGTGTGTGTGTGTGCGTACACATATGTATATACGTATTTGCGCGGTTTCTTTTTGCTTATGCTTTTTGCATAAATATCTTAAATTATCCAACATTTGCCGTGGGCATGAGATATCTTATTCGCTGTCATTTTGATTGTGTTTCAACTTATCTTATTATTAACAACGCAAATACACAAAATGTACACTATTACGGAAATTTAATTTTGAAACTTTGTTCCAACTATGAAATTCTACACAAATTAAAATTTTATCATACGCCACACGTTACGAATGTTTTTTAACGAATGTTCATGACACTTTTATTTCAAAAAAAACGGAAAAATTTTTTAAGTCATCGTTTATTTCCAGAAAATTTTCGTATAGCCCTATTATCAAAACAAAATAAATATTTTTAAGGAATTAGAGAAATTTTTTCCTAAATTGTAATCGAATTCATATGTATTGAATTAATCAACGCTATTTATTATGCCATTTGAAAGACATCCTTTTAAGCTCAAATTTGTATGCACGCACTCAAAATAGAAGTGTTTCTAAATAAAAATTAAATAAATCAAAAAATCCTGGCTTTTTATTGGCCAATTTTTCCTAAGCACCTTTAATCAAATTTTATGGAAAAAAAAAACCCGGAATAAAAGAAAATGAAATTTGAAAAATGACAAAAATGTGCAAATAAAGCTAAGGCTACAACAATACAACAACAGCAACAGCTACAAATCCAACGTATAATAATGCCATAGCTCTTAAGTTCTATAGGCCATAATAGATCCATCTTCGTTTGCCAATTTTTGAGTAATAAGTTTCTGCTTTTTCTCGCCCTTTTTTTTTTGTGTGTGTTACTGCTTTGTATGTTTGGGAATCTGTTACTGATTTCTTTTGTGCGGCAATAGTGCTGATGCTTTTGCTGCTGCTGGTGGTGGTTTCACTGATGTGCTTGATGCAAGTGGCTGCTGCTCTTATTGCCTGACTGAGTAGCGTCCATTGAACTGCCAACATGAAATTGAGTCCATTCCATCATCTCTCCATCAAATGTTAGACAATGGTTTTACTATGGCATGACATCACATCGCATCGCATCGCATGGTGTGGCTTGGCGTGTGATTTTTTGATTTGATGTACCAGCAGCAAGTGGCGGCAGTGTAAGGTTTCGCACGTTGTCGTCCATAGCTTTGAGCAGCCTCTGTTGGATTGAGCTGAGCTGATTCTATACTCCATTCAAATGATTTAGTGCTTGAGACTGCGTGCTTTTGTTTAAAATGTTATTTGAGTTTTAGGGTGACGCAATAAACTTTAACATTTGCTTTAAGAATTTTAAGAATATCAAAGCACTTACACACAAAATTTATTTTTTGATATCATTTAACATTACAATATACATTTTTTCAAGCAGACCAAATACTTATGTGATTGTATATGTAATTGTTTGCTTGTATGCGTTATCAAAGATTGACAGCCGCATTAAATAATTTCATTTTATTTGCATTTCCATTGTCAGCAGAAAATGGGAACAACCAACACGCATATGAAAATAGTGCAGAAAAAAGCATATAATGCAAGAATATAATAGAAAAAGAGAGAGCTAATAAAAATGTTAAAAAGAAGAAATAATAAAATAAAATCAAGCCAACATTTTTATAAGCTTACAAAGTAATAGCGAAATTCTATGCAATATCCTTATTTTTCTTATACTGCGTATTTTTTTCTCACTGCTTATTAATTAAACAGGACTTTTGTCCTTATTATCTAGAGGGAAGCGCTTATTATCAATACTGGTAGCAAAAAAGTTGTACATAGTAGACATGGTTGTCAGTATAGCCATCATCTCTGGGTATTATGCTGTTAACTTTCTGGTTATGGCTGTTGCCGTTTCTATTCAGCCACTGCTGTTTGTGTAAATAAAACTTTCATGCTGATTCTTATATTTTTGTTCTTTACTTTTATTGTACTTTGCATTGATTCTTAATTAATGTTGAGTTTCTTTTTCGTTATTTCGTTTTCTATTTTATGTTATTTAATTAAGAATTGTTTATATTTTTAATGATACAGCCCCATCTCTTTGATCTCAAGTACTTTGTTATGGTGTGCAATTTCTGTAAGGATCTACGAATTTAAGTTGCCTGTTAATAGTTCAATGATTTTATTGTTTTCAGAATTAATTATGGATATGAATAATTTGATTTGAAGTAAGGATTAAATTTGTGTATAAATTTCAAAAAAATTATGGTCTTCAAAATTCAATTCATTGTAGTAAAGTTCTAGAAAGAAGAATAAGCAGATAAAAGCCAAGCACTCACGGCGTGATATGTGGATCTATTTATGCTTCTGTGCGTTAATAAAAAAGTGATCTGAAGATAACGTAATTTCATAGGAAAGGCACAAAAGTTAAAAATTCTCTTCCAGACTTACCTATAATGATATCGACATGCTAAAGTTATGTTTTTGTTTCAAAAAAAAACTTTAACTAAATTTCATTCGACTTTTACTCTTTTGCTTCTTGCGACTTCATTCGAAATTTCACACGACTTCAAACTGAGATGAGTCTATTTTCCGCTCAAATATAGTCAGATCACAACGAGATTTTAATCCATCATCAATTGAATTTCAATATCCTTTTCGTTTTAAGCTCAAGAATTTCATGGTTCAACGAGAGGGTATAGTCAGCCACCCTGTGGTATCACAATGGATCACATTTGTTCTAAGTGAGTCGGTTTTCGTAACTGACTGCCCCTCCTACCTAACCTAACTTAACCTTACCCAACTTAACCTAACCTAACCTAACCTAACCTAATCTAACCTAACCTAACCTGGGTTACACTCTCCGAAAACCACTCGAATAAAGTTTGTCGACAGGCCCATGAATGAAATCTACAAGGCAGCAGAGAATGTGCTAGTGCAAAAGTCAGCGGGAAAAAGTTGTTACAAAAGCAAATCCAAAAATCGGGAAATTCGTGAGCGGAAATAAAAGTTAACGCTAAGGACCACTCTCGATGGAGACGTTTTATTTTGGACCTACGTTTTCCTAGGAGTTAGAGGACTCACAACAACAGGTTTTATCCGATTCTGCAATTTCATTACTGCACCAAATTTGAGAAAGTCTTACAAACAGAATGAAAACCAAAATTTTGCTATGCTATGCTTGCTAGCAGATAAAGGACTTGTTGGGAATTATAGAAAAAGTTTAAAAACTATGACTGCACGGATTAATGACTTGAATGAATTTAACTACTTTCGAGGTCGAAACAGCTACACAAGAAAATAAACTAAAGTTGTGCAAAATAACTGCAAAGTGGTTTCAAATTCTGTAAAGCTGATCTGAATAGATGAAAAATCATAAGAAATTACCCTTCAAAAGGAGCGTACAGCAGAATTTGGTTTAAATATCCAATTGAAATTTCTTAATAATAAATAAGTTAGCCCACTAAAGTTGTTATATTCTGCTTTATACTCGTATACAACTTGAGTTCTCATTATAGCTGACTGAGTATTTTCAAAACAAACGGCAACACAAATTATGTGTAATATTTTGAAATGTAATAAAATCTTTATGTGAATTTCACAATTACCCAAGTAACTAATAATAAATGCGAATATCAAAGGTACATAATTACAATTTCAGGCGCATACTTAAAACCAAAAAGCCTTTAAAAAGCCACAATGCTGTGTAGTGATCAAAGTTTCACTTTAAGAGTATACTTAACAAAGTGGCCGTAAGCATTTTAGTTAAATGAGGAATTTTAATAACCTTGCCACGTTTAGTACATTAGAGAATAACAATAGCTAACATTACAAACGAACTTCTCACAAAATTCTTAACTCCATTTGCTTTACCTAACAGGAAACTCTTAAGCCAAAATCTCTAAAATTCAATTCACAATCAAAATTTTAGCATATCAAATTAACGAAGTGATTTTGAAAACTTAATAAACGGATTTATTGATGAAAATCCATTAAAGCTGTAGGTACTTTTAATTTTTTGCTGCTATTTACTTAAAACAAAAACTTGTGTTTCAAATGAAATCTTTAAGTTCACAAAAACTTTAAAGGGTCCTAAGTACTTTCTTAATATTCAATGAACTTGACTTTGTATGACATTACAATGGTATATCAAGCGTTTAATACACTTTTGCTACATTGTGTTGTTGTAACGCCGCTATTTGTTCGTATGCTGCTGCCACTGGCGTTGTCATGAAGGCCATTTTTATCTCACCAATTAACCAACTTAATGAGCTGCAAGCCATTTGCAATTTAATGTCACCATTCCTAGAAGTTGCTAACATTTTTACTTTTACGTCGCAGTTTACATACATACATACATACATGTGTACGATAAATATATGTGTGTGTGTGCGTTGGAGAATTTTCTGTCACTGGGGAAATTAATTTCATTTGAGTACGCGCGCGTGTATGCCCGTAATTTTAGTTGAGTTTAGTCAACTGATTTTCTAATATTGTGGCTTGTTGTTGTGGGCAACCGCATATTTTATCCTGGCTCCTTTTTCACACTTTCAGGCGAGTGAAATTTGTAACAGCCGTCGTTTTGTGGCTTAATGATTGAAGCGTTGTGTATCAATTAACACAAAACTTCTAAATTAGTTGACTTTCTTTGTTGTTGCCGTTGTTGTTGTTGTTGTGATGATTGAGAATTAGACAAAATTCATGTTAATGTTTTGTATTTGACACTTGGACATGAGATTTTTTAATTTTTATATTCCACAAATTAATTTATTTCATTTGTGTTGAGTCCTTTGGGTCATTGCTTTAAATGGTATTTGATTGAAAAGGATTCATTTGGTTAAAGACTTAAAATTCTAGAAAATTTAGGTGGAAATCTGTAATAACTGAAAATTTGCACTTTTTCCATATTTAAGTTTAATTTATGTCATTAAGATATAAAGCTTTAAAATGAACACTAATTAATTTTTTACGCTACATACAACATTTTTTTAAAACTCAGCAAAAATTTTTTGGATTTATATAATCCAAGTATTTTTTTGCCCCTAAAAGTATGTAATCTTTAATTTTTCTATGCTGCTTTTAGGTTTTTATATCTTTTTTTGTAGTAGGCACTTGTACAAAATCAGCGCTACACTTCATTGAATTGAATGGTCATTTGCGTCATGGTGGAAATTTTTTTTTTTAAATATTTCTTGTTTTTTCATCGCTCATTTAACAAGCGTTGTACAAGGCAAAAATTGGCCACTTAAGCATACCATGACAACAATAATGAAAGCACAACTTAGCCTTGACGCACATAAAAATTTGTATTCATACGATATTTTTATTGAAATTAATAAAATACTGCAGAAATAAATAGTTGTGATTCAGAAAAATGTAGTTTTGCAAATTTTCATTGTTTTATTTTCCCAAAGCAAAAATATTAAAATTTCCTTAAAATTGTTAGAGATATAAATTTCTAAAAGATAGTTTTGCGCTTAACGACTAATAGAAAACAATATATGTCTCTAAAACATCACAAAATTTTGGTATTTCAACCCGCTCCCTCCCCTGGTTGTTCACTTTTCGATACGCTTTCGGTACCTCTTACTCTATAGGACGTCCACAAGAGATTATGCTACACCCGCTTTTAATTTTTTTTTTTTTTTTATTCAATTCTTATGAACAATAAAAAACGCGCAAAATAGACGACCTATGCATTGATTTTAAGTTTCATGCTGTCATTCACAGCTAGTTGCCACGACCAAGCTCCAATAATCCAAATAAACAAAAATACTTTATCTCTGTTGGCAACATTGATGTCATTTACAGCCATTTTCAGCGTTTTTTTTTTAATTATCTAAAAATGAAAATAAAAACAAACAATTTCCACAGATATTTTGCTGCATAGCTACAAAACAAAATATGCCAATATTTTCTAAAATTTTCAAAGCAAAAAGCTCAAAAATGTAAAAGCAGACGGAAGGAAAGAACCTTCACAAATATGCCAGCTATAAGGAGCGCTAATTAAAATTGCAAATAAAAAAAGAAAAAAAAATTCTTAATATCTATTTTATATTCCAAGCAACTTGCAAATTCATGTCAGCTTTGACCTTGAATGTTTAATGAAGCATTTTGTGTTTTCTTTTAATTAAATATTGTGCTTTTTTAAACATCAGAATTTTTATTTATTTTTGTTTTATTTGAACAACACTTTGCACTTTGGTGCATTGCAACGGTTTCATTATTTTTATTATTTGTTAACTTGCCAGCATAAGCAAAAAGGAAAAAAGGAAGGTCATCACAAATGTCCTTGAACATTTTTTGAGAGCATTGTCAACAAATTTTTCATATGATTGATCGGTTAATTTATTGAAATTACTGAACTTTATTGTGAGCTGGGTATCAGAGCACTCTGTTGCAAAATTTCAGATTCAATTCACTAAGTATTTTTGAATTTATTTCATTTCTACCAAAATGTTCGAAAAACACCCACAATATGTTTTTTCATCTACCTCAGTCAAATTTTAATACTCTTAACGAGTAATGCTTGAAATTTAAGTTTAACTGCCAGCTGTTTTACGATGACAAATAAGTGAGCACAATACTTACGCCGCCTACACCATTATTTTGGTTATGAATTTTAGAAATGACAACATCATTTATTTATGAAACAACACCCACATAGTGAGTTGTTTGGTTGTTAAATTTCTTTGACCATTTTGGTGACAGTTTTGTAGCAAAATAAAAAAGCAAATAACCAAAAACAACAATTACAACTAAAGCAACAATACGAGCACACAAGTAATCACCAGCATAGTAGATACTTTTGGTCAGAAGAAGTTTTAAAAAACAGAGAGAAACACAACACAAAAATTCCATTATAACCGTTATTTATTTAATTTAAGGGGACGCTCGTTTTCAAAAAAAAAAATTAAATAATGAAAGCCAAAGTAACAAAAGCAAAATGTTGATAGGCTAATGGGCCACAGCAGTTGTACATAGTAACAATAATAACAGCTATAATAATATCAGCTACACATGCTAACAAAATATGTGTTTTGAAAAATATGAACCAAAAGATTGCAGCAAAAATTATACGCAAGAAATTTTTACAAAACGTAATTCAAAAATTTCATCACAAAATTTTACCAAATTTTTGAAAACATAATGGGTAATTAGGCTGTCCATTATATTTTTTTTTTATCGAAAAAAAATCAATTTTTTTTTACGTTAAAAAATATTCGAACTATTTATTATTAAAATGCTTTTAATGTTCAATTTCTTATTTTTCCATAGATTTGCGTCACAGTAGAATTTTTTAACCTAGCAAAATAACTTGAATACTAATAAGTTTCGAGGAGAACATAGTTGAAAAATATAGATAAAAATCAAAATTCTTGTTAACCTGTGTAGAAATATTAAAAAAATAATAACAAAACAACATAATAAATACATATAAAAGCAAACAAAAGAATTGGAAGTGGCACAAAATGAACAAAAATCGGATGAATGGATGAATGGTTGACACAAAAGTGCTAAGTGCATAATAAAGTATGAGCCAAAGCAAACATTTCATCAAAATGCAAAAAACAAAAACAGTCAAGAGCAACAACAAAAAAGCCTACATTACAGGGTGCTTTAAATTGATGATTGTTAAGTTTACGTTTTCCTCGTTTTTTTTTTATTAAAATTAAATGCGCAACGAGACAAACGCACTATGCAAACAATAAACACACAAAAAAGCAAAAATATAACAACAAAACATTGAAAGGCACAAATAAAAGCGGATCCGTTTGTGCCCTGCTCTGTTCTGAAGGGTCAGAACAGCACATTAATGCAAATAATAACAACAAAAAAGCACTAACTCAGCCTTACTTGATGATGAACGCCATTGAAGTGAGAACTTTTATTTCATTATTTCATTTATTCACATACATCACCGTGATGTTGCTGCTACTGATGCTGCTGCTGACGATGTTGATGTTAAGCATAATCATTATTATTCATGCTGTTTGTGTGTATTGAAATATCCGGTATTTAAGTATTTTTATGTATGTATTAATGAGTCCCAGCAAACATTGTTAAACGCGAAAATGTTTTATTTTAATATTCAAAGTAATAAAGCATATATTGTATATGTTGATGACAAGCGATTGTTTGTTCTGGATTATATGTTGAGCTCTACAGACTCGAAATTGTTACAATTTAACCACGAAAATTACAGAGATGTATATTTGATGTTTGTTCCCAAAGTCAACTTAATTAATAATTTCAAATGATTACATTAATAACTATCATTACATTTCTCTTACAACTTTAATCCCTTTTAAAACAGTTTCTTTCCCATTTCGAACTCACTCTTTTAAATGTCAGCTGGGCTATATTGCGTGTTATTATTCAAACTTATAGCTATGTATGTGTGCATTTTATATGACTGTGAGTGTTTCAATTTTTTTGTATGTTTATATTTATGGTATTTTTTTGTAAATAATTTTTATTATACGCAGCAAAATGTACCACAATTTTCCGCTTACAAATGCGCTTCACTTAATTCACACGCGTACAAACAACGTATACACACCAACACCATTGTGCCACAATTAGACCTTGTTATATCTCATGTCCTTTAACCGCATTGGGTCGCCACTTAAAGTGCCGGTTATGCAGGCGGAAATTAAATTTTTCACACTTGTTTCAATGCAAAAAAAAAACTTATTAAATAATATATTTTTATTAAATTAAATATTTATTTTTGTTTGTTTACATATAAATTTATTTCATTTACTTTTGTGCGATAAAATGGTTGCAGTTCCGCAATTTAAAAGTGATTTAATTGCACAATTAATAGCTGATATTATTAAATAGTTGATATTATTGACTTATATTTGTTATTTTAACATTTTGTATGCTGAACTATGTTTGAATTTAACAGAGAAATGTTTTCTTAAAAAACATATATCACAGAAGTCATACTTTCAAAAACGATGGTAAATATAAGACATCAGTATTTCAAATTTAACAAAATGCGTTTACGGCACATAACGCCTATAAATAATTTAAAAACAAAGACACACATATACCAATCCCCCCGCTGAATGTTGCAGCTTACGTTACAACAAACAAAACGTCACCATAAGCATTGAAAATTTCGTACAAAAACTAAAGCAATAATTTGTCAACTTTACCGAAGAATATTTGAGCGAATTTCTTTTTGAACTATAGACCATGTTCTTTAGTAAAAGAATCTCCAAAAGTAAAGTGGAAAATAGACTGAAAAAAGTGCTCAAAAATGCTCCAAAACCACTTGATAAGCCTGGTGTCGATCAGTGCACGTAAATATCCAACATTGGCCCTTTCGGCACATTTTATAACTTATGTGCACTTTTACCAAGGAAATCAACTATTTTGGATAAGGCTTTTAAATTGATTTTATAAAAAAAAAGTCCGCAACTTAATTTTTATGTGCTGTATGTTGGTTTTTTGTGCTTTTCCAATTATCATGTTTCACCATACTTCACATTACGTACCAACTTTTAATTTGCTGCTCAAATAACACAATTTTAGTTAAAATGCCAAAACTTGCGCTTTATTGATTTTTGATTAAGAACGATGAAGTTAACATGTCGCTAAGTGCGCTTCCAGCGAAACACAGAAGTGCACAATTTATAATTTCGTAACTACGTTTTACAGCTCTATTTGGTATATGTTACATTGTAAGCTTTGTATTTCGACTCAAAATACTAGTGATGGTTTTCCATTTGATTTAAGCGAGAAAGTATCGATATTTATTATTTTTCATTAAATATATAGTTCTTGACGATGATAATATTTGGCTTTCAACTTATACCAGAAGTTAATTAAAAGAAACCTGACTGAAAAAAACTATATATTTCTACTATTGAAATAGAAATTACTACAGCTCGATGGAATGGTATGAACAAGATATTCTTTATACTTATGACCCTTTAGTCTACGAAATTTAAATAGAAGTTCATAACTTTATACAACTTTTACAGTTCTGAAAAGGTTATTAAGAAAAACTTTCGAGTTGTTGTCTATTTATATTGTATCATCATAACGATATCGTGTTTCTGGCTGACTTTTTCATACAACAACAGTGACAAGTTTAGTTTCAACAGCTGCAGGTTAGAAATTTTTTATTTTGTTGCTTTTATTTCGCTATTTTGTTTTAATTTTCAATGCATATACTTTATTAAGTTTTGTGCACTCACTTTATTTTATCTTTTGTTTTTCTACTTACAGTTTAACTTTATGCCGCTATTTTTCAGTTATATCCTTAGATCAAAAGAGATGAGTTCCTTACTCCCTTCATTGTTGCTGGCGTAGTTAATGTCGCTCTTTTCAATGGACTTTTATTTTGTTCACTTCGGAATCTTTAGTTTTCTCTTCACCCTTTTTCACTAACGGTGTGCTGAGCTTTTAACGCGTTCAACTTTATTTCGTTGCACTTTATGGATATTCTGTGCGTATGTAATTGTAAGCTTGTGTAACGATGCATGTGTGTGTGTAAGTAAATTGCCAAAAGTGTTAAAACTTCTGCATAAAGAGCTGTACATTGAAAAATCCTTTCGAAAGTTATGTTTTACAGCGTTGTTAAGTCTACTGAATGAACTTTTTTATATTTTTTTTTTTCCTTAAATTTAAGAAATATTGAGCGTTTAGCTAAAATTTATTAAACCAAATCTTTTAGAGAAATTTTAAAATGATTATATTGGTATCAACTTTTGGTCTGCTAATCAGAAGAGACTAAGCGTATTTGGTAGCTTTTCCACGCTTAACATGAAACTGTGCTCAAAATCTATCCCTCGCTTATAGTTTAGGACAAAATGGGGTTTGAAACCCCAAAAAATGTTTTTTTTTTGCATTTTTGGAAAAGCGTAGGCATTAAGCTCAACCCAAATTGTAGCTTGTCATTTCCCATTTCGGCCCCAATAAACTAAAATTTAATCGCATCTGACCTTGAAGCACTGAGAATTAGGATAAACAAACGAACACAAGACTCTTTTTGAATGTCCTTTAAACTCTATTCAACTCATTTAGTAGTTTTTTTCAGGTATTTGTAAAAGAAACTCCAATTTGCGGTGGTCAAACTTCAAGAGCTGACCCAATGTGTGCCGTGCACAAAACAATAACAGAAATATCAACTCCTTTTTAATTTAATATATGTAGGTTTTTTTTATTTTTGCTGACCTAAGGTCAATATTTAAAATTGTTTTAGTTACGAGTGTGTTGGAGTTTAAGCTGTTTTTGTTCAATGCTGAGTTTTATTTCTTTTTATGGTTTTTATGGTAAGTTTTCAATACAGTGCTTTTTGCAAATGCCAGCTGTTTGCGGAAACGGAAATGAAAGCCAAACAAAAATTGTATACGAAAACCTCCGCGTAATATCCTGTTCAAACTTCTATGCCAGTTTTTACTGCAGGAACTGCAAATGTTGCTGTTTTGTTTATTTTATGCAAAGATCTGGTTAAATTTTGCACAGCTAGAAAAGTCTAAATTTATTACAAATAGAAAAATCTGAGTAGGTCACGTTTTTCTATGATGCACGCTTCTTAATAATAGCTGAGTGTAATAAAGAAACTATACTGCGTAGTAGCTTACAGACTACAGCATCTTTTATAAGTTTAATAAATGCCGAACACATGTAGTACATCAGTTGGTTTTTAGTTTTGTCTTTGTAATAAGAAAGAGACGAGAACTGTTATATTTTTTATCATTATTTTTTTGATTTCTTGTTGCTTCAATAATTTAAAGATGTTTGTGTTAAAAATAACCGGCAGAAATAGAGTTTTTACCATTTTCAACTTTACATAAATAATATATCCAAATTTATAATGTCATTTTTCGCTGAGTGCAGACTAGCAATCTTGACCATAGTTTCGATTAAGGCTACAGAACTTCATCAGTGTTCATATTTAATTCGCAAAATGCACCTTTTTTTATTGAAATTGCAAGGACTCATAAATTATCATCACTAGAGGAGTTTTATGAAGAATTTAATTGCTTCCATTAGAATTACAAAAAAGACTAACAAATTTCTTAAATATATAAATGTACATATGATAGCAGCATAAACACAAGTCTCATTTACCGATCGTAGAGTGTTTAGCGTGTATATGACACACAAATTTGTAATAGTCCCAAAAAATATGCAAAGAAAACAGTTAAATATTTGCACCACAAAAAGCCACTTCTTGCAAGCCTGCTGTAGTAAAATTAAATGAATGTAAAATACCTGAAATCTAAGCATTTACTGCAAAATTTTAAGCATTAAACTAAATTACAAAATATCTTTTTCCAACAAGAAAATCAACAACAATAGTAACATCAAAAAATTGTAACTGCTGTTGCGTGTAAGAGTTTTTATACTTTTGCAACTCGTTCTTCATCTTCAACATGTTTGTAAGTATTTTTATCAGTATGCCTATAGCATAGAGCATAAAAGCAAAAAAAAAATTACGTGTTGTCCTTTATAGCAGACATTTATTAGTTAACATTTGACATTTGTATTGCAGAGCGTAACTGACAGCTGTCACTTTCATTAGTTCAACTTTTGACTTTGACAACATTTAACAAATATTCATTTTTCCCAGCAAAAGACAAAAGTGGAAAAAGATTGTAAGCAACAAAAAAAAATATTAAATGCAACAAAAAACAAAACCAGCACTGACAGCACCTTCCAATTATTGTTATTTGTTCGTATATGGTTTTCGTCGTGTGGTTTTAGCAACCCTCATTAATTATGAAATATTATTTGAAAAATTTTTTACAAAATGATTGAGGTTCTAGAGCAGGAGCATAGACATTACATTTATTTTAATGTTAACAAAAATATGCGGTAAATTAACACTTTTTTACAAATTGTGTGTGTATTTTTAAATGCCAAAATATCTCTTATTTGGCTTTTAGTTAAGCCAACTACTCAGCTTGTTAGAAACACATTTTCCAAAAAGAGCTGGTTTGTGCAAAAATCAAAACTCAGTGACAAGAGGACTTCTATACTTTCAGCGGTTTTTTAAAGTTGAAAATATTAAGGTAAATACATTATGAAGAGTGATAAAAGCTTAACGCGCTTCAAAATTGAGGCGTTGAGAAATTTAAAAAAAAATGTTTTTTTTTTGTTTTGTAACATTTTGAATATCTAACTGTTAAAGAATTTCTTTTTTAGTACACGAAGATTTTTCATGTCCTTACCTGTATCTTTTAAGGATGTACATTGCACACTTCTACATGAAAGTATTGGAAACAATTATAAACTGTCTACACCGGCAGCTTAAGAAGCAAGCGAGCAAATAACGCAAACAACTTTTGTTCTTTTGCAAAAACTTTTCAGTAGCTTTGCTAAAGTTTTTCCTTAAGTTCAATCAGAGATATGCGCGACATGCACAGAGCAGTCGTACCGTTGCCGTGCATTTAAGTTTTCTGCACTTTGAGAAGTTTAATAAGATGCCAAATAATGCAAATGCTTATTTGCATGAGCCCAGCAGAAAGCTCAGAAACAGATCAGAATTAAATCTTAACGAAAATGCTCAAAATTATTACAATTAGAACAAAGTCTGAACACAAATGTTAAGGGAAAGATCGAGATCAATCGCATATTCACGAGTACACGCCATGAGATGCAATGTAAACAAACCTTCCTTTTCAATTCATGCGTATACTGGGGAATGAACAAAAATACTCAAGCTCGGCAAATTAATCAAGTTCCCATCTTAGTCTGAACTTGTCCACGAATGCAATTCTCGGAAACTTAATTAACTTCTTTTTCTATGGCTACTTTAAAACTTTTCTTACACTGAAAAATCGATTTGTTTGAATATAACAAACTTTTATTTCACATAAAGCAATCAAATATTTCTATCCTTAGAATTCAATATACATATCTCCATAACAAATTTTATCAAAATCCGTCGATTAGCTTAGCTAAGAAAACATATTTTGCCGGTAGGGGCGTGACGCCATCCACAACAAATACGTTCTCTCAAGGTTTAATCTAACTCCATACCGAATTTCATCTAAATTGATCGGTAAGTTTAGCTTTGAAAACATATTGACCTGCTGGGGGCATGGCACCACCCACTCAAAAAGAAATAGCTTTACTCAACATTCAATCTATCTAAGGATAACCATCAAACCACCAATATTTCATCAAAATCAGCGTAGCAGCTCAGCTGTGACAGCGTTTTTCCCATTGAAGGCGGTGTGACGCCCTCTAAAGATTGTAAAATTTATAATTAACTTTTTTATGGTTCTCTAAATTAAATTTCATTAAAATGAGAACATTATTTTTGCCGCGGAAACGCATTTTGCTGTTAGAGGCGTGACACCGCCTACTAGTACAAATAAAATTACATTCCGCACTATCCCTCTTCACAGCCTTTGCTTTCTTTGAACGAAGCAATATAATGTCACGAGTATTGTAAGACATAAATAAAATTTAAAACTGCATTCGTTTCCTACAAGGTATTTATTTGTATTCGTGTGTTAGTGTGTAGAGCAACTGCTGTGGAAGTGCAAAAATGAGCGAAGTCTGCATGCCATCAACAGCTGATAAAGCATTAAAAAATTTTAAGTTACGCAGAAGTTTAGCAGCACCTGGGGTGCTTCAAATTTATTTAATAGGATAATTAAATTGAATTGAAACTTAAGCTCTAAATAAAATATATTCCTACTGAGAATTAGTACAATACGAATTTTAAGCTCTATTAGTTTCAAAAGTAAATCACTGATTAGAATAAATAATTATTTATCGACAAGTAAATAAACGATTTAAAAAGTTTTCAACTTCCGTAAGAGCAACATCGCAGCATTGCACGCTCATTTGGCATTTAATCCTAGGAGTAAGCTTCATAAAACAGTTTTTCGCTCTTAAGCCACAAATAACCTTAAAAGAGTTATGGAAATTTTTCTCTTTTTTAATTGCAATTAAGCTGTATATTTTGTTATTTACACCAAACTTTGCATAAAATTAATTAAATCTCTGGAATTTAACAACTTAAGCACAGATGCTGGTGATAACACAAGTGCCTACATCGAGTAAAGAAAAAGTTCAACGTACAGGTCAATGACATCATTAGAAGCATCAGACATTGTCAGCAGTGTAGTTATGCGTACTCTGCCAGATGGCGGTGCCTGCACTTGTAGTTGAGCTTCATTAGCAAAATTGCGAAAAAGGACCTACGTTAATGTTTTGCACCTTAAATTGCACACAGCGTGACGTTAAGTTGTTTGCTTACGATTTGCGCTGGTATTGTGCTCTATTAACGTGAAATTCTTAAAGATCATTATATGTATTAGGAAAGAAATTTAATTTCATACTAAACTTTGTGCTTTAAGCCAGCGTAACTTTAATAAGAGCATGCTGTGAAATTTTCAGCTCATTATTGGCACTTCGGAATGTTTAGTTTTAAGAATGCCCAGCTTTAGTTCTAAATAGTTATCCATAAAAGAAAACAATTTTCTAAGAGAATTCAAGTGCCTAGAAAGATTCATTTCAAGAATATCATTTCTTTATTTAGAAAGTTTTTTTTCCAAAGAGTTAAAGAAGACATGAATGCATGAATTGTCTTCGAGACATTGTTTTGAAAAAATTTTCCAATCAAAGAGCCAAAAATGCGATAAAAAAATCCTCAAAAAAATCCGAAAATCTGAACACGAAGTCATAGGAGACTGTAATTGTGTTAAGAAAAATTTGCAGCAGCTGCTTAGCAAACAACAAACAGATGGACAAATAAAAAAATAAGCAATATCGCCTCATATCAACGAGGAAGTTCCACCACCTAATCTGACAGAGCTAGGTACTTTTTTATGGCAGGTAGTGTTGTTTTGCTATTGTGCTTTCATCGAATCATTATTGCGTTCAAAAAGACGAAAGTTTGCCACCCAAGAAAAGCATCAGCACCGTTTGTCCCACCTATCACGACATATCCTTGTTGAGTATAGCGTATAGTACATAACATTCTCCAATGCACTACACATATGCCTGAAGCCTTAACTCACTGATAAAGTCATATAGCAGTGGCTACAGCTAAAACATATCGACTACAAACCAAATATTTAACTAAATGAAGTACACAAATCACATAAGAGTAAACATCCGAAGACTACGAGAATCATCGAAACAGTTGGGCACAAGACTCCGCTCTCTAAAGACAAAAGTAACTCTATGGACCTTAAGTTTGGTTTGATAATTAAGGTTTTAAAGTCCTCATAAAAGCGTACGCTAAAAAATTTTTTCAAGGTCAAAGGTCACGAAAATGGTGTTTTCGCTAAAGCTTGTAAACTATTATCACGGCAAATTTATCTATGCAAAATTTTTTCTGTAGCTAATTTTACACAAGAAAGATTCTGTACAAAATATCCCTAGGATAAATATTTACCGAGATACACGGCTGAAGCCAAGCTTAAATAAAAGTTTGTCTAACTTAAAAAATTAAACTTACTTCCTCATACATCTAATAGCTCACCACGCTATAGCTCATGCATATAATAGAATCTTCAAAAATTTTCCAAGCTAAGCACTTAATTTACGCAAAGAAAAAAAAATCTCAAAAAATTTCCACCAATTTACCAATAAAGTAGCATTGAAACGATGTTATTGAAAGAGTCATTAATGATGTCATGTAGTGTCGCATATCTGTTTGAGCTTGTTACGATAATTGGAACATTTCCGGCTGCTTTTAATTACATCCGGCAATGAAAATTACGCGCCTTTTGCAACTTTTTTCTTTTCCATTTTCTCCCCTTTTATTGCAAAATACTTTGAAGTTAAAATTTTTATAGCTTTTCTTCCGTGCTGCAAATTAGTGGGTGCTACGTCGTCGTCGACTACAGCACACTAACACACTGATTTTTAATGTGCAACATTATTTTTACCGCGCAGCAAGTTGTGTTCAGTTATTAAACGCGCACATTGGAGGAAGGGCAGTGCGCTTTCAACAAAACCAAAAATCATTAGCTTCGCAACAGAGATATGCAACGTAGTAAAAATTACTATGTGCTCTCGCGGGGCAATGAGGTATAAAAAAATTGTTTCATAACAACACTTAAAGGACCAAAGTAAGTAGTTACCAAGCAGTAAAATTGAACAAAGAAAACTTTAAACGGGGTAACATGAAAAATTGCGTTTACATAGTATTTTTTTGATTTATTTTAACCCATTTTTGACTTTCGGTTCAACTATTCAACTATTCGTTCTATATCATAGGAAAGCTTAGCAAGTTTCAAAAATTTGATCACAGGCTACGTTGTACGCAGGAATTCTATCATTCTATCTCAATATCTCCTAAGCTAAATATAGAATTTTCAGCGAAATTTTTCCCTTATATTCAATATTTATCGAATGTTTTCCGATACCATACGATACTAAACGACTTCTATCAGCTATAATATATTCGTTATATTTCGACTGTTGCCAGCTTATCGAAATCTTTCGATATCATTCAATTTTTTCGTAGACTTTATTATGAAGTATTATCCGAAATTTTTGTACAATTTATTTTTTGATATTCGATTATTATTGTTGACTTTCGATTCCTAATATTCGACTTTGTCAAAATTTTCAACACTTTTCAATACTTTTTGAGCTTTCTTGATGTTTCGGTGCTATACTCAAGCTACCACTTTTCTATGTTCTTTGATGTTATCTATTGGAAGTTTTTTGATCTATATCCACTTCTTCGAAAATTTTAAACTTTTATCAATATTTTCAATGTTTGTTTTCGATGCTCTCGATGTTTTTCAATACTTATCGACTAATATCGAATTTTCTTGTGTTCTTATACTATTTGGCTTATATTTTTTGAAGTTATCGATCATTTTATCGATTTTCCATGCCGCTTCGTTTTTGCGACACACGCGATGTTTTAGGATTTTCACAATTTATTCAACAACTCAAAACTCTGCCTTATTTCAATTTGTTGTTTCGAAGTTTTTTAATGCTATTTGAAACTTTGCGATTTTCACCAACATTTTCGATACCATTCGACTTAATCGACTTTTTTGATATCTTTCAATACTATTCGAAACTTTTCGCTACTAATCAATACCTTTCAATTTTATCGCTTATTTTCCATGCTATTCGATTGTTTCTGGCTTTTAGCTTTCGTATGCACCATTTTTAAAATTTTAATTTTGTGAAAAACGCGTTAAAATCTCAAAAGGCTTTCTACAACAACCAATCTCTGATGTATGCTTACCTTCTTACACTCACAGATTGGCTTAAAGGCATTAAACTCGATTTAACGACAACAGTTTGAGCAACACCTTGACTAAATTCAGCTCATCATTTTGAACGCCTCGTTATCAAAGACTCATTGCTCTAAGCATTTTTTTCAACGACCTTGTATTATGTAAAGGGTGGCTCAATAAAAGCGCTGTAATTGAGACTAGATTAATTTTTCTCCTGTGAGATACTATAGAAGTAGTTTAAGTTTTACTGAACGAGTGTGCAAACTTTGTAGAGTTTTATGTCAAAAAAGTTTGTCAGCATGGCTCAAACATTTTGTGCCATATTTAATTTCAATTCCAAAACTTATTACTGTCACACCCTTTATAAAAAAATTTACATAATAGGATGGAAATCTGCATACCCATGTTAATACTAAAATGAGTGCTTAACTTAAGTAGCTAAGAGCCCGCCTCCCATATGATGCAACTTGGGGAAAGTGCAGTTAAATAGCTTTGCTGCTTTCTATTCCTACTTACTCATTTTTTCTACTACTATTTTAGTACCTACATTCTCTTTTCTTTTTATGACAAATTGTCAACATTCTTTTATGATTCAATTTACATATGGTTTGGTTTATGCTTTTATGTCTTTGATATGCAAATTTATGCACCAACGCAAGGGAAATGATGAATCGGCGTAAAAAAGTATTAAAAAAAAAGTAGGTATTAAAAAGTTATAGTAGCGGCGCAAAAATAAAACAATCGTTGGTATGCTTAGCAATGAAAATACCCAATATGTCTGGAAAAAATGAATATGCAATAAAAGTGGTTTTATGCTGACGATAACGTAATTTAACTTTAAAGGCAGCGTTGCATTTACGTCAGAGATTAAATGATTCATGTGGAAAAATATTTTAATTCCTATGAAATGAAAGCAGCATTGCTGACAGTCTGACAGGTCACAGAGTAATATTAGTAGTCATTTTTATAAATTCAGTTAAATAACGCATTTAACTGCCTTTTTAATAAATGTTAATGGTAACTACCAGCAGATGTAGGTAAGGATTTCTCTACAGAACGATTCAAATCCCTATTTATTGTATGCGCATAGCAATGAAAATATCATTCGCAATGCAAATAGTTTCCAAGTGATGAATAGTTTGGAATTATTTTTTAGCAGCACATGTTATACCTTTGCGACTCTTGCTTTAAAATTAGATAGATACATCTAATGACTGTCTTTCTATACTACAGTAAGACATGGATTCAAGTGCCCAATTTTTCACTAAATATTTTTAATTAAATTCGTCATATCGTACCTTAAACGTAGTCTCCTTTAAGTTGTCACCTCTTAAAATCCAAGGGAATCCGAATTTTTAAAAAATACCTCGCGTCTCCTGACTTTATTTTCTTATGAAGCTGGAAGTGGCCACAAAACTCCTCCATTATGCTGGTGAGCCAGATGCGTACCGTGTATATCGGGCACCTGGGGCAAAAATTATTTGCCGGCGCTACCGAAAAAAATTTTCGTATTTTTTTAAAAAAAAAATATTTACCTCACCAAAAAAGAAATCACTATTCACCAATAACTGAGAAAATTTCCACCAACACATTCAAATTCACTACATCGATTTAGTTTCATTCACTAAAAAAAAAGGTCCTGTTTGACTTTCAAAAATTCTAGCAAATTGAGATATATTTCACGACCCTCAAGCCTTGCGCCCGAAGCGGCGGCCCTTCGTTTCCCCTCCCCCTAGGTACGCCACTGTGGTGAGCCTGCCGATTTCATATATGATTTGCGTTTGCAACTTTCGACTCCCCAAAAAAGCTTCCAACGAAGCGCCTGCAAGAAAAGTAATATCAAATGAGTTCTAGATTTTGCTTTGCTTTGCTTCACTCAACAGATCTATGAAAAAAGTCAGGTTTAGAAAGTCTTACTAATCGCCTTAAAGTTCACTGATGATTCCGCCTAGCAACGAATGAAACGCGTGTGACTAGCTATAACATATTTTTTTTGTTTTGTTGTTAACAATAGTAGAGTTCATTAAAAAGCCAAACCTCGTTTTTATTTAGTGGCTCAACACTTTGAGTCAGTTTTTTAAAGAAAAAATAAATTTCAACTTAATAAAATGTGTTTTTTTTATCTAAAAAAATACCCTTTATAACATTTAATCTTTACATGTTTTAAATAAATCAATTGAATTGGCATTCAAATCATAAAATATTTGAATGAATGTTTTTAAATGTGCAAATATATTTCTAATTTATAAAACACTAGCAATGTAATTATCAACCTAACACAGCACTATTTAAAGTTACACGTAGCGTTCTTTTTTGATTTGAAAAAAAAAATATTTTAAAGTTTATGATTTTTAGCACAATTGCTGCGAGATAAATTTATTTAAAATAATAAAAAAAAATCGGAAATGTTTTGCCTAAAATCATCATAAAAATGAAAACTATAAGCTGAAAGTATTTGTGGCTTATCGAGCGCAATGCACCATTGAATAAATGCGAATATCAAAGCAATCGAGCGCCGCCGTCGGCCAACCAACAACCGCCAGTTACCACAACCATAAAAATTGGCCTAAATGGTTTTTGGGATTTTCTTCTTTTTTTTTTGCGGTTGTTGTCGCTGTTGTGAATGGTGTTATTGTTGCTATTGATGATATTGCGATTGCTATTGCCACGATATATTGCATAAATGAGAAGCTATTTGAATTTTGTCAAAACATGTACGAGTGTTTGTGTATTTTATTTTAGATTTCGAATTATTTTCTTGTTTTTTTTTTTCTATAACATCCTTGATCCCTTTTTTTCATTGACTTTTTATGGGTGTCCTCTAACGCCCAATTTTTTAGCACCTACACACTCGTACTCAGACTCGCACACATTTCCGTTTTGTAGTCGGGCTATAATAGCGACATTTGTGCCCACCGGACGTGACATTGACGCGTCGCACTTAACGGATTCACGACATGTTGTTGTCTTTTTTTTTCATTTCTTGTTGATTGTTTACGTAAGTACTTTAACGATATCAATCCCAATTGGAAATATTGTGGTCAATTAAAAGAATATTTATTTTGATTAATTCTTAACAAAGGTGGATTGCTACATGGCTTGTGTGACACGGTGCGCCATGCTGTTGATACTAAATTTTATCTAATAAAGACAACAAATAATTATACATCATTTCGCAGTAGCGCTCACTATTCACTCTAAAGCTTGTTCAAAGAAAAATAGCCCAATGATACCGCCAATTCAGAAATCACACCAAACAGTCGAGGTGAAAATGAGCTTCGTTGAAAAAGATTATTTTTCGGTGAATATGCTCATCTTCTTCCAGGCGTTCCACAACCTAACTTTCCAGCGTTTTTCAAACATTTCCTTAACCGAAGATATAAAACTAACTTTGTTTCATAATACGAATGAAATTAGAGTTCTACACTCAAAAATATCAGTAGTTCAAAACTCCAAACGCTAAGTGGACTTACTCTGTACACATGATTTGCGTAATAAAAAATTTTTTCAAAAAAATTTTAGTAATTTTTTTAAAAAAGCTTTTTTATGTCATCAAATAACTTTCAAAATCCATTACTCCAAATACCAATAACCAACAAAAAGATGACTTTTAATTCCAGTTCGGTTAATACGAATGTTTGGTATAAAGGTTATGTAGGTTTTTTTCTTCTTCATTATCCTTTTGACTTTACGATGTAGCGCATCATTTGATTTTATTGCTGTGACAAGGCAAACATGCAGATGAGCAACTCTATGTAGGGGTTAAAAAGTTTCGAAAATGTTGTTAAATCTTTAACCAAAGCAAGCAAAAAGAAGAAAAGAAGACACAAAATCAAATACAATGTTATTTTCATCATCAATAATAATAATAATGGTGAAACACACCATGTTGGTACGTACAACCACATGGGCAGGATAAGCAACATTGAAAGCGTTTTATGAAGGATAAGAAATTGGTAACGATTTTTACTCTTCCCCCATGTCAATGTCATCTTTGATGCATAGAATTTTCGCGTTTTTTTTTTATTAGCGGCCTATTGGTTATTTGGTTGAATGGATCGGATTTTGTATGAAGGGCTTAAATTTACTGTGTGTGATTTTTCGTTATTCATTCAAAAGCCTGGTTTTATGTGTTACTCAATAGAGATTAAATAATAAATTGTAGTATTTCATTGGGTTTGATGGCTTAATCTGAAATGTCAAAATTTAAGATAAGGATACATTTTTTTTTGCTATTATAGTTGTGAACAATTTTCTTTGCGTAAATATTTTGTATCATGATATGAGTTAATCTCGTTGATGATATTTCTAAATTTACGTAATGCCTGTAATTTATGATGTTTTCCGGCTATTTAAATTTTTCATTTTTTTGTGGGAATATTTTTTTTTGCACTAAACATATGATATATGGTATAAGTTGTTCCTATAAATAGTTTTTAAGAACTGATAAAGTCTGCCTTTTTTATCTAGCGTAGTTCTGAAAAGAAGTTTTTTTTTTAATGGAACTTAAGTTTTCCCTTACTAAATGCTGTGTTTGCCCAGACATTTAAAAGAACGTATTTCAATTTTCCATTGCTAATAAGAGTACACTTCTGAATAAATGCTGTCATAATGTGTAATGCAATGTACTGCGACGTATTTAAGTCCATTTTAAAAAGGATTCAAACAATTTAATTTCACTAAGTGCTTTCATTTTGCCATAAGCAAACAAACTTGGAAATCAACAACGAAGAGAAAAATGTCATCATTCGAATTGATGTTTTACTTCACTAACTCTGGAAGTTTCGTACTTACTTACTGTGTAAAAAAGAAATGCTATGTTTTCATCAAATAAGTTAAGTTTTGTATTCACAATATGCCTACTTCTTAACTTGAAATTTAAACATTGTTTTTTTTTTGCATTTATTTTTTTTTTTTTTGCATTTTTAAAATAAAGAGCGATTTATATTATTGTAATAAAAAGAAAGAAAATTCACATAAAAATGAGAAAAACTTAAGTTACCTCGGCAATGCCTTCAATTACAACTAATATTATAAAATTCAATTGCGAAAATCATGGTATGAAATAAAACAGAATTAAACATCATAAAAAACAGCAATATTTCTACGATATTGAAAGCATACTTATTAAAGGTAATAAATTTCCATCAGATATTTTTTTAAATTTGTTATAAAAATAAGATATTGCTAGCTGAATTAAACTTTTCATTGGGCGGAAAGATCAGCCCCAAACACAAAAACCTATGTGATTTGACAGAGGTTACGTCTTTCCGCCGAATGAATGTTTGAGAATACAAAGCCTAAGAAAATTGACGTTTTTTCGCTTGACAACAGAACGAAAATTCTCAATCTGTAAGGACTTTGTAACTGTCAATTGACTGGCATTATTCATTCGACGGGAAGAGTAGACACTTTGCCGCATATATTTATTAAATAAAATTCTTAGAGCGGTCTAATCTTTCCCTCGAATGAACTTTTTCCAGACAAAATTGCAAAAACTTTGCAGATTGACAGTTTTTGAACAATATACAATGCAAAAAAAAATGATGATGATTATTTTTTACTTGAATTCAAGTAGCAAAGTGTGATGGAATAATGTGTTTTTTTAATAGCGCATTTTGCGTTCTAAAAATGTTGTTCCAAATTGCGTTTTACACATAGGTTTATGAAATATTAACAGTTGTAAATTTAAGTAGAACGAATTGAGAACCCTTTACTATTTATAGTACACATAGTAGAGCTCAAAAGGAAAAAATTATATAAATATGTATATTAATATATGTAATAAAATTCAAACAGGTTGTTTTGCCTTGGGAAAATATACCGTCAACGTATTGATAGTTAATCAATATACATAGTTGTCACTCATAATTGATACCTCCAGCTCGTCGTACTTTCGCTAGTATTGATGTGTATTACTGCATTTGCCCAATTTAAATTGAATTTACTGCTGCTGTTGTTGTTGATTTAATTGTTTTGTGCATTAGAGTTGCTGATGTTTCGTTCATGACAGTTGTTTTTGTTGTTGTTGTTGTAATTGTAAGATTAATTAACAATAACCAAATCGTGCCAAATCTCATCTTGACAATCTATGCGAACGTTCACGGCTGCTACTGCCTGATGAGACGGGTTGCTTGTTGATGCCAACATCACCAATACGTTGGTGCGGTGGTAGTTTTTCAAAAAATGGATGGCGTAGTGCATCACCCAATGCAATACGCTGCGACGGTTCATAGTCCAGCATTTTTTTAATTAAATCGAATAGTTCACAATGTTCTTCGCTATCGCTCAATTTATATCGAAACAATGGCTTGCAATGATCCCGCACATATCTTCCGGCCGATGATTTCTCATCCCAATACAATTTACCGTGGTAAAAGTACTTAGTTTTAGTTTTGCGTGCCATACGATATGGTATCTGTCCAAGTATTCGCTCCATCATAGCGAGATGTTCACGATTATCGTGCGTCTGAAATAGTGTAATTCCAAGGTAGAGTTCAAAAAGTATACACCCAATTGACCAAACATCACATGGCTGTGACCAACCCAATTCAAGTATAACTTCGGGAGCGCGGTAATGGCGTGTGGACACAATTGTGCTATGGTGTTCGTGATCAAATGTAGCAGAGCCGAAATCGATTAAGCGTACATCAGTACTTTTGACACGACGAACTTCGCGATTAATCTTGTGATTATAATGTGTTGTGTGCTCTGAGTCTACAAAGAGTATATTCTCTGGCTTCAAATCTGTATGCGTTAAGCGATTGTCATGCAAGAATTTTACTGAATAGCAAAGTTGATAGGCCATGTGTCGCACCTGTTCTAGTGGATACGGTTCATAGTTGTTTTCGCGTAAGAAATCGAAAACACTCAAGCCAAGCATCTCAAACACGATGCACATGTGTCCATGATAGTCAAACCAATCAATCATTTTAACGCACAAGTGATCGCAATGTGGATCCTTCAATGCGATTTTTTCTAAAGCATTGATTTCCAGTTTGGCGGCTTCACGATATTTCTCAACGTTTTTGATAATCTTCAAGGCTATGCAGTAGTCCCTCTCCATATCCTTGACTTTCACAACACGCCCAAAGGTACCCTCTCCTAAGGTGGCCATTATTTTATATCTGTGATGAAGAATGTCGCCGGTGTGATATATCAAGTGGCCTTCAGCATCATCTTGTACGATGGACTTTGCGGTCTTAGAATGCGAACGCCGCGTATTACGTCCACTATCGCGCTCATCCTTTGCGCGATCCCGAGGGCGTCTACGAGAAGTCGAGTTAGAAGTCTCATCTCTATAACGAAATTTATGGACACGTCGGCCAGATGTTGGCGACTTACGGTGTGATCGTTTGGACCATTCCTTGCGACGGCGAGATGAACGATCAAAGGAAGATTCTTTTGACACTGAACTCTCATCCGATTCATGCCGGCGTTTTTTTGCTTCAGTACGAGTATATTTAGATCGTGATGGCGATGAGGCATCATTCGCTAAAGGCTCAGAGTCCTCACGCCTTCTCTTATCTCTTTGCCCAACCGAAGATTTATCACGGGAATGATGACGTCTTTGAGTTCTTGGCATCTTGTTTTCTTTCTGCAATCCAAGAAAAACGCCTAAAGCACCCAAAAAGGTTTCCACCACGATAAAATTGATTTCTAGTTTGCGTTTTTTGATGTCCACTAAAACTTCCAAATCAAATTAATTTCTATTGTACTCTATGCAACCACTTAAGCAAAACTTCAGAAAATCTTGTTTACTTTAAGTCTTAATTAAATAAAAAATTAAGAAAACAGAAAAAATATGTCGACTGTTCTTCCATGAACGCGAGTTCTAGTTGTTAGATACTTAAGTAAATTTTTGGCCCTTTAATGCACAAAACTTATTCTGCAAAGAAAAAATATTGAAATTTTAGTTTGGCTTAAAAATTTTAAATATTATTTATTTTTATTTTGAAATTTTATCGCAAACAAAGTGTTAATTAAACCAAAAATAATAGTTTATATGTATACTTGTTTATGATGTATATGTATGTGTATGATAGTTGAAGAAGCTTGCTTAAGGCTTGTGATGTATTATTCAAAAGATATTTCCAAAAACCATTTTCTGGGCCATTATTGCCACATATGCTTTAAAGGGTTAAGGATGTCTTGCGTATTTCTCCAAGAGAAAGTTATTTCATAACTTTTTGCCTTGATAATTTAATCCGTCTGTCGGTTTTATTTGTTTGCTAATCTTGTATTATTAGTTAACTTCATTCCACTCATATTCATCGACTTCTTCACATATATATGTATGTATTTTTATTGTCTCATCAATTTTAAACGTTTTATAAGAGTTGTTGGTGTGTCATCTATCTCCCATTGATCAAATAATCCCAATTGTTTTTTAAAATCCGATCAGTCTCGTTTCTTCACAATATCTCATCTTTCTAGTCAGCAAAGCCTTTCTTATCTGATTAATGCTCCCCTAGTCTGATTTTTAATGTATGTATCTTCAACTGATCTTTTTGGCATAACCGGAAATTTATCCATCAAACTCTCTCTCCATAATTCTCTGAGCTTAATTAACTTTTACCTTAACCAAAAGTTTTAATTAAAATCTGTTTAACTCAAAATCTGATTAAAGTGTTGACTATCTTTCTTGGAAAAAAACTCATTGAAACACTGCAATAAAATATGAAAGCTTCAATTTAACGCGACCTTGGCCTTAATGTAGTTACTGTTTTTACTTTCATTTTTCCTCTATTTTTTCTTTACTAACACATTTTTTTAATTCCCACAACATTTAGCTGGAAAACTCACTCATTTTTTTTTCTGACAAAAAAAAAACACAAAGGAACTACATGAAACAGTTTGGTGATGACAACAAAAAAAGGGGGAGTAGAAAAGGCTGATGAAAGAGAGTAAAACGGTGTGAACAGCAAGGTGCCAAATGCTACACATAACGAACAGTGGCAACATATGAAAAAAATATTGCACTGAACTTTTTATAATCTGAATTGTGGATTTTAAAAATAGTTGGTAAATATATTGCCAAAAACTCATAGGCTATAATAAGTTTCTAACACGAAAGTAAAATTTCACCACTTTATGTTAAAAGGGAAGGTAAATATTGGACTTAAGTGCGCACAATGCTTTGAAAAAAAAAATGGCGCATACCCAGTGGAGATACCTCCCAACGCAGACGAAAATGTTTAAAATAGTCGGAGAGTCCCACTAAAGTAGCTAAAACATATAAATTTCTAATTTAATTTGAAATAAATAGCGTTTGTTGGCATAATAAGAGGTTGGTTTTGAAGGTTGGTTCTCTACTCCCCAGAAGATGAAAAAAATCGATTATTAACAATCACTCCATACCTTTTTTTGATAGATATACAGTGCGGCCTCGGTTAATACAACTAATAAAAACTAAGCCTGTTGCAATAACCGCGGAAGTTGGAATGATGGGGTCAAAAAATCTTAGGTAACCGGGTATAGGAAAAACATTAAATATAAAACAACGCCAATAATTCAAAAGAAAATCATCTCGTATTCGTTGACCGAGGTCGCACTGTACTTTATAATCTATCACATTTTAAAAAATTAACTGGACACATCCCATTTACGTGCAAGCTAAAAAAAAAAACATACATAATGTTTACACTAATGATAGGAATGGTTCGGACAAGTTCTATAGGAAAATTGGATAAATGTGGGAGAGGGGGTTGCACCTTAAATACAAGCAAAAACTTAAAACCGCTATACTAAGAAATAATTAAATAGTTTCCAAATGAAAAATTCCCCAAATTCCGCAAGACTTTTGTTTTTTACCCTGAACTGCATAGGTTTTTTGTTTATGAAACAACTTAAGTTCATATATAATTAAATTATTTATATAGTGTTAATTTTCTACGTTGCATTTTATATAAAAGGATATAAACTGAGTGCATAGAATTTTTTATTAAAATGATTTTAATAATTAAATATTTTCTGCAAGTCTCAAAAATTCCAGGGATTCAGATTTCCAATTTTTGCAATCCCGGACTACGATTCCCTAGCAAACATAGTTTTCTATGAAGTACCTATAAGAATATATATTAGTCTTGGATACATATGAAAGAAAGAAGGTTATATATAAGGGTTCATACTCGTTATTGCCATATTTAACAACCACGTTGTACTTAAACCCACCACGAAAACTTTAAGTAAAAGAAATTTTACAAAATTTTTTATTTTTAAGTCAAACAAGAGACCAGAAAATCTTAAACTTATATTTCAATACACATTAACTTTATTTTAATACTTTCGCAGTCAAAAACTTTTCGTTTTTTTATTTAAAAATATTTTGAATTTTTTTTCTTATGTGTTCCAGACTTTTTTTAATTTTCGGATTACACACTATTGAATTGCACGATTTAAATTTACAAAATCCGAGTATTTCATATGCATATCGTGTTTCGATTACTTATATCTTCACGAACAACAATAGCAAGCGTCAAAAGGAGTAAATAAGATGTGTAAATAGAAGAGTTAATAGAGTTCATCTTATATTTTTAATAAAAAAATGAATTTTATGATAACCCAAGGTTACTAAAAAGAAATAAGAATTTTGTAACACGAACAAATTCTTCCGTAATAGAACGGATTCAAGATACAGAATTTAGATTCGAGTTAAGTTGAACCAATCTCCATTTTTTCATATGCATACATTGTTTCCCTCGTTTTACACGGTCATTGTGATCTTATCAACGATTCAGCAAATAAGAGACGTTATCTAGCGATTTTCGTTCAATTTGAAAGAAAAATCGATCCGAAGCGAACAGACCTTGTGTAAAATGGCGCAAACGTTGCATTGAGACTCTTTAAGAAAAGAAATAAACAAAATTATGAATTGCATTGTTCAATATAAACAATATATGTACGTTCATAGAAAACAATTAAAATACAGTAACAATTCATCCAATGGTTGTTTATTTTGCGCTATATTTTACTTGTTATGAACATTTTTTAAGATTTGGAAACAAATGTTACTTAATTAACAATGCAAATTTTTGCGCTTACAATTGTTATTTGAAAATAAAATCAAAATAAAAAGAATACCGAGATGCGAATAATATAAAGAAAGTGCAGTTTTTTAAATAATTTAGCATTTAATTTTTTTTCACGTTATAATAGTAATATTTATATTAATAAGAATAATAATAAAAGTAATTATAATTTCATACATAAGCATTCCATTAAAACAAATCATGTATAAGTAAAAGTAAGAACTAACGAATGTGGATGAGTTAGTTTAATACGCTTTTTAAGGTTTTTTTGTTTTATTTATTAAAATTGTTTTGAATCGTTATTGCCAGCTTATTTTGAAAATTTTAAACTTTCTAAAGTAGCTAATAGTGAAGTTAATAAGTTTTGCATTTGCATACGTTACAATATAGTGTATATGTTTGTTTTTATAAAATATCAATTAACAGCTTCACAAAATTCTTATGTTTTTATATAAAAAAAAAATTGCTCTCTTCTTTCGCATTACTTCAAATTTAATATATAGTATGGTTGTTTTCATACTTTTACCAAATTGCAATCACAATTAGAACAAAATTTTCACTTGAACAACATTATCGAGAAGCAAAATAATGAATCCTTATCCAAGTATCAAATGAATTGAATTTATATTGTTGCAATTTTACCGCTGTTGCTGATAAATCGGAATGTTATTCTTCGGTTCATTTTGGACGAGAAAGTTCTGCGTCACTGGTTGATTAATACCAGCAGCAGCAGCCATTGACATTGCAGCCATTTGTTGTTGCAAAACACTGAAGTCATGATTATTATTATTACCAGGGGCGGTATGCTGTGGATGGGCGCCAGTGTTTGGTGGCAACATTCCTTGTGAAGACATATATGATGATGGTCCATTTGTCATTGGTAAAAATTGTTGTGGAGGCGGTCCTCCATGCATGTAGGCATGTGTTGGTGGTTGTTGCTGTTGTGCAGACAAAAATTGCTGCTGATGTGCTGGTGGTAATAATGCCTGTAATTGTTGTGCATTTGCCAAATGTTGCTGCTGCTGTTGTGGATCTGTTGGTGGAATTATTTGATTTGATGTTGCATTCTGCAATTGTTGTTGCTGATGTTGAAACTGCTGCTGTTGATGTTGTGGCAACATTTGATAATTATTTTGTTGTTGCTGCTGAGGTATTGTTGGCTGCTGTCCTAGCTGCTGTGGTGAATTATAAACATGAGATGGTAGTGGCGATGATATCGACTGTGGTAGCGCTAAAGAAAAACAAAATCAGGAGTTGATGATTTGTTTCCTTATTAATTTTCTAGACTGTTCTTGACTTACCTCCATTAAACTGTGGCGAATTTCCACGTCCATTTTGGAATTGCATAGGTATCATTTGCTGTTGTCCAGTAGTAGTTGCCATTTGCATTTGAGAACCGTAACCAATAACAGGAGCTGTTGATGTCACCGCTGTCTGTGATGGCATTTGCGAACTCGGATGTGTTGCTGCTGCATTACTTGTCGGCAACTGCCCGCCACTATTTCCAAAATTTAATGTTCCATAGTTTTGTGCCATCGAAGGCTGATGTGATGGAAAACCGCCAGCACTTGCATAACCAGCAGCGCCATACAACATATGTTGATTTTGTAGTGGTCCTCCCTGATAGCCACTAGCTGCCGTATTGTGTGGTACACCACCACCTAATTGTGGTGCGCCCATATAGCCACCACCTGCTAGTCCACTTCCCATCATGGCAGCAGCTGCGGCACGATCATCACGCATCAGTGAATGATACAAATTTATGGCATCAACCAGATCAACTGAGAGCTGTGTCAATTGTGCATGTTTTCGATCAACACGCTCCAATTCTGCATCTATAAGTGGACCCATCTGATTTACCTCCTGTTCTAGGCGCAACATTTCTTCTGTATCTTGCGAGGGATCTTCAGGATTTGCTTCATGCAACAAGTGCAATAAGCGATCTACTTTCGCTTCATCAATTTCAATGGATTGATTGGCAGCTGCAGCAGCTGCTGCTTCAGTCTTTTGTTGCAGCTCCTTGGCGTCCTCTTCAAATTGTACAGATTTCTTCGATTTATTCTGTTGATTAATGTCTAAGCTTTCTGGATCCACAGATAAATCTGCGGAAACAAAATTTGAAGGGAAAAGTCCATCACCACGTTGATTGTAACCCTTCCACCAGTTTGGATCAGTGTCATCAGTTACATGTATAAATTCGCCAGCAAAAAATGTTAATTCGTTTTCTTCAGCAGCTTCAAAATCATACAATGCACGTACTTTACGTGGCTCTGGCGGAGCGGGAGCCGACGAAGAACTACCACCACCAGCAATAGCGGTTGAATTTGAATTGCCAGTTGAACTCGCAGCTGAACCGGCAAATGAGGGATACAACGATGGCTAAAGTGAATAAAATTTAATATCGTGTTATGATCATTTTAAAAATCGATTTAATGGTTAAAATTAATCTTACATAACCTGATGAGCTCCCACCACCAGCTGATGATGACGTAGTCGACTGATGTGGCTTTTTGGGACTATTTTTCGATTCTTTCAATGACAGTTCAATGGCCTTAGCGATATCTTCTTCCTCTTGTTGGCTGCTTACAACATTTGGATCTTTTAAAGCCGCAATTTTTGCTGCTGATTTAGGTGGTTTTTCGTTTAAATTAGCAAACTCATAGCCTTCTTGACGCAATTTTTGATAAAGCGATGGTATTAAATTTAGTTCTGGATCATTTTTAAAATCATTTTCAGCCCAATTTTTTAATACTTGGCGCATTTTCTGCAAATACACATATATACAAATTTTAAATGTTTCCATGAATATTATTATCTTACCAATGAAATCTTTGGTTGTGCAGCCTTCAATAAACGACGAAATTCATTTTCGAAATCACGCGATGCAACTTCTAAATGAAATTGCTTGCCACAATTGCTAGCACAAGCATCAAGTAAGGTTAAAGCCTGCATGACAACATGTGGATCGGGATGAGCCAAACGTTTCATAATAGCTTTTAGAGCATCCTTGGAGCTGCGAGGATTAGTATTGACCTTGTCGCAAACATCCAGAATGAGGGACCAATTCTCGTTGGTGTTCGTATCGTTTGTAGCTTTTTCTTAAAAATGTAGAGTTTACATTAGATAACTTTTGAATAAACTATGAAGTATGTAACAAAAACGAATCATCACGCATTAGGCATACACACGAGTGTTGATAAAAATATTTAGAGTTCAGCCTGGAACTGAATAAGTAAGTAAGATAGCGCTTGCTTTGGACTGTTGTTGCATAAAGATCGACGTTAACTGAAAGCAGTTTAAGATTTAAACAGTTTGATTTTTCTTTCAAGCGATTCAATTATCTCGGTCAATACTATGCGCTAGGACTTAAAAAGATCATTTTTAGACTCTTTGACGATGGCTCTATTGATGCGGCTTTCGCTTTTTCGTGGAGGTCCGCTTTAAACGAATTGATAGCATTGTATAACATTTTTCTGGAGCAATTTAGTACTTTGAGTAGGATGTTCGCCTTATTCGAATAGTCCGTATATAATCTTCCATTTTTTCTGGAGTACAATGAAAACCACGTTCCATTTTTTTAAGCAAGTGTGTAATACCAATCTACTGTAAAACTGCATCACTTTCATTCACAACATGACTGACGCACAAGTACTGATCCATCAAACTGAAGTGTGCTATTTCTCTGTGCACGTCAAATTATGTGTATAGTTAGTAAATAATGAACAACAACAACTAACAGTTGTAACAGTAAATTTTTTTACCGTTACTTTCTTCTTCGAGTCAACTGAAAATTTATTATAATGCCAAATTTTTTTTTCGCGTTCATTTTAATTAAATAAAAAATTTTGTTAAGCAAATTATTGTCAAGGTGTGCTATTTCTTTGTCTATAGCTGTATATACTAAAAAATTCGTACTAGGGCTTTATTCAGCGTATTTTTTTTTTTTCTAATAAAAGTTCATAAAATATTGAAGCATATGTTCTGCAAGTCTACTAGTAATAAAATTAATACAAAAACTAAGTTGAGTACTCGGTTACAGGTTATTCTGGGCAAAAATACATATTTGTTTTAACCGAAAAATAATACAACGATCTCTGTGATTAAACAATTTTGGTAAAAAGGCCTGTGCGCCTATATACAACCGCTGACTCTTTTTATTTTAATTGTTTATTGTTTTTTAATAATGAGCTAAACATCACGATGGTTAAAAAAAGCAAAAGAATCAGTAGGAGAGTAATTTATCTTTTGCTTATGAACCTGCTGGTAGGCTTCAAATGATACCGTGTAAAGTCATTTACTTTCTGACGTTATAGTTTGCGATAGGTTGAGAAAGGTTTTTCATTTTTATAAAATTTCGCTACATTTTTATTCCTTCCGACAGGTCATTGAAGGGAAGTCACAAAGTAAACGACTGAAAATGCAATCACAATAAGGTTAATTAATGAAAATTAATGAATTACACTGCAAAATTCAAAATTTCATTACGTTTTGTTCGATAAATGTTATAGCACGGTGCGTCATTGTAAGTGTATTAACAAAAGAGATTTTCGACTGATAACAGTGGAAATGCAAAAAATATCATTAGCTGAGCTACAAATAGAAATTGAGATAACGAATTGTGCATCGTAGCTTTAAATAAAGAATTTATAATGAGAGTTTCTAGAATTAACTCAATTTTTGCGCAGATTTAACTACACAATGAGTTAGTCGCAATTATAAGTATTCTTACAATGAATGTAACTATATCAAAGCACCGGTAATAAATTCAGCTGTACCTCAAGATTGAATTAATGACTCACAACAATTAACGATAGCTGGCGTCTCTGACGTTGAAAGTTTACTTTATCATTGCTGATAATTACTTTGGTGACATTACATAGCGTTAAATATTTTTTAATCAGTTGTTCAAGCCTAGTGTAAGCAAGAAATAGCAAACGCAACACAGAAATTATAATTGTTTATTTTGACCACACTACATATGTACATAGTATGTGCGCCTGTAAATATTTTGTCGTTAATTCAGAAGAGTTTATCGCAAGTCGATGACATGAAATGGAGCAAAATAGCAACCGAAATTGAAATCAGCCACGCGAAATTTATAAGAAGCGCTTGGTTGAATAATATTATTCACATTTATTTCACAATATAAAGCTTTTGAATTAATTTTAAGCTTTTTAGCTAGTAGTTAGCTAGTAGTTAGCTAGTAGTTAGCTAGTAAGTTGACTTTCACTGAGAACGTACTAACGAGACATCGAATTCATGGTTCGGAAAGTGGAGCCCTGTGAAGCGTATATGTCATTTAAGATGGCTTTTCTTTAGACTACGGTTAGATTCAGATCATTATGGATTGCTTAGCTACCGAACAACTTATTGAAATTGTTAAATTTTCTACAAAAACTATAAATCTTTAGTAGACAATTTTCGCGCTATATCAATTTCTAACATAGTTTGAAAGTTTGTAGTGGAAGTGCGGTTAGAATTCCAAATTTATCGATTCGTAAGACACGTTATGACGTATTTTGTATTTAGACTAAGATCTTCACCCATATAAAATTCAACTAAGGCAAGAATATATGCTCATGGAGGACTGGAACAAGCATTGAATGTTGCTTTTTTGAACAAAATTTTCTTCAGCAAATAATACGCAAAATTACTGCATATGATACTCTGAAAACTCAAAAGTACTTTAGGGAAGCCATTGTATCCGCAAAAATTAGCTTTCAAATGTGCATAATGGTCTGATGATGTCATTGGTCCGTATTTCCTTGAGATTGGCGAAGGCGCAACCGTTACCATCAATACTGAGCGCTATGGCCGCATGAGGTCCGAACTTTTCTGGTCTTCAATTAAAGAAATCGATCCAAACGATAATTGGTTTCAACAAGACGACGTCACTAGCTATACAATATGACAAGTTTCGGCTTCATTTGAGTCTGACTCTTGTGAGTGTTGGTCATACGAGCCAGGTCTCCTTTGTCTCTCTTCACCATATATTTTGGAGCGTAATCTGTTTTAGCTTTGTTTAATTGCAGGCGGAGCATATTATCCTTAATATGGCGCTTGGTTGCGCCATTTACGAATTGCTTTAGAGATATCCAGGTATAGATTATTTCAATCTTTGCTTATCTAGCTCGTTCATTTGCTCATCTATTCATTCTCTGCATGCGTGTTTTTGAAACAAGGCGGATCGTGCAGTTTCGAAATAAGTAACATTCTGTTTCCCAAACAGTTTGGATAAATGCGTTGTTCAAAACAAGATCTTCAAATGCCGCTTTACTGTCTTGCTAAGTTTTTCATTTAAAAATCCGATGATATGTTGTGTTGGATTCCATTAATATCCTCATAAATTGCTGGAGCAATGTACCAATATATGAGCGTTGGCAAAAGTTCTTACACATATCCATGAATATGCTTTCATTGAAAATCTGTATGCTCTTTAATTGTAAATTTTTTATATTTTTTATTCACTTAAAACACTGTAAACAAACCGAGAAGACAAATTCAATTAGGAATACTAAAGAACATGGAATATCACACTGCGTGACGCAGTTACAAATAAAAAAAAAACAAAAAGTTAATAAAGCAACACAACGCTCCCAAAGAACGTACAGCGTCAGCGTTAATACGAAAGTGCAGCGAACCTTTATTGCTTTTGTTGTCTATATTGCAAATCAAAAGAAAACTGGTAAGAATCAAAAGTAAACGCAAAAATTTTGAAGAAACAAAAAAGAAACCCCTTAAGAGCACATTCTTCGGTTTGTGTCCAAAATTGAAAGTGTAATCTATTTTTGGTAGGTAGTGGGTGGAGGTGAAAAATAATGCGTTGCAGCAGACAGTGCAAATATCGAAGGTACGTATTTAGCAGAGCATCATTACAGTGGAACGAAGATCTGCAAGGTGTGTGTATATCATAAAAAAGTTGAAAACCATGTTTTAACACATTTCCTGTTTTAAAATAAAAAAAATAACGTGTAGCTTGCTAATTTTTTGAGATCGGGAAGTTTAAAGTTTTTTCATCGAATAAATGAGAAAGTTTTGCGCATTGAATTGCTCTATTAACTGTTTACACTGATATCAAGTGTAGGCAGTTTTCGCATAGACCAAAATGATATACTACGTTGTCACTTTTTAGCATAAGATGCGCACTTTTTGGGCATAACTATTTTTAGATGAGTTTTAATATCATAGACTTTAAATATTAAAACGAGGTTCGAAGCTGGAATGTACTTGTGCTTCAGATTTTGTTACATTTCATACAAAAAATAAAGTTAAAAGCGCGAATTTTGCAGTTCGAACATACCTTAGCATCTGTCTTTTATTATTTTTCAATTTGTAAACAATAAAAGTCAGGAAAACCAACTGCAAAGTGGAAACAAAATGTCACATGAGCGTGAGGTACAGTTGTGTTCACAAAAATAACAGTGTACGTTTAATTTTGAAGATCAGTACAATACTCATCAGGTCTTGCATTAGCAAGAGTTTTTTAGTTATAGACAAATTGGTTCGAATATATTGAAGTTTCGCTGTTCATAATAATAGCAGTGGCTTTAAAAGTTGAATTTAAAAAATAAATAAGTAAAATTTAACTGTTTTTTAACATTTTTATGCTCTAACAAGCTGGTAGATATATATTTTTTTTAACAAAACGGGTCGATCGAAACATTCCTCAAAAGAAACTTAATATGGGAAAGTAAGACCAAAACCCGAGGTTTAAAACGGGTAATGGATGGACAAACTGACCGTAAAATTATTGTAGACCAAACAACATGTGGCAAAAAGGTTGGCATTTGCCAAGGAGCTCCTCAATTGGTCCACAGAAAAATAGAGGAACATTTTATGGAGCGATGAACTAAGTTTTTGGGTCCAAAGGTCGTCGGCAGTAAGAATGAAGACCACGACTGGCATCAGTATATAATTATTCGGTCAACTGTGTTGGGGCAAAAGTAATGGCTTAGGCTTGTTTCTTATATCACGGGGATGGGTCCATATATTCTATACCCGGTATCATAGATCGATTTAAATACGTTAAAATACTCGACGAAATAATGTTGCCGTATGCTGAATTCGAAATGCATCTGAGATGGATGTTCCAATAGGACAATGACCCAAAGCATAGGAGCAAAATCGTGGTTTCAGCAGAACAACGTACTCGCTCTGAAGTGGCCAGCACAATACTTCGACCTTTAACTCATACAAAATTTGTTGGGCGACGTTAAACAGTCGGTATATGGAGTAAAACCGAAAAAGTACAAAGTGGTCTGCGAAGCATAGGCAACTATACCAGTGAAGAGATTCCAAGTGTCGATTCCATGCAACACAGATGTGCGTCAATACTAAAAATAATGGATTTACTACCAAATACTACTGACTGATAATTAAAAAAATTAACGTTTTCATATATTTAAGTTTTTATACTTTTTAATCAAAAATTTTAATATAATACTCACCACTGCTATTTTTGTGAACAGCCTTAAATTTGATTCTCTCCTTTTTTAAAACTTGAAAACAAAGCGTTTTATTGTTATTCATTTTAATTAACTAATACACATGAAATACTAAATTTAAGTTAAATAAATTTACCAATAGGTTAAGTATTTGAATTATAATACGAAGTTACTTGAATTTTTTGAATCGCTGTTATTTTTGTGAACACAACTGTATTTACCTTTTCGAAGGCAAACGGATGAATTTTTATTTGAACGAAGCGGTATGATCTTTGATCAGAGACCGCCGTGACTTTTCCTCATTATTGAGGATATGAAAACGTTCGTTTAAGTCCTGTATTTTATTTTCAACCATTTACTTTCAACATATTCTTTATGTAAAACCGTCATCTGTTAATCAATTTTTCTTTGTAAAAAAAAAAAATTTCTAACTTATTGCTAATTTGGGTTGTTTATTTTATAATTCGTCTTGCTTAATTATTAACGGTTGTCAGAGTACTAAATTGACTGTTTTACTTTTAATTTTTAAGAAAATAAGAGTGTATTTCTCAAAAAACAATTATGTAGTTATATAACCAACAGTTCAACAGAATAAACAGCAACAAATAATGTGCTTCACAAATATTCTGTTAAGCAAATAAAATTACTCTCTAGGCAATGATTTCAATATAAGCCATCTGGGAAATTTCCTTATAGAAAAAGAGACGCTTAGACTACCTTAATTTTATGTTTATGACGTACTTTTTAATGTCGCTAAGTCTAATTAGTAAATCTGTGGCATGAATTTATTGTCTATTTGTTGTCTTCCATTCAGTTTAAGGGTGTCAGGTACTAATAATACCGTATCAGTTTTCTCTCAAGGTCCTGTAATATACCTGCAGCTTCTTTTCATGCCGGAGCTTCAGTCAACCCGTAATGAGACGACCTTTGTAATAGAATCAACATGAGATTTAGGCAAGTTATGCATTTCAACGTGTGAATGGCTACATCTTTATACAATCGAGGTAGACGCAGTCCCAATAGCAGCGTAATACAACTGAAGCTTGTGAAGTTTAACAATGCGGTTTCGTCATTCCACACAATTTTGAATCGGCTGTGTCAAAATTTTTATCGATGGCTAGGAAGCAGTTGAAATTATACGGGAATGTGACGGCTTTATTGGCATATTTGTGTGAATAAAGGATTCTCATACAATTACTATCCACTATTCTTTCTAATGTTTTTCAACAATAAGGGCGAGAAGTTCATATGAACATAAGAGTTATGTCCTAATATTCATTCTGTCAAAAGATTTACTATCTGTGGAATGTTTGAATAAAAATGGCCTTCCGAATGAATTCTGTAAAAATACTAGGTTCAAGGTCATCTCAGTTTTCAGCATAATACACTACCACTGCGCCACAGGGCCAAGTAGAAGGGTTAAGGTTTTCGGACATATATCGACATTTGGTTTAGTTAAACTTTTATTATAATAAAATCAGTCAACTGACTTATTTCACAAGTTCATAGTTGTGATAGGTAGTAACATTCACCATTCTTTCTTTGAAGATTCCGATTAAAAATAAAATTTACTGTCTCAAAAATAAAGTGTGATTTCAAAATAATGTTACTTTAAAATCCTTAACTTACACTTAATTCTCAAATTAATCCAAATTTTTGCTTTCTGGCAAGTTTCTATTGATCGATACAAATGTTTTTTAAAATACTAGTTTTTTTTCTGCTTTTGAGCATTTTTACCCCACTATGCAATTTTTATAGGAAAATTTACATGCTCATGTTCTTTGTGTGTGCAACACAACGCCGAAAATCTTTAATCCAAAAAAAAGATAGTCGCTATTCATAGGTGCATGCCCAAACCCTGTATCAATATCACAAGCAACTCTCCAACATATAAAAAACAAAAACAACACTCACCAATGTCCGCATCGAAGGGAGTCGACTGTCCAAAGAGTCCCATCATAACGGTTTTCTACTTCCAAATGTCCGGAATTTTGTTTTTCGATTTCAATCAATTTTATATTATTCACAATTTCTCGTTTTATATAATTTACTTTACTGAATTTATTTTTTAATCGATTTTTATCAACCAATTCTTTGTCTGCTGCAGCTGCTACGAACAATTTTTTCCTCTGCTTTTGTCGTCACGTTTCTTCTTTTTCGTTGTTTTACTTATGTTCGAGTTTTTTCTTTCAACAAAATCATATAGTTTATTATATTTGCGTATATTTTCAATTATATTAACTTTTTATTATATTTTTGCATTACACTGCATGTATTAATTACACGAATTTTTAATTTCTTCTTTTTCTTTTCTGCTGTAATCGTAAAAAAATGACTAACGAAAAAGTTGACTGCAAAACATCCAATGATCTAAGGATGAGATAGTTTCGATTACTATCGTTGTTCATCGTTGATTTTCAAATCGTCAACTATCGATAGTTTTGAGCGCTAACGTTTAATATCGAAATCTATTTCACTGTTCTTCAGTTGTATTCTGTTTTTTTTTTCTGCTGCTGCTACTAGCTACTTGAAAGCCGTGGTCCTACATCAGGCACGATTTCTTTGTCAGGGTCGTAAGTAAAATATCTTAATGAATAAAATGTATATGATCATTTGTTCACGAAATAAAATATCTATTAACTTTGTAACAGATATCGAGCTCAGTACAAGCGATGAACCGTTTGGAAGCATTTTAAGCAATCCAAAGACAAATGGGTTGCAATTTGTAAAAACTCAGGTTGTTAAGTAAACGTTGCTAGCAGTGGGAATAGAACTAATTTCAGAGATTACCTTAAGTGGCGCCACCCAGTCGAGCACGGTATTGTCGCTGGAATAGTTAAAGTGGAAAGCTCTGACAGCGAAAAAGACCACGCTTTAAAATTTTAGTTCAAGTATATTGCATTCTTTTATAGATTTCTTGAAATTCTTAAAAAAAAATATAGGCTATTAACACATTTTTTGGATTTAATAGCGGGTTTAAAAAAAAATTGGTAAAAATTTTAGAAAAATCGTCATATCTCCAGGACTAGGGATTAAATTTCAAAATTTTGCTAACCAATACTGTACGCCATTAAATTATCTATATTATTACGCGCATATTTTTGATAGCCAGTTGGGGGTTCCCATGTGATAATAATTTTGACAAAAGAATTATATAGGAGAATGTCAGCTAAAGTTAAATTAAGCAAATGCTTCACTATTATTATCAAAATTAATGGATGGAGGAATTCCGATGTTATCGATGACTATCGATTTTGACATCAAAAACATTGATGCAATTGATGCTCCGATTTTTCCAATAACAAAACTCCAAGCGTAAGTCAACGTTTACACGACCAAATTCGGTCTGAGAAATTCTTGTCTATTCTCTTTTATGAATTTCTTTTGCGTTTACACACGGAAACTAGAATTTATTTGTGCAAGAAAATTTCAAAGCAATTACTGCTTCAACCCGCCACAACAAACGTAAATTCAAAGCATAATATCAGCTAAAGAATAGAACGAAAGGGATTTCGCGTGTGCGACAAATTCTGTACACCACCCTTTCGTTTTTCCCTTCTTGCCTACAAACAGGAAAACTTTCTTTCAAGAGTTTCGTCGTGTAAACCAAAGAGGATCAAAGAGGATCCTCTTTGGTGTAAACGCTGTCTAATCGGATGACATGTGTCAAAACGTTTCGCATTCCAGTTGATCCTGTGTGGAGTTCATAATACAGTGAACTCCCGTTCGTAACAAAATATTGGTCTTTCAGAAAAATCGCTTTGATTCGTAAAAATTCCATGCATTTTGGTCTCCTCGCTAAGTCGTATTTTTTAAGGTCTATTTACATTCTTACAAATCGTAATTGGATATGACCAACTCATAAAGTTCATAATGCAATGCGAAATTACATGGAATTATGATTAGAAAAAAAACTCAATCAATCCATAGTACGCAGCTACGGCTACGGTTACCGTTCCATTTTTTAATGTTTTTCGTGGTCAGCTTATTCGTTGCTTTACCATTGTCTATTTTATTCTTGCTATTAAATATAATACACCAAACCTGTTAATTCGTACTTTTCTTATGTACCTCGATATACGCAAATAGAACGGACTCATTTTAATAAGGCACATTCGAAGCTTCGCCCCCGAATATGTACGCAAGTACAACGGATCAATTTTCAGAGCACTCAGACTATTCGTAACAGTGCAAAAATGGAGGATTGCTTTTCTCTTTCAATTATATTATGATTAAACATGCATAAATGAAATTTCCATTACGTATGGTTAAAGTGGAAGTTTACTAATTTATAAATATTCTGTTAGCTTGCCACCTTAATAGTACTCAATTCCATATCGGTCCTCTTACTTTTCATTTTCGAGAAATGTCAAACAAACGTCACTAAAAAACTAAAGAAAAAAAAACTTTGTGTAGACGGTGATCCCAATATTTTTCCAAAAAAAATATTACAATTTATTGTTTTATCACAGCAATTGACAAAAAAAAGGAAACAATTTCAAACAAATATCGTAAGATGTGAATACAGAACACAAAGGACTAATCAAAGTGCGACTTATTTTGGAGATTACAAAGGACGGCCTAAAGTAGTAGTTTTGTTGGGGGGAGCGAAGATTTGCGTTCCCCCACAAACGACAAAAGCTCTGAAGGGCTGTCTGGAAGTAGTATTCATAATTCAATTAAACGCATAGAATAGACGATACCCATTGGCTGTGTATGGTGCAGAGCAACAATAATAGCAACAACACAAAATTGCAACAGGAATGACCTTCGTACGTGATCCATGTGGCATTGTATGCCTGGTTGTAACCTATGGAGCAGTATTTTATGCTGACTATGTGGTTATGCGATGGATTATACTACAAACTATGCCAGCGAGGTGGGTTGGTACATAATTTATCCCAAATAAATTTAGAAAAATTATATTAAGTATATGAATCCCAATTGTCAATGCATAAGGTCTGCAGATGTGCATTTTGTTGTAATTGTCACCTAACTAAACGCCTCAAGCTTTGCCATTAATATTATTAAAATTTTATCTACAGATGAGAGGCAAAAACTGTTGACCGATGTATTGGTTGGAACCTTTCGCATTTTTGATTAGGAAAGAATGAACTAGCGTTTTGAAGATTTTTAATATCAATTTTTGTAAACTATCCAATGACAATACGGGAATTCAAGCAAAATTCATTTCAATTTCGAGTTCAATTTCAATTATCGGTAGTGTGATACAGTATTTACAGTGAAAATAAAAGAATATTTGGCAATGCCGTAACTATATGGTTAATAAACTATTGTACTGGGACTTAAAACAGGAGTTTGACACAAGATCTAAAATTTGTTAGCTAAAGTTCCAATTAAGTTAACCAAACATTGTGAAAACTGTAGCACTAACTTTTCAATTTAACTATATTAATGCGTGCAAATTATAAATTTTTCTTACAAAATGGACGTGAATTCTTGCTGAATTAAAAAACAAAACTTTACAGGACGAGCTCTGTAAACTTTTTGATGACAAAGTTTTTTCTAATTTTTAAGCTAAAAGTAACTTGAAGATTTGTTTCAACATTTAATAGTACGTGCGTTGCTGAATTTAAATCAATAATTGGTTCACATTTTGTCACTTAACAAGATATACTTATGTAGGGACATACTCCTATATGTGTGTATGCTTGGAAAGCAAATAAATCTTTTTTTTCATTAATTTTCAGCATTTGGGCACCTCTCCATGTTGTACTATTTAATACAGTGGTCTTCTTGCTAAGTATGGCTCATTTGAAGGCAGTACTCTCCGATCCTGGTACAGTTCCGCTGCCACTGAATCGTTTGGATTTTTCTGATTTACATTCAGCACAAAAAAATGGCAGTCATGATCATGGCGAGTGGACGGTGTGCACACGTTGCGAAACTTATCGACCACCGCGTGCACATCATTGTCGCATATGTAAACGTTGCATACGTCGTATGGATCATCATTGTCCATGGATCAATAACTGTGTTGGTGAACGTAACCAAAAATTTTTCTTGCAATTTCTTGTTTACGTCGGTATACTTTCACTTTACTCGGTCGCACTTGTTGTCGGTTCATGGATATATCCATGTGAAGAATGCAATGCCAATGTATTGGAGACACAAACAAGAATGTAATATAACATTTACATGAAACTCATATATACAGAGTGTTTTGTATGAGTACGTAGGATTAGATAACAATTTATTTTAAATTCGAAAAAGCATACTTTATCTCCCGATCCACAGTTAAGAATTTTGTAATGCAATCAGTTTCACAGACGAGATAACAATATGCCAACAACTTAAATTACAGTTTAACACTTTAAAAATTAAGATCTCTCTATCGATAGAACACTCTGTATATATGTCGACAATTACTAACATTTTTACCAAATCAAATCATTTTTTTTTCAGGTTGCACAGTGTAATTCTTTTGTTAGAGTCTGCACTTTTTGGTCTTTTTGTACTCGCTATCATGGTCGATCAAATGCATGCTATACTGTACGATGAAACTGCCGTTGAAGCAGTTCAGCTAAAAGGCGCTTATCGTCCTAATCGACGTAAATTTAATTTACTAGCAGATGTCTTTGGTCGAGGTCATCCGGCGTGTTGGCTTATGCCATGTACAAATTTCAGTACAGCACGTCGCTTTGATACCCCGCTTTTGAGTCACGATGTCTAAAAAATTTTATAATTATGATATTAAACAAGTTGAAACAGGTCATTTTTTTATAAGTAGTACATATTGGATTGATGTAATGTATATTTTTAATAAAATAGTGTAATGGTTTAATATTTGTATATTTTTGTTTAAAAAGTAAAAACTGATTAAAGTTCATATTTAAATGAGCTTAACTTATAAGGGAATAAACATTGCCAATCCAAGATGCACTGTTATATAAAATGATCTAAACATAAGAAAAGGGTACTGATTAGCGTATAAATTCGCTTTTGAGCATTTGGTTTCCTTCCTTTTTCTGACTCATTTGTTTCAGGTTTAGTTTTTAGATTAATTTACATCTATTGAAAACTTTTTTCGATATTTACTTGGTGCATTTTTATTATTTTAGTTAAAGTAAATTGTAAATTATACTTTATTTATTTGACGCAACATTGTATTATACGTTATTTACACTAGTTATAAATAAATTATTATTATGCAATGTATTGTGAGATAAAAGCTCATGCAATGGCTTGGGATGAGCAATTTTAAAATGGTTAAAACAATTATATTTAAATTGTTTACTTAGCCGTTTACATACATCTATTTATTCAAGATAAAATCATAAATGCTCACCGTGGTTATTTCCGTGAAAACTGGATTGTTCCTGTGTGACAAGATGTGTTTTTGTATGAAAACCCTTGAATAGACTATTATTTATTTTGCTTTGTAAACGCGCTGTAAATTGAAAATTAACTTGAAATTATTAAATAGCAGCCAAATCAATACGATTTGTAAAAAGGAGCAAAATGAAAATATTCTTATTTAGAAGAATAATAAAGATTTCTTTTGCAATTGTCTAATTAAATTATTAGGAGCTTTTTTGATGTGCAATAAATGCCAATTGAACGCCTTATGTAATAATGTATCAAAATTGCCGCTATGCATGAAAATTATTATTTTGTATTTTTCAAAATTAATTGCACATTAAAAAAATTTATTACAAGATAATCACAATACATAAATCAAATTTTCTACCAAATCATGCATTATTAATCAGAGAAAAATTATAGTAAAATAAAACTAGTGTTTATTATATTCTATGTTTGTACGTATGTGTATGTATTATTGCTACTGTTAAAAAAAGAATCAACTTAATATTCAGCATATTCCAAAGTAAAAGAAACATTAAAAATTTATCACAAGTTTTGTGGGTATTTCTTTAAAGTTTTAAGCAAGAAAATTTGTATTTGTATTTCAAAATACAGCAAATATCAAAGTAACTTCTCCCAGTACAGCATGTGTATTTTAAAAATACAGTCGCATATATTTCTAGTCATTTTCAGACTCACCCTGGTCTAAAAATGAATAAATATGTGCAAATATGCTCAACACCGAAATTTAAATACACCCGCATAGTTATGCTTACCAACAAAAAACTATAAGAGATATTTAAACTTAACATTTTTAGACAAAAAAAATACATATATATTTATTTTACTTACCTAAAATTACATTGAAAAAGTTTAAAAATAAAGATAAATTTTTGTAATCCTTTCAAATAAAAATAAAAGCGCAGCAGTAATTGAAGACTTTTGCTATCAATGAGTTTGAACGCTCTGATTCAAACTGATTATGAGAAGCATATTAAAAGCTATATAATAAATTTTATGAAAATAATCATGATTTAAACAATTTTTAAATATTGCCAACAAAGCCTGTGTTGCATTTATAATAGGATGTATGCCTTGATCCAATTTTGCCTCTGTAGACATTAGATAAAGCCTAACATATTCCTGACCGGCTTCCAACTATCATGATTCAACTTTTTAATAATATTAAAATCAATTTTATTTATTTCTATTGGAATTATTCAAATTTTATTAAAACAAGCACTCGGCGTCCCGGAGGCTGATATCATGACTCAACTCACGTAAAATTGTCAATAAAGAAATCATAGACTAATGTTGCAGTGTTCGAGTCAATGTACTCAGTGGCAGTGACATTTCGACACAGTGGCATTTTATTGTTTATATAAGTAGAGCTCGTATGTTTATATATATATAAGCTCTATTTTTTTGCAATTGCGGTGCTACGTATTTTAAGCGAGTTATTACAGCAGCTACTATGAAATTTTCAACTCGGAAAACGGTATCTCTGAACTAAAAGTTGGAAAATAGCATTAAGGGGCGTTGCATCTCCCAAATTCTTAAAGAAAGTTATTTAATTCAATCTTAAGAGTCTTTAAACGACAAAGATGATACACACCAAAGGCGTAAAGTGCTTAGACCATACATATTGTTTCATTTATTGCTCTCCAAAATTTGAATAGAATTATTTTTTTTTCAAAATTTTCCCCACAGTTTTTGTTTATTCAAAGTATGTAAGCAAATTTCAAAAATTGCTTTAGTAATTCCCAATCTGGAATCCCTGATATCTTCTATATCAATAAGTGAATGCCACTGTCAAGTACTAAGTGATTTTGACAGCTCGATTGACAAAATCTGCTGTTTTGTTAATTTTTATTTATTGAATCATGCTCTATATAAAACAACGCATCTACGAAATGTCAAAAAACATCTGTCGCCTGGCATTTTGACAACAGCAAAATCTGTGCGTGTTTTGTTTTTCCGTAGTGTTTTTAAGTATTTTTATTATTGCTTGCACTAAAGCCTGTGTGAAAATAAATAAACAAGGTTCCTCAAAGGTAAGTAATTTTTTTTATTAATTAAATCAGTAAAATTGCAACCTTCGTATTGAATATCGACACGCAATTTAAAAATTATCAAACTTCACCGTGCAGCATGCGGCAGTGTTCCATTGTTCGCTCGTGCTCTGGATTATGTACAGAATAGACAGAGTTTAATGCGTTCGCAATCGCAAGGGCAACATTGACACGGTGGCACAATGCCGCGTGGATCACGCTTTGGACGTAATAGTTGTTTCTGAAGATCCCAAATGATTTCACTAGACAAGACACTGATGCACAGTTTGATACACGATTCCATGTTCAGGTTGTTGATGGCATTACTGAGTATGGCAGTGGTCATTTCATTGATGAGATAATTTCTATCCAATTCTGTTTCGGAAATAAAAAAGTTAAAATTTTAATTATCCATGAGCAAAGAAAAATCTCTACAGTTAGTTGGGATCCAAAAATAACTATTTTTTATGAATAAAATAATACACTCGACGCTACACAAAAAATATGCTGATAGTTCGCAAAATAAATGAAAAGTTTGGTTCAGCTATACGTTATGGCATTAGAAGATTATGAAAGATGCTGCCAATGGATAGTCATTCGATCAGGAAAAATGCTAGAGAAATTAGCGTTTAAGCGCTTTAGTGGAACTCTTTGGATGACATGGCGACGGATGGCAGGAAATGGCATGTCAAACATCAGAACGAGCTAGCAAAGCATGAAACGATCAATGTGTTGAAAGCAATATGAGGCACCGCTGGTCTTATCTGTGGTCACAGTGTGTTCTTCCTTGAGAGTGAGCCTCTTGTCATAGTCAACCGCGCGGAAACCTTATACCCGCAGGACAGCAAGTTTGGCATATTTTATATAAATAACAAGCAAGAATCGATCCCTTTCTCATAAAAATATCTATCGAAAATTCACATACCCAAAAGACAGCTAGTTGTACGCGCCAAAAACTTACTTAGACACTAGTCAGATTAAAAGTAGTAAAATGCTATGCACGATGTCACTCAAAAATTCTCAAGATTAAAAAAAAACTTACCCCCAAGTGAGAAATCTTTAATTCTTCCTTAAACCAGTAAAGGACTCAACGTATTTTATGGCAATCCAAGGACAAAAATGAATCAAATTTTTTATTCATATACACAGTTTTCAAGCAAAGTGCGATCAAATCAGTCGAATTGCTATTTCTTATTTTCAATAAGAAACAGAATTGATATGAAGCAATGTTAAGTAAAGAAAGAGTCAATCAACTTCAAACAGAAAGCGAATGTCAGCGATATCACGATAATGCCAGTGTAAAACGCAATTTTTTAAATCACGATACAAACTCTATTATATGAAAATCGTGCTGATTTTGAATCGTTTATGAAAAATAATTTGAAAAGCTTGAAAAGTAACTCAAATTAAAAAGCAGGTCCAGTATTTTTTTCAAAGTTTGGACTAATAATTTGTGCACTCCACACAATAACTTTTTTAAATTCTCCATAAATAAAAATTAAGATTATAGCGATTATGTATTATGTACTCGTATACACACTTACCTAGCAATTCCTTACGCACATCCATAATTTTATTTTCGAAATGACATTGTATTGCTGTGAAGACGCGTCGTCCAATGCCCACAATAAGTTCGCGCTTAAATTTTATAATATTATACTCTATAAAAATAACATCATATTGTGTTATGTGTGGTGGATGTTTCATTTTGTTTGTAATTGTTTCTTGACTACCGTCGCCTTCAACATTTTCACCCCCCAAGGCTCCTGTATCAATCACAAGTGAGGCCAAAGATCCCTGCAAATATTTAAAAAAAAATTATTAAAAATAACTTAATGCAATCTTAAAACAAAAACTTACCACTGGAGTTGGCGCCCTATCAGCAACACCCTGTAACGAAATCAATGGGTTGATTTCATAGCTTGAAATTCCGATCGTACTACAAAAATTGCTAAATGACACAACTTTTGAAAGTCTTGATGAACGTCGTCGTGTGTTTGCTTGTGGATTTGAATCAAATGAATCGCTTACGAGATCTCTCTTAAGAGCAATTTCACGTGCATTGGCTATTATCTGAGTAGCTCTCTACATGGTCAAGTAAAATATATTGATTATATGTACGTTATTGCACATGCAGCTTTTAGTTGATTGATTCATTCAATAAATTTATTCTACTTACATATCTTACGAATTTCTGCGCTTCACTAAAGAAGGCACCAATCCGTCTAGATACAGCCTTGCACACTAAACGATCATGGCTTAAATCCTTATCAAATTGTTGTATTATGTTTGTTGTTATGTATTTAGCAACCTTATAAATTGGATCATCATTATCAAATGGTAGATTGAGTGTATTTCCAAGATCAACAGATGTTTTTAACGCTTCCGCCAAATCTTTGTCAGCCATATTTTCGAAAAGTACCGTGTAACTGGACTGCACTGTATCACGCTTTTCTTGATCTTTGGACATTTTTTTCTTTTTTCGTCGTGCTCTTCGTTTATTTTTTTTTTCAGCGGTAGGCATGCTTCTAGAACGATTTCTAATGTCTTCCTGAATTTTAGACCATTTATCAGAATATTTGTTGCGATGATTCTACATATAAAGAAATTATCATATTATGTATTTTTAATTGGTAAATTCGTGTGAATAATTCAAGAGATGAGAGAATAAAAGCAAAGTATTTTCTTATTTTTCAGTATATCAAAAAATATGACATGAAATTTCTATTTACCTCAATGAAGGCCTTTCTCTTTTTAGCTAAATCTTCAATTAGTTGCTTTATTTTACCCTGATTAGCAATGCGTTCATTCATACGCTTATCCCATGAATTAATTTGCGCTGAGCTCAATTTCTGCATGCGTTTATCTTTGTTAAGTTTAATATTTTTCTTTAGACGATCTTTTTTAAATTGAAACAATTTCTTCAACATTATAAGATGTTTACGCTGCAGATCGCTGCGCACATCCCAATGATGTTGCATTTTTAGTTCGTTTAGTAATTTCTTATTATCCAAATACGACTTCTTTATTTCTTCAATACCAGCAATGCGTGTAAATTTTTCATCGGTTTTTTGTAGCAATTTCTGATAGCGCAATGTATTCATTTGATCTAATTTCCTTTTACGTTGCAATATCTCAGTATAGCTGTGTTGGCGTGCTGTTATGTTGCGATGATCACGATTTGTGATAGCTTCTGCATTGGATATTAGCATTCGATCATGTTGCTCGGCTTCCTATTATTGTGTTAGGCTTTTGTAAGTTTTATGCTTAATTAACTCACGTTTTTACTCACCTGTCTATTGAGTTCCTGTAGTATATAGTATAGTTGTGATTTATGTAGCTGTAGGCGATATTCATTAAAATCTTTAAGATTGCAGATGACGTCATTATTTTGTGTTATTTCGCCATTTTCACGCAAACGCTATAAAAAAAGCAACAGTTATTTACTTGCGAACGTGAAAAAAAATATCCTACAATTCAAAAAGTTTTACATAATATGTTCGGCGATGTTTTCGACAACTTAACTTTCAGCAGCACAAATTGCATAACACTGCACTTATATATCTTCAATCGACTTACCTTCAAATTCCGCTCATTTGCATAGAATGTTTTAAGATTTGAATCATGCAATGGATTATATTCAGGAAAGCAATCACGTCCTGATGTATCAAATTCTTGTTTTAAATGTTTCAACTGTAATTAATCAAAACAAACACAAAATTAATAAGTATTTTTTTTTACTTTTTGAGCGATAATTTTTAACTTACAGTTGCGCTCACAGACTGCCCAATTTTATTTTTTGAAAATATAACCTGATTATCAGGACATTTCAACATTGGCAATTTTGAGTTCAATGGTATATTCTCCCATCCTGGTAGGCTGTTTATTGGTAAACCTGAGTTGAATCTAACGTTTCTGGTAAACTGTACGACGTCAATATTATTACGTCGTGGTAACGAAAGTATTTCAATCATTTTACTGTTAAACTGCTGCTTTTAATTTTTACATGGACAAGCAAAATATTTACGGCACAATATGTAGGCAAATGAAAAAAAAAATAAAAAAAATATAGGAAATTTTCTGCAGCTTAAGTAAATTTTCTATTGCCGACGGAAGTAAGAAAAAAAAATGAGTGAAAATGAAAAAAAAAATTTCAATCGAAAAAAAACATAGAATTGTAATAAATTTTATAACAAGTATCAATAATTTAATTTGAAACTTTTTAAAGTAGTGGCTATATCAAACAACAAGACCGAAAAAATGGTGTTTTCTATCATTCTGTTTCTCAAAAACCGTATAGGATGCTTTGTAATAAAATGAGCTAAAAATGCTGCATTATCACTGAATAACAAATTAAATAATAAGTATATCATGATGAAGCACTTGGGAGCTTCAATCATTTATTTGAGCATTTAGCAAGCAATTGTACTAAAATGAGATACTTAAATCTCACTAACGAACGAACGTAAAGGTCACAAACTAACTACCACTTTTGAATGATTTGGGAAAACACGTCGTTGAATAATTAATTTGCTGTGAGCATCAAACCTTTTTCACGCGCTTTCCTAAAGTCGGATAACAAAAGCTCAATTCAAACACAGCGCTCCGAGTAAACAAATCTCCACTTTTTTTCTGTTTTGTATGCATTTTCTATCATTTATGCTCATTCTTTACCGCTACCAATCCTTACCCATATTGTATGACATGTGTATTGTAGGTTGAAACACTTACAAACATAAGTGGATACATAGAAAAAAATAATTTTTTACACTGCTGGATGAAATTACTTATGGTTACGAAAATACACGAAAATACTAGAAAGTATCAGTGCCGGATTAACATTTTGCGGTGCCCGGAGTTTAAAAACTAAAAAAGTGCTTCTCTATAATATTAAATTTCATTCATTTTTATTTAAAAAATCCTAATATGTACAATATTTTTCTCGTGTAGCTACTACCTACCAAAGAAATCAAACATTTCACTGTTGTTACAACATCGTATTAGCGCAGCGCTCGCAGGCTTTAAAACACAAGTTAACAACTCGGGGTAAGAATGAAGTAGAAAAAGAAACATCCTGAAAGCTATTGTTGTATCATCCTGTTATTTAACGCCACCCACGTGATGTTACGTATCGTTCTTTTTTACGCCACAAGAACTTTCATAAGTTTAGTGAGAAATCAAAATGCTGGAAAAACAAGTGCCAAAATTAAACGGCTGAAATCAAAAGTGCGGCGACATGTTGGCCCCTTTTTATGATCTTGTTATTTGTGCTTATTTTGCAAATTTGAAGTTTGTTTTGTTGTGCTGCCTCTATAAACATCAAACAAACGGTAGGAATACTGATAGAAAATAACAGCAACAACAACAAGAGCACTACCAGCAGCAGCAACAATAACAACAATGTGGATTGGGTATAACATTGGGAGGGTGGGTGTGAGCGCTGCTTTAAAATGTTCCATTCGAACAAAGGGCTTTTCACGTTTTTCGAAATTGAGTCTAAAGCTGAAAGTTGAAAGAAGCATTCGAGTTTTACAACGGAGTGTAGGAGGTTAAGCTTGAATGAATCTTTTTTATGAGACATAATTGAAGCGTAACACGTTAGCTGTGAGTATAATGTGAAAGCTTATTATGAACTTTTTGAAGGATGAATAATATAAAGGTCGATTTTTATATCTAAAACTTGAGTTGATTTGAAAATTGGAGCATATATTTGAAGCAAAACGTAACATAGATAAATATTAAGACCAGAAAAAGTAAATTAAGTGAGTACTAAAATATGACAAAGAGTACTTCAGTTTTGTGGGTTGTGTGTGATCTGCAACACACTTTTTTCTCCCAATCGGCTGACAAATTCGAAATTGTTCACCTACAAGTTCATGAATGCTTCGATTTATCGTTCAACTTGGTCTAACAATAAATAAAAAAAGCTATTTTAGTCCAGCTGTGAATGAGCCTTGTTCACGAGCAATCCAGGCCATTCTTGATGTCCATGCATATTTCTTTAAAATGTTTTTGCTCAAATCTATATGAAATTTAAGTTTTTTGCTGTTAATGACATTAAAATGGTTGTTCCGTGATATGTGTGTGAATTTCCCTGAATTTTCGAAGAATAGTCCATTTGGCAAAATTTCAGCTTTTGAGCCTCCATATCTCATGAACTAAAGCTAATCGGACAAAACTGTAATACTGTTTTCTAAGTTTTATCCTAAGGTATACCTATGGAAAATTTGAACAAAATTAGAGTAGGTCGTGTTCCGGTTGTAGTGTCTGTTGGAATGTCTCATTACAAATACAAACACTTTATCCTTTGAACGAAATAAAAATGTTGGAAAGTAATAAAATATCAATCGTACTCGTATGTGTCGTAAAAGCAATACATACAAACGATATGAAAAATCTCACAACATATTGACTTACTCAGCCAATTAAACTGCAGGTACATCATTTTAACAGAAGGTTAGTCACATTTTTATTAAATACTAAATTTTATAGATATAAATGTCTGCTTTTCCTACTGCTGTCCTTAACTTTGAATGCTCTAATTACCCATTAGAATCGTTCTCTCTCTAATTTGTCTTGTCAAACATAATGTTCCACTAAATAAATCAGACTTATTAGTGTCGAAATGAATTGAAATTAGTAAGAGTAAATAATGAATAACCATGCATAGCAAAGCACGCTCGCATACAATTCTCTTCACTCTCTCTCTCTCTCTCAACAAGAAGAGAACTCCGAGCAAAAAGCTTACACTTTCAATTCAATCAACGCCATTGGAGCTACGTTGCTCCACCGGATTGTCTATGAAAAACAGTTTTAGTTCGAATTTCAAACGCGTTGGACGGTAGAAAAAAAAAAAAAAACGTTGCCGTGGCGGTATACAACACAACCCACGTAGCTTTGTTATGATTACTTTGTGTTGCTATTTTCCTATAACGCGAATCAGTACTACGCTGTACATACGACGTTGTCCACAGCAGTAGAAATATTAAAAACCATCATAAAAAGGCATTTCATGTTCAGCTACAAAATAACAACAACAGCCACCTCCTTCCCATAGTGATATGGGTGTGTGGCAACCCTTGTTATTCCTTTTTTTTTTGTGAAACTAAAAGACTGAATGACTATAATGGTAAGGGGGGCAGCACCAAAAACAAATATAAGGGGACAATACATAATAAGGTTTTAATTGTTGCCGCTCTATGATAATTCAACGACGTCGTCGAGGACGCTGAAGATGACAAGGCTGATGAGTACAACTTGTAAAAACAATAGATAAAAATGTAATAAAAGCAAAAGAACACAAACAACTTGAATTACGACAAGTAGTGACAGCCAAGAAGGCAACAATAACGCAAAAGTACCACAAAAGTGTGTGTCCTGTGTCTTTTCCTGCTGTGACAAAGTAAAATGTTACATAAACATTGTATGCCTGCTGCCGCTGCTACACAAGGACGAAGAGCTTACAGAAACTTTCGTGTGTTGTGTAAATCTTTAAAAACAATCCCTTAAAACTGCGGTGGAAATAGTGTTAAAAGTGTAAGAAGTAAAAAACAAAAACAATCCTTGTGAAAAAGTGAAAACTAAAAAAAAAAATACAACGGAAAACGTGTGGATTTCCCTAATAACCTTCAAAATTATCCCAATAAGCCGAAGTGCCACAAATTCACAGAATTTTGCTGAAAGAAAGCCTGTGAAAATGGCAGCCTTGTAACCTTGACATGTAGCAGTAATTTCAGTCTGATTGGCCAGGACATATGCGGATTTTTTTTGTTTTTGTTTTTGCTACTGAAAATTACCTATGTACTTTGGACAAGCAAGTCACGACGCAAATGCTAAGGTAAAGTTGCAAAGAAGACTTAAAGTTCCCAAGGGACGTACGTGCAATTTTTTCTTCTGCAACGACTACGAATTTATTATGAAAACAAAATGTCGTTGTGCTACTTTTTATGCTCTCATACTGTCACAAGTGCAGTCGGGTCGTTTCGAGTCGTGTCGGGTTGCATTATCTGTACAATGTTCCTTTAAATAATGCAATCTACCGGTGAAGCAACAATCTTGTTGGCAACTAAATACTAAAGGACTTTTTAACAAATCGACATAAGTGAAACGGTTAAAAAGCTCTCTCTACTTTCCTTGCGTTCCTCTCTCTCAAATGTGATAATGTAAATCGTTCAATGGGATAGTAAACGCCTTAACGCAGCTGTAATGTTTCATCATCTTCAATTAAACTCAAACAATCAATCATCACCAAACCACATTACTTTCATGCTGTTTATTCATCATACATTTTTTATACATCAAATTACTAACTTTATCAACTTTATCTTGACTGAATTTGCCTTGTCCAAAGATGCTCCAAGAGCAACAAATACGTGAATTATCCGAAGCCACATTTGTTAAGCCACAAGAAGAGATCGCGGCAATCGGTGGTGGTAGTGGTAGTGGCGATAACATAATCACCATTAATACCAGCACGATACACAACAACGATCCTACACTTACAGATCGCATATCATATGCGTCCGCTAAATCATTTTCTTTTAAAATCAGTGATCTACTAAGCAAGACGACTAACGCAGCAACTGATAATCAATCGAATCTCACCAATTCCACAAATGCTTCAAGTGGCACATCAAACTCCGAAGAGCTAACAAAACAATTTCAACTGTGTCGTTTTTCAAATTGGTTATCCTATCAGGATAATATAGCCGATGTGCATCATCGTAAGGGACGTCGGCTGCATGGTTTGCAGTTGCCGTTGCATCCATTGCAGTTGTTTGGTTGGATTGTTTTAATACTCTTTGGTTTGGCTTCTTTCTGTGTGCTGATACCGTCGTTTAGCACCGAGTTGCAAGGTCCACTTTATGGTCTCCTGTCAGGACTTTACATTGTACACATCGTTTCACATTTAGCGGCGCTGCTTATAGATCCTGCTGATCGTGAGCTACGTCGTGTACATCGGAACGATCGCATTGTACCAGAATTCGATCGTAGCAAACACACGCATGTCATTGAAAACGGACGCTGTCATTTGTGTAATATACGCACCTCGTCGCCGCGCACCAAACACTGTTCGGTTTGCAACAAGTGTGTTGGGAAATTTGATCATCATTGCAAATGGTTAAATCATTGCATTGGTTCGCGTAATTATGTGGCATTTCTAATGTGCGTTGTCAGTGCGGTGATTGCTACGTTGGTCATTGTCCTAGCGGTAGTTGCGCAGATCGTGTTGTATTTGGTGCAACCAGAATGGCTAAGCTACTGGTACGCTGGGACAAATGGAACTGCTTCTTTACAAAATTTAACAACAACAGCGTTAGACTTAGATGCTGCAGAGAACACAACGTTGCTAGACGTAAATAATGTGACAATTCTAGCAGCAAATGTAACAAGCGTTAATACGCTTTTCCTCTTAGAAGATGAAATATACTTAGAGAACTCAACCCTACCAAGCATTATCGATAATCTTACTACACTGATAACGGCAGCAATCAACGACAATGTAAGTGAATTGGGGTCTTCAACACCATCACCCAGCCTCTCTTCAGTAGACACAGCGCTAAATAATAACACCACGGCTAAAATTGCTGGTATTGGAGTTAGTGATACCATTTTCCTGGTATTGATTGCCTTTCTTGGTGTATTGGCAGCTGTTACTGCTGGGCTGCTTTTGCATTTATGTTTTTTCCATATTTATATTTCGTTTTTGGGCCTTACAACCTATGAATATATACGTAATCATCGGCAGGTACAAGACGCTAAGGCCAAATTGACAACACTGCCAAAGCATGGTGATCCTGCTGGTACTGGCGATACCGGCCCAACAGACTTACGGCGCACAGAAACTCCTCCGTCCAAAAAGACTGACCTCACATCGAATTGTGGCCAAATATATTTATGTTCTAGTCTGAAACACCCAAATGCACTGGATCCGACAGGTTTACGGTACTTTGAGACGCATAAAACCGCCGCGACCTCATGTGGCTCTAGACTGCATTGTTGTACTAATTCTAGGGAATACCATCGCACGGCCTTAAAAACTTACTACATGTGCTCGCTACTCGAAGAAGGTGTTGTTGATGCTAGCGATCGCCCACCATCAGCTGCTGCAAGCATTGCCCACATAAATGGCCCTGCAGACTCCGATTACTATAGTAACTATGGAAATTCTGATGGAGAAACAGAGCAGCAGTTGCATGATTTAAAAACCTATCACTGTTGTTCCTCATTCGCAGCGAATACCACAAAGCGGCGCGTGAGTGCAGCAACAACGAAAGCTACAATTCTAAGCGAAGTCGATAACTTAAAATCGCGACGCGCTTACTTGCAGTTCACAGAACAATGCACATTTTGTACCTTTCGCATACGAAGTCCAATAATTGCCAAGAAAACGACGGCTGCATCGCCACCTGTGAGTGTCGACCCCGGCGCAGGTAGGCGTTTGCAAAGCACAGCGATGCCATCGCGTCAAAACTCGAATTCATCGAATTCATCAGCGGCTACCATAGCAGCGGAAGTAGGTCCTGCAGAACAGCAACGCTGCTGCATGAAATCCATTTCGAAGCAGCAACGGTGGCGCAGGAAGTGGAATTGTTGTGCCAACGTTCCCGACAGTCCGGATGTGCCGAATGATATTATTGCCTCGTTAGCAATGCGCCACCAGCAAAACGCTATGGCAGCTGCTACCGGTAAGAGCAACAAAATAAACGCAACTGAAATTCCTGTGCAATTTATTAAAACTATAAATGGTTCTACTTCAGCCATCAATCGTCCAACATTTCATCCCCACCATCACCACTACCAACATCATACTTCTCCACGTAGTGCCAATCTGAAAGCAACAACGGCACATAGCGGTCGTAACAATACGCAGCGCACATGGCCCGTAACACGCTTGCGACATATGGTGCGCATGTTAAATCGTTACAGACGACCACGTTGCCGTCACAATATCAACACAGCGCCAGCTGTTGTCCCACATACCGCTGATCAAGTAAAACACAATCAAATAAGACCATTACAGATGCAACACAATGGATGCTCCTCCTTGCATTATGACAGCAGCACACCACAGCCGCCATCGTCAAATACCACTACAAGTGGCGCCTCGGAGCGAAGCAGTGATCGAAGTATTTATAGCGATCCCAGTACGACTGCATCGTCCAATGCGACAGCAAATACAATCGAAACTATCTTGCCAACTTCAGTAATACGTGATGATCACGCTATGACTTACACTACTACACCGGTTTTGACGTTCACCATGCCACCAGCTTTACCACCGCCAACACGTCGTAAAATGCCCAATTCAACGGATCTGGAAGAGCTTGCCGAAACTTTGGGATTTGGCTCAGTATCATCAATACCGTCAAATACTTCGTCGATTCAACGTTTACCAGCGCTGAACAATGTGTACCGGCGGCAGCGTAGGAAACATTTCTTACGTACACGTTCGCCGACTTTATCGCCCATACATGAATCGGGTTTATCGAATCCTACATCACCACAACCATGTCGTCATAGTTCGAACACAAGTTGTTCACCATCGAATGCAGCCAGCGTCGTGGTCAATAATCTTTGTGGTTCAAGTGAAATGGTGCGAAAGTCTTCGTCAAATAGTTCAATACAGAGTAGCAGTTCCAATTCAAGTAGTGCTTAAACCAGAGCTTAAAAAACAGACATATATCTATAGGTATATATTTGTATTTGTATTGTTAGAGAAGCACAGCAATTACGCATATATGAGAGATAGCATATATTGACTTTCTTATTGTAAGGTAAATTGTAAAATAAATACTCGTGTTGTTGAAATGTTATATATAGATTCGTAAATAAGTTTTAAACTAAATTTGACAAAATATTTGCTTCAATTTAGTTAGGCAACATAATGTAGACAAATCGAAATATATAGTTTTGGTACGAAAGAGATTATAGTAAAAAAGTGCGAAGAACACTTTTCTTGCCAACGATTTTTCAAAAAATATAAATGAAACAAGTAGCCTGAGATTCAGACAATACTCCATAATTTTAACGATTAATACAGGGTTCTTTTTAACATCATAATATCTAACTGAACCTGAGTGTTGCCGGCGAAATGTTCTAAGGGCTGTTTTAACTTAAAGAAAAGTCAATATATATGTTTTACACCTTGATCATTCAACACCTTTCTATGCTAGAAGTGCGAAAAAGATTTTCTGTAGTATCGTTCTAAAAATTTCAGGAGTGTTGCCTATATAACCCCTCAAGGCAGTAGCATTAATATTGCATTCTAAGGACCCGCTAAATCTAAAATGACCTTCATTTGACTCTTATCAGCTTTTGAGATATATGAAATTAGAAATTAAATTTTTTATACCCAAACGAAAGTAATCTAAATTTCTCTCAACATTGATAATTTTACATATTTCGGGTATTTTTTGGAACAGCTCATACTTACGAAATATATTTTCTACCAATAAACACCTTCAAGTTTTTTCTAATATCAGTGAAAAATTTCCAATTAACCTGATATTCCAATTTATCGTTAAGTCAAGAATCAATTAGTTGTCGCGTCCTAATTGCATTTTTGGATAACAAGATAACAAGGGTTGATTAAAAGTCTCCTCCTTCTTCATATTGGCTTGCCTTTTTGACGCTTCTTTTGCCTTTTCTAGTGGTTTTTTGGCGCATAAGGTTGTTAAACTTAGAAATTTAAAACTTGTATAGTAGTAACTTTTCGACGTCAATTAAGTAGCTGACAGGATGGAAGAAAGTTTGATATCCACAAAATACTCAATCCATTTAAAAAACACAAGCGAAAGCAAAATGCGGGTTGTAACTTGATGCAATGGCGCGACTACATAAAAAATTCATGTAATTAAAGCGATTATCTAATGTTCAACTGGGTTATAAATACACAGACTTTGATAGAATGTTCATTAAATATGAAATAAAATAAAAAAACATAGGATTACACCTTGTATTTATTTCATTTTGATTCAATTGAGGTGGAAACCCAATTTATAGCACAATTTATTTCACAAGCTTATGAGGAGAACTCCAACTGTCCAGCACTTTCAACTATGAAAAAAAATAAAATAATTGCTTTAATGCGTCCGCTGAAGGTTATACCGTCACGACAAACTCTTGTCATACTTAAAATTATATAAAGAATCATTTGCTGCTATAAAAAAAACTTTCTCTATTTAAAAACTTTTTATTTAATTTAAAGAAAACTTAAATATTTATTCCTTTTAACAAAACTGCACTTAAAGCTCAAAGTTATCGATTCCGATCTCTAAAACTTATATCCACCGCTTAATAAAACCAAAAAGTAATAAAAATACACTTCTCTATAAAGCGTAGATACAATGTTGTCATAATAAACCCCAGAAATCACATACTAAAACATGTTTCACAAAATCTTTTCCTTTCTTATTTGAATTTTTAATGAAAAACAGACTATGTATCGCGTAATGATGTCCTTTCAAAAGCAAAAAAAAAAATAAATAAAATCGAATCGAATCGTCGAAACGCGCAGCAAAAGAAAAAAAACACCATTAAGCAAAATGTCGTCATGGAAGTTATGGACGTATAAAAAAAAAATCTTGTACACAAACGCGCAAACTATACATATGCAATGAGCAGGATCTATAGGAGCGCCTTCGTTATAGCGTTGTTTGTTGTCGTATATTTAAGGTTTTTAATAACGCCATTCACTTTTTTTTTGTTAGTTTTCTTACAAAAAAAAAAAAAATCACAATATACACATGCATGAATATATTTCCCATCTATAGATAGTACACGTATATCTCTAGATGTAGAAAAAATTACATTTACCAATAGAAACACACCCACTTGGAAATGACAATATGAATCTTTTTGAAATATATCCACAATGCAAAATGTTATGATGATATTTTGTTTTGTGATCACTGGCTGCTTTGCTTTGTGGCCACAGATTTTGAGTTAAAGTTTTTTTTTTTTAGCATCAGCCTTCAAGTGATTACAGTATGCAAAATTTATTTAAGCTCAATCCGTCCTGTACCTTATCATTTGAATTATTTTTTTAACAAAATTAATCGTTATTTCGGAATAATACTGTCGTATGTTGCATGGTAATCTAATTCGGTTTCCTTTGCTTGCATTCAAAGTGTTAAATATACGTTGGCAACAACAAATTTACGAATTGAATCCCCTGTTCAACGTGCTATAATTGTTCAGTTATACTACAGAAAAAAATGCGCTAAGTTTTCGAACAAAATGTTCTTCTCTGATCAGACACATTTCCACCTCTCTGAGGTATGTTAATAAACAAGGAAAATCCTCATGAAATGCAGGAAAGTACATTATATAGCCAAAAAGTAAGACCACAACAGTAAACGATGTATTTAAAGTGCACATAAAAGATTTTATTTAAAAAGATGTCAATAAGAAATCGTCAGAGTCGTGAGAACACAAACGCACAGTGGGTGCCAAATTCGAATGGAGTAGAATTGCAAGAAAAGATCAATATATGAGCCCTCTATTTTGAAAGTGGTGTATATAAGTCCCTCGTTGAGAAAAAAAAATTGAATAAATTTTTTACAGTTCATTTCAAGTTACCTAATTTTTCTCCTCAACGAAGAGGTACTTGCACCACTTTTAAATGAAGTGTTCATATCCTTAAATAAAAGGAACCTACTGCAGCAAATATTTAAAGAAAATTGAATTTCAGCATAAACTTTGCAGCAAAGTCCCAAGACAGCAGTCCGTGAGCATATTCCCATACATAAACTCTGACTGAGCAAACAAATATGGCCACCTTAGGTTAGGTTAAATGGCCACGTGCTAAAAAAAATAAAAAAATTAAAATGATTGAAATTTTGAAAAAAAATATTCGAGTGATAGGGCAAAATATGTATTTACTGTATTTAGTGATCAAAAATCTAAAAATATATTTGATTCGAGCGAAAAAAATTTTATTTTATTCTGCCCTACACAATTACTTTTTTTTAAATTTTTCTAATTTGCGTTTCCCTATATTTTCAATTCAAATAAATTAAATCACTCTTCAGCCTCTTCTAAGCAAATTAGCTATTTTTTTTTTTTTTTTTTTTTTGGTGGGTAATATTACTTAGCATTGTTGTTCGATTTATTTGAACCACCCTTATTATATCACCCAACACTACGACGCCAATACGTACGAAAATAAGTCATAATAAATTGTTCTATTGTGACAAAACTGAACTTACGTATGTGTATATATTTCAAAAAAGAATCAATAAAGCAATAAATCGGACTATTACCAAAAATATTTGTACAAATGTATATTCAAAAACTATTCAGAAAAACCACAACCACAGTTATTGCTTATAAAACTTTTGTAATGCGTTAAACTTAAAATCTACAACTTCAAAGAACCCTAGTAACGCCCTTCGTAAATTTTCAAATTAAATTTTACCTTACTATATGCATGCAAATTTATAATTTAAATATTTTACTACAAGAGTAAAATTTGTTTTTGTTGTCATGACCACTTGTTGTTGTGCTGTTATATTTTATATTTAATTATAATATATATAGTTTTTTTCATATTACGAACTATACATATTTTACTTTGAAGCACGAATCGCAAACTTTGCGTTTTTCATGTTAAATCCCAGTTGTCATACACTGGTAATGATTAAAATACATGCTATGTATGTACATACGATTTTTTTTGGCAATTAATAGTTTTTTTGTTTTTTTTTTTAAATTTTATTAGCCACAAATGGAATAACGCAATTCCATAGTTCTTTTGTTTTTTATCAGAAAATGTTATACATTTTTTGCTGTACAGAGTGATATAGTCTATTGTTACGGTACATTCTATAAATTGAATGAAGAACATTCCAAAACTGACTTAGTTGTATCATTTAATTTTGAAAGCTTTGCTCTTCAGGCAAAGAAACTTTATATACCATTTCCTTTAAAAATTTTAAAAATTAGTTTATCGACAACTTTTTGAAAAAAATTTGATTTTTGCCTGGATTATATATAGATTTGCAGTATAGTGATCAAGCTAATGAACTTGCGTCCATACCTTGGACTTTTGCTCCAAATACACTAAATTTTCAGTTGATTTTATCGAAACCTATTTTTTAATATATATTACCCAGATCAAAAGCTTATTATGGGTCTGAGTTAAAGAATACACGTCTATTTTATATGTGTTCTGCATAGGATCCATTGATATTTGACCATCCAATGAAAATTTGAACCGATACACATATGTTAGATACATTTCATTTTGGGAAGCTATTGAGAACTTAAAAATAATTAGTACAAGTCATCGCAAAATGAGATTTAAATTTGAATGCATAACAGCTTTTTTATTTCAGCGCAATTTGTATGCAAATGGGGAATTCAATTGACCTAAACTTGATAGATTGCGTCTTTGAAATGGTGACCTCTTTTTGTTTCACTCATGTGCGTTTGCAAACACATTGTCCATCATATTTTGCGAATTTTCTTATGTTATTAAATGGAATTCATTGTGAATATTGATTTTCACTTGGAGGACGTACATTCCTTCTATCAAAAAAGCCCAAAAGAAACATATTCGCTTGTCTAAGATATTCTGTAACAGTGTCCTTGTAGCCACTGTGAGTAAATGGTTTTTCACAGTTGACCTCATAAAATGTTCCAACGTCATCTGGTAGCTGCAACACCAGAAAATTGGGCCAATCATCTCCTTGGACAATACACCGCACCAAACAATACACTTAAATTGGTGTAATTATCATTCACGCTCAATCCTCAGGGTTCTGAATAGCGATATTGAAAAACCCAATTCCTTGATTCACTGTGAGTAAATGTAATGTATAACAGAGGAGGTCTATCTTAAAGACTCAGAGTTACAGGCTCTAGAGTTTTCCAAAAATACCTCAGTAAATAATAATTTTTTTATAAATATTTTAGTGCACTATACAAAGTTATGACCGGGATCGTAAATTTTTCCTTTATCTTAATTAATACCCAAAATTACTTTTTAGCTACTTATTCCACTCAATGAACTTGTTTTTTTTTTGCCTAAAATATTTTGTGTAGCCAATCCTTTCTCTTTTATTTGATTGAATTGTAAGTTGATGCAATTTGCCATAACTGATAAAGAATTAGTCATAAAAATAATTTGTTACAAAAAAAAAAAAATTTATTGAGTGTAGTAGCAGAAAGCTCACTTAAGGTATTAGTTTAGATAATTTTATACCTGGAAAAATATGCGACGTTTTTAGCCCTCAGCAGCGCCAATTCTTAATTCGCCGCTGTCGTGCACTGTATTGCTTTTTCTTTTCTCACCAAATGTGAGCATTTTGTCTTCAAAACGCCTTTGAATCCGTCCAATAATTTGAAAAAAAAAACTAGCCATGACCTTGTTGAACTATACAATTAATTTGGTTTTCTTCTTGAATCGACAACAAAAGTTTATTAGGTTAAGTTTTAACATGGCCCAACATTCCTTTAAAGTTGTCATACTTTCCAGTAAAATTGGAATTAAAAGACTTTTAAACTGCTAGTCTTGCAAGACCTACATAAATAAACTAAATAAAGTTAATTGAACAGACTAAAGAAAAATCGACCATTGAATAGGAAATGAAAAAAAAAATCTCATTTAATGAAGTCTACTATATATAGTGAAGCTACTCAAAATTTACTGTACAGGGGCAGTTAACATTGAGTTCGATCCTTTTGGTTTGCTCACGAGTACCTTCTTTTATGGCTATAACCAACAATGACAGCAACTATGTATTGTGGTCGGCACTGGGTTGAGCTTTTTGGTTGGGCTCTTCCTCTGGTACAGGTTGGTTTTGTTTGTTTTTATTATGGGCTATGTATGCGGAAAAAAAGGAAAACTGATTGATTTTGTTTTCAAGTTAATGCCACACAGAGTGTTTTTGGTGTTGGTGTCTATGGAATTACTTGATGTTTATTGGTAATAAACTGACTACCAACAAAAGGAAAACCATTACTATTACTGCTCCTGCTACTGATGTTGTTGTGGTTATTATTTTCGTTGTCAACATACCTTTTGTATAATCCATATTCACGTCTGTGCTTAAGGTGATGTTTTTCGTGTTTTTTGTTTTTCAACCTTTGTTACTTTTCATTTTAGACTGATGTAAAAAATATGAGCTTTCTAAATAAAAATACGAAATGGCATTGGAGTAGCACTTGGCTTGATTAAATGACTAATATGACTCTTGATAGTAATTTTATATATATCTAGTGTTGTACCATGTCCCTATTTCAAGCCTCATACCCATCCCTATCCCTATTTTTTTATTAACCTTGCCTGAAAAATTACAAACCAAACAAAAAAAAATCTATTCAAATCGGTCAAGCCTTTGCGAGACTAATGCTCCCCAATTGGTTCTTAAATATATGGTAGATTTCTTGTAGTTTTCCTTGTAAAATTCCTTAAAGCCCGAGAGTTTTTTTGATGTATGTATATGCCAAATAAGCAATTTTGGAAATTTAATTTTCAATTTTCTTAAAATGTTCCATTTATCTTATGTGGGTGCGGACATAATCAGTGATTGATTTGCGTTATATATATTATACGGGTGGTAGCAAATGAGTGTCGTCTTAAGGTTTTTTGGCCACAACCAAAAGTTATAGTAAAAAGTTCATAAATATAAATTTTTTTCAACAGTCTATTATCCTTAATTGTCTATAGCGTTGAATGATACATTTTTTCATTTTAACTAAGTAGTTCAACAAACTCTTGCGTAGATATTATGTTTCCACTGATTTTTTTTTTCTAATATACGACTTACTTAAAGGTTTACAATATTTTGCGGCAATGTTATTCAAAAGCTAAAGATAGGTAACAAAACTAGAAAATTGAAGCCTGTAAAATTAGTGCTAGCTATAAATTAGTAAGCGTGCTAAAACTTTTTTTAGGCAGAGAATGTTTAAAAAAATGGCAATGTTAAAAAAAGATTTTAATATTAAATAGATAAATAATATTTCAAAAATGAAGTTGTTTGTTAGATTTTCGGGTAGGTTTGTATCCGAAAATAGTTTAAAAGCATAAATATATATACCTATTTTACAATTAAACTTAATCATAAAAAGTCAAATAAAGAAAAAATAAATTAATGTTAATGTTAAGCAAAAATATTTAAAAAAAACCAATCTTATTTATATATACTAATATTAATTAGATTTAATATTGAAAATAATTTTTATCTTATATTTTTAAAATAATCAATGTACATTCAAACATATTTACCTACAATAGCAAAAAAAAAAAATGGATTTCTTATTTGCTCTTCTCAAACGCAATTGAAATTATTTTTACACTACTTAATAGAAAAAAAATAATAAATTTGTTTTTTTTAACTAAAAATAAACTCATAACATTGTCCAAAATCAAATAGCCAAATAATTGAACCAAAAATATTTTAATCAAATAAAAGATATTTTATTTTAAAACTATAATATCTAAAACTTTTTGTTACATGCTTGGAGACTTTTTTTTTGAAGAAGTAAGTATTTGTTGGCCAAAAAAAATCAGTAAGTGCCTTTCTTTGCATTATTTTTATAGTCCAAAAATATTTCTAATCATCTAAACTAAACTAAAAAAAAAAATTTTTGTGTTTTTTTTTATTTGTTTATTAATTTTTTACAAAAATTGATAAAAATTCTTTACAAAAATTGTTAAAAATTTTTTTTGGGGGCCTTTAACTTTATTTAAAAAAACGAAAACTTTTTCCAAAATCAAAAATTGTTCACTTCCGACAAGATTTTTATTATGAGATAAGGATCTATTTTTAAACATAAACATAGAGTTGGGATCACTATGCCATTTATGCTCTGTATCTAAAATTTACCATTTCGTCATGAAAAAGTTGTTAACGCCAGAGCGCGTGTAAATTGTGGAAATTTACTACAGTAAACTCACTAAAATTTCAACTCAAAATGCACATGATTTCTTGTAATTATGAATTCGACAACACTGGATTATTTCTTGTCACTTCTGCTGATAGTTCATTTTATGAAAATCCACATAGCTCAATTGTTCGAAAATATGTTCTCCAGACTGCCCTATAGACAGATCAGTCGTGGCGCTCATATGTCCGAAATTATTTTCAAATGCTTGATGGCATTTCAATTTTCATTTGTACAATTGTTTTTTATTTAATTTCCATACCAAACTTCAACACTCTAAAAAAAACACCCTATATAAAACCCTATAAACATAGCAATGCTACTTTGTAGTTACAAATTTGCAATTAGTAGAGCATTAACCAATAGATCGGGTGACTTTCCACCAATGGACTCTTTTTCCGAACAGCATAAAAATGCTATTAACACAAATTAGTTTACTTTGCGCTGCACAATTTAAGTTAAAAAAAATAAGTATACATAGGTTGGTGCAAATCTAAGGTATTTATAAACACATTTACAAATTCTCTCGTCGACATAATTACAACTAATGATGTTCATTTAATCATAAAGCTAATTGTTGCTGTTTCAACAAATTATCGGCAACGTAGTACACAATATGCCATGGTAGTTTTCTCGGAACATAAAGTAAGTTAATACGAAGCTAATTTTTATTTTATGCTTTCTTGATTTTCCGAACAAAATAAACTTTTTTTTTTAGCTCGTTTTGTGTTTAAATTATCTCTTTAATTAACAAAAAAAAATGAAACCGTTTTTGTTAGAAATTAAATTGAACGAAATCTTAATTTAACTAAACTCAAAAGCATAGTTAACACCACAACTATGTATCTTAACTAGGTCAGATAGATATTTATGCATTTTATTTAACACGTTCATACTAAAGACTTCAAATTTTTAATTAAAGCCAGACGCGTTGTATACTAATAAACTAAAAATAGTTGAAGTACCTACGTAAAACTAAAAGCAGCCATTTTCCACTTGAATTGAAAGAATAAAAAAAAATAGAACACTTAAGTTTGTTGCAAATACAAAGACAGTCAGACAATTTGGTAGACTGTTGGCCATTGTTTTTGTTCGTGAGACAAAAGCTTGGCAGCTCGACAAACCATGAATTAAGGGTGCGGACACAAATGGACGTCATAACGCGTAAATCGGAATCTATGAAAAGTTTTCCACATGCTTAAGGCATCAGTGGAAACTTTGTTGTGTGTGTCCTTTATTTTGTATTTTAATGAGCCCTAAATGGACATGCAAACTGTAGTATAATAAAATAACATAAAAGCTTTCATTTGTCCTATGTAAATTAATTTTTGTTTTTTTTTTCAATTATACTCAGCTATTGAAAGATGTGTTGAAAAAAACTCATACATATACATATGTACATATGAATGAATTATTAACGTTACACACGCAAATTAAAATAAAATATTAAAATCAGCGTTGCCTTGTTTTGAACATTTGCAAAACGTAAAAACTTGATGTATTTTATTGTTTGTTATATAATTAAGATTTCTGTTCTGGAACAATAAAGCTTTGTTAAGAATATTTGATTAGAAAATATTTCAGCTACAAGCCGAGTGAACCTTTAGGCAAGGTTCGCCACCTTTACATAAACAATGCGAATTCAATTATTCTGTTGCGAATCGCAAACATTTCACTTACATTTCAAAGCCGCGAGTTTCAACACTCAAGTTAAATTTTATTCATCAAAGGATCAAATTAACAAAGGATATCACTCAAATCTTTTATTATCTTTTACACGACATTATCTCACAATAACGCAAATACTTGGATTCATTTTAAAAATATACCCTTGCCATTCCTTGTAATTCGTGTATATGAAAAAGTGCCCTCACGCTCGCACTCACAGGGGAAACTTTAAGGCGTCTGGGAGAATAATTAGCCCATTGGATTGGTCTGGCTGCTTACAAAGAGTCTTGAAATAGTACCATGAGTAATCTGTACAAAATGTAGGCTTGCTAGAGTAACGTATGTAGTTTACTTTTAAATAATCTTTATAACGTCTGGCGGAAGTAATGTCCCACAGAAATGGTCTGGCAATAATATATATCAATTTTTGATAATATTCTTAAAAACATATTTAAATATGAGCATTTCTATTTTAACGTAGGTGAGTATATACCTTTCGTTCGCGCTACCTGTAAAAGGGCCCCGGTTTTCAGCTTTGCTAAAAAGAAGTAGGTCTGGGGTTCTGGGATCTTGAATTATTGTGCTTCGTTGTAATTTAAAAAAAATCATAAGGGCCTGATCATGCATGCAAATTGAGTATAAAGTTCAGTCGCACATCCTGCACATCTGCTTTCTTTATAGAATGCTGATTTTTGGGATAATCCCTTTCTGTGACAAAGTTAGACTTCCTCTGTAATTTGACTTTCCAAAATTTGGATGCGTACCCAAACTTTTTGTTGCTAGAGATAAAACTCCTGAAGGTCGTTAGGTTAAGCTCATTGCCGAGTCGAATCAACTGATTCAACTTAGAAATTATACCACGCATTTGGGGTAGCGCAGCCAAGTGCACTTCACCTCTTCTTAGTTTCAAGAAAAATGTAATGTCTTTATAAATCGCATTTCTTGATAAATCGGACCGTTGTATCATTTCCGCTGCTTTTTCTTATAGACACTAGTTTCCGCGATGTCTACCCAAAAGCTTCGATAAAGACTCTATGTCTTTATGATAGGGCTCCCTTGATGTCATAAACAGAAATTTCCAAAAATATTTTATGTACATGCCATATGCTAAGTAAGGATCCTAAAGTTCTGACGTGCTAGGGCAATTCTAACGCCAGATTCAGTTTATTTTTAAAAGATGACGTGGAGATTGACTGAGTACAATTTTCGATTCTACTCAGAGCCCCTATTTTGCCTTTGCTATTTTTCACTAAAAATATAAGTTCTTTTAGCAAATATATGTTAATTAAGTGCTTTAAGATTTTGCAATTATTTTTTCGGAATAAAACAAATTTTAGAAATAAATGTTATGAAAAATTATAATACTTGATGCATTCGTGTATTTATTTTATTTATTTGATTTCTAATTTGTCAACTTCAAAATTTCAGAGTTAAAAGTTCAACGTAAGTTGCTTTTAAAACGTCACAAGCTATAACAAGTATTATGTCAGCTTTAAATTTAATTTCAAATGAAAAGTTCAACGCAAGTCGCTTTGAAAATGTCACAAACTATTATTAGTGACTAATAAATATTGGTTTTTATATAAACAGTATTTTGATGTAAAACAAAAATAAAAATTACACCAGCTTACAAAATTTCAAAAATAAAAAATTTAGTCAAAATTATGGCAATAGAAAACTGTATGTTGTTAGACTTTTAAGATAATGCAATCAAAAGACTTTTATATAAAAGAAATTAAATTTTGAGCAAACTCATTCAAAAAATATGAAAAAAATAAAATTGTTTGGAAACTTTCTCTCGTATCATATTTTTTATTGTCAATTGGCTCTTAGGGTTTGTCACAGTGGCGTTACTTCACTGAAATCTTGGAAGGGACCAAGAACTATAATTCTACCACTATTAGATGAATTGCATTGATGTATTGCATAATAACTAGTATCAAATCCTTGGGGGGCCAATGCTCTCGCCAGCCCTACTGAATTGAAGCCACTGGTTTTTCAAAAAACACACGTATCATGTCATTTACCACAAATAGATTCGAAAAGTAAATGATAGAGTAAGGTAACGCTCAGAAACCTTATCGCACAATTTGTTTAAAGTGGAGTTGCTATGACTATGAAATTCAAACATTGGCAATCTTTTTCAACTAAGAATTTCTACTTAATAAGTGTAACTCTTATAACGCTTCATTTGCTTCTACTTAGAACCATAAAAATAAAAAATTATAAATGTGATACACAATATCCTAATTTATGTAATTGTGCTCTATAAGTGTATCCTTTTGTGTTTGTCCGCTTAAACACACACGTGCAACATACCAGTATCGAGGAGAATCATATACATATGTATACGTCTGTGTGTAAGTATTTTTTGTTGATAAAAAAAAATTCTAAAGTTTGCTTTTAGTATTTAACCCTACAAACACCAACCGGAAACTCTGCACCATTCATACATATGTACATATCTACTCGTATATGTACGTGTAATCCTCAGTATATATGTATGTATGTCCCCCCATATTAATGTCAATATAATACGAGTATGGGTTTATAATGTGTACAAACAACTTTTTTACTCAAACTCAACTCTTGTCCGCGTATTGGGGTCATATTTAAGTTGAAGTTGTTTTTTTCCTACCTACCTATCTACCTAATTTTTCTCGTATTTTTCTAATTCTTTTTGAAAACTTTACACACTAGGACACTGATTACTTTGTGTAATATATTTTGTCATCAGAACTTATAAGCTTTTCATAGCAAGTATGAACATAAATCTTTAAAAAGTTATGAACCATTCTGCTTGGCGAGACTTAAGTTTGAAAGGTGCAAAAAGTACTAGTAACATGATTTTGCATGCAGAATGTGCTATAACCAGTCATCCACATATTTATGAGATCATCAGCAGAGATTGAATACAATAGAAATTTTTTTTATATATGAACGGTATGATAAGATGGTCAAAAATTAAAAAAAAAATTATGAGTAGCAGAAGAGTAAAAACAACCCCACAAAATGGAACAAAAACTATAAGATTATAGAGTAAATCTTATTAAAATTTCAGTTTAAATAAATAGAAAGTCACATAGTTCATTGTTTTTCAGTAGGAACAATTTTCAAAACGAGGTGAATGAAATTTCTTTGAATATGTGAAACGCTTGAGAATTGACTATCCGTATCCCCAGATAAGGAAATCGTATACTTGAAGGACTATATTATAAGCCTAACATATTTTATAAAAACAAAAACTCTCAGATCCGTGTCGTGCGAAATTATTGAAAAGGTGAATAAGTCCTTCATTAGAATCACTATGGAACGAGTCAAACAACATTTACTTTTATCAAAACGTCGGCTTACTTACCGATTAACTTACAACACTTTTTATATGTCGAAAACTTTTCGAAAAGAGGTCAGTTAAGCTGGAAGTGTCGATATATTGAAGAGTGGCGCTCGTCATTCCTATGATTTGGTACATTTTAGTAAGAAATACTCCAACCACTAACTAAGAAACATGTGTGTTACGAGTATAAAATTGTAAATTTCGATTTCAAAAATCGAATTTCATGTTATTGTAACTTAGTTCGTGCTTTCAGCTGCTTATTAATTGTTTTACTTTAAGCCAAAAAATAATTCAGAGCTTATAAAGTTATCTGGTTGCGCGTTTTAAACGCATTTTCTATTACATCAGTCGATGCTGGCTTATATAAAACCCTGAAATGTTATTATATAATTCTGAAATCTACCGATTATTCCATGTGTCAAGGCTGATCTCGTCGAATAAATTACACAAGTTTCTCGCTTTGATTCGCTGTCAATCCTCCACGTACACTTGTGTCATATTCCCGGTCTTGCTGCTCTGAAATTAGTTGTATTTATTCTAGTTGCTGTTCCTCTCTTCTAACTTGTAGCGAATATAGTGGCTGTTTTCTTTCTACCAGTTAAATTATGTCTTCTGTTGCAGCGCAGTTTTGTTGCTATTTATTTGTTTTGTAGATACAGTTTGCTTTTGTTTATTCTGTAACATCGTAGCATATGTTATAGATAAACTGAAAAATCAGGCCTTCTAAAATACTAAGATATTAAAGATACTCGCATATTGCTTTGGACTTAAGTTAAAATTAAAAATTTTGAGATTGGTTTTATAGACAGCACTATTTCCTTTATCTTTGGCAACCTATAGTTTGCATCGAATCTGCAGACATATCTGAGCCATTGAGTTTTTAAAACTATAGCTACTCTAGCTCACCACAAACACGATTTTACCACACGAGTGCTTCATATCAATAGTCTACTCATTTGTATTATTTTAATAGAAAATTATGCCATGCATAAATTAAAAATATTTCTGCACTAACAACGATCGTAATATGTTGGCTTTGAACATGAATGCGGCGGCGGCTACTTAAAATCATGTAAAGCTAATAAGCGCAATGTTTAACAAATGCTCTTTTTCGAATTCCCTTTAGTGCAGGCGGAAAATGTTGAATGATAGGTGTACCGTGAAATCGATGTGTTTTCATCTGCTCTACAGCACTGATCTTAACATAATTTCTACATGTGGCTTACTTTCCGAGTTATTGAGAGAAACTTTTTTCGTCGGCCTCTCACAACCAGACCCGCCACAATTTTCTATTATTTTTATTATCAGCCTTATTTAAACTATTAACTGAAAGAAAAAAAAGAAATGCGAGATGAAATGACCTTGGAAATGCAAAGCTGTCTCCCGGACTAATATCTTTATATCTGCTGGCAGTTGTAGTACTTCACCGAAGCAGCGAGGCAACCTCGTTCAACGAGGCGAGGCGAGGTGGAAAAATAAATTTGCCTCGCTCGACCGAGGCGAAATCACACCGGCACCTCGCCTCTTACTCGCCTCGTTCTCGCCTCGTTCTCGGTTCTGAGAACGAGGCGAGGCCTCGCAGCCTCGCTTTAACACTTTACCTTTATATCTGCTGGCAGTTGTCAGTGATGACCCTTTAATTTTTTAATTTCGTTGTTCCATTGCTTGAGGTATGCTCTAAATCGGAAAATATGCAGCACAAAGTCATAGATAAAGATAAAATACTTATGTTGTTATTTCTTAAATTTTTTATTGCATACATTTAGCTAACTTTGCAATTTATTTTTGATGTTTAGCACAATGATCGACTTAGCTGATTTATATTAATTCCTTTAAAAATATATATATATAACTTCTGTGTAAAAAGTATTTGGAACTGCAAAATAAAAATGAAATAAAATTATTTATTCATCGAATTTATTTTTCATCTTCAAAGTAGACCCCATCGCTTGCAATACGATTGCGCCAGCGCTTGATTCATTCTTAAATATAAGTAGTTTCTGTAGGCTGATTAAGAAATTCAGCTCGTTTTTGAGGTACTATGCTGGAAACTCTTGGATAGTTTACATGTCGTGCTTGTGAAGCCATATATCATCACCAGTTATTATGTGTTTCACATAGGTAAGATTTGTAGAAGCTCTAGAAATCTTGTTTTCGGCGACCTGCTTTCGTTGCTCTTTTTCGAGAAAATCTGAGTTCTTTTGACACAAGTTAAATGGCAAAGTGTTTCATACCTAAAATATCAGCCAAAATGTTTGAAGCGGCCCTAATTATAATATTAACCGACGATTTTGGTGCACCAATATTCTGATTTTGTAGATTTTGTCGTTGAACGAGGCAATTAAACTACTAAGTGTCGGCCTTCTGTGAGGAAATTTTGTAAAAATCGCAAAGCATTTAATAGTATGTTTCACAAAAACAGTAACATTAGACGTACTGAGTGACAGATCGCGTTCAAATTCCGCGTGGTGGCTCAGCACAGTGCTGCCAAAATGCGGAAAAAACCTGGCGGTATCTCTAACGCTTTTTTTTTTAAATATTAAATATTTTTTACACATATCAGCATGTATAAATATTAATCCTTAACAATAAAATTTTCAATTAATTTATATGCGACTTTCAAGTTTGTAGAAAATTTATATGTTGCATGCATTAATACCAAGTATCGAATAGGCTTTCACCACATTTGGCTTTTTCACAATTTTCGCGAGTTCTTGAAAATCGTTAATACAATTTCTTAAACCAGCAATTAAGCAGACACGCACACTTAACTCCACTCAACCAAAAAATGAAAACCATAAAAGAGTTTGCTCCAGTAGCAAACACACAACTGTCTGTTACTACAATTAATTGCGAGCATGTTCAGTTTTTGCATATAATGAATAAATTGAAAAAATGAAGACGATATTTGGTTTTTTAAAAAATTTTTCAAGTCGTACTTTATTTTTAATGAAATTCTAAGTGCAAGTTATTAAACAACAACTATCAAAACGCATGTAGCGCCATCTAGTAAAAAATTTTATGTTCACTTTATATTGACATTACGCTTACGCTACTCTTGCTTTTGATAGTCTACTCAATTACGCAAAGTAAAAAGTTCATGCATTAAAATTTACGCGCACATTACGTAGGGTATTAAAAAGTCGTTGAATCCAATTTGCAAGCACGTAAATACAATTATTTGAATAATAAAGTACAATCTAATTAATTAAATTTATTTACTAGTGCTAACAACAGCGCCCAACTTTATTATGTGTGTAAGTGTATTTTTAAATAAAAGGCTCATTTATTACTGACTCAGTTAAGTAACTTTTCTAAAAAATTTCTTGAGTAGCAAATGACGTAGTGTTATTTTGAAATATTTTTTAAACAGCGTTTTGTCGTTAAATAAAGAAAAGTGCAATTAACTTTTAACGAAAGTCAATAAAATAATAAAAATATTGTATCTTAATTAAAAAGTTATTAAAATAAAGTAATTGCTATGCACGCAATAGTTTGAGCAAACTCTTTAATTTATTCTATGGAAAGTTTTACTGTTTTTACAAATATGAAATGATATCATAGTCATCAAATTTAAAATAAAAACTAAATTATTTTTGATTCCATTCCAAGAAAAATTGCTGATTCTTGGTAAAAAAATATTCGAAAATGTTTTAGTTTGATTTTTCGACAAAAAATGTTTTCTAGCAAACGATATTGAAAGTCATCTAAGCAGTGGCGCACCGTGGATATTCGGCGCCAGGGGAAAATTAAAATTTTTCGCCCCATTTTTGTTTACTAAATAGTAAAAAAAATATGGAAAAAAAGTCATAACTTTTCGCATTCCAAAAACTCCTTACAAAATAAGATATTGTTCACATTCACAAACCTCTACCCAGTGCAATTCACTGGTTTCATTTACAAAAAAAAAATCAAGGATCAGAATCAGGGTTTGCTTAATTTATTTTTTCAACCACAATTAAGCTTTATTATTTTCGATCAATAAAAACAGTACTTTTATGTTGCTATATGTATACATCAATGTTGCTTTGTATCTGATTCCTTAAAAAATATATTTTTTTTTTTCAATTTATTTTGCAGTTTATCAACACGTAAGCAGCATAGGAAACAGAATGGTAAATCATGACGAAAACCAAAATGAGAATAATTTAAATACAACTGCACTGCGGGAAAAACTTACAGGTTATGACTTTTACCGAAAAGTGTTAGGTGCTCCTAAATATATAGTAAGTTGGTAATTTGTATATCTAATTTAGTTCTTTTCCAGGCAATCGTGTCGGTAAAACAATAAATTTGAAAAAGAGGCCAAAAATATGCAATACCAACAGCATGAGTTAAATCAAAACTTATGATATTATATTGCATATCTATAGGCGACCATTAAAATTATTTTTCCACTTTTATTAAATGTTCACAAAGTTATCTTTGCACCCGTTACAATAACTTCGTTTTCCTACTTTAAACGATAGTTTTAAATTATCATTATCCTATTTTTCTCCTAGGTTGCTCCCATGGTCGATCAGAGTGAATTGGCTTGGCGTATGCTTTGTCGTAAATATGGTGCCGAATTATGTTACTCACCTATGTTTCATAGTAATTTATTTGCCAATGATCCTAAATATAGAAAGGATGCTTTACAGACTTGTGCCTTAGATAGGCCATTAATAATACAAGTATGGAAATTTAGAAATGAACTGTTTAAAAATATAACATTATATATAGTTTTATTAATAGTTTATGTTCTTTTTTTAACACGCTTTGCAGTTCTGTGGCAATGATTCACAGACTTTGTTGAATGCTGCACTTTTAGCCCAAGATCACTGCGATGCTGTCGATATAAATTTAGGTTGCCCTCAAGCTATTGCCAGACGAGGGCATTATGGTGCTTTTCTACAAGAGGAGTGGGATTTATTAAGTGAGATAGGTGAGATATATCTTATATTTTCTTGGCAATTACCGTGGAGAAGCGATAGTAGAGAAGTTATTGGGCTTATATCATGAAAACGATTAGTGATCCGTTAAATATTCGCAACATTTTTCTTAGAAAATTGCAATGACCAATGGGCAGCGTGATATGAACGCACAAAAAAAAAAGTTTTCTTAGGCTTAACCATGAAAACGTTTACCCGTTACCTTTTCTGTTTGAAAGTTTTTAGTTCATAACTTTTGCCGATACATTCATAACTTCTAACCGATACACTCCACTTATCGCCTCTTGGATTAATAGTAAAGCACTATTTTTATTTTCTTTCATTACTTTTAGTTCAAACTCTACACATAAAACTTTCAGTACCTATAACTTGTAAAATACGTATTTTTGATGACCGCAAAAGAACAATAGATTATGCTAAAATGTTAGAAGCTGCTGGTTGTCAGCTTCTGACTGTACATGGTAGAACTCGTGATCAAAAGGGCCCCTTAACTGGCGTTGCCGATTGGAGTTACATTAAGGAAGTTAGGTAAGAAATTAGTTTACAAAAACATAGACATTTGGTGTTAATCGTCGATTTCGCCTTAAGTTTTATAAAACGATATAATTAAACATTTTAACAAATTTGCATGTATGAAAAACTTTAGAGAAAATATTAAAATTCCTATGTTCGCTAATGGTAATATACTTGGCCTGGAGGATGTCAAACGTTGCTTAAAAGAAACGTATGTAGATGGTGTAATGACAGCCGAGGGCAATTTACACAATCCAGCCATTTTCACTGGTACTTCTCCGAAAACTTGGCTCATGGCCAAAGAGTACTTGGACTTTGTAGAAAGGTATCCATGTCCGATTTCGTATATACGAGGTCACTTATTCAAAATATTTCATCATTTGTAAGTAACAAGTGCAATTATGTAAAATTTTTTTTTTTCAAATTTTAATTCTTTTGTTTTAGAATGAACTTACGTTCAAATGCGACATTACGAGAAGAACTCGCTATATCAAATCAACTGCAAAACTTTCGCGATGTTGTGACTAAAATTAAAGCTAAATATGAACCATACCATGAAGGTGAACAATTCTATGAAGAAGAAGTAGATCCCAGCGTGTTGGTAGAGGAGAAAAGCGTAAGTCTAAAATTGAAATAAATAAGCTAAATTTTAAATTTGTCTTTAATATTATTAGTTCAATCTTTGCTTGCCCCCATGGTTGTGTCAACCGTATGTACGCGTGCCACCAGAAACTCACAAGCAGATTATTGCCGAGAAAGTGCGTCGTGCCGAAGATCCCAGTTGCATGAAACGTCAGTACTTCGACAACGACGGCAAAGAGATTTCTCGTAAAAAAATGAAAAAACTACGTAGACGTATGCGTCGCCCTAACAAACCAGAAGGTGAACATGAGCGTAATTTAGAAAATTGTGATCAGTGTTTAAATCCGTTGGTGCGTTTCAAATTTCGATACTTCCTATCTGAAAGTAATATTCTTATATTTATAGGGCTTTAAATGCAAATTCCGTTTGTGTCGTATTTGCTGTCGCGAAAAATGTTACACAGAAGACTGTGATTGTCCCGGTCATGGTATTTTAATTAAAAGTCGACGTGCTAAAGCAAAAACTTTTAAGGAGTCAAAAAATGATGCGGGTGTTGTAGCAGAAGCTTTAGAAAGCGGTGTTGATGAACTCGAACGCAGTACTTCAGAAGCTGAGAGTGGTAGTGAGAGCAGAGATGAACCAGAAATTGCGAAACCAAAAAATTACAGTTGATATTGCTGGGCAAGGGGACTCAAAATTTATATTTTTTGTGTTCATTTTTTGATTTGATTTGTATCAAACAAATATAAAATAGTGCAATGAATTTGACCAAGGTAGATCCTTTATTGATTTACTAAAAAACCTACCGTGTTGTTTTTTAATTTTTACGATATTTGATTTTTATATTTTGAAATGGTTACATTAAAACTTTTAGGTAAAAGTTTTTGTTCATGATATTCGAGACAGTCTAGTAAAACATTCTTTCCCATATAATTCGTATGGAAACCTAAAATGCTCGATGACCCACCAATAAATATCAATATGAGCTCTACTTGCACCAGCATTTTTCTTTTATGTAAAAAAAATTAAGAAAAACTAAATATGAATCACCCTAATGCACATGCTTTTTGAAGATGCGTTCGAAAAAGTTCCTGTAAAAAACCAATGTCAAATGGCATCGAAATGTACTGCTAATGACATTTGCAACTATTTCGAAAATAACACTGACAGTTCCATTGTGCATGGGGGCAAACATCTGTGTTTAAATCAAATAAATAGAAATTTTAACAAAATATAATTCAAATAAGTAAAAATGGAAGTTACCAAAGGCTTTTACGATTTTGCTGTGCCATATAACAAGAATGAAAAACTAATGCACAATATATTGAAGCAATTGGTGGAGTGTAAGTATCAGCACAGTAAATTCATATGGAGTTGAATATATCTTTGAATTTCCGTGTTCATACAGTGGGTTACAAAACGATCGCTATCGAGCAGACATTTGATCATAGCAAAAAAGATGCTATTAAACGTGGTGCAGATATTTTTCCAGTTCCTGCTCCAATAGAATATTTAAGGAATGACTTTAAAAATCAGGTGAGGATACTTCAAAGACTGACTATCATATACACCGAGGGTGCTATCTCACATGCAATGGTAAGAAAAGATAACTTTGAAGTTACTGTTCACTTTCATTACAATCTACTAATTTTCAGACAAATTCTTTAAACTTAAAAAAATATAATCTAATTGCTGGTCAGCCTAAAACCGATGCTGCACTAACCGTAAGATACCTTGTATTTTATTTATGTTCTGTTGATCTTTTGTATCTAATTAAAATTTATTTGAAGCATTGCTGCACCAGCTTTATAGGAGACATAGTCACCTTTGATCCGGAGGCTGGTGCCAAATTATTGGTAAATCGTAAAGCCTACCAAGTGGCCATTAAAAGAGGGATATATTTCGAAATTAAATATGCACCTGCTATAAGTGATTCCAGTAATCGTAAGGATATGATTAAAATAGCGCACAATTATATTAATAGAGGAAAATCGAAAAATATAATTTTCAGCAGTGGAGCTACAAATGAATTTGAAGTGCGTGGTCCTTATGATGTGGCAAATCTGTAAGTATGTATTTTTTATGGATTCTTGTAAAAAATTAAAATTGCACTTCTATTAATACTATATTTAAGACCAGACAAATATTAAACCCAAAATTTTGCTTTTGCGAACCGCGTTATAATTATATCAAAATTCCACAGAAGAGCATAATCCTTTGTAAATGCATACATAGATGCAAACATTTTTTCCTTTAATTTTTGCTGACTCTTTTAATTTGTAAAATAAATGAAAATAGCAAAAAATATTTTCGACAAATTATACTATGAATTAAAAAAATCTTAAAGGTAACTTTTGATATACATATACCCTGATTGGATCAGAAGCTACGCCTAATTTTCGTAATATTTTGCGTTGAAATGCAAATTTGTATGTGGATATCGAATTTGATGCATAAAGTCTTGAGAACTACATAGTATCGAAATCTTCATGCTTATAAAATCCAATGGTACGATTTTAGGTTTTTATTTCGACAAATAATTCTTTTAAAATTGCAACGTTTTTTCTGCTATATTTTGAGGGAATTATGTTTTCTTATGCCTATTTTTCATTTATTTTATAGTTCATACATTTTTGGACTATCAGAAGATCAAGGCAAAAATGCAATTGACAAATCGTGTCGGCAGTTGTTTCTACGCGCAGGTAAATATTACGGATGGTTTTAATATAACTTACATGAACTAATTTGAAAAAAAAAAAATTAATAAAATCTCCAGAATCGCGTCGTATTGGTAAAACCATCATGTTTATTAAGGCAACAGGTCCAATTTGCTTATCCGAATCTTCAGAGGACTCAGATTCAGATTCAGAGACGGACATAATCGACTTAAAATTAGATGCTGACAGATCATTAAAACCAAATGATGTTACTGAAGGTGAAATATCGGAACCCAGTGATTCTGACGAAGAAATTTCAGCACATCCAAATAAAAAAACAAAGCTTTCATGAGAAAATGCGCCTAAAAAAAATAAAATTTTTTAAAACATTCCAGCAAAGCATTTAAAATTTTTTGACATGACTTGGAAAAATTTCCCTTTCACATGTACGTATTTTTGTTTTCGACGGGCATTTCAATACTTATTTAAAGAACAAAGAAAGCGGTAATATGAAAAATTGTTCACAGATGGACATCTGACGGAAACACGAAACTTAGAGCATTCGGTTCTGCTACATTTGGAGAAAAATGGCCATAACAAAGAATTATGTCAATTAAAATACTCGCACCCTTAAGTTGAACTGAATATATTCAGGACTAATGCTGCACCCTCCATGACCGTTTTTATTGGCCTTCACTATTAGCAACATTGGTATTTTCACTTCCGCTCAGGTAGCCTTCAGAACAAATAACACAAAAAGTTCTACGTCAAAAAGTGACAATCTTTTAGCCTTAATGGATTTTGATGCTTACAACATATCCGCAGATAGAAATGATCGATCGGATCTGATTTCGGAATTGTAGCCAACGAAATTTGCAGACATAGCTTTTTAAAAATCGTTATAATCTGGATTTCACTCCGATGAATACATATCCGAATAAACCTAATCAAAGGAAAAGTAAAATATATAGTCTTCATTAGATGGAGTTGTTCCGAATATGATTTACATAGCTTGGCTTCAAGAGGTATGAACGAAATGGAGAAATGACAATTTTCATTTAAGCCATTATTTTAAGAAACATCTAATGTGTCGGCGCATGAACTTGGTTCGACGATGATATAAAATAGTTAAACTCATCCCTGAAATTTAAGTTTTCTAATCTTAAAAAGTCAAAAGTATAGCACTTTGCTCTACCTATTCAGATAGTTTTGACATTAGATGGACAAGACATTTCAGTGAAGGAAGAGAATTTAGCAATCGCATTAGACATCGTAATTGACATTGCTCTGACTCCACGTTTATTTCATTTGTTTCCCACTGAGAGCGCTAGTGTAGCCACATCTGCTGTGTGAAACATACGGTACAAAATTAATATGATCAAAATTTATGCCTGGTAACTTGAAAAGCCGCCGAAACACACATTGCGAGAACTTGATTGAATTCTGCATCCACTATATCATTGACGCTAAAAGTGCGTATTGGAAAAAGTAAAATTTAAATAAATTAATATTCCATAAATTTTTAAGCAATGCCAAAAACTAAGAAGAAGGCCGAATCCACTTCCGACAGTGATTCCGGACCAGACGATGTATGTATGGAGCCAAAGTACTTCAAGAAAAATAAAAATGCAAATTATCTTTTCAGAAAAGCCCTCCAGCACCACCGGCGAAAAAAAGCAAAGAATCCAATGATGGGGTGGTAAAGAAAAGTACATCATCTGATAAACCGGTAAAACAAAGTACATCATCTGATAAGCCGACAAATCAGTGGACGTTGGAAAAATTGCGACAAGTACGCATTAGCGAGTTTCGTGGCCGTGTAACGGTTGACATACGTGAGTTCTATGAGAAGGACGGTGAATACCTACCTGGAAAGAAGGGCATCGCTCTTACACCTTTACAGTGGCGAAAACTATTGGAAATAGGAGATGAAGTCAACAAGGCGCTCCAGGAATATTAGATTATAAGAAACTTTTCAAACAAAAACAACCTATGTTAAAATGTTAATGTTCATGAATAAATTATAAACAAATTGAATAGAGGAGCGTTGTTGTAAAATTTGATCACTGTTAATTTTAAGAAAAATTATAGACGAACCTAATTTACTTAAATACCTTGAAAAATGCGTACGTTCGTTTCTTGTAACACGTAGAAAAAATTAAAATGCTTGTTTGGGGAACTTTTCATGTATGCTAGTTGACTATCAATAGGGTCCATTGCGTAAAAATATGTGAGAATTATATGTTGATGTAGATCCGATGCCGTGATAATATTCATGTAATGCGAGTAAATATAATGAATTTTACGAGGTGGCACTTAGCCGCACAACTATTGAATTGTAATTATGTGCAGACACAGGCCCTTGTGACTAAAAAATATAATTTTCGAATTTGGTGAAGTTTCCTCTAAGGCCTTTTAGTGATCGAAAATCTATAAATCTACTGGAATTAGATATTGTGAACTCTTTTTTTTCTCATCCGATTTGAAAACATTGTGAGAGACAGGCTCAAAAACTAATTAATTATAGTAATGCATTTTCGAAATTGCTCAAGGAAATATGTTCTAAAGAATTCGCACAAAATATCTTCTGCAACAGGATTTTAAAACATTTTTCTATATAACGCGTAATGTACATTCAACAAAGATTTCTGATAAACGTTTTAGTGATTGAAAGTGGAATTGATGTGGCATCCCTAATTACTTTACTCTTTTTCAAAGAAAAGTTTTCGGTGCTGCTTTTATGATGAACGGCAATTGGATAGGAAGTATAATCCACCATCAGAATGAAGCAGAACAGAAATCCGTTTAATTTGAGCTAATTCAAAAAATTATCCAAATTGTCAAGACTATGGAAGTTCAAAAAAACAGATTGGTCCCGAAAAACTGTAAAAATCAAGTTATAATTTGTTGTATAAACGGAATTAACATTCATAATATAATGACGATAATTATCCTTTTATGCACATTATAATGATGCATTGCTTGTTTCCCGTCATGTATATATTTTAAATACAGGGCAAGATAATCAAATGATTCATATCAGCTACAATATACCACATTTACTTTACAATATGGATAGGAATAAAAGCTCGAGAACACAATTAAAAACCATAAATTCTTACGAAATTATAAGTTAGCGAGTAATCCAAGAAAATTAAGTTATAATTGCGATTTCGATTTCGGGGCAAAATAAATTAATATTTAAGCTCTCGTTTAATTTTAAATTTGTTTATTTAGATTTCTCTGCTTTTACATTACATATATTCTTCCTAAAATAATATAAATGATTCAAATGGCTTAAAGTAGAAAATAAAACGATTTCCTTAAGAAAATACCTCACATAGGTATGCACATAGTATGTATATAAGAAACTTTAAAATAAAACCTTTAAAAAAAAATTATTCCAACGTTATTATGTAATTACATAATTTCTTTCGCGATAACATGTTCCATATTATTAATTATATACGAATGACTTCGAAAAACATGTTTTATTTCAAACTATATTTACACAAACTATACACATATTAATGAAAACGAAAATTAAATAAGCCATCGCAAGATCATATAGTTCTACGCATTAGTGTTTTATAAATTTAATTAATTTACATGATAAAGTTTTTTTAGTTAAATTTTGAATATGAATAATATAACAAATTATTTTATTATTATTAGCAGCCTTTTTACGTGTAATATTTTATTTTCATCCTAGCTTTATTCTCTCAATTCCACCCACACCCCCCCCCCCCATTATGGTAATTTAATTATATATAGTATGTGCAATAAAATAAGTTCTCAAAAACAATATAAATAATATTAAGAAATCGGAAATGTTAAGACAGTTACTTGAAAAAAAAGAAAACATGCCAATATGTCAAAAATTGTATCGGTTATCAGAGATAAAGGACTCAGATGTATGAGCTGAAACAAAAATTGCATTTATACATTTCTAGATTACCTCCCGAACATATCAACAAATAAGTATTCTAAGATAAATCTTTTGCCTTCTTTTAAGTAATTCGCTGACATCTTATTTTTGTGCAACTTTAAATTTAATATTCAACCAAATTTCAAGCCGGTTCCACAATCTTCGGTTAAATTTTAACTTCCAGTAAAAAGCAAAAATATTTAATTGTCAGCTAAATTCCTTTTAAGGATTAACTGAGCGTTGTGAAAACGGCACAAACAGTATTAGGAACATATTTTTTATTATGTTTGCATCAAAAATACTAAGTCCATTATTCCTTCTCAGCAAAACATTTCATTTCATTTCACATTATAGAATTTTTTTGCAATAATTTAATATTTTTTTTGTAATTGTTTTCAACAAACATAGTTTTTTCTCTATATTCTATCAAAAGAATACTATAAAATACTAAATTAAATAACATATTTATGTTTTAATCTTTTAAATTTTTTATTATATAAATAATCATATTTGTTGTTTTTAAGGACATCTTGTTAAACTTAGTTTTAGACCTATAAGCAACCTATAGATCAAGATAAGATCACATAAAAAACTAGCGCTAATTATATTATTATAACTTTAAGCAACAATTTCAAGTAATTCAATTTTTAAATTAGGAAATATAAAGTTTTTTTATGCCGCATGAATTTTTTCGGTAATGTATGATATTTGTTTGTTTAATATTTAAAAATCAAATATTGTTCGTGCGTTTTATAGTTCAGTTATGTTTTGTTTGGTTTAAATATTTGCGCATTTTAATTCTATAACTAATGTTTGTGGTTTCGTTTAAATATTTTTTATGCTTTAAAATTAAAATCGTTGGTTGTTTTTTCTCAGTTCTAGTAAGTGGTAGTTCTACTAATTATTACTGTTATTTTCTTGCTTTTTTCTTCTCAAATATTATTATGTAAGGTATATAAATTTGTTAACATTTTAAGTTGTTTATGTATAGTTTAAATATTGTATTTTTGCTTTTGCTTAGCTACGGCCTTTATACTGTCGATAATTTTATCATTTGATTCTAAAACTATGCAAAATTAATAAGAAAGTGATGATTGTGTGTCAACTATTTTGCCATTTTTAGGAAAAAATATTTAAAAATCGTAGAATTCATTGCTTTTATTATTAAAACGTCGCGTTAAAACATATACAACTGCTTCATATGTTGCCATCATTATAGCTGTATTAGGTATTTGACGGACTAGTTGCGTAGCCAAGCCTCTGTAAAATAATTTATTAAATGTTAATGAAAGATTTCAAGTAATATATATTAAAATTGAAAAAAATGGAGTTGAACACAAACTAAGCACGATAAAATTCCAATTTTTGATTTAGCTTTGCACTTAGCATATGAATCTGAATAAATATTTTCAGCATTCATTACAATAAAAATTTTATTTCCTTGATTATTTCGCATTTAAATCATTTCCAATCATTTTGATGGACTAATGCATATTTCATATGAAAAAGTATTACACTAAGTTCAAAGAATTCAGTTAATTTATAGTTAAAAAAAAGTGCGCACTTACCTGTACAGACCAGCTCTACCTTCCTCCTTCCATACTGTGTTTAACGTTTGAAAAAACTTATTATATTTATTACCCTCCTCACGCAGCCTTGTCCGGGCCACTTCATGTGGATAGGCTATGCAGGATGCAATAGTTTTTGATATGGCACCAGCCATCATAAACTCAAGAAAATCACGGGATGTTTTTGTATCGTTATTACGTTTTTTATGAAGTTCAATCTAATGAAAGGCGACAATAAAATTATTAAACTCGACACAAAAAATTGAAAAATCCGAACAAAAAACATACCAATTTCGATTTGATAAACTCATAAATGACAAAATGTATCATTGTCTCGCATATTCCAAAGTAACTGGCGGTAATACCTTTATAGAATCCAGCAATTCCACCTTGTGAGTATATTCTTTTAATGCATTGCCGTACTGTCATTGGCACTTTAGCATTATAATCGAGCTGTAAACGTGTTTTAATAAACCATATAGGATTCGTTATCGATGAAGATACAAAGCCAGCACTAGCGGCGCTCATAATATGTACCTGTGGCGAATCAGGCTGTATAAACCTGTAAGTATAAATGTATAAGAGTAAATATATATATTAGTTTTGCATTGGCTATATACTAAACGAGATTTGGTTTACTTATACAAAATTGAAAAAAATCAAACGGCTGGGCATACGAGTGAGTAGTTTTCAACTTTGCTTTGTTAAAATTTTGTGTTTAGGATGAAAACAACTGTTATCCATTGTAATCCAATTTTTATGCATCATGTTCATCATGGTTCACAAAAGCAAAGTTTTGCAGCAATAGAAGCAAATTCCTTGAAGAGAATTTCAGGCAATCGGACGGCGGCAAAAATGCTTGAGCCAGACACAAAATAATGTTCAAAGTATAATTTTCTTTGTTTGATAATTTATAAGCATGAGTCTGCTAGGTAGATATTATTATTAAATTTTATTATTAAAATATTCATATGAGCAATATCTTTTTTAACATTAAAGCAAAGTAATTTATATTACTCCAGATCAGGCTATGTAAATACTGTTTAAAATTTATTATCGCTGAAACCGAGTTTTGTGCTTCTTTGCTCATCGTGTCAGTTTATTTTTAAGCACAAATTTTTTATAATATATTTTAGTACAAAAATTGACTCAAAGTAATAAGGAAAAAATCTGTCCTTAAGGACTACAAAGTATGTAGTTTGGTATAGAAACAGCAAAACCTTTTTGCTGTGGTTCTGTGCTTTTATAGATTTCTACATCAAAGTCTCTAGAAAACGTTCAACTTTTTTGAAGATTTCGAGTTCAAAATTGGCGGAAGTTTGAGTTCTCATTGTTCTGAGCTAAAAATGGGCATAGCGACATTGGTTGTTACTGCAAAACTGATGAGCTTGCCAGACAAGTGACTCTTTGTAAAACCCTCAAGGTACCGAAGGTGTGTACATACTACTTGCAAAATGTTATAAACAGACATGGGTGAGAAGGCTAAAACTCGTTGGGCTAAATGGTCCACACTTGGATGCAAAACAAATTTGAAATACTCTACATATTACAGTTAGACTTTTCTGTGTCAAAAGTGTTTCAATATCTGTTTTAGTTTAGTTAAATATCGTGTGGCATCATAATGCATCATTGGTCTAAGTGACACATTTTTCAAACTGACTTTCAGCCCTTATTAACATAAGGGGGGTTTCAATAGTAAGAATATTTATTTTTACGTACTTCAAGCGCCACTGTTTTAAAAAATTACACGATTTTGAAGTTTTTTAGACATTTTTGGTATTCAAGAAAAACAACAAACCGCTATTTTTATATCACGATTTGTTTTAATTTTGTAAAATTTTTACCTCAACAAAATTTGTTACTTTCGCTACAGTTGTCAACTACAAACATATATTTCAAGCGTTTTAAGTTTATTTTCTATGAACGAACAAATCAGTGTACATAACTAGATAATGATTTAAGCATATAACAATGTCATTAAAAATATTTTTTATATATTTTTACGATTAAGTCGCAAAAAAAGTGATGACACGTTCGAGCAAAAATGACTTAAGATTTTTAAGTGCAATTAGTTAAGTAAGAATGAAACAACAAATTTAACATTTTATTATATTTTGCACAGACACTGCTCATATGACATTATAAAAAATACTTGTGTAAATTTGAAATTGATTTATGGCAGATAACATTACTAATTCTTCGACTTTATAAAAGCTTACGAAATTAAATGCAACGTGTTGATTTCAAATCTAACGAGCATTAAGTATTTTATTTTTTTGTTAAAGTTTAGGAAGATAGGAATAATTTATGATTCACGTTGCAATTACCTTCCTAAAGTTTAAATTTTAGTTTTTCATACTTACCCTAAACTATTAAGAGCGCTTTTTGTTTGAGAATATGTGGAAAAATATATCGCACGTGATGGTGCCACACCAATGAGATTCGGTCCAAGACCTTTAAATAGGGCGCGGGGACCTTCATTTTGTACTATGTGCCTGAAAATAAATAATGAATTAAATAATTATTGCATGTATAAATATATAATGAAAACTTACCGAAGACACTGCATGATACTCATTGATTTGGCAGATGTGGATGAGATGCCGCAATGTGAAATTGCCATTATCTAAAGTATAAATAAAAGTAAAATTATTATACAAATGATTTTAAGTTTTTCACTAAAATCAACCACCGCCAACGAAACAGAAAAAAGTGTGTAAAAAAATTTAATCATAATGGGATGGTACTACCCTACCGAACACCCCCCAATCACCTGTGGCTGCGGCCTTTTACGTAATATCGTTGTACATAATTTTCGTCGTTGTTCGGGTCTAAGCAGTTCAGATGATGCGCCATTTATGGATCCAGGTGGCTCAGCTAGACGTGGTGTTGTCACATTGAAGGCAGTTGAACTTTGTAAACGTGTTTTTACAACTTCCAAGGGACATGTTACAATAGCACCAACTGTGCCAGCAGAACTGAAAACGAAAAAAAAAATTATTATATATCATTAGTTCATATTGAAATTTTCGCCATACTTTTGAAGCCCCAAACACTTTAAATTATTTAATTTGTATAGATGAATTGTTTATGTTTTCAACATTTTACATTTAAATGATTTAGCGTATTTAAAACACAAATATTATCAATAATATTATGAAAATTACTATTTATAAAAGCCGTAATGACGTAAACTGCATATATTATGTTGATCACATTCTTTTAGCAAATGACAGTGTATATGATTTAAAAGCTTAAAAAATTTGTCTAAAAATAGTTTACAAACAAAATAAAAATCACTCAAAATAATAAAAGAAACTTACAAAAAAAAATAAAAAGTATTTTTTTGCGATGAAGACATATTAATGTTTTAAGTATTAGTGCAGACCTTTAGCGAAGCTAGCTTTACTGCAAAACTGGCCGGATATATTTTCAGGTATCGTTTGTCTAAAAACCACCACTCCAAAGCTCAAAATAACGAAAGCGGAGAGAGAGGCTTTTTTGAAATTGAAATGAAGAAAGTCAAATCTCGATTGGATTATTCCTTCCGAGTTTTTAAATTAAAACTTTCATTGAATGGTATAAAGTACATTTAATTATTTTTTTATTTTAAGTTAAAGTTCTTTAAGCACTCGCTGAGCAGAAACGATACTGAAATTAGATTTTAAGTATCGAAAAATCAAGTTGTTGCAATAGATATTCTAGCATTAATTATTTCACATTAATCTTAAAAGACAAAAATAATATTGTTCTTTAATGATTCTATGTATTTTCCTGCACATTGATGCTACTAAGTCCTTAATAACTTTCCCTTGAAATCTTCAAAACTGTCACAATGACCAGCCTTGGTTTACTGTATGCAAACATAAAATAAACTCGGCCACAAATAGTTGTTGTTGGTGGCATTATTGTTCATACATATATTTGTATGCATCTGCGTCAAGATTTACGTTTTGTTTTTTTTTGTTTGCAAGATTTTTATAGATTAAAAAAAAAAATCTACTAAAGAGAAACATAAAAAAAAAATGAATTGTAAAAAAAAACTTTTCTTAATGAGGAAAAACAATTTTTTTTGCAAGCCATGCGTGCTTCACGTGTTTGCTAAAAATATTCCGCTCGTAAAGAGTATACGAACTTCAGAGAGGGGACTATCAAACAAAAACAAACCTTGACGACACAGATTTTGGTGGTAGATCGATTTAGATTTGCCGTGAAAAAAAAGAATAGAAAAATTGAGTTGAACTTTGTGTTTAGTCTGAGATTTAGTTTTAACTTCATATTTAATAAATTATAAATCAAATTGATTTAAAAGATAAGACCAAACCAACTTTTTTTTTGTCTTATCGTTATCTTCAGCCAACCTGTGTATTGATAAGAAAGTTTTTTTAGTTTTAAAAATAACAAATAAAATGCAAAACGACAATGCGAAGAAATAGAAATCAAAATAAATACAAAACAAACCCCACGAAAACAAACATTTAAATTATAACACTCACACCAATTCATTTAAATTTGAACTTGTATTAGTTTTGTTTTGACGTCGGAAAACATTTTGTTGCGTACTATGGGCGGTAAAACTGACTGATTGCACCACAATAATATCTGTGCGGACTTTCAATTTGAGCAGCCAAGGTATGCTTGGCAAAAAGCAATTGTTTTGAAGAAACTAATTTTGTATAGAAACTAACAGAAAATGTACTGGCTGCTGGTTCCATAACAAGGTGAATTCATTAGCCATCATTGAAGACATTTTGAGAAGGTTAGAGTAAATTGATTTTCAAAACGAAGCTCAATAAAATAAATAGATTTTGAATGATTTTCAGAAATATTTACTGATTTTTAAGTTTTCAATATGATGGAGAAATGAACTCTTTTTCTATGCACTTCATTACAAAAATTACTTTCTGACACTTCCATACATATGTACATATAACTAATACTTTGAAAAAAAACTTGATGAAAAATTCCATAATTTCTCTCAGAAATATAAGTTTGTATGAACGTATCATTGGATATTACTTTCCTCAGTAAAAACATATTTCTAATTGTACAAAATATTCATAAAAGACGCCTACTGAAAAAGTCATCTTGTAAGTGGACCTAAAAAATTCATCTATTTTATGTCGATAGTCGGTAAGATAGTAAGTGAACTAACGCTCTAGCATTAAATGAAACAGGAATTTTGCCTTAAAACTTTAAGAGTAATATTCTTGTGCTGTTATTTTCAAGATATTCTCGCTCATATATAAAAATATTTAAATAACAATTTGAAATAACAGCAAACGGTTTTTTTCGGGTTTAAGTTTAACTCCGAAGAAATATGCTTTGTAGAAAAATGTTTGTTTTTTCATATAAATGATTGTTGGCAAAAAGTTTTTGATTTCACTTCATCCATAATTTTATTGAATTATAAACAATTTATCTAATGCGATTGTCATTTGCGTGACATTATACGATTTCAATAAATTTTATATAAAGGTAGATACATACCTATGTAAATAAAAGGGCAGATCGCTTTTGTTATAAGTTAATTTTTATTGGCTATTAATTTGATTAGAATAGTAAAAAAAGTATTAACAAATTAGCTTACACATAATATTATTGATTTAACGATCATTAGCAATTTTGCGCATTGGTAAACAAAAACATTTAAACTTTAATTTATGTTTCGATAAGATTGAATAACAATAGTCTTCGCACCCACTTTCGATTATCATGCACTAAACGTCTTTGAGTTCGCCAAAATCTCATGAAATGATATATATCAAACTTCTACGAATCGATTTACGCATTTAAGGAGATACAGGCGTTAAAAGTCGGAGAAACTGATACAAGTTATACGTATATACTTTATCCTTAATAGCAAGAAAAAAATTTTTAAAAAATGTGGTAGTTAGTGTAAAAAAAAACAAAATCTTATACTTTATTGCTCGCTTTGTATTGGAATAATTTAAAGAATGTGGGCAAGTATCATTGGAAACATATTTTGAAGTAGTCAAGAAAAAAATTCATTTCATTATATGCAATATTAACTCATCGAGTAAATATTTCGGAACTATTTTTTCTTTTTCATTTTTCAGTACATCTTTTCCACATATTACTGTTCTACTGAGATATCATTCTCTTTGTTAAGATAACAAACTAAATATATTTCACAATGTAGTGTATATTATTATCGACTTTATGGTCAAAAATTTATTTTGTGATTTTCTCGATCTTTAAAGACCGGACATTAGACATATACATATGCATATACAAAAGAAAAGGAGGTTTAAAGCAAAATAGCAATGTAAATTTAAACAAAAAATACAATTAAAAATTATCTCGCAAGTTAAAAATGCTCGTCGCCGTCTTTGTGCCTGATAAAATGCTTAAAAATATGCGCCTGATAAAATGCTTAAAAATATGCACATCCTTTTACTGAATAATAATTGAATTTTTTCTCAAATTTTTCGAAAATTGCTGAGCAAACAAAAAATTCTCATATCCTAACATTTACCGCTCTAGGCACTTGCCTAGCCTTCTCCTTATGCTTGACTTCGTCCCTGCCTATTATAGGGTATAGCAAAACAAACGGACATATGAAGAATAGTTCGATAATAAATACGAATAAAAATTATGGTCATAAGTCAGACGTGTTTGAGTTTTGTGGTGAATGAATGCCAAAGCGCAAAACGATACATTATTACTATGGTACTTTGTTGTTATTGTTTTCAGTCTATTTTTAGTTCAAACTTCTTTATCAACCCATACTGACACAACTAAATCTACACACATGTGTGTAGTAACTATACACATTTGAATTTAAGCATATACATACAAATGTATATGATATTTATATAATAAATTGCTTGCATAACTTAGTAGTTGCATTTTTATTCTACGTTTTTTCCATTTAAATAAACATTTCTAAGCCGGCTTGGTCGTATTTATAGTATTTGTTTATTTTTTTTTATCGTAAGAACAACAAATTTCATTCTTACGCGTTATCTTGGATACTATTTTGTTTTTGGTTTTTTGTGTTAACGATAAACCGGTGACATTTTTGTAGACCATAATGACCCAATTTTGGCGTGCATACCGTTTTAAATTTTTTTAGAACTTTAAGTTCTTAAATTAAAAGAAAAAACAAAACTTATACTTATACTTACAAAGTAGTTGGGACTATGTTAAAATTTTGCAAGCAAAAATAAAATAATATCTATAAACAGTCTGATTATGGTTTGGTTAAAGATTTTTAACCTTACCACAGCATTAACAGCAGCTGTGCCCTTAAAAGTTTCATAATTTTATTAAAATTTTTTCAGTTTGTGGAAGTAGCGCGGTATCTATAAGTATTCTGTTGCATTTCGTTAAATGAAGAATTTGATATTATATGCCGTAGTTGAAAAGCTTCTAGCATGCATATATTAGGATTTAAAAGCGCCACGCCCATAATTTCAAAGCTACCTACTATTTTTTAATGCTAGTCCATGACATCAAATGTCATGTCGAGTTTAGTAATATTTATTTTAATAGCTACTTTTAAATTTTTTTGTTTGTATGGGATGTGTCACGCCTACAATCTAGGACACTCTTTATCATTTGTTTGTTGAGTTCATCGTACGCCACTTTTTTTCGGCGCTATTCTAAATCATTTTGATTTTCAGTTTGATTACATATATTCAGATAGTAACGCAAATGCATCAGTCGCCGACCGGGTTCATGTATCCGACCGCTTTAAAAAACTCTATAAAAGTCCATCAATTTACCGCGCAAGGTTTACGAAAGTGAATGCATTTCATTCCTTCAATATTGATACGCTGACTGTCAACAAATCATTCTAAAATCTTAACGGGTTTTTTGTCAAAAGAGTCAAAACTACGCAACGGTGCGTTTCGATGGTTTCGCGAGTGTGAAAAAAGATAAAAAAGGAGTTTCAAGATTATCGATTTTTCAGCGGATATAAACTGAGCTGACAATATTTTAATATTTGCTTGTATGCATTTATATATCCTTATCATAATAACAAAGTAATAACCACTTTTTTAATTAATTTAAAAGATTTATAAAGTGAATAAAAGCGGTCGGAATAGGGTTGCGTAAAAACTTCATACGTTCCTCATTCCGACCATTTGTCTGCTAACAGGATTTTAAAGCTTCTTAAAAAAAGATAGTTTTTGTTTTCAATTAAACTAAGAACGTATAATTCTTGCTATGTTATTCAATCTAAACATAATTTTACGATGGAGGGCCTGTATACGACCTAGTTTAACTTAATCAGATTTGTCATAATGTGATATGAAACTTATACGTTTTTATGTTATTTTTCTGTTTGAACATATAATTGCTCTATTATTTTAGATTTTAAATTTACATTTATTTATATTCTCTCTGTGAATCTTTTGATACTGCATGGTACAATAAAATTTATACTACAGTAATTTATTAAAAAAAATTCATGTAAATGTATCTACGTAATTATTACAATCAAATTGAATACGGTCGGAAACAGGGTTAATTTTTTTTCTCTTTATATTCCTGTTTCCGTCCGCCTTGGTCAGATACTAGTATCCACAAAGTGTTATGCATATGCCCTTGTTATTGTTTCAGTCAATCATCATGGATTCCAAAATTTGCTTAATCTATCCTCGCAAAAATTTAGAAGAGGCTTTTATTGATGTAAAAGAGAAAAAATGTAATATTAGGCAAGCTGGCAAAATTATCAACGTTCCAAAGACTACTTTAATAGACTTATTACAAAATAAATACATAAGTCGTGGAAATGTCTGTGGTCCGACCGTGTTAACAATAGAGGAAGGAAAATATTCTAGTTTAGTGAACTATAGTAATGGGTGAACCTGTAACAATATCTCAGCTAGTCGAAACTGTTTCAAAAGTAATAAGAAACATGGGAAGAAGAATTCGTTTAAAGATGATCAGATTAGTGATTAGTGTAAAATTAAGAGTCCTTCGCTAATTTCCAAACGTGGTTCCTATAACGTTCCTGAACTTAATGATCATCGTAAGAAATCTGATTAATGTTAGTTTTTATGCTTAAAAAACTTTTTTGTGTTTCCATTTTTTCAAAACTGAAATAATATGTTTAAACTTAACCAGGGTGTTTTTTTTAGAGGTTTGTTTTTCGAATAGAGATAAAACTGGCATTTTATGGTCAAATCTGGCAACTCTAATGTCATTTATGTTCAGTTTGGTTTGCCATTTCATCATGAACAGGTTGACAAAAGAACAACGCTTGCAAATCGTGCAAATTTATTTCGAAAATAATGGTTCAGTTCGCGAAGTTTACCGCAAGCTCCGTCCATTTTATGGTCGACATAATCGTCCATCAGAGCAATTAATTCGGTTAACCATGGATCGTTTTCGCACTACGTTTACTCTATGTGATAATACGCATCCGCAGAGACGTCGAACAGTGCGCACCGAAGAAACAATTGCCGCTGTAGAGCAAAATGTTGAAGAGGACCCGAATGAATCGATTCGCCACCGTGCACAGCAATTGGAGCTTTGTCCATCAACTTTATGGAAGATTTTGCGCAAAGATCTTGGCTTGCGACCTTACAAGATCCAGCTTGTGCAAGAATTAAAGCCGCGAGACCATGCAATGCGTCGTGATTTTGGTGTATGGGCCGAAAATGAGATTGATCTCGATGCTGATTTTCATCGCAAAATTTTGTTCAGTGATGAGGCTCATTTTTGGTTGAATGGCTACGTCAACAAGCAAAATTGCCGCATTTAGAGTGAAGAGAATCCACATGAGACCCTTGAGACGCCATGACATCCACAAAAACTGACTGTTTGGTGTGCTCTATGGGCTGGTGGAGTCATTGGGCCATACTTCTTCCGAAATAATGCTGGAGAGTCAGTTACCGTTAATGGAGATCGGTATAGAGCCATGATAACCGACTATTTTGTTCCCGAATTGGATGGCATGAATGTGGATGAGTTGTGGTTCCAACAAGACGGCGCTACATGCCACACAGCTCACGTCACAATCGATTTATTGAAGGAAACATTCGATGAGCGCATAATTTCGCGGAATGGACCTGTCAATTGGCCACCAAGATCGTGTGATTTGACACCATTGGATTATTTTCTTTGGGGATATGTGAAGTCGCTCGTCTACGCCAACAAACCAGAAACGTTAAGGGACTTGGAAGCCAACATTCGTGGCGTTATTGCCGACATACGGCCCCATATGCTCGAAAAAGTGGTTCAAAATTGGACCTGTAGAATTGGCTTTATTCGAGCCAGCCGCGGCGGCCACATGCCCGAAATCATATTTAAACATTAATGGCATAAAATTATCCTTCCAATAAAGCCAAATTGATGGACATTAAAACGATTTTCTTGTGTTTTATTTCAATTCGAAGCTCCTTACCTCTAAAAAAAACACCCTTTACTTAGAAGTTAACTTTGTTTGTTTAAAGCTAAAAGATTTTAATCAAAATTGCAAATTATTTGAAAAACGGTAACTTTGCTTTTCTTTTAAGCAAGTTTTAATATAATGAAGTTCGTTTTTCATATGGCGACATTAGCGGTCGGAATCAGGTACTTCAGTGGACGGAAACAGGCAAAATCATCCCAGGCCGGTCGGAAAATGGTGCAGCTTGTGTTTTTCTGTATCAGTTTATTAAAAAACAAATTTGGAAATAAAAACTATCATTTAAATTATTTTTATCATATTTTTTTCGCGAGAAACTTCTATAACAATAAATAGATGAATTTTAGTGAAATTACAGATCATATTTATATATCTTCTAAGAGATTCAAACAGACGTACTGATAAGTGGTCGGTAAGTGGTGCATTTGCGTTACACCCGATAAAGTTTTAGCTTACAAAGGAGCTACCACGCCCCTTTAAAGCATCATATACGCTTCAAAGAGTATTAATTTTTCGATATTTGGTAGATTTGCGTGGTATGTGTATCCGAAAACCGATATCGCCCACTTTCAATCTTGTAAGGTACCATTGAACAATGGCCAATGTTCTTCCACAGACAGACGGAAATTACGAGATCAATTCAAGTGACGCTGATCAAGAATATATACAAATGTATATATAGTCGAATCAATGACGAATCATCCGGTTTTGACGTTTTTTTTATGCGATAATGGCCCAAAAGAACTTCCACATTAGATTTTGGGGCTTATTTTCTTATTTCTGGTTTTATCATTTTATCATTTTTTAATGGTGTCCACAAATGAGTCTAAGGTCAAAGTGTGATGCTTAAAAATCCTTTAAAAAAACTTTATCATTGCACTATTTTTAATTTTTTTATCTCTGTGCTGTTTTTTCATTAATTTTGAACATATAGAACATTGACCTAAAATTTAATAGGAAAAATGCCTAAAAAGAGCTCCTGTTTAAGATATCATGGGGAACAATTTATTTATGTGTAACTTTTCTATGAATTTTGGGCGGAATTTACTTTATGTTTTTTGAAAAACTTTTGATATTTATCTAGATCCACTTTATTAAGGAAGTTTCTAAAATTTCTTTAGTGACAACATCATTAAATGAATTGATTTTAATAAAAAGTTATCGTTTTATTTTTGCTGTTGCTTTTTTTTTACTCCATATTGGCTGCATTTACGGCGACTGACCAAGTTGGTCTCGAAAGGGTGACAAACTTTTTCTAGCACACTGACTAGTTCATTGCAATGGCGACATCAACAACAACAAACATTATGTTTAGTTAAATATTGAGACTTCAGAAAATAACAAGAATAAAAAAATAAAAAATTAAATTAAATTGAATTCTATTTTTAAATTATATACTTTGTGTAAATTCATCTTTGCGGGATAACATGATAAACAGAAACAAATTTTATATTTAGATACTCGTAAGCATTCCTTTGCTCTTGAGAGATTTTATTTTTCTTGTAACACACAAATATCTATTACCATATAAATTATGGAATGTGTGTTTCTGAGCACGTATGCAGTCATTGGGCTTGGTCATGACTGCTTTCCAAGGGGGTTGTTATACTTCAAAGAATAGAAAAACCTGCAAAACAGCACGGCTTGCCAGGTGACGAAGATTCAACCAAAAACAGAGCAATTGAAAGTGATTCTCACTTTTTTTGTTGTTTTTTTTTACAACCACGGAAAATTTTCAACAACACCCTCACTAATTCCAAAATACACAAGTTGTATAATGAGTGAATAACTAAACAAAAATGCGTAAATAGTTTCATTTGTTTCGCATGAGACCATCAGACCAAATGCATGGGAAGGTTAGTGCTGAACTAAAGTAAGGGAGAATCAATATTTACAATGCGCTAACTAAATTAATATTGCGAAATCAAGTTTTTGTTATTTATTTTCTGGCGGCTTTCGCCTCTTGTCAATTAAATGTGTTGACATTGTTTAACTGAACTTTATGAGTAGGGAATTATCATTTGATAAAAAGCTTTTTATCTAACAAATTGATTAATTGATATCAGGTGCCTCTTTGTCAAAGGAAACTAAAATGGCGCGCTAATGAAAATAAGTAGATACCCCTTGAGATGGTGGCATTTCCATATAAATTTGTATAGTAGGGCGGTTCGTATATATCGAATAAATTTTTTTAACAAAAAGTCTGCAGTAAAATCAGGTTGAGCGGAAATCGAACCTTTGTAAATAGAAATAAATTTCAGCTGGAAAATGATTTTTGTAGAAGGAAACTCAATTTGGGACCATTGCGCGTCGAGTTCAATTCGATCAGCAAACAGCAAAAGGTACTCACTTTTTCTTATTTTAAGAATCCCAACAAAGCTAAATATTTCTTGAGTTAAAATTATTTTCTATAGCTGTACGATATAAATTCGATTTTCTTCTGGTGGGCCCTGGCACAGAAATGTGAAAAGTAACAAAAGTCGTATCACACCCTAAAAATGTCATTTAAAGGGAATTTTTTTTATAAGAAAACAATTGTCAGAATATCTACTTAGATGACCTTCTAGAGCGTTCGTAAAACAGTTTTTACAGGTTTGCTCGAAAATATCGGAAAACATATTTATTGTAAGTATAAAGTAGTTAAGGAGACAATAACTAATCGATTTCATGCTTAGAAGTTATTATTCACGGTGGAAGTTTTCTCTTTTGGACATTTGAAAAGGTTGTCTAATGAGGTTGAAATCTGATTTAAATTAAACCTGAAAAATTATAGCGTAAAAAGTTAGTCATACCTAAAAGTTTATTGTACGGAAAAGTTTGGCTGAATTACAAAGTTTTAAACAACAATAGTATGACTCTTTTGTTTACAGTTTTGGATAGTAACTCATTTCGAATTTTCGGTATGATTAGTAGCTGATTGTGTATCGATAGAACGAATTAAGTCACAATCTAAGGAAGCGAAAGCAGCAAGCGATTTTCCAACAACAGTAGCAGCGTAAGAGAAAGGCAACGTCAATAAACTCAGCATAATCAAATGTGGGTGTATTAATAGCATTAGCATGATCGGAAGAAAAACTCGCTGACATGGTTGCGAAACCAGTTTTTTCTCTCACAACGATGTACTTGACTTTGCAGTGCTATAATTACATTTTCGCAAGTATGATCAGCGCCTTCCTTATTTTTAAAACATATTTTGTTACAGTTATATTAAGCTTTACTATTCATCATTTCCAGTCGTCGTACTTTATATAATAAAAGTAAGCAACAACACAGATTTTTTTCAAGTCAGCGGTTAATTGCATTGGATAAAGTAAGATTTGAAAGGAATAGCGTGGAAAATAATTTTAATGGCGCTCTCCAAAATATTATAAACAATACTGTTCGACGTAACAATATAGGGATGCGTTCCTGTAAACGCTTTTTCTCAGCAATATTAAAAACCGAAATCCAATACATGGGCATTCTTTCTTCAAGGTGGAGCAAGTTTCTCTCCGTTGAGAAGAAAAAATTAAATAAAGTTGATTTCAAGTTATTTAATTTTTCTTCTCAACGAAGAGAGACTTGTCCCACTTTCAACATAAAAGGCTCATATCCTACCACCACTAAGATTTTGCTCCTTCAATGAATAAAATAGTTTGTCTTAAGAAAATTTTTGAGGATGTAATAATTTGTTTAGAAAATAAATGATTGATTTGATGCATTGATGATTGTGGCTCAGTTACTTTTTGAGATATTCTCATGAAAAACTAATTTTTTTAGTGCAACGTCATCTGTGATGAATGCTTAATCTATAAAATGCAGTTTATGTACAAATATCCTACCTTGCTAAGCCAAAAAAAAAAAATCTTCAAAATCTAACTATACTTACTGGTTAGTCGAAATTCCGAATTTTATGGAACAAAATATTTAGAAAATGATGCAAAGCTACGTTTACACAAAATTTAATCAATCAATTACTATCAAAGATATAGCAAAAACAAATAATTAGCGGGGCACTAATGAAAAATGTTTAGAAGACTCTCTGTTAATATTTTAAGTAATACAATAATCATAGCACCTCTTCTTATGTTAAAATCGGCTCAGTAAGTTAACCAAAAAAAAAGTCATGCCTTAATTTATGCCTGCGAATCTCGAAATAATGAAAATGAAACCAGTAACCAGTAACAATAAAAGAAATCTGGATTCATCAACAAACCTACATATATCGACAAGAGATAGTTAGTTGAAAATTATTGAACACTTTGATTTCTTACTGTCGCGCAGTATTTTAATAGTGCGGCACTATTACTTTAAATTGCTAAGGAATTGAAGTCTCTGTAATAGCAAGGCTTATCAGCAGTTTAGTTCAAACAAGAATATTTGCAAATGGTGAAATGCAAACAGTCACGTTTATCACTAAATGTATGTACATTTTGCACTTGTGACCTATTTGCTGCCAAGGTGTAAGTAAATAAATTTGAAGCATGGTAGAATTATAGTTAGTTAAATCATGATTTGAAGCAAATAGTTACGCTTTCAAATATTCGTTTAGCAGCAAAATTTTACAAATTGAGAATATATTTTTATGAAATTGAAATTAAAAGCTCAGGACTTAATAAACTAGTAACAGCTGCATAGTACATTTCATTTAATTTTCAATAGTATGTTGTTGTAGGGCCCACTTAAATAAGGCACAACTTTTTTTTCAAGAATTATTTTCTACCTTCCCCTCTAAAGAAATAAAATTGAAACAAAATAAAGTTTTTAAGCGAAACTTCTTTGCCGGCATTTTTTTCATGTGAAAAACACAAGTTTGATCAATAATATTTATGAAAGATATACAATTTCAATTATTGAATAGAAAAACGTCATAGCAAGAATAACAACACAACAATTTAAAGTGCTTGTTAAGTAAGTCAGTGTGCTCTAACAATTAAACAAACATGAGGACATACAAACATCACAAGAATAGTCGTTGTTGACAAGTTGTAAAAATAACATTCGCTAAAAAATAAATTTTATTAGGAGCTCAAGAGACATGAGTGCAAAAAAAGAGGCACGTAATTTTATAACGTTACTCTTTCTATCAAACGACGTTAACTGTGTAAATACATACAACATCCAAGGTCTATTCATTAACATATAAAGTACACTCTTCAAATACCTTATCCCACAGTGGAGACGTACAGAAAGTTATCACAATTAAGAATTTAAAATAAGTAATCGCTCAACGTATGAAAAATAATAGTCTTTTTTTGTGAGCGTCAAACAAAAATATATAAAACTGGATTTAGCCGGCTTAAGTTGACACTGAATTGATAACCCTCCGAACCAGAAATAAAATAATAAACATTCAATTCATCGAAAATATAATAAGTATAAATTCGCTAAAGCGATTAATTTAAGCTGTATTATACGAATTTTAAAAATATGACAATTGAAATCAATTACATTAATAGAACTGACAACCAAAATTAAACTAAATAATTTTCATGTAATCAATAAATATCGCGTGTCTTAAAATATTTTAAAATCTGGTTATGTCTAGTTATAATAAGCGAATATAATGTACTTTATTTTTGAAATCTCACATAGAAAAAATTCTTATCATGTTACCCCATAATTAGTTGAATGAAACTGTTAGTAATTTTAGCTTTTAATCATTACATTTGCCTAAGGGGTGTGTGTATTTAAAATAGCAAATTTTTTGTCTTTCTGATAAAGGGAAACCAATGGTATACGATTTGCGTTGCTATTGTCTTATCAGGCCAACTTTAGTTTTTACTAAATTACTCTGCCTATATTGTATAAGCTCGCCTAAAATGTTTTTTTTAATCAATTTCTCCGCCATCTTCTAATTCAATGCAAATCATTCACAATAGAGCCGGTTCTTTGGAGAAATCGATCTCGGAGTTGTAACTTTTTGATTTAATTTGCATTTGAAAAGAGTCGTTCAAAAACGAGATAGTTATCGTAGAAATGCGCTGTTTTTAATGCCAATGTGAAAGCCATATTAAAAAAATTAAATTATGATATTGATATTTCATAAGAAGCTTATGAAACACCATTTTGTGCATAGGCAAATAAATCTTATCTTTTTTTGAAAATAAACATGCGTTTGAAATAATTTTGGTTCTATAATAAATTGAGTTAACAAAAGCATATGAAATCAATGAAATACAGTTGACAGTTTTATTTATTTTTAAACCGTTCGAAACAATATATTTTTAAATTTGTTTACAATTGTTCCAATTATTCTGAACAATGTTTCGGAAAATGCAAATTTTCGCTGAGTTGTTATTTACCTGCAAATTGTATTGAACGTCAACTTTATGAAATTAATTTTAATGTAAATTCTGTTTTACATGATAAATCGTTCATTCTACGCTTTGTTGCTCATTGTTATTGTAATTTATTAAATGCGCCAAAAGCTGCTGTCACTCAAAAAACAACGTCGAAGAACTGTTTTCGAAGCTTCAGTAGACGAAATAACTTGGTGTCGCTTATCTGATCGTTTGCCTTTATACATAAGTCAACGCAATTACGAATATTAAAAATATTTAACGCGTTTTTCCGATAAATTTCAAACAATTTATAAATTCGAAATTTAAAAAATTCGTCAAAACAGTTCAAGGTTATTTTAATAAGAGCAAACATGTTGACAAATAACAACTTAATACATAATATATTTGCTAAGCAGTAACATGTATTCAGAAAAAATTAAAAATTTTAAGAAAAAAATCTTGAAAACTTAACAAAAAACATACGCAAAACTTAAACAAATTCTCAGAGAACATAAGCCAGTCTGAAATGGGTTAAATTGCAATAAGGAATTGTGACACATTGCATAAGAGGGCTTAATTTGTTTGTTGACTTGGTCAAAAAGATAAATGCTAAATTTAATAAACAACGCAATTAGGGAAGAAGCGTCATTTCACATAAAGTTCAGAAAAATTCAAAACAAAAAAGTTCGTTCAGGGCGTTGAGACTTATCACAGACAGCGAAGGAAATCAGTCATTAAAATTTAATGTGAGCAAAACAGCTGGTAGGTATAATGATTTCAAGAAATTTCGTTAATAATATGCTTTGTTTTTAATTCACATGAATTAGCACATTATTATTTACACTTGTAAAAACTTTTTCACTTTGGTACTAACAGCAGGGTTACGGGCAATTAATTCGTTCATCGTTCGCCTGAGTTGCAAAACAAACTGTAGCAAAACGTTACTTGGCATTTAGCATGAAACACCAAATTATTTAGTTATAAAAAATATCAGTTCTAATCAAATTTCAATTCATTAACTCTATAAACTATTGAAAACATGTGTATTTATTCCATGTACGTACATATATGAAGCATATGCACTAAAAAAAATAGTTCAAGAATGTTCTTATACGAATAGTTAGCTCAGTTCCTCGCTCTAAGTACATATGCTAATACCCAGTTGGAAAGTGCTCGCTAACTACATGTAAACTTTTTATAGGAAGTTAATTAAATCGTACTAAGGTATTGTCAGAGAAGTCCTAGTCTTAAAAATGTATTTGCTAGAGAGATCAAACTCTGTTCCTTTCCGTCAAATACATCATATACATTTTTTGAGTAACGTATTGATTGGGAGGCTTATGTTTCAGAGGATGAGTTTCTAAGGGGAGATTAGGATATATCTAGGATATCTCTATTTGTTTTTGGTATTGGTATTATAAGAATGTAATTCAGAGCTGTACGTGTTTTGAGATATCGAAATTATCTATAACAAGTTATAAATTAAAACTATTTCAAATCACATAATAGGCGCACAAATAGTTTCAGATTTCAATGTTGGCAGCAGAATTATTTATAATTTATTTTAGCTTTATAGCCAATAAAAGTACAGTTGAATTAACAAGTAGATTATGAATGCTATAGCTATGGAAATACATTTTTCATACATATTCTATATCTTTTCTGAATAAAATACGCCTGGAAGTGTCTAAAAAATATGCTTTCACATTTTTAAAACTGTGCAAGTACTGTTTTTATGTAGCAGAAACTAATTTTAATCTGGAAAGAAGTCAAATTCCTTGGAATGATATCAAAGTTTTTCTATGCCAACTATGTATTGATTTACACAATGGAATTGACATGGAAGGAATCATATATTTTGCCATGGAATCGAAAAATTCGTTGCAGAATTCCAATTCCTTGAAATATAATTTCGAATGGAATGATCCCTTCCTAGTGTGGTCAAAAAGTAAAAAGGGTTGTGAACTGACATCTTAGCAGATTAAAGAGACTAGCAAGTAGATCTTCAAAAAATTTTAACTAACATTTTTAATCGAAGAAAATTTGTTATTTTTAATTATTTTTTAATACAGTTATTACAGATTTCAAGTTAAACTGGAAATAACACTGTAGTTGAAAGTTATTTTGCCACACCTTAGGAACCATATTGTAAATAAGGATGTTCACAAATTGTTTCTAAAATTTTATTAGTAAAATTTCAATAAACAAATTTTTAAGAATTCAAAAGAATTTGAATGCGATTTTCTGGAAAACGTAGCATAATTGAAAAAAAGCTGTTTTGATACAAGCGCAGTCTGGAAAAAATAGAGCTCTAATTTTCTAAGGCAAACAGAGACATTAGGTGACTTTAAAATAATCGAAATGATTAATGGGTTTGGATAATCAAAGTGACATCTACATTTTCTACAATCAATTTTGGTAGAGTTTGGCAATCAACAATTACTTATTCAATTATTTATGTTTCAACTTATTTTAGAAAAATAAAACAGAGATTATATTAATTAGCTTTTTCTATGAGTTAAACTAAACGTGGAAAAGTGTGACGTTACACAAAAATAAAAAAGTTTAATTCTTACCCGCCAGCAAACAAATGTATGAGTGTATCGCGTTCTCGCTGGGTCATAATCACAGTACAGGCAGCACAGTTACCAAGAGCGTTGAGTCTCAAATTCAATTCCAGATCAGTCGACAAAAGTCAGAAACTCAATTCCGTTAAAGTCCAGCAGAAGAACTTGGCACAACTCCAACAAATTGAGCCCCGCAGGCAGTAGCCTCAAACTCCGCGTAATCTTGTGGTTTACGAAACTGATGTCACAAATTGCGAAATTTTGAACGCAGTTAAATCACTTAGTGAATTTGTTGTTAGAGAAAAAAGGATCGCATTGGAGTTCACAGACAACAATCGCGCGACACACAATGATTACCAAATTCACCGATTTTAAAAATCACTCGCGGAAGCAAGGCGGAGTCTGCCTGCTACGAGGGCAGTGCCGCTGCTTATAGTTTTCCGCCGCCGCCGCAGCTGTTGCGTAAAACACAAGAAAGTTCTATTAAAATTAAATTTAATTTTTGAACTTTGAAACAATTGTAGAAATTGTTATTGCAAAAAAAAATATTTTTAAAAATTAAAATTCAATTTTACGGTTACGTAATGCGTAGTTTAATTCTCTCGCTGAAATTTTAGCTTCTTTTTCAATTAGAAAAAAGTTTAATAGGTACAAGGTAATTTTTACGGTTTTTTTCAGAAATTTTTTATTTAGAACTTTTCATGCATTGTATCGATTTCCCTTATATTCTTTTTTCTTTTAGTTGTTACAAGTTAATTGAGCGGCTTGCAAATTGTCACATTTTCAATTTTTATTAATTTCACAATTTTGCTGTATTTCCAAAGATTTTTTTCTTCTTGTTTACAAATAATTTTTTTTCTAATTGCGACTGCGTTTTTCCATCCGTTTAAGGCCGTTTATATCGGTGAAATGAAATGATTTTTTTTTTCGTTGACAAAACTCGTATTGTCATTTTCGTTGTATTTTCTTCTTTTGTTTGTTGCTTTATTTATATTTTTTCTTTTGTGGCATTGCCAATGCAAAGATTTATTTTGACTTTTATGAAGTGTCAGTGGTGTTTTTATTCGCATTGACTTTTCGCATAAATTTCTAGTATGGCAGTGCTAAAGCGTTACGCACTGTTACACACATTCGAGTGTGTAATCTAAATAGAGTGGTGTGATATTTCGTAGGAATTTTTTTTGTGTTAAAGTGATTACTAACTATAATTTGTAATTAACTACAAAAAAATCATATATTATTTCGCATAGCTTTTTTGTAGTCACTAAATTTATAAAAAAGTGAAGTTTGCAGCTATCAGAAACCATTACATATGTAACTTACCGCTGTATCTATATTATGATTAATGTAACGGGTGATGATTTAAAATTGTGGAATACAGGGTAAGTTGTTGAAACTTTTGGCTTAAATATATTATAGCGCCCAATCGCCAATATTTGTTAACCAAACTGCTTAGTTAAATCAGGGGTGCTTCTAAGAATATGTACGTAATCAAAAAGTCTAGGCAGGGCTGCCAAGTAAACGGGATTGATCCGGCCTGGTACGAAATTTCATGACAAAGCTGGTGGCCTGGTAAGAATCAAAAAATTTCTTAAGCTAGCCGGAAATTTAACGACCTTGTGAAATGAACTTAAATATTTGGTAATAGTTTAGCTTAGGCGACATCTATTATTTTTTAAAAATTTTAATATGTTGCATAGTTTATGCTGGTTAACGTCATAATTACCACGTAAAAAGTTAAACATTTCAGAATAAAAAATTTAGAAAAAAGTACGATTGATGCTCGAGGAAACAGCTGTGCGACTGAGTGCCATGTAATGCGCATAAATAGATTTTAGGCTTGAACCACATGGGTGCTATTCAATGCGTTCCAACGCACGTTGAATAAACGCGTGTTAATCGTAAGACCAATTGTGTTGAATTTTTTTTGAATCCTAAAACGTTGGTGTGGCCTTAGCTATATTGTTCATTTTAAAAGTTACAAGGTGACACTTCAAAAGGGTGCGCGTTGAAAGTTCATCATATTCGAATTTAGTTGTATGAACTATTAAATTACACGCGCACGCGTGTGTTCGGGATAGCTATAAATTTCACCAACTTCTTAGTTGAAGTGAAGCTTATATTTACCTTTTTATGTAGTAATTTTTTTATATGGCTAGTATTGCAACTGATAATATCATTAGCAATAGCGAAAGAGCAGGCTCAAAGCTCGCATGCGCTCATATGAGGCGGCTATCATTACTCCAGAGTTGTGAGAGCCAACGAGAAATATTCAAACTTATGATTCGAACATCATCATGTTTCTTGAGCGGAATTTTGATAGAACAAGCAAAAGATCCCTTTGATATTTTGTCTATCATATATTTTACCATATAAAAGACAAACAAAATTTTCTTTTAAATTATCACCAATTTTATTACTTTCAATAAAATAAACGACATTATTATGTACATATTAAAACTTATTTAAACTAAATAAAACTGAATACAACTAAATTACAACTAAGAAGAGTTAAAAATTGCGATACTAAATTTTGTGACACAAATTTTGCGGTTATTTATGTTGTTTTTTTTTTTTAAAATTACAATACTTTTTACTCGCAATAGAGTATGTAATTTGAAATATATCTTTCATTGTTGTGATATTGCTAATATTTTTGTTGTGTACCTAGATATTTATTTTCGAGTGAATTGAACTTGCGATGATTTTAATTTGGATTATTTTCTTTAGTTTTTGCTTTTTTTTTTTTTTTATTTCTTGCTTATATAAGAGAGGGGTATATTTTGCTATGCTACTTTAATATATTTTAAAAAACTATGACTGTAATACACACACAGAATTTGAGATAAACGGAACTTCTCTTAATTTCTGCCTTGCAAACTTTATGCTCGAAATTTTTTCTTAGTGTATACCATACGAATGTGATGCTGAACTTTTCTTTTTTTTTTTTGATTATTTATTTGACTTTTTCCAACATTTTTCAATTGTTAACAATGTTTCCACTAAGCACTGTGCGACACTTTGCAAAATTTGGTTGAAATTTTATGCTTGCAAATGTGCAGCGATTTTGCCATTAGGAGAATTTTACATTTCGTTTGTAAAGTGTGACTTTCTCGCGACAGCAAAGTTGGCGTGTATTTGCAAGTGCAAAACTTTAGCAAAATTTGGCAGTTATATACCACAGTGCTTATTAAGTTCATATTTATGCTCTAAACGGATTTTTTTAAAAAAAACTTTGCAAATAATTAAGTATCTATTAACATTTGCTAGTTCAATTTAGATTAACTATATGCATGTTGTTTTTTTTTGCCATAGTCCATTTTGTAGGACTTAACTGCATAAACGGGCATAAATATTGCTCACATATCATCTCTATAAGCTTAGCTATGCAAAGAGAATTCACTGTTCTCTAATATGAAATTCAGCTGAAATTGTCTCATGAAGTTCATCTAAATCAACTAGCAATGTAAATATCTTATAATTCATACGTGAACTTCCAAACTCAAAAGCCAAAATTTTTTCCTTTAAGCTTTCAAATCGATTCTTCGTTGCTACCTGGAATTCATTCCACTTTTCTAATAAAATCTTAACAAAATCTAACAAAATGTTATTTATATTTTTTTTTCAATTTATTCTAATATTTTGTTAGCTACTTAATTACTATTTACATTAAATTTAAAATTTTTAAAACAGCTTTATATTTACTATATTTGTTTAAAAAAAAATAGCCATAAAAATCAATAAAACTTTGACTTCTATGTTGTAATGCAAATATATAGATATTCCCTAAAACTCTTCTGCAGTATGTACGATCGGTTTATTGTAATAGTTCTAGAATTTTAAGACATTTTTTCTAAAGAAGCTACATATATTGTTGAACGTATCATATGCATTTATAAGCTTGAGTCTTGACTTTGTTTATTTTATTTGAGATACTTTGAATTTACGGAATTAAAAATTCTTAATTTATAGACCTAAAATTTATCATAAGGATGGAGGTGTGAGTATATTAGTGCGCGATTTATTTTGAATTTATTAAACCTATTGATTTGCTCATTGGTTTTTCGCTAATATATAAGTTTAATATATATATTGTATTTTGGTTCTCTTAGTGTCTAAAATTGAATTTAAATGGACCTTTTAAATCGAATTACAAACGTTAGTTAATTAATTTGGAATTATACAAAAAAAAGTTTGCAGAAATCTTTTGTTAAGCAAAAAGAATTTCTTTTTATTTTACAATTCACATACATACATATTCGCAAAAGTGATATTCCTTATTTTAATTTTGTTTCATTAGCATGTTTATTTGAATAATCATTCAAGATACCGACTTAATGCAAACATTTCGTAACAAGTACGTTTTATTTTTTTCTATTAACCATAACTACCCAGTTAAACTTTTGTAATTTGCATATCTTTATTTATAATGGCGTCATTGATCATAACTGATTCTTTCTTATTAACCGAAAGCATGCTGCCACGCTTGCCAAAAAGTTTAAACAGAAAAAAAAATTTTATCTTAACCTTCGGCATCAAATCTGCATTATTAGATTTTAAAAATAAATGGAAAAATCGGTAAAAATCTGAATTGCATGAGAATGGTCAGGGGTTTTGTAAAAGCCAGCATCGGCTGATATAAAAGAGAAATGTTTAATATGCGCAACCAATTGAGGTTTTAATCTTATCGTAAGCAAAATTCTGAGTTATTTAGTGAACCTTAACTCTTTTATAGTGAAGCAAATAATTTCAGAAAAACTTTTAACTATATCTGAGCTTAATGTAAATCAGTTAATTTTATAATTTTTAAAAAGTGCATCGAACTAATAAGATCTGAAGAATTTAATGTCTAAGTACCAGCTAATTCTTGTTCAGCGAACTGCAAATAAAAAAAAATCTTTTTCATTAAATAAACAACTTATCTGGACTATTTCTATGATATCAGTTACGCATCGAAGACACCAATGAATCGCCTATTTGTCAAACTGATTAAATCCACTTTACAAAATTTTATATTTTATATATCTCTCTTAACGCCTTATATATATTTCCTCAAAAACTAAGCTTAATAACACCAAATGCCCTAATTTATTTATGCCATTCCATATATGGTAAAATGTGCTTTTAGTTTTCGATATTGTTTCGACTTTTTGCTTAGTAGAGATAATCATTTTAGCCAGTGAATGACTCAACTAACTAAATATCGGTTGCTTGTTCATACTTGCTTGCGTACATATATCTTACGTAGTGCGGATACTTTTCAATTTATTTAATATTTTTGACTTTATTTAAAACTTCTAATTTTTTCCCAGCTCATCTGTCAAACTCTTAAGTATCCACGTTATTCATAACGTTTTCTTTTATAATTTTTTTAATCAAACTTTGTATATCACATTTCCTCGCTATGATCGGTCTCGGGTTCGGATGGACTAATCGGCGACATTTCAACGCTGTCCAGCAGCGGAGTTTTCTCTTCACTGCAGCTACTGCCATGAGCATCATCTAAAGCGAATATTTTCGACAGCTCTGCTGCACTCAAAGTCTGATGAGATGGCGATTCGTCCGTTGAGCTATTCTCCTCAGCCGTTTTACCAACACCATTCTTCGCCTTAATAATGGAGTCTTCCATATGGTTCAATGCATGATCGAGCGATTTTGTAAATATGGGATAGGGATTTATTTTGGTATCAGTCAGTGAAGTAGTTGCTGTAGCGGAGGCAGCGGCGGCAGTTGCCAAATTTTGATGGCAGGATAGTGTAGCCAAAGAAGTAGTACGTATTTTGGTCGTCGTTATACGATTAATGGAGCATGTGCTTAAGCTAAGGTGATTTGAGTGTGATCTAACATAATGCTGCTGCTGATCCCGTTCGCGTTCACGTGGATGCTGTTGATAAAATTGCGACTGATGTTTATGATAAGTCGATTGCTGTTGCTGTTGTTGTTGATGCTGCTGATGTTTTGAACGCTTTGGTTGGTAATGATGTTGTTGCTGTTGTTGGTCTTGTTGATTGTTATATGAATAACGATGCGTGTTATTGTCCTCATTAAAACTCAGTTCATCTTCAGATAACCAACATTGTTCAGAGCTACCCATAGTTGTTGTAGTTGTGGTGATCGCAGTTTGTTTCAACTTTGTCAAACTTAATAAATGGCGTTCTGAATAGGATTTACGTGCATCCATTACACGCAAATAATCATTGGGCTCACCAAGGTCTTCACTTTTAGAACTACAGTAACGTCGATTTGACATGTTCACTGCTAAGCCCATTCCCAGTGTTTGGTTGGAGCCGGAAATCTCATTTGCAGAACAACCACGATTCAAAGATTGTCGACTACTACTACGGCTATATGAAGAATAGCTGTCGTATTGATTGTCACGAAATGATGAGGGTGATATTCTGGTCGAATGATTTGGTGATGTCTCTAACAGTGAGTCATTCGATTTGGCAATGTGATTTCTACGATAAAATTTACTATCACGCCACATGGTTTGGCGAGTGCTTGTCGTACCCGAAGCGGTAGCAGGTCTTGCAAATATGTCATCATTGGGGCAAATATTCTCTGCATCGCCAAAACTAGCAGGTATGGGTGAGCCGGTGTTGGATGTGCTTAATTTTTGGCTGCCACCCTTTGTAGCTTCCAAGACGTTCATTTGACTAGCCGTCTTGCTTATGCGGAATGAGGCGTGGGTTAGTTTTTTGTATTTCTCACTCTGCATATTGACACGATTCTCGGAGTTTGTGCGATCTTTAATAGGCATAAATGCGCTATCGATGCGTCTCTCTTCTTCGAGTGATCGAAAAGCCAAGCGATTAGTGGTATTTTTCAGATGTTTTCCTGTGCCTGCACTAGACAATTGCTTATTCGACATATCTTCGAAAGAACTTACACGGTACTTTTGGGAGAACACTTCAATGGTGCCGGTTCGTTTTGAAGGTGAGGTGGTGTATATAGAGTTCTGGTCATTGACCAAAATCTTAGGTGGGTCAAATTGTTGCAATTGCTGTATATTACAGTTACTATTAGATGCCAACGAAGAGTTGCTGGAGTTTGTGGTAGCCGTAACTAGAATTTTCGGAGAAAGGGAAACGGGAAACTGTTGAGGACGTACATTTCCTGTGGAACCAGAAGAGCTCGAACCAGCCGAGTATGAGCCCGCTGAAGTAGCATCATCGATAGTAAGAAAATTACTGGGTGACAACTCACGGCATGGCGATGATATGGCTGAATCCTGTGATACCATATTTGTTGGTATCGTAGCGAGCTCCAGACATGTTTCATTACCTGCAGTGGTGGTCGCTATTATAATATCTTCGACACCCTCATCAATCGGTGAGGATATCGATTGAAAGCTACTCAAACGGAAACTAGATGAGCCCGTTGAAAGGTCACCATCAGTTAATGAGCCAAAAGCAGAATCTTGTGATGGATTGCTACGTCCGTACTTTAAGCACTTTAGCGAATACTCTAAACGACGACTTTTTGAATTCTTATAGCTGCACATATCGGCAGTTAACTGATGATTAAATGAAGCTGCTGCGGAAGTTGTGCAATGTGAGTGTGAATTTGAGTTCGAGTTGGAGGTCGATGAATTGTTGCCCGATATTGCTGCTCCAGTTGCGGCACTAGATAATGATGTGTCATTATTTGTCTTTGTGTCGAGTGTTTCCAACTCTAATTGACCTACTGGTGTTGTTGTAATTGTGGCCTGACTTTCATCGATGCCATCATGTGACTCAATGGTTTTTGCAATAACAACACTTGTACTACTTTTGCCAGTACCTATACTTAAATTACTGCTGTTGCTGCTGCTCGAACTGCAGCGTAGTGATTGTTGTTGCTGCTGGTGCTGTTGTGGCTTATGCTGGTGATGATGATGATTCTCTTGAGTGGTGGAGCTATTGTCATCAGAGTGCGTGCTATTGTCACAATAGTGTATGGGTGAATTCAAAGAATCGCATTGTTTCTGTTGTGGTTGCTGGTATTGTTGGTGATGCTGTTGTTGCTGCTGTTGTTGATGCTGGTAGGGTTGCATATGATGATATCCAGTTGCGAATGGATGATGATATGGATGCTGATGATGATGATTGGTTTGACACTGCATTTTTGGAAAATATTGCTGATGACAGTTGTAACCTACAACAATCTCATCGAGTAGGCCTTCTTCGGAATCACTTGAGATATCAAAGGAGTCCATAGTGCGGCTAGTGCTAGAATAAATAAGAGACGAAATAAAAGCTTACTTTTGTATGTGGAATAAATGTGGCTTATGTGGATAGCATGATATTTAGCAATGTTGGACTTTCATAATTCTTTTTTTTTGGGTCCAACATAAATTTACGTTAAAATCTGGCAGCGTGTGTAGAAACTTAATAATATTTTAGTGACATCTAGCAATAAATGTTATTATGTTAGTCCGGAAATTAGCGGTCATTGCTTACTGTCAGCTGATCTCGGAAAACAAATGCTTAAGACTATAATAAGCTGTGCAAGTAGCGGGGGTGATGGTTGTTAGAGAATATAAAACTCAAATACTTGTTGTCATGGTTAGTTGGTACATTTAGATCAAACTGTATGCCATAGCATATGTCTCCTTCACAGAAGAGTGGGATATACTTAGATAGTACATCTTCAGTACTATTAAGAAGAACTTTTGGGAAATAAGCCATCAGAATTTTGCTGCGTGCATTATTATTTAGCTTTCATTTGGAAGTATCAGAGTAGATAGATTGCTATCCTGTCTGACAGCCAAACAACTTTTAAAGTAATTTTTTCATCAACATAGCCCTTAACAACGTAGAGGAAATGAAAAAAGTTTCACAATTTACAGAGCTATCTGGTTCAAGCAGTATTCAGGATGGTGGAATTGTCAGGAATTGTACCGCAAACCCCATAATTGACCAAAAATATTTCTGTGGACGGAGCACTTTGAGCAAATAGGAAGTGTTCTAAGTTGGTTTCATTTTTGCCATAAACAGGGTTACCAAATGACCGGTGACATGACCTTCAAATTTTTGTAAGTTTTTAATACATTTATTTTAAAAATTGATTTCATTTTTGAATGTTACTGCCCAAAAATAAAAAAGGTGATCACCTTTTTTCCTAAAACTTTTGAGAAAGCTGGGAATCGCTTCTGTACAACTTGGAAACCCTGGTCATAAATTACAGTAGCCTGTGGGTTCATATTGTATTATTGCTAGTAAAATTATGGGTGCTTTTACAAAAGGAAATTTTAGGACGATTGTGCATTTTTGTAATTCAGGCATAATAAATTTAAAATGCAACTCAGTTCAGAAATGCTCACCCGTATAGAAAAGCACCGAAAATAGTGCGTATTACAAAAAAATTTAGCTAAACTCACACATTTTTTTAGGATGTGACGTAAAGAATAAAGCCTCTTCAAAGTCGCTCACGGGAAATATTTTTTCCCAAACAAGATCTATATTCTCTCAAGACCTCTAACCAGTGCATTGTTTTAAGCACTTTTTTCATACCAGATGCATTATAATGATAAATTCCGGACTAAGGAAGAATAAAAAAGTATAAATACAGCGATTACTTATACGATACATCAATACAACAGCCAAGTAAAAATACAAACGATGCGTATAATCAAAGTTTTATCTCTGCAAACCTTAACTATTCTAAGGACTTGGTATATTTTCAGTACTGTTATGTTTTTAAATAAACAATAATAAATATTTATTTATATAACTAGAGAGACTATACATTTCATATAGCAACTTCACATTCATTTGGTTTGCAGAGATCGAACAAACACAAAAAAACTAAAACATAAATCTACCAAAGCAAATATTGGTGCCGCAAACACTTGTGCAATTCAACGCGCGCACACACACACAGACACACATAGCTATATAGCAAAGTCCTTATAGTTTTACTTCCTCTTGAGCTTAAAGCAAACATCATCTATTCATACAATATATGCGAGTATGTTTAGATACTACAACAATATAACTATGCTACTCCTTTCAAAGGACTCGTTTTCTTTCAGTTCTCAATTATAGTGTGTAAGCTGCTGTGTGGTGTAAAAAGAGACATGTTTACGTAATTAATTTTTTTGATTTGACTTACCAGTGAATTTATAAGTTCTTTGCTAATTTACATGTCTGTCCGGTTAAAAGCCATTTGTGAGTACGTGTTAACGAAATTTTATTTGAGAGTTGAGTTTTTGGTTTTTGGAACTTAGTGAGAACTTTGTACAAATGCGTATGGAGTAGTACGATTTTGTTTATTTATGTTAATCGGAAAACTTCGTAGGGCGCAGAAAGAACACTGTAGTTTAAGTATTATTATAAGAAGTTGACAAATTAATAAAGTGTGTGAGATGAAATCAAAATATGATTGTGCACAGATACTATAGATAACTGGTAATATATGTAAGTCTAATGATATAAATCATTTTTATGGACAAACAGAAAGATTTCTAATAAAAAATGGCCTCTAAAAGTTGTAACATGTCTTGAACTGGAAGTAGATCGGGGTAATTAGAGCATTCACAGCATATAGCTATGCTATGACCAATTGCATAAAATGTATATGCAAATGAACAAATAAGTGATAGCTTCGGCTTAAGCCTTAGCTGTACTTTTTTAAAAGTTGACAAAATAATAGAGATGGAGTTTGATTGCACAAGAATAGCGTTATTGCATAAAGGTTGCATTATTGATGCAAAAAACATCTTGCTGCAAAGTAGTTTTGTTGAGGCGACAGTCTTATGATTCTTCTTATACTACTCCACAGAGGAGCTTTGGTGCTTTTCTTGGAAATTCTAAAGAAATTTTTATTAAAAGATGACACAATATCAAATAATATTGAACTGCATCGGATTGTCTTGGGTATAGGCTCAAGAGGATATGATTTTAACGAATTTGATCCGTATCAATAGATTGCATTGTATCAATTGTAGTAAATAATTAAAACGTATTGGATGAAACAGATTATATCAGAAATATCAATTGGTAAAGAGTGGTTTAATTGGGTAGTTTCAAAAGCAATAAAAAAATGTAGGATATTATTGAATGATGCTAGAGACAAAATGATATCGAAAGATATCGGGTAGTCTTGGTAGTTATAATGATAATAACTATTTCAAAAAAGTTCAGATTTGAATACATACTTAGTAGGGAAATATATTTCTTTAACTGTTGTATCAGATAGTGTCAGAAATGTAGTGAGTCGTACCATTGAATACCTCTGAAAAGGGTGTTTTAAGACAATTGGATTGAATTGGATGGTGTAATACGTATCAAAAAGATTATATGAAATGATCTATGGTGGTCTGGAAAATCGGATATTATTGTAGATAGGTGTCATTTCTAAAATGTGTCAAGAGAAATTGAAAAACACCTTACCCAGAGCCTAGTAATTAACATTTCGTATGGTTTAAGTCTCAAAAAAGTAGAAAATAACAGACGTATGATAGTTATTGAAACAAAAGCATAGTTTCTCCGCAAAACTTCAATTTCTTAAAATGAATGGAAATGGTTCCTAGGAGCTTAAAGTGGATTTATTTGCAGTAATCAAAAACTGACTATGAACAAAATGACCCTATAAAAAAGAATATAAAACATCCTATAAATTACACATAAAATAATACGTAACATTGACAACAAGCAGGAGATGGGCCTTTGAAGAAGGCAATTTTTTAGACCCATAAAGTTGCATTATTTAAAGACTTTAAACGAATTACAAACATAAAACCAAACACAAACATACGAAAAACCACAAAAAAAAACACGAAATTAAAATGTTAATAAGAGAAACCACGCATAAGTCAAGTCATAGGATGAAATTAAGCTTTACCGTTTTAATTCTTCATTAAAAATTTATTTTTATAATAATTACATTTGCTTGCAAAACAAAAAGCGTAAAAATTTCATTCACTCATAAAAAAGAACCAAATTGACTGGCAACACTTTACAGCCGCAGCGCGACAGCACAGCGGAGGGCAATGCTTAATTATGTCCTTTGCTGTATAACGGTAATTATGCGTGTTTGCTCACAAACATTCATTGTTATAATAGGGATTTTTTGTTGTTGTTGTTGTTGTTAAGGTACGGCCAGAGAACAATATTTTTTAGTCATTTTCTTTTGCTGTTTGGTGTTGTTGTTTTATTTTTCTCTTTCTTACTTTCTTAACTTAATTTTGCGCAGATGTAACGGATATGATATTCATATAAAATATAAGTGGCAACACTTACCCAGACCGTCTGTCACGTGGCGTTGATGGCGGTGTGCACGGTGAACTTGTTTCACTTAATGAGCTGCCTAATGAGGCGCACTGACGTTTCTTAACCGCACGCAATAAATTTAAAGTGGATCTGCTGAAGCTCGGTTTGATAGTCTGTGTGTTGTGTATAATAGAGAGTAAAATGATATTAAAAAAGTAACAAAAAAAAGGACATTTTTGTTAATACTTTAAAGCATAAAGTTATTCTATGGATTAATGAGTATTTGAGTAGATATAAGTTCATACCTGTACTTATGCTATTCAGAAAAATTAAAAGTTCGCTGCTTAAGTTTTTCTGAAAAACTTTAATCCACGCAACTGCATATGAATGTATTTTAAAGACTCTTGAATACTCTGCCCACTTTTCAAAAACCGTCAGTGAGTGTAACAAGGCTTTCACATTGACATCAAAAACACGCGACGTTTTTCGCTTGAGGCAAAATTTAAGCACAGACGGCTAGCTATTCATGCAAATCAAATGCCAAACAAATTTTGAGTTCGTTTTCTACAAAAAGCAATATTTTATTTTACAAAAACTGCTGTTGTCAAGCCAGCAAACACGCAATTATGCCACTGTGAAAGCCATTTTTAAAAACGAGATACAAAAAGGAGATAAAATCAAAATGTTCGCTCGCTATGAATTTCTCATAGACTTGACATTGCAGCTTCCATATTCAAAAACTATAGCATTGAAATTTTTTTCGAAAATTCTGTGCTTTTAAGATTTTTGCGTGAAAGTGAAATGTTACAAACGGCTAGCTATCAGCCAAACTAAATTATTGTAATACTTACACTGTAACATGGACCTCTTAGCTCTCGTAAGTCAATACTTCTAAATAAATCGCAAAGCAGTAGCTCCTCAACTGATGGTACAACTCCAGCTGGAGGGTCGAATATAAGACTCAATATATCCAAGATCTATAAGAGGATTAATTACGAGTAGATATATGTATGTTATTAATCAAAATCGCGTAGATAAGATATAAAATGTATGATTGCACTTGTCAAAACTTTATGGTACATAACGCAGAGCAAGCTGCGTTTTTTTTAAGATAACTGTCTTAAGCTCTAAAATAATTGGAGTCTTTGCATAACTTATCTAATTTATCTAAAATATTTTAAACTTTACATGATATCAATACGATCTCAATCATCAGTTTTCGAAAGTTTTTGACTGGGAAGCAAACATGTGAATTCAAATATTTTACCTGTGGATAACAGTCCAGTTCAAATTCAAGCATCCTTGTGGACGGTGTAGGCGTAGTTAATTCCGATCCAGTACACATTTCGTATAGCAGATGGCCAAAACAAATTATGTCAACATATTCAATTTCTGTCGTCGAACGAGACCACATAACAGCGTTAATACGTGAACTTAATCCTAATAACCCATTTTCCAAACCGGACAGTCTAATTAGGGTAACACAAAAAAAAAAAACAGAAATCATTAAACATATTTGCTTGGAAAAATCTTGACGAAATTTTACAGCATCAATTAAAAAAGCTACTCACCTAGCGGCACCATTCTGTAAAATGACATTGCCACTATGCAAGTGACCATGTAATGGAAAACCGCGTTCCTTTAAAAACAATAGAGCTTCCAGTATTTGACGGCCCAAACGTTGCACCTGACTAGTTGGCAACCCATTGGGTTTGCGTGTGTATTTTCGTGCCCATGGCTCATTCCACTGCGCCTGCAAGTAGACAATATAATTAAAACTACTCATATAATCCGACTTAGCATCGCTTACTTTATAAATTAAATCCTTAAGACTACCACGTGAATTGAATGGTGTAACCAAGCAAGCGTAATTTGTTGAAGCTGTGCGTAAGAATCCTAAATCTAGGACAGGATAAATATATGGATGGTGTAGTGAACCAAGTAGCTCCATTAATACTCCTTTGGGTGTTTCATCTGGTGGCAAATCATCTAAGGCAACACAATCTGGCGGTAATGGCAGCAGCGTCATTAAACGATCAGTGCGCACCTGTGGCATAAGATTCTGTTTATTTAGCGAGCCAACTTTAATTCGAAAACATTCGCTACTTACCGAAGCATCATTGACTAAGAACCAATTCTTCGAGTGACGTGAGCCAATTTCATCCAAATGAACGATAACCTCGTAACGTCCGTTTGAATTTTGCACCCATTCTTGTGTGGCATTGAGCGCACGATCACGATGTGCTCGTTCACGTGGACTACGCTCAATGATGCCATTGCCACTATCTAATGCTGAATATTGATATTTGAGATTTGGTCTGAAAGTAAGAATGCACATTTTTATTTGCTGTATAAAATATTGTATTAAAATTTTAATAAGGTTATAGATGATCATACTATAGGCATACATATATCAAATCTATATAATAAACCCTAGCGCGGTTTTACCTGCATGAATAGAAACATCTTTCTAAAATCTTTGTATAATTTTTCTAGTATTAAAATTTCTAAAAAAACTAATTATTATGATCACTGATATGCATACACTACTGCACAAAGTTATAACGCGCAGTTAGTGAGCGATCACGAACTTTGCTTTTAAATTAATGACCTCTACTTATTACGAGTTGCTTGATCACTGAAATGTGCTACAATCAAAATATTACTTTTTAAGGTTTTAAAATAAAAACTTTATTTATTGCTGAAAATAATTCAAAACTTTGAAATTGATTTCATTTGAAAACACTGAATTTTCGCATCAATAGCGATAATTTTTTTACAATTCAGAAACTAAGCGTCGCTTTTTTTCTTTTAATTTGGAGCATTACTCCACTTAACTCAAGAATGTTTTTAAAATGTATCAATTTCGACAATTTGAATATTTATTACCCGTTAACCGTCACAAAACCCTCCAAAATATTAATCCCAGATAACACTCATAATACAATCATTTTTATGAGCATACTAAAAAAATAAGTTAACATAAATAATGAGTCATCTGAAATTGGTTCACTGGGATATTATTTAAACAACTTTATCGAATATTTCGAATATGGAAACCAAACAAGATAGTCTTAAGGAGCAGAAAGTAGTATCTCTAACGGTCTATCAGATGCTATACTTAACAAACCACCATATAAAATAGACTTTAAGGAGTACCTAAAAGTATGCAACGTAAAAATGTCTTTACTTTGCTCTTGTTCAATCTTTCAAATATAAAAACTAAACAAAAATAAAGAGCACATCTCCAGGCTTTCATTTTAATTCAAAGGATCATCAAAAGCCATTTTCCATTTCATTCATTTCATACTTAGTATAACTTTGTACAAGAGTACACGGTCACGGACAACACGCGCCCACATGTATGCCATGTCGGTGTGCCATTCATGTTTGCTCAGTTGTTTGAAAACAGTGTAACAAAAGTGGAAAAAATACATTAAAAAGGAAGCACGAGCACATGTTGACTAAAATGTATTTGTTTATTTTTGTTTTTTTTTTAAGTGGTTGAAGTACCCCTCTTCATGTCAACTACGCAATTAGAAAGTTTTGAGTTTTATGTTTGAATTGAACTTGATGGGACATATGCAGTGCGAGTATAACTTGAATTTAATGAAAAAATATTAAAAGCAACTGAAATCCTGCTGATATTAGGAGAACACCAAGCACCGCATGTGGTGGTTCTTGAAATTTTCGTTAAAAGGGATTACTCGGTAGCAATTCCTTAAAAGGAGTATTGTTTAATTATGTTGAAAAGGTGTATCCTTATAAAACTCACACGATTTATGCTTATGGCAAATATTGGCTGATGACTAATTAAAAAAAGTAAAGAGCGTTGCTGTGGAAAGTGCGGATAAGTAGTCAGTATGGTAGAAGAAGGTGATTCTGAAGTGATTTTACAAAAAAATTATGCAAAAACTTATTGCATATGATCTAGAAAAATTATAGCTATGCCAAGTTCATGCTAAAATTTCACGATGACTCATCTTAAAATCTAAATAAGTACCTTGGTCAAATATGGAAAAAAAATTTAAATTTTGTAAAAAAATCTCCAAAGTAGATGAGCAGCAACTCAATATATAGTGTATCAAATCGGGCAACGCTGGTTGTCATTAAACTCAACACTCAGGGTATATTCAGTTTATCATTCTGTTTGTAACGCATAGAAGGGGGCGTGACAGGTATTAAAAAGAGTCGATTTATCCATGTCTGTCTTCGTAATGCTAAAAATATCTTGGAGAAACATTGAAGATAAATTAAGAGGCTTTCGAAACGATGGCGTGGCACCTCCCATACAAGCAAGAACTTCAAAGTGTTATACTGAGAGATTTATTTAAGCCAAATTTCACACAAATACATAGTAGAAATGATTCGGAAGAGGTCCCGACAAGAACTTAGTTGTCAAAAATCGATGTATATCCGATACTGTCGCGGCACTCAAATTTTATTCAACTGCTAAATGGCATAAAAATGTTTACCAAATATACCCAAATTTCAGGTCTTTTGAAAATTTTTGATTGTGTTTTATTTCAATTCAAAACGACGAAACATAAAAAAATCACCTGTTACTTAAAGATAATTACAATAGGTTTTAACAAGACTTATAAAGAATCAGAAGAAAAGATAATGTAAAGACATACATTGCTTCAAAAAAAAACTTTTTTTTTAAGTCATTCCCCATTAAACTCACCGGCAGTTTCTTTGTGAGGGGAAAGTGAGTTGTTTCACCCCGGGTCCATAAATTATAATGTAACCTTTATTTCCATGATATTTTTTATAAATCCAATAATTTAAGCAACAGATTTTATATCGGACTCAAACTTCGTACATTTCAAATGCACTCACTTTAATAATTAAATATTAAGGCGCTCTTAACTGCTCCCACTTGGCCACGCTATGAATAAAAGTCAAAAGCCTGAAGTTATGATGGATTATAAAATGAAAAAAAAGTTGCAGCATAGTTTAAGGCAACCTACCCATGTATCAACTTATTTACATAGTTGACCTGTCACCATTGCAATCAAGCACACATTATTTTTGTTTACACTTCAAATGAGTTTACAGCACTGGCTGATTGCAGTAAGCAAAATAAACCGCTTCAAGCGTTGCGTTACAAGCGCATATCTAAAGAATCAGAGCAATAGCGGCAACAAACTTTAAAATGGTCAACAATTTCAAGTATGCGTGAGTGTTTGTGTTTGCATGTGTGTGTGCGCTGGCTTTATGCTGGGCCTTTTTGTCCTTGAACTTTTGTCTTTGTTCGCACTGGGTATTCATTCGTTTGCTTTACTGCAGCAAATGCGTACATCATATGATCTTAAAGCTGCGGCTAGAGTATAAACTTTGGCTTAACGATATCAGAGAACAGAAGCATTAACGCTGGTTCTTTCCTTAAATTATTCAACGGCAACAACGAAAGCATTGCGCTGCATCTACAGATACGCTCAAAAAGTTGGCAAAAGCTAAATAGCCTTGAGATATGCAACAGAATTTTATTCTTTTAAATTGGCAAACAAAGTAAAGTTCAAAATAAATTACAGCTGCTGCTTACTTACGCACGTACTTATGCATGTGTGTGATCACAATTACTATTGGGCAATACTTAAGAGAATTTATGGTATGTGCCAACCGCTGGGTGGCGTCAATTTAAGTGCATTTCCTGTCATTTAAAATGCAATGACGCAGCATTTTGGCTTTTGGAATGGAACTTCTGTGATTACTTAAAACATCAATCGAATTATCGTTGGATTGAGTTTAGTTACATAAGCTGCTGGTGGCAGCAGAACACACCATATTGGAAGCTACGTTGCCAGTGAGTTGCACATAATTAGTAAAATGAGGCATAAAACAAAATGTAAACATTTCTTAGTGTCTATTTCTTGCTGAAGGAGTAAAGATATAATAGTGGGTGCTCAGATGCATGCATATACTATACACTGCACTTTGAATGAAAAGTAGCCCAGTTTGAGCGTTTTTTTTTTCTATCACAAAAGGTGCAAGAAATCAGCTCAATTTAACGAAGCTGCTTGGCAATTTCCTTTTCATTTACATCTGAATGGCACTCTGAATTTATTATGAACCTCCATATACACCACTTACACATCTACAATGAGGGCGAGAGTATTCATATGAGTATGGTACACTCCAAGTTGACGTCAGTATTTCCTACTTCAAGCTATGCGTGGCAAGGATCTTATGAATAAATTTTGAGCACAAATTAAGATGCAAACGTTTGCATATCTTTAAACGCATTTGAAATTTGTTAGCGCTGCACATTTAAGAATTTTCCATTTGCATCTGTCAAATTGCTATTATATGCGTGAAAACTATGGCATGGTGTAATGCGGGTTGATAGATATGAATAAGCGTAAAACGATGATAATTTTGTTTCTATATTCCTTTAACGAATCGATTCAAATAAGATTCATCATATTTTTCTCTATAGCCTTAGAATTACTAAATGCTGAGTTGTTATACTTTGTCTTTAATTTTGCGAGTAGAAAATTTTAGAATGGACAATCAATCAGGTTTTGACTTCGAAACCCTATAAATTTTGCATAAGCCATTTTTCACTAACTTACTTGGTTTTCGATATATTGGCCTGTGAAAAATAAAATGGAGCACACTTTATGCATATAAACCAATTTTATGTTCCCCACAAAAACACAAAAAATATACCTAATTTATTTCTAATAAAGTAGGTAAGGGACCGTAGCTGTAAATGGAACTTTGAACTTCCTTTCCTTGGTGACTTTTCTTAGAATAAAATGAAGTTATCCTTTTTGGGGTAGCTGAATTCAGACTCTGAATTACATCCCAAATCACCTCCAACTTGAATATTTTTTTGTGCCAAACCATCCAATTGAGATGAAGTTGGTCAAATAGCAAACAAAATCTGGTTTCTTTTTGGTGAAATTTAAAAAAACTACGATATCTAGTAAAAAAAAATGCAATGCTCTTGAAATTTTTCAACTGATTTTAAAAACTATACAAAAAAAATAAAATCATTTCGCAAAAATCAGTGAAAAACTGTTTTGCAGAAAAATATTTTACTCTCAGAATTTCAAGGTGTACGATGACTTAAGTCCATTTTAAAGTTTTCTTCATCGACAAGTGACCTACCCACTCGGCACTTAACATTTCGTAAACTATTACGTTTCAGAAATCTTTCATTTCCGTTTCAGAAAGCGTTCTGCAATGTGATAATGTCCGCAAAGCACCCATAATTTACTACAGTTCACATAAAGTTTTTCGATAAGAAAAAAATATTTCTCTAAAGAATTAACTATATGGGTACAATAAAATTTTCTTAAAACAATAATGTTGAAATCTAGTTGTGGTTATATATTTTCTGTTTCTGTGCAATAATTTTGAAAAAATTACTTAAATTAATTAATAATACCGCATTTTAAAAGTAAAAGCCAAAAAAATAGTCATCGAAATAAAATTATAATTTATAAAAACGTGCAAATAATTTTGAGTGTTAATTAAAAAAAAATTATTATAATTTTCAATGTCAGCAAGTAGTTCTATGAACATTCAAATTCTAAAAAAAACAACAACAATAATATTACTAATAATATTACTAATAATATTTTCTAAATAAAATATCTAGATGTGATAGTGTGCTAAGCGTTGTAGCTACTCAGAGACTAAGTTTGCTAAAAAAAACAGCAATTTTTGTTTTGCTGAGAAAAAAATGCAAAAATTTAAAAGAAAAAGTTTTTAGTTTTAACAAAATAACAAAAACAAAAACTTGTATTTTTTTTTTGTAAAAATTGGAAAGCAACCTGGTTGTAAGCACAGATTCTATGGTATCTCTACTTCCGGTTTCCGCTGGCATCGATTTGCTAAAAAATAATCTAGCAAGATTATCTAACCTCGCGCTGACTAGTGGTGATTTTTCTGAATGTTCCGAAAGATCTGAATTATCTTGCTCCGAACTGACCGAACGATTGCTGTATTTTGAAAAAAAAATGGCAAAATAAATATAAAATACACACATATTGATAAATGATTAACTATTTTTATGTTAGTACTTAGTCTAGAAAATTTCAATATAACTCAAATATTTTGGTACAACGATTACTTACCAGCCATAAATTTGCCTTCGATTGGCTGCTGTCAAGGCCGATACATCAAATTCAATTGCTGAGTTCGAACGTTTCAATCCGTTTTGCTTGTGCATTTTTTTCATTAAATGTTTTGCTTTTCTTTAATTAAAATATTAATTGCAAGTTTATGAGACATTCAAAATCATTTTTATGAAAAAGAAAAAAAAAAACAAAGCAATCGAAATATTTCGGCTTTCAAAAAAATTTTCTATAATTTTTTTATGACAATTTTCGAGTTTTAATAATTTGTCCATGCTTTAATGATATTTTTAAAATCCAATCCAACTTAAAAAACAATTTTTTTTTCCGAAAAATCAACATCATCGTATTCAAAACTTATTTTGAAGTTTTTCTTATCCATTTGTCAGTGGCATGCTATCAAGCTCATGGTAATGTCAAAAAAAAAAAACGTAGTAGTTTAATTTTTCCCATTGATGGGAAAGGATTGGATACTCCTTAATTTAGCAAACCAAATATCTCTAATGACTAAACAAAAATCACAAATAAAAATTTTAACTTACTTATCCGAAACCGGTGGTCTTACGAATTGATCATGGCCCGTGCAACTATTTGCACGGGCTTCGGCCCGATGCTGGGCCGCAGCCTTGCTGAATTTGAACATGGAAAGGTTTTTCTTTTGGGTCGCCACTTCGCAAACTCTAACGATGATCTTGCGGCTACTTTTGAATACGGTATTTAGCGTCTTATAGACGAGTATTGAAACGGATTTCGATGTGTGCGGATGATGACTGCTCGGGCCGTTGGTGCCGATACCGTTTGACGACGTATTTGACGTTGGTGGCGGATGCAGGGGTTGTGGTAGCGATTGTTGTTGCTTCAATTGATGTATGACGTGCTGATGCTGCAGCTCTTGGATAACTTTCGATGATTGTGATCTTGTGATAACTTTTTGATTTTGTTGCTTAATCGAAATCGGTTGTTGTTGTTTTTGATGTTGCAATAATTGTTGCTGTTGTGGTTGTTGGCAGCTAATGATAACTTCCTGTGTGGTGCGCACAGGCTGTAATGGTTGTCCTCCCGTAATATCCTAGAAACGTTTATGTGTTGTTCGTGTGCGAAACAGTTATGGGGGTGTGATAGTTTATCAATGATTGTTGTTATTTTTGTTGTTGTTGTTGTTTTGATTGTGATGATGATGATGACAGATTTGTTACATGTGCCAGACGATATGATGACATAACATATGAAAAGAAGAAGAAAAACAAAGTAAATGAATGAAAAAGAGACGAAAAAAAAAGAAAATATCATTCCATTAACATTGCGGACACACTTACAAATTACAACAATGAAGCTTTTGTCGATCGCTCAACAAAAATTAAAAATGGCGCGCTTGCAGAGAAACTTTTGCACTTGCAGTTTGTTTGCACTTTCTATTCTATTTATTTTGTATATAAAGCTTTTAGAAGATGTTTTTTGGTGGCATGGTGGGGGTGAGAAATGTGCAACAATGTTGGTATGTAGTTGATTGTCAATGGTGGTGTTGTATAGGTGTAAATTTCTTTGTTTAAGATTAATTTTTTAAATGGACAAAAGTTTTATGTAGTTGTGTATGTGAATCTCATTTCATATTCTGGCAGACACAATAAGGTCGGAGACGCTTTTTTATGGAACCTGGCTTAGGAACGACTTTGAAGTTGATGAACATCAAAACTTCATAAGTCCCTCTCTGTATAGGCAAGAACCAGCATGTTTCGGCTTTAACCAATAAATCGCATATACTCAACTGATTCTAGTATTTCAAAAGTGGAGAAATCCTATGGCTAACCGACGACGATAAGTTCAAAAGCCAGTCGAGAGAATACAACAAACTTTTTTTTGAGCGAAGAGCTCCTTGAAGTGGTTGTGATATTTGCTGCACTGTAAATATTCATTCCATCTTTCGATCAGCCAGTATTTAGGCATTTGGTCAGATAAACACATTGAGAACTATAAACTTTTTTCTACTCCAAATATAAACTCTACGAAAAAGTAGTAAACAGTGAGAGTGTGAAAAAAACTTTGGCACATTTTTGAGCAAAGATATTCCACGCACTATATGTGCAAAATATTTCACACAGATTTACTTAGAGTGCATATCCTGCGGTACGCAATTAAATATCGCTAAAGCAAACAGATCTTCCATGCTGTCTGTATACTCTTTCCCGGAAAAATGGCATGTGATTACTTTACCAATGAGAGACACAGATCGATAAGTAGCTCTATTAGCTAAGTCTGCTTTATAGAAATATGGCATATCAGGCAAACTTACCACCTTACATCTTTTTAACCAATTTATTTATTGACAACAAATACATACTGAGATTGAAATAAATTTTACGATCAGTTCACTTGTGAATTTGTCTCAAGTTGATTTTTAAAGGCGAGATTGTAAAATAAAATTGGAAACTTCTAAATTAACTGTGGTCATTGTAAAATAAAAAGTAAAGATGCATGCTCTCTGTATGTCAATTTCCTGGGTGGACCCACTTCTGGCCTTATTTTTTCTTTAGTACAATGACACACAAACTGCTCAAAAAATTGTGTATCATATTGATCAAGTGGGTGTGGCATAAAGCTATTTATATCATTTCCAAGGAAATCTTAGTAGAAAATGCAATGAGACTTTGTGTAGTATAGCGATGCTGGGTGATAAGAAAAAAAAACATTTTCCCAAAGTGAATGTGTATATTCAAGTAGGCGAAAAATCTTCTTAAAAACAAAAATTAAACAACTTTTTCTTCTAGAATTTATTGTGTTGCCAGCATCTCTTTAACAAGTTTTATTATGTTTAATCTATAAGCTCTCAAATATAATTATTTTTATTTTATCTTTGTATTGAAGTAATTACGCCTATTTGCATGAAATCGCACAATTTTTCAAAAAAATTTTGAGTCACGTAGCATCATATTATCAAGTTTCAGCGCATACTCTACTAAGGCTTCCTAGATATGATGTTATTTACTTTTTGTCATGTCAAAGCACAAAAACGCAGTTCATATCATAATCACGCAGTTCATATCATAATTAGAAAACTCGATTTTATAAAGCCATCTGTCTATATAGCTATTGGTAACTAGAGAAAGCGTCGTTTCACTTGAAATTTATGGGTTTCCTCAAAAATGGAAGAACAAAAACTTTGGGCCTTAGAATGTCAAAAGAGAGAAAGGCAAAAATAAATGTTGTTCCCGATGTGTACTTTATTAAATCCCTTATTTATATCTTTTTTCGTCGAAGAACAGCTGAGCGGCATAGTCTTTATCGGCAAACAGTTAATGCTATGCCACAAGATGGGTGCATAAAACAGGTTAAAGCTTTCATCACCAGGTTAACAAAAAAGATTTTCAATCAAATTTATCTCCATAGAAACATTAAAATAATCTTAAAGCTTTGATGAAATTTAGGAGGTCAACGATTGATTTTTAAATAAAGACAGCTAAAATGACAGATATGTGAACATTAAAAGTTATTAATCAATACTTTTTTGCTTTTCAGCTTGATAACCTTAAGCTGTTTGCATTGAAATCCTTTAAGCTTAGTTCATTTCCAACTAATGTATTGTGATCTTTGTGTGATGAATTAAAATGTTACGAGTATTTTCACTTTTATTATTCTAAAAAGGCGTTGCACGTTCCAAAAAGAATTAAAATTTTGCAGACAAATTTGAAATTTTTGCAATTGCTTTAAAATCCAAACTAATAAATTAATAAAACTGAAACAAATTTTGCTATCACAAAAGCATATGTTTGAGAAAAATTATATATATACATGCTACTTCATAATACAAAATGCAGCCAATAAAAAGAAAACAAATAATTTTCAAAAAAAATTAAATATTGTGTTCGAATACATGTGAATTGTACTTTAATTTTTAAAATCAAAAACAAAAAAAAATTAAATTAAAATAAGGAATTTCACTGCTATTGCGTTGGCATTGGATTACCTACCGATTTTTTAAAGAGTAACTGCAAGAATCCAATGCATGAAACCTAAATCAACATTTGGGTTTTTCATTATTACTTTAGAAAACATTTTTCAATAAGGTGTGCGAAACACAGCGTGAGTGTTGACAAAACAACTCTACGCAAGTGCCTAACAATATGCAACAAAAACAAATGTTTCCATTGTATGCCAATCATTTAAAGTGCTAATTTATTATATTGCATAAAATTGGGCGCAAGCAGCGTATATTTTAACCAAAACTCACAAATTGTGCAAGTTTCGTTTTTGCTGTTTTGTTTCATTGTTTGAATAAATTCGTTGCTAAATTTATTTTTAAATTTTTTTCCTATGAAGTTTGTATCAATCTATCAATTTTTATAAACCAAAAACTTTTAATGCATATTCTTGAGCTATTCTAATAGTTAATGATAATTAAACATTTTAAGCATTTATGTTTAAATTTGCATTAATGCTTTGTTATATACACACATATCCTATGCAACCTTTAAGTTTTTTGTCGCAATTAAATTGAACACACAAATAATTTAAATCATTAATGAATGCACACAAGTGCTGCCTATTGCCCTTGCGTTCTATTCACACGTCATTTGTATTAACCCAATTCTCAATGGAATGCCCTATTAGCAGACATATGCAAAGGTATTGTAACGACTATAATTTCTCATGTAATTAAACTACACAAGTGCGTTTAACAATTTGATTATAAGGAAAATATTTATTTAAAGGCTTAAAGGCAGTAATGATTTATTTTATAAAACATACCCCCCAAGCCACAGCCACGCTAGCAGCAACTTATTATGAATTTTCTGTAATCATTGAAAAACAAATTAACTTAATTTCTATTAGGAATACAATCCTAGTAAGTTTTGTATGCTATTAAAAATTTGTTACACTTATTGTTAAAGTTCAAAAATTAACCATTCTAAAAGAATATTCCTTAAAAAAAAGAAAAGATTGAAGGGTTGCAGCCAGAGTTTCGAAATTCAAACTTTCCTCTACTTTCTTGAAAAATATAGCTTAAAATATGCAAAAGAGTCAAGTTTAATGACCAAAAATCCGCAATGACTTCAAAGATTACCATTTTCTTTTAATTTTTAATGAATTTCGAAATCCAAAACTTTGTCACATAACTTTAAAGTAACGTGGTTAACGCGTCGTATGAGTAACATCTGCTATTTCATTAGAAAAGTCATTTTTTTTAAACAGCTCTAACTTTTACAAAAATAAAGATATTGATACATATTAAGTGGTTTTATTAAGGCAAAATGCAGCATCTGTACAACAATTTTTTAGCAATAAGCTCAGCAGTAAGCTCAAACTGAAGTTTAAATTTTTAACTATTTTTTTTTAATTTAAGTGTCAACATTGAACTATCAAGCTCAAATTTCTCAGGAAGTTTTCTAGAATATTAATTAAGACTGGGTTTAATTTAAATAAAAATGAGAACCACTCTAATGAACCATTGATTTTTTCATTTTATTGGGAAAACAAATTACCCAATTTTTTGTAAAGTTTTGTAAAGACGCTCACAGCCTTAAACTTGAATTATTACCCGAGGAATTCAAGAGCAAATAAAGTTTTTTCTTTAGTTGAAAGTTGCGCAATAAACAACTGAGTCTTGAACCTTAGCAGACAAATGCTTCAAAAATTTAAATGAAAAATCACGAAATTCATTGAAACTATTGAGCCAAATCTCACGCGATCATATTATGTGTATTTTGTAAAAATTGGCTATAAAATATTTAAATTTTTTAGAGGAGTGCAGCGCTATCTCTATAAGCACAATGCTTAAAACGCCAAACTAGTTGCGCTATTATAGTAGGTTAATTGAGAAGCTTGTATTACGCTATATGTTGATTATTATAGAAGTTCTAAGGAAGTACGCTATGTCAATTGTAGTTATTTTTATATGTACTCGAAAAGAAGAAAATAAAATTTTGTATTTCAATCAAAAATTGTTAATAATAACAAGAATAGAGTTTAACTACTACAAATATGAGCCTTCTTAGCTTAAAGTTTCAAATCGCAAAAAAGCGATGTGTCATACATATCGCTCACTCAAGGCTGGCATAACTCAAAAAACGTGATTTTGTGTGAAAAAATTAGAAAGGTATCTTCAAAACTTGCTTTGTGAAGAGAGTTTATGTAGACATACATACTTTTCATCATTTTCATACAAAAAGTAACTTATTGAAAGCTTTAAATGCGTTTTTCCCCCCACTTTAGGCTTTTTGAGTTATGTCTTGAAGTAAGTGAGCGATGTATCAATGTTTTGAAGAGGAAAAACAGCTTAAGTCGACATTAGATAAATAAAGTTTTCTAAGTCTTATGAGTTCTGAATGAAATTAATCTACTGAATTTGAGAATTTTGATAGTGCTTCTTTAGGCCTTAATTGAGCTTAAATATGAAAACCCAATTCATTCAAAAAAACATATTTTGTCCTGAAACTATTGCAAGTAATGGGCGTCATATCTTTACTACCAGCGTAATAGTAGTCTGATTGACCAACCTCTAGACCACTAGTTAACTTTCTTTTTGGAGGTTTTTCTGAGACTTTTTTTAAAAAAATTGTGATAACTTAGTAGTTGAGTAACTTTTGCTTGAGATCCTAAATATTTAAAAATCGATAACGCCATAGCTTAAGGGTAAAATATCTCTAAAACGCAGTTAAAAAGATTAATTGTAAAAAAAATTGCTGTTTTTTACTTCGTATAGATAATACATATGATTTAATAGAAATTTTAAAAAATTATACTGTCAAAATTGGAACAGTTGTGTGTGATAGACTCGGAAGTAGAAGTATATATCGTTTAATTTAAGCAAACACATTTTTTTTACCAATAATATAATAGAATAGTGATTTTGTGCTTTAACTGTGCCGTGTAAAAAATAAATCACTTTGAAAAAATATAGTTTTCTATTAAAATTTTTGGACATACCTTTGCCAAATTATAGCTTTTTAAGCATTTGTATACATGAATCCGTATGATATTTTACTATCAAATAGAAGTAAACTTTATTTCTTTGCAATTAAAATTTAATTCAATGAATTTAGATTTTTTTTTAATGAAATGACTTTTCTATTTTATTAAATATTTTCTCTATTTATTTTTTCACTTTTTCACAAATGAAACCACAGAATACGGAAAGCCAATGCAATGCGACGTATCGTCAAATGACTAATGAATAAAAAAACAAAACATCACAGTGTCGAATGTCATGAAAAGCGTAAAATTTGACCATTTGTGTGTTGTGCTGCTGAACAACGCTGGCCCCTAAATGGATTATAAAAATTGATTTTTAATTTTTTTTTTCTTTCTACTTTTCACTAACTATGACGAGTTCAAAGTTAAGTCGCACAGTGGGACCGAAATTGATATGCAAGTAAAAACTTGAATTACGCAATTTCTTTGAATTGTTTTGTGCTTAGTTTTTGATAAAAAAGTATGCTGCCAAACAGTTTTGCTTCCACTTCAACAAATAATTCCATTTATGAACGCACCTTGCTGTCAATATAAAGTATCCAAGATAATTGCATTGACTTATGAGTTGCCACGCCTATCTCCCATTCCTACCAGTGTTATAATGAAACGATTTGTTGAGCATGTGATCAAAAATTTTGATAGCCTTATTCATTTAAGCATATCCTTTGAAATAATAAAAAATTTGCTGTCCACTTTTTCTTATAAGAAACTGTAAAGTTTCAGGATCTCTTTGAAATGTAAAAAATATGATCGTCAGTCAGTTTTGAACGCATATTCCCCAGTGTCAAGCTTCTGAGAATATTTCACACTTTCAGAACGTCAATTCGTTAGTTTTTTTCTATGCAGCAACACCAAAATGGCCGTTGCGATCCATTCAAAATTGCGTCGAAAATGACTTGATTTTCGTTTCGGACGCCCGCAACAAGAGCTAACTATAGAATGATGAAATGTCTCTAACTTTTTAGTTTTTTTAAAAAATTGGCAAAACTTGCAGCCAAATTTTACATTAGCTTTAATTTTTTCTAAATACATATAATCAAAATTTTTGTATACCTTCAAAAAAGTGTTCCCATTTTGGGCCTGACTTTGACAGCGAAAATGCTGATTTTTCAAAAAAGGTTCAACATACTGCACTCTCATAAAAGACAGCAATTTTTAAAAATTAATAAAAAATAATGTTATTTATTCGGGTCGCAAATATTTAAATATACAATACAGTTTTATTCCACTGTTGTTCTGTTTTCTATTTTAATTTTTGAAACATTGACATGTCCGCATTTTCGGCGCGTGTAAAAACATTTACCACAACGATAGTGGTGAGCCCTATGTAAACCACGTGTTTCACAATAATATTTTATATTTGTACATTTATTCTTTTAATGCTAAAGCCTACGCTTTTGTGTATTTTTTTTTTGTTTTTTTTGGTAGATATTTGCATGGTTTAATGTTTTTTTTATTTTACCCTACACAGTACCATTCCATTTCACAATCCTGAGGGATGGTTGTTTCTGCGTATATAAATATCGTGACATGTGAGCTTTAAGTCACTGGTTACGTGACCTATGACCGTCAGTAATGCGTGTTGTTATTTGCTATTTTTCTTTAATGAAAAGTTTCTCTGTTAGTTTCAGTTTCGTTATTTATTTAAAAATCATACTGTCTTTCCGAATATTAACATTAACCCTTAGCAACTTGATGTGTGCGTAAAGCAAAATTGATTCAATTTTCAAATCATATCGTTGAAATAAATGTCTGTCATCAAATGTTTGATGAGATCGAAATAGAAAATTTCCCTTAGACAACAATGTTAATATAATTTTTGTACAATATGATTTTCATAATTCAAAGATTTTCTGGCTATGGGGTTAAGATGTGTGTTGGCTTAATATGAATATATTTTTTAATTTTAATTCCTAATGTTTTTCATATGTTATTTCCTAAAATTCCAAAAAATATTTCACTCTATGTATTTGAATAAGTTTTTGTGATAAAAATCGGTTGCTTGAACAACCTTTTACGATAACTTTTTCCCAATAAACTATAAAAGTATTACTTCGAGATTAATCATTTTCATAGCTCAGCATGCAATATAATCTTAGGTCGAAACTGTCCCTCTTATGCATTGTAGTGTTAAAGCAAACTAAAATGACGTGAACTTGTATGACATTTGCTTCAAGCAATGTCACGTGGGCACGAACTTACTGTTGTATTTATATTTAATTTTGAATGCCCGAAAACACTGCGGTATGTTCCTAGCTTAGATAATTATAGAAATTAGATTTGAATTAAAAATAAGAATCGCATTTAACTAAAACTCTAGATTGTATTATCTATATGATTAACATAATTGATAACTTTATGTTTGTGTTCATGTGCCCACCCAATATGTATAAAGGTACATGTTATTTTTATTGCGACGAATAAAGTTACGTTTCGATTCGATCAACTGAACTCGAAACCTCAATGATAAGTTCATATGCCCAATATGCTGATGGTTCATGAATCAAACACTGCCAAGGGCTTGATGCACTTTTTTTGCAAATTTAATTGAAGTAAGCAGTAACAAATAAAATTCAACAGCTTACGATGCGATAGCTTACGAATATATTGTGTTAAGAAATAATTTTGAAAATTTGTTAAAATGTCTCCCAAATCATGGTGCAAATCGAGGTCAAATTTCAAAAAAATGAAATTCATAAAAATATTTAAAAAAAACAACAACAAAAAATTCTAACTTTTACATGATTCCAAAATCACGCAGGATTAGGAAAAAACCAACTCCTTTTCGAAAATGTTGCCAATAGATAATCGAAACACCTCGTCTATGCAAATAACAATAATAAAGCTTAGCTACTACAGCAATAACCCTTTTCAACTATGACGTTTGACGATTTAGTGAAATAAAAAAATTATAATTTTTTATGTTTTCTTATTATTTGTTGTTCACTTATTATTTATGAGAAATGTTGAGTCGAAAAATCTTGATACCTGAATTGATTCTATAAAAAATGTTGCAATTTGACTTTATTCGCCAAAAATACATTAATTTTATTTGACAAAAGTTGTAAAAGTATCCTTTTTCATGTTAGTCATCGACATACGGTCTATCATTTTCTTAAACAATATACTTTTTTTCATAGAAATCGAGAAAAATCTTTGTTTTATTTTATATTTATAAGTATGAGCATACCTGCATCTTCGTATCCAATACGAAATGACAGCAATTGCACCTAATATGACTACCCCAAAGGCACACCAGAAAACGGTCTGAAAATATTACGTAAAAAAATTATTTTTATAATAATATTTTTTTATTAAATAATAATATACATATTGATATAATTTTAATATAAATGGGCGTCAATGTCTCCCCGAGCTAAAATGTAAAGTTTTTTTAAGCAATGGACACATAAAGGCTTTTAGTCAAAGGCTTGCGCATATGTAAAAGTTAAAAAGTGCACATTCCATACATGCAAACGACCTAGGGAATATATTAAAGCAATTGTGACTTCACTTTACACAAATATTGGTAAAGGCCTTAAGTTGCACTATATTTTTCTATAAATTTCTTATTTTCGAATCACAAATTGACTTTTTTTACTATAGGAATTAAGAGTTACTCATACGACATGTTATCTATAAATTTTGAGATGTAATTTCTAAATAGCTATGATTTCTGCAATAGTCACAGATTAATATGATAAAACTAATTTATAATTTGAAAAGGTCTAAATGCGTTGATTCTTTCAATTTGATAACATATATCTGAAGTACTATAAACAATCAAAAATAAATAAAGAATTAATTACTAACTTTCACATTTTGTTTCAATAGCAAAGGCAAAATAAAATTTTTTATAAATGCAATTTGATTGAAACTATTATTTTATAGGTGGGGGCTAAGTGCCAAGAGTACATGTGACAATTTCGGGTAAACCGTTCTTAGCTAATGCTTATCAAATTGTTTTGGTAAAAAGATACAACTGTGTTACTAACAAAAGCTTTATTTTTAAAACTGACAAAATTTTCCATAAATTAAACAAAAATGAAAACATCTTAATAAAAACACATTTTAAATTCGCTGACATCCTTAATCAGTGTTGCCAGATGGTTGTGAATAAAATTTCTGGCAAAAATCAACAACAATCCCATTCTTTTAAGCATTGTTTTACAGCTTCAAAGAAAAGGAATGCTCGGTAGCAGGGCCTTGAGCAGAAACAACAAAATCTTTTTTATAATTTTTTTACGACGTTTCCTTTCCTCTTTTAGTTTTTAATATGTTTAAGGGATTTTGCGATAAATAACGTTTACTTGGCACTCAAAATTTAAAATATGCGACATCTAATACATCTGATCCTATAAAATCTATTGCGGCTTAAACTTCACGTGTTTATATGAAGTACACAAAGGATAAAAGTTGAGCAACATTGAATTTTTGCTGTATGTACATTGAGTAGTTGATTTGGTTTGTTAATTTTTTGCTTGAGTTTATATATGTCACTAACAACGTATTCAGTGAGCTGCCTCCTTCTGTCACTTCCGTTACTGTCCGTTGTATACTCTGATGCAACGGAAACTATGGATTAAGGCTTTATGCCATCAATAAGTGCGCCGTTATTTGCAGATATCAATTTTGGTTGTGCCAATCGACTTTCATAAAAAATCATTTGCCTACGCAATTTTTTTGTGTTCTCTCCTTTGTCAACTGCAAAACAGGTCGCCCTTTCACTTTTCTATTTGGGAGTAGATGTGGTTGTGCTACTTTTCTTCCTGCTTTTTGCAGGCGAGTGCGAGAAGGCTGGAAGCCCAATGACATCGTAAATAAAAAAGAAAGAATAAAGAATACCATAGCTAATGGCAATCGTAGATATCATAAAGGCGTATTTATTTGACTGGATCTGTTTCTTTCTGAGAATTTTTTAATTATTTTTGTCTTTAGCTTGATTTTGTTGTTTTTAATCAATGTAAAAAAACTAAGAAGAAAAATTTATAATTTGTAAGGCCCTTTCTTCCCGTTCCAAACAACTTTTTCACAAATCTTAAGCTAAGGTAAACTTTTTTCAAAAATTAAAAATGATCAAAAAATTATCTTTATCATAGTGCAAATGAACGATTTATTTTTTTAAAGATAGTTTCTTTAAATGATTTATTCTGCAGTTCCAATTTACGATGACGCGTTCGATTGGCTTTTTATCATATGGCCATGTAGACCTTGGACTTCACGTAACTGCAAAGTAATAAGCCTAGAGATGTGATATCACATGATCTAGACGACCAATTGATATTAAAATTGCAAGGTCTCATGTGAATTTCGGATGAATAAATTGTTAGAATTTAAATGAATTTAGTAAACTCTCACAATTTGTTTGCGTTTTTCTGGCGCAAGTCTATTCATGACGAAAACAACACCAAACAAAAATTGCATGATAGTTTGAAATGACTGTATCATAAAATCCTTGCTGAAAATAGTATCTTTAAATGAGTCACATGTTTAATTATTTCAGTAAACAATTTCTACCAAGTGTTATACCGTAAATAGTTTTTGATTGAAAATAAATACCTTATTCAAACACGTCAACTAAAATTCATTATAAACGTTGGCAATTCAAAGCTACCAGCTCCCACTTATTGTTTGAAAATTCTTCTGCCAAGAACTTATTTTCAGCAATTTTAAAACAATGAAATTTTATCGACAGTCAAATAAGTTTGTGTCCTGTGATTGGCAGACTGCCAAAAACAAAACTAAGCGTTGCAAGGATATCGCTTGACGTAAACTTGTTGAACACTCGCAGTTGGCAAAATGCAAAAGAAAGTTTCGCTAAAAAAAGGATTCGTGCACGTCAATGTAATGCAAAGTAAATAACCTTTATGGAATTAAGATATTAGTTCCGAAGCAATTGGCATGCCATGCTGAAATTGAGACATCATAATATATAACTTTTATACTTACTATCCAATAGTGTGGTCCAGAATTATTTCTAAAATCGACTTGCATTTCACTGTAAGTACTGTCAGAGGCTTAGTCTGCAAAGAAAATAAATAAGAAAATCTTTAGAAAATGGTAAATGGTCAAACTTTGTTATAAAAAGAATCAATCGATGGTAAAATATCATTCAAACCAAACCAAATTATCAGCTTAACAAATATTACTCACAAAACAAAAGTTTGATATACCAAAGGCCTCAAGTTTGAGCTACATTCGCTTTGGCATAGAATGCCCTGTATGAAAAGTCATAGTAATACTGTACTACACAACGGATTTGCTTCAGTACAGATTTTCTATATTCGTTCGTATAATTTGAACGTTAACGTATGTAAATGGGTTAATATCTAAAAGTGCACGCAATTTGTATGTTAACTAAAGAGTTTGAACGTAAGAAAAAACATGCAAATATGCAAATGATTTTTTTATGAACAAGCAACTACGCTTCTGCAAAGTTTTGTGGGTGGGTCCTTAATGTTAATGATTGTTTTAACTTCCTGGCAATGTTTTTATTTAACGAAAAAACAAACTACACTTCTACTCGTCGTTATGGTAGTAAAAATGCTAAAATTGAAGAATATTCCAAAACTGAATTTAAGAATAAAATTTATTTTATGATTTGACCTAAATATCAATTTTATTTGTTCGCATATCAACACCGGCTGATAAAATATTGTTTTATAAAAAATTGTTTTATTAAAATTATCATTTTATTCTAAACATAAAATATTAGTTGAAATAAATTTCAAGCGATTAATAAGCTCTTGTCTTCGCTTTTACTGCATCAAACCAATTTTGAGTTATCGGCGATATAAATAAACTCCTCCGAAAATCCAAACTGTTAGCTGCTGTTACCGCGAACTTTTCAGATGTATCTTTTCCTCTACTTTAACTTAACTTTGACTAGCATTCTTTGAGACATAAAGAGAATGATTAAACCTCCCAGTCAAGCAAACGTATATAGCAATAACGTTAGTGCTCCCTAAAGGTTATGGAAAATAATTTAAACAATCAATTTTGTAAGTGAAACATCATAACAAATTGGCACACATAAAAGGTGTCACTTCGTGTTCGAAATCAATTCTTTAGCAGATTATCTCGCGAGCAGAAATAGCTCATTTGAATGGTTACTAGTCATCCATCAAATCAGCACTATCTTAGCGATAAGAAAATGAAGTAGATGAGTCTGGCTAAATATTATCAGAGACAACACCATTCCCGACTTGGAAAGGACATTTCAGATATTAAACATATCGAACTTAGCAATTTCATAAATCCATCTAGATGGCTCTAAGGAAACTATATGAATTGGATTGAAGAGCAAACCTATTAAAGATTCAAGTGGTTGTCTGTAATCGAAGAGTGAACGTTTAATTAAATCAATTAAACTCAAAAATTTTAAAAACTATTTCATGCGCGCTTGGGAGTACGCAACTTGTGTTTACCTGACCGGTGAGAATGTTTGTATTATTGTACGTAATATTAAACTACGAAGGCTGAAAGTATGCACACATGGATTCTGCATCCTAAAAGTATACAACCTGTGAGTGGGCCAGTTAAGAATATGTACAAGCAACCTATGAGTACACAGCCTTAAAGTATGCAATTAAGATATACCCAAATTAATAGCATTGAAAGAATATACGACCTTAAAGTACGCAATTTATGTGTACGCATCCAAGAAGTATGCAATAAAAAAAAAAAAAAAAAATCTGCAAAAGATTTTTAAGTCCACTCTAATAAAAGCGATTTTATCTTTTTTCCGATAATAAACTTTTTTATTCATTTCTTAATTGGAAAAAATTTTATGCAAAATCATTTTGAAGCAAAAAAAAAAAAAGACAACACATTTAACAAAAGGGCAACCATTAAATGAAGCGAACGAAATGATTGTCATATCGTTTTAACTAAATATTAAAATTTTTCATTAGAAATGGCTTTTTTATAGTTGAAAATTGAGCAAATTCATTACTGAAACAAAATGAACTGAATAAATATAAACCACGGTCTTTGTTTTCTCTAATATTTTTCACCTGAAATGGGTGTTATGATGTACTCTTCGGTTGGATAGGTTTTATATTTCATTGTCCTTGACGCATTACATATTTTACATTTTCATATGCTGTGTGGGGAGAGAGGGGGCGTGGATTTACATTAAATGTTCTTCATTTTTTTGACATGTTAAACTTTTGCTTTGTAGTCGTCGTCGTATGTTGGTTGGTTGGTTGGTTGGTTGGTTGGTGGTGCATTTAATTTATTTTAGCCTTGAGGATGACAAAAGCATGGACAAAATTAAATTTATGGTCTTTGATGTGCAAATCCTTCCCAGCGAACAAAATCAAACCAACTAACCAACACTTTGAAGAAATCAGCGCGTATTTGATTATACGTGTGTATGTGTGTGTGTGTGCGGCGCTTGTATGCGCGTCGCTGTGTTGACTAAAATAGGTCATTTGCATAATTTTGTCAGATTGATAATTTTCGTTTTTTCTTCCTTTTCAGCTACTAAACACTTTGCAGTAACACATATTGTTGTTTTTATGCGCAACTGTAGATGTATTTATTTTTAGATTGGCAATAAACATATTTCTGAAGTGTTTACATACTCGACGTTGCTTTAAAAATGTTTATAGTCTTTTTAATTTTAAGCTAAGAGTACGCAGTAAGCAAGCGCAAACTCGAAATTATGCAACCAAGGAGTACGCACTTAAAGGGTACGTGGCTCAGTTAATGCATAAAGTATTGGCAACACACGATTAGGAAATTTGAAAGCTCTTAAAAGTAGATACAAATAGTTTAATTGCAAGAGTACGCACTTAAAACATGTGCATTATTAAACTAATTAGAATGCCACACATTTGACTATGTTTAGGGTTCTTTATCTCCTCAAATTTGAATGATGTAATAGGGTCGGGCTTAGACCACTAAGTCTTCTAAGCGAAAAATAGCCGGGCAAAATGATTTACATATGAGCTCTATATGTTTTAATAAAAATTATACTTCAAAAATCAATTTTGGGCAGTTAAATTGTGATTTTTCCATTACGCAAAAGCACTGCAAGTTAATTGCGCATTTGCAGCACATTAGCCTAAATTTTGCGAAAAAACTTGTTTGCTAATATGCAGCAAGTTCTGCAGTCACATTGCATTAATGAATTGTGGTTCCACTTGCTAGCAAATTCCTTGACAATTCCATTCAGCTCAAAAAAAGAGTCGCAAAATGTTTGCAAAGGCGACAGTCTTTGCGCAAAGTAAAGTTTCAGTTGAACTTGGAGAAGTAAATATTCTAAGCATTTTAATTCAGAGATGCGTGTAATTTGCTAAATGTTCACATTAGGAAAAAGTTTTGCGCTAGAGCGAACTCTCCGCAAATTTGCGAATACCTTGCGGTGCCTATTTTTGTAGCAATTTTAGCCACAAATTACTGTTATAAACATTTTGATTTCAGCTATTTTTTTCAAAAAATCTAATGAACTTTAATGTTTATACAAAAGAGACTTCCATTTACGATGACGCAGCTATTTTCATTTCATTTTCATTTTTCTTACAGTGAGCTTTAAGTGCAAATATCATTTCATTAAATTAAAAATTCCAACTTAATGTTTGAAACATACAAAAAAAATTAAATCATGCTGCTGGTTGTTTGACGGTATTGACATATATATATTGTTATTTTGACAGCCCACTCAAAATACGAGCATACTTGGCCAATTGATAGTAAGTGTGGATTTGTGTTTACTCTGGCGTTCTTGTTGTTTGCTGTTGCTTTGTAATTGTAGTTGACAGACCGAACATGTGTAGAACTTTTAACATTTTCACATTTCTGTTTCCTGTGTAACTTTTATTTTGTTTACTTTTCAGTTTCATTTTAGTTATATTTAGCTATTGACTGTTAGCAAACAAAATAAATCGAAAAATTATTAAATTTAAATTTTGATGAAATTCCTGGAACAGTCAAAGTGCCATTTATGGCCACGTAAAAATTTATTACAAGTTCCAAGATACATTGTAACATTATGAGGAAAGGTGAGTGACTGCAAGCACTCGCGGTCTTATGTTTTAACGTAACGATGTTTGGATTTAGTTTAATAGAAAAGATATAAAAGAAACTGTGGGAAATGTAGGCTTCCTTCAAATAAATGCATTTGGTTGATAGATTATGAAAATATTTACTATCTATCAATAAATTTTTGTAGATATGACTATGCGCTTTATTGGAAGTTAAAGTGTTGTTAATTGAGCGAAACATAATATTTGTTTGAGTCAGTTGATTAGGTTTGGTTGTGTTGAATTTCCAATTGGTTTCAATTCTTAATAATATTAGAATTATGCAAATCTCAACTAAACTAAGTATTCGCTGCTTGGCACACAATTTAGCTATTTATGATAGTGTAAATGCCAACTACATATTAGGATGTGAAGATATTTGAAATATTGATTTATTTATGAATTGATATTTTAAAGTACCGTTCTTATTTTCCAGGTTTTTAACATAAATCAATATTAATAAATGTGTAGGTGAGCGAAATGGCAATAATTCATCCATCAAATACATAGTTTGGTGATTATTTAATTGTTAATTATTGTCAATATATAATTCATTAAATGTAATAATCTAAATATAATTAGATAACTACTACCAAATATACTATTATATACAATTGATTCTTTAATATTATTCAATTCAGCTGAATGTGTGCCATGTTATTTTGTATCAAATTCCTATTTCGCCTTTACCAAATATATAATTTTCTTATTATTACCAAATCTCGTTTCTGAGTGCAGTGATATCAAAACAATTGTGATAAATATTAGCTATATCCAAAAAGAAATTAAGAAAATAGAAAAAAGCTGAAAAATCCATATCTTTCTTTGTCTATAATCTTTTTTTCTATAGCTTTTGCCTAAATCAGACAATTGGGTTTCATTTTTGTCTTTTAAAGACGCTTTACCAAGACAAATGTGACAAACATATGATTCGTACTTAACCTACATAACCTGTATATATTAAACTGCTTAGAAAACCAAGAGGCGACGTATCTCGTATGTCTGTATTCTGTAAACATAAAAGTCACTTAAGAAACATGCTGCCTACTGTCTTCATAGTGTTCATTTCTATATTTTAAATGCGCTTTACAAAGTTAAATGTGAGCAAAATGTAATTCGCCTATAACGTGTAATATAATATATCACAGATAGGTTGGTGTGTAGAGTGCAAAACAACTGGATCGTTGAATGTTGGTAATTTATAAATGAAATTCGATATCCAAAGACAATTAAACAATTCTTTAAAGATAAAACAAAGAGGAACATTCTTTATATTAGTACTTCATACGCTAAATGGCTCTTATAAGCCCCTGTAAGGAACTTATAAACATAATATGTTGTATTTCTACTTGTATTTGAAAGGCCTTTAAAAGAAGCCTAAAGCCTTTTATGCTACTGTAACATCTAATCCCGTAACTTGGGTGCAAAAATTAACTCAGTTTGTTATCTGTTCCCAAAGCTGTATATAAACAGTGACATATGGCGAAGTTGATTAATGGTAGTTTTTTATATCATTTAAAAGGTTTTGAAAATTGTATGTTGTTTAGTTTTCCCTTACCAACTATTCTCGTAAATCGATGGTAAGCGGTGTGATAATAAATACTGTAAATAATACTTAGAAATGGCTTGGACAATAAAACAGAGATTTCAAATAATTTAGCTATTTATAAGGTTAGAAACTTTTGATTTTAGTAACTGAACAAAAGCTATGGTACTAATAGTTACATTAATGATGGAGCACATAACAATGGTGACGGAAACAAATTTTAAATTTTCCAAACTATAAGAATGTGTTTTGTTTTTAAATTTTACTCAAAATGCGCTTCCTGTAAAATCGAGTTTTTGGCATTAAATTATTGCTATGCCATATAGTAACTGATAAAAATAAAACTTCGATTGGCTCTTGCATAAATTTTTTTCCACTTCAAACCAACCATGATTCCTTTTCAAGTGGTCTGTTTTTAATTATCCACGGCCAACATCGAAACATACAAAAATCCAATTGCAAAACCCACTCACGAGCTTTACTGTATGTTGTAGTTGTAGGTACAAGTGTAAAAAATTCACTTATTCATTTAATTTATATTTTTTATTCGTATTTTTGTATCACATGTTTTTAAATAAAATTTTGATGTTTCATGTGTATGAGTGGTGGCGTTAGCTTTGGATGAGTGTTAACATAATTCCTACTTCACTAAAGCATTAATGTATTGCAAGTTTGCATGCAAATCGCGTGGCAGGACTTTTTGCACACACACAGACACATACTACATACAAATGTACGCGCTGCCGCGTTTTATATTTTTTATTGCGTATGCACAAGAGCATAAGCAAAGGAATTTTCCAACTCAACTGTTGTGAAAGGACTAAAGAACGTCGAAGCTGAAAGAGTCTCAGCTCCAATAAATTTTAAGCACCCACAAATGAGTGAGCAAAGTTTTGCTGCTGTAATGGGCTTGAATGGAAAACGCCAACATCATCATCATCATCATCGTCGTCGTCGTCGTCAACATTGATAGCAAAACTGAAACCGAGACTGAAAACAGCGCGAGAACATGAAGCGCGAAATGTGGAATCGTGGTGTTACCCACGTGCTTTTGCAAACGGTTGATAATTCAACAGTTTCCGCGAGCTATGTATATACATCACAATGATGATGTTTCAAACACATTAGGGGTATGAATGTGATACTCATTTGTTTTATTGTTTAGAAAAAATATTGATTTTTATGCAGCTTGTATTTTTAGTTAATGTTTAATGCTCCATGTTTATGAAGAAAAGCGTCAAATTTGTGGGAAATGGCTAGCAAAATAATAGCTGCTATAGTACGAATGAAACGATTTTTTATAAAATAAGTTTTAAAGAAAATTTTATTGCGATTGTTAGCAATCATTATCTTGCCAACTTGCTGTCAGCTTTTGATTTGAATGCCTTTGAGCATAGCTATAGTAAAAATTAATTAGAAAATGAGCTCAGGATAGTTATTTTGCATATTTTATAAAGGGCGAGTTGAACTTTTTTTAGAAGTCATATTAAATAAGCCATTAAAATGTTTGTCAAGTATTCCCTCCTCTTTTCAAATGGCTCTGAAAGGACTAAGCAGTAGTAGCGCCATTTAGGTAAAAAGTTGTCTTAATTAGGACTTAATTCGACTGAGTAACCACAGTAATTTATCTGATAAGCACATACATATATATTTGTTCGCCTACAACACTTTGCACATTAGTAAAAGGCACAACTCAAAAAGAGTTTGTTTGAGTTAAGGGCGTACAAAGTTTTACGTTATTAAGCTTTGGCTTGCGTTTTAATAAAACATGCACGCATATTAATATCTTTTATATCGTATTGAAATTTTTCAGATAATTAGCATGATAGTGGCGTGCAATGAATTAATTTACTTAAATTCGCTATGAAATTATCTGAATTGGAAAATTAAAAAAAAAATTTATGTGGAAATTTACACTCAGGTTTTTTTTTGTTGCACAAAGTTCGTGAAAATGTCGTTTAAGCATGCAAATTAACATTTATGACACTCTTGCAGTCAATGTACGATTTGATAAAATCTCCATCTCTTCTCTTCAAGCTTACTATAATAAAAGAAACTTTTTACATAAAATGAGGAATTTTTGGCATCTTTGAATTTTCAAAAATATTTTCCTTGAAGTATCGTCAGTTACGAAATTACAAGTGATATAAAAAAAGTTGTGAGCATATCAAATGAATGTGTTGATGATATACTGATAGAAGCATTGAGCGTAGGTGATCCGTTTGCTTACTTTGGACACATTGGCATCACTATTGCAGTGGCCGCGAGTTACTCAAACCGAATCGGATTTCTTTCGATAAAATTTGGGTATACCTTTAATTTCCTAAATTGCAAGATTTATCAAAATCTTGAACTGAAATGGAAGAATTCGCTTGAAATCAACTGCAAGTGTCTGGAATGATAAATGCAAATATTTGCCTCACAGCAAATGTTGTTATAGTACTAGAGTGGGCAGAACTACGAACATTATCTTCAAATAAAGGCTTAAAGCAATTCAGGCTATGTTCAAAGTCGTTAAAAACTCTAACAGGGGCGTGGCACGTCCTTAAATTTCAATTTATATAATATTATATCTCGTGAACCATGCAAAATATTGTAATGAAATTTAGTAGATGCAGCTCATGAATGTCCAAAGTGAAAAGTATGCGAAATTAGCAAGGTGGGCGTAACACTTTTATGCAAACGAAAAATTTGATTCAATATTAATTGCAAAACTACAATTTATATTAGAATTTTAGAGATGATACCATTGAATGCAGGTATCAATACCAGCTAAGCCACTATACTGGCAAAACTCGTTCAAGAGCGTAGCACCGCCCGCAATATTTATAAACATTATAAAAGGAGATTTTACAACTTAGTCACTAATAAAATTTATAATGCAGATCTGCGTGCCTCAAGTAATCTCATAGCTAATAGTGGGCGTGACACCTCCCCATACAATTAAAATGTCTTAAATGACATGTCCAGCAAGCTATGTGAACAATCATATAAAAATTTGGTGTAAAAACGTTGTTTGAAAAAAAAAACAAGTTATTTTTGAATCAAAATCTGGCTGGATTATATCAATGACGATATCACCGTCCTTAAATATTAAGGCTAATTAAGGCATATCTCGCAAATTATACATGATGTTGTAGTTTAAGTTGGTATTCGGGTGCCGATCGCGAATACTATTTAATTAGCCAAAATGAGGTGGCATTGGAAAAATGGGCGTGACATTTTTTGAGAATTTTTAACATATATGGTTTTTTCATTCTTTTACAACATTTTCCATATTTTTTCGAAATTTTAGCTTTTTTTTCACATACATCATCATCTTTTGGCTATTTATTTCAACACATTAGTTTTTTTTAACTTCTTCAACTTTTTTCAGCTCAATAGATTTTAACAAGATTTTTTAACATTTCCAAGAGACTTTTTCGACCTCTTTAAATTTTTGTCGAAATTTTCTCCCTATTTTATTTTTTTCGAGTTTTTCAACCTCTTTCAAACGTTATTAACATATTCCATATTTCATAGACTTTTTTGGTCTTTATCAACTCTTTCAACAGTTTTCATCTTGTTTTTTCAACTTTTTCAATTAGTTACTTTCAACATTTTTCGGCATTTCAATCGTGTCCAATATTTTTTGACTTTTTCAATATTTTCCATTTATGCAAATTATTCAATTTCATTCAGCTTTTTCAAAATTTTCCATATTTTTTCAACCTCAAAACGAAAAAGAAAGCTATGGTCGGTACGAAATAGTAAAAGGATTAGCAATAATGCTTAGCAGAATGTTTTAAAAAAGATATTTAGTAAAATGGTTAAGTTATAACAACATTACTAAGCACCTAATTTCGATAGCAATGCAAAGATACAATAATTATAATAATAATTATCAACATTATAAACATAACTAGCAACAATTTTTAGCAATTTCACATACAATATACGAGTAATTACATTACAATAATTTAAAAAAATTATTTTCTTGGCATGCGGCCAGCGCATATATTGCCAATTAAATTGAATGAGAATTATAGACCCTCCAGAATACTATCAATTATCACATTATAATACTTATTGTGGGAATGCTTACGTTGCCTGAATGTGTAGCTAACCCCAACATTTTAATTTTGTGTGTTCATACTTTCGTCTGTATCAATTGCTTATGACCCACTTGGGTGTTCTGACGCAGCTTGTGCATAGAAATTGGTTGTCCATCATGAAGTTTGTGCGTCTTATCAAAATGTATACAGATACATATAACTTTTGGAGTGTACATTATTTCTCAAAATGTATGCTTCAGCATGAGCGTTCGTAAAATGAAAGCTTTATCATTAATATACTTAAAAATGTGAAAAATTATAGTAATTTCAGACACTTTAATTTGATAAAGTGGCTATAAGTTTTGTATTAAAATCTCAAGCATTTTTTTTTAAATTTTTTACTAAAAGTTGGCCATGTTCATAAGCAAACAAATCGCTTTATAGTGAATGTTTTTTTGAGCATTAATTTTGTAAGTTTATACGCTCTTTTTGAACACAAATAATCGTTGCAAATTGAAAATATCTGATGTAACATTTTTGTCAAAATTAATTTGATATGTTTAGAAATATAACATCAAAAAATTTTCCAAATTTGTATCTACTGCGTGAACTAAGTTCAATAACATAAAATTTTACCTGACTTTTTATTTGTACTCTGTTGGAGACTGTAATACATTTTCTAAATTTGATAACGATTTCGTAAATTACAACAATCATCTATAAAACCATGCCTAGAACTATATGTTTCATTAGTTTTGCAGAAGTAATAGCTGTTTAAATCTAAACTATCATTTAGTTCAGGGATATGCTGTCGTATACGTAATATTGAATAGTATTAATTAAATGTTGCGTATACGACAACGGATATCTAAATTATTTGGGAGAATTTTTTAAACAGCTACATATAGCTTCGGTATAATAACGAAAAACTTCTTACTAAAATTTAAGCGGTAGACTTTTGATATATCTGATCATATTCTGAACTATGACAGCAAAACGTTGACTGTTATTGTAAAATGAATTCCCCTTCAGAATTATATAGTATGTATACGGAAACCCTAGTAACCATGTATAGGCAGGGCCGTATCTAGGCGGGGATGCCCCCTCCCCCCGAAATATTTCGATGCACACTATGTAGAAACGATTTTGCAAAGAATATACACTACGTAGAAAAATGTCATATCAACAACCCCCCCCCGAAATAAAATCCTGGATACGGCCTTGTGTATAGGTATATAATATTTTACTGTATTGTAGATAGTTACAAGATATCCCAAAATATTGTTATTTTTTGCACATGTAAGCCTATTGCTTTCAATCTAATCGGTCAGTTTCTACTTGCAAGTGGCTGTAACTTATGTCCTTTGTATCATGTTTCTATTATTCCCACGTTTCAATCAATCTATCATATTAAGCAGCGATTTGTGCTTGATACAAAGTACAGGTCAATTTTATGTGTCATGTTGTTACCCTTTTCAATTTTGTGACAAATACAAAGTTGTGCCAAGAGAAGATGTAGCCAATAGTACAAAATTATTATGATGCTCACAATATCATTGATGTATTCTTTTCTTTTTTTTTTATTTAAGAAAACGAAATATTAAGTGTTTAGCAGTTTAACAGATTGTACAAAAACGGATTTTTATAAGTAGTTGAAAATTTGAAATGCACACAATTACATGTTCGTATGAAAGCTGTTTTTTTTTTGTCAAAAGTAAAGGAATCAAAATTAATCTATAGGAGTGTCTTGATAAGTCAGTGACTTTTACTGAAAGCGGCATATACACAAAGTGCAAATAGACTGCGAGAAATCTTATTTTTTTCGTTGTACTTTCATCAAGATTAAGCTCTGAAACTGCTAGATGGTATACCCCTTGCTCTGGGTAGGAGTGGTAGACCAAATGTTAATCCATTTCCCTTGCAATTCATTTCTATTAACACGATGGTACCACAAGTCGCTATAGCTGAATGGATCTCTTGAATGAAAGTATTGATTTTACAAGCTGCATTCAAATGAGCATGGACTTAGTTTCGAATTATTATTGAAGTGAAACTTCTTAAGTGACGTGTCCTTCGAAAACTTGGGTGTGTATAATGAAACGCAACACATGAAACCCAAAACATGAAGCGCTTTTTAAATTCGGATCTAGCTACAACTTCTACCGCGTGTGAACTACAAACATGTTTTTTTTAATTTTTTAATTTTGCCATATTTTAAATGTTGAGAGCGCTTTTCTGTTTACTTATATTGCAATATTTTGAATTTATTTAATCTCAGTGCATTTTCTGTAAAAAAAATTTATCAAAATAACTTAAAAAAGCCCACCTAAAAGAAGCCTCTCTAGACTTGCAGCTGTTAATTCACTGCTGAATTGCAATAAAAACAGAAACCTTGATGGCTTCTACAGTAAAAATAAAATTTCACTTTGCTGGCAATGTTGTGAAAATCAAACAATACAGCAGCGATATTGTGTTTTAAGAAACTACTCAACAATTCAAGGGGAGGCATATTAAGGTATTGAAATGACTCGACTCGTAGGTGTTGCTTCATAATGAAGAAAGGTGGCTTTTGAAAACTAAACGTTGACAGCAGCACAATCCAAAAAAAAAAAAGAAAAAAGAGTCGGGGGTGGTAGATTGATTTTCCGCATGACTGAAGCTGACTGAATTTTATGCATTTCAACTTAGCTACGCTTACGAGAAGGTTAAAAGCTTTTTAAGCTTCTAACGGGATTAAAAACAAAACGGAAAAAACACACACAGTAGCAAAAACAACAATCATTTGTATCTTTTATTTGAATTTAAAGCCAGAGGCAAACACAAGTAAATACATAAGTTAAATAAATAAAAAAAAGTTTTTTAAAAAGTATGCAAATGTAAAATACAAAAATAATTTTCCCATCGAAAAATTATTTAATTCTTGAAGACTTAGAGTAAGTTATTTACCAGCAATAGCTGCACATAATGGGTTAACAGAATAAGTCACTTATGCATAAAATAAAAAGCGGTAAATAACCGACAATTAGCTTTAAATCAAATCCATAATAAGCATAATAGCTTAATTTAAAAGCAACGCACTAAAGGTCAAATTAAAATTCACTTTATATGCATTTTAACACGTTACAGCAAAAAAAAGCACATTAAAAAATAAAAACGTTACGAATCGATGGGGCGTGTTTCAACTTTTGGATAGAAAATTAATGGTCCATGCTATGAGGATGAATTTTTTATTTTTTGTTTGCTTTTTTGACTGCCATTGAGCAAGTCACTAAAACAACAAAGATGTCAAGTGAACTATGTTGTGTTAAAAAAAAAACAAAATATTGACACCCATAACATTAACGTCAATATACAAAACAAAAAAAAGTTTTCACAAAATCTAAAAGTTTGGCTAACTTTTCTCAACAACTCAATAAATTAAAAAAATGTTTATACTGAGAAATTCGATGTTTTTTTTTTAAGTAGCGTAGATATCAGATTTCAATATAAGAAAACTTTTTCTCAACTTGAAAATGAAAATTTATTTAAATGTCATGCAACGACACCAGCAAAAGCCTTGATACAAAGCATAAAGCATGCGAACACATGTCGCCGCCCACTATAAGCGTCCATTCCGCAATATTTGCAGTAGTAGAAACTACTTTCCTACAACTATGCTGCAAAAAACTTTAAAGTTTGTTGGAAAATATTTCCATTTGACTATTGAATGAGTATTTTTTTTTATATTTAATTAAAAATTAAGCAATCTGCTTTTTCAAATTACTAATTTTCCATTAAAAGTTATGCCAAAAATAAAATCAAACGTAGAGCTCCCTTTGCTGTTTTATTTAAATGTTACTCATACGACATGTTGTGCGTTTGTATAAATCTACAATTATATATGTTTTTATAAGCCAAAATGATGTATTTAAGCATATTGAAGGCTAAACATATAGCATGGCAAAGTATGTGAAGCAAAATTTTTAAGTTCATAGTGCAGCTTTTGATAAGCAGCGTTGAAGATAAGTAACCCAAAATGAAGGGAAACAGAAAAAACTACTTTGTTTCGATTTGACCTTTGACTTCAGTTTAGTGTACCTAAAACTTTGACTGTAATAAAATTATATATTTCAGTTATTTTAAGCATTAAAGACTTTTTATTAACTTGAATTATTTAAGCCAAATTTTTGTGGCTCTTATGTGAAACATGAACTAGGTAGTTTGGCTAATATTTTGCTTTAAATAATTTATTTCTATTATGTACCGTAGAAATTAGATATAACTGTGGTGGTTTTTGTGCGGAACATAAATCCGGTGCTTAAGTTTATTTTGGTAATAGCTCATGTTTTTTATAAAATTATTTTAAAATGCATTTTTAATGCTAAAAACGACTATGCAAACAAAAAACCCCAACCATTTCACATGAAAAAAAAAAATTGCTTGTGTATGGTGAAAATTTGATAACTTGTAAGGTACTAAAACGAATTTTAGCCTTATAATGATTTTTGTTTATAGTCACGTCACACATCACGCCACAAGTGTGCTGTTTTTTTAAAATATTTTCGCTTATATGCAAAAATTGTCATATTCTGCAAATATCAACATTTTTAATTTGCCATAATAATTAATTATGTGCAACACTTGACATTTAGGTATTACTATTCGTAATTAAAGTAGCACGTAAACTTTAATACTCTCAAGCCCAAGACGCGTTTAACAAATTAACCATGAGGGAAATAAATTGCACACAGACGAGTTATTCGAAGGTTAAGCTATTAGTAGAAAAACAATTATTGTAATTTCGAAGGTACAAACGAATTTGTGACCTTTTAATCATAAAATGAATACATACTTTGGTGAACGATTACGTTGAGAATCTTGTGAAATTTAATTAACTATTAAACAGAAATAGATTGCATGGTTTAATAGTTTTTGAGCAATAATCAACTATAGTGGGGACTAGTGCATTTTAATATTCCCATGAAAGTGGGGACTTAGTGCATTGTATTTATAGTGCACTAAATGCTTAAGAGCAGCACAAGTCGAATTCCATTACCATTAAGAATTAGTGGTAATTAACTTATTAGTGATACAAAAATTCAAAATTCTTCCCAAAAATTCTATGTACTTAAAAAATTAGTGAAGATAAATTAAGTTTTTATATTTCTTTGATGAAATTTTTTACCGTAAACTAAAAATTTTCTATATTTCTTGTGAGGAAAATATCAATTAAATTTTTTGCGGCATTTCACTACCAATATCTGTTTTTTGGTAATACAATTTTTACCCCACTAGCACTTAAAACAATTGAAATTAAAATTTAGTGAATATTAATCCCCACTATCATTTGTATACCTTGTGACACGCGCCTGCAGAGTGTATCTGGGTTGGTATTATTCGTGCTGTTCTTTTTATTGTTGTTGCTGCTGTTGTTGGTGGCGGTGTTGTTCGACGATAGTTAGTTCGTTAAGTGTTATTATGTAGCACTTTGTTGGGGTAATTTGTGCTTGAATACCTCGAGTATTTGGAGCATGAAAATTTTACTTTTGCTGAAATTTATCGTGTTTCCGTTTCTGTTCAAATGCAATTATGCCTCTTATATATGTTTTTGTAGTAGTATTGGTAGTAGGAATAGTAAAATATAATTACCCAGCAAGCAAAGAAATCATTAGTTAACGTGAGATAAAGTTCCAATGCATTTTTTGAAAAAGTAGAAGTTAGCTTAGAAGACATATCCGTCATCATTGGCTACTAAGTTCGTATAACTTTAATCCAGGCGTTTTTTTCTTGGAGTTTTTTGAAGTCACGTCTCTATACCAATAAGTCACAAACAATTTCGAAGCATATGAGAAATGTCGAAGTTGCCATTGCTAAGCTTGAGTCACAGTTATGGAACGGTGGCTTTGAAAATGCTATCATGAGTGCAAAGCTTGTCAAAAGAGCCGTTTGTCTGACTATTTTTTTCGTACTGAAAATCATAACATTTTAACTTAACAATGATAACAAAAATAATGCATATAATGTGAAAACGACGCTTTCATTGGATTTCCATATTTTCCTACAGGCCATAATTAAGTACAGAGAGTTAACGAAAATTTTAAAATGAATTTCTGAAAAAATTATTTTCAAAGACATTCAGTAGCGATTTCCTTGACAAAGTATTTGCCAAATCAAAAACTCTGTGTAATCAATACCTACCTAATATAGCCAACAACTGCTGTAATGGACCCTTGCGCTCATATTGCTTGTACATTCGTATTTCTTCCGTTAACTTATTGTAATTGTTCCATTTTACTATGTAGTAATCAAAATAGTTACTTTGTACTTTCATGTTGCTATTCATTAATCATTCGCTACGCCATTGCCATGAAGTGGAAAACAGCAGAGCCAACGCCAACAAAGCACAAAGTGAAGGAAAAATCAGTTTTTCACTACACTTGGCGTAGAGATTTTTATTGGAAAACGATGTCGACGATGATGGACAGCGATTGCATGATAAACCCTTTCATTCTCAAAAGCAACGTCCGCGTGGCCCTCCCTTTGCTGTTTTCGCTATTAGGTCAGTTCACTTGATAAAACATGTTGCATACATATAGCACTTTGCGTTCACATGGCGCAACATGTTGTCAAACATTACTTACAGAAACATTTTGTGGGGCTGGGAGGATTGAAAGATTTAAAAAGCATGAAACTTTATTTGAAATGAGAAACTTGCACTGGGCTTGCCAATCAATGCTCATACAGTTTGTACGGTTGAAAAAAGCCGGAACAATATTAAATATTTACAACATGTTGCTCGAGCGTTTGTTCATTCATATTGACCAGCATGTGCGATCATTTGAACTGGCCCATTGACTATTTTTAGCTGCAGCTTGTTGAGTATAAGAACGAAATTCGCTTTTCATGTTAAGGCAAAATTAACATTTCAGCGTTAAGTCTTCGATCAAACGAGGAGTCCATGAAAATCTAATTACATCTAATAAATAAATCAATAATTTTGTGGATAAGGACTTAAGGTGGCGTTCATTGGTAGTAAACACATTTCGAATAGAATAGTAGTAATATTTGCAGCCAGGAAATAAGAAAAAAATCAATAGAACTGATTAATGTCGATTTCAACGATAAATGAGGAAATTAACATTTAAAGGTTAAAGTGAATATTCCAAGAATATACGTGCGTCACAATAGACCCATGGGGTTAATTGGTAAAACAGACAAATGAAATATTCTGTACCTAACTATTTAGTTTTGAAAAGTAATTTTTAAGAGAAATTGCTAAACAATTAATTGAGTAACATTGCCTAAAAACGAGCGGTCTATAGTGCATAACTTTCTATGTCATACCATATGCTTAACTACATTACTTGAGGCAGTGTCCTTATTTAATTTGATTTATTTATACACTTGTCAGTATATGTATGTACATATGTACTTTACTTGGTTTTTCAGTACGAAAAGATTTGAAAAATGTCCATAAATTGATATGCCTCACCATCTTTGTATATCTCTGACAAAATTTTTCAAAAAAAAAAAACACGCCGAAGTTTAATTCCTCCAGGATATTGTTTCAGGACTTCATAGTTTCAAAAAATGTTTTTGTAGGATTTGACACGAATCATTATATAGATAGGCAATAGCGAAACAGTTTCATCCAATTTTAACTGCCATCTTTTGCAATGGTTATGAACAGGGGCTATGGCGAATGTATTTTTTTTTTTTTCATTTGTAGGTGGTGCCTCTAACAGAAAAACACGTTTCCATGGATAAACTAATGAAATGAATTTTGATGAAATTTGGTATGGAATCTAAGGTAGGGATAGAGATATGGATAAAAACAGGGCAACATGATAACATGACTTTTATTTATGGGAAGATTAAAATTTCATTCCTGAATATCCTTGAAGATGTAAACAAATTTTGTTTTTTGAAAATAATATAGGATGAGCACTACAGTATGCGGCTTTATTGTTTGAGGACAGTAAAAATCTTGAAGGACGCAATTAAAGTTTTAAGTTTTTTTAGAAAATCTTTTAAAATTCGTTGGCTTAAACGTTTTGCCTTCATGAGTAATGCCATGTTTTTGAATGTGGTTGTGCCTCATAATGTCTTATTACGAAGCGTATGTATAATTCCCCGCTAAAACCTTCTCAACCTTCGTTTGAAATGTCATTAAAGCTTTTTGATTGTGGCATGAAATTATAGCATTTTTTCATGCCACCTGCATAGAACCTAAAATTCCATAAAGATATTTCATTGTTGTGTCTTAATTTGGTCTCTGAAATTAAGGATGTCATTAAAGGAAACAGATATTAAAAAGTGTGGAAAATGAATAAAATGAATTTATTGAAAAATTTAGGATTTAATATCTAAAAAACTGACAGTTCATTTATGAGCTAAAAAAATTTAATTAGTATCGAAGAAACTTGAAGTAGCAATAGGTCTGACTTAGCTCTAACTTCACTGGTTCTTACGAATGGTTTAATATATGGTAATAAAATTCAACTGCAGGAAAAGAATCTTGAAGTGAAAAGGTCTTACAAAACTTGGGAAATGGTCAGCTGTTGTAAACGCCAATCTCTCAAGTATATACGTAGCATTAAGTTTATGTTAAAATTATCCAAAATTTCACATTGACATCCGCATATTAGACAATATATTTCATATCATCAAATGGCATTAAAATACAATATCTTATCGCACTTGAAAATAATACCATCCATAAGTATAAACCCGATAAATATGCTACGAACAAATTAATCAACAAAATTAACCGATATAAAGAGCTACTTTACGAGTTCGCACATTTCACAAAGTTTACTACATACAATGGTAGCAGATGTGCTATTTTAGCCATTAATAATTAACAACTAAAAAATTATGGCTTGGTTACTAAAACAACAAAATAACGTTACTAACCTTTGTTGCTACACATAAAACTAAATAAAATAAAACTCACAACCTTTTAACGAAATTGGGACAGGGACGTTTCTACAAAAAAAAGGTACATAACCAAATAGTTTAGGTTTTTTTTGTATATTGCGCGCGGTTTTAATAACCAAAAACATTTGGCTAATTGTTATTACGGTATTCGTGTCAAAAGTAAAACTCTGTTTTCGTTTAATTACAGCAAACGTCAAAAGCGGCGCTCGTGCACAGGCATACGTAATATACAAACAAGGCTAATATACATAGTTGAACAGAGGAAGGACAGGAAATGTGTTACCACGTTAAGCCTAATGGCTCACTTCCTACTGCTTGGCGATTATAAAAAAAAAAAAAAAAAACGTTGGTCATTTATTAGTTTATTTAAGTAACAAACTGTTAGTACATCATTAAGTTGAGGCAAAACTTGCGCATGAACTTAACTCTTTCCATGGGCTGCTTTGTTAAACACCAATGTGCAAAGTAGTGAGTCGTTTTATTTCGAGGTGCTGGCTGTTAATAACTAAAACACTAATATTCGAAAAATGTTGTCACTTAATTTCTTTTTATTTTGTTATGTGTAGATAAATTTTTTAGTATTTCATTAATTATAAATATACCGATGCTTCCACATTGCGAATAAAATTAAATGAATTTTTGAAAGTAGTGCAAATCCTTTAAGTAAATCTCTATTTGAAATTCACACGTGTGCCAACCAAGGCCATTTTCAGTAAATAAAGTAATGGTCCTAATTGTGTCAAATTTTTATGTTTTTTTGTTGTGCATTTAAAGTTCTTGCTGATGAATCTCCACTTAGCTCAGAAAAACGGCAGCAAGGGTTTCTAAACGCTAAAACTTAGGTATTGCTAGAAATATATCCCTTCTTCACCTAAGTATTACAGTGTTATTAAGCCGACATTTTGGACCTTTTGGAAAAAAAAATCGCTATTGAAGTATTTTGCCAAAATTTGATGACAGAGTTCAATGCACTCCACCCAATAAATTACAAAGATTTCAAAATATCCACTTCGAAAATAATACCTTTAATATTTTCTGAAAAATCAACATCTCAAATCCAAAATCAACTATTTAAAATGTTGACATTTCTGACTGATTAACTCCGTAATTGAGCATTGAAAATCCCATACGAAATCATTGGAGGCTAACATAAGTTGATACAACTGTCATCAATCATTAGTTAATCTTTTTTTACGAACTGATTTCCCTTCGTTTTAGCATTTTGTTGTTCATTTCTTTTCTTTTTTGCGCACTGCCGGTCAACATGACATAAACTTTGCAATTAGCAAGAAAGCCACCCAATGCTTATTTAACTGCACAAGGATTTTGACAGGACGAACAAAGTCATTTTGTCTTCATTGCTTCCAATGTAGTCGTAATGTAATACAAACAATGCCACTGTGTTAGATGACATGTCACTGCATGCGCTATGAAAGGAAGTGCGTATGTTTACACAGCAAAATTAATGTTCGTTGTCCTCGCGCGCGATCATCAAATATGACAACTGCAAGGATATGACAGCACTATGTAGTATGATAAGAGAAAACAAAAAATGGCAAGAAAAAAAGCAAAATGAACTAAAAAAAATCCACCAAATGACAAAACAAATACAATGAGGAAAATGCACAAGTGGAACAAAAATTTTGTAAACTTCTATGCTGTCTGTCTGTTGGTCTGTCAGTTAATTAACGTGCTGGTGCTTTTGTATCCTTTTTATCATTCCTTCGTGCTCATTTGCAGTAACGTTGATTGACGCCAGTTCCTTAATAAATTATTATGAGCTTCATTCGTTTCGTTTTGTTTTTGTCTTGAATGTTTTTTTAACAAACGTACATATATCCTAATTAAGTAGATATTTGAAATTGTGTTGGCCACATTCATTAATGACCACAATGTCATACCAACGGTCATAGATATGCGATTAGCGCTACGGGGTTGCTACTAATTTGTATCAGTATGGCATAGCTTTGTAAACTAATTAAGGGTTGTGTGATATTGCTTTTTTTATGCTCCTAATAAAATATCAATGGAGTTGTAATATATGTTATGGATTAAATTAACTCATTACTTTTAGCTTTAATTCATCAATCATTTTCAATGTTAGCGTTAATGCATATGCTTAGCATATATTTTATACTTTTATTGAAGTAAACACTTTGGATTTTAAAAAAAAATCTACTGTCAGCTAAAAAAAAGAGTAATCGTTGGGACTATAATCAGCAAGGAGAAGGAAACGTCTTACAAAGTTAAAGAAAAATTTGTTAAAGACCTACAAGCATTAAAACCTTAATCAGCACTGAAGGACCAATAATCCTAAATAGAACAAAGCAAAGGTTGAGACGCAATTGTAACTCTACTATTCCACTGGCTTGCGTGATAAATAAACTGACGCTTAAGCACTAAGCAGCAAACCATTGAAAGAAAAAGTTTACTTAACTGTTTATCCAAGCTATGTCAGATAGATAAGACTGTATGTGTGTGTGTGTGCTCATAACGTTGTTATGCTTGACGCAGAAGTAATGCATATTTATATCCACATACTCGGAGATACACAAACGTGTGATTATCTATTTACCCACACAGATAAATAAATATTTTGCCATGGCAAAGACATGCATATAGACTACAACATAAACAACACTAGCAAATCGATGGCAACTTACAGAATAAGTTTATTGAGGCAATGCCGTAAGCATAAAATATCCGATTTCAATGCATACTTAAAGGCGTAGCGGCAGCAGCACTCGTTCATTCACTCAAGGATATGCTAATTCATATGTCAACAGATTGACATAATTTAACGTTAGTTAGATATTTATTCCTATTTGCATCGTTCCCAGTGAATTTTATATTTTTGGCTATTTAAGTCAATAACAGGATACTCTCAACTTGCGTTGCTTTTGACAATATCCTGTCAAAATCGTAGCTATCTCTGCTATTAAGTAAGAATCATAAGAAACTTGGCGCAATTGATTACATGCAGTTACGAGATATTTGCTGGGAATACATTTTTTTTTTGGTTTTTTTTTGTACATAAAAACAAACGACGAGCGTTGCATGATACAATATAGAAACACCCTTTGACCTACTTTTACACCCGAGAATGTTCGTGCACATCTAATTTTCAAGTCATAACATTAGTCACAAATTACAAGTAAAACAATGGAATTATTGCTATGGTCAGCTTACGATTTCTGTCATTTTTATTTAATACTAATGTGCGAACACATAACCAGCAGGAAATTTGGCGCAAATATAGGCCATATTTTAGTGGAAAATTCTCACAAAATCAAATGAAAAACAAATTTAAGCGAACAATTTTTATATATTTTTTTCCGAGACTTTTCCCCTTCCCAACAATTTAACATATCGCTTTTATATCAAATATCGTAGAATTTTAATTGTTCTTAACATAACCTTACTTAATTTCCTATTAGGTGCATGTACTCCAATATCTCTGCATGCGTGAGCAGATTTTGTATTTTATTCGTTTATATTTATGGCCATGTGTGTGTCTTTTGTTAAGATTTACGCCTGTAACAAAAATAGGACCCGAAAGCACAACAGAATTTCAGTTTGAACGAATACATGGGCGAGTCTCCTCGCTTCGAATTCATTCATTCTGGTGCGAACCAAAAACATGAAAGGTTTGGTTTTCTTTTTTGGTTAGCGCCAGCTCATGTATTTTATTTGTTTAATTTTATTAATTTAAGCAGCAAAGTCTTGTTGAAACCAAACACCAAAACGTGTTTGTTCACTCAGCGTTATCAATTCAACTTCCGTTTCGTTTATCCAACTTGACCCTTGTATAAGCATTAATGCAGTATTAACATTAAAATCAAATCAGGAAGCGAAACAGTATACAAACACAAATAAAATGAGCAGTGATGCTACCCAGTAGGTAAATGAGCTTAAGATTTAATCATAGCATTGTATATAATTTAATACTAACAGCAAATTTTATTGTATTCCATGAATTATTTAACATGAAAAAATTAATTATTTGCGTGGAAAAAAAATGTATGGTCATGACGTATGAGTAACATTTAATTTATGTAAAGCTTAGGCCACCATTTTGCTTCAACTAAACAGGCAAATAGCCAGCTGAATTTGTTAATTTTTTTTATTTACCACAGTAATTGATAGTGCAAAACATACTGCGTCCTACCTATACAGCTTTTAACTTACATAACTCTAAATCTTTCGATTTGCCAACTCAGTTAATATTTCAGTGTGTTTTTTTAGTAAGTAATCCATTAGCCTAGATCACAAATGCCTTGAATTCCCACTAGGCGCATATCTTCCATTGGTATGTAGGTGTTTGTACGAATTTTCAGTCTCTGTTTGATTTTCTGTCTTTTTATTGCTTTAGCTGTCATTTAAACTTTTCCTCTTTTATGGAAAATGACTCAAGCCACCATGAAAGGGATAGCCTTTTTAGCCTTTTAAAGACGCAAAACGGCGAGTGTCTTATGTTGTGGTATCGCATGGTATGGTGTGGCGAAAATCTTTTAGTAAATTGAGTCATAAACATGATGATGACGACTGTCTGGATTTTGTTATTCGTTCATTTAGAAAGCAATTGGGTTGAGTCAAGATAACAAAATTGCTCATATTTGTCTAAAAATTAAATCGAATTTTATGTTGATGAAGGATTTGCTATTGTTGTCGTTCAAACTGATAAGGTCAATTTAAAAAGCTTAAAAAGCTATTAGAACTAATTGCTGCTTGTGTTAATTGCAACTAATAAACGGTGGGATTAAAAGTCGTTTCATTCAATTTATAATGCAAGAAAGAAAAAAAAAATATTTTTTAAATTTTATTACTTGAATTTAATATGAGTTGAACTTTAGATAGTCATGTCGCAAGTTGGAAAAGAAAGTTTCAAGGAAAAATAATTTTCTTGCGCGTGTTTTTAGCACTTAAGGAATAATGCTGTTACGTATTACACACTTTAAAATGATCGTAAGCTTTAAAAATTGTATTTGGAACAACGTGTCGTATGATTAACCTTTAATTGTAGTTTTTGTCGAAAATTGCTAAGAGATGCTTTAAATTTTTACTGTACTTTCATTAATGAAATGTTTGATTTCTATAAAATGTTGTTGACTCTTTTAAATGCATTGTTGTAGTTTGTTAAAAATTGGCTTAGTATATAGACCGTAAATATGTAAGTCACAATTTGTTTTTGGCAACATAAAATCACCAAAAATTCTTTTAATATTTATCTTACTCTCAAGCATTACAATGTAAAGTTTAAAAGTGGAAAATTTTTAGCTATATAGTTGGAACATTTGTAATTTTTAATGAATATCCTATTTCATGGTTATGATAGTTTATGTCAGTCGCATGACTAACTTTGTATCACACACACTTGTTCGCACATGATGATATCTTCACATGCACAGTGACAGCGGCAACGACAATAATATCCTTAAAAGGTATTGTTGTGCTCATAACTTGCGAGTTAATCTGATTTTATGCTTATTATACCCTACATTTATGAGCATAGAGTATTTAAGTAGCCTTCACAGAGAACTGTTATTGAGCAATTGTTTAATTAAAATTTACTTTCTATTTTGATGAAAAAATTTGCATATACATATTCTTGTTTGTAGCTGAATATATAAGGAGATTTATGCTCTTTAATCATCTTTAATTTCATTGAAATTTCCAAAAATTTTTTATTAAAAAATTACGTATTTTTTTGGTAATTTGCGTTTTTAAATGTTTTATTTTATTTTTATCTATTTTTTGAACGGATCAAGATGTGAAATTCTTTCGTAAGAGTTGATACATAATTCGGTTCATATATATTACATTTTTTTTTTGTGATACTAAATACTTCGTATGTGCTCAGCAGTTACACTGCAACGCGTTACGTTAAATGCTACACAATAAAACTTTCCATCAAAGTTTTGACATTGAAGGATAACGCACGCATATAATATTAAATGAATGCAAATATTCGTACGCAACTTAATGAACATCATTTATGCATTGCTGCCACTAAATTCCTACTAAGTTGCCAACTGTTAATTATGAAAAGCGTGCAACATGAGCACAAAGTTTAAGGAATCCAAACTTAATTAAAATTTGAAAATGTGGCAAAAGTGTTTGCTTCCGATTTAAATTCAAATTTTACCAAAGTTTTCAACTCGGAAACTTTAAATCAGAAACTTCTAGCGTCATAAACAAAATAAAACAACTTCAAAACTTTCAGAAAACAAAACTATTTTCTGCTTTATATGAAACCGTATCCGTTCTTTTAAATAATAAGTATTATTAATAAAAATAAATAAGTTTTCAAAAACAATGGCACACAAAGAAACATTTCTTTGTTCTTCAAATTCATCTCGAAAATACAATCTCTTTGCGCATTTATTTCATCGCTAAATCATCCGTCCGGCAGTCCGTCTATTTTCGTTGAACTATTACTGCTGCCACAAAAGTAAAAGAACAATAAAACGGAATATAAAGAAGCAAAAGAAGAATCATCATAGCCCAAAATGGGGTTAAGTGTTCAACCCCCAACAAACTCATCAGCAACATTCGCCTGAAGTGCTCATCCTCATCTTTATCAACAAGCTCATCGTGTTCATCAACGGCAGCTGGGAGGCACTGCCTTCAAAGTCCCCTCAGAGAGAGAGCATCATCATTATCATCATTGGTAAAAACAGACCCGAGTGTAATTGAAGTGCACTTTGGAACGCAAGGACAATGAACGCAATGCACCGACTGGATGCCAGGCAGTAGAAATAGGTATGTTGACGGTGTAATATGGTAGTACCGGTTGGAATCCAACCGTATTGTATTGCAATTGAAATGTATCAGTCAGTATTTTGCATTCTGTTGTTACGATAAGAATTCATCAGAAAAGGGAAAAAATCTATTTTTGTCATATTTTTCGTTGTAATTGCTTAGAAGGAGGGCATAGTGCTGCTGTGCCAAAAGGAACTACAATCAAATGAAGGATTCAAGCTGAAAGCTAAATATGCTTCATGTGCAATTCCAGTTGTACAATAGTTTTAATCATCTATAACAAAATTATCTTCCATTTACTTGTGCTCCAATGCTTCTTTTTTTGGATTGCTTTACTTTCTAGTGTACTAAGCAGAAAGTCTTTCGTAAAGTGAGTAGGATTTTTCTGTATGAATGAATCCATTTTGATGAATATAAAATCCACAAATCATATTAAGTTCTCTTTATGTTTTTATTTTTGAATGGGACTGATGTAAAATTGAATGCAATTTGAACTTATCTATTGATAGCATTTGGCTTTTAACCTATAATAGTGACAAAACTGATTGATTTTAAAAGAGGACTGCTGTAATCCTGGCAGAAGTTTTGTTTTTTCGTTTATGATTTGATAAAGGCAGTTACAACGTATGATGTTAAACGAATATTTGGATGGAGCTGAAAGAAGTGGGCGTACCAGATAAAATAACATCTATTATGCTAAACAGCTACCTAAATATTAATTTTCGGTGTCGGAGTATAGTGGTGCGCTGCCGGATGTGGAACAGTGGCGTCAATTCAGTAGGACCTGGGAGAGCACTACCCCCGCCCCCCCCCCCCGCCAGGATCTGATACTAGTTATTTTTCAATACATTAATTCAATAAACCCATCTTTTAGTGGTAGATTTATTATTCTCGCCACAAGTGTTGCTGAAGAGCCAAGGACATCAATTCATCGTTGTTCACATCAATTAAACCTCAAACCAACAGCTTCGTTCAATATTTTACGTAAGCAACTTCATGTAAAGACTTTCAAAATACAGGACGGTGCAATATTCCATGCAGCAACGGAATCAATTGATCTTTTGAAAGAGAAGTTTAATAATCGAATAATTTCTCGAAGATCAAATGTAAATTGGCCACCAAGATCATGCGATTTAACACCATTGGATTTCTTATAATAAGATTTCTTGAAGAGAAAAGCTTATGCAGATAATCCTCAAACTGTTCAACATCTCAAAGACAGCATCATCGAGCAATTGAACCATTATTAATTATGTGAAAAACTTACTCAAAATTTTGGTATAAGATTGACATTGACAATTTAAAAATATACCTCAAATTTGAACACTCTTTACAAAGTAATTTCTGAAAGCCAAACAAACTTTATTCGTTATTATGTATCCCATAAACTAATTAAGAACTATAAAAAGCAATGAATCCTGAAAACAAAAAATCGGGAGCAGCTTTTTTGGCTTCTAGCTGAAGTTCTGCGACGTTGTAGTAAACCTACAATTGGAAGTTTTAATAGTATGCGCTAAAAATCTCGAATAAACTAAGTGTCTTGAACATGCCAAAAGATCTGCTGTTAGAAGGTATTGGCCTTATCTAATTGTGAACGAGTGCCCATATTCAATTGATCACTGGGCTATTTTGAAACCCAGACGTGCTGAGGTATCAGTTCTTATGAGTGATTTACTTCAGGGCGTTTAAGAATGCCAAAAACAAATTTTCATCACAAGTTTTCTTGTTGATCAGTCTTATTTACTTATAATTTAATAAACGAATATTTTTAAATCAAAGTTTTCTTTCACATTTTTACACTTCAGTTCCTTAATATTGAAAACATGAAAAATAATTTGGTATAACTCACTCACCTGCAACATTTATCCATTGAGAAGATAAATTAGTAGTACCGTGTTTCAGCAAGCAATAGCAGTAAATAACTCGTTAACTTTGTTGTGTGTAGTTGAAAATACACGTAAACCGTTTGTTTGTACGTCCGTCCGTCGGTCAGTAGAGAAATAAACAAAAACTTTTTTTTTTATTATGTAAAAAACAACAATTCAATATAATGATTTTTGATTTTAATGGCGAAAATAAACAAAACAGCACCGAACACCAATAAAATGAAAATTTTGAGTTTTAAGAGAGAGCGTAAGAAAGATTTTTAAGAGCGCGCGAGCGAGTATTTTTTTGTATTTTTTTTATTGAAACTCTCGTGCTGTTGCTGGAAATTTTACGAGTGCACTGAAAGTTCCTTCGCGTCACTTGAGAAAAAGAACATTTGTGGGAGGTCGGTTGCTGCCGTTGTTGTTGTTGTTGTTGCTGCTTTAATTTGTTGTAAATTTTTATTAAGAAAGATGCTTGGCGTGAGTTAGAATTTCTTGAATAATTTATTGAATTTCAAACTAAATATTTCTTTCTATGCGCTGTAAACTTCATTTTTATGTACGAGTTGATAGTTTGACAATACTTCTCTACAAACGCTTTGCAACACTGAATACTCGAGCGAAATTTTTGAAAAAATTAAAAGTTTCTTTCTATGTCCTTGAATTGATAAGAATTTACGATGATTTTCTTTAATAACTTAAAATACTTTTAAAGAAAACTTTGCCTATTTTCTTTTCACTTTTTAAGGAAAATAATACCATTTAGTATACAAAATGTTGCTACAATTTTTCAATAGTTTAAATATTTTAATTTATCCCTTCATTTTATAGCCAGATTTTTCACTTTTATTTAAGAAAATTCAAATTTTCTTTTATCATATATTACTTTCCTTTCAAACGTTATCAAGAAAAATCGTAATTGCGTGTATCCGTTTCGATGCCCGTACCGATTTAAAGCTCCAACTTGAATGAAAACTGCTATGAAAATTTTCTCGAACATTGGTGCCGCCGCATTTAGTATCCATAAAACTTTAATTTCCATTGAAATTTTTTTTCCCTCAATTTTGTTCTACGTCAAATTTTATATAGCCAAAGAGTATCAACTCTTGGAGCTTCCAGCGTATATTAAAGAGCTTTTGCTACTTTTCTACCCATTCATACATTCATTATGGTACGCTCTTTCTTTGGATTTTTGGAAAACTTTCACGTGTTAGCATGGTTTCCCCGTATAATGCTATGAAGCAACAGTAGTTTTTTCAGCTATGACGTTTCAATTGCACACATAATTTGACAGTTGGCTGTCATGCGCCGGTCGAAAGCGAGAATGCGTAAAATAATGCAACAACATAACTGAGAGAGACTGAGTTTTGAACTTCTACATACAAATTTGCTGGAGGATAATAAACAATTTTTAGTATTTTTTAACATTCAAATAAAATAATTTGCAACGTTATTAACATTTCAAGGGTGGCCCAAGTAAGAATAAAGTAATTCCTGTCATAAAGTAATTTTCTATCATAGTTTAATAAAAATTGCTACATAATAATCCTTTATAGAAAGTGTGGAGCTTAGAGGCTTTTCAATCTGAATTGTGTCGAAAACTGATAAAGTAAACGGCTAAAGCTCCGTGGACTTACATCAAGACACATCAATTTGACACTTAAAAAAGGCCTACAGCTTGATATTTCCTTATATAATAAAGAATAGAATCCAGAAAAGGTGTTAAGTCCCTTGACCTTAGAAGTCAATTGGGTTTTAAGTAGACCTATTTAGGAACTTAGAAAATTTTCACATCGCATACGTTGTTTTGGGGTCAACCATCCATGATGAAATGGCTTCCTTCATAACATATTATCAGGAGAAACTCACTTCTTGTAAAGGGTGTTCAAATTTGAGATATCTTTTTAAATTTTAAATAAAAGACATAAATTGTGTGAAATCTTTATTTATTTTTATTGGAAATTAAAGTACATTGGTTCCGGTTAATAATGATAATGATTGTCGTTCAAGTGACCATTTCTGCTAGCTGTGTAGACTGTCAATATTTTACCAAAATTTTGAATAACTTTTTCGTACATTGATGGCTCAATTAGTGATATTTGCTCGACGATGTTGTTTTTGAGGCATTGAACAGTTTAAGAATGATCCGCATATACTTTGCTCTTTAAGAAACCCCATAAGAAGAAATCATATGGTCTTAAATCGAATGATCTTGATAGCCAATTTACGTTGATTCTACGGGAAATTATACGATTATTAAACTTATCTTTCAAAAAATCGATTGATTCCGTTGGTGTGTGCCATGTTACACCGTTCTGTATTTTGAAAGTCTTTACATGAAGTTTATTGTGTAAAATATTGAACAAGCTTGTTGGTTGAAGTTTAATTGCTATGAACTACGATAAATTTATGTCCTTGGCTCTTCAGCAACATCTGTGCAAACAGCTGCAATATTCTCATTTGAGCGACCACTACGATTATAAGTTCTGCTTCTCTGATTTTGAGCTGAACCAGTTTCTTTTAATTTGTCAATGAGAACTTAATAGCACGATTTGTCGATGCATAATCTCTACCGTATTTTGAACGAAATTTTCTTCCAACTTCTAAATAATTTTCATCATATTTAAAATAAGTTTTAATAAAAAAATAATGTTGTTAACTCATGTAGCGTTTCATTTTAAGTAACCGGATTGTATTAACTTCATACTTGAGAAACAACTGTGTAATCTATAGTACCGGTAAAGAAAAATAGCGCTAAATTTAAAAAAAAAATATCTCAAATTTGAACAAACGACTTATTAATCTTTTCAGCATTCAGACTTTGAATCAGGATTTGTTTCACTAACTGCTGCTCCACTGAAAATCGAAGGTAAACCATCTATTTGCCAACTGTTAATATCTTAAAACTTTGAAATTATCCATAGAAAGTGAAGACACTGTGTTAATCGCTGCGCTTCGTGCGGTAGTATTATTACTTACTCTCTCTCACTCTCTCTTAGAATTTCGCTGTCTTGTGCTCTTTATTTCTATCACTTCCAATTTTCCATTTGACCCAAAAACCATAGCATTGAAAGCGAAAGAGTCGCTTTTGACTCATTGATGCCCAAATATAGGTCAACAACAACGTGCTCCGGGAAAATTTATCAGCGCCAATGTTGAAATAGCGTACAGCATATCTGAGAAGACCGAATGCCAACGCAACTGTGTGGTGTGTGCATCAAGTGTGTGCGATAGCAGTGGTGGTAGTAGTAGTGAAAGAATTTCAATATGTGAGTGTGATGATGTGAATTGCTCCAGTTTTTTTTTTGGTTTGCAAATCGGCCATCACCGTAAATTACCGACGACTGCAACGACGAAAAGGTGCATTACCACGAATAACAAACCGCAGTCGTGCCAATGAAATGAAAAAAGCAAAACAAAACAAAACAACAACAACATTGTTTTGTAGCCCGGCCATTGTTTGCTGGTAACGAGCTTTTACTAACAATAAGTTACCTGCTGAGCAACTGAAAACTTCCCGTTTAGTTGGGTGTGAATTTTTTCTGTTTTGACAACAACAACAACAGCTGGAGATATTGTTGCGGCGACAGATGTTGCTGCGTACACTGACACAGCTGCAATTTGCAGTCATAAATTTTGAAAGAATAACATCACCCCTATCCCGCAGCGTCACTTGGGTTTCTTTCCAGTGACACTTTTATTAGTTGTGTTTATGCATTTTCAGTGCAAGAATTGTAATTCAATTTTACACATTGTCGTATTTTGCACCACCCCACAAGGTTCATTTTGAATTTAAAAGGTAAAGATTAATTTGAACCTTTTTTTTTCATATTTTGCAACTGAAGTTTATATGTTAAAAAGTAACATTGCATAACTCAGATCTCAGATGCTAGTGGTACATTTAAGGGACGCTTTCATAATGTTCGGCGCAGTTTTAGTCGGGGTTTTAACCGGTAATTTGATATTAAATAACTCACGAAATCTCTCATTTATTTCATAACTGAAAAAACATCAGTGTTTTAATATGCTCCGAATGTGGTTTTTGAATGAAAGACATTATCTTTCGAAATCTGAAAAATATTGTGATTAAGTATGAAACAAATCTGCTCTCGACGTTGCTACTGTTCGGGCTATATTCTACTTGAATTTGAGCCAGAGTTATCCACTGGTAAAGAACTTGAAATCCAAATCCACCAATAAAAGTTTGCTACAACAATTACTTACTATGGAACGTGCACTAAAGATGACACACTTTCAGAGCTCCATGTGTAAATTAAGAAACAATTTTGCTTAAAACATATTTTCCCTAATCAACTTACGCTATTGATAAACTTTTAAATGCCTTCGTCAAAGAAAGTTTTCACCAAAATTTAAGACGGAAGGATAAACAGAGTAATAAAATTAAGCATGGAAGCAAAAAGGAAAACTTGTGACCAACCAACTCAATGGATAACTTTAATTGTTTTATATTTTCTTGTGTTGTCCCTTGTTAATGCAGAACAAAACTTCGGACACATAAAGCAGCATCCGCCGCCCGCCCTCTTAGTGTTCATATTTTCCAAGCAGTAAAGTAAATGCATTCTGTGAACAGAGGAAGCGCGCTGCTTGTGTTTCTACTTTATGCAACTGCTAATGAAACTTTATTGAGGTCAGTGTGCGACTACAGGGATAATAGCATGGATATAAACAGTGGTGGACTTAAAGATTTGCCACATTAGGACCATATATGTGAAGATGCTGTGACTGTTTTTTTCTGCAAGAAACTTTTGTCTTTCACAACATTTTTAATTTGATAAGCAAAAATAAAATTGTTTTTCCAATAACTGATTAGCTAAGAAATAATTTCCAAAGCGCAACAAGGGCAATCAATCGATAATTCGCCTACCGCAATTCGCAATTGGTAAATCCGCCACTGGAAACAGGGGAGAACGCGGCATATGATATTGTTATTGTATTTTTCATCAGTTGAAGTATGAATGCTGTAAGAAGTTTAATTTAATTTTTAATTTAATCCGGTATGTTGACATTGGGAACAATAAAGTTACTGCTGGAGACAATGTAATCCTTTATTACAAATAAAACTCCAAATGAGATGGGATATTGTTTGATATTATCTATTTGTAATTAAATAAGTTGAAATTGTTAAAGAACATTTCTTGTGAGAAATGAAAATTTGCAGGAACTTTCTTCGAATATGTACCTCAGCATAAGGTTAGAAATTAGACCAATTGAGTAAAATACTCGTATGTTTTTTTTGGCCCATGGTCATTTACTTTTGTACTCATTAAAGAAAGTCGATATATGTTTGTCCACTAATATCATAAATGTTGAATTAAATTCGGCAATAGTTCGAAAAGTAGAACAATGTTGAAGAAATAGAAACTTGTCGAAAAATCTCGATACATGTTGTAAAAGTTGAAAAACATTGAAGAGACATCCAAGGTCAAAGATGTCAAATATTAAAAAAAAATTTGAATAATGCTGAGAACCGAATAAGAATAATAAATATATTCAAAAAATGTTGAAAAAAAGTCGAAATCAATTGAAAAAAAGTTTGAAGAAAGATTGATAAAGTCGAAAATGTTTGAAAAAGATTAAAAAAATTTGGAAAAGGTAAAAAAAGTTGAAAGAGGTTGAATAAGCTAAGCAAATTGGAAGCAGGTTGAAAAGGTCATATCAGTCGAAAAACATTGAAAAGGTTGAAATGCTAAAAGAAAGTCGGGATAAATTAAAAATGTCGAAAAATGAGATAAATTTAGAAATTTTTAAAACCTTAAATGATATTGAAAAGACAAAAAGTGTTGAAAAAGTCAGAAAATTTTTCAAAAAAAGTTTTTTTTAGTAGTCAAAATTCTTTTAGTTGACGAAAAAGGTTTAAAAAGTGGGAAAATGCCGAAAAGTATTAAAAATTCTACGCTGCTATGCACTTTTCTATCAATGAATTGCTATGTAACGAAGAAAAAAAAACAAACAAAAACAATCACAAACTTCATTTTATCAGCAAATAAATTATCAGACCAAACCACTTTTTTTTCTGTTTTTTTTTCTCCTTCGCTAGTGTCTACAATATGTCTGAAAAGATTCAGGGTTACGCTTGATTTAGCCAAAAGTAAGCATGTTGTCATTATTGATGCACGTTCCTATCTATTATTATACCATACAAGTCATCCCAATATGAAGTAATCGAAGCTTCTTCCAAAAGAACCAATTTGGAAGTATCAATCTATATACTATATATACGAGTAGCAGGCAAATTAAGGTCAAATTTTTATGTAATTTTATTATAATATCGTTAAAATCGTAACAGACGTATATGATATGCCTCCCTACCCATTTAATAAAAACTGAAGATCCAGGCGCCCATTTTCTGTTAATGTGATGTAGGGTATTTAATCTTTGACAAGACCATATTAAAGCTAACATTTGTCACGTGTTGTTTTAGCTTCGAAAGAGAAAGATGCAAAAGTTCTAGAATGAGGTAGGGCAACTTGTGTTTGTGAAAATAATCTTTAAATTATTCTGATGCAACGATGATAATGATTGTGTTACTTATGATGACAATTGCATAAGACGCAGATTCCACTTTCATTGATGGGCATCACAAAGATTGCGGAAGTGCTTCCATTTCTCGTTAGGATATCGTGGACTCACATACACGCACGCACTCGCATATCAACACACTTATGTTACACACAACAACTATTCTCTCAGCCATAAAATGTCGTAAGTTCTTGGAATAATTAAATGTTGCGAAAAATTGCTTTTTATACCTTCGTCATTCTTTGAGACCGATGATTTTTTTTTTTTTGCAGCTGCCTTTTACATGTTATGTTCTGTTTATTGGGATTGGCATAACAAATTGGTTGGAAAAATCGTGACGAAAATTTTATTTAGCCTCTGTTGTGCTATGTTACACACATATTATGAGATAAAGATTATTTGATTTGAAGGATTTCATATAAAATTTGCAAGCTGAATTTAAATCTGTAAATAATAAAATAAGAATACCTAGTTAGCAACTATCCATGATGATCACCCAATGGTTTTTCGATTTAATCAGTAAGCACAGTATTACCAACATAAATTACTACTACTACTACTACTACTAACATCGCATAACCATTCGGAAAACATGGCCTAAATTTAAATAGCTATTTCGAATTCTGGCACGTTATCATGCCCTGAATGACCTAACTTTTAATTGGATTTTACAACAACATAGAGTCTAGTCCTAAAATCATGATAGAAGTCTTTCATAGGTTTCGTTTTTAGCTCTGCAGTCAATTTTGCTTATTTCTAATAAGCAAACTAAGTTGATTTATATCGAAAAATAAACTCTGCCTCATATCAGAAAAAAAAAATTCCAATAAAAAAAGATGCACCAAAACAAAATTTTGAAAAATTAAACTTTAATACATCCTTTTAGATTATAGATTTTTATAAAACCGTTTTAGTAGGCGACTACTTGAAGATAATTTGCAAAGTTTTATATTGACATTAGGTATACTCACTCTTGCTCATTAATATAGAATTAAATTTCGCGCATTATTTAATTAAGAGTAATTTAACTTGACCAATTATTTTTTTTCAAAAAAAAAAAAAAATTTTAAATAAATAATTTAATTAATAAAAAATTAGATTAAATTTTAAATATTATTCATTGAAAATATTCACCCAGTAGAAAAAATATTATTTATGTGTAGGCTTAAAAATAGTAATGTTAAATAGTGCAATGATTCTGAAAAGAAATGGTCAAGACGTTGAGATGTCCTTGCTTCCAAATGCAAAAAATGCTCACATTGGAACTTATCATATATGAAATTATCTGGTAACCAGGCATATTGCCGTAATTTGAGTTTTCAAAAAAATTAATGGTAATGAAATATTTTTCCACAGCACTTAATTTATTTAATGGTAGTGAACATTATAGTGATCTTAACATTTAGCGCACTGCGCGATTTTTCAACAGCTTTCAACTTTTTTCAACCTTATTTAATTATTTTTTGAAGTTTTTTTCGATTTTTTTTTTAATCTTATTCATATTTTCGACTTATACCAATTTCTTAACATTTTCTTAATTTTTGCAACATTTTTGGAACTTCACAACATTTTTGATTGACTTTTCGACCCTTCAAAACATTTAGATATTTTTCAGCTTTTTGAACACATTTGGACTTCTTCAACATTTTTCAGCTGACATCATTAGAAGTTGAAAAAAGTTGAACTGATTGAAAAAGCCGTAGATGATTGAAAAATACTGACAAAGTCGAGAAAGTTGAATAGAAAAAGGTTGAATACGTCGAACAACTTGTAAAGTTTTAGTTCCAAGCGCATAAACTTCAAGCATAAGCTATAAGTATAAGTATTGAATAAAGGTTAAAAACGTCATATTCCTCTTAATTTTCCAACACGATTTCTTATTGGGATACTTTTAATTTTGCAATTCAGTTACTAAAATTTATAGCATTATATGGATCATTAAAATTTGCAATTGAAATTATGAATTTGTCGGCAGACACATGCGTTGAAAATGCATGTTGTTGTTTTTTTTGCAAAAAAGAAAAATTAATGAAATAAAAAATTAAAAAAACATTAAATTATTCATCTTCCACAATTTCGCTACACAGCCGAAATTATTTTTAGGAATAAATGTTGCATAAAACATTTATTTCAATATTTTTTTATTGGATGACATATACACTCAGCGAGCGTACCAATGTTTGTAAGCATTTTTTGAACACTCTGAACATTTTTGTGTGCACACGTTTTATGTTTCCAAAAAAAAAAAATTATTCTGAAATAAAGAAAAACTACCCAATGAAATGTTAAAAAAAGGCTTTCACGTCCTCCAAAACTAAAAAGAAAAGTTTATTTTAGATTGGTAAATGACAAATCTCAAAAAATGGAATAGACAGCCGTCTTGTTGTTTCAAGAAAATGTGTTTTTTATTTTGTTTTGTTTTTTTTTTTTTTTTTTGCTTTAAAAATAAATCTGTACATACAATTTATAAGTATTTAGGTACAAAATTTAATAGTTTATTACTAATGGTATATTGGAATTTGTTTATTATCATATTAAGATAAATCTCCATTAATGTAGATGTTCTTTTGTTTTATTTTTGCTTTGTTTCCTAAATAAACATATTAATTGAAATTGTTATTGTTTTGTTAATGAACCTGATGCATGTTTTTGTTATTTTAATGAGTGCCAATATTTCTGCTAATTTACGTCATAATAGCTTTGCCTGCAAAACACATCATGACGACGGCTAACATTCTCTCGCGATATCGTCAGTTAACTTCAAATAATTGCATAATTTTTAGAAATAAATCTTACGCTCAAAATACATTACGTTATTAATATGCATATGGAATGTAGTTTTTCAACAATTGCTGCTATCACTGGCTTTAAAATAGGGCCTAACCATACTCAATTTTCTCTTTCAAGTGTGTGCAGTGAAATTCCATACTAAACTAGCAAAGACTCAAACCATTTCACTTAACAGATACATAACAGTGCATTAACAGAGAAATGTTAATATGATGCAGAAAGAGATTCAGATAGGAACAAAATTAGAGATCAGAATCCAACCTTTCCAAACTAATGCCAGTATAGGTGGATTCAATGCAACATCCAACGATATAAAATTTTGGTTCAGAGCCTGTTTTTCAGAATAAAAATTTGTTATGTAAAGCTTCTGATTATAGCACTGACCACTCGTTTTTGATTGTGCACATACCACAATAGATGGGTTCTATAGAGCATGGCCCAACGTGTAAAACAATATATCACTTTAGTGTCGCTTCTTTTTTTGATCATATGACTTTCTCTGCCAAAATTCGTTTTTTGGTGAAAACATAACATGGTCATCTGGCTAGTGACCAACGATGTTTCGTGCACTCTGATTAATTTGGAAAGGTTGGATATCTAATTTGTTACTATCCGAATTTGCTTCTGAATCATGTTAACAACTCTCTGTTAATGCTGTTAGCTAGTGCCAAATTTGCTTTAGCCGAGACCTTTTTTTCGACAAAAATTTATATTGAATATTTATTTTTGCTTATCGGAAGATCTCATCATCCCCATTGTGCACGATACATTTTTTGCAACGTGGTCCCCAAGTCTCTAGTCACAGCTCTGATGAAGACATATGACGTAGCACCATTCTATTCATACCAGCACTTTCTTTTGTAATCCACTGTGAGTCCGTGACCACATTTCCTGAGTTATCTTGAAATTTTCATCAGCCTTTTTTAAATTTTCATGATATGGAACTTCTCATGCAGTTTTTTTTCTCCTGCACAGAATTTTCTTTTCATCTCTTCTTCTGTCGCTTTACTCTTCACGTACACTCATTTAAGCATTTTTTTTTTTTAATTTGATCATGGATTTTGAATTCATAGCACTGATTTATAACATTGCTAATTTGCATAATAGAGCCGCTTTCAATTAGTTCCAACAGAATACCAGAAACGTTCTGCTCAAAAAGAACTTTTCATATTAATGTTGCACCTACAAATGTAAGTTTACTTTTTCTTTGTAAAATAGCAGCAGCTTTCTTGCATCTGTTTATTTGTGTATTAAAATGATATAAATGCGAATACGCCCCTTACTACCCACTTGCCTTCACCACTTGCCAACAACTATGTTATCTTATATATCATGCCACCGCACAGTGGTCGAAATGGTGTTTATATGATAATTTTTATATTAACTTAATAAAACCATAGTTAATGGAGCAATGTAGTAAGAGTACCAGAGAGTATATTAATATATAATATTTTTAAAACTATGAAAGTTGGTGACATAAACGTTGCACATATAAAAAGAGCTGCGGCTTGCCAGAGTTTTCTAAGAATTTAGTTGCGACGATATGTAAACGAATGAACCAAAACCACCAAACAATAGTATAAACGTTTCATTAATTTCTTGTCTTGAGAACAATTCGAAAAAAAATTCCCAGTGAGGCGGCACCTCATGGTATATTTTTGTGGGTACTGTTAGTTCATATGTTATTTGCTTTGTTGCATTAAATAAACCACAAATTCAGTTTAAATTACACTTCGATCTTGCTTGCAGTCCCACTGTGCGCCGTCGTGGCACATAAATATCTGTCAATTGAACACTGACGTATGTGCGACATACGTTATTTAAGGAGGTGCCGACACAGCAGTTCATCTTCATAACATGAGACTTTGTCAACCGCCTCATTTATTTTTTCGAAATTTTATACACATTTCTTAGCAAACAATTGAAAAATTTTCAATATCACAAATCTTAGCCCATTTCCAAAACAAAATAAGTAGCCCACACACATGCATACTCACACACACACATACACTAATCCTAACAATATCACACCTTAGACGTCAAAATCCCAAAAACAACAATTCGCAGCAAGAGGGAAAAATATAATGAAAAAACCACCGAAAGTGCGGGTACTCATCAAAAGATTGCAAAAAAAAAAGCAACAAAGATCATCACGAAAGAAGAATTCAATTTAAATGGAAAGCATCAGTTTGCACCAATTTGAATATTTTGAAAATTTTCGGAAGGTTGAAAATGTACAAGTATTTGTTGTCTATCCGTCCGTCTATTTGTCTACGAGGAGGGGGTGCCATCATCAACATGCACACTGCTAAATAAGGTGTGAAGAGGGGCACAGTGGTTACGGGGGCCAGGGATATAGGCAAAAAAAAAGTGAATAACTCTTTAACTTACTATAATGAACTAAAAATATTTCATAGCATTGGAAAATATAGTGGATTTTGAAAAAAAGTTCCCGACTGCGACGCGGTTAAGCATAATTACGTATACCGTGTACACTGGTCAGCTTTAATTTTTGTTGACAACTACGTACTCTCTGGTATAAGCGTTTGTGCGCTTGTATGCCGATAATGGTGATTATGATAATGCTGACGAAAGGGTTGATCCCAATTGAGATGTTGGCGAAATGAAACAACAAAGTGTTGTTCGTCTGATTATACCGTAAACTTGCAGAAATGATTTCAATTGTGATTAGTTAGCATATGGTTTGAGTATAAGATAGCGCCTTTGTTTGGGTTTGTGCCTTGATTTAGTGTTTGTATTGAGCTGCATTTGCGATTGGGTACTGAATTTGGTTAGGTTTTAGTATTGTGCTTAGTTTCTTAGGATAAAGCTTAAAAATGTAATCTCTTGATATTATCCTGTCCTTAAAACAGGACTGTCGCTTCCATTTAGCTCTTAATTGGGATTGGTTTTGGCTAGGTTAGGTTAAGTTTTGGCTAATGCAGTGAAGACTTTGGTTCGATCTTAGGTTTGCGCTTGCGATTTAACTTAGGTATTGTAGTTAAAGCTGAGTTTAGTTTTTGACTTGGAAAAAAAAGTTAACGTAGCTTTACATTTTTGGATTTATTCTAAACTGAGTAAAGACATGCAGCTCGGAGAGAAACTGAAGTCGGTCTTTACATATAAATCCCCTTACCGAGCTCAGACGTGGAATTGAGTTTGGTATTTGCTAAGGCCCTGATGTACGAAAACAAACTGTTGATTTGTCGTTTGCTTACAAGGCCTGAAGTTGAAGTTGACTTCGCTTGAAGTTCGTTAAAATAGTATACACCTTTGAGTCTTATTTAACAAAAAAATAAACTCAAAACAGGTCCTGAATATAATCGCATGTATATGAAGCTCAATGAGAGAAACAGCATTCTGATGTGATCGTCATTGAACTACCATGTTGAGATTTCAAAATGACTACACGTCGCTTAAGTGAACGAACTCTTTAACGCCTCAGCAAATTGTGGTGAATTAGGCCAGAACTATGCTCTAGTTGGCGCAGAACATCCTATGTACTGTATATAAACAGTGAGACAATTTTCCACCCAGGTTTTATATCTTCCGCATGAACATCAGCCGACATTATATTTCATTTAGGTGTTAGTTTCCCATTTTTAATACGCTCAAGTTAGCTGCTTGTCACTTGGCTCAGTTATGACATTCCGCGTGACAGCCCAAAAATAAAACTGTGTTGGCAAATCGAATCGAAGTAAAGTACTACCATAAAAATCCAAGTTAAGTCAGGCCTAAATGTACGTCGATAAGTGCTGAAGCCGAACAACAGTTTTCGACTGGCATTAATCTTTTTGCGAACGTCACAAGTCAGTTGAAGACCTCAAACAGAAAACCCAAAAAAAACAAACACGTCAAATATTATCGAAAATCAAAGTAAAGGAATCTTCTTCTGCCATAGCAAGGGTTTGGTGCATCACGAGATTCTTCCAAGTGAGCAAACGGTTACCGTTACCGGCAGTATACTACGTTGAAATTCTTTGTAAGTATTCGAAGTTTTGCGGCCAGAATTCAATGACCCGGGAACTACAACGCACCTGCTCTCAATGCCATTTTAATACTTCAATTTCTAGCGAAAAATCATATCATTACCGCCTTGTGCCTCCTTTTTATTCCCGAAACTGAAGTTGGTTTTTCGAGGACGTAGATACCATGAAAGCAGCGGCGACGCGACAACTGAAAACAGTACCGGTTGAGGACATGTGCCACTTGTTTAAACCACTTTAAGTCACTCTTAGCAGTGTGTAACTGTGGAAGCGGAGTACTTTCAATAATAAATGAAGACTTCTCAAATCAATTCAATTTCTTGCGATCTATAAGAAAAGCCAGTGGAAAATTGTCGCACTGTGTATTGCCAACAATTTCGTATGTTTTCAAACTTTAAAATTTTTTCTGAGAATATCGCCAAGAAAACAAAATTTCGAAATATCTAAATTAAATTACGTATTAATTGCAAACAAAGTATTTTTTGCATTTTCACAGTGAACAGCATGAAGCCCCATTCTACGGTACAACGGCATGTCATTGTTGTCTATGTGTCGAAAAATTTTTGATCTTTAATGATCACGATGATGAAGAACAGTAGCTGCAAATTCCGATGTGATCATCTAATAAATGCTTTAACTAACTATTTGAAAATCCGTTGAAGAGCGATGGGGGGTGAATAATGAATGAACGCTGCTGCTGCCGCTGACGGCGACGATGCTGGCTATGGTGGTGGTGATGGTGCAGTAGTGGGTGAGTTCCACTTGATTCTGTGCGTACTCAAGGCACAAATAGATATTATAAATATTGATTTTTGAAGATTTAATATTTTAGTTCTATAACGAATCTCATCGTCCGCGGAACCGCGAAATAAAAAATCGTCCGGAAATTGGTGCGAAAATTAAAACGTTGCGCATACATTTTTTTTTTGAAGTCGTGTAAAACTAACGCATAGAAAATTCAAAAATGGTAAAAAAATATAGTGTGTTTAGTGCATAAAAATTTTATTTAATTGAGAATAATGAGATTAACTTAAAAAAAAAATTATTTTTTTTATATCAGTTCTGAATGGCAAAAATTCTGTATTTTAATTTATGAATGAAGATATTGTGGAAAACATTAATATATAAAATAAATTTAAAAAAATTTTTAAAATTTTATTTTTAAATTTTTAAAAAAATTTTTTTATTTTGAAAAACTTTAAAAAATCATAAATAGTTTTTAGCCAAATACAAAAAATTTACTAAAAATTTAAGTTGCATATAAAGAACGAAAAAATATTAATTTTGGTTTTTATTCATTTATTTATGGTTCGTATGAATAATTTCGTTTATTCGATGCAACAGTTTTACCAAAATTAGCAATTCGCCAAATTACTCGAACAATATAAATGCTGTATTCGAAGTGTGGAGTTGACCCTAACTCATTGCCTGCACCATCTGTGTTGGCTGATCCTTTGCAGTGTGTTGACGCATATGCTCCCTATGCTGCTTTAAACTCTAACTGGCAACTTTCTTCAGATTTTATATTTTATTTAAAAATCATTAGAGCCCTGAGCTTGTAGCCAACTTTTTTTTAAAAATTAAAAAAAAAATAATAATATATTTTATGTTCAAAGGTGTGTACATGACAATATCACCGATAGACTTTACCCTTCCGAGGACTATTGTTAGTTAATGAATAAAATAGAGCTGTCATTGTTGAAATCACCTGGAGTTTTCAATTTCGCCACGGAAGGTCTCTAACCTGAAGCAAAGGTTTCACTCGTTATGCTTTTAGCTTTTATATAATGTCTTGCAAGTATCCCACAATATTCAGTTTTAAATTTTTTTTCCATATATGCAGCATCTTTAATTTTTTAGGTGTATACATTAGTGTGTTCATTTTGAAACTTCTGTCAGTTTTTTTATTTTGCCTATGTTCGATCTAGAAAGCTGAGGAAGAAAAAAGTCCCTACGGATATATATTGTTCGCATTTTCAGCAACATGAAAAAAGGTGGGCGGGGTTTGACAACAAAGTGTAGCACTTTCCGTACAACTAAGATACTTAAAACGCTATATCTTGGCAGCTAAGGCAGTTTTTTTTTTACGTTCCACTAATTTCGATTTTTCGTCAAATTTCAATAAAATCGGACACAAACTCTACTCTCCCAAGTTACGGGTTTGAGCTAAGAGCTCATTTTTTACATTTTACTGCAACACTGACACAATTTTTCGCATCGAGCTCACATTCAAAATTAAGTTTTGCACATGCATCACCATCCACTATCGGTCCAGCATGCGCACGCTTAAGATTTTGCTCAAAATTCTGGCGGCATTCGAATTTTTTGGAAAACACACATTCATGAATGCGCGTTTCAAAGAATTTTGCCATCCATTAGAAATTTTGCATGCGCACTCACGATTTTGTGCATTCTTGCTGTCAGTGGATGTGTCGCTTTAGAATGGATATGTAACATTGGATTGGTAACGTTGCACATATTACCAGTATTTGGCGAATAATGCGTTTTATTATGAATGCCTTCATGTTTTTACATGGATTAGCTGAAGTGATACTAATCGTAAAAGTTGTTGGTACTGTTGAGAAACTTCGTTAAGCTTATACGCTTCACCCAGAAAATATCTGTCAGACTATCAAGGAATCTCGCTCCTATTGTAGTACCAGACCTTAGACCAAATTATTCTCTTCAATATAGCATGAATTTTGAAATTATTTTATCTATTGTTAATTTTTTTTTTCAGTCCGATGACGAAAGAGAGAAAATGGAAATCATGCGCCGAGCATTCACAATGTTCGATACATCGAAATCCGGTTTCATTGAAAACATCCGAATGAAAACCATCCTCACCAGCATTGGTCAAACGGTTGAAGACAGTGAACTGCAGGACTTAATCAATGAAAATGATCCCGATGATAGTGGCAAGGTGAACTTCGAAGGATTTTGTGCAATAGCCGCTCACTTCTTAGAAGAAGAAGATGCAGAAGCGATACAAAAAGAGCTGAAAGAAGCATTCCGCTTGTACGATCGTGAGGGTAACGGTTATATAACAACATCAACACTCAAAGAAATTCTAGCAGCCTTAGATGACAAGCTCTCCTCAAGTGATTTAGATGGAATCATTGCTGAAATCGATACGGATGGCTCTGGAACTGTTGATTTTGATGGTATGTTAAAACATCGATCATTTTTTTACTGAAAATATGACAATAATCTTATCCTTGCAGAATTCATGGAAATGATGACTGGTGATTAGAAAGAGTAACGATTTTTTAAATGTCTAGGAACCTACAAGACTAAAATAATAACTGTTATTTAAATGTTTTAATAAAATTAATATTTATTTAAGTAATAAATCAACATTTGAAAAAACAAAAACAATGCTTACTATCCTTTTTTTATAGTTGCCAATGAACATATTTCATGTCAGAGCATTAGCTCCAAAAACACGCTTTTTCCTTTTGCAAGGAGCAACATTCATTCACCAAGGACAACATTATTAAAAGGACATATTTGTGTTTGTAGCGCATGGCTGCGTGCTTATTTTTCGTTTCGCTGACGTTGCATCTATGGCAGTATAGTGTATCATCAAGCAACGTCATGATTTCGTTAATTGCTGACCGTCCGGAAACCGGAAGCGGATGCACTCTATTGTGATAAGACTGCGCCAAATGCAGTACCAGCAACAACAACAGTTGTTACAACAATGTTGACAACAAATTCGTTACCGCCAAAATGTGGTTGAAACGAAAATGAAAATTAAATTTTTTTTCTGTCAACTACACGCGAAATATTGCACACAAAAAAAAGTGACCGCCGAAAACTGCAGTGGTTTTGGACAGCAGCCATTTTGGCATGGTGACACATTTCTGCAGTTCATTACTACCACAATGGAGTCAGTTAGTGGAAGATGTTGCACAAACTTTCATTGTTCACATGCTGATGAACAATTTGTTCGCTTAATGAACTTATAATGCTAAAGCTTGCGGATGAAAGCCTTCTGTTATTTTTGGGTGGATGGAACTATGACATTCATTTATCCAATGAGTTTAGCAAAATTTTGTTTCCTCAAGGGCGGAATTTGCTTAGAACTTTTAGTCATTATTAACATTGATTACATTAATCAGCTTAAGTCATCACATAAAGCGAGTGGTATCTGCAACGTATCCTTGAAAGAATAATTTCTAATTGGAGTTCCTTGGCATAAAATCAAAATTTTTCGTTCTAAATTTATTTTGTGGTATGAATGAAACAAATAATTAAATTCCTTTCGATGGGATTAAAAAAGTGCACTCCGAGTTCCAATCCTTTGGCAGAGAGCAATAGTTTTCATTTCCCAATTTAAATTTAAGGAATGAAATCGACGAAATAATATATTACGTTAGAAATTTCATGGATTTAAAATTTGGTATCCTAGCGGGCTGCTATGAATTTTACAGCCAGGCTTGCAAAGTGCCCGCTTTTGACGCGGCCAGGTCGTTAATTACATGTCAAAGCCGTGGGCCTTGAATAAATGAAACATTTCGAAGCAGCTGAATTGTTGTGACTAAAAAATGTAATTCAGTTTTTTATATGAAATTTTTTTTTTTTTTTCAAAAAAAAAAAACAATATTTGGCAAGTTTTTCAGGAAAAATTATTTTGCCGGGGAGGCTGTTAGTTCCTTATTTTCAACTTGGTAACACTGCATTTTACCAATATTATTTATAAACGCTTATTTGTAGTGAGCGAAGCGTGCGTGATCTACGAAAAAATTCAATATGTAAAATTTGCAAAACACCAGGCGATCATAAACCAGTAGCAAGTAACGGGTTTTTTCACTTTACTTTAAACCGCTATTGCTCGGCTATTACTGAAGCGATTTTAACAAATAAGGTGTCATTTTTTTCGTTAGGTAATCTAGTTTTTGGCCATAAAAAATAGTAACATCAATTGCACATAGAGGGTGCTGTAGTCAAAAGAGTTTTTAATTTTGATGAAAATCATCAAGCTATGTTTGTGGGACGTATTCTATTATATAAAAGTGAGTAGAACACCAGGCGATCCGAAACCAGTAAAAAATAACACGAATTGGTTGCTCTTCTTCAAAATTTTTGGTTTTGGAAGTCTAAATCATTCCTATAGCCTGAAGTGAAAATAATCTCAATTCTATAGAAATTTTAAGACTCAAGTCATATTTTCATTTCTATCCAGATTAAAAGTTTTGCATCGGTAAGGTATTTATTAAGGCTCTGCAAAAAATCAAACGAACAGCTCAAAACTCGAAAATCCGAGTTACAATCGTATGATACGAACTGCACATGAGTTGAGTCAAGCGAATCGAAGCAAAGTTTCGAACATGTTCGATCAGTTCGTTGCACAGCATTAGTATTTAGGTAAGCAAGTAGGTGACTTAACTCTTCACATGACCGTCATAAGTCATACTGGAAATGATTGCTAGAACAGAAAATACAAAAATTAGGGAAATGTAAGAGAGAATCGCTACTTAAGTTTGTAGCAGCTTGCATATGATTTTCTTAAAATTTATTAAAAAAATTAATAAAACACGAGTTTTAAGGCTAAATATATATTTTTATATTTATTATTTAATTTTAAAATCATATAGATCTTTTAAGAAGTACATTTGTAACATGTAAAATAATTAAATACATACATTATGAAATAAAATGTAGGTAATATTCATTATACATTTATTTAACAAAACGATAATTATTAAATATTTTGCGATTGATTTTCCTTACGCTTGAAACATTAGTATTTGAATTTTAAATAAGACAACTTTCCTTTCAAATTTTGCACAAGACATTACTTACAAAATAGTATAGTGTAAACAACTACATATTATGTACATTTCATTGTGTTTATTTACAACGAAGCATCAAAAAACTGTTTGTAAATTTTACTTTTTGAAAATAAGGCAGTTTGCTATTTTTTTTTTATTATTAAATTCAAAAATATTTGGTGTCTTTTTTGACATTTTCAAGTATTTTAAAAAAAAGGCAGCATAATTTTGTCAATTTTTTAATAAATTGTTTAATTTTTTTATACTTTTAACGACAAGGCAACACAATGTTCGTCTGCAAATCACAAACGTACTTACTATACGTGTAAATTTTAATTAAAATTACTTACATTTAATATTGTTAAATTAAATTTATTTCTGGCACATATTTTAGTTTATCATGTAATTTTTTAAATATACAGTTTTTTTTTGTGTTTTTTTTTAATAATTAATAATGCAACCATTTTTAAGGCCAACAATTGTTCAGGAAAAAATTGATTTTCAGATTTTTCGGGGCTAACGACTAATGTCATTTTTTTGTAATTTTTTAATGTGCGCCTAAGGCTATGCAATAGAAAATGTTTTAATTCTGCAATCGTTTGGGAGTAAACTCTATCATTTTTGATATTGCATAGCTTAAGACGCTTATTTAATTTGTAAAAGTCAGCATGTGCTTAGTTAAATGTAATGTACATTAAAATTAATATATAGTCTTACATTACATTTGCTTAGTTTTATTTAATCTGTTATTTTAACTAAAATTTTATTTGCAAATTAAAGCCATTTTTAACCAAAAACATTTTGTTTACTATTTGTTACTTAAATGTTTTCTTTCTTTTATATATAACTAACATAAATATTTAAACAGCATTTTTAGGCTTAGTTAATGCTTGTGTGCAAATAAAATTATTGACAAAGGCAAAAGCGAACTATATTAAAGTTAGTTCTTACATGTACGTATTTCAATTTTCTTAGCATTTGTTCAATTTTTCTTTGCTTATTTTTTTTTTTAGATTGGCTCATTTTCAACAGATTTATTTATTTCTTTTTGTTTATTTATTAATTTTATTCTTAAATAATATTTTAAAAATATATATTAAGCATATATGAGAAAAAAATGACGTGCAAGTGACTTTGTACACATGTGATGAAAGCGATTTTCAACTAAAAAATTAAAGGTTTTTAAGCCATAATTTGGTATGGCGTTCGCATGCAATCGTGAATTATTTTTCAGCCTAAAAGTTTTACACTTGAGTTGAGTATTGAAGTTACCTAATAAAACAATTTCAGACCCTGTTTGTAAGTTAAAATACACATTTATTTTTATTCTATAGGAAATCGCTGTTGTAGTCATATTTAATATTTATTTCAATTCTGTCTTACTTAGAGCTTGATTTTAAATACTACTAAGTTCCAAAGGAAACAAATTACGTTGATAACAGTGAGGTGAGAAATAAATGAATAAAATCCTTCGAAAAAATAACTAACTAATAAGTTTCCCTCAGTTCTAATGAAATTTCCTATGAATCACAGTTTTGCGTGATTCTGCAATGCTGTTATGGTTTAGTTGTTCGGCGACTTTTAATTTGTTTCATGTTTTTGGCTATACGCAGTGACAAATGCCAACCTTTGACACAAATTGTCAAAGGATTTTTATTATTTTTACAGAAAATAGCAAAAATTAACATGCATCTCTCTATTTGCACTTCTGTTCAAGTGTCGCTATCTCCTTAAGACCACATGCCCTTCAACTTTTAATTTGAATATCGCTTTTCATCAAACAGAGGTTAAGTAAATTAAATGAATGAACAAACGACTTCATGAAAGTGTAACACAAAAATCAAATTTACATTTCCTTACACAAATAAGTAATTAATGGTTAATAACGCTTACTAAAGTAAACACTTAAAAGATAAATCAGCCCAACTACGATTAGGACATAACCCACAACTTAAAATAAACTTAGAACAAAAACTTAATTCTACACAATTTTTATCGGGCAATCTACGCAATCGGCCTCCAGTCGCCCCAGCGTCTTTTTGACACGCAACGCTGTTAAACGCACTGTTGGATTTGGATGCCAACATTCTTGCATAATTTTTGCAACTGTCGCAAGAACATCATCCTCTTGCCAGCGCTGTGGTATTGGTGGGCGGAAACCCTTAACACACACAACAGCGTGCATATCTTCAAATGTGGGATCTGACGGCACCACATCATGATATGGCAACGCATAATCCTCGCAAGTTGTAACTTTTGAAACAGGCGTATAGCAACGACGTGCCATTTCCCAAAGCACCAAACCCACCGAGTACATATCGGCACGTTTAAACTCTTCAAATTGTTGTGGATTCAATGTTTGATTGAGCACTTCCGGAGCCATGTAACGTCTTGTGCCGACGCGTGTATTCTGTGCAATATGAATTTCATCCAATTCGGAGATATATTTGACAGCTAAACCAAAATCAGCAATAGCACATTGGCCGTTACGCTTAACCAATATGTTCTTACTCTTTATATCGCGATGTGCAATCGCCGGTTTTCCTGGTGTGCCGAAAATTTCATCATGTAAGTGTGCCAAACCTGAAGCCAATGAATAGGCCAACAGCTGCAGCTTTTGTGGGTTGATAACCGATGTGGAGAGATAATCATGTAGACTGCCAATCTCATGATAGTCAGTTATTAGCAACATTTGTGTCCAACTACCATTTCCCTTTATATCAGCAGCAATGAAACCCAAAATATTTTCATGACGCATGAGCACTGTTTGATAAATTTCTGTTTCACGGAACCAGGAGGCCTCCTCAGTGGTGAAAAAAGTCTTGACAGCGACCTTTTCGTCACGCCACTTGGCCAACCATACTTCACCATATCGTCCTTTACCGACCAGACGCACCATTTGTATTTGTTTGGCGATGGTGCGTTGCACTAATAGCGGGAGGCCCGAACCAGAGCCAGAACTTTGTTCTACCAATTGTGCCAATGGCGACAGTTGACTGCCACACATTGAGTTAATGAGACGCGGTTGCTTGCGTAGTTTCTCACGCCGCCTATAGGTCATGCAGATGACGACAATAATGACAACGAACGCGGATATGCAGATTATCATGGAGGCAATTAGCGCCAAATAATGCACTGATTGTGTGCTAACGGGTAGATCTGGCGAAGGTGTGGTAGTTTTTGGTGTAAATGCGGGACGCAGATTGCGATTGCAAAAATCAGCATTATCGCAGCAGACGATATTTTTACCATGTAGATGCGGTACGGTAGCAACTTTGCACTGTGGAGGTGTAAAGAAAAGAACAGCAATTAGTGACAGTGTCTTGGCATATGACATTCAAACTTACCATTAATAGTCCACCATTCTCTTCCGGTGGCATACAACCGAAAGTACGTTCTTCTTCAAAGGTGCCAGTCATTTCATCGTAAACTTCTTCGACGGCACTAAAGCAAGAACCACCGAGACGCGTTTCACAGGTGCCATTGACGACATTTTCTGGGCAGCTGCCATCGCAGTAGCAGCTAAGGCTGCGTGCTGTAAGAGAGAAAGAACAGTTCATTAAATATTGGAGTCTATGGCATATGAAGAAAATGTTTAATCCTTAAATACAATCACAGATAGTCAGCTCATCGTACTTTTTAAATTTCATGAGCAATGGTTTGAGTTTTTTTAGGGTTTTGAGAGCCTTCCAAAAATGCTATTTATTCACATGATTAAATCATTACCTCTACGACTGTCTAAAGTCTTAACTGTTCCTGAAAGCTATATGGTTTCTACACACTACTCAATACAAACTTCAGCAAAAGTATAAATACTAAGGCCACAAGCTAAGAGCCCCAACGAAATAGATTTTTTAATATTCTTTCATATCTTCTCGCATAAGAAAGGATATCAAAAAAACACTTTAGAACCTGCAGCGCGGCATTACTTTGCTAAGGCAATAATGATGATGACGACAGCGTATAACAGAAGCTCTTCGAGTCGCACCTACCCTTTAAATTAATAATTTTTTTTTTCAAACAAAAAAAGACCAACAAAAAAAAAACGCGCACAAAAGCAATAAATATATTTAAAGAATTTAAAATCATAAATGCATAAATGAAAAATTTAAGAAAAAAAAACAAAGAACAAGACACAAAGGAACGTCAGCCATAGGAAAAAAAAGCGAACAAACTAAACAAAAGCATCAGCGTAGACATCAAAAACGCATCTGAGAGCACGCGTTGTTTCAAGTTGGCGCCGCCTGCCATTGACAGCAGCAAAAGCAACAGGCAGCAAACAAGGAACGAATATCAAAATGAACACGTTTTTGTTATTTTTTGTTTGGCCCTTTTTTGGGCGAAATCAAAAAAGGTGTTCAGTCGTACATTCGTGCATTGAAGAGACTTCCAGACAGTCCAACAAGCGGGCGGTTACACATAGGTAGACATTGAAAAAATTAATAAATAAACGAAACCAAACTGATTAAGAAAAGTTAGACAACGGCTGAAGCAGCAGAGTGACAACAGCAAAAAAAAACAAAAAACTTCATATAATATGAGGCTAAAACAGAAATCTAAATTATGCGTAGCGCAGTGCTATTCCAATGAAAGAAAACTTTTTACAAGGTTGAAAATTAGAAGATTTTTTTATTTTAACAAAATTTACCGATGTATTTAAGAGCAGAGGAATATTATCTAAAATTTATATTCTTGAAAACAAGCGTACACTTTGGTGTAAAAGTTTTATGAACATTATTTATAATTTAAAATAAAACAAAGATTAAAAATAAAAGTAACGTTTTTATTTTTTAATTTAAAAAATAAAATTACATAAAAAAATTTTTAGATTAAAAAAAATGCATCACGACAAATCGAATCCAATAAAAATCCGAGAGATTTAGTTGTATTTCCTTTTTTTTTAAAAGTTTATGAAAAAATCCATCCCCAGTGATTTGGCTAAGTAAGACTTTGATATATCTACAACAGAGTATGTCCCCAACAAAGTTTGTCTACAAAAGAGTCTGTCTACAATAGATTCTGCCTACAACAGAGTACATCTACAATAAGTTCTGTCTTCCACAAAAGAGCCTCTCTTCATTAGATCTGCCTACAACAAAAGAGTGTCTCAACAAAGTCTGTCTTCAAAAGAATCTGCTTGCAGCAGAGTCTGTCCACAACAAAGTCTGCCTGCAACAGAGTCTGTCTGTAGTAACAGATTCTGTTCTACAACAGAGTCTATCTATAAAAGATCTGTCTGCAACAAGGTCTGTCTACAAAAAAGTCTGCCTACAACAGAGTCGGTCTACAAAAGAAACTGTCTACAAAAAGTTCTGTCTGCGACAAAAGAGTCTGCCTTCTTAAAATCTGTCTACAACAAAAGAGTTTGTCTCAACAAATTATGTCTACAACAAAGTATTTCTACAACAAAGTCTGTCTACCAAGAGCTAACCACAATAAAGTTAATTCAAGATGGTCTACAATCTTTTCTGCTGACAAAAGACTTTGTCTACAACATTGTGTGAATGTTTTTGACAGATTTTATGTGCAACACAGTCTATAAAAAAGCAAAGGCTGGCTGCAACACAGACTTTTTAAAACCAAGTTCGATTGCAAAAGTGGCTGTCTTTAACAAAATCTGTCTACAGCAGAAACTCTCAATAACATAATCACTCTACAATGGAGACATTTTCAAATCAAAGTCTGTCTATTACATTAACTGTTAACAAAAGACGATGTTTAGAACATTGAAATGATAATAAAAATGAAAATGTGAAAAAATAGCAATTCAAACTGACATTTTGTGCGACTTTTTTTAATGGATGTATAAGCGTTTCATTTTGAAGTTATTGAAATTTCGTGAAAAAAAAGTTTGGAAACAAAATTATGCCAAGTCTATCAACAAAATTTAACAAAAAATTGAAATGGGCGTAAAACCTTGTTCGTCTAACAGCTGTTTGCCATATGAAAAATTAAATTGTTTACAACTCATTAAACTTTTGCAACAGTTTCGCAATGTTGCTGCAACATGTATGCTAAATACGCAAATGTTGCTCTTTCGAATACGTAACAATATTTTTTATAGACATTGGCACGCAAAACTAATTGTAGATAATGAGTAATATCTCGTAAATACTTCATTCATAGAATCGCATTTTACTGTTTTATTATATTTTTATTTGTTTTTAACATATTTTCTTGCTATTTTGTGGTTTTGGTGTTGCTCCCTAAAAAGGTTTTTGTAAAAAAGTCGAGTGTAACTTTGTTCGAATTATAATTTTAATTTACGAGTTCAAATTTTATGTAAACATTTGATAACAGATACATAAATACGAGTACTAACAAAATTGTGCAATTGTTTATTTTGTTGCTATTGTTGTTGAATGGATCGAATTTATATATTGTATTTACGTTTTCTTTCTACGATAAAATGTGCCGTGGGAGTCGGCTGGAAGTTTGTTAAAACGAATAAGATATAAATAAAATTTTCCAATTTATCTATATGAACGGAAAAAAGAAAAAAAAAATTATATCAGTAGCTGATGTCGTGACTTTTTATTAAGATCAAAATAAGTTTTGCTAACTGAAATATAAATATTAATATTTTATAATTTAATGAATTTATTTTAGCTGTAATGAAAAGCTTAAGCAATACATTAATCTATTAAAAACATAGTCAATTTCATAAGTAAAAACATCTTTAAAGTGTCAGCGAATTAATTTGAAATATCTCCACTGGTGTTAGATTGAGTCAATGAAATTTGTGTTTTTGCACGCATGATTAAAACAAATTTTATGACATCAAAATAAACAACATATTTACAAAATTGAACAGCATGCGGTACTGCTGCATTCGAATTTAAATGTATGTATACACAACTTGCAGTATCTAATGGATGTACCCATGTAGCGCACGAAAAAAAAAACATTTTCAACATTGTATCTTAGAAATTAATCAAACATTTGCACACACATTTTATTTGCATGGCACAAATATTTAAAATACAATTGGCGTTCACTACAGCGCAGCGTTGTTGATCATGAAGACCGTCCGTGGTAGTGGCGATTACATTGAGGCGGGCAATCGACGACGACAAATTGTTTGATAAGTAAGAGACGACAGTGGGGAGGATAAGGTTTTCGCTGACTACTGCAATTGCATGCATTCACTCATTGCTTGCATTCTGCAACACAAAATCATCGTGAGACGAATTCAGCAGAAAATTAATCACAACAACGAATTAATTACCGGATGACTACGATGATGATGATGATGATGATGATGGTGGTGGCTAGCTTATGACTTTGTTGGGTGTTCCTGTGCAATAGTAAAAGTGCTGTGTGCACGTTTTTGTGCAAGTGCTTCAGTGTCAGCATTAAAAAAAAAACTATGCCTGACAAATTTTTAGGAACAATTTTTTTTTATTGGTCCCAAGGAGCATACGACTTACAGCCTCTTGTTTTGTTTTGTGAAATGTTGACAGATTTTCTTTGAAACTGCACTGAACTATAATTTGCTTTGCTGATTAGATGCTTTCATTTGGAATGATTCATAAGCAAAGGTCAATCATTAAAGTTGCTCTAAACAATGCTTTAATTATCGATATATGCACATCCCTCTATCTGAACGGTTTCGCTTTAACACGGTTTTCAAATTTACAAAAAACTTATTGTTGGGTTCTTTGTTGAAGTTTGGTTTCAATTCCCATCTTTTATACGGGCACGTGGTCTTGTTTTACATGGTTTTGATTTGCACGATTTCACGTGGAACTCATCGAATTCGGCACGTATCGGTGCACTTTTAAACATTTTTTCTATCAAATTATCGTACGTTCCATGCCTTGCAATATTTCACTTATTTCCGATAGAGTGAAAGCTTAAACATCAAAACATTTGTTTATGAAGACCAATAAAAAATTATTAAATTTATTTTCCTCATGTGGTAATTTTTAACAAGCTACAAAATTACATTGCGGGAATTTAATTTTTTCTATGGAAAAGAAAATAAAAAATTAATAGTTTCAGCTGAAATTGGCAATGTCTCTTTGACATTGACTTACCACAATATACACGTAGAGAGGTGGTTAGTTTTTTTCCATTTTAATGGGTGGAAATTGAAAAAAAAGAAAACAATTATTTATTGTTAAAAAACAAAAACACAAAGCAATTAATAATCATTTTACGCCCATCAAACTATCAACAATGTCAGCAGTAACACTGTAGTTGCAGTGATCACGAGATTTTATCAGCAACTACAAACATTGATGTTGTAAAGGGTGTATCAATAAGCTGTTAATTGTGAATGAAAATTTTTTTAACATTCGTTATGACATCTTGCGACATTGGCAGTTTAAGTCATGAATACAGTGGAGCAATACGAATAATTCATTTAAGCCCATTGTGCAAATATGCGTTTAGAATAAAAATCATTTTGAGTACTTTGAAGACGAGATCCATTTTCAGCTCAGTGGCTTTTGTTAATAAGCAAATTGCAACAATTCGTCTTAACAAAAAATGCAACAGAGATTTTGGAGAAGATGTATTTTCAAAAAGTCAGTGTTTCTCACTGTGTAGCTAATTATTTATGATGTCCCAAATTGAAAGCTACATATGTGGTTTCAATTAAATACAGTGGAACCGCTTTACGTCGAACCTCGATAAGTAGAAAACCTCCCAAACTTGTAAAAATGTTGTGTTCCCTTCGCTTCAAGCCCCAAAACCTCCATTGCTCGAAGCTGACCCATCTATAAGTCGAAATAATTAGCGCGTCCCATCAAGTAAGTTCAGTACATATTTTCCCTCTATAACTCGAAAAAATAAACTTCACTTCTTCATCTCGAACAAAGCAATGTTTGATTTTACAAGCTTTACAATTCGATTATTTGAAACTAATTACCTCTATAGCTCGAAGAAAAATCTTAAGAATATGCCGGCAATGTACATCATTGTTCCTTAGAAATCAATGTGAAAGCTTACTTTTATGTACAGTAAACCAAAATACATGTTATATATCATTTAACTTGCAAATAGAAATGTTTAATATCTAGGATATATATTTATTTCACCTCTCCAACTCAAAATTAGTTGGAATAAATCTTAAACTCTAGAAGTCGAACAATTCCTGACAAAATTTGAAGTCCTCCATAAGTAAAAAACTCTATAACTCGAGTTTTTTGGCGTCTCCCTTCAAGTTCGACTTAAAGAGGTTCTACTGTATATAGATAAAATGTTGCAATAAAGTACTCAACAAGTTTTTTATAATAACATATTATTGACATCTTAAGTTCTATTGATACACCCTTTACACATTTTATTGTTGGCATGTGTTGGCGTTGTGATGCACGATACATGCAAATATTTTTTAATTAAGAGTACTAAGTGCTTAAAGTAATGGATTTTAGACAAAAGGTACAAACTTACATATGTATGTGATTTAAAGAGCTGGAAAAATTGCGTAAAAACGGCAAGAATGAATGAGTTCAATTTTTAAAATCGTAAAGTAAAAGTGATAAGTAGCAAGTGGTCATAATCTAGCCCAAACATATAATTTTTGTTCTATGATAAAATTGAATAAAAAAAAAATATGCATGTGGTCACATGCATACGGGGCGTTCTTTAACAAAACAAAAAAGAGTTGAAACTTGTGGTCCCTGAATTTTTTTATTAAATAATCGACTTGTTGATATATATATTCTACATCAATTGTCATAAGTCGATCAACTATTGCGGTAAAATTTTTCAAAAGTTTTCGATAAATGATAAAATGATGTTTAAAATATTTTTGTCACTGTAAATAACAACTCTATGTAAAAATTTGTTAAGATTTAAAATCTTGAGAGTTAATTGGTTTCTCGAAAACATATTTTTTTAATTTTTTATCTTCTTAATGATTGACGGAAACTGAAATTTTTGTAGATTTAATTTTGACGAACAAGTTTTTAAAATACTATGTTTTAACAACATTTTTCGTAGAGTTGATATGAACAGGGAAATTAAATATTTTAAAAATCAATTCCTTTGTTTACATATATTAAATACACATAAATACTTAGTTTCTTTTTCAAGCAATGCATCATTTACAAATGAAGTTTGCATCATTAGGTCAATGACAAAATATAAAATATTTTTGCTAAGTTATATAACTTCGGTATGAGATCACTAAGTGTCATAAGAAATGTGCCATTTAGCAATACGGTCTAGTTTATGATGACACATAAATTAAAGTGCCAGACCCACAAGCATTATCCTATTGACTAGTGACTTAAAAGTGTGAGCGCACATTGGTAGGATTGAGCGCTCCAAACAAGCATTATCACTAGAACTAGTCGAGGTCTAGAAATATTTAGTAATGTGTTAACCTAACGTGACCATATGATAGCTTTTCCCAGAGCAATTCCGCGTTATTGATTTTCTGCTCCGCGCGTTTCGAATTTTCATTGAAACATGAAACATAATAAATACCATTTTGCTAGGGATTTCGAGATGTGAAAGTGAGGACCTTCTTTTTTTTAGTAAAACAAAGAAATCTTTAAAAAAGTTGCAATAACTTTTTCTTGCTGCGTATTTTGGTAAAAAATATCTGCTCACGTTATGTTAAACGCTTTACTATAAATTCTAAATACCCTTAATATTTAAATGCTACTATTGTTATCACGAGTTTCGATATTTTTTTTTTTTAAATTTTAATTTCTTGGAAAATTAGTTTTACGCCTCTATTTTAATTTATTATAACATATGCCAATATTATCAAAACTAATTTGTATTGTTTAATTAAACTTTAAACTTTTATTACTTATTAACAATTGTTATATTGATTGGAGTCGTGCAATTTGTTGCTGCAGTTATAGTAAATTGTACTCCGTAGTTTAAATGAAAATTACGCTTCAAAGTTATTGCACCCATTTAACAGAGAAGGCAAAGGCAAAGGCGCAAAAACAGCAGCAAACACTTCATTTACTTAATAGCAAAAAACTTAATAATTTCTTATCGCAAAGAGGAGAAAAAAAACACAACAACGTATAAAAACTGTTAATTGAAAACAATTTTCAGCTAAGAAAAAACAACAAAAAAATAGAAAAAACGACCAGAAAAACTCATTAAGTGCATTTAAGCGTTGAAACTAACTGTTAAACGCTGCTGCAAAAATTGGAGTAACGCGCGTAAAATAGGAGGAGTAGCTGTAAAACGGTTTCTTTTATGCAGCAACGGTACAAAAAGGTTGGCCGCTTTTAATTATAACTGTAATAGTAATTTTTATCAGCTTGTTAAATATATATAACATTTTCAACACGAAAACATATTTTTGCACTAAATTTCGCTAGCCAACCGGCCATGGCGCGTCCCCGCGCATGCAGTCGCTAAGGTTTTCCATTTTTTTTATTCACACATATTGCACCAAGCGACCGACCAACCGTCTGACTGAGTGCAATTGCGGCTAAAGTGATGAGTGCCGCGTGCAAATCGCAAAACACACAGTAGAACTATAGCTAATCTAAGCGTTGCAGCAGCACAATATGGCAGTTGAGTTGTTAATTTTTATTTGGAAAATTTTATTAGTCAGAAAGCACCTATGAAAAGTCATAATCATTTTGTAAGCGCCGAAATGATAGTAAGAGAAAAGTTTTTGTTTTTATTTTTATTTTTAAATATTACCCCTTTAGATATGCAATAAAAACATTATTTCCTTTACTGCTGCACCCAAAAATCAGAAATCAGTGAGACAAACACTCACGCACCCAAGTCTACAATTAACATTTCCGCTAATGAAAATGTACATGATGCATCTAACAATAAATCTGTAGAGTGGTAGCGTATCTGTCATTATGTATTTGTTAGTAAAATAAAACGTTGCATCTTTACGTAGGCAGAGCAACAGCTAAAGTGGAGCAGCACCACCACAGCAAAACAGTCAAAGCTACGTCGCAAATATTTATCAAAGTTATATATATCGTATAAAATATATACAAATACGAATCGAAAAAAAACATATAAAATTAAATGAACAAAGAAATAAAATAAAAAATTAAAAAAATAATAAAAGAAAATTTCTCAATGAGTTGTAAGCGATTGCTGACTGCATGCGCTGACTCTGAGTCTGTGTGTTTATTTGCGCCCACATCCGTTTTTAGTTTCTTTTCATTGATTTTAAGTATGCAAATAAAAATAGAAATAAAAATAAAAACAAATGAAAATTGTGCTTGTCGTAAGAAAACATAAGAAAAAAAACCTATTGCCAAAGAAAATAAAATGAAATTCCTTAAAATTATCTTTCAAATATAGGGTAGACAGACAGCTATTTCAGTTTTAAGAAGAAAATATCATACAATGCGTAATAAATACACAGTAAAAAAATTAGCTTGTATTTTTATAAATAGTTGAATTTCACACCATTTGGTATTTTAAAAAAGTAAAGCATGAATCAGCTGAACCGAAAACAGTTGCAAATTATCTGATAGACTGACTTCCTAAACGTCAGTTGCATTGCAGTAATACAAAGTCACGCGTTCCAAAACGCATACTTTCATAATGTCACAACGTCCAGTTTCCCTAAACGTCAATCGATTGTTTTTGATGCGCAAAAAAAAGCCAACTTTGCTTCACTAGTTTTGATGATGCTTTGATGATGAACATCTAATTCACTTATTTCACGATGGCCGAAACAAATAGTAAATTTTCTTTAAACGAATTTTTAGCAATACATTTGTAAGTAATAAGCTTAGTAAGTGCTTACGAATAAAATATTTTTTGCTACAGCATTCGCCATTGTTTATAGTGTTGCTTTGCAAACAGATGTTTCTTATCGTCAATATTACAATGTGTTTTGAAACCATATCCTTTGTTTTTTGACATTAAGGAACTCAGCCATACTCATAAAAAATTTCATTTTAAAAAAAAAAGCTAAAACTTTGTTATACATTAAACTGTGCAGTGAAATTCAAAGAGTATCGACTGATATCAACTAAGAATAATTTGTGGTCGCTGTGATTGAATCTGTCGTCGGATTTTAGTCTACAAGTCAGTGATTTGAGATAAAGGTAAATTAACCGGTAACTGACACGGTTACAAACGTTTTTTTATGACCTTTTTTTAATTCTAAGTCGAAAATGTTTGGTGTCCAAGGCAAAGTTGTTACTCATGAAAAGACATGAAATATTTGAATACGAACCAAACAACTTAGCATTTTTTCATACGGCCTTAGGCAAAATTAAGGGGGTCTTCAAACGGCCAAGCTGCCAAAGGCTCATCTATGTAGCAGTAAAATTCTAAAATAAAGTAATTTTTTTTTTCTTCATGAATTCATTTCTTTTTTAATTTGATATGTAAGTATTTTATATCAGTCGTTTGTCCTGTAACTTTCTTTAGGTTAGGTATGCGCAGGATATGACAATTGTTATCATAAACTAGATCGCAGATCAACCCGTTGTATATCCGGTAAATAACTTCATGGTAAACCAATTTGAAAGTTTTATAAAATTCAAAAATAATTTTGAGCACTTTTGAGCAATATCTATAAAAGAGTCGAAGAAGTGATATTCGAATATGTATCTTGAAACGCCGATTTGCCAACGCTATGCACTAACCAAGTTAAGGAAAAACAGATTCTTCGATGTCAGAGTCTTTACAACTTTTAGAAAGCTACGCTACAGTATGTATGCTCTAGTCTTGAGGCATGATTGCCTGTGTCTTGTTATGACACCAACAAATCTCCTCAGGGATTATTTATATATATTCTCACATATTCTCACATATTAGCCCAATTTATACATTTTCTAACAATTTTGGCTCTAATTAACTGGCTGTATAGCATAAGATAAAAAAAAATCCCAAAAATAAATTGAATATCAAATGGGAAAATAGTTTTTGGGCGATTGTTCAAAACAAATCAATGTCTAAGATATGACATACTGATGTTTAGGTGATTTTTCTTTCTAAAGAAATTTTTCGTTCAAGGCTCTTTTTTTATTTTTGGACAATTTTTTTTTGAACGATTTTGCAATATCTTTATGGTCTTATTTTATTATTTTTTTTTGTGTAAACGGAAATGAAATAAAAAATTTTATTTTTATTTAATACAATCTCCCCACCATTCGGCAACGTAATTGATTTTAATTTTATTATGTATTACAATTTGTTTACAAAATGGCAAAACTAAAGTAAATATAAATTAGCTTAGAATAATAAAAATATATTTTACTATCGATACATCATTTCGCAATTTGCAAATTTTGGCAAAATTTGTACAATTTGTATACCAAAAATGTACACTAGCTAGAATCTTTAAGAAAAGTCTTAGCTGAATGCAAATATATAATATGATTGCAATCAAAACATGAGTATAGCCAATTCTTACGTAAAATTGAATGAAGAATTCGCATCGGAATTGCAAAAATTAAATTGAAACAAAGCACAAAATATTTTCCATTTTAATTTTCAACTCAACATTTTTGGTAGAATCGAAAGTTTATGAAAGAAAAACTATTCACCATATGAAATTTTTTCCTACAGGGCTACTGCTATACAGTACAAACATACAAGTGTATATAGCTGATGACTTGCGCAAGTTGATAGCTTCACGTGACACAATAGACATCAGCTAACGCAAGCAGTTTGTGGGTGTATTTACAAACAGGAGGCATACACATATGGGTGAGTGTGCGTAAGTGGGTTGAACTGCTGGTGGGTGGGTTCGTTGTTGTTGATGATGATGATTTTTGGTGTATTTTTCACAATTTTTACACCTACTCAATGTTACTAGCAGTAAAAGACAAGTCAACGGATGTTGAGTTATGGGCGAAATAAATAAAAAATTTTATGCCTTTACCTTTTATTTCAAGTGAAATATTGAAATTTTCAAACATCAAAATTTTGCATCAAAAGAAATCACATCGTTTCGCTGTGGCTATAAAATATGACTTTAATAACTCAGTGTAATGTTAAAGTATCACATCGATCTATTAAAAGAGTTTAAAAATGCCACACACAGCATTGCAGCAGCAGCAGCAATAGCATGTTGCACATGCACTAAAACTGTTATTGCACATTAACCCATTAACACCAATGTGGGTATGAAAAAGCACATTCATTTGCGTTAAAGAGTAGTAAGCGCGTGTTATGGCATTATATTTTGTTGAAAACAAATTATTCAACATGGTATTACAGCGTGTCCTAAGCTTCAGCTTGGTTAGGTCTTCAAGTGAGTTCACAGAGCATGAAATTTAATACATATTTGGAAATTTGTTCATTTTGAAGCATAAAATCAGTAGTAAATTGTCTGTAGCATAGGTCAAAGACTGTCATTTAAGAAAAATTTTTTATTTGTTTTTACTAGCGATGCCAACGTTAAGGACCAAAGATTTCATAGAGAGAGCCAAACCAAATTCAAAATAAACAAAAAAAACTCTTTCAATATTAACACACTTCCGCTGAATGTAACCAATTGACACATTAGCTATTGGCACAATTGAAAGTAGCGTGGTTACAATGGCAAAACATTACAAAAAAATTAGCATCAACAATCGAACGGTTTTTTAGAAAATTTGCATACGTAAACACCTGCAAGGTAAAACATAAAAACAAAAAATCAAACTGCATCCAGTACTTAACTAACTAACCACCCAACAGAGTCGCCATGTAACAATTTATTAATTTATGATCAGCCTTAATGAAATAATAACATAGCCACTATGGTAACAAAACATAATTTAGTTTCCTGTTTTAAGCCAGAATTTTTGTTTTGCATACGCTTAAATTAAAAGTAGATTAAAGCTCGCTTTGTAGCTGAAATGCGGTTAATTCATTCATTAAAAAATAAAAAAAAAAGAAATAAATAAAAAATTAAAAAAAATAAAGCCAACTCATATTTGCTTAACAAAAGTTTATGGCTTAAGCAAATACAAAACACCACGCCCACACGGTCCACTGTGTTTTGGTACGCATATAAGCCAGTCAAGAAATTCACTAAAACTTGATTTTGCCATGCTATACAAAGTTGAATGAGCAAAGTTTAAACGCCAAGTCTTCTGAACGCTTACGCTCGCTCGTGCCTTGTGTGGAAATTTAAGGTTTGGCTTTTTTTGTACTGTGTGAAGTCAAGATTTTAAGCTTTTAATTGTTTACTTGTTAAAATTAACAAGCTGCAAGATTTCGTATAAAATTTATGAATAGTTTTAGGAAAAAAAAATCACTTTGTGGTAATGTTTGTGGAAAATAATGACAAGACTTTAAAAACTGCGTTTCATTAAACTTTTATGTTATTTAAAAACAAGAAGTTTACAATTAAGGCAGTTTTTAATTAAAAACTTTTTATCAAAACTAACAAACCTGTTAAGTACGCCCACTTTGTAAGTTTTTTGTGGTTTAGCTAACACAAGCGGCTATGCAGTCAAAAACTACAACGAATGAAGACGCGTTATCTTTTGGATACAAAAAAAATTAAGGAAAAAACTTCTTTGTCACTACAATTTTATTTTTTTTTTGCTGATTTACATAAAATCTGCAAACAAATTGAATGGATTATCTATAAACTACAGTCAAAACCCACACGCTATGTACTTCGAGCTGTAGCACAGCGAAAAACGGTGCAGCTGTCAAAGCAACTCACAAGCAAAAATAAAAATAAAATTAAAAAATATTTGACAGATATTTGAAAGAGTGTATGTACTGTGTAGATGTACATATGTTGGCTGCTGCTGCATCTTAAAAAATTAAGTTGAAAAAATAATATAAAGAAAAACTATGTGAAATGAAATGAAATCCCTTTTGAGCGACAGTTGGATAAATTAAATTCCAGGAAGTGTTGCTGCTTAAGTACATGTATAGATAGCTCATAGCATGGGTACATGCTGCTGAAGTTAAGCTGTCATAAGAGTTTTTCTCTTTTTGCATAAGAAAATTCTTGGTGCGTCAGTTGTGTTGTATTAACGAAACAATTATTTGGCATATTCTCTGGTTCCGAAGAATAGCTGAATATGAAATAGATTTCTAATATGGAATAGCGTAATTTTTAAGGAACAAATAATAAAAGTAACATTAACGTAATTTACTTATATTAGCGAGAAAGCGTGTGTCTTTAGTGTGCTCCCATTATGGAGAAGTAATAACAAATGCCATAGGAAACGGTCACAATTTCAATAATATTATGATTTTATATTCATTAGAACAAAAAATAAACCACAAATTATGTAGAAAACAAGAAGGAAACATACTACAGTGTTAGAAAAACAAAAGTTTTATTATTTTTTCTGCAATAGTATTCTTATCAAAATGCAGTATTCCATAGTTGGGTACCTTGCATATTTCGCATTATTTTCTTTTATTTACTTTTTATTGACTTTTAATAATTTACATCATGTTATTTAGAACACAAGCCCATTGCAATTTTAAATTTTCGCGTTTATGCGAAGCACACAATGTTATTCCATATTTGGTCAACTTACTTTAAATTAGCGCTTAATTTAGAGCAAGAAAAAAAAACAATTTTTTAAAATTGAACTACTGATTTAAGACAAATATTTTAAAAAGTGTCTATTAAGTGAATGTCATACATTTAAGTTAAAAATTAAAAAAATTTGTAGTGTCATCACAGCTTTACATTATGATGTTTACTGCTGAAAGCTGCAACTGAGGTGATGCAGAGTATTTTGTACTTTTTTTTAGAATTGAGAAATAAATTGAAAAAATGTATACTAAGCATGTTTTATAAAATAAAAGACATCTACAATCAATCATTGCACACATCCTAAGCGCAACAACAAAACAACGACAAAAAAATTTAACGTAAAATAGAATTAATTTGCGTGGTTTTGTGGCTGCAACAGCGAATATTTACTCTTGCGCTCGAAATCAGCACCAAGCAGTACATATCGTCTGGAAAATTTTTAACTGATGTAGTAAGAGTTGCCAACAGCACGCGTCAAATGTTATTAACAACACATTTTTTCTAATTTACATTAAATTTTATGCGAAACCTTAAGTGTAATAAAGTTACTGCTGCTCACTTAGTAGTTGTGGCAACTACTTCTATAGCAATTTTATGTTGCAATTAATTTTTTATTATTATTATTATTTGCCACAGTAAGAGTTAACAGAAGGCGTTTAGTGGGACACGCAGTCTACGGTTAAGCTAAAGCGATTTTTTATATCATAAATTAGTTTGCGTACAAAATAAGGGGGTTATAGGGGAATGTTTTTGATAAAATATAAAATAAAATCTATTTCAAACTGATGAGTTAAGTTAACAAATAAACTTTCTTTTTGGACCAAAGTGTTTGCGGCCATTACCCATGATGTGACGCAATCGAGTAAAATTGGTAAATAGAGCACCTTGAGCCTTGAGGTCTAGATAATATAAGACAACATAAAATAAGTTGCTCTAACTTCATTATCTGAAATTAGTTCTACATAAGTTAGTTAGTAATATACTTTAGCATTTTGCAGTATATTATTCACTAACTTAAAGCATTTAATTTTCTATTTTAACCATGCAAAAACAAAAGGTTTTACAATTTGTTAAAACAACACGAGCGCATAAAATTATTATTATCATTTTGCTGTCGGTTGTATCTTTTAATTTTTGTTTTTGTTGACAACAAGATATCACCTCAAACACAAAAAAAAAATCACACACAGAAAACAAAAGCCTGAAAAAAGTTCATTAATTTGTGATTTTATTTTGTTGAAACTTAATTTATTGCCTAACAGTGACTTTGTTGTTTTCATAAAGTTTCATCTATTGTCTTGGAAATTGTTGCTGTGCGATATTGGCGTTGGTGGGTGTCGTCGTCTAGGATTTGCATTTTAAATTAACTTTTTTTTTATCTTAAAAATATCGTCGTCGTGATATTGTGCTCAAACGAGAGTTTTGTTATTTTTTTTAACGATTTTTTTTTCTTTACGTTTGATTTGTCTTCACTGTAAATTATAATATCAAATTGTAAATTTCGAAAACCGTTAACAGAGCGTTTCGCAGCAGCATAGCGTATTTCCCAGACACATTTTGGGTTTTAACAGATATTCAAATAAATTTTTTTTTTGCTGTTTGCTATGCATCCGGTTACAGATTTCTTTGTTCGATAAACTTCTTAAGCGTTTAGATTTTTTATAGTATAATTTCGCGCTAATTTGGTTTCATTCATTAATTCCTATTCAAATTTTGCAAATATTGTATCTGTTTATCTTATTTATTGGTATATTTGCCATAATTAGTAATAAACCATGTTTTTAAATCGATATTGCTGTCGTTTGGATATTTTTTTTTGGTGGTTTTTATAATTTATAAGGTTTCTTTATTATTTGAATGTGATTTTAAATATGCAATTTTTATAAGAAAAAATTAAATGTGTGCAGTTTTGAATAATTGTTTCAATAGTGCTAAAGTTTTAGTTTATTAAACATTTACAATGTTAAATGGTTCAATAAAAGTTAAAACATTTGTAAGGTTTTGTAAAATATTTTTTAACATTTGTAAAGTTTCAATGGGAATTTGTAGGTTTTTTTTGTAGTATTTCGAGTTTATATGGTTTCTGTGGGGATTGACTGAAGTTTTCAAACATTTGTAATATTCTTTTGAAAATATATTGAAAATGAAGGCGTGGCACTTTTCGAAACATCAAGAAGTTTCCATTATTAAACTATATAAACGATACAAATAGACACAAAATAAGTGCGAACCTCGAAATAATTCCAATCTAGCAGATTTTTAGTTTGGGTGGTTTGTTAAATGGACCGAAAAAACGTTGGTACCGATTTTTTCCGCAAAATTTTGCTCACGGATAAGGCTCATTTTTTGTAAAATAACTGCGTTAGTAAACAAAAGTAACAGAAGACATAGAAATTTAATATTTGTTGGGTTCTTTGGGCTGGAGAAGTCATCGGACCGTACTTCTGATACGATGTCATTCATTAAATTCAACGCGTGAACGCCATAGAGCCATTATAACAACCTATTTCATTCGCTGATTGCTTGATATGAATGCTGAGATGTGGTTTCGCCTAGGCCAAGCTTTAAACCGCGTAGTACAATCAATCTGCTAAGGGAAATGTTTGCGAACAAAATATTTCCCGAAAAATAACTCTCTACTGGCTGTATTGATCGCGATGTTTGATGCCAACGGATAATTTTTTTTGGGGATATGTTAAGTCCCTAACCTATGGTAGCCACGTTATAAAGGGTGATTCAATATTAGCTCTATTTTAAAACTGGGTTACTTTGACAGCTGTCATGTGTCAAATGGCTTGTCCATATGATGTTTGTGCTCAGTATTCCATACGATCATCATTCAACCAGAGTGAAAACCGTGAACAATCGATTCGTCGCAGCTCTCAGGCTTTAGGCATCTCTTTTGGATCATTGTGGCGTATCTTGAGACGTGATCTTGGTCTGAAGGCCTATAAAATACAGCTCGTACAAGAATTGAAGCCGGCTGATATTGGTTTACGTTTTAATTTCGATTTATGGGCCTTTCAACAACAAGTAGAAAGCTCTTAATGGATCACCCTTTACCAGACGCTCGAATATTAACATGATGTTGCACAATATATTGCAATCAAAAGCGTGGCATTGTAGGCGTGATTATGATTATAAGTAGATTTCAGGTTTTGATGGCAATTCTGGATGGCCGAGTTTAGGCTTCAACTTAAGGTAAGTGAATAAACATTTTATCAGTAGTTGAGTACAACTAAGTAGTCCTTAGAGAAATAAGTGCAAAATTTAAGCATTATTTTTTTAAGTATTTTTCATTTTCTTTTGGTGCAAGGATCAACAAGGTTAGAAAAGTGCATATACCTCAATAACAACATTATAAACAATAATTACAAACAGTACGATAAAAATGTGTCGCTATTGTTACTGTACAACAAAAAATTGACATACTTGTTGAGAGACACACTTGGTATTTCCACCAAACACCACGAACTGCATTGAAACTTCAACGCAAAACTTTTTTTTTATGATAAGATAACCCAATATTGCCGCTACATAGTTCGACGTACGCTGCATATCTCTTTGTGTCATAAAACTACAATTCCAATTTATTGCATTTATGAGATACAAAAAAATACTCGTAATTTATCTATGAAATACAACAAAAAAAAAACAAAAATGCACTTCGATTGTTATGGCAGAATTGCCAACAAAATTTACATTTTTCCGTAGGGATTTCCACACATAACACTATTGTGCTTAAGCAGCACTAATTTGTGTTTGGGTGCATTTTTAGTTAGTGAATTCAAAATTTTATTTATTTTTTTGTTGCTCTTGCGTAGGAAAAGTAATTAAAATTGCAGCACTAACGCTGCTGCAGCGGATGAGTGTGAAATCTTGCTCAGCATATTCCACATAACCACACAGCGGGCCATCTTAATAAACTGTTTCCAGCCTTCAGGCCATTACGAGCACATTACGAACACATTGCTCTGCTATAACAAAGATATTGGTTAGTTTGTATTTTAGTATGGTGTTGCCTTTTGGCAACATGTTGCGCAGAGCTTCATGCTGTGTTTTAAATGTTTTTTGCGTCTGTCTGCATTATTTTGTTTTGTTTACATTGTTGATGGATTTTGGGTTGCTAGGAATTTTATTTTTGTGAAACAAAAAAATCAATTGTATTTAGAAAAAGTTCATTGGCTTAGTTGTAAAGTTTAGTGAAAATTGTGTGGAGTAAATATAGTGGAATTTATTTATTGAAAGCAGATTTGTAGTTTCAAAATCTCGCATTAAAGTTTAATTTATGCAAAATTAATTTTAACGAAATTTTTTCAGTTAACTTTCATAATAAGCAAAAAATATTAAGTGCGACTGACTATTTGCTGGCAATAAAAAAATAACAAGGAATTGGCCCAGAAACGTGCTTGTAAACGTAACTGAAATAAAATCACAATGTTTCTAATCAAAAATAAATTTTGAATCAACTTTGTTAAGATAAAATTTTTGTGACCAAGTTTCGGCCTCCAAGTTTGTTTGGAAAAATTTGCTGAATTCCTAGCAGAATGGCAGATATAAAAAAATATTCAGAGGACTGACGCTCATAAAAATTTAACAATTTGAAACAAAAAAAATATAACCAAACTGAAGAGATAGGTAATGAACAAAATATTTACGAATTTTTGAGTAAAAATAAAGCTGCTAAAAATAGCGCAGGGGACTAACTTTAAAAAGTGCTAGTATATATGTATAATATTATCTCAAACGCAGATCATATACAAGGCACAAGGCTATAAGTTTGATACATATATATATGTAAGATACATGTACATATGTAAGTAAGCAGTCCCAGGGGACTGACGCTCATGAATGTTTAATTTCATGAACAAAATATTAAAATAATATTTAAGAAAATGAATATAATTGTAAAGTATATTATTTCAATGAAAAATTAACTCTTGCTCAATCGCACAATGTAGCAATACATAATTTATAAAAAAGAAACAGATGACTGACGCTCTCAGCGATTTCAAATTGATAAAAAAAAACCACGAATTGAAAAGAAACATAATAAAGAAAATATTAAGGAGTTTTTTAGTAAAAATAAGCTGCTAAAAATAGCACAGGGGACTGGTGATTATATTAAAAGTTGCAGTATGACATTATTTCGAGTGCACATTTGGTTTATAAAAGATGTAAGATCATGAGTTAGAAACATGTATGTACGTAAGAACTATATACAGGGGACTGAATTTCACAAGATTTTTATTGCACGAACAAAATTCTAAAACCATATTTAAAAATAAAAAAATCTCAAACCAACGTTATAGGCCACAAACACAGTATAAATAAACATACAGAGGACTGACACTCAGCGAAGTATAACAACTTGCGTTGTGAGTTAAATATTTTGCCAATTTCCAATTAAAGAAAAAATGTTGAACATGACACAAAGGACTGACAGTTGAATATTGAACTATGACACATATAAACCAAAGGCGCAGCAAACGCGTGACGCAAGGTTGGTGGATTCATATAAATTCAAAAAAATTTTACGAATAAAATAACATATTAACATCAGCCAGGGGACTGACTTTCAAAGAAATATTTAGAAAACCCGAGCTAAAAATGCATATACTTAGTATATCTAACGAATATGGTACAGAAGTTTTGAATTATTTTTTAGACGCCCTCTTTTTGTCAGCATTTTAAGTAAATAACAATTTTTCATGCGATAACGTGGCTTAGATTTTATAAATTTCAATTGATTTAATTTTTTGTTTATAAATAGATGATGACATCAAAATAAACAAATATAGCATCAGCAACAAAAGAAAAAAAAACACTGATAAATGAACAATCGAAGTAAGGGAAACTGAAACTTTTTTTTAATGAAATGTTAATCGACGCCCACTAATAAATAACAATTACGAGAAATATTTGCGATAAATACAAATTAATTATGCAGCCGTTTTTTTTAATGAAACAACAGCAAAATGGTTGTTTTTAAAAAAAAATAATAATGCAAAGTTTAGAAAAAAAACTAAAATATAAAAAAAAATAAATACAAACTTTGCAAGTTTTTTGTCTGAATTTTTATTGTTGTATTTTTATATTGTTAATGTATTTTATGACAACATAAATTCAATGCGGCAGGCAATAATTTTTAATTAGTTCACAAGATAAACGGCAACATAAACTACCGAAACAAAAAATTAAAATTTCAAAAAATCAAATGCGGAAGAAAAGAACATTCGTTCCAAAGAGCAACGATTTCAAAATGCAAAAATTAAAATTTTGTTTTGAAATAAATTTGACGAATGATTTTTGCTAAATTTTTGAATGTTTGAAGTAAAAACTAGTAAAGGTGTTATCTTCGGCCAGGCCGAAACTCACATACCCTACACTACATTAAAAGTACTTTTTAAATGAATGATAAAAAAATGTTGAGGAGGTTGAATAAGTCGAAAATAATGTAAAAAGGTTCAAAAATGTTGGAAAGTGTTGGAAAAAACTGAAAATGTCAAAAGAATATGGGAAATATTGAAAAAAAAGAATATAAATGAAAAACACGAAATATGTCACGCCCACTCCTACAACTCCGCCCATTTTTGTTTCAATAAATGATATTCGTAATTAACATGATCAAACCAAATTTAAGCACAATAGCTTGTATAGTTTGCGATATGTGCTGTAATTATTCTTAAAATTTAGGGCGGTGACACACCCACTGGTACAATCCACTCCGATTTTGATCCAGAAATAGCTTTTTATAAACAAACCTCTTACACCAAATTTCTGTATCATTGCTCATATGTTTCGATAGTTATACCACATAAAGTATTTTAATTGTATGGAAGCAGCCACGCCCACTGTTGCTATTTCGCCAGCTTGTGATTCATATATACCTAATACCCAGTAAACCACTTACATCAAATTTCAGTTCAATTGCTCCAATAGTTCACTTAAAATAGCACTAATAGCTTGATGTTAATGAGGGAGGTGCCCCGCCCACTAATGCAATCTTGTCAAGTTTCATTTAATTCTGAAGCTTATAATAATTGACACCTCTACACAAAATTTTATGAAGATTATTCTCATAGCACACTATCTATAACATTAAACGTATTTCGCTTATATGGGAGGAGCCACACCCACCGGCACAGACAGACGGACAGACAGACAGACAGACAGACAGACAGACGGACACAGCTAAATCGACTCAGGTGGTGACGCTGATCAAGAATATATATACTTTTCCATACCTGCCACGCCCCCTTCTATGTGTTACAAACGGAATGACAAAGTGAATATACCCTCTGTGTAGGGTATAATAAAATAACAGCACATACATAAATCACACAGGAAAATAAAAAATAAAAAACACTTAGAAAAAATGCGGACATAATTAATGATACGAAAAAAGTTACGCAGATTTATGTGTCCAAAAATTTTAAGAAATTACATGTTTTTTATCAGTACTAAAGTGATTTTCAATAAATATAACGAATTTCGTTTTATACAACCATTTACCTATGACTTTTTACTAAAATTTTCAAACGTAATACCACATCGCTTTTTCCTCAGCCAAAGCGTTGTTGTCACTATTGACAAGCAAGGTAAGCAAGATTTTTCCCAATACTGGTCGACTGACGCAGTTAGCGAAATATCTGCGTTTTACATATGTAGATATGTACGGGTCTATCTACCAGTTACTTGTTTACAACCACCGTTCAATGAATGAATGAATGAATGTGCGACATGTGTGCACTTGCTTTTCTCGAGAAATATTGCCAAATTGATTTTATTTCCATGTGATGAACATAAATGGTAATTTTTTAATGCTTTAACGAGATTATTAAAATTTACACGACTTTTATAGTAAACAAAATCGATTGAAATACTCGTAAGGTAATAAAATGTTATAGATATAATGAGTGATGTAACGAGTGCGGAAAATAAGCTATAAAATGTATAAGCAGTTCAATATCGGCAATAATGCAGTATGCATTTTATAAGATTTTGGACAGATTCATTTTTAGAAATTAAAGTCCATTTATATAGGAAATTAAAATAATAAAAATCCGAATGTCTAACTAGTTCCTAACATTTGATGTCGTTGCAATTGCTTTCGTAGTGAAAAAAATTCTTTATGCTTCGAAAGAATTCTCTGGACATTTTTATTTCTTATCGTTTAGGTAGAATTAGCAGTCAGTTTAAGAACCAACTCACTTAGACCAAAAAACAGTTTACTATGATACCACAGGGCATTTAACTAAAACCACTAGTTGAGCCAACCAGATTTCGTAATAAAACTAAGTAGCTGGCGCATACTAACATGTCTAAGGTCATTCACGTCATCAAATAGCACCAAAGTGATTTGTGTCATTTTCTAGCAAGTGCGGGGCAGAAGCAAAGCAAATGTTTAACATTTTCTTCCCTTAGAAAACCTTAGAACTTCTACCAAAGTCAAAAAACCATACTTCTATTAATATATCGGCATGTCTAGCGAGGAGGCAGTGGTCAGTTATGAATGCAACAGCTGACAAGACACTATTTCTAGAGCTGAATAGCAGCGCTAATCATACCATTTGAACAAGATTTGCTTTATTATATTGCATGTTGACTCTTGCGTCTACATTGTGCTAGACTTCTATAGCATATCAACGTTCCAAAGAAAGTGGCATGCTACTTCGGAACTACATACTATTCGTAATGCGAACTCTTTGAAAAAAAGGACTCATCAGTGAATTAAGACACTTTTCTAAAATGTGATACTTTAATTTTAAAAATGCGTACTCTTTGAAGTACTAATATACGCTTCTGAATAGGTACTCTAAGTCATGCCTATTTCGAAACGGACTCTTTGAAGTGCGTACTGTTTAAGGAATTCAAATTATTTGTAAAATGTAATTTTCTAACTTTTAGAATGCGTACTCTTTGAAGTTCAAACTATATGCAATGCAAATTACACGGAAAACGTACACGACTTAATGCGTACTCTTGATCATGTCCGTTCCTTGGTTGCGTACTCTTCGAGAAGCGTACTCTTTGGAATGTGTGCCTTTAGGGATACGTACTCTTTGGGATGCGTACTATTTGGGATACGTACTCTTTGGGATGTGTACTCTTTGGTATGCGTACTCTTTGGTATGCGTAGTCTTTGGAATGCGTACTCTTCGGTATACATTTTCTTTAGAAAAAGTACTCATTAAAATACGTATTCAGTGGAATGAGTAAATTTCGGAATGCGTACTCTTCGTATTGCGTGCTCATTTCATTGCTCAATTTTAGGAATACGTACTTGTTGGAATACTTGTTCTTCGGAATGCATGCTTCTTGAATTGTGCACTCTTCGTAACGCCTACTTAAAGGAATACGCACTCTTTGGAATGCGTACTCTTTGGGTTCCGTAGTCTACTGATAATTTTCTAACATGCAATTTACAACATTTACTTCTTTTTTTCATATAATCTTTTGCTTTGCTGTACCCAATGAAAGTTTTCCAACGTAATAACTTTTAATAAATCACCAATTATATATATTTTTTTGCGCACTCTTTTCGCGCTGCAACCAACATAAATCAAATCAAAGCAATGCACAAGCGTTCGCATAAACACTGTCTGTGCTTGTTGATCAAAGTTAAGCTTTACATTATGAACATAAATTTAATGTCGCTTTTTTCGCACAAATCCAAAATTCAGCCTATTAATGTGCGTTTACAAATTGAAGAAACCAAATAAAAAAATAAAAAAACAACAACAAAAACAATAATGAATGACTAAGAAAAATATAGCATATTATATGACACAAATTTTTAAGTCCTAATACAGCACAACAAATTAAGAAATCATTTTATAAACCAGTAGCTACATACGTACCATAGATACAACTTGGTAATAAAATGTTTGTTTTTTAACTTCATTAGGCATCGGCGATTTAAAAATAAAAATAAATAAAAATCATTGACATGGTATTCGCCACCCGTATTTGTCGATCAAGCATTTGAATCAATAAAATTAGCAAAAAAAGAAAAAAATCCATAAATAAAAATATAAATTGAAATATGGACAAAGTCCATAAAAAGACACAACCGCAAGAGAAATCAGCAGCTAAAGAATTTACGAGCATATGACAAGAGCTTTTATGATTATGAACGTTTGCATGTCCATTAGCGTAATTAAAACTAATTAAAATCTGATTGAAAATCTAAACTTGAAGCAACAACCAAACAATTGCGATTAAATGAATCAATTTAAATACATGCATGGGAGGGAATGAGTGACTTATGAAGAGCGCTGGGGCGATGGATGAGCGGTCTTTTATGGCTAAATGATTTTTTGCAAAAATTTTTCAATTTTAAATTTGGCCAAAATTGGCAACTGACTGAGTTGTATCCAAATTTTGTGCCTACCAGTGCTCAGGTCATTAATAAAAATACTCAGATAATTTTTAAATTCACCTGAGCTCTAACTTGAGTCACTGCTTTCAGTGTCCAAATAAAAAGTTGGTAAGTGAGCAATATCTGGGTAGACGCTGCTTTTTCGTTTATCTATCACATTGAACACGGCGTGATTAAAAAGGGGAGTGTTTTAAAAATAAAAATCTATCAAAAAATTACGACAAAACATTTGTGTTTTTACTGCTTTGCCTGCATATTTTCTTTTAACTACGCCACTGCTAGACATAGTGGGTCCTAAGACAGAAGAACTTTCTTATCGAATCGCTTTTTTGTTAAAATATATATATTTTTTTAATTATTTTAAGCTTGATTCCAGCGATAGATCGATCTACAAATCGAGTTCAACTAAGGATATCTTACTCATACATAAATTTCGTCGTGTGGCCATTGTTAAACTTACCTGAAAGAAAAAGAAAGGATTATATTAGTGAAAAAAATTAAAATTGAATAGGTCTATATGAAATAAAACTTTTTTTCTTCTTTCTTTGGTATAAAGTTTGACGCTTAGTAGCTAAGATGGCTATTTAGCTGTAGTAGCTAAACTCTGTCATTATTATAGCAAAAGTTATTATCAATTTTGTAAAACTGTAGCACTAAAATGGTTCGATTTATGCCGCAACAATTTATTGCAAGTATCAACTAGTCAAAAAAAAATCACCCAAATCGGAGATATCAAGGTTGAATTACTTTCGTTTTTGAACAAAAAAAAAGGCGCATATTAAATGTTTCAAAAGAGTTTTAATATCTTGTTTTGTTGTGTAAACACCCAAAAAAAATAATTTTTGTTAATTAAGGATACAACTGATTTTAGCTGTCATACTTAAGCCTAGCATTTAACATGATTTAGTATTTTTATCAAATAACAGCTAATACAAAGAGCGCTACTAAATGCAAAAAACTTAAGCCTAAAATTGAAAATATTACACAAAAACATAACAAATTCCTAGAATCCATTTTATGACTTTAAAATCCACAAAATCTAATAGAATTTTTTATTTATTTTGCATTTCATTTAAATTTTGCTTATCTTATTTTTATCACTCTGTGCTTTTTTTCTGGCAACTGGCAATAAAAATAAGGCAATAATATAAAAAGCTTCTGCGTGTCTAAAAATGTTAATGTATTTTTTGGCAGCTCATCAAGCGTAGCTAAAACGATGTGACGTTAACGACACAAAACCAAAATAAATATAAATTTTTCAATAAATCTATTTTTTGTTTTCTAAAATATCATATAAAAAAACTAAGCGTAAAGAATTAATAATAGTAAAATTTCAGTAGCAAATTTAATGTTGACACTTCTGTATTAAAATTTTATGATTTAGAGGTTTTAATGGCAAATGGTGTCACATTTTTACAAGCCAATATAAAATATGGAATTAAGATATTTTCGAAAAAAAAATATAAATTATTAACTGAAAACATTTCAGTTTATTAAATTTATATTCAGGTTTTTAATAGTAAGATTTTTGTGTTAATATATAGACCTGCATTCGGAATGAGTCATGAAAATAATAAAAATTTAGATGTCTAGCAAAGCAGTTGATTGTGGTCCTTTCGACAGATACAATTTACAAGGCAGAATGCGTGCATAAATGCAGACAGGTAGGAAAAAAAATAAATCAAAAGCTGAAAGATGTTCGCATTTTGCACCCGAACCTATGCGTTTTTCGCACTCGAAATGACAGAGACAATTTTGTTGCAGAGTTTTCAACAGCGTCCAAATTGAATGCAAAAATTTGCCATTTTATAAATACTTAATCCTAAAATATACATTTATATTTGCTTTAGTCTTTCTGCAACATCCATAAGAATTTTTTTGTTTTTTTTTTTCTAAAGTTGTTGAGAATATTTTTTTTATTTACTTCGCGTCAGCCGAATGCATAGCAGACAGGAGCGAAGATGCAGATTAAGCGATAACTATGCGATTATATTTGCATTTTTTGGAACGTAGTTTCAAAGAAATTTTGGGTTTTTATTTGAGTAGCCGACTGTATTTTTTATATTGCAATTAGAATTCGTGACATTACATTTTTAATGTCGTAAAAAAAACTGAAATTTTGATTAAATTTCATAGAACTATCTGACATTTATATACTCACGGAGCGAGTGATAAGAAATATAAACAAAGCTCCAAACGTTAAGAGCTATCTACTCTTTTGTAGACAAAATAATTTGCCGGTTAATTGCCAAGAGCACATAATTCCGAAAATCCTTTGCTTGCGAACGTTCGGCGAATTTTCCGTCAATTGAATGTAATATTTCGTTTGTAAGTGTGCAAGCGACTTTACAGCGCATTACAAGCGAAAGATTTTGCTCACGATTTAAACAAAAGTAGAAAAATCTAGAAAACATTTTTTGCGTTAAAAGCCATCTATAGACAACATTCCCAATCAGTGCCGCGAATTCGCCGCCAATTTGCCGGCAAATTTTTAGTCAGTTTGAATATAACATTTCGTTTGCAAATGCACAATTGATTTTGCGAACAAATTTTGGGAAGTTTTATTAGTTATAAGCATTTGGGGTAATTTGAGTCAATCTCAGCTAATCCTGTGTCAAAACTTATCCTTTGCGAAAATTTTCTTATAAAAACGAATTTTTAGCAAAAGTTTACGCTGCAAATGTGCCGCAATTCTGGAATTTTTTTTTTACCTATTGGGGTAATTGAGTTTACAGATTATATTTGCCATCAATGCAATGCATAGTTGCCAAGGCGCAAATTCTTCCCAGCTTGCGGAAAAATTTATTGTAGCTTGAAAGTTTGCGAGCGTATCGCATGCAACTGTTTTCGCTCATATGAACGTTAAGGAAATTCATATCGAACCTTAATTTTTAAAAAAATATTATTTTTCGAAGCAGCCATGTACACAACATAGCCTGAAAATATATCGGAAGGACGAAGTCCGAAAAAGTTGAACACAAATTTTGATATTGCTATACAATGAGTTGAAAAAGGCTTCACTTATAAATACGAGCACGATAAAACATTACACACCCATTACACCCCATTTTCCCTTATTCCATTTTCTACGAAACTGATTATTGAGCCATATGAAACAAATTTCAAATTATCTAAAAAGACGTCACGTTGCCATGCCATATGCCATTAAACAAACCTTGAGCATTTCCGAAGTTTGGAAGATGGTACCAAATGGAACAAAATCTTTCTTCTATAAGTTCCTTGGCACCATATTATCAAAGGAAACGAATCTGCCTATCAATTTATCTAAGCACATTTTAACGATTATTGTTATGAGTCATGTGAATGTGACCTATGAAATAAGCAGTCGTCCAAACACCGTTCATTAGGAAATTGTTGGTGGTCTTCGAACTGACTATAAGCGCTTTATCATTAGCGTTAAGCACATGCATCGCAAGCGTATGAGTGTTTTCATAAAATTTGTTTTTTATCGGTTTAAAGTGTCACACGCAAAAGCGTACGAAAAAAGAAACCGTTCTACTGAATAGCCTTCATTTCACCTGTCACTGCTAATAAATCACACTCCTGCTGACCAAGTTAACAGAACACTTGCAAACGGAGAGAACGAGTAAAAACACCCACCAAGTTGAGGCGAGGCAAAAATTGATTTTGCATTCGCAATGGCACAACGATAGCAACATTGTAAAATTGTGGTTGTTGTTGTTGCACTAACAACAACAACATTGATTATTTAATAGTCAGCTGCAACATACATACAAAACATCAATAAACAAAATGTCACACTGTATGCTGACAGTGCTGCCAATGTCTCAGGTCCGTCCCGGTTACGCTGACATGTGGCGGAAAATGTCAATAATTCACAGGAAATTCATCAACAAAACAACGACGGATGTCAGTCAGTCATCATCCTTCATAAGCATTCAAGAGCGCGCTTTTATCGTAGCGTATTTTTGTTGCAGTTGCAGTAAAAAAAAATGCTGGTGCGTATCATTGTGCTGTAACGTATTTGACGTACGTTTATCTTACAAATAATAAACATAGCAATGCTACGTAGATGCCGATTCGTTCATGGTATACAAAAATATTCTTTTTCATAGACACAACGTGGGTGGGCGTTGTTTTTTTTTTTTCTCCGGCAATCGAATTTGTTTGACATAGTTATGAAAACAGACATTTGAATGCAACCGAAAGCTAAAGAATTTAGATAAATTTTAAAAAAATTGAATATGTGGCACGTCACCGGTGGGTGGTAGCATTAAAAAGTTGGTCAAGAATTTTTCTCTTGATAAAAAATTCACAGAAGTCGTTCTTCGTATTAAGTACAGGCTTGAAGGCTTGGGTTGGTAATATGGTATACCATTAAATTTAAATTATTTTCTGTTACAACGCTCTTCTGTCTGTATTGTATATTTATAAGAAGTTTAATAAAGATTTAATAAGAAACATAAAAAATTTTCTACAAGAAACGCAGTTATTCCAAAAAGGTTGCTAATTGGTACACTTCATATAATGCTCATTAGTAAATTTATCAACTTTAAAGCAACATTTGTGCAATCGTTTGAAAATAAATTGGAATTCAGTCCTATTCTCATTATTAATGTCAACTCGCTGATTTAATTTAATTAATTATCACCTAAAATAGAAAAACCATTTGTGGCAAAGTTGGCAAAGCGTCCAATTGTCTGCTCGGTTGTGAATACTAAAGCTGTTCAAATTTGCGCCTTTTTGTTTTGTAATGTATGATGTTTTATTTTTAAATGAAACATGAAATGAAAAAAAAAATGTTGTTTTGTATTTTTTCGTCTGTCGAAATATTTTTTTTTTTTGACAATTTATTTTCAGTTTCATTATGAGTCAGTCTAATGTGTCTGGGTGTTTTTGTTTTTTTTTTGTTTGTTAACATTGTAAGAATTTTGTATTTTAAATTATCTTAAATGAACTTTTGTGTTTTATTAATTATTTAGATCTTTGTTATTCGTAAAAATAATTTATATTTTGTTATGTTTAAGAACTTTAAAATTTTCAAAATATACAAACAAAAAAGTTCGTACTCGTTTTTTACAATTTTTGTTCAAGGTCAACGTTTACCAGAGCACTACGGTTCGAACGGTTCATTTGGTTTGATAGCTTCTTTTTTTTATCACAAAATGATACAGTCCGAAATCTTTCCGGTTAGAATGTCTACTTTCAGATATGATGGCACATTATTCCAAAGTTCCAAATAAATATGCGCCATTTCAAGTTTCTCCTTTGAAAGCCCCAGAGACAGTTCGATCGGTTTTTTATTTTTGTAGCTTCTTGCTATTGCTGTTTGCTAAGTTAAACGTCAACTTCTTAGATTGAAAAAAATTGATAAAAATTGCACATATTTATCAACTCAAGCAGTCAAGCAACAGCAGCAACCACACCAACAGCTTATGGCCGAACTGCTACAGCCAGCAAATGCAGCCACAGACAAAAGGCGTAGACGAAAACCAAATGGCAAAGAAGCAGCAAAAGATTTTAAGTAAAAATAAGATAAAAACTTTTTTTCACTTTATACTCTTTAGTTGCACAATGAGATCGATTTGATTTGATTGAAGAAAAAAAAACCCCAGACACATTTGCGTTTAAGCTGACCAGCGGCGTTCGGAGAAAAGAATGAGCTAACAATTGTCAGCATTTTAAGACTACAGCGACAAAGGTTTCTTCCTCTTTTTATGAACAACACAGAAATCTTAAATTGATTTGCACTTAAGCTGACCAAAATATAAAAAAATTGGAGTGACCAAAAAAAAAATTTAATTCTTTACCACAAAAACTTTTATTGTTCCCAGAAAATTTTAACTGACTTTGGTTTTATTACCTAAATCTGTGCATTTAATTTTTTCGCTTTAATATTTTTAATATTTGAAACGTGCCTTAGATTAAGAAAATATTATTTCTGCGGATGTATAACTTTGCATTTGGTGACAAAGAAAAAACTAAACCACAGTGTAGCAACAAACGGCGTTTTGTATCTGTATATGTGAAACAAATACTTTATAATACATAAAATTAAAGAAACATAAAAAAATTCTGTTTTTGCTCTCAGGCCGATCTCCGCCTGCATTTAGGCGTTACATGCTACAAAGCGAAGCGTAGCGAATTTTTATACTTTTTCGTGACAAAAATCTGCAGAACACAGACCATACGAAAAAAAATGTCACCAGAGTGGGAATGGAGCATCAAGGCGAGACGAATGAGCGCATATCCTGGAGTTATTTTTTCTGTTGCCTTTTCTTGTGACATTTTGTATTTTTTAACAGACGTTAAGTTAAAGTTGTGGGATTTTTTATTTTTTGTTTTCTTTCAATAAATAAGAAAATATTGCAACTACATGGTAACCAAACTGAGAAGCAAAAGATATGCAAGAAATGCATGCAACAGACAGAGTTGAGGCGGTATACAGTTGACACCTCGGCAAGAATTCAACACCATGTGGCACCAGCCGTAAAAAGGAAAACGACAACAACAACAACTACAGAATGAATGTGATTTGTGCATTATATGGCAAAAATTTTAATCCAAATTCAAGTGAAAAGACGATTTTTTGTACTTTGAGATTTTTGCATTTTCAATGCTATGCAATGACTTAACCCATAAGACACTTCAGTGTCATTGACAACATGCTTGAAAATTTTTATATACTAATAAAAATGCAAGGCAAATATCATTATCATAGAAACTTATAATGATAGTGAAATTTTTTTATCACTGAAATCTGTAATGACAATTTGAAGACACATTTCATTGACATTGAAGCTTGTAATGACAATGCAAGACAAATTTTAGAATCATTGATCGTTCGAATGGTAATTCAAGACTAGTTTCAATTTCATTAAAACTTTCATATAATGCAATGCCAATTTTATTATCATTGAAACTTGTAATGACAATAGAAGACAAATTTTAGTATAATTTAAGCTTGTAATGACATAACATAACAAATTTCAGTATCATTAATACTTGTAACTCATGGTAATTTAAAGCAAATCGCAGTTTCATTAAAACTTTTAATTACAATGCTAAGCAAATTTCATTATCATTCAAACTTTTAATGACAATGCAAGTTATATTTTATAATCATAGAAATTTGTTACTACTTATTTGAATCACTAAAACGTGCAATGATAATGCAAATTTTATTCATCATTGAAACTGGTAATGAAAATTTCACTATCAATGAAACATGTTATGAAAATGCAAGTTAAATTTCATTATCATAGCAACTTCTAATGACAGTGCAAGGCATATTTCATTATCACTGAAACCTGTAATGACATTTTGTGACAAACTTCATTAACATTGAACCTTGTACTGACAATATAAGACAAATTGCAGTTGATAATTCAAGTTAAATTTTAGTATCATTGAAATTCGTTAGCACAATGCAATGCCAATTTCATTATTGTTGAAGTTTGTCACGATAGTGCAAGGCAAATTTCATTATCATTGAAACTGGTAATAACAATGCAATATCAACTTTATTATTATTGAAATTTACAACATAGTGCAAGACAAATATTATTGCCATTAAACTTGTCATGACAATACATTTGAAATGCAATTGAAACTTCTTATTACAATGTGAGCCGATTTTCTTAATTTAGAAATTTTCGTTTAGAGAAAACGTATGTTATCACAAAAAATGCTGCGACAATGCAAGGAAAATTTTAATTGTCATATTCAATGACACTGAAAAAAATCATATTCTGGCATTTAGGGAAAATATTTATATGATTTTTTTATTATTGAAATGTATCACTACAATTCGAAACAACTTTTTAGCATTATAATTCGGTATTTTTTTCAGTAAAAAGTTTATAAAAAGTCAAAGTATTAATTTTTAACAAAAAAAAGATTTATAAAATTTTTTTTAAGATTTTTTATACATATAATGGTAATCCAAGCCCTTAAAAAAAAATTTTATTTATTGATCGTATGCTAAAAAGATGGATTAATTTGCACAAATATGACATACATAAAAATCATAATTCTGATAAATTAATTTAATTTTTAGCATTAATTTCCTGTATTTTTCTTTTTAATCATTTATCTAAATCCAATTTTAACACTTTATTTAAAAGAAGAAGAAAACTCAACGAATTGTTAGCAAAATCACGTTTCCATTTACGTTGCTCACATTTTAATTAGCTTTGTGTTCAATTTAAATTGTACCTTTCGTACAGGCAGCTTAAATGTCGATTTTAATTTACTTTTAACGATTTGCTTTTTATTGATTTCTGTGACATTGCATTAAATTAAATTTCTCAGAATTAAAGCATTAATTACCAGCGATTAACTAAATGATAACACTTGATGATGCAGCATTTTTTTTTTTGTTTTCTTGAAATTCTTACAGCTTTTTGTGGACATTTTGCTGTGGTAGCAACATTTTTTAACACAATTTGCATAAAAATATATAAAAGTGACAAGATATTTTTTGCATGTTTTATTTAATTAAATTTTGTTAAACAAAAACACCAATTAAATTGCTGATTAAATATATTAAAGTTAATGAAAAAAAAACAATTAAAATGCTAAATTCATTAACTGAAAATGCTGAGCTATTGCTTTTTTTCACAAGTGTGTTTTTTTCGCAAAATTTTGATTATTTTGCTTTGTTAACTTGACAGATTTTAACTTCATATTTTTCTTTTAGTTTTCAGCATGTCAACTCTTGAGAACGCGTGGCTCACGGTAGTTCTCTTCAAAATCTACTTAAGTTAGCAATCAGCTATGCAAAGAGTTGGCTGCTGCCCACGGCGTTGTTTTGAAAAGTAAATACTTTGCGCATGCGCGAAAACATTCGTTATAAAATGTGCGAATGAATTATGAATACATTTTGTTACAAAAGTAGCTAATTTTTTATTTAAAATTTTTAAGATATTTTTTAACTTTATTTTAATCGTTTTTGGTAAAATTTTTTTCTGATAATTTTAAATAATTTTTTTTAAAAATTTTTTTACTAGTTTTCTTACGAGCGTTTTTCGAAACAAAATAACTTGAGAGCTGCTGTAATCCCTAACACAACTTCAACAATAATTTTTTAGTTTACTTAAAAAGACGCTTCACCATGCTTATATAATTCTAAACAACGGTATTGTCAAGGCCACTGATGAGAATAATGCCTATGTATGTGGCTGTATGAATAAAAATATTTTTTCACGGAACTGCGGTTTTTCTCCTACAAAAAGCATTGACTTACTTGCGTTGTATTAAAGCCTTAGTATTAAATAAAGTATGATTTTTAGTATAAGAATATGTTTTTGTAGTTCGAAACAACTATTTTGTCAAGGCCACTGGAGATGTTGTGGTTTTTTTTTTTCTACAAAAATCATTGAAATATTAATGGAAAAAATTACTTTCAACAGTATTAAAGCCTTCAATAATAATAAAAAATAATCCTTTTTGTATAAGAAAATCAACAATTTCTTAAAAATGTTTTTGTAATTCGAAACAACTATTTTGTCAAAGTCACTGATGAGAAGTGTGCGTAGGCCTCATGAACAAGAATATATTTTAATGGAGTTGTTTTTTTCCTTTTAGAAAAATAAAACTTATTCTACCTTTCTTAAACTAAGGGATTTATTTATGGCTTTAATATTCAAAGCAACAGCAGCAGCTTACTAATGATACGTTTTTTGATTGGTTGTTGTTGCATTTCGTAAGAAAACCATAAGTATTATTTTAAAAATAAATCAAAAATCTATGAAATGCATTTTGTATTTAATTTTCACTTCATTGGAATGAAAACAAAAAACCAACGTTTTTTTAATTTTTTTCTTGTTTCAAAATTATTTTTGAAATTAACAATGGCATTTTAACAACACAACCAATACAAATGAACAACAATATTTCGTAATTATGTTGACGATTAATCAAAATTAGATACAATAACAAAAAGCGCATAAATAAAGCAACCATAAGATGCAGGAGATACAAAGCACTTGAAGTTGAAAGAAATATATGAGAAAGAAAAATCATTTAATTTTGTTGCGGATGCAAAGCAACATTTTCCAACTGCTAGTGGTGTTAAAAATGCGCGTACATAGATAGCTGTTGTTGTTTTTGCTGATGATGCTGCTGCTGCTGCTGTTGTTGCATCTCCAGATACACGTACTGTATCTGTTGTTGTGGAGAGATCATCATCTTGATGGATTATTTGATACATGAAGTGAAATTTAATGATTTAACATATTTTGTTATGGAACGAACACGAGTACAACAGCGAGAGCAACAGAAAAATAAAAAAAAAAATAAGAATAAAAATAAATGAATCTCAAAATTAAATTTGTTTCCATTTTAGTTGTTTTAACGTTCTCCAATTACATTTTTTTTTGTATCTTTTAGAACAAGCGTTTTTTTATTTTTTGCTGGGTGAATTAAAAATGTTATTTATTATTTCTTTAATTTTTTTTATTTATTCATGTTTTGTTGTTCAAAGTTCATGATACCGAAAATTCAGCAGTATTTTTTTTAAATTTTACGAAATTTATTTATTTTTTTAATTTCATTTTTTCAAACAAAGACCTCACAAAAAAATTGCAGCTGAATGTTATTTATGACTTTGTTTTCAACTGTCACAATTCTGCATTTATTTAATTTTTTTATGACATTTTTAAATCTTTCATAGCTGTGTCGTCTTTAAATTGAGTTACTGCTGTATTTGCGCAAATAAGAAACAAATTCAATTTTTTTCAATTTTTGGAATATGTATTTTTTATGTATTTGAACAAAAATTTAAATAGAAAAATTTATGAAAGAATGAGCTCATTTAAAAAAAAAAGCTTTGTTAAGGTAATATATATTGTCTTGTTTCGCTATGTTTAATTTAAAATCGCCCAAAATCAAAACTTCCTAAGAAAATTTATGCTTTTTTATTTCAATGTTATTTTTCTATGTATTACTGCAAAGAAAAATTATAAGAAATGTTATGAAAACTTCATAATATTTTCGTAATGGGCGTGGCAGTAAGATGTAAAGGCTGAAAGCCAATAATATAAACATGCATTTCTTAAGACTAAATGCACACTTTTACACATGTTAAAAACATAAATAAAAACAATTCATGTGAAAAGTGAGCCACTTGAAAAGCTTAAATGATTCACTTAAAGCGCAAGTTCAAGCCGAATTCGCATGAAAACAAAATAAATATAACTCAACGTTTACATTTACTTGTTGTTGACCTTACACTAAATAAATTCATTCTATTTTTTAAAACCGCTTGTTATTTTCAAGCAGCTTGCTATTTTTATGTAGCAATTAATCCATAAAGAAGTGAGCATAGCACAGCAGCTGTCAATGAATTTGAGACCTTATTCATAGATATGTGTTTTTGTGAATATCACTAGATTTGTTAATGCTGAAACAGAACTTATTTTTCAAGCTACTTTAATCTTGTAACTTTGCTGTTCATACATTTTCATTTGCAGGAAGAAGCTACCACAATATTCGTTAGGTACTATTCTAATTAAATGATTTTGAATTAGGCTCGAATAAGCCGTAATAAATAAATAGTTTTCGAACAGAAATCGGGTTGTCTTGTTTGGTCTCATTTAAGCCATGGTATTTTGCATGTAACTTAAATAATTTAAATCAGCACTAAGCAAAAAACGAAAAATGTCCCACATGTGGCACATTAAAACAAAAATTTCGTTTTTCGTAGGAAAAATAGCCAAATCAAAAAAACATTTTTAAAAGTCATATTGAGAACATCAAGATATAGAGCTTATTTATTTTCAAACGAATGAAAATATGTTTGGGGCTATATTACCAACTCAAAAAGCTCTAACTGGATTCACAAAGAAAAGTTTGAATTTTTAATTTTGCTAATGCTTTTAATCAGAAAGCTCTCAACGGACTGAGTTGGATGACCCTAATACACATTGTTTGACTAAAAATTATCTTTCCATTGATTGCTATATTTGGATCACTTCATTATGAACATTTTCTTTTAGTCGTTAATATAAATATTTCCTAAAATTAAAAATTGATATTGTTGCAGATACGTCAAACTAAAACGATTTTTATCACATGGCAAACGAATGTTGCAATTTATTTGCTGCAGGAAAAATGTTTTCAATTTAAAATTTGCTTGGCTATTGCACTGAGCGTTAAGGGCACAACACTTCACACAATAAGTTAAAAGTACTTGCTGGGGTTGTCATAGAACTTTAATCAAATAACAAAAAACATTTGATACTACAAATCAAAAAACATTTTATTTTCATTGATGTTGATATTAATAGTACGTGTGCTACTATTATTATTATTGTTATTGTGTTGTTGCTGTTCTTTAGGTGTTTCTATTTGTTTACAAATACGAGTTGACAAAAAAAAACAGATAAGATAACACCAATTCGTAGAAATTAACTAAAAAAAAAATTAGTTTATGAGAAAATGCATGAGCGACAACGACGACAAATGCTATCAGTAATAAAAATTTGTCTGTGATAAAAAAAAAATAAATTAAATGAGAAACGCGCGAGTATTTAGAGATATTTTCACATGATATGAAATAACACGTAAAAAGGCGCAGGGTGACATAAAAGCCAGATTAAAATTGTATAAGTAGGTGGAAAATGACAAAGAAATAATGTAATCATAGAAGTAAAAATACAAATTAACATTTTTAAGGTGCTTTTATAACTTAAGTTTTTCCTTTTTTATTGACAGCTCTTAACACTTTAAGTACAAATGCCAAAAATATAATAGAAAAAATCAAAGACATGTAAATGTGGAGAACTACTTGACATATCGTCTAACTATTTCCCATTTCATGTTGACATAAAACACCTTGAGCGTTGTGAGCTATGGCGTTTTTAATGGATTGAGTAACAAACATGGCGGCGGCGGCAACGACGCGACAATAAACCGCGTGAAAGAAATGTCAAAGATAGAATTTTGAAATTTTTGACAGTTAAATGACAGGTTAAAAGAAAGCAAAATCCAAAGACTGTCCATGACTGAAATTTGTGCAGCGTGCGAAGGAACGAACGAGCGAGTGTTTGAGTTGGGTATCCCGTAGCGATTTTATTATTAATGGGCACACCTTTACAGATACGCATGTATGTTGCTGTTTTTTATTTAACTGTATGTGTAACACTGAAATGAGTTTAATAAAATTTATGGTAGGTTTTTTTTGTATATTTTTAAAATTTATTTGATTTTATTTTTTATAAGGTCAAGCCCGAATTCTGACAAAATTTATGGAGAGCGAGGTTATAACAAGATATGCATTTTTGAAAGCAGAAAACTTTATTTAATTTTGCAAATGCGCTAGCTGACACAACAATCAGAACGTGTATTTGAAATATTTAAATTAAAACACATTTTTTCATCGTCTTTTTCGACGAAAAGCAATTTAATTAAAAAATACAACTTTGCTGATAGAGATGCATTTGTCAGATAAGATTTACATTTAAATTTCGAGTCCTTTGTGAAAAGAGCCTTGACAATGTGTTTCAGTCTATCAGATGCGTTATCTAATTTTCGAGATTAATTTTTGATAAAGCAGCTGTAGTTAAAAAATGAACCAAAATCTATGCATACAAATGAATTAAAACGACGTGACAGCTGATTTTTTCCCTAACACTCACATAGCGTGCCCTAATCCTTAGATACCTGTTTATCCTTAGAATACGTGGAATATGTACATACGACAAACGTTTACCACTTGAAGCAACATGCAGCAGGAAAAAAAATCGAAACAAACTACATGAGTAGCATCCCAGTGAGAAAGGTAGCGCTTTAGCCATATCATAATATATGATTACAGTTTAGTAACGAGCGTCACACAGGTTTTATTTTAGTCAAAATACATTCTTTAAGGTAAAATATTAAATAAATACTGTAAATTTTAGGTTTTTAACCAAAACGAAACATGAGTATCAATGTTGACTATAATACAATGATAAATGCGTTAAAATCAAAGCAGCAGATAACAACGAAATGAAACATGAGTGACGCATGTGATTTAAAATTGAGAACATTTGTTTGTCTCCACAGTTATAATTTAACGAAAAATAAATTCTATTAAAAAGGTAAAATTTGTATGTTTCACTTGTGTTTCATTTAAATTTAAGTGTATTTTATGAAAGTATAAAACCATAAGCGTGGAGCCTTAAGAGTTTTCAAAAAAATTAACTATCGAAATAAATTCGTATAAATAAAAGAAACACGAGTGACGCATACAAATTTTTAATATTCAAAAGAATTATATTCGCGTTAATTTATAGCTGTGGAGAAAACCGAATATTCTTTGTAAGTCGCAAATCTCATGCGTCACTCACGTTTCAATTATTTTTTTGACATTATAAATACAAAGAAAATTGTTGAGTAAAAATTGTAAGTCAATTAATTTTCGTCTTCATTTTCAAAAGCTTCAACAAGTAGTGTGAAAATGTTGTTCTTGTGCTGTCAGTCCAATACGACTGACATAAGCTAACATTATTTATCAAAACTTTGAGTTTTGTGATTGCAGAGTTAATTAACATTTGAAACAGTGCTAACAAGTCGATATGGTGGAAATTTCTGGTACTTTGTTGTGTCACTCACATTTAACTGACGTTACAAATAAAAAAAAATAGATAGAGTTTAAGAAAAACATCATTTCAAAATGGCTAAAAAAATAGACTGATGTATCACTTTTGACACCATTTTAAAATTTTTTTTGTGTCAGTCATTTTTGACTGACATAAGTGGTTGTTACATTTTTAAATTATATATTAAGCGACATCTTATTTTAAGTTCAAACTTTTTGTATTCTTATTGTTTATTAACATTAGCAAGTAATATTTCGACATAATTTTCCACCAGGACACAAGATGAGCACTTGAAAAGGAGAAAAAAGAAGACACAAACAATAACAGCAAAACATTACAAATTCCGAGTGCAAAACAGGATGTTGTTGTCCTAACCAAACGAACAGAGCTAAATACATGATCACTGATCAATTCTATGAGTACAAATATAATACAAAAAACAAGCTTGTAATATGAGTAGAATTGCTAATGAAAATTTTAAAATAATAAGAAGAAATACTTATTTCTTATAAATATATGGAAGAAGGTGATGAACAAGAAGAGTCAAATTGAAAAATATGTCACCCTAAGGAAAATACTATACTATCAAACAGAGCATTGTTTGGAAGGATCCCAAGCCAACAAATATCTGCACAGCATGAACTTCACGCCGATCTTCTATGGTCTGTCTTAGAGATTTCAGTTTAGCCCATGCATGTGTTTTGCTATTGTTCGTTCTATGAACAAAAGCATAGAAAATTTCTATTGATCAGACAATAATACATAAGTTGGGTGCTTGAAGTAGAAAAATCAAGGCTGATTGCTGAACTTCTTCGTTTTCTTTAACTGAAATGATGATCGTAAGCAAAGCAAAGCAAAGGGCACAAAAGTTATGGCCAACGTTATAGGCGATATTCACAAGCGCACAGAGCGAAAAAATAAAGTTTTTGAGCCGGGTTTGTCTCAGCTGTTTTTAATTTGTATATATTTTTTTTTATTATATTGACAACGGTTTCAGCCTGTTTATGTATTGAACTAACTGAGTTTTTCTACAAATTAATTCGATTTGATTTCTTTCTTTGCAGCGTTTATGCTTAAATGCGTTATAGAGATTTAACAGCTATTTTTCTGCTCTTATTTCTTTAAATTTATTGTTTTTGTAGTTTCTAGTTTTTTATCTTGTTTTTCTCATTGTATTTTATTTAAGTTTTTTTTTTTGGTTTTTAAGGCTTTTTGATACTAATTTATTGTTTTGTATTTACGTCGTTTATAAACTTTTTAGTTCATATTTCTCATGCGTTGTCTTGTCTATAGTATTGCTGTGGCGTCATTTTGGCCAAGTGACCGCGTGTTGTTGAAACTTTAAACCTTAATTTATATTTGATAAATACGAGTTGGCACTTTTACGCATTAACAGTTTGAAGTTTTGTATCTGATACATATAATGCTTCTAAAAAGTTTTCACGCAGTATGTTGTCTACACAATTAAGCCAGTAAGAAGTAGCGAGAGTTGTTTGAAGATTGCCAACGTGGCTGTAAAGAGAAGACGTGAATAAAGGATATGAAGGGTGGTTGTTAGGTTTCCGAATAGAACAGTTAAATTTTGCTGACGATAATGATGTCTCATTTTAAGTAATTCTCTATGATAGCTATATTTTGTAGCATCCTACATTAACAAAAAGACCATACCAGTCATACAATTCATTAAAAATGGTTTTAAGGACTATCTTGGAAGCATACACAACCATTTTGATGCGTCACCCATATATGACTGACAATAAAAATCGCTACAATTTTACCCTAAAAAACATAAAAACATCGCTGTTCGAGCATGATTTTGATATTTTATAAGCTCGTTGAACAATTTTTTGAAATCATAAGATAGAAAACTAAAGTTCTCAATATTTTAAATTTTAACTTTTAAAAGAATTAAATAATTCCAATTGGTAAAAAACTTTGAAAAAGAAATATTAAATCAAAACATAAAAGTAAGAAAATTGAGGCAAAAAATAACAAAAGGTAAGAACATAAAAGCGACAAGAATTAAAATTTATTGTTATTTACCGTGTGCCTTCTTCTTTCTGGATTTCGGCGCCATGTCTGGAGAGAAAAGTCGACGACGACGACCGGTGGTGCTGTTGGTCGCTTGTATGCAATGGAGTTATACCAGTGCAAGCAATCGGATCAGATTGGATTGAATCGATGCCTTTCCAGCAGCAGCAACAGTATTCGGACAAAAGAATACAAAGCAGCAACAGCAGCAGAAAAAGCCTTAAGTTATGCTCCTCAGTGCTGAGGTTCAGACGTAGACTCGACTTAGTGCAGCAGCAACCAGAATAACAACAACAATGGCAATAGCGACGGACGATGACGACGGCTGCAACAGCAATAAATTGTTGAAATAGCGGAGCGAACCAACAACAGAACAACAATCAACGACGATCAACGATGATCATCAAGAAGAAAACGGCAAGAAAAGTAGGATCGATCGTACGAATTTAAAACTGGATTTTGAACGAAGACCACAAAGCACAAAAAGAAGAAAAATCCACGCGACGGACGTTCAGAGTTGTCGGTCAAGACGGCGACACAGTGGTGTTGCTTGTTGTTGTTGCTTATCCTCTGGTTTTATATTGGGCCAATTGTTGGCTGTTCTTGTTGTTGGAATTGAAATTATGACGATTTCTTGTTTTGTTCTTTTGAGTTTTTTCTTTGTTTTTGTCAAATCCTTTGGATTTTTTTCTCTTACTTTACTTTTGTCTGCCCTTCGTATTTTTTGCACTTTGGCGAATTTTTAATTCACGGCTTCTGCGCAGCGGATCGACGAATGTGTGAGCGTGTGATCACGTTGATTTTAATTATAGCTGAAAGGTGGCGATACAAATCAGGTGAAATTTAATCCATGCATGGGTCAGCAACAAGCGCAATTCGAAAAAGTATAACACTTGTTTAGATACTTTATTTTTTAATGTATCTAGATACTTTTTGTCATGCAATTAGATATTTTTTATTATATTCTAGATACTTTTTTGTATACCTGTAGCAACTTTAAAATGTTTTCAGACAATTTTCAATGCTTTCAGTTATTGTAATGTACCATTTGCAATGTATCTACTTTTTTCTGCGTATCTAGATAAATTTTTCAAAGTATCTTCTGCACTTTCAAAGGTATCTAGGTGCTTTCTTTTCGATTTAACATAAGCTTTGGCAGCATTTATTCATAGCTTCAAAGTATCTCAACACTTTTTTCGTTGTCTTCAAATATTTTGCATATATGCGCCAGTTTTTTACTTTGTCGTTCTCAATATTTTTTATAGCATCTAGACACTTTCTTGCAATGTATCTGCGGCACGTTAATTGAAAGAATTTTTCGATTTTTTCAGTTACTTTGCGCTTTGTTTATGCAACAGTTCAAAGAAATTTTAAACATCTACGAGTTACAAAAATCGCAGACAAAATGGCATTTGGCGGCTGTGGAAATTTCAAAAATTCGAATTCCACTGCGATGCGGCTCGGTCAAGTTGCATAAAATATTCACGTATTTATTTTTGATTTTTGCAGAAAAGTTGTGTTTTTCGTTTTTAATGTAAAAACGGCATGCACACAAAATTTATATTTAGCCGCGACACGTAATATTCACATCACACTACAACAACACACACATGTAGGGTGTAACTGACAGATATTTTGTATATTTTCCTACATTTGTTTTGTTCAAATTTATTTTTCATTAAAAATGTTGGTTTTTTTTTTTTTACATTCGTTTTATGATAATGATGACGAACACGACGAAACCGCGAGATCTTTATTGTGTTTTCCTTTTTGTTTCTGATCGATTGCGGACATACAAAAATAAAATTTATTTATTTTAGCATTAAAATTTGTATCTTTATGGTAAAACTAAAACAAGGCAAAACAGCTGCGCTATCAAAATAACAAAGCTCTTGCTTTACTAATGATCATTTGCGAGATCTTTCAGTTTAACAAACCGTAGACAAATTATGAGGAAAAAAACTTTTTCAATTCACCGAAAATCACGTTAGCCGACATACGTTATAGTACTCGAACGACATATCAGGTACTGAATGCAACAGGCAGGTCTCGACGACAGCAATATCAAGCAAAATATATTTCCCTGTGAGAGAGCAGCAATATGCTGAGAGACCGTCGAAGAGATACAGCGAGTAAGAAGCTTAGCAATAATGAGCACCATATGAAGCCAAATGGGAGAGTCAAATATTTTGTTTACAAATAACATATAGGTAAGACAATAAACGATACCAAACAGGTTCTTAGGATGCACAGTGATTCGGAAGAGTGATAAAAATCGCGTATTATTTTCAACATAAAAAGAAAATGTTTTGATATATTGATGCTAACAATAAAATTATTTTTATAATGAATTAAAATAGAGATATGAATTTGTCAAAGCTTTGAATAGAGGCGTGGTAACGCCTAAATTTTTTAATTCGAATAGAGTATATCTCAAGAACCATCAGAAAATTCTTGCAACGAGTTCAAGTATTCAGTTTCATAGAGCACACTTTGGAAAAAAAAATGAATGGAAAAGAGCAAGTGGGCGTGGCATTATTTTATGAAAACAGCTTCAATGACATTTTAAAAATTATGCTTGCATTAATTGTGCCACGCCTAATTGCTCTAGCTTGCCCAGAACTATTTCAATGTATATCTCATGTTATTAAAAGTCCGTGAGGAGGGTTTAATAACAATCGATAGCATGATTACAGAAAAACTTCATTGATATTATTTTTAAGTTTTTGTAACTTTGGAAGGGGGGGGGGGGGGGGGTGCCACACCACTTTTGAGTAGTTAATTTTAGACTAACAAATTTTTTTTTTAAATTTTCTTGATAAAGAATTTATATTTTTGATAATGTCCAAGTGTATCGTAGCACTGTGTGATTATACTGTAACATAGCTGAGAACGAAGAGAGCAGATTTTACAGCTGCAGATAAAAATACATATCTGATAGATACCATATATATTTTTTTTAACAATTCAGCAATTTATGTTGGGAGCACCGCCACACCACGTACATCGACAACGATGATTTTTATGTGTGGGTTGTTTTGATTTTATTTTTGTAATTTTTATTATAACTATTCTTAATGCGATTTTTCATTCTACATATAACAACAACAACAACAACAAACACAACAGCCAAACATCGTACAATTGTGGGATTGCAAGATACAATACTTGAAGTATTGCTGGCAGCAGAAAGAGCAGTGCAGAGCACAACTTGATGGATGCTGCGCATAGTGTTGGTAAACGTTATTTTATACAGTTTTGTTTTTCTCTCTTTGCTCAATTGTTGCTTTGCCGCTGAGCAGAACTAAAAGAACAAAATTAAAGGCGAAAAAATCTCTCGTCGCCGCCACAGCATACGAATTGTTCCGGTGTGAGGGTTTTACACTCAAAGCAATTGGAAACATTTTACTTTTCAAGTTTCATGTTGTTGCTTTCATCTCAACTCAACAATGCTCCACTATTTGTAACAATGCCAGCATCAATGATGGAACCGGCTTATGTGTGGAGCATTGATGTGCTTTAAGGAGGTGTAGGAGGAAAATGGCAAAAAAATTTTAATTATCTTCTTTTTTTAAATATCTACAAGTAGGTGCACATATCTTTTAATTTTGTATTTCGGATTTAATCCGGCTTAAAGCGGATTAAAACAAAACGAGATATCAAAAATTAACTAGGGCTTAAAAAGAGTAGAGTTTTAATTAAAACGCGCTGATTTTTTTCTCTCACTCATTCAAAAACTAATTAATTTGCTTTGCAGTTGTCCTAATCCCATACTCTCTAAGCACTTTTTGATTACTTTTTTCTACGAAGTACGTTGTCTTTTTCAAGTGTCATTTTTTTTACCTGTGATTTTACACAACGCCCATTAAAATCTACAGACTAAACTAAGTTTAACCTGTGCAGCTGGGTTTCACTATGATGACCGATTAACAGGTAGCTTGCCACATAGTAACAGCGAAAACATGTAATTATTCTCAACTTAAAACAAAAGACTACAAACCACTTAACTAATGACATAGATTAGAGTCGTGAGAGGAGATCCGAGTCAATCCGTACGTAAGTTGTAACAAGTAACAGCACAGCAGCAGTAGATAAAGATACACGATTCGCTAGAAAATTGTTTTGACCTTGAATTTAGTAAAAATAGAAAGCAAAATAATAAATTTTACAGATCTTGGTGACGTTGCACTTGAGATGTTATTGATTTAAAATTGATATCAAATGTAAATTTTTGTCTGAGAGTTTAAATTTTATTCAGTTTCGCAGCCCAAAAAACAAAGCCAAATAAACCCAAAAAATAATGCAACCCAACATATTATATTAAGGATTCTTCGTGTTCTTTCATTTAGCCTACATTTCGAACTGTAATATTATATAGTTTTAATTAAAACAGCGAAATTGGGCAAATTTCGGTCATCGAGACAGGCTTTGGCAAGGCAACCCTGGTTGATTAGTTTCACCAAAATGCTTTACCATCTTGCTCGTAAATCTTATCCTGTAATCTTGTACAATCTACAACGGGCTATGTAAATTTTTTTTCAGTTTCAATTTAATCTAGAAACTGGAATGGCATGTGCCACGCCCTTTAGCTCAATCATGCACACTTGCAGTTTTAACCTAACAGTTTTGTCCAAAATTCAATACATTTATTCAACTTTTGGTTTGCCATATCAATAGAACTGTCAATTTGCCTGCATAATGTGTGCGATTTGATGCGGGCTCACTATAACAACAAAAAACCGCTGATGGCAGACCAAGACATTTGGCGGCTGTATTGCTATTTAGCTACTACACAGTTTATCCTACCTCTTTCAGTCTAGACGGCGAAACATTTACTGAAGGTATAGCTGCATGGTGCACTATGAACCCCTCCGCCTTTGGCTCGTTAAGTAACAAATACTATTGCACTATCCCGTAAGTCACTGAATTTCTTGAATCTAAACATGGCATGAACTTTTCAAGGATTTTGTAAAATTATTCTTGCTTCCTATTTTTTCGTGGACGTATTGAAAATTTTCGTATGTGACGAAAATAACGCCTTCCGATCAGTACTAAAAAAATTTTTTTTTCTTTTTTTTATTGCAGCTCTTTCTGTCGAAGGTTGAGTGATTTAATTGCGTGCCTCAGAAGCAAAAAAGCCAGCAATAAGTGCGAGCAAAAAATAAATAAATAAAGAGATTTTCAATGCGAATTCATGTTTTATTTACGATCGAAAAAGCAATAGCGTAGGACCAGAAGCTGCTGGACAGACTGGCGTGTATATTTTAGCAAATGATTTGTGTCGCATGCGAACAGTGGAAACAAAAACAAAATCAAAATAAAATTCCAAATTCAATTTCATTGGAAGCAATTTAAAGATTTTTAAAATATGTTCACTTGGAATTTTAAAGTTTTCATGCACGAGGATATTGCTACTAAGCAAATAAACAAAAAAAAACAAAATTCTGTAGATACTTTTCCAACCATGTCGCTTTTAAAACCACACTTTCAAACTGCATGTCGGCTCTTGACTGCCACACAAAGCTGGCAGGCAGCATTGCGTGAAGAATTCAAATTCAATTAAGGTATAAATTAGTTTTCAACACCTTCACAATTGGCAGAGTACATAAGGAATGCATTTGAATTAAAACGCATCAATTGCCAATGAATGGATTAGGAATGAAGTAGGAAAAGTGCTAATTGCCTTTGAAGAAATAGAATTGTGTTTTGTGGTCTCTCAAAGTGATGCTAACACTTTACTCGATTCGGAAACTTTTGAGACCCTCACTATGCACATCAGTCTGTGGGGATACTATTCTGCACTTGCAGCGGTCGCTCGCTCGCTTCATTCAAAGCGCTCCTAATTGCAACTTTCAGAATGCAACGGGTGGATAATAAACAACTCCTCAAAAGGTGTTAATTAATAGCTATGACTTCAAGACGCACAAATAAAAAAAAATAAAAGGAACAACAACAATGAACCCAAGTACGGCAAAATGATTTATTATCGCCTGCGCACAGTCAGCAGGGGCATTCATTAGTTTCACTTCTTAACACCTTTAACTAAAAGAAAAAAGAAAAAAAGTTGGTTGACTAAATAAAAAAGAATTGCATTCAAGTTGAACGGCAACGGTGAGCAAAACAGCCGCAGATGAACCAACCACACACTGTTGCCACACGGAAAAGGGTTAAGCGGCACAAACGCAATGTGTTTTTTTCTGTATGCAGCGTTTTGGAAAAATCCAAGTCCAACCAACAATAAACGATAAATATTTTAAACGGTTGTTAAGAATTCCATTTTAAAGTAAAGTTTGCGGAAGAGTCCTGGGAAATTTTCTTATCAAATGCTTCGTTATGCGAACATTATCAAGACCTGGCACCCAGTGATATTTTGCATTTTGCAATAATTAAACTGAAAGCTGTGGAGAATTTTCTATTGAAATCTACAGAGCCATATGGTACCTAATATCGAGCAGCGTATCGTTTCTTTTGTTCTTATGTTAATAGAAATTCTATTTTTTGATTCGTAGTAGATTTTTTGCAGCGAACAGTTTTCTATAGTAAGCGCTTGCTCCATTCTATCTCATTTTAGGAGTGAACACGTACTTAAATTGTTATGTTTAGATAGGGCTTTCACACTGGCATAAACAACAGCTCGTTTTTCATTTATTTTGTTTTTGAGACAAAAACTAATTGGTATCCATATATATATATATATATAACAGGTGTTTTTTTTAGAGGTATAGAGCTTCGAATTGAAATAAAACACAAGAAAATCGTTTTAATGTCCATCAATTTGGCTTTATTGGAAGGATAATTTTATGCCATTAATGTTCAAATATGATTTCGGGCATGTGGCCGCCGCGGCTGGCTCGAATAAAGCCAATTCTACAGGTCCAATTTTGAACCACTTTTTCGAGCATATGGGGCCGTATGTCGGCAATAACGCCACGAATGTTGGCTTCCAAGTCCCCTAACGTTTCTGGTTTGTTGGCGTAGACGAGCGACTTCACATATCCCCAAAGAAAATAATCCAATGGTGTCAAATCACACGATCTTGGTGGCCAATTGACAGGTCCATTCCGCGAAATTATGCGCTCATCGAATGTTTCCTTCAATAAATCGATTGTGACGTGCGCTGTGTGGCATGTAGCGCCGTCTTGTTGGAACCACAACTCATCCACATTCATGCCATCCAATTCGGGAATAAAATAGTCGGTTATCATGGCTCTATACCGGTCTCCATTAACGGTAACTGACTCTCCAGCATTATTTCGGAAGAAGTATGGCCCAATGACTCCACCAGCCCATAGAGCACACAAAACAGTCAGTTTTTGTGGATGTAATGGCGTCTCAAGGGTCTCATGTGGATTCTCTTCACTCCAAATGCGGCAATTTTGCTTGTTGACGTAGCCATTCAACCAAAAATGAGCCTCATCACTGAACAAAATTTTGCGATGAAAATCAGCATCGAGATCAATCTCATTTTCGGCCCATACACCAAAATCACGACGCATTGCATGGTCTCGCGGCTTTAATTCTTGCACAAGCTGGATTTTGTAAGGTCGCAAGCCAAGATCTTTGCGCAAAATCTTCCATAAAGTTGATGGACAAAGCTCCAATTGCTGTGCACGGTGGCGAATCGATTCATTCGGGTCCTCTTCAACATTTTGCTCTACAGCGGCAATTGTTTCTTCGGTGCGCACTGTTCGACATCTCTGCGGATGCGTATTATCACATAGAGTAAACGTAGTGCGAAAACGATCCATGGTTAACCGAATTAATTGCTCTGATGGACGATTATGTCGACCATAAAATGAACGGAGCTTGCGGTAAACTTCGCGACCTGAACCATTATTTTCGAAATAAATTTGCACGATTTGCAAGCGTTGTTCTTTTGTCAACCTGTTCATGATGAAATGGCAAACCAAACTGAACATAAATGACATTAGAGTTGCCAGATTTGACCATAAAATGCCAGTTTTATCTCTATTCGAAAAACAAACCTCTAAAAAAAAAAACCCTTTATAATAAAGCGGCTAACTGACACAAAAATATGTCTTACTTTCACAAGAAACCGGTGCTATTTCGTATTTATGTCTAAAAATCAACCATAAAACAGCAAAACTAAACAAGCGGACAAAGTATTCAAACACAAAATGGAAACTCAAAACGATATAAGAATTCTTGTGTTAAAGTAGGTGGACAAATTTAAAAGAATAAGAATTGTCTGCAATGTGGCAATTGCAATAATTAAAAATTTCTTTTTAGATTCATTTTGCACTTCTTTTAAAAATCGCTGACGTTAAACAAAAACAAGTCATAAAAAACACGATGCCAGTGTGTAAGCTGTTTTTAAAACGCGACACAAAAATCTGATAAATAAAACATGAGCTATTTTTGATGTCAGTGTGAATGACTTACAAAGTATAACTAGAACTTTTGAATTGATATGGATTGCAATTCTAAACTTCATTTTTCCAAATTCTCTTATACCTCCTATTGAAAGTGTTAGTTATAAATTTGGAGCGCTTCCTTTTTCGAATTTTATTACAAAATTTGAGTTAAAAATTACATTTTCCAATTCTAATTTTTGAATTTATTTTACGATATAAAATACGATACGACGAGGTTTTTTTGCATTGTTAAATATTTTCTAAGCTTTGGGAAGATAATCAAGTCAAAAAATTGTGTTGAAGATTTAACTAAGACAAGTTACTACCATTCCTAGCAGTTTTTTTGTCAACCACGAAATCATGTTTTAGAGACCTTTCTTGATCATATCTTTTAAATCGTTTTGACAACTTATTGGGTTGAAAATTGTATCAGGTTTGTGATAACATTTGAAAAAAGAAGTTGGGGCACTACCTAGCAAACAATACGGCATGGAAACATTTTTTAAATGATGAGCGATTCTTCATGTCCAATCACCATTTGGTAGTCTAGTCGGTGATTTACGTTCGACAGAGTATTTGATTTTTTTTGGTCTTCCCTTGAAAGGAAATTTCTTTGGATGTTTTGAAGGGTTGTTTAATTTCCTAGCAAATGCAAGCTGTTGCCAAGAAAAAGAGCCATAAAATCATTGCCTAACTTTTGAAGAAATTTATCTAGATCCACAGCGGGTATGATTTTGTACATAATACATCAACATATTTCTGTAATTATTTAAAACGAATATTCTTGAAATTTAAACTCTCATGCGACACATTGACAATCTTCAAAGTCATTGAAAAGATCCCTAATTGTTTGAATTAGAAATAAAACGAAAAAACCTGAATGTTCTCCAATCCTTTGTCTACATAACATTTGTTAGACTGAAATCAACTAAATGACAACAACATTTTACCATATTCTACACTGTAGTCAAGAAAACAATGATGAGACGACGATGCAACACTTGAAATGACATTTGTGTATTTTATGTGTTCAAGACTTTTGACTTGCTATCATTGTATCCAGATCTTTTGTATCCAGACTCACTGTTAAATTGAACAAGCAAACTATCGAACATCTGTCCATTTATTTGTTGTTTCTTTTTAAGTCCAAATTTGAAACCTTTCAATTTGGTACACATTCAAAGGTTTTCTCATTTCAAAGAAAAATGACCTGCCAACTGAGTCTTGTTCAAAATTTTTTGTTCTTTTATTTTGAAAGAATTTAAAGGAACATTTCTTTCTTTCTTTTAATTTGAGAGCTAATGCTGAAACTAAATCTGAATGCAACAGTTTCACACAAATAAAATGTAATAAATCGATTTTTTTGTCTTTTGTCTGACTTTTTTTACTGTCGAAATGGATGCTAATACCAAATGAGTGGAATTTCGTGGACTCACTTGAAAGCGATGAATTCTTCTTTTGTAGCCGTCTGTACAAAGAATACAAGAAATTTTCAAACTGCCAGAATGTCTGGTTCGTCTGTTTGTCTGTCTGCTTGATGATGGGATGGTGGTGGCATGTAGACAAATACTCACACTTTAATTTTTCATTGGAATTTTGTATATTGAACGAAATAAATCTATTTTTGAAAATACAAAACATAAACAATGCATTCATTCAAATAAAACACATTTTTTTTTTAAATATTTGAAAAGTTTTCACTTTGTGCGCGTAATTTTATATAGCACTCCAGAGAGAGATTTCCATCACTTCCACCATTTTTATTTTAATTTGATCGCTCTAGATTTATGTACTCGAAATTTGTTATTTTTTTTTTTCTGTGCTATGGAGAATCCTTCAACATTACACACACACACACACATCATGATTTATACCAGATTTGAGGTATACAAATTTGTAAACATTTTATGAAATATTTTAGTGCCTAATGATCTCTGTAAACAATTTGCGTACCTATTAATTTAGTACTTGGTGGAAATCGTAGTGGTATTTAAGATTTCTGTTGATTGATTGGCCTGCATTTTACATTAAACTTGGAATTTCAACTCAACTGCAATCAAAATAAATCGATATCGATGGTTGCACTCATTTTATTAATACGCTTGAGTTATGACCTCAAAGTTTCCGTTTGTATAAGATTCCCTAGAAGTTGCGTTTTCGTGCATTACTCATTGAGACTTACAAAAACAAAACAAAAAACAACAAAATGAGAGCACTCCTCAGAATTTAGAGATGACTTGATATATGTATGTATATGCACCCATAGCAAATAGATTTGTTTCAAATTTAGTTCAAATATTATTTTAACTTGACTAAGTTAAATAGCTAAGAAGGCTTATAGCTGTAGTAGCTAAAGTCTATTATCATTAAAATGTTTTTACAGATTTGCTTAGTTCATTCATTGTTATGATATGATCTACTATCAAAATAAGTATACATTTTTTTTATGAGACAAAAAAGTCGTATCTGTTCTACGCGAAGAAAAAAACGCTTTATAATAAAAACTCGCATGCGATATTTTGTCTGTATAGCACTAAAAACCGCAAGATTGATTCAAAGCTCAGCGTGAACATGAACATGCGAATAGCTATAGTTCTCACTTATTAATACGATGGCCAACTATTAGCCCTGACTACCACTAATGAAAGTTAGAAGAACAAAGAATGTACCGGCATCACAAGTGCAATGATGTCTTAGCACTAACGATCGCAATGACTTTCAACACCTAGCTATACCTATAGTTATATTTAAGATAATCTTTCGAGATGGTAAAAAATTTCATAAGAGGACATAAATTTCTTTTGAGAAAAAAAATGCTCATGAGCTAGCCAGAAGCGGATTCTTTCTAGCGCAACTGCTTTGGAAGAAGTGTATGCTCCTGCAAGATTTTAAGAAACCACAGACTTACTGGTTTAGAGCACTTGAATCAGCAAATTTTTACTAACTAAGCCATAAACAACACTGGGTCTCAATAATATTTTGCGACCAAAATTGACAATTTATTTAGCTGCTCTAAAGGAATTTATCAATACGCCCCCTGCAAAAAATGCCAGTATCAGCGTTATAGCTCCCCAGTTGGTGACTAAATTGATGGTATTTTTCAATGTACATTTTTTAATAGCATCGTATTAAAATAAATTTAATTATTATTTTATTATCTCAAATTATTGTGTTAAATGTTTTATTCCTGCGGTGCATAAAATTCACTCATAAACTCGTTTACTTTGTAATGGTGATACAAAGTTTTGCTATTACTGGCAGCAGCAGCCACGCTGACAGAGATTCAACCACTAATAGCAACCCAACAACCAACTACCGCTCAGCAGTTTCGTTTGAAAAATGCGATTAATTAGATTTAATTGCACGTTAAATGCGATTTCAAGTTAATAACGCAATTAGTCAATGCAACTTAATCACGCGCTATGGATTTGCGCTGGAAGAATTGGATGAAAACACAAACAAATAAATGCATCATATACTGTACATAGTAGCATGCCTTGCATAGTGAAGGTCGTTTGCGTCAGCAATAATTTTGTCTTCTCAGCTGGGATCAAAACACACGGATATTCAAAGAATTTTATCGTAAATGTTTGAAATCAAACAACTTATAATGCAGTAATTCCCAAGTACATGCGAGTTAAACGATGTAGAAATCCCAGCACATTAAAGTTAACACAGTCTGAGCACAGCAGCAACAAAGTGACGCATGTGGAGAATGTGAACGCATTACGTGCAAAATGAGTTTTGAACATTTTGGCAACATGTGTCAACGAGTGGATTGCACATGCGATTTTATGTCCTCTAATGTTGCATGCGGCAGCCTACCACATACCACACACATACGAAATGGAAATCTTATGATATAAAAACAAAATGTTTGCTTACCATTTACAGTTTTATCTTCGATCATTATACTTTCCAAGTTATATCCAGTGGAAGATCTAAGTTCGCCTGCAAGAAAAAGGATTTTATTGATATTAAAATTAAGCTTTTTTAAGAGAGTTTAAATTTTTTAAGCAACGGGCGTGAAAAAAAAGAAACAAAGTAAAACCAAGACCATAGAGGCGTTTCTCTTGAAGCTTGCTATCTCTATATTATAATGTATATCTTTATTCACATGGTGTAGAAGAAAGGATCGTTCAAAGGCTAGAAAGTCATAAAAAAAACACGCAAAGGAGTTAAAAAATCACAAAAGATTAATAAAAACGTGACATAAGACAAAAAATTACACAAAACTTTGTATATTACTGGAAAACGATAACACCGAAAAGTTACGCAAGGATTTAAAAGTCACAAGGTTTATTAATAGACACAATAGAATAAAATGTTGCATTCGTCACATGAGACTTCAAAACTTATTAAAACAATTTATAAAAAAATAACAAAATGATAAACTTTATTACATACTTAATATTCATAATCTACTTTTTAATAAGCTTTAACCTGAAATAGCTATGAAGGCCAATGCTGTAATAGCTAAACTCCATGAATAATATTGTTAAAAAATCGCATAAGACTTAAAGTTTCATAAGACTGAAAAAATGCATTGAGCATATGAGATATAAGTTAAATATGAGAAAAAAGGCACATGCGATAAAAATATTACATACGAGAAGAATCCCATTCGAGAAAAGGTTTCATGCGAGAAAAAGTCACATGCAAGAAAAAAGTCACATGCGAGAAAAACTTTCATGCGAGAAAGTCACATGCGAGAAAAAAGTCACATGCAAGAATAATGTCATATGCGAGAATAAACTCACATGCGAGAAAAAGTCTCACAAGAGAAAAAGTATGATGTGGGAAAGTCACATGCGAGCAAAAGCCTCATGCTACAAAAAAGTTGCAAACGACTTAAAAATCACACAAGACTAATAAGTTACATAAGACTTAAGTAACGGAAGACTAAAAAGTCGTTTAAGATTATGTGTACTATGTGTAGGGTTGAAAGGTTTAAGAAAATGCGCAAATTACTTAAAAATATCATAAAACTTAAATGACTTAATTGGCTTAAGCCAAAAATAAAGGTCAAAGCACAAAACTCAATAATTATTTTTCTATAACATAATTTCTTTTATGTGCAGTTTCTGCCACTTCCTTCAGAGGAGAAACAAGGAACAATTAAAATTTTTTTTATATATTTTTCCAAAATTTGATTATATTTTTTTTTTTTTTTTTGCGATCTTTCCCTGCGGTCCCACTTACCCGCCTAACCGCACGAGAGGCGCATCCGTCTATCGTACGGATCGGTGACCAACTACGAACAGCCCGGACTGCTCTGCGTTCAGTAAGCGACACCGTACGTGTGCGGCATATCCGTTTATCGTATGGATTGGTGACCGGGACTGCACTATTTCTTTAAAAGAAATGATGGGGTTCAGCTTTATCCGATCACTAATTAAATAAAATTTCTACTAAGCCCAATAGGCTGTGCAGCAGAAACAAAGGAGTTTCAAGGATTAAGATATATAATTATTTTTTGCTTTATAACATTGTAAGAGTCCACTAGACCAATAAGATGACAAAGGGTATTATAATCATTATCGGAATGGACAAAAAAGAGCGTAGTTAGAATTACAAATATCAAGTCTTAAGAAACGAAAATGTCTCAAATTCCTTCCTGGATTATTAATGTTAATCATACCATGCAATAACTCAGAGTTCATTGAGCCGGAAAACAGTTTATTTAAGAAAGTAACATTTAGCATAATTCTTCGACTGCGCAGAGTTGGTAACCGTATTAGTTTAAGACGATTTTCATATGAAGGCAAATTTAAGTGTGAATTCCAGGGTAGCCCCCGAAGTGAAAACAATAGGAATTGTTTCTGCACCGACTCGAGCATATCAATGTATATATTATATTGTGGGTTCCACACCACTGATGCATATTCCAATATTGGACGTACAAGTGAAGTGAAAAGCAGCTTAGTCGTGTAGGGGTCATCAAATTCTTTAGACCATCGTTTTATAAATCCAAGGACACCTTTTGCTTTGTTAGTCATTAAACTTATATGAACGTTGAAGCGAAGTTTTTTATCCATAGTGACGCCTAAATCTACAAAATTTTCAACCTTTTCCAATTTTACACCATTTATAGAATATGCAGTATCAATTTCTTTCCTTCTTGTAAAAGTCATTCGTTTGCACTTTTTGAGATTTAAGGTCATCAATTTATATTTTTTTAAGATTTTGACAGGAAATAATACAAATTATATATTAATCATCAATCAATTCCTTTTTTTTATAACCACATGTCAACAACTAAAATACCTACAATTTACTACATTAATTTTCAAGATTTGGCTGCATGGAAGGCAGTTATATTCTAAGCAATAATTTTACTTATGCATTGAGCCATGATGGTTCTAAATGTGGCTTGTGCTATAAGCAAGCAAGTTCCTCTTTAAGATTACACCATACCTTGGCTTAACTTCAGCAGCAGCAGCAGTAAGAGAAGAACAAAAAACTTATCTCAACGACACCCAGTTAATTTAATTATAGGTTGTTTCTTAAGTCAGGGCGGATAGCCAGCCAGCCACAGTATAATAAAGAGCTCTTGATTATTGCTATTATTTTGATTGTAAAGTGGTGGCACAAAAAGGAGTCACCAATAACCTATAGTACTGTGTGGTGGACAGCAAACAGGAAATAATGGCACAGAAAGCAAAAAAAAAGAAGAATATGAAACGAACATACTTTCTGCTGAAGATGAAGATAGAACTGGTTTAATGTACACAACGGGAGTGGACAATTTTGAATGCCTGCAGGCATAATGCATTAGCTTGTAAATATCAGGAAATATAGGCATATGACCTTGAGCAAATTTAAATAAAATCAAATCTAAATGACTGTTCAGGTATTAAGCAAGTTGCATGTCAAGATATGTTATTTGAATCTTTTTCAACATTTTTATTTAAAAAACTTGCAACAGTTGGGTGAACAATGAGTGCGACACCCTATACAGCAATAAAAGAGATTGAAAAAAAAATCAAAATAACTTGTTTCTTAACCTTTTTTCCTTATATTTTTGTTTAAAGCTCTTTTTTTAAACAAAAATTGCAAGCAGTGTGACCAAACAACAAGAAATTACAACTTACAGCTCTTGCTGAATTATGGCACACGTTTGGGGTCCGAAATTGACGGCAACACAGCGTGTTGCTGTGAACAAGAACCGCAAAGTGACACAACACCAAAGATTCTGTGTGCCGGCTCTGCTTGATATATAGTAACCATGGTTGCTGAGCTACATTTTTCTTCACTTTTTTTTCCTTTTCAAAGCAGAGAAATAAAGCAAAAACAAAAAAAAAAGAAACGATATAGGTAAAAAAGCTACGTTTTCGGCATCAGGCCGCATGGAGTATTTATTTAATAAGTAGGATGTTGCTAGGTAGGTAGAGTTAAGTAGGACGCTTAGTTTTTTCATAGAAAGGCAAATGCAAACTTAGAGGGATTTATTTTTATGTTTACGTTTTGACCAAATAAAAACGCTGCAGCTGGAAGGTTTTCTGCCTAAAATTTTTATTACTCATTTCTAGTTTAATCTTACTTTATCATCTAAGGTACCATATCTGATTTATTGTTCGATTTCCGATTCATATTAGGTTTGGCCTTTCAAGTATTTGCATTTCTGCGAACTTCCACACTTTTTGGAATTTTCTGCTTGAAATTGAGCTTCACACCTTAATCGCATTTAAATATAACTTATGTTTCTCTCCTGAATTTAGATTTCATATTGTTATTCGTTTTGCTTTTCGCAGAAATCATTTCAATATTTTTAGCATGAAATTATATTGCAGGTAGTTTTATAGGAAGAGATTTTCAAAATAATTCAAATAAATTTACGTGAAGTCCTCTTCGAATTTATGCCTTTACGGATTTACTTAAGCGGAGTATAGAAATCATTTGGAATGACGCAAAGTGACTAGAGATTTTAACATTTTCAAAAACCTTGACTTTCTTATGAAGTTTTATTATTCTATTTTTTCACATTGCATCTTTGTGTAATGCAAAAGTATGTATACTTGCATCTTTGAATCTGTTCCACTTAGCACTTTATATTTGTATACTTTTGATCTCAATATTAAAAAGCATTTAATTTTTCCAAATTTTTCAGGGATGGTACTCCTATATGTTCTGAAAATTTTGAGACTAAAAAAACTGAAATCGGTGATGGAGTATTTGGGAAAGTGAAGTTTTCTTGGATGGTCAATTTTTTTATCTTTTACCACATAGAAACCGTTCAGGCCTTAATTTATTCAGATTTGCAGTTTTTTTGTCATCTACTAGTACACAACTACCTAAAAATAATATAAAAGCTGATTTGGATTCTGTTGGTTTGTTTATATTCATCAATAAATTTTTTTGTTTTACTTACGAGTTTTTTTTAACACAATTTGAAACTTTTTTTTTAAGCAATAATATTGGTCAAAAAAATTTTATCGATTTTTTTTATATCTTCTACATGATAGACCAATCACTGAAAAAAGTTTCAGCCTATTTAAAAAACACGAGGGTAATGATAGGCCCATTATAGATGGAATGACCCACATAGATCTACATCTTTGTATCTTTGCTTCTCAATGTATATATTTGTTTATTTTTTAACCGTTATGTAACTGTATCTTTGCGTCTTTGTATCCCTGTACCTTTATATTTTTTCATCTGTTCATTGCAGCATTGTGTTTTTGCATCATTATATGATGCAAAAGTATCTACCTTTGCATCTCTGTATGTTCTCATCTTAATACCTTTGCATTTATGTAGCACTGCATCTTCGTATAACTGTCTGTGTATTTATAATTTCGTATCTTTGTATCCTTATACCTTGCATCTTCATATGTAGTTTTACATCTCTGTGATTTAAGGTAATGCAACCATATTTCACACATACCATATATAAGATATGGCTTCTTTAAGCAGTAGACAAAGAAGAGTATAAATTTTGACAAGAGGACGATAAGTCCCCTCGAAAGCAAAAACCTTTAAAACGCTATGCTGAGATAAGTACTAAGGGTATTAGAGCCAAATTTAGTTAAAATACTAGGAAAGATACAGAGTGTGTTGCGTTTTGTCATTTAGTGAAATTTTTGATACTTTCTTCTTAATAATTTGTTTTCGTCACACCATTAGTTGTGATATCATAATCAAGCTCTTTTAACAATTATTGGTCATTTTTCGTTGCGCACAAAGCTTTTCTATCGAATAGTAATTTTTGTAACGATTTTTTGGCTACTCATATAGGGGTCATTTCTATCAATCAAAATTATTTGACATTCAATAACATTTTTTGATTGATTACATTATAGCAATCAATCAATCAATATTTTCTTGTTAAATTTATTTCTTTACCACAGTTTAAGTTTTATTGCATTGCATTTAATTAAAATTTTTTCCCTCATTAAATTTTATCGTCGCCTAGTAAATTCTAAATGTTATTCACTCATTAGATTTTGAGTTAATTAAGTGCGTACACTTTGAGTGCGCAACTATTTTGCTTTGTTTTGACTTCAAGTCATTTACCAGCTCATGTTTATGTTTATGCTTCTAACAATAAAGCCTATTATGTTAACAATAACAAAACCGTTTTAGCATAACAATAGCAATATAATGAGAAATAAAAACTAAACTACACCACTATAAATAATTTGCACGTGCTCCAATTTGTTATTGTTATTGTCGTCGTCATTTACAGCGTATGCATACAAAGTAGTTGCGCATGCGCAACAGTAGTCAGCAACAAACAACAGGAGCACCACCATACGCATAGCGAATTTGATTGTAATTTCTTGTAAAATTAAATTTATACTTCAAATTCTTAGCATGGTAGTTAGTAACAATGTTTTCTTTGCACAAATTAATATTCTACCAGAGTTGCCATACATCTGCAAATTCATATTATTATAAATTCATAAAGTTCTTGGAAAAAAACACATCAGACCATAGATAGCAAATAAATAACAAACTTTTCAATCAATGGTCGTGTGACAAAGAAGGGTCGGTCGGTGTCGTTTATACTGACAGACAACTGCTGTAATTTAATTTTATTTATTTACAATTTCTGTGATTTTTTGTTAAAATTTTTACAAAAAAAAGCATAAAATTTTGTTTGTTCACTTGGGTATAATGGTCATTTTTATTTGTGGGTCTCTGGGGTAGACAATTGTTTGACAGTTCTGTGTGGGTATCATAGTTCATTTTGTTCGTTATTTTTTTCTATTAATTTTCTATTTTGAAGTTGTGTTGATTATCTTATCGCCAAGTTTTATTTTCTGTAACTTTACACAATCGGTTTTTTTCGAGTGTTCTTTCTTGGAATTAAGTCAGTTATTTAGTTTTCAATGGTTTCAATTTTACACTTTTTCAATAAATGTTCAATTATTTTATATTTTCTCAAGAACTATAAAATGAATTTAAAATTTATGATAGTTGCTTCAAATGACAGTAATATAGATTTTCGTTGTTCGCTTAGCTGATCTAACTCTTCAGCCGACTTTTGAGTGTTGAAGTCTTTGGATACGAAAACGCAAGTGAATGTAAGCATTCGCGGGTCATATGTAAACTTAACGATGTTTTGTTATGTTAGTACAGAAAAGTTGAAAAATTTTGAAAATTCGAAAAATTTTGAGCAAATAGATAGTTTAAAATAAAACTCTAACCCGTTTTAAATGCCCGCCAGTTAAGATAAACGGAAGCGGAATCAAACCACCTTTTTTGCGGTCGGGGCGCTCTTGGTCATTTCCGTATCGATTGGCGCAATAAAATTTTTTTACAAATAAGGTAAAAATAAACCTTTCGGGAGTCAGAAGTTATGTACAGTAAAAATTTGTATAATATTTTGGTAAGAACACTCCCGTGGGGAGTTGGGGACCCCTGATCATGCAGAAAATTACTTCTGGTGATTATTATTGATTTTTCAAATATATTTTTTACATAAATAAAGTTTGAACACCATCTTAGGGGGTAACCCTGGTCAAGTTCAAAAAGCTTTCGAATTTTCCCTATCTAATGGTATAGTAAAATTGTATTCAATAAAGTTGGACATAGCACCTTTTCTTAGGGTGACGAGAGCGCTCGTGAACATGTTGAAGCAAGTTTTCTTCGTATATTGGTGCATTAATATTTATTGACATTAATGCGATAAAGTTTCCCACTCAGTGTGTCGGGAGCGTTTCTGGACATGTTCAAAAATATTATAAAAGTCAAAAGTATTGAAAAAGAGTTACACGCTAGCGTTACCGTTTCGCTAATTCACAACAGTATAGATTTCTGGTTGAATGATTGCTTTTCGCCCAGATATTCATCATATTAAGTGTCATTTAAGATGTCTATAGAAAAAATGAAAAACGATTCACTTACAATAGCTCCACATTGTTGCCGCTTGGAAAGTGATATCTCATAATTTCAACCAAACTTCATTGGGAAAAAGATCTTCAATTACCAGAGTCGACAAAGATAAGTTGAGTTTTGTAGAAAGAAAGGACAAGATAAGGATAAGCGAAATAATCTTCTTGTGGATACATTATTTAGTTTCATTTGAAAGTTTTGAGTTTTGTAAGTTAAAAGGTTATCAGTGTTATCACAAAATCAACCACATCTTAATTGAAACATTTTTCATGAGTACAAACACAAAAACTGCTGTTTTCATGGGAAAGTTTAATTTTTAAATTCAAAAAAAAAAAAAAAATAGAAACAAAGAAAAACAATAACTTCTTTAAGCGAAACCGATACTTGAAACGCATTATAAGCCGCTGCTCGTGTCTAACTCAAATTAGTTCGCTTATGTTTTATCGATGCGAAACCGGACACCATACATACGCCATCGTAGTATTTTTCCATTTTAATCATTGAACTGCAGCGCGGCCTTATAGTCCTAACTATGGTCTTCATCGTGTGTGTTGTACACAGAGCTGTAGTACAAGTACGTCGTCGTCGTGTATCTACACTTTTGGTGTTGATTGAAATACAACATGTTCGAGATGCTTTTCCACTTTGGTTGCTGTAATTCATATTTTGCTGCAGTAAACAACCAACAAAGATTTAAGTACTTTTCGATGTTGTTGTGATTTCGTTTACCATTTTAGGTCGATTTTTTTTTTGTTTTTTTTTGCTGTAACTCGTAGGTTGTTTACACAATGTGAAACCATTGAATATTCACGCACTCTAGAAATTGTGTTGTTTCAGTTGAAGTATCGTTAAAATCTCACGTTTAACGAGATGAAGAAATAAAGTTGTTGTATTTGGTTTTATTTTTTTCAAGAAACTCATTTTCCAATTTATTTAAGACGCAGAAAAAATAAAACCAAAAGTTTGAGTGAATTATTTTGTTAAGTAAGATTTTAATGGTTTTATATTTTAATTGATTTTTGTGGCCATAAATGACCCACTCACATTGTAAAAGGAAACATTACATGAAATACCATTTGCTAAAAGAAAAACAAAAGTCGATAAAAGCTGCAAAGATAAAGAAAACATGAAAAGAACTAAGTTTTACACTAAATGTTGTGTTGTGTTTTGTACAAAATACTAAAATGCCAAAACTTCAACGTCCGGAATGACATTTTGCATTTCGTTTGCTGCAGCCAGTCAGCGCATCCAAAACAACGAACGACGTTTCTGTTTACTTTGATCTTTATTTCTGAAACAAATTCCGACCGACTAAAAATTTTCTAAATACATTTCATTCTACACAAAAACAATAAAAATACAAAAATAAGCTACTCTGCGCTATTCTGAGGTTGCTGACCTTCTTTTCATTTGAGATTTTTATTTTTTTGTTTTTCACTTTCACTCGCGCACTCAACTCTCAAAATGAATTTCGTTGTATTTCAACGAAAACTTCAAACTGCGCGCACAAAATCTGCGCTGCACAGCGAATGGGCGAAATGCAATGGCACTAACGGTGGGTGGTTGGAGCGCGAAGGGTATGCTACAGCATATGCATCATCGCACCACATCCCAGGCAGCAGCAGCAGCAGCATCAGCACGGCAATCAGCCACCAAATAAATTGCGCAGCATGCACGAATCGCTTAGTGATTTTTAATCCACGAAGAAAACAAAAACTTTTGGCTACTGTCTGCTACGAACAGCTAAAATGTTGCGCTTGCATCTTACGAATTCATTGGCGATACAGAAGCGTTTTTCATCAGAACATTTTCCCCAAAAATAAACGCAACAAATAACGCAGAGAGAGAGAGACAGACGTGCGCGCATTCTTCATATCATCGATCCGAACTAATTACCAATGCAGTTGCTTGAGACTTTTGCCATTTGTATCTTTATCTGTGCATCTTAAAATTATCTACATCTGTCTGTCTATCTGCATGTGCATATCTGTCTGTTTGTCTGTCTGTACATACATCATTTTGTTGCAACTGTAAAACGTGTAATTTGTCTCTTATTTTCGCTGCTCATTTTTTGTATTGACTTTGTTTGTAATTCTTTGTTTTTTTATTTTAATTTAAATTCAATGTATTTCAATTATATTCAATCGAGTTGTACGATATTTTATTGCAACACTTGAAAATTATTTAAAGAAACGCTGCTTTTCACTTTTTAAAATAAATTTGTTTTTTTTTTCTTTCTAAAGATATTGCCAGAAATTGGATTTTTGTGTAAAAGTACAGAGTATTACCATTCAAATCAAAATGAAAAACAGTCTATAAACGTTGTCAAAAAATTGGTCTTATTTTATATGACAAAATGATCTAAAAATTTCGGCAATTTTCTTTTCTTTTGAGTAATTTTTGGTTTTAGAAAAAAATGGCTCTAAAATTAAGAAAAAACAGAAACAAAAGAAAATGTAGAAACAGCCATATGTAGGAAAATTTATATATAGCAGATGCAAACACATCGACTTCACATCCGAAAAATTTTCATACGATAAGATTTGACCCACCTTTCACCGTTTTAAAGTTTTTTGCAAATACTATAATTTTGAGTAAAAATAGATATTTTGGGCAAAAAACATGGTTATAAAAATATGGTAATTAAAAACTTAAAAAAAAAACATATTTTTTCGAAAATGGAGATGGTCATTAAAAATTTTAAAACTATAAAAAGTGGGTCAAATTTTGTTATAACGATATTTTTCTGGCATGAAATCGATATGTTTTCAGCTGATCAACAACATTGGTCTTAACATAATTTTCTACTTGTGGCTTACTTTCTGAGTTATCGAGCGAAACGTTTATCGTCGGCCTCTTACAACAAGACCCACTACAATTTTGGCGACTGATGCTTATTTCCGTTGTCAGCCTTACTTAAGCTATTAATTACAAAAAAAAAACTAAGCGGGAGGAAATCACCTTGAAAATTACAGCGCTGCCTCCCGGACTGTAAGTAATATACCGTAGTGATAATGTTGAGCACATTAACATATTCCGAAAATTTGAAGAAAATCAAAAGTCCTAACCAAAAAGTCCGTGTTATACCACAAAATCGTTAAGAGTTTGACCGAATTAATGAGATCTGCATTTAATTTAACTGAAAGATTTAATGTTTCTTTTTATCTAATGAATTCGTACTATGAACTTAGCGTGCTCTCAAGTAAATACGTCATTTTCAGTACCATCTCACTTTTGCCCTAAACAAATCTCATGTTATTTATGACTTCCACCTACACACGCAACGTAAGTTCGTTTTCATTCATCGTTGTAATTTACGTTAAAGATTTTATCTTAAGCTGATTCTGCATAATTTTTTAGCGCGTCGATCATTTGTCAGTTTATCTGTCAGTTAGAAAACTTGTTGTGGTAACATATACCAACATATTTAATATATCATTTGGAATTCGTTACTCTGTAGCCCTAAGGTAATTGCAGTTTTTCGTATAATAAAATATGGCATTTATTAATAGTTCTTGAAAACATTTTTTATATGTAATTCTTGAAAATTAATCTATAACTTATGATGATAAAATAAATGTTAGGACTGAGTGATCAAATGTGCCGGTAAAAGTCAAAGTGGTATAACTCAAAAATATTTTTTCAATTTCAAATAGTTTGATTAGTGATTTGTACCACTTTGGCACTCAGCGGCTCAAATGCGGATTTAATATGGAACACTGCATTTTAGAAGAAGAAACTGGTGATAAATTGTAGTCGGGTGAACTTCAGTGCACTCAAAGTTAGGGCACCATTTTAAAGAGAGCATTAGTCACCACGGATCCTATTATAACACAACATAAACTCAGAAAATTAATAATTTTTATATCAAATATTTTATTTACAAAAAAATCATGGTTGATAATAGCTTTTCCTGGACGCCCACATCAATGGGCGTGGCACTTATTTTATACTCACAAAACGGTGCAAACTTTGGTTTTAGTGAGCTATTGTAATAATCGTTACAAAATTTGGTTTTTTGACTTAGCTGGGTGTGAATTGTGTAAGTGGGCGTGGTAACTCACATTTCTAAAATAACTTAAACAATAAATTGCATTAAATATGTTAATAGTCATTAAAAAATACAAAAAATTTATGTTATAATCTTTTCTTTTCAAGCAGGTGATCGTAGGTGATGCACTTTCTACAAAAGCGAAAAAGTTTTCATGTTACATTAAGGAAATGAAGTCAACACCTGTAATGTTTATGTAACAACCAAGGTTAAAATAAAATTTCACTGGACCAATCCATAGTTTGTGCGTTGCTAATAGTAAAATTAATTAAATAAAAACAAAATTTCAATCCCAATCATGCGATCATAACGAAAGGCCAAACAACAGTCGGCCTCCTGGTACTTAATAAATATATGAAAAATATTGAAATGAGCAAGAGGAATGAGGAAAATATATCATGATAGATTACTTGGTTCAATGAGTTTCATTGTGTTCAAAGGGATTGCATGCATAACATTCTGCTTTTATTGTTATTGCCGTGAATAAGATTTAATTCAAGAGTTTAATTAAAGTCTTATTGTGAATTAAACGCTTATTATAAATTATGTTAAGGATTTTTTCTTTGCATCAACACAAATGCTTGAAATTATTATATTCAACGCTATAACGTATCATCTAAGCCGACCCGTTAGGAAAATTTCATAAATGTCAACAAACGATATCTTTGATATCAAAATTGAAGAAGACTTAGGGAGAATGATCTATATACGATGTACTACAATTAATTGCCCGGAAATTGTTGAGCTGTTAATCACAGCATGTGATAGCATTAACAATCGCGAGTACCGAAAACAGTACACGCTTAGCTTCATTTCTACGCCAACGTGTTTTTTTCAAATTAAAATTTTCATTTTTATTTAATTATTCAATCTGAAATAAATATTATTTTTTGATGTTACTATGTATGCATTATTGTTTTAATATTAATAATCTCGAAAATAATATAAATTCTCTCAAAAACAAAAAAAAATAAGAATTTATACAAAATTATTAAAGCGCTTACCGTGTACTGTTTTCGGTACACGCGGCGTAGAAATGACACCTAGTGAAAAACAGCTTGGCAGGGAACGTGTTAATGATAAAAAATTCATGCAGATAGATGCAGGATATAGCAAAAATATGCGACTTGAATAAAGTAGTATTATCATCCACTGGAAATTTGTGCAAAAGCAGGCCAATTTGAATGCTAATCATTATTTTGAAATTGCAAAAACGAGTTCGAAGAGTTCAAACAGACCTTTGGTCCATACAACATTCATAATTTTCGCTTTTTTTCGCCAAATAGGGCATTTGAGAAAAGAAAAAAAAATGCTCTGGCTTAACTTCGCACTACTGTAGCACAAATTTTGATTTTTGAATAATGCTGGGCTCACTTCACAGGATCCACACGTATATAATAGGAGCAAGCTCGTCAACTGAAGAATTAAAGGTTTTGCAATTCGAAAAGGTCACATTTTGTAAGTTTAATCAAACTGCGGCAATCTTAACGAAATGACACTTACACAGCTGTGTAGCTCAATATTTCTTTTTTTCATGACTTTTTCATAGTCATTGTTTGATTTCCAATGGGGGCAACCGCCTGCACAAATACACAAATCACATACATACATACACACGTACGTTGATTGCGGTGGTGCTCTTGTGGTGCTGGTAAACTATTCGTCTTTTCACACCGGAAACACACGCAATCATAAATATTATTTACTCTTATGATTTATTTATTCTTTTCATCTTCTGCTTTTTGCCTTAACTTCGTATTTTTTATTTTTTGCAGTTTACACGCTGCTCAATCAACATCGTTCACATTCAACAATCGCGCGCGCAATCCACCTACAATTCGATTCATTCGTTTGTACAACGTATTAGCACAGACGGACGGACGGACAGATGAACCAAACCTCAACGTAAAGGTGTGGGAGGAGCCCTCATTTGCAGCGATCAATGTTCTATGATTGTACACCTCAACACTGCTGTCAAATTTAATTGTCCATTAATATTATTTGGTTTTGGTTGAATTGTTTTTGTAGCATTATAGCAATATAGCATACGAGTATCCCTGCCGCCCGCCTACCTTGATTGATGTAAATCACTCATTTTATGCATAGAATTGATTTGCAAAATCAATGAAGGAATATACGGGCCATTAACGGATATTTATTGGACGCCAAACACTTACATAAATTAGTACGCAACGATATACGTCAATTCGCCACCAACCACCCAATCACCTATGACAGAATGTGTGTTCCGGACGACCGTTTTTAACGGTAACGGAAATATGCACGTCCAAATGTATGGGGGCTTAATAAGTTATTACATTGCTTGTTTCCTTCCTCTGAATTTATTTACTTTAGAAATAAAGTGTTGTCGTTTCTATTTATGTTGGTAGTCTGCGAAAATATCGAATTGGTACGTTTTCGCTTATAGGATATATATGTCATACTAATTAAAGTACATCGTTTCTATACTCTTTATATGAAATGGTTTATATGGAAAAGGTTTGTAACGCTTTGGCGCAAAATATACTGAACCGATTTTAATAATTTCTTTTTTAAAATAACATATTTCTGCTAAAAAAGGTTATTGCATACTTATTTTTATATTTTTTAAAGTTAATTATCCTTCTTTTTAGGATTAAGTTGAGAAATGTATTTTGATTATAAAAAAACTACGGGGCGTGCGCGTGCGAAGCTGCGGGTACCACTAGTAGCATTACAAAGTTACAATAGAGCAATGTTACCACAGCTAAAGCTCAACTAGTCATAGAAATCAGAGGTCTCCACAGGATGCATTAAATAACACAAGATATCAGGTAATAAACTCAGATAAAAATGGCCACTTAAAAGCAAAGATTGAAAGATTTTAACTACCACTGATGACCAGTTTGAAATTAAATTCTTCGGATACCATCCAACGTCCACATCCACCCGATAGTATACGGAGTTCTTTCAGGTAAGGCCCACAGCGACTGGTACACTTCATTAGTGTAGATAACCATGCGCACATTGCAAACTTCTCGAGTTCTCCGTTGAACTTATGTATCCTGATCCTATTGAAATTTTGAAAGAACTTATCTTAAAGGTTGTCTGATATGAACCTTGATAAAGACACCAAAAAAGGCCTTTATGTTAGAACTTTAAGGGCTTCAAGATATTGCCAATTCTGTCCATGATCCCTGAAAAAAATCTTTTTCACAAGAGTCAATAAGAAACCAAAGTTACTTGTCCGCAAAAAACAAGCAAATTTTCGCCCGAAATCTCTTCACATTATCGAGGAAAACAGAAATGAGTGCCCACTAGTCACGATTTCCATACTATTGACCGATATACAAATACAACAAATATACTTTTACATATGATGTGGATGTGCACCAAGGCTGTCTGCTGTCATCAAACTTATATTTTATAGTAAGTACTGGGTAATATACTCAATAAAGCTCTAAACTCTTAAAATCGTGAGACTCAATGGAATTTTAGCGAACATCTGGAAGACCTTGTTTATGCTGATGACAAAAACTTTTTCGCTAAAAGGCAGCATCATAACAACTGATAGAGGGACTAATGTTGACATCTATGTTAGTAAAAAGAAAGTGAAAATCATCTTCAATCAGCTGGCAATCTTCGAGATTCTGTTAACGACAAAAAATCGTATAATCTTTGAGCAGAATGCAAAGTCTGTTTTCTTCCAAGGCTGTGAAATGTGGCTAAGCACCAATCTTAAACAATTTGCAAGTGCGCAACAACAATTGTCTTCGCAGGATTCGGGAACTTTATTAGCATAAGACTACCTCTAATGTCGAATTGCTTTTGAGATATCGACAAGATCCGTTTACAATCCAAATCAAAAGCCGGAATTGGAAATTGATCGGACCGTGGAAAGGGCTTTTACAACAAGAAAAACGTGAATCAGGAAAATATTATGACCGTGCACGATGAAAAAAAGACGCTATGCTACGTAAGAGGTAGTAAAGAGCACAAAAAGAAGAAGTCTTCCGCCTTACCTTGTAATAAACGCTGAAAATTTGGGAAATTTATAGGTACATGTCAGAGTAAATGTTGGCGAAATGTCTTTATCTCCAGGAACATTTTTTTTATATACAAGCGTGAATCACTCCTAAGGTGCATACGCCCACCGTTACTGTTTCCGTTGACTGTGAGTTTTCTTTTCTCGTATAGTTTAAGATTTATTTTTGATTTGAGTTGGATTAAATCGCAAAAATGCTCATCAGTATCATACTGTCGTACGAGATATGTATAAGTCATCAGGCAGCGAAACGACCACCTACATATTAGCAAGTAAAAAACATTTCTTATTTTTGAGTTTCGATTTGTACACACGTCACTCATCATTTTCTTTGACATTGACGAATTTATTTATTTAGGCAAAAAAAAGAACCTGAATACACAAAATACGCACTACCACCTATTTTACACAAGAGGACCACCCAATTCGACATGGGCAAAGTTTATACACATGTTTGCATATTTTCAAAATAAACACAGTAAATAAAAACAAATAGAAAATGTAATTTCGTAGCATTTAAAACACAGGAAAAATTGAGATGTTTTATAATTTTATGAAGTTTTTCTCAGCATTAGATGTTGAACTTAGTTTCTAAAACACCGAACGGAATTTGCTAAAAACGATATATCTTCTAAAATGCCTAGGGATATGCTACATATTTTTATGGTACAATATTTTTTATATTTTTTTTTAGAAACAGTTTACACGTACTATGACTCTTTTTATAGAGTGATGCCTGAAAGCATGCACTGTAAAAGAGTTTAGTTTTTGACATGTGACTGTAGCAAACATTCAATTTAGTTTTATTGCATAGCATTAGGCGCTCCTTAAAATCGAATATAATCGAATATATATTATAAAGTTATAATTTCTTTTAAATCTTAAAATTATTGACTTGTTTTGCTGACTATATTCAAAATTTATTATTCTAAGCTCTTTTACTTGTTCAGTTTTTATATTTAATAGCAATTTAATCTGCAATCAAGTTGATTTTATAGCTAATAAAGGTACAATAATTAATTCCTCATTTGCACGTTTTTAGCCACAATGTTTTCATATTTATTTATAAGAGCAAGAACTGCATGAGAAGCCATCAGAATTGTGATTCAATCAAAATAAATTAAATGCAAAACCACACGACGTTCAATGAAATATAATACATTGTTAAGAGACAAGTTAATTACTTAAATGTCTATTGTAACATTATTGTTGCTGCTATGTCACAAGATAGAGATTTACATCATAATGACGATTTGCTTGAGGAACTAACATGGTGCTGAAGAAAAAGTTAATGCCGCTCATTTGCATATCGCACAACCTATTAATTCTGAGAATTTGAAATAATGCTTTGGATTACAGCCATAATTTGATTATTTTACACCGACATCTAATTAAAAATATCTAAATGGAACACAGTTAACTCAAACTGCTAGCCAGTTAAAAATAAAAAATGTTTGAAATCGAACTAAGGGGCATTGCCAATGCGTCTCAAACGCACACAACGGATCATGATATTATCACTACTTTCTATCGAATTTCTTCTATCGATTGGGTGATCCAATACGTGGTCCATTTTCCAACTGGGTTGTTTTGACAGCTGTCTGTCATGTGCCAAATGGCTTGTCCATATGACGTTTGTGTTCAGTGTTCAATACGACTCAATCATGAATAGAATTACTCCTGAACATCGTGTATTAATTGTGGAAACTCACTACCAAAATCAGTCAGTCAGTTTTTCAACATCATTTTTGTTGCTATGAGCTCACTATTCGTAACACCATCACCAAATTTCGAACCAATTTTACACTTTTGGACATTCATCATTCAACCAGAGTGCATACAGCCCGTAATTTGAGAGCATTTCTGCAGTAGCAGAGAGTGTTCGTGAAAACCGTGAACAATCGATTCATCGCCGATCTCAGGCTTTGGCCATCTCTTTTGGATCATTGTGGCGTATCTTGAGACGTGATCTTGGTCTGAAGGCCTATAAAATACAGCTCGTACAAGAATCGAAGTCGGCTGATATTGGTTTACGATTTAATTTCGGTTTATTGGCCTTACAACAACTTCAAATTGATCCATTATTTTATCGAAAAATTGTGTTTAGCGACGAAGCTCATTTCTGGTTGAACGGCTACGTTAACAAGCAAAATCGTCGTATTTGGGCCGATGAACAACCAGAATCAATCCAAGAGCTTCCAATGTATCCCGATAAATGAACTGTTGGGTGAGGTTTATGGGCAGGAGGCATCATCGGACCATATTTCATAAAAAATTCGGATGTAGCCCGTGTTACGGTCAATGGTGCTCGCAGCAGAGTAATGATCAATGAATTTTTGTTGCCAAAAATTCAGGATATTGGTGTAGCCGACCTCTGGTTTCAACAGGATGGCGCAACATGCTATACAGCTGGAGAAACAATCGCTTTATTGAGGGAAACGTTCGATGAAAACATCATCTCAAGAAATGGTCCTGTTAATTGGACACCAAGATCATGTGATTTGATGCTATTGGATTACTTTCTTTGGGGATATGTTAAATCACTTGTTTATGTCGAAAGACCCGAAACTATTGACGCTTTGGAAACCAACATAACTCGTGTTATTCAAGGAATACAAGTCGATATGTTCGAAGGAGTTGTCGAATATTGGACCCACAGAATGAACCATTTAAGAACTGGTCGTGGGCAACACTTGAACAAAATAATTTTTAAACATTGAGTTGTAGGAACCGGACTATCATTTCAAATAAAGATTTGCATCAATACATTGATTTTTATGTATTTTATTAAGAAAAAAAGGTTGGAAGCTCTTATTGGATCACCCTTTATAAAGCGCATACGATTTAATTTTTATTTAACTACATATCTAGTTGATTTAAAGTTTTCCTTTTTGATTTTACACAGATCAAAGATGAAATTGACGCCTTAGAAATTTTGCCATGGTCAGCTATATTTCTTCACAGCTTTTTCTTTTAAACAAAGGGTTCTTTTGTAAGCTTAGCGTTATAAGATATTTAAAGTAAACTCATTATAAATTTAAAAGAAAAATTTGTTTACATAAAAAAATTGCATTAAATTGAATTAAATTAATGGTTTCCTTTTCAAGCTACATACACAGCAGAAACCAAAGACTTGCTAAACAAAATAATTTAAGTCCCATTATCACCCAATATCAGTGATCATCAGCAATTTCCAAGACGCTTAAATTTAATATCTGTCCCCCATATATTTAAGAAGTACCATAAGATATGTGAATATGTTCCGTATGTCTGTCTGGCTGTCGGTTTGTCTCCTTCATTTATTCTACTATTTATTTCACTTATGAATGTGAAAAGATGAAAACACTTCACTTGTATAAATCACACCAAACTGGTGATAAATATAAACGAAGTAGATAAAGATGAAGGGGGAACAAAAAAGATCAACACCAACTGTAATTTAATACAATCGTCTGATTGCGTCGTTAGTTTGTGCTGGGGTGATCAGAAGAAGGTACACTCGTCGTACCAGTGCACGGGTATTTATTTCTAAAGAAACGTACAGTAGAAGTGTCAAGAGCTTTTATTGTGTTTTATTTAATTCAATTTCTAAAATGCACAAGCCTTTATGGGCTGGCTACCCACTCTTACCCTTCGCGTTCAACTGCTGTCGCGCACATCCGAAAGCGACTCAAGTGACAGCATAATAATGATCTTCATGAGATGAAGATCTTTGTGTGAAGACTGCAGGCATTGTGTCTGAGAGCATCCTCTACGAGTATACACAAAACATACAGCTCAACATGCTGCCATTTTTGTATGCCTTCGATAGAAACAATTTTATTCAGAAATTTAAAACGAAACGTCAGTTAAGTACTTTTTTGAGTAAAAACGCATGTACATCGCATACAATTTATGTTACAGCGCTTTTGTCAAAGGGATTTTTTGTTTTATTTCTTTCAGAAATTGAAGCTCCAAAAAAAGTGTTGAAGTGTTAAGAATGACACCTCTGAAAATATAAGGAACAAATATAAGAAAAGAAAAATGCAGCAGAATTGTTTCCATTTTTAGCAATATTTGGATTTGATGCGATTTTTTAGTTCACTTTAATACCTTTTTTTTGGGCAACATTTCGAAAAAGTTATAGAGGCATGGTTCCATTGAGGGATTTGCCTTATTTCGTACATATTTAAATCGAGTGGTCGTTGATTGGTCACGTAAAAAGCCACAAGACCTACAGCAGTCATATTTATAACATAGGTAATCAAAGCACTGAAAGTAACTTGCATAAAACTTTAGTTTGAAAAAATGGGTGATGCCACGCCCCTTTACATATGAGAAGAATCAAATTCATTATGCCTCAGGAACTATTTGATGCAGGTGAATGAGGCTTAGTACATACAAACATAAAACAAACAGGCAAAAGAAAATTTACAATGAAAAAAGGGCAGTACCACGCCTCTCATATGAGAAAAAGCCCAATAATTTATTTATTCTTGTCTGTGGAAAGTTCTTAGCATAGTTAAGATTGAAAAAAATGAGCGATGCCACGCCCATTTTCCTCAAATAAAAGCAAAAACTAAATAGGAGGTGTCACGCTTTCTATATGAGACAAAAGCCGATAATTTTTATATCATCTCATTTTTTAATTCAGGATTTTATTCTCAAAATTCAATGTACGGAATTTAAGTTTGAACTGAGAGAAGACAGCGCAATAGAGTGACGAAGACTAATAGTTGCATCAACACCTGCATCAAATGTATCGGCACTTTTCAACTCTTCGAGTTTCGATGAAGGTAACTGAAGCCTTCCAGATAGTAAATCGATGTGTTTTCATCTTCCCTACAATTTTGGGATTGCCATATTCTTCCATTTACTTAATTTTCGAGCAATAGAACAAAATCTCTTCTTCGGTCTCTTTAAACGGTTTTATCACGCTAACTAGTCTTTAACTACGTGGCAGGCATTCGAAGCCATAATCAAAAGAAAAAGAAATACCATGCCACAAAAAAAGTTCCTGGACTCTTGATCTTATAAGCCGGAACGGTACATGCGACGACACTTTATTGTGTTCACTTCGCTGCAAGCAAATTTATTTGATGACGTACCTAAAGAAAAGAAAAAAAAACCCAATTAGAAACAGAATATAAATCGTAGATTTTATTAGTTCAAAGAAATAAACGAAATTAAAGCACTTTCAACCGAAAAGTTGTAGGTGAAAGCTTGTCCAGTCATTTAAAAAAAAAACAACAACATTTTTTATTTGTTAAAAGTAACAAAAAAAACTCAAATTTATTGGAAATCATAGTATCGTTCGACAATATTTAAATTCGACTTCCATTCAAACAAAGCTTTTATCAATATGAAAGATACGAAGGTAAAAAAAAACCAATGACAACAATCAAAAGTCAAGATTTACGCCCACCTACGCCAACACAAAATAAACAACAACAAAGTCAGCTTCAAGTGAAAATCTAAAATTAATAGATTTTACAACAACAACAAAATGCTTTCAATCAACAATGATCTTAGAAGACTTGTTAGCTGAGAAACCTTAAGATAAATTCCTAATGGCATAAAGTCAATCGCATGACAAATCGAACTTTATCACCGGCAAAGAAACATAATAAATGTAAGCGTGCGCATTGAGGCCAAATGGATTCAGATCATTGAAAACTTTTTTTTTAAACACAAAGGGCTTGATTTTTTTACTAAACGATATATTATACGGAACATACATATACCTAGTGCTTGCTACAATTGTTAGATATGATGAATTGCGCCACGGGTAGCACAATCAAAGTGACTTCAAATATAAATTGTCTAAAATATTGAAAGGCATTGAAAAAGAGTTTTGATTTCTAACATGAATAGCAAATTCTTCTCGGATTTTGAAAGGCATTAAATTATTAGAACTTGAGTGAATTTGATCAGAATAGATGACATGCGATTGCGTCTGCAATTGTTTGAAGAGTAATAAAGCTTAGCAAGGGCTTAGTGTAGAAATTAAAATTTTGATCGATTTTCGAAGTTTATCATCATTGCATGGTTTTTAACCGATTTTGGTACTTTTTGGAATACCTTTTTGGTATTAAATCTTTAAAAACTTTGGATGCGTACTCTTTGGGTGCGAACTCTTTGGGTACGTACTCTTTGTGTGCGAACTCTTTGGATGCGTACTTTCTGGGTGCGTACCTTTGAGTGTATACTCTCTGTGTGTGTACTCTTTGGGTGCGTAGTTTTTGTGTGCGAACACTTTGGATGCGTACTCTTTGGGTGCATACACTTTGGATGCCTACTTTTTGGATGCGTACTCTTTGTGTGCATACTGTTTAAGTGTGTACTTCACGGATCAATATTTTTAATGCTCACTTTTTGGGTACGTACTCTTTAGGTGCGTCTATTTGAGCGCGAACTCTTTGGGTGTGTAAACATTGGAAAGATATCATCTCTTAAAGAGGCCCTTTGTGAGAATTTTTTAGCTTACGTCAATATAGAACCTAGAGCTTATGGCAACTGCGGGTCAGAAATTTATTACTCAAATGAAGATCATAGCGAATAAAAATTAAAGAAGTATTAGACGAATGACTCACATAAATACAAAGGCTTGAATATTGAAGACAACAGCAAAAATGTGGTTGATTAAGCCAATTCTCATAGTAATCATCGGACATGTGTTTAAAGAAAGATGAATATTTCAAGACTTTCAATGATTTTTTAAGTATCTGTTAACACAGTAGTTTGTTGATTACTCATAAAAGAAATTTACATGATATATCATTCTTCTTTCCACTGTAATAGTAAAATTACAACAGCAAGAACGTAGCAGTAATTCAAAAAATTAAGATCGTAAAAAATGTTTGCACCTTTCTGTGTTCACAGCCCTGCCTGTTATGCCACCATCAGAGTCAGCCAACCAACCAACCAACCAGTCAGTCGTCATCCCTGAGAAGCTAACGAAAAAAAAACTGCTACCGCTGGCCCAAGCCAACACTTACTCATAATTTAAGTCATCAGTAACAGCCGATTATAGTTATTTACCACAAAGTGTACTACGTGATAACATAAGTCACGAATCCAATCCATGCGCGCGAAGCCATGGTCTAAGCCGTTGCATGGGCGAGATCATTCATTAAAATTGGAAACAGAAAAAGGAAAAAAATTAAACCACAAGCAGAAAAAGTGGAAAATGAAGTAAAATAGAAAAAATTAAGAAGAAAAAAAAAGTTGAAAAAACATGGACGTCCTAGGGTGAAGGTTGTAAGTATGTAGCAGCATTAGTAAAATGATTTCCAAGACGAAGTAAGGGAATTGATTTCAGGGATTTTACAGCTCAAAAGCTTACCATGCAAAATTTGTAGCAGCTACACGTGGAAACTTATTTGAATAGTAAGAAATGTAGAAAACATAAATCATAAAATTCTTAAGAAACGCACATTTTTAAGGTCCAAGAAAGGACTAAATCAAATTTGATCGATTTTTTAAATCGTTTTTTGAAATAAAAAGTATTTTGACTTGAGTATCGAAATATAAGCATCGAAATCAAACTGTCAGGCCGTTAAATTATAGAAATCCGAGTATCGCAGTTCGAGTATCAACAATTTTGAGGCGAAATTTGCAAAGGTTTGAGCCAATCCATTTTTATACCCTACACAGAGGGTATATTCACTTTGTCATTCCGTTTGTAACACATAGAAGGGGGCGTGGTCTGTCTGTCTGAAATCAGGTTTACGTAAAAACTAAGCAAGCTAATTCAATGAAATTTGGCACACAGCTCACATCTTCTTGCAAGCTCCTAGCATATGAAAATGGGTGAAATCGGTTCACAGCCACACCTACCGCCCATACTCTATGTAAATATACCCAAGTCCATTTTGAAAAAAAGTTGCTGCGATTTTGATCAAAATTGGTGATTTGGTGAATATGAGAACAACATTAATATTAGGCTAGGTCTTAAGTTTGCAAAGGCTCTTAAAGAGGCGTGGCACAGCCCTAAATTTTAAGTTTTATGACACCATTGCTCGTAAACTGTGTAAGATATTGTGATGAAATTTGGTACACGGATACAGATCTTGTGAATTTTGAATTTCGCATAAAGTGGGTGGAATTGTAAAAGTGGGCGTGGCATTTCTTAACAGTTAAAAAAATTGGATTTCGTATAACTCCGAATTGGCACATACGATTTTCATTAAAATTTTAGGGATGATACCACTAAAAGTTGTCATCAATACCAGTTTCGTCAATATTCTGGAAAATTTCGTTGAACGGCGTGGCATAGCCTACAAGGTGTTTCTTGCAAAATTTTGGCACAATTGCGCCGGTGGGTGTGGCACCTCCCATATAAGCGAAATACGTTTAATGCTATAGATAGTGTGCTATGAGAGTAATCTTCATAAAATTTTGTGTAGAGGTGTCGGTTACTATGAGCTTCAGAATTAAATGAAACTTGACAAGCTTGCATCAGTGGGCGTGGCACCTCCTCATTCACATAAAGTTGTAAGTGCTATTTTAAGTGAACTATTGGAGCAATCGATCTGGAATTTGATGTAAGTGGTTTACTGGGTAATAGGTATATATGAATTAAAAGCTGGCGAAATAGCAACAGTGGGCGTGGCACCTCCCATACAATTCAAATACCTTAAGTGGCATAACTATCGAAATATATGAGCAATCATAGTGAAATTAGGTGTAAGAAGTTTTTTTATAAAAAGCTATTTCTGGATCAAAATCGGAGTGGATTGCACCAGTGGGTCTGTTACCGCCCTAAATTTTAAGAATAATTACGGCACATATCGCAAACTATACAAGCTATTGTGCTTAAATTTGGTTTGATCATGGTAATCACGAATATCATTTATTGAAACAAAAGTGGGCAGAATTGTAGGAGTGGGCAGAATTGTAGGAGTAGGCGTGGCATATTTCGCGTTTTTCATTTATATTCTATTTTTTTCAACATTTCCCATATTCTTTTGACATTTTCAGTTTTTTCCAACACTTTTCAACATTTTTGAACAATTTTACATTATTTTCGACGTATTCAACCTCCTCAACATATTTTTAACATTCATTTAAAAAGTACTTTTAATGTAGTGTAGGGTATGTGAGTTTCGGCCTGGCCGAAGATAACACCTTTACTAGCTATATTTTTTTTGAATAAGAAGTATTTTAGTTCGAGAGCCGAAATCTGAGAACTGTCCAAAAGTTTAAAATGTTAAAATGTCCATTCAATTCGGAAATTCGAGTATCACAATTCAAGAGTCAAAATTCGCGAACTGAACTCTGCGATATTTGACTCGAAGTCCGAACTTCGTATATCAAAATTGAGTAATCAGGCCTGATTCCGATTTGGTTCGAAAAAGGAATTGAAGTTCGCAGTTGAAAGTCCATAGCTCGGAGTTTACTATGGAATCTTTTTTGAGCTTCAAACTTGAGCTGTTATAAGTACATAGTTTCGACAGTATATCAGATTTTCCGTTTTTGTATGATCCTGAATTAAATAAACTCGAATTTCAATTCGATTTTTCAAGCATATTCGAAACGGTATCAGAACAGGCCTATTGTCTAGAAATAATCTGAGGAATTTTTAAGCTCTCAATATTATTTAAAATTGTAATGCAAATATTTTCATGCCGTTTGGTTAATAAAAAAAAAAGTGTTTCTACAATTTTTCATTTACAGCGCTATTGCATAAATTTTCCTCTACTTCCTCTACTTGCGCCTGTATGCCACGCAAATCAAATGCAATCGGGCATCTCGACATTGCTTGGCTAAAGTTCATTTTTGTACTAAAATATTATGCAGATCGTAACGAAATTGATAAATAAGAGAAGTGAAAAAAAAAGTTAAAGACAAACCAACCAAACACCGAGTTTTCAAGGAAACCAGGCCCAAAGCTTTTAGCTCCGAAAACGTTTGTCTTATGAGGAAATAAGTTTTGAGCGCTGCTGCGCGAGATGCTTTCTGTCAGATATGTGGAGCAGTTAGAGTACCTACACCACCACGATCATGTTACTTATGAAAATGAGGTGCAGTGCGAGAAAACAAAGCCATGCTGCAAAGTAACATGCAAATTGTATTAAGCTAACAAAGTAAGACAAAGTTGCAAAAAGCAAACAACAAATTCAATCGAACCGGTCTTAGTAAAACCAATGGCTTAGGTCTTTTGTCTTAAGGTTCATCCAAAAGTCCATAGCAATTGCATGCGCAAAATTTTGCTGCATGCGAGCACATTGATCCTCATGTAGATTTCAGCATAAGGAAATACAGTTCACTGCAGTTGTTTTGTACTTTGTACTTAGCACATTAGTGTTTATGGCACTGTTGAAGTCATGAATTTGAAAAGAACCATGCAGCTGTATGTTGGACATGAAAAGTATAATTGGACCAAGTTCGAATATCAAGAAAAATTTGTAACACATGTTTTTCGTGCTGATCATAAGTAATAAATATCTAAGGACTTTGAAATTTAATTTGACGCTCATAGGACAATGAAACATGAAAAATTATTTTAGATAAAAACTTTTCTAACTTTATAATCAAAGAATACACTTTCAAGGAATAATACAAGAAAACCTTTTGTTACATGTGCCATTGCAAAAAAAAAATGGAAATTGCGAGAACGAGTGTCAATTGTTTGCATCAATTTGGAATTTGAAAACAAAGCAGAGCATTCCTACTTAACACATGCAACTACCAATGGCATTTCAATTGAAAATCGTCATCAGCATCAGCAAATAATTCAGAATAAACAAATAGCGAACGAATAAAAATCAACCACATGCTTGAAATTATAAGCTAACAAGCAAAAAATAAGCCAAAATTTTAAAATCGAGCACAAAACTCAAGCGCAGCATCACAGAAGCAACAAAATGACACAACTGATTAGGGAATATCACCTTTGGCAACGCGTATTAAACCTCAAGAGGCAACACCAAGAAAGGAAGTCAGCCACCACCATCGAACAGTGCAACCAACCAAGCATACTACCATACGAAGGAGTTCGCTCGCTCGCTGTAGGCAACGCAGCTGCGCATGCGTTTTGGTATGAAAAGAAGATGCAAGCGAAGCGATTGGTAACACGAATGTCGTTGCCACTGGGGAGATGCAACAATTGATTGCATTTGCTGAAGGAAAAAACTATAAGAACTAAAAATAAAAAATTGGAAATCAACACAAAAGGAAATAACGAATAAAGCAAAGAGTAAAGAAAATAAAAAAAAAGGAAAAGGAATCTACACTGCAAAAGGAACATAAAATTTTTTACCAATGTAAGACATCAACACTCTCCCACATTTGAGCGTTTAAGTTAAAGTATTGAGGTTCATTACTCTAAGTATCAAGATCTTAGTTTAAAGTCGAACGTTACAGAGTCTAACTTTGATTGTTGAATTCAAGAGTCTAATTTAAAGATAGGGAATACTCTTTGAAAGTCGATTTTGAGTGTTAAAGTTCGAATATTGAACATTGAGTGTCAAAAAGCGAGCTTATTTTTGGTAATAAATTTTGAGAGTCTTAATTATAATGTCAAAGCTTTAGTAAAGTACAGAAATACAGTAACAAATTTTAAGTTTCTTAGCGTTTTACTACAAGCATTTAATATCACGTGCTGTGTTCAAATAATAGTACAGAATTTCGAGCATTGAATTCGTTCAATTCGAGACTGTAGTTTTAGATAAAAAAGTTCGAGAATCGGGTTTATATCGTTTTAGTTCGAGTATAGAATGTGTTTCAAAGTTCGAGGGTCAATTTTTGAACGTTATATATTAATTATTATGTGTCGTGTGAAAGTCAGAGCATAGAATTTTGAGCATAGAGTAAGAAATATCATATTTCGAGGGTCAAATTTTGAGTATCAAGAGTCGAATTTTTAACATTTTAGCTTAAATGTCAAATTTTTAGTATCGCAACTCTTGTGTCGAATTTTGAGTATTAAAATACAAAAACGAATAAGAAATATTATTCGAATTTCGAATATCAGAGGAATTTCGGTAAATACATCGAGTTTTGAGAGTTAATGTTCGAGTGTCAAACAGTGAGTGTTAAAAAGCGATGAGTTTCTCAAAGCTTAGATATTAATTTTGAGTTTCAAATATTAGGAAGAGAAAAGAAAGAGATTTTGAAAAATCCTTATACTCAAGCATGAGTACAGTACATGAGTTTGAGATTCAAGTTTTAAGGCTCAAGTTGCGAAAATTCAAACACATAGCCAAATTCAAGTGCATCGGTTTTGCAATATTATTGTAAGAGAATCAAAGATCGAGTGCTTCAGTTTTAGTAGAAAAATATCATAACTGAAATCGATGTATACATGTGTAGAACATAGAATTTTGAAATAGTTCATAGAGCTTTTACTCGATGCATTAAAGTTGATGTATCGCTACTTCTTACCTCTTTATGTTAATCTTAGGCCAAAATCTACGCAGTTATTTACTGTAATCAACATTTAAGCAGTTAAGCAGTCATTGTTGTCACTTTAACTTTACCAAAGGAATTATAATTCTGCCCTGGTAAAATAGAATTAAAAAAACTTAATACTTTTTTTTTCACTAGTTAATGTTGGAAAAGAGCAAAGCGTCTAACCAATTGGTGGCCACACAACTCCTACAATATAAGTACGTATGTAATACGAGTAGCTTATGTCTATATTTTTTGAAATTTACAGATATTGAGGAAGAACGCCATACCAAATTATACATTTCTTATGATTAAACCACAAGTCAGTGTTGCCACCTATAGCTGCAAGTAGAATGAAAGGCCAAGGATCAGTTAAACCAAATAAATGGCGTGTCAATCAGTGATGTGAAACAGCTTACCCAATCAACGACGAGCCCTTTAAATATCAATGACATTTGCTTCTTTAACGAATCTCTTACAGCATAACTTGAAAAATTAACGAGGTGTCCGTACATTCTCCAGACTAAAAAAAAACCAATTGATCAGCTCTAAGAATGCTGCATAAAAAGCTTACACTTAAGCCGAGACATGCAACAACGTGCAGAGTTATGGCGTTTTGAATACATGGTATGAAATGAAGTTTTAAATTTGCAATTGATTACTTGGGAAAGCAAAGTTTTAAACAAAAATGTCATGATTTGCACTCATAAAATTCGTAATAATTAGCTTGCTCAGGAAAAAAATGATGCTGCATGAATTCCCACTTAAGTCCATCAACAATTCATCTAGTGATGGTGAGCATACTTAAGTGAACAGTACAGAACAAAATATAATAATCGGTAACTGCCAATCAGCAATTTCAATATGGTGTCCGTGTCCATGGCTTAAAGCATTGAAAGGCGTCAAGAGTCTTATTAAAAGAAATTTGCACCGCACTTTGACTGTGACTGTGGTCGAGGCTATGAAAGCCAATCTAGCTAAAGTTTATTCGTGCCCATCGACAGCAAATGCAGCAACCAATGCACCAGTGCAAGCCAACGTGGCAAGATGCACAGTTCGAGATTTCCTTGGCAGCAGCAGCACATTCGTATTCGGGAAAAGTCGTCGTTTCTTCATCTGTCTGATCATTTTTGCAATTATTATACTTCCCCTTATGCAACACGAATCCACTTATAACCTTATCGCTCCCAAGGAATCATTACTTCACACTTCCAGGCATGCCATAAATTCGCATCATGAGCATCCACAGCAAAAGGGTTTCAAACAAGCGACGAGGTAACAAACAAGACACGGGCAAAGGAATAAGCATCGAGATTAGTTAGAAGGCTCACAATAACAACAACAACAACAACAACAACAACAACAACAACAACAACAACAAAATCAAAAGAAAGGGCAAACGAGCGAATGAACTGCAGAAATAGTTTGGAACGTAACTTCAATTGGGCCAGTGAGAAATAACGTAGCTACGGATAAGTGTAGTATGAATTTATATGACACGGTACGGTATGGTCTGGCATGGAATCTTACTATATAGAACGGTAATGTACGGAACGTTACGGTACGATACGGATCGCTATGATACGGTATGGTACTGTATGGTACGGTATGATGCGGTATGGTACAACATGGTGGAGTATGGGGATGGGTATGTTACGATATGTTACGGTATGGTATGGTATGGCATGGTATCTTACAATATTGTACGACATGGTGAAGTATGATAGAGAATGGTACGATAGGGTACGGAACGGTGCAATATGGTACAGTAAGATATGATATGGTATGGTGCAGTATATTACGGAACAGTACAATATGGTACAGTGTAATTCGGTATGATGTGGTGGGTACGGGATGCTATGGAATAATAAGGTATGGTACTTTATTGTATGGAGTGCTAGAGGACGGTAGGGTATGGTACTGTAAGATATGGCATGGTTTTCCACAGTATTTTGCAGTAAGCTACGGCATATTAAAAACGAAAAAAAAATTAATCCTGCAAAAGGTTCAAAAATCTGTTATACAAATTTTTTCACTGGGAGTATCAAACCATAAATCGTCGTTTCTTCGTTCGCGTCGCTCAGACAATGATCGTATCGAATTGTTGCAATTGCAACGAACGAGCGAAAAATAACGACTTAAATGCGAATTTTTTCTATGCATCGCGAGCATACAATTCCTGAAGTTGGCTCTGGAGCTTGCTATGCCAGCCAACCAACCAATAATGCAGATGGATAAATGCAGATAGAAGAAACAGTTGTAATAATTTTTGTTTTGTACAGATGACGACGACGCTGCGTTACCTAGAAATGGAAATTCAAGTTAAGATGATCGCCAACAAACCAAAGCGATAGTTCGTTATGGCAAAAAAAACACAAAAGATCGCTTTTGAACGGAAATACAGAATAAGTAAAAGGCCAAACGACCAGGCTAGCAGCAACTTCAGCCTATCCGGCAGACAGACAGACAGACAAAAGTGCAAGGAGCATAGTGATCATGGATTGGCATGGCATGTTGAGGATCTGTGTGAGGCTCAACGGTATGCAATACGTTAACAATTTATTATGGATACTTTTAAGAAAACACTGAGAAAAATTTGCTGTAAATGGAAAATGTCTGCTTTCTTCTCGCAGTATTTTTAGCTTTTGTTTAATGAACATTAAATTTTCGCGGTGTGCATTCAACCAAATCTTTAAGCCAGCATTCTGATAATGTTGGTTCGTTAGCTTCATCTGGCTCAAGTGGGCTAGTTAGTTGAACAGAAATAACATCGATAGCAATAAATTATCGATTAGGCTACCAAGGCTAGTAAAAGGGAATAATAAAGAAAGCAAAAAATAGCGAAAAAAAAACAAAACAAAAAATATGTGATGCGTGATCGTTTAAAATAAACGCATAAGTTTCAAACCAAAACTGGCTGATCCAAGATTTGAAATGTCCGTAAGAGTACGCATTTGGCTAAAATAGAAGAATAGAAGAAGAAGGGTATACTCTTTGCTATGGACATGAAAAATGTTAGCTAAAATAGGCTTATAATAAGTAAGAAAAACTGCATGCTTTGTGAGATCACAGATAAGTTGCGCAACATTTCTAGACGAGACAACAAATGCTACGAGAGCCTTGCGCATTGTTGGCAGCATTTTATACCTTAATGCAATGCATTCTTGCTAAGCAAAACCTTTGTATTTATTGTAGAATGACAACGCTTAACTTGTAGGACATATGTTTCTTGCCATGTTAAAAATTTGTTATTTGAATCGGCAGAACACACGCAATTTCACACGTGACATCAACCAAAGTTTGTCTTATTCTAATTGCTAATTACGAGCGAAAAGTCTTAAACGGAAAAATAGAAACTCCTAGAGATTTAATTGTTCAGAAGATGATCATATTACACTTAACAAATAATATCGAACTGCTTAGCAAAGAACCGACCGAACCGGAAATTGTAACTACTTGAATTTTTCTGAAAAAAACTTAGCATCATCAAGCTTATCAAATTTATGATTTGTTTTCTAAACTGATAAGTATCAAGTTTTGAAGTTTAATATGAAAATTGTAACAATAAAAATAAATTTACTCCCATAACAGCAAGACTTTGAAGACAAGAGAGTACATACACCCGAATTTCCAAAAAAAAAAAAAACTTGGAAAAATTTGGTTTAAAAAGTTAAATTAGCAAAAGCAAAAAATAATAAAAATTCCAAATAATTTATAAAAAACTTTCGTTAGTTTTCTTTAAACGGCCACCAGTTAGTAGATTAGGTTAGGATAGCTAGTCAGTTACAAACCGACTCACTTAGACCAAATGTACTCCATTATGCTACCATATGGTATCTGACTCCACTTTCTCTACGAACCAAACATATTTCGTAGTAAAACTAAACTAGTGATAACCCCGAAAATCGGGTGTGTGTTCTGTACACACTAACCAGATCTGAATTTTAGAATTGGCTTTTGACGCACCCTTACTGGCCTTCCCGGTCCCGGTGGCGATTTTCTAGAAACACAAAAACATTAATTAATGCATCGCGATTTCATTGGAAATAAGAAATTTAGTTATGCTTTTTTTTATTAAATATAAATAATTTGGAAATAATACATATGTGATTTTAAAAGAAGTAAGGACTTTTTTTCTTTTTTTAGTAAATATGAAACATTTTTGCAAAAAAACAAACCCGCGTTTTGTTGACACGTTAGTTTAACTCAATTTCGAAAAGATGACGCACTGATTCTAAGCCCGTGACATATCACGGCAGAGGCTGACTAATATGTCCCTTTATTTTTCTCGGTTCTAAATGATTTGAATATGCGTTTAACAAAAATAAATAATTTTTACCTTGAGCCAGGTTGTTTTTTACCGAATTAAGACAAATATTTCACATAGCTTCCTTCTTCAAACACGGTTTTACAATTTGTGTGAGCCATTATATAGGAAGCATCAATTTTTCCATAAATCCATGAGAAAATTGTAATCTTGTTGTTGTTTTAAAAATTTATAGTTTTATACTAAGCTTTTAAGAGTCCCAAACATATTTATGTAAACTATTCCTTCTGAAACTTTTATTTGGATTTTTCTTTGCATTGTGTCACATGGGACATGTCACGCTAAAGGTATTTTACCCATAAACATCCACTCGAGGGTTCTTAAAATATGCAGTTAGAATTTTTTGAAAATTGGGTGGAATGTTCAAGAGTAGACATATATGAGAAGATTGGTTTCACGGGTAAGGCCAAATTTAGTTTAAGCTTTAAAAAAAAGCGAGAGTTTTTACAATAACCCATGTATGCTCGATTTCAATGATTTAGGGGGCGTTCATGTATTACGTAATGCAATTTTTGAAGATTTTTGAACCCCCTCCCCCATGTAACGTTTTTCTGTACCCCCGCCCCCTCCTTAGACGTTACGTATCACCCAAGTGGCCATATTTACCTAACAGCGAGTGTATTCCTCTTCGCCATGGCAAGCTTTTGGTAGTTAACCAGTGCATTGCTTGAAAAAATTGATAAAAATAGTAAACCTTTCCACGCTTATATATCTTGGCTTTTGGTTAGCCGATCTCGAAGCTGATCATTTTATGGTATTATTTATTGCTGCAGATAATCTAGATCCCGTAAACTTTGATCATTTTAATAAAACATTTTCATTGTTGTTATTCAAGAAACTTATAAAGAAAGCGTTTCATTATACACACCTAATGTAGAATCACTCTTACTAAAGAAGTTTCACTTCAAAAACAATGTCACGTAACTCGTCGTTCGAACCCCCCTCCCCATAACATGTGTAACACGAAGATGTTTTTCCCTTGCTTTTTCTCTCCACTTACATTACGCACACACACACTTATTCATTGCTATTGCTTTTCATATTTTAGTAACAACAACGCTTAATTGGAAAACAATAACAAATAGAGAGAGAGAGAGAGTAGTAGGCATGCAGATTTTTTTCTCCTTGCTATGGCAAGGCTTGTGCAGTTAATCAGTGCAATGCTTGAAAGAGTTGAAAAAAAATGGAACCTTTTCACGCTTATATCTCAGCTTCTGGTCAACGGATTCTGGATACAATAATTTTCCGCAAGTCTGCTCGATGAGCACTTTAATTTGATATAGCATTTATTGCTGTAGCTGTTGCAGATCGCGTCAACTAAGCCTTAGCTTCGAGGAATAAATATACAATAGATAGCTGAGCAATACTAGCATGTCTAAGGGCATCCAGGACATCAAATAAAAACGAACCAACAGTTTTGTGGCATTTTCTACAACTTATACAGAAGTCAAAAGGCCGAACACCTAATCTCTTCGCATGTCTACCGACGCGGCAGTGGCCAGATAGCTCCAGTGATCTAAAGTCACATATTACACCTAGCGTTACATTTAATGTTTTACTTCACTTTACTTTTTCAACTGCAATTTTTAAATATAACAATTATTAATAGTTTCTGCATTTTGCACCATATTTTGGAATCGTTCTACTACACAAATGTGTAAATTTCTCTTTCAAAAAAAGTTCTGTATGCGCTCCTTCACTTGAAGCTGCTCATGCATTGCATGGTCCGCTATTTGAACGGTAGCAGTTTTTTCTTAGATATCGCACACATAATCTGTCAAAACAATAAATTGTGGCACGCAAACAAAAAGTTACCACGGTCTTCTTGCAACTCGTTTTATAAAGCAGGTTCAGTTTTCTTGGTCAGCGTCATTTCAAAGAAAAAATAAAAATAAAATCGTCATATCGTAACCATCACTCGCGTTCGTTCGTTCGTTCGTTCGTTTGGAGTTGGAATCTGTAATTAATTCAGGTACGCAATATAAACCTGCAGTAAGATGCAGCTTCTGTAGACCATCATCGTAGTCGACGGTGTTAACGAAAACGAAGCAAGAGGCAAAGTTGCGAGGTATTGTCAACGAAACCCTAAATTGACGGTATTTTTTTTTCTCTTCTTTTTGACAATTTAAAAAAGGGAATGCGTTCATCACACTTTGAGGAATAAAAAAGGAATAATGAAAAAATTATATATTCCCGCAACGTTGTCTCTGGAGAGTTTGTTTTTTTGTGTGCAACACATATGCGAGTTTATGGTAAAGTTATTCAAAAAAAAAAAGGTATGACATGTGACACAATGGCGAAACTTTTGAGGCAGACGTATACGTCGTTATGCGTTTTATGTGCGCATATGAATAAAACTCATACAGTAGTATTTTGTGCAAACGGGTAAGTTATCAAGACAAGATTTAGCTTACAAAGCAGTGATGTCTTTAAAATAGCTTGGTATCGTAATTGAAAAAATACCTTACCTTTATAGCAAAATATTGGTTTTATAATATCTTGATAGAGCAATATATAAAACCATAATAAAGAGAGACGTAAAAAAGTCTTTAATATGCATTTTAAAAGCTCATAATAATCTAATTGTAAAGACATTAAGTCGCATGTTTCGTATGTATAATATCTTTATACTGTAGACTAAAAAGGGACACAAGAGACATTCCACAAGTTTAAATATAATAAATGTTTCTAATACACCTTTAAAAATACTAAGCAAGACACTTTTTATGCAACTATTTTTTAAGTTTATGTAAGTTGTCTTTTAAGGACTTCAGAAATATACTTGCCAAATGCCAAATGTCATATTGTTGTCTTTCTACATGTCTTTAAAATGCACTTAAAAGTAGCTATAAAATCTCTTTTTTTTCTACTAAGAAAATAGGTTTAAACCTCAATATATGAGCACTTACTAAATTCTCTAAAAGATAACCAACTAATCTTTTTGATGTTCGCACATATATTATTGAGTGCAGGGTATCTGCAGTTCGAGCTTGACCGTTTAGAAACTTTCCCATACACATATTTGACAATGCATGAAAATTAACAGTTTTAATGACCACAAAATCATGTTTTTGTTTTCAGTTGCTTATACATCAGTAATATAGCAACATCAAATGAGTCAAAGCAACAGTCCCAAGACTAATGAAACTGATCCTCTGCCATATATTGATTACAAAACAATGATGCAAAGCAAAGTTTCACAAAACTCCATTAAGGTTGGACAGCGAACCTCAAGCACAAAAAACAATTTTTTTTTTCTTTTTTCTTCATTGTTTTCATCTTGTCTTCTTTATTTTTTTTTTTTTGGATTTTTATAGCCTAAAAATATAATCCGTCAAAAAAGATACATTTATGAAATATAGTCAATATGATGAGAAGGCGGCAACGTTCAGCAGCCAAACTGAAGTGTAATAATAATATATGAGGCACATTATTATCTAGATTGGTTGAATATGATACGAATCGATGAGGAACACCTCAAAAAGAAAAAAATAAAAATAATATTTCTGAGCGTTCAGACATGCGCCAAGACTTACGAGAATAATTAATAATGATGATACTTAGATTATTAAGAAACTATAATTATAGTTAAGCAGTTTCCAAGTTAATATTAAATTTTAGCCTATAGCAATTGTCAATATAATTAGGCATGTGATTTTTTAAGAAGACAATACTCAAAATAGATTTTAATTATAACTATTGATACGATGATTAAAATAAAGGATTAGTTAATTAGGAGAGATCTTTAAGAAAAAAACCAGTTTCAATTGTGTTAAAAAAAATTTTTTTTCAAAAAGACATAAGCAACGAACTTGACGAAAAGACAGCGAATATTTAAATCTTGAATTTTTTCTAAAATTTTTGTCTCTAAAGTTTCGGAAAGGTAAATTATTTTGCATTTTTTCAACTTTCAAATAAAATTGCCCAATTATGTGACCTTTTGTTTTTCTCTTTTGTTACCCAGCTATAAATCAAGTCACTATATGTAGTTGCACTTTAAAAATTGTCATAATAATTTATTTAACAATCACTTGAGTGACATTTTTAAATTTACAATCTTAAAGAATGAAAGCAACTAACCTCACCTGTTTGATAATCGTGTGATGATAATTTTTAATATTTGAACTGAGCCCAACCTCATTAAAAAGTAAAGGGTTTGGTTTGTGTTGGCTGGATGGCCGTCTTGTGAAACTTTACGATCACAGAACAAATCAAGTGTCAATAATTGCTCAGATTATACGTTGAAATCTACTTTATATAGATTTGAAGTATGATTTCCTAAAATGGATAATGTCTGGTATGACAGCGATAGAGATCGCTTTCAAAAATGAAGCAATAATTTCAAAAAAATTCAACTTTTTACACAGTAAAAATTTTAGAAAAAGATTATTGTATTGTTACATGGTTGAAAAAGCATTTCAAAAATCAATTTCATTCAAAATTTATTTCACAGATAAATTATGTTTTGAATTTATGCTATCAATATTTTTATTTAAATTCGCGCATTTGTGAAAAAAAAAATAGTTTATGTGGAAAAGCATTGCTTATTCAGAACAATTTCCGAAAACATCTACCATAAAAGAAGTTACCAAGTGATGATGGTCTCGTTCTCACAATGTGCATGCCTCCAAATGTAATGCCGATTATCCAATCGATATGAACCAGAATGTGATAAAGTTAGATTACCATACGAGTCTTACAGCAAATGTGGTTTCCAAGGGCCTAGACATTTAAAAGCTTTACGTTTATGACGCTATTACATTTCTCAATGAAGCTTGGAATAAACTGACATGAGCTGTTATGTAAAGACACAAACATCTTGACCCAATTTCTGATAGTGAATAAGTCGACATTCATCTTGCTGTATTATGGTAGCGAATGAGATTTGATAACAGAATATACAAGCCTGTTCTGATTCCGATTTAGTTTAGAAGTTGTTATAGCCTTCTAAATCTAATGGTCGGAATCTGCTATTTTTTAATTTTGAACTTGCGCTGTTATAGTTCCGATAATATGAGGGATTTTCTTTGTTTGTATGATCCTGAAATAAGTTTTCATTCCCAATTTCAATACCGTTTCCGAAGCAAATCCGAAACGGAATCAGAACAGTCCTGTTCAACTTTATTCATGCCCTACGCCCTTAAACGAGAATATTCTTAATAGCAGTAGCAGCAGATTTTGAATATACCTTGATTTTAATATTTTCACAGTATTAGTTTCTTATACATGGATATATCCCTAATTATATGCACCTTAAGCACTCAAAAACAGCAATATCTAAGTGGTAGAGGTTGTTTCTTTCGTTTCTTATAACATAATTTTTATAAAAATGGCGATCTGCCTGCTGATAAAACCATCATATGTATATCATAAAATTTGAAAAAAATCTAATTTCATTATTCTTAAACGCACCAACAAAAACGTCTGCCACATGTATTTTTCTATTTTTGTGCATAGACACATTTTTAATATAAAAGGCAGACGCGATAAAACTGTTGATGGCATCCTTTTTTTACATTTTCAAAGCGCTCTCAATTAATAACGCAGAGACAACGTAATGGCAGACATTGTTCGTATTACTTACATTACTTAGAACTTTATGATTTTAACCTCTGCCGCACGATAAAATCAATGACTTGTAGGTTTATTAAATTAAATACTTCTTTTTTTGTGTCAGACTCACGAAACGGATAAGAATTTGCCCGACCGACTAGTATCTATTCATCATAACAAACTCAACTCAAAAATTGTAGATGTGAAGGCTTCCGAAAGAAATCGTCCGCACGATCAGTGGCTTCTGTAGTGGTTTCTGACTAACTAACGCACATCGAAGCTTGATAACGTGAGTTTTTTGCTGCATACAATTAAGGATGAACATGATTTTCCAACTTTGAAAAACAGTACGCATATCTTATGAAAGCTCAAAGCTCCATCTTTTTTCTTGCAGTGTAAATAAAAACTCTATACAACTTCGTTTTAATTTGTTCATTGTCAATAAAGATATAGCTTCGATAACAAAAAATAATATTAAATTATTGATTTAGTATTTATCAGCAAAACAAGGAAAAAAAATTGAACCAATAAAAATATGTTTTTATTTACATTTGATAAGAAATCGAAACCATTGAATTGAATAAAAATGTATTGAATTCAATTGAATTTAACGAGAGCATGTACTCACTCGTACAATGCCATTGAAGTGGCAGAAAAGCAAAATTTTTTAAATGAAGATTTGTTTGATGGGCACATATGTGGAAATCGAGCCCAGCTAACCAGCCAGCAGGCAGCAGCAGCAACATTAGCACAGGGAGCCAAAACTATGTGCGAGGTCAGAATGTGCTGCTGCCTTCCGTCAAAGTCAATCAAGAATACTTTAAAAAATTGCAATAGCAAAAGGAAATCAGCAACAGCAACATAGTTAAGAGGGCAGCATCCCGCATATGCCAACACTTTTGTATGCTGCATATGAAGACTGCGATCAGCGAGTGAATGTGAAGTAGAGATGAGCAAATGTACTCACGTCATTTAAACGCAAATTCATATCTCGCTTAGTTTTGCAGATAGCTTAACGTAGTTAACGATAACTCAAAAACTTTTGTTGGTACTTTAACACATTAAACAGTCTTCTAACAGTGGCGTGACACGACGGGACAGCACGTGACTCAAATTAAAATCACACTGTGACACGCCCATATCTACCACAAAGTCAAGCGCGCCATTTATTGCTTCACAAACGCGTTTGCTGCTGCTGCTGCTGCTTTTAAATGAAACGAGTAACGAGTCAAAATGCGCACAACGGACAAAAGACCAGAAGATGACTTTGCAGCAGCAGCAACAGTGAAAAATCACAGAATGAGTCTCAAAATCTTTTGAAACCCTACTGCAATAACAAAACAAAATTCGCTAAAATGAAGAAACAGTGCAAAAAAAGGAAAAGATTTTTACCACAAACTGGCCATAATATTAAACGACGCCCGACAACGACGACGACGGACGTTTGGATGGATGAAAGATGAGCAACGGACGCGGGTAAAATAAGCCAAAGGCGCGACTTTTGGTCGCCAATGTTGTCAGTTCCATAATAACAGCAGCAGCAGCACCAGCCAGAAACAATAACAACAGCAATGGGAGGGTAGAAAAAGTAGAAGTACCTTGTGAACCTGGGTACAGTGTGTTAAATTCATCACGATCATATTGAGAAATGTGCAATGCAGTGATCAACATAGAACATCGAGGAGTTTGAGGGGTTTGGCATAGATCAAAAACGCTTTTAAAATAGAACTTTGGTATTTGAAAGTTTTAAATGTTTTAACTAAGTTTTTTTTTAAATAAATGAAAAATATTTCTCTGTACAAAATTTGTTTGCATTATAGGAGGGTAGAAAATGATTGAAATGTAAAAAATTTTATAGGGCGTTTCATGAGAGATACCAATATGCACCCAATAAAAGTGAGCGAATTAATTTAACGAAATTATCAATTATATATACTGAAATATAATAGTTATCTTTTAAATGTTATCTAATTGTAAACTATACGATAATTATTTTAGATAACTTTCGGATGTTGCCATTTAGAAAGAAATGAAAACAACAACATTTTCACCAACTTTCAGAAAAATTTGTAGCAAATTTTAAAAATATCTTTAATCATTTTATTTTGTGTTACTTGGGAGAGTAAAAAAATCACGAATAAAAGGGGTTTTTTCTGCAGCTGTTAAATGAAATAGGACTGCTACTATTGTAAGGAATATTTCCAGCACTTAGTCAGCCCACGGCGCAATGGCTATAAAACGACAACAGCGAAGATTTCTACGCACAGATTTCATTTTGAAGGATGATCATGCAGCATGCATTGTGTACTCGCTTCTCGCCGATGCAAGCCGCTCGCATGCTTGCAGCTTAAAGTTAAAGCTTTATATTTTATCGCCAAATCAAAGAGAAATCATCTTGTCGTTTTTATGTCGGCTGCTGCAATGTTGTAAGGGCAGTTCAGCACCATTTTGACAGCTCGACGCGTTGGACAATTAATCATATCAGGAGATGTGTGCACGCCTGCGCAAAAGTCAGCAAGCGAGTTACACTTTGTGCTTTCATTGTTCTGTATTTTGTATACCCTACAGTGATTGCACTGCGATATTAGGTTCAACTCAATTCACCCAAATCGAGGTAAGAATATTATTTTTTCAAAGATTTATGTTAGTGTGAAGTCGAGTGCACTTGAAACGACGTTCATAGATGTAAACGAAAGTGAATCAGTCGAAAGCGAGACATTAACAAAAAATCATTTTCAACCTCAAATGTATTAAAAACGGTGGAACTTACGTGATTAATGCACTTCGATTTTCTCATAGGAAATTATCTTATCTATAAGTTTTGTTGAGACAAAATTTTTTTGCGTTTAATAGAAAGTGAGATAAAGGCGTAAAACTTTTCTTGTGACCTTTGACCTTAAATATCTAGCTTAGGGATAGTTATGTGTAAGACAAGCTTTGATAGTTTATGCTGATCCACTTTCCTGAAAGTTATACGCCACTTTTCTACAACCGCCTCTCGGACTATTTATTGAGAAAGAACACAACCCAAAGAAGACCGAAAAAAAAAGACCTAACAAACAGTACCAGTAACAACAACACAATATCCATAGTTAAGAACAGTTCAAGTTGAATTTCGAACGAAACGATTGGTTCTACGTGATTGCGTGTTAAATTTGATTTGAAGGCTTTTGTTGTATCGACCAAAGGCACAAAAAAAATATAAAAAACAGAAAACGTCATCATAAAAGCCTTGCTAAGCTAAGCTGAACAGATTCAAATTCTTTTGTACCTTTGAATATTTCTTTTGCTTTCAACTTAAGCTTTGTTGCATTGCGCGCATGCGCAGCAAATCGCTTGATTGGTTTTTATTATTCAGCATACAATTTTTCTTGGTTTTTTCGAGTCTTTTTATGTAGCATTTTCCCTTTAACTGAGCTGTTTTGAGAGAAGCGTGATAAATGTTGTCAGGATTAATCAATGGATGAATGCATAACAGCAGGAAGCAAACATAATAAATGAGCAGACTTCGTTGGGTAGCTTAGAGGTGCTTTAATTTTAATCGTTTCAGATATTTATTAAAAATTTTAAATTCGTTTATTTTTACATTATTTCAGTTGGAGAGATGTGTGTAAAAAAATTCATTCATAGCTCAATTTCGAAATATTTCATGACTTAAGTATAAATTACAAAACGTTCAGAAATCTGTAATGATTGTCCGCAATTCCATTTAATGTAATTGTTGCTGACAGCGGTATTTCCCTAACATACCGCACTACAGTACAAAACCATCTACACAAACTGTCCAATTGTCTTAAATGTTTTATCGCATATTCTTGTGGTAGATTGTTGTCCTACACGAATGTTGCATGACCACTAAGCGCCACCTTTCAAAGTGACACCACTGAGTGTGAGGCGGCGGCCAAAGAGGAGTAAACTAATACTGGACACTAGGACACAAAACAACCAACCAACAACCACTGTCGTACACGAAGTGTGTCGCCGTTTTACGATGAATTCAATTCATGCCAGACAGTGAGCTGAACGTAAGGTTTAATTACGATACGAAATGATAGCTTCTGAAGATTGCTGCACTACCTTATGCCTTGCAGTCCTTTAATTGCGTTTTACGTTGATTCTTCTTTAGCTTTTTTGCGTGGTATAGCTACTATATTAGTAATAAGTGTTAAAGAGGGTTTTTAATTAAAAAGGAAATAACCACTAGAAGACCGACCGACCATTGTTCAGTTTTTCGTCATCATTGCGTGACAAAAATATAAATTAAATTTTATTTTACGCCCTGCAAACTATTGATCCAGTGAGATAACTTTACATACAGATTTTCAAGCCATTTTCCTAATATAGGCCTAAGTAGGCGGTGCCACGCCCAATAGCTTGAACCGGCGCAGTTCTCCTCCAAAGAAAAATTATAGCAGAAAATTCCCATTTCATTATGACTGTTTATATATTCCATTCAATAAAATGTTTAAGATATCTTCTTTTATGAAAGAGTACCACGCCCACTTACGCAATCCCAAACAGTTTGGTGCTTTAAAAGCTTATGACAGTAAAAACTCTTGAGCCAAGTTTTTGTAACGACTGCTACAATATGCTTTAATATTTTTTGCTGGTATGATAGCTACGCCCACTTAGTATATAATTCCAGTTCAGTTCGGCCCTTTGAAAGCTTATGACAATAAAAGTTATTGAGCTGAGTTTTGTAACGACTGTTACAATGAAATTTAAGGTTTTTTGCTTACATGAGCGCTGCCACGCCTACTGGCCCCTATTCAAACCACTGAAAATATCATATATAATTTAGTGCACACATAGAACTTGCCAACCCACTAATGCAAAGCCTACAATTCATTTATTTCAAGTCTGTTGTAATTGACGCAGTAAAATTTTTAATAGATGATCATATTTTTAAAAGCGAGATTATAGCAACACACGAACATTACAATTTACTACATTATTAATTGTAAATACAATAAAACAGGTACACAACTAAATGTGAAAAATAAATTTCATGACAAAATGTAAAATGCTTCACATTCGTAGCTCGATTTGAGCTTTAGTACACCCACAGTATATATTATTTTAAAAATATTTAGTTGCACAAGTAAAAATCTCATTGAACGACTGGTCAAAGCGTCGTCGTTACACTTCAATGAAGATCATTAACGATCGTCATTATTTAGCGAATATATAGATCAACTATTGGGTAGCACTGAAGCTGTGCGATCAAAGTAAAATCGTAAGAAGGGACACAGCAAGCAACACCACCATAAGACGGACGAGCGAGTGCATAATAAATTGTTAATTTTATGATATCAGAAAATAAAAATCGATTTTATTGCATTTTTATTATATTCGTTAAAGATAAAAGCGATCAAGCAAAACAATAACGCAACGAAAATACGACAACTCAGAACGGTAGGCAAGCAGACAGACGAACTGAAGAAGAAAAATCGTATCGAGAATTAAATTTATTTGATTATCAGAGTGCGACAGCAGGCAAAAAAACAACAAAAAAAACGAGGCGATAAGATGTCAACTTAATATCGACTAAACGAGAGAATACAACGTCGAGAGGTATTTGAATCGAACAAGAAAAAGATCAACAACATTGAGCCAAATCAACATCAAAAAATAAATAAAAATCGAACAGGTCAAACAGAAAAAATCGAAAAAACAGGCTGGTTGCTTTCTTGATGACCCATAAAGATTGGAACCTTATGTTTTTTAACTTCTCAAATATTACAATTAAACATCAGCCTATGTCTGTCCACGACAGTTGAAAGATCATCGTAAACATTTAGATTTGATGTGAAACGCTGAAGAAGATTGTCATTTTAATTAAGGCACCCTGAGGTTATTGAACAGCTACACCACGAAGCTCACATGCACTGATTATGAAGAAAATTATGAGCAAGGGCAGTTTGAAGAAGACATTAATGTGACACGTTAAGCCACAGCAGGATACATAATCAAATAGTTGTTAAAGTGGAAATTGCTGCCAAATCGGAGTTGGAAACGCAGATAAATTTGATATTTAAATTTGCTCTAAAAATTAAAATATCAAACCACTATATTTAACATATCAAATCAATGAACCTAACAAAAGAAAGGTATCTACGAAGAAAAAAAACGACCAAACAAAATCGGTCAAATACTCGCGGAAATTAAATCGCGCTGGCTTGCTGTGCGCAACTTCGTCGTCGCCGGCCGTTTGAAAGAACTTTTATAGTCTGAAGTAAAATGTTATGCCATAAATAGTGTGCTGCAACATCTATAGCAGACATTTATTGAATTACTTTTGCCAGCTAACATTGGCGGCAATAGACCACGTTCGCTGTTTCTGTTGTTTGATCGGTCGATTGTTAATGATCGCCGCCACATATGCGAGAAAAAGAAAACCGCATTACAGACGCATACACACGATGACAATGCAACTTGATCGGAGCGATCCATACGTATGTGTGTATGTAGTTGCCCTTAAGTGTGGTCAGCCAACAGTAAATAAAATTCTATGAACAGATAAATATGCTGACCAAACGTGCCACTGCTAATTAGGTATTTTAGAGCCGCCACAGCAATTGCAGTTAGCAGGATTCTTACGTCGAACTGCATTTCTAAGGATTAAAAAGGTTTAAGTGAATGCAAATATTTTTTTGAATTTTTGAAGCTCTCACTATAAAATTTGAACTGTATGTAAAATAGGGTAAACCAATCAATACACAAAAGTGTAAAGGTAACGCGCCTAAAAATTTGTTAATGGCACGTAACTTAAACTCTGTCAACAACAAAATTTTATACATTTGCTATTAATGGAGCAGGTTAATGTAACGAGAAAAAAAGTCTGCCTACAGCAGAGTTAAAAGGTTTGTTTACAACCAAAATCAAATATTTCGTGTAGATCAGAGCTGACATGCCAATTTCCAGAATTCAAAAGTATTGAAAAGTCCCTCAGAATGATAAATTCTGTCTATATGAGTGATAACACTGTCAACGACGGAGTGGAAAAAGATTTAAAAAAAAACAGTCTTTAATTGAGAAAAACATTGCCCACAGCGGAATAAAAAACTACCTTAAAAACGAAGTCTAGAAAAGATGTGTGCAACATAGATAACACTCTGACTTTACCAGAATGAAAAGCTCTGCTCAAAGCAGAGCATAATGCTCTGTCCACTACAGGCTAAAAAGCATTCTATAGACCTACATATGTGCAAGAAGATAAAGTCTTTTTCACAACAGAGTGAAGTACTTCGTCTGCAATAGAGTAATGACATTCCCTACAAGAGAGAGTTGGAAACACAACAGATTTTGGGAAACCTTTTAGTGCTATTTTCTAAACACAACATTTTTTAGATGAAAGCACTTTAAAACACAATAATTTAATTTTTAACAAAATAAGTTCAATGGTTATGTGCTATGTTCAAAATGTAAAACAACAAGCATATTGTGACTTATGCAGCATCTTATAACTTTAGAAACATCAATTACTTGTTAACTAACGATATCTCAACTGACAATATAACCAAAAGAGATATTGCAAATACAGTATTACAAGCCCATTTTGATATTTGCAAGTTCAATGCATTCAATGAATTATCGTAAACTGCAAGGCCATATGACCTTTACAAAATTAATTCTCAATTAATTAAACGATCAATTAACATGGATTAGTGAGCTGAACTTTAATATACCATAAAATTAAGAAGCTACTGCTGAAAAGGCAAAAGTTAAATGTAGTCACATCGGTATCTCACCATTGAAGATCAGATGCACCGAATGTATGCGTTGCACAGCAATTCATTTAAATCTTTCCATAAACAGAGTTGATCGAAGCTGCTTATCTTAATTTCTTATTTAATACCGACGGCAGCCACTGACTGCATGGTATCTGAAGATTACAATTTAAACGAACGTCTCACAGTGGGAGGGCAAACAATTGCGGTTGGCCAGAGAAATCAACTTCAGTAAAAATTTATAAAAAACAGCTTAAGCGAATCAGAAAAAGGTGTGAATTTATTGTGATAAGAAGTTGTCTACACAAATGACAGCAATTTTTAAGTTTAGTTTTGAGATACGAAGTGATTTTTTCTGATCTATGCATAAGAAAGGCTGCTTTTCAAAACCTTCTTACATAAGATATATGGTATATACAATTTAACTGTGGTCTTTCAAACGCATGAGTATCATTGAAGAGCTAAATTGTTTTTATGGAACACTGTTGGTACAAGGCTTGCATTTTCCGTTCGCGTGTCTACATATTTTTGCTCCGAGCCAATTTAGAAACAATTGTGGATGAAACTTAAAATAAAAAAAAATTATTGCACCAAAAAGTGGGGAAAGTTGGACTACGAAAATATTTTAGCGTTTGTTTTTTCATTTCTAACTTTTTTGTCGTTCAACTTTTCTGTTGTTCGACTTTCTTGGCTTTTAACTATGTATTTTGTTCTACACCGTCGTTTAATTTTTGATGACCAACTTTTTTGGGATCTTACTCTTTAGTAATTCATCTTTTTGTCGTCAAGCTTTAGTCGACTAGCTTTTTGCTGTGCAATCTATTTGCCATTCAACTTTATTTTCGTCCAACTTTTTTTGCCGACCAATTTTTTTTCGTATACCTTTTTGCCGTCCAGTTTTTTGTAGTCTAATTTATGTCGACCAAGTGTTTTATCGTTCAACTTTTTGTCGCTTAGCTTTTACCGTTCAATTTTTTGTTTTCATTCAACTTTTTTGTCGTTTGACGATCCAAATATTTTGGCAACTAACTTTACAATCGCCCAAATTTTTATGTTTAAGCTTTTGCCGATTAATATTTTCTTTTTTTTTTTTTTGTCATGCAACTTATTCGTTGTACAACTTTTTACTGTCCAACTTTTGTGGCATCTAACTTTTCAACCGTCCAAATTTTTGTGACAATACTTTTTTGTTGTCTAGTTTTTTGCTATCCAACCTACCTAGTCTTTGGACTGTGCAATATTTTCAAGCACATGATATTCTGTTTTTAAATGATCACAAACATGTTAATTTCAGCAAATTTTGGATTCGTTGCAAATGTGCTGCGTAGCCTATACCTACAAGCTTTTATTGAGCTTGTTGTTCACAGTCAGTGCTGATCGCCTTTACTACTTTCAAAAATCTTAATTTTTCTTTTTTAATCCAAAAATATACCCACTGCATATTTTACGCGTGTTTTCTCTGCAGTTTTTGTGTCACACCCAATTAGTGTGTTAGCCAACATAGGGGTAAAGTAAGCGACTTCAGAGTCAGCGGCACGATGAGCATTAAAAAAAAAAAGTGACTCAGTTTATGTGTTGCGGTATCTTTTGATGCTGTTTACCTTGTGGTTTGGCGGCTCGTTCTTCGTTACATTTAATGTGGTTTTGTTGTTTTCATTTTCAGTTGAGGTGCAATAAATTGTAAAGGTAAGAATTCTTCTACACCTGCACATACACAGATACATACTACATAATGTTGCTTAGCAAGCAGAAAATTATGGAAGTTCTGTGTAGAAACTTGAAAAAATGCACTTCGAGCAATGAAACAGAAATGTGTATGAAAACTTCTTCATTTCATAGATTATATAAAACAATAGAAGCTACTAATAATAAGTTAGAATATATCAAAAAAAATAATATTTATTTATTAGAATGGTAAAATCCTCAGAAGATTTTCGTAACAAATTATGCACTCAAAGCATTTTCGTTAACTTTTGAGAGGGAAAATTTGCATACTTCAAAGACTTCCTACAAGCAACTTTATTGCGAATATATTAGCTAAAACATATATGGCTTAATTAGCAACTATTATTAAGAACACTTATATGTATGCCGACCTTTTTGTTTTCCAATTTAAAATGGAAAAAAAGAGATATCAAACAATTTTATTGCACTCAATCTTTTGACTTCTCTTTAAAAATCCACAGTCACAGTCATCGGCTTAAAGAAAACTGCGCAATAATTCTTGGCATTAAAAATAATCGGAAATAATGCGCTTAAAATAATGTAGATTTCTTTGAATGCCCTTGTTTGAGTTCATAAAAAAAGTTTCGAGTAGAAATTTAAAATTTAATACATTTACTGAATATCCATGGGAAGAAAAAATGTCAAAAATATATTAACATACTATAAAATTCAATATTTATTGATTTAAGTAGACAAGCGAAGGTCTCAATGTGTGAAATTTCTCGTAGAGCTACGATTTGTTTGGCCAAATTCACTTAATACTAAAAGTTACGATGGTCTGTCGACAAACTGTATGGGAAGTAAATAAAATATAACACTGGCAGTGCAGTCAGTAAAGATTTTTGTATTGCAAAAGCTGAAACAATGTCGATTTTTAAATATGATATTCAAAGGTGCCAAAAATTACTTTTTCTGCATAATTCTTAAATAGTAGGTGTGCTACATTACTTTATTTAGCAAATATCTATTTCAATTAAGCACAAAAATTGCGAGAACTTAGTACTTAAAAGACTTTAGAATTCAGTTTTTACTATGCAAATAAATCTTAATTTTAGATCCACCGTGCACACAAGATACAATTGAGAAGTAACAAAACCATATTTTTATGAAGCTGTAAAGACACGATAAAGTTGAATTGTGCCCACCTGACGATTAGGTGGTCTGCCTACCCAGCTGTCTGTTTACTATTGCTGCTGTTCCTAGAAAGTACGTTGCTGTGTCTAACACATGCACACTCAAATATTTGGATGCATGTCCTATAGGGTGAAAGGGATACACACAAACTAGAGATACATTTTCACATAACTATTTAATGCGAAATTTTAGTATATTAAAATCATAATTCTATTGATTACTTTAGTAATCGGTGAATTCATGCATGCAAAAGAAATAGCTGAAATTTTAAGTTGCCTTATAATGCAGTTGGTAATGTTTTGTAAGATAAAAACATACATTCTATTCTATTGATTACCTTAGTAATCGGTGAATTCATGCATGCAAAAGAAATAGCCGAAATTTTAAATTACCTTGTAATGCAGTTGCAAGATAAAAACATACATATCTATAAACTAATCTGAAATAACACATTACTTAGTCGTCTAGTTGGTGATGTTTTGAAATTTGATTGCAGTGTACATCAGCTAAAGCAGTGAAGATTTCAAAAGGACCACATTTGCCCCAATACATGCTATACATGAATCAAACATTTTCCACATTTTCCTGCACATTTCTCCTGACGATAGCAAAAAAGTTATTCATAAAATGGAAAAATTAAAATTAAATTAAACAAAACAAAAAAAAGCAACAAAGTCTCGAATGCATTTGCTTAGAGTCTGCATAGTGCATGAATGACTTAATAGGACACTCATTTAACACCTTCATTTAAATGCACTCTCACGTAAGCTAAAAAAAATACGTTATCTGTGGCTCTACGACGTTACCAGACAACACATTATTGACAACAAGCAACATTGTTGCTAAAACAGCAAGTATCTACTTGATATTTTTTTCTGAATTTTTTTATGCATTCAAGTAATACTTGTGCAATTTGTACTGCGTGTCCGTGGAGAAGCAAAACAGGCTAATTGGGAAGAGTTGCATGCGCCATTTCTTGCAATTAGTCGTAAAGTGCATGTTATATTCATTCATGAGTAGAATAACGTGATTTGTAATGAATGAATGTCAGTGGTGGTCAATAAAATATGTCAATCTTCAAGTACTGACCAAATAAAAATTGCATTACATTGCTCCGCTATGAAAGCAGCCAACTTTTAAAAAAGAAAAAATGCCTTACTCATGTTTTTCCACTAATTAAACTACTTTGCAATCGAAACATTACCAATAGGATTACTGAGTAATATAAGATATCAGGTGTTACATTAGCATGCATGAATTCATCGTTTACAAATGTAATGCAATGTTTGTTTTACTATTTTCGAAAAATTACTGCAGTTTATCAACAACAGCTTAGACTGCTGCTGCATCATTAGGTCATATAAATTTTGGCTATTACTTTATAATGCATGAATTCGTCAATCACATATTTCTTAAAAATATTCAAGCGGTAAATACAGTGAAATTTATAGTCAAATCTCGAGTAATAAAAATTAATCATTATTAATTTCTCTTAAATTTCTTAAATGCACCGCCACTGTATGAACAGCCTATTTTACTTGGATGTCTATGACTTGTATGCAGTACCCGTACATATTGAAGTCAAATTTGTTTGTGCAATTTTGTTACAAATTTATGATTGCCATCGACATTTCAACTGCCCAATAAATGCCACAAATAGCAAAGTGCTTTGATATCGATTGAAGTAGACATCTATGACCGGATTTAGTGTCTAATAATCGTAGCATGAACGTGACTTAATCTTATGCATCTCACAGAGACTCGAATCACACGCGATCCATGCGATGCTAAGATAGAAACTAGAAGTAAAACCCGGCAAATTCAATGTAATTTTCTTTAGAGTGTAATATTAGTGCTATAAATCATGGAAATTATTTAAAATTACTTGGAATACATTGAAATGAAATTTATGGTTCGTTTTGCTTTATTGTCAGTTAAAACTTGATTTTATCGATCAGCAAAATTGCACAAATCTACAAGGAATTTTGTTTTTCTTATAGTGGCGAAAAATGTACGATATTAATCAGAAAAATAATGAAAGTTTCAATGAGTTCGAAAATAAAAATTACTACACAATTAAATGATTTGTATTTTTTCTGACGAATAATATCCGTAATTTTTGAAATATTTTCTTCAAATATAAACAATTTCAACTTTGATTTTTTTTTAATTTGAATTTTTTGGCCAGCTCGTTTAACTACGCCACCAAGTTCGATTTTAATATCGAAAGCAAAGTTTGTCTCGAATAATTACAAAGAAAACTATCGTATTCGAAATATAAATGTAATGTTTTTCAAAAACAATTCGTTTAGTGTAGATATTTAACGAATTCATCATAAACGTTGTTTATCGAAAAATTTGTTTTCAACACCTTCCGAAATTGTTTTAATATCCTTCTAAAAACTACTAAATAAAAACTAATTAATCGAATATATCGTAGCTTTTTTTCCAACGTCATAAGCCAAAATCTTCTACTTCGAAGAAACGGATTTTTGTCCATTATATAATTTATACTGGGCGGGTGGGTTCATGCAAAATTGCGTTGACTTGCAATTATTTTCTTTATATAACTTTAGTTATCCTTTCATTCGCTTTTGTTTGGTTTTAGCCAACCTATTTTTTTGCGACAGCTTGTTTAGGCTTAGATTGTGATTTTTCTTTGAAAGTTTCCATTAAATTTCTAGATGAAAATAACTTGGAAAGTGAATGTTAAAAATTGACCAATTTGACCGCATATAGTGGGGATTTTAAGCTGGTGGTTGCGTAGACAACAGGTGTCTCAAAATCCCATTTATCAGCTCTAATGTGCCGTCCCACTATGCCGTCCAGTTTGTAAAAATTACCAACTTTACCAGCTACAAAACATAGTCCACACTACTCTCAAGCCATTTTCATGCTTAAAATTATTATATATTTATATGTTATAATATATTTTTTGAAGAATCTGACATACAGATATACATTTCATTTAGAATAAAGTGGTGACAGCTTACCTGCAAAGATAAAAGAAAAGTTTTTTGTGAGTTAAAGTTGTTTTTTATTATAACGTAGTTAGATTTTGAGGTAATAACCCAAAGTAAACATTTTCGAACAAATTTTCAACTGAAAATTATTTAAAACACTGAAAACGTGTTATGTGGAATAGATTTATTTAATTGAAATTTTTCCAACTTCATTGCTAATTATAAAAAATAGTGAAAAAATTGATAGGAGAAAGAATTTCTCACACTTGATTTTTTTATTTTTGTAGTTGAAGATGAAAGTTTCTCAAAAAAAATTTTATTTTTTTGTGGAAACCCCAACTAAGAAACATTTTAATCGCCTGTTCTTTTACAGTCATTGAATGGAATGTGAGTTTTCTACTTTTGTTTCACAGTTTTCATGAGACTTATCATAAATGGACGACAATGGACATGCGCACATTTATCTAATCATCAGCAGCAGCATTGTTAAGCTTTCGATTGCAATTGACAGTGCATGCCTCCAGCAACTCACTGACGAGAGCTGAGTGACTGTCAAGATTTTTGCAATCGTCGTTATTGTCCATATTAAGATTAGATGATGATGGCATAAGAGGAAATCAATGCAGCTGTTGCTGCTGTTGCTGCTGTGATGACGACAATTATGGTATGAATGTATGCCGTTTATGTTCATGGGACATTTTCAACATATTCTAGCAAACTTAAATATAATAGCAAAAAATTTTTCTTTCATAATATCATTATTTAGGATTTATTGTTGAAAGAGGTTAAGGCGTTGAGTGATTTACCTAGGGTGAGCAACATAAGTTAATTTTTTTTTATAAAAATTTATTTTTGCTCCAACAAAAATATAAAATGGGTAATATTTTTAGTAATAGAATTTTTAAATAAAACCACATACAACGCGGTTAGAAAGGTTATGGTTTATGGCGTATTCTTGAAACTATCAAGAAATGTAATGGAATAATTTCAATTACTTCGAACTCAATGTATTTTGTATTTTGTTTAAACATTTTAGAAGCAGTATCAACAGTAACTTTTATGAAAAAATTGTTTGTTAGACCATAGCTTTGAATATACCAAATTAGAAATTTAAAACTATGAAGTCTTCTCTACCTTACTTACGGAGCAGATTAAATAGATATAAGTGAAATTTAGTTGAAATAAATAAAAATATTCGTCTATCAATCTGACTTTCCCAGCAGGAATGTTCTAACCGAGTTCATTTTAATGCTGGCTAGACTCAATGATGCCTGTTGTCTCACGGAGAAGTTGATTCCTTCCCTAAACATGACTGGCGTAGTATTAAGAGAACAACAATTCTTGACGTTTTGGTTTTGAAAGACTTTTGGACCATCTGACACTTAAATTATACCCAAATTAGTTCGGTGCTCCAAAAAATAAATTTGGAGCTGGGATTTTCAAATGCTATACTTTTGCAGAAGTATTTATAAGACTCTAATCAAGAGGAAAAGTTTCTCTGCTTCAAGTTTACGTTATTTAATCAAAAACTTTCGATACTATCTAAAGCTATAGCAGGAATAATTACAGTTTCTTGTTTTTCACCAAGAATAAACCTTATACTTTGCAACTCTTTTTTGATTATTTCCTGAAGCAGTCGAATTAATATTATATTTTTTAAATGAAAAGAAAAACGGTTAGTAACGAAATGACGAACATTAGTAAAGGTGCGAAAATAAGCTGACAACTACGCTAAACTTAACGTCGCTCTCAACATTAAGCTCTTCCTTTTTTGCAGTGGAATGACGATAAATCAGTTGGTACTCATATATTATTTTGATGGCCAACAAGAGCAAAAACGCTGTGGTTAAATGAAGAAAATATTCAGCATATGAAAAAAGATTCACAGCAAATATTAAGGATGGTGCAATTTGGTATCAAATTAACCTTTACCTCAGACATGTCAATGTAAGCAAAAGGTTCTTCCTTCGTTAAAGCTATAATAATACTTATTTTTTATTTTCTTTTGAGCTTTTCTTACGTTATTTTTTTAATATTCTTTGTTTTTTTTAAGTTTTTTAAGTTTTTAATTCTCTTTTTTTTAGTCAAGAAATTTGGGAAAGTTTAAGAATTTTTTTTAATATTCTTACTTTGGTGTTTTAATAACTCTTTAAAGGTCCTCATTGATGCGAATTGTGCGTCACTAAATAAGCTTAAATGTTCAAAAAATGTGTTTTATGAAAAAAATATACATATATCTTAGCATCTTTGCTAAGCGCTTATGCTACACTTAAAGGCAAAAAGTTACGAATGAAATTAATGACGTTGCTCTAAAAAGAAAATGCTTCAAATAGTGTTCAGTTAGTTTTCCAACGGCTCTGATCGAATTTAGTTTCAAATATTCAACGAATAACGTTTAAGATTTTAAACTACATTTCGATCAACTTGTAGCTGCATGTAGCGTACTTCACACTCATCAACGCTGAACCGTTTTTGTGCCCTCCGGGATACTCTTAAGTGGCCATCATAACTTACAAAACAAAAAAAAAACACAAAAACAAAAAATCTTTCACTAAACTTTTGACAGATTTATGCAGACATTTGGCGCCTTAAGTGTAATCATTCATTTTTTTATGGTATTTATCTTTCAACATTTGCATGGTTTTTACTTTTACAATAACAATTAAATTCGACTATAAATTAAAAACAAATAGTTTAGAAGTTAAATATAAATCGAAATGTCAATTCAGGAATAAGTGTATACATATATCTATGCACATCCAAGGCTCGAATATTAGACCACGCGCAAATAAGACTTGCTTGGAAATTAAAACACTATATAATGTTTTGTGCACAGCTTAGAAGTTAAAAAAAAATCTATTTTTAAGCTAAAGGTTAGTCGCCCTTTTAAGTCAATTGATGAAGAAGAAATTTGATGAAGAGTATATTATACCTCTCGCTAGGCTACTTCTTAAAGTCAATGTTCAAAATATCATTAGCCCGATTAAGCCAATTGCACAGCCAGTCACAGCTGCCGTTGTTGAACTCTGGAACGGTAACGAAATTTCTGCTGATGCCAATTTAACTCAAGATTATTCTAGCAGCCTTGTAACTGACTCGATAGATGGTCGGCGATAGGAAGGATTCATTAATAATTTATCTTAATTTTTACCGCACAAAATTGAAATTTTTTTCTTTGAATAAAGCCAATATCACCAAAAAATCTTTGTAAAAATTTGAACCAAATTTCAAGTAAAAAATGGGGTTTCTCAAAAACTGCTCATAAAAATTGTACTGCACTTATAAAAAACGTATAAAACGAAAAAATTGACTTTGAAGAAAAATTGGTATATTAAAAAATTGATATAAAAAATACCCAAAAAAATCTAAGTGCATAAGAATGTGATCATGGAAGTATTTTCATAATGACACAGCGCTCAAAATGTGATATTTCTATTACAATATTATACAGCAATTTTAGTTATGGAAAACCACCCAGGAGGGAAAATTAAAAATTGATCAAATAGCTTAATTGACTGCCCAAAAAGTTTAGGTCCCGGTATGAAAGGTTTATGAGCCGATTTTGCACATCCCAGAAGTATGGTTCAAAGTTTTTAATACTTTAGAATGAAAAGATTTTTTACCGAAAAACTAAGCCAATAATATTTACTCTATTATCCTTCAAAACGATAATGTGTTTTTGGGCAGGACTGTTGTGTATTTTAACAAATCTCAAGGAATTTGATGTAGTGTTATTCTTTTGCAATGACAAAGTTAGATCTTATCAATTCAGTTAACAATATAACCAGAAAAGTTCAAAGACCTTTCTTTCAAAATGAGGTAAAAAGAAAATACAATCAGTGCGGTCTTCTCAAATGCAATCAAAGGCAACATGTCACCTTGTTGACCAAAGTATTTTAATTTTCTTTCATTTTAATTAAAATTCTGTAAAATCCAAATTTTTTTTTTCATTTTTTTCGTTTGTTTACTTTAGTTGTATGCCTAATTTAAAATTTGGTTTGCTTGTTCCTCTTCATTTGTACAGCACACAGTGTGTCGAAGCACCAAAAGTGTCAACGGTGTGACACGAATGCACTGGCAATACCGACGACGACGACGCCGCTGCATGCCTGAATGGTTGGTAAAAAACAAAACACAAAAAAAAACAAAAAACCACAAGTCAAAAAACTCCAAATACCCAAATCAATAAAGGTAGATTTAATTAAAAACACTCATGCGAGAGCAACAACGCCAACTCAAAAAAAAAAATCAAAAACTTTAAGGTTTTTCTTTTTTCAGTTTTATGTTTTTTTATGTTCCTTTTAATTTAATATACGTGTATTAAAGGTACGTAAGAATGAAGGATGACAACCACAAACCAGTGAAACTTTACAAAAAAAAAACAAAAAAGTGGTATGGTAGTGTAATAAACAACAGCGACAGAAACAACTTATTACGTATGTAGGCTGATGTTTTTTCGTATAGTAAAAAATAAAATTCTGTATTTTGGTCTCAAAATCATTTGTGTTGGCTGCAACAGCGGTATTGTTGTCGCACTTACCTTAAAACATAAAAAAAAGTACAAATTCTTTTCAGTTCTGAAAAATGGCCCCAACATCAATTCTACGGTCCCTTTGTAAACGTGCCCTTTACATCCATCCATAATACGGGTTGCATGGTAAATACCTTTAACGAACGGATCCACTTGATATTCTATGGTGTTACTCATTTGCGCTTGTTACTCAACTTGTTGTACTGTCGTTTACACTACATTTGCATTGCACAGTGGGCTAAGGCTACAAGAAGTGTGGGTTCAATTTATTTAAGTTAAATTTCGATTACGTATTCAACTTTGTAGAGTTGCGTTGTCTCTATTTGGACAAAAATCTTGACTTTTGTTCCCTGTTATAGCAAGATTCCGTGTTTACTGAGAAATATTTCATAATAGGCGAAGAGCCCGATGTAGAAAAGTCGAGTGCATGAGATTGCAGCATGGGATGTAGAGGAACGATAGTGATGCATTTTGATGAAATTAATGAACCAGGATTGCCTTGCCAAAGCTCGTACCGATGCCCGAAAATGCTCGAATCTTAGCCAATTTTGTTGTTTTAATTAAAACTGTACAATATAACACCTCAAAATGTGTGCCAAATAATAGAACTCGACGAGGTCTAAACATAAAAAATAGGTTTGGCCTTCGAGTTCTGCCAATTTGCATACATTTAGAGGTGTAATATTCTAGTTTCTATTAAAACAACAAAATTGGGCCATCGGTCATTTCGGGCTTGGGGAAGAGCTTCGGGAAGAGCTTCGGCAAGGCAACACTGGTTGGTTAGTTTCACCAATATTGATTACTATCTTTCCTCTACATCCCATTCTGTAACCGCATGCATTCGACTTTTCTACAGCGGGCTCTTAGCCAATAAACATTCACCGCAGCTAACTGCGCGAACTGATAGATCACCATCATCTAGAATTTTTATCGCATTGAATTGCCATTATGCTGTCTAGGTAGTCTCTAACTTCAATTCACAACAAGACTCACTGGTATTTTTTAATTTTTTTAGTTACATACATGGCATAAGTAGGTCGAGTCTGGTTTTAATTTGCAGACTGAACATCATCACAGCGCGTAGTTTTCTAAAGCATCTATTAGTACGAAAAATAAACCGGCTTTTTTTCGGCAACATTAATTTGAACTCCATACGAGTAGAATGCTTGTTTGGGTAGCTACCTTCATCTTTCAGGCACTATTGAAGGATTTGGGCGCCCAAAAAATGGCCCAAAAATTCTCTGAAAGGAGCCTCAGAATTTAAACGTTTCTGATTATAAGTCGTCCAAAACATATCGTTTTTAGATATTTTGGGCTATTTACTATTCTTGATTGTTAAACCATTTGTTAAGGAAAAAATCGCACAAAAACTGAAATAAAAAAATTACGAATCGCCCAAAATGTTGGGGCATTTTCCAAATGGTTAAAATTTGGGGTTTATGACACTACGATGACATCATATCATCTTCAATGAATTATATACAAAGATTTTTGAGAGTTTGCAACATTTTTATGACCACTTCTACTAACAAGCATACATTCTTCATTAGTAGAATCAAACACGATAGTTGCATTTACTGCAACAACTACAAATTTTCAGCGCATTGTTATGAAAGACAATATTAAAATTTGTTGCATTCTAAATTAAGTCGGGTTCAAAACAGGATTCTTTAGACAGATGTAAACAAGAGAAACTACTTAGCGCAAAAAATTGGTTTTTCGAAAGGATTCATTTTGAAGCACAAGTAAAGGAATGTAAATTATGTTTTTATAGTTTAAGGATACAAGTTTAAGGTTTGCAATAAAAAAAAATAGTGCAGAGATTCTTCACAATATCAGCGTTGATCGGAAGCGTTTAATAGTGTCATTTTCTTTTCATATAAGAAAGATTTCAATTCAATAATTTTCTTTTACAAAGAAAGCCTTGGAAGCCTTTTACCTGATATGCTATTCAATACATAACTCTATACTGTGTACTTAATGAATCAATACAAATTTTACAATTTTTAGTTAAAAACCTGTGTGTTTGCTATCAAAATTACTTTCATTTTTGAGACACCCTTTAAAATAAAATTGCATTTTTAAACATTGAAGCCAGAAACCTAATACGATGGATTTGTAAGATATTATTTCTGAGCTTAGGCGTTTTAATCATTAAAGAAAAAATAAAAAGTTCTCTTAAGAGACTTTCGAATAAGAAACATTTTCTGTTCAAAATTAAAAGTTAAAAAATAAACACAAATTTTCAGTTTCAAAAAAAGCACAAAAGGTTTTAACGTCATATATTTTTACACTGACATCAACAATTAGTCCTTTAAAAAGTAAAAAAGAAGATGCCATAACCCTACGATGTTGCCACGGCCATTATTAGCCGCATAATGAAAACTTTAAGAGTGTGTAAATAACTCTTTACGTCCACTTAGACTTGCTAGTACACTTAGAAAAATTAAAATATACAAGTGGTAATACAACAAAATCAAATAACAGAAATGACATTTCGAATGTCTAGTTCGCAATATCAATAACAATTAAATAAAAACCAGCAATGATGATGACTGACCGACGACCAATGCATATGGTTGGTTAGTTGGACGACGCAGGCTTGTTGCATGAAGTTCAACATGTGAACAAACAAACAAACAAAGAAAAAAGTAAACAATTTAACACAAGAACGCGTCGATTCAATTAGTTATTCCAAAGACAGCCGAAGACGCTCTTTGCATTTTAATGCAATCGTAAAGTTGCTTACAAGTTGCTAAGAAATGTTCAAGATTCTTCATTTGTTTTATTTCTTTTCTCAGGCTTTATTTACAGTAAAACTACGCGTTTTTCTTTAAAATGTTACCATTTCTGGAAAATTTAACTGATCTATGTATGCGCAGATATGTGCGCAAAGAGGAAATGCTTTTATCCTTAAGAAACGCAACAATTGGCAAAAATAGGTAGAAAAAATGCCAGATGAAATAAATCCCTATAAATGTCGCTTGGTTTTAATCAATTCAGCAGTAATGCATTTTGTTTTTTTGTTCACAGTTTCACTTGCTACAGCAGCTATGGGAAAATAATTTTCCTTTTTTTCATCATCTCTAACCGTTTCAGGCGGACTACTCTAAGAATCGCAATAGTAGGTAGCTATTTGCCAATACCATAAATGTCATTGCTGTATAAGACGAGTTCGCCGCATATTCGCAGACATTTGGTAATAGATATTGACAGTTTGTTCGTTGACGGTTTTAATAACAAATAATATAATGAAAATCAAAAAACTTATATTAAATAGAACTGCAAAAATTGAAAAATATATTTTGGCATATATGTATGTATAGCGCTTTACTTATCGCTTACAAATCCAAGCTGCGCACAGTAGGCAAAAATAAATTAAAGAGTGACAAATGTCGATTCATAACCTAAGAATATAATTTTTAAAATTGAGGCATTCTAAAACACACTTTATCATAGCTCGATATCTTTCACAAAAATCAAAATTTTTGCAAATTTTAAAATAATATGTGTTACCAGGAGGACAATCCAACTTTTCACTAAGTTGGAAGGAAAGAAAATTTAAAATACAATGTTGGAAGAAGAATCACAACAAAAACTAAACTGAAATCTAAAATATTTCTATGTTTGTTTCTTATACAGTAAGCACAAGTGAAACGAAAAGAATTTGGGCGGGACCAAAGCCCACGAGCGAACCGAAGCTCTCTAGATTTTCATGTAAAAATTGTTATAAGCTGGTATCTACGAGCTCTTAATGAAATATTATAAATCTGCGATCTGAGCAAAAGTTGATCGCTCTAATGCTATTTATTCATTCAAAACTTTTATTCATGTCATTTTTCAAATTTTCTAAAAATAAAAAAAAACCGATAATGAATTGCGTTTAAAAAAAACATTACATTGCTAAAAGATTAATACAAAAAATTTCCGACTTTAATAGCAAACATGACTTTATAACATTAAGAGGAAGACCAGACAGGCTTATCAGTCAGTTTTAAATGAAACTCTCGAGTTAAAAGTTCCATTTTTGCGTTTATTCATAAGCTGATCACTACTCATAACAATGTGGATTTTTATTATAATAACAGCGATAGTCTTTATTTTACTAATTCAATACTTAAATAAAGATTATTTTATTTTGTCACTTTGTGCACGAATCAAAACTACCGATGGCTCCAGTTTGGAAAGCAAAGTTCATATTATTCCTGGTACTACAATATTTGGCAACAATTTTGATGTACTCAAAATGAACCCAGGTTAGCTCAACAACAAAGCTAAGTTTTTTTGCTTATTTTTTTGTAGAAACTATTTTTCAGTTTTGCCGCCACAACGCTGCGCTCGCCAAGGGAAAAAGCTATATATTACATTTTCTTTATGCTTCCATATACAGTGTCACTAATGCCGAAGACGCCGAAGAAATCTTTCAGAGTCAAAATCTTATAACAAAAAATGTTATCTATGATTTGATTGAGCCATTTCTTGGCAGTGGTCTTTTGATCAGCACAGGTTGGCTGTCTCTTTTGGAGGTTATTTTGGGTATAATAGCAGTTGAGACTAATTTTGTCTGTTGCATTTTCAGATCAAAAATGGCATTTTCGCCGCAAAACCTTGACGCCTGCATTTCATTTTAATATTTTGCAATCTTTTTTAGATGTCTTCAGGTAATTTAATAAAAAAAAAACTGTGCAATAAGTTTATTTATGTAAGCATTTATAATTTTTATCAATTAATTTAGAGAGGAGAGCTTAAAGCTAGGGAAGGTATTGGAAACAAAGTCTGGTGAAGTGATTTCATTAAACGATGTTGTACCTGAATTTGTATTAAACAACGTATGCGGTTGGTTTAAAAACTCTTTTTCTCAAATACAAAATAAAAATATCTTCTCATTTTATTATAGAAACAGCGCTCGGTGTCAAATTGGAAAATATCGAAGGCAGCCAAGAATATCGACAGCTAATACACAAAATCGAAGTTAGCATTGTTAGACGACTATGTAACCCACTTAAATACTATAAAACTATTTATTACTTGTTTGGCGATCATAAAGAATTCTATAAAAACCTACGAACAGCGCATGAATTCTCAAGTAAAATAATTGAAAGAAAACGTGAAGAGTATAAGAATCGTTTAAGTTTGGGACAAATAGAAAAGGAGTAAGTTACTTAGAAAAATTGCATGGTTTAAGTTTTAACCTTCTGTCGTTAGGGATGAATTCGGTAAAAAGAAACGTAGTGCCATGTTGGACACTTTATTAGATGCTGAACGGCAAGGTCTAATTGATCACTCAGGAATTTGTGATGAAGTGAATACTTTTATGTTTGAAGGCTACGACACTACATCGACTTGTTTGATATTTACACTAATGAATATAGCTTCAAGACCGGACATACAGGAAAATTGTTACAATGAGATTGAACAATTAGGTATGTAACACGATACAACATACAATATATAATAAATTTCTATGCTCTTATAGACGACCTGCAACAGTTGACTGTATTTGATTATAATAAATTAGAGTACCTAGAATGTGTCATTAAGGAATCATTACGTCTTTTTCCATCGGTGCCATTTATCGGTCGCCAATGTGTTGAAAGAACCATAGTAAATAATTTGGTTTTACCTAAATTTACGCAAATAAATGTACATTTATTTGATATTATGCGTGATCCCAAACATTTTCCAGACCCCTTACGTTTCGATCCAGAACGTTTTTTGCCAAAGAACACTGTAAATCGGCATCCTTTTGCTTTTGTACCATTTAGCGCCGGACCGCGAAATTGCATAGGTGAGTTCTTCAGTTGTTGTTTATTAAAATTTTTGGACGCTGACGATATTGGCAACTAAACTATTAATTTAATCTTTTGCTGCAGGTCAAAAGTTTGCCATACTGGAAATTAAAGTTATTTTAGCATCAATCATTAAAAACTTTACGCTACTACCAGTGACACGTTTGGAAGACGTCGTCTTCGAAAATGGTCTGGTCTTGCGTAATAAGCAACAGGTACAAATTAAATGTATTAAAAAAAGGTTGTGAGCAATTGCCTCGAATTTTCCAGCACAAAATAAACGGGTTACATTTATCATTACAAAATGTACACAGTGTGTTTCTTTTATATCTGTATCTAATATTGTTGTTGATTTCTTCCTATTTCGGTTTGTGATCCAAACTATTTCAGTAGCCACATAGTTATCCTTTTTTTATTATGGTCATTTGTAATTTACCAGTTTTTCTTTTAGTTTGCTACTCGTTTTTTATTCATTGCACGTCGCACACGCATCGTTTTTGCAATTTTATAGAGACGATCTCATAGTTTTGCTGCCACTCTTTGTAATGTGATCATGCGCAGCTGTCTATGACCATCTTAGTCAGAGGAGCTGATGTGGACTGAGGTGAGCTGAATGGAGAATTTCGCATTGACCATATGCGAGTCCAATGCGTTTTTTTTTATCTGATTGCAAGTGAATTTCTGTAACTATAAATCACACGGAAGAAGAGCAAGCATTTTGTGTGATCTAAACATAAAGGCTTCGATCACTATTTTAAATGCTTGACCATCAACGACGACGACGACGACGATTCGTCATACTTTTGTTCCCACATATGTTTGTTGCGTTGATGTGGGTTTTGTTGTTGCTGTTGACGTTATCGTTGCTAGTCGCCATAGCGGTACATACTCGTATGGCGATGGCCAATTATTAAATCGACCACAATTTGCTGCAATCCAAAACGAATTATGTAGCATAGGACTGAAGGTATTGAAACCAGTTGAAAGTTAAACATTGCACATGGGCTCACTCTGATCGTGAGTTGGGTGTGAGAATCGCAGAAATTTTAAGTTAAATGAGCAACTGATATGGTATATATTTATATAAAAAAAAAAATATATTTGAAAAGAAAATTAACACGGTGGTTAAAACAATTGAAATTCGATTTATTAAACTAAGAGTACAAACTGTTAAATTTTCTTAAAATATTTTGCTGAATATTTCAACATTAATGTATTGATGCATCAATTTTTGGTATATCGATAGCATCCATTTACATAAATTTCTAAGGGGAGACACATTTTAGTGCGATATTTTACTATATACATATGTAACTGTAGGTAAATAGCATCGGACTAAGTTTAGTCTAACCAACATTGACTGAAAGTCATGGCTAAGGGTAAAGCAATAAAGGGGAGGCTTGGATCTACTGGGTCCATCGACTTCGACATAGGTTAGCACACAGTTTCCCTGAATAAATTTAAATAAATTTTCGAGTTCTGGTGAAATTATTACGAGTACAAAGAAACAAAACATTAAAAACAAACGTTCATCCATGCAACTGCAAGATAAATTTCAAGCATCAAGGATGCAGCTTAGAAGTGTGGACCTCGATTTTCAACAAGTCGAGTTAGCTCTTTTCAGACAAATTGACGTGCGTCCAGTTAGCAACAAACGATGTTCATGTAAATTTACAAATTGATTCAATGCTTTTTGTAACAAACATGATAACAGGGGAACAACCTGGTAAAAGTTTCGCCTGTAACCACATAGGTTATATTAAAATTTACGTACTTTTTTAACAATGCTAACATATCGAAAAGTTTATTTTTAGTAACTGTCCTACTTAATTTTTAGAATATTCATCATTATATCGCATTCACCATGTTCTTCGTTGTGATAGGCTCGTAGACATAACAAACTAAGAGCAGCTTTTAACGACTTAGAGTGATTTTTAAACCAAACACCGTTTTGTCGACTTAAATCTTAATTTGGGTTTTAAATTTAAAAGCAGCTGTTAAGTGCCATTTCGTAGGAACACTTTCTGCTAAATATATTTTTGATAAAGGAAATGTTACAGACCAAGATCAAAAGTGGATACAAAGTTTTGTTTATTTATTTCGATATTTTGGATAATGTCACTATGATGAAGGTAAATTATAAGATAGTTAACAAAAAAAATAAAAAATTTCACAAATTTATTTCTGATTGTCAGTTTTTTGTGTAAATATATAGTTATTAAAAAATTGTTTCATAATCTACCACGATTTCTCTGGGTTTAATGCTGTGATGTCGAAAATGAGGAGCAATCATACGAGTGGAGGCTGAAGATACTTTCTAGACATGCTTGCAAGTACAAAAATATCGTGACAACAACATTTCGAAATTCCCGTTTTTTCCTGAACACATCTCGTATTTACTACGCGAGCAGGTGTCGTCCATATTAGAAGATGATATCGAGAGCCCCGGCCGAAGCGTTTCCGAGCCCAATATGAATTATTGATCAGCATGCTAACCTGTATAGAATACTAAAATTTCAAAAAATTCGAGAGTGGGAAATAAAGAAAATAATTACTAAAATTTATATTAAGAAACCGAGCCGCATGGTCACTCTATCATAAAAAATCAAGGGGCGCCTTCATGCGCCAACTAGCAAAACTAAAATACAAGCAAACACCCAAAACTGCAAAAAGAAAAGTTTACAAATTCCTTGACTTATTTGAAGTCAATTCAAAGACAAGAAACAACTAAAATATCCAATATAATTTTATCAAAAGAATTGCATTCGAAGGAAACCAACAGCAGATGCAATGTAGCCACCAAAATCTCTCTGATGGTATTGAGCAAATTGGGCACGTTGTAGTGGAACAATTCACTTACTAAAAGGCTACAAGATACCAAATTCACACATGTTTATATATTAATAACATTTCTTTCCATTTGCATTCGATATTATTAACTTCATAGAAAAAGAAACAGTCCATTTATAACAAACAAATTATTCTGCTACATATGGCAACGATAATTGGATACTTTAATTTGACAGCTCAATTGACAGCCAGCGGGTTCTTTCAATCTCAGCGAATAGCAAAACACAACTCACCAATTTTCACTTAACAAAAAAAATCACTGAAGCCACAAGAATTCTAATAGTTTTTTAGATGTTTTCTCATAAATTTTCACTGCATTTTGATGTTTTCACTTGCAGCAAAATATGCAATGACAGCTTACCTTGTTTATATTGTAGAAAAATCAACGCAATTAACAAAATTCGCGAAAAACTTGAGTGACCGTGGTCATTAAATAACAACACTTCAGCCATTTTTAATTGAAACTGTGTTGGTGAAGTTCAAATTGAATGCAAATTGAAATCACAACAATCGAAATAGGGATATCCAAAATTGTTTCGATAATTACGTAATCGATAAGTCTCTTAGATGATATATTATGGTATTCGAACTTTTTTACTTATACACTAAATTTGAATTGCTATTGGACATGAATAATTAATGCTGAATTTGCATTTACGGTCAAATTTTACTTTCGGAAATAACTTAACTTATTGCATGGAATAAATTCATTGACTTTTTTTGGGTTTAAACTAAATATTTTCAAGTCCATATCACAAAAATCGTCAAATTCTATCTCAGAAATTTTTCAATGTCAACAAGGTCCCCCCCGGCTTTAAAAAAAGAAATACTTTTCCTCAATGGTCAAGCCCCATGCCGACTTTAGCCTCTGTTGGCTACGTTGATATTCTGTTGATAAGATTTTTTTTCGCACTTGTGTCAACTGACTCAGAGTTGGATTTGATATGCATGATTTATATAAATGTCAAAAAATGTTGAAGGAATGCTCACAGTTGCAGTATTTTATTCGACTTATAATATTACATGGCAATTTGCTATGTAGCTGTGAATAGGAAAATACAAAACTTTAAGTTACAACTTTGAAACACAAAGTCATAACCTTCAATGCTGGTTTTTGAATTGCACACAAGGATACCAAGTCACCGGGACTGACCCAGCCAGTCCAGAAATTTTATGTAAAAGCCGGGGGCATGGTATTAATTCAAGAATGTATGATATAAATTAATTTTTAAAAAATGCTGTCAACGTTTCGTCGCTATTTGGCGACCCTTTCATGGCGCTGTTAATCAAATCACAGAAAAATAGATATTTATTATAATACCACAATTAAAAATAAAATTAACAAAGAAAACATAGATTTACACAATTATTTCTCAATGTACATAATAAATAAATGTTGCATTTTTATATAACATGTGCCAAATAACCATCCTTTCTCCAAATTTATAAAAAAGTACCAAAAAAGCTTAATAACAATATTTGTTTTAGAAAATACTATTTAAAAAATTTATTTTAAAAGTAAATTATGTATTTCTTTTTACATCAAAATATTTTTAAACAAAAATTATGCGAAGTTTTTATTCTATTCTCCATAGTTTTTGAGATATTCCGTTCTAAGAAATTTCTGATCCACATTTTGAAATATTCATATGAATCTACTTATTTTGGAATTTAAACGTGCGTACGCATATATGTTCAAAACTCATCTTTAGAAAAGCACTATGCAATATACAAAAATCCAAAATGTCGAAGAAAAGTCAAGTGCATTTATTTAAAAATGACCGATAAACTTAGCTCCGCTTGTGTTTACGTACACTTATCTTATGATTTTTGGTCTTGATTTTCCATTGGGAGAGAGCTACACTATGAATTGTATGACTACATGGTTCTATGCTACACACGCTTTGGCACTATGGCATTTTCTTCTCCGGCTTATGCGATGAAGTATCTAAAAAACTATTGCAACGGATACCCACTCGTAACGGCTGACTACATTCATTTGGAGAGATAAATTCGTTAGTAATTTTGCTTTAATAAGTATCTCCTTGCTCTGGAGGCCATTCAAGGAATAAGCCTTGATTGACTTGCTTCAATCAAATCATTCCCTACCCTGTTATTCATCCATATGTAATGTTAACATGTATGCAAGTTGGTTTAGATTCCGTTGAATTGATACCAAAATGTCTATCCTGCAAAACACCTTTCAAAAAATTTGCTATAAAAAGCATCAAGTCTGATAATGCGTACGTTTAAAGTCATATTTAACTTAATAAGATTGTAAACAATAACACTTCGTTTTTGTATCAATATTGATTTCTGTACTTCTGAAGAGCTCAATCACATTAAACATTCCGCTTATAATAAATTTTAGAACGGTAACGATTTTTATTATAATGTACAACATTTTCACTTGATTCCAATAAACTACTCTGCATTGTGAAACTTTCTGTTGTTAAAAAAACTAGTGATTTTTTTTATTTCTTTTTACTATTCCGATTATACATTTGTTTTAACGTATATATCCAATCTACGAATATATCCATACGAAATTAAAACACCACAGCTTATTTCTTAGGCTTGCCGGTTGATTTCTGTGCGGTTTTCTTGGGCCCAGATTTGCTGCTAGTTTTGCTTGCGGCTGCCTTGGTAGGTTTTTTCTCAACAACCTTAACGGGCTTAACAATTTCACGTTGGCTCTTCAATGCTTTGACAATTTTCTGTTCCTCAATTAGGAAAGCACGAACGATACGCTCACGCAAGCAACCGTGACAAAGAACACCACCGTATGTACGTGCAACAGTCTTTTGGCGCTTTGACAAGCGGGAACGTTCGCATGGACGAGTTGGGCGAATACCCTTCAACTTCTCTTTGCATTGACCGCATTTTGGCACGGTCTTATTCTTCTTAACATATTGATATACAAGACGGCCGCCGGGAGTACGAACACTTGATAGGACAGAAAAACAAAATTCATATTAGCACTTTTCAATTTGTATGTTATTACAAAAAACTTACATACGCCTCCTGTTGGATTTGGTATTGTATGAAAGACGTCTTCTCAAAGTCAATCGCTGGACCATTTTGACGGCAACTTTATGTGATAGTCCATTATAATAAACAAAGAGTCCATTGAAACAAAGGTACCCAAACCAGAGTTGTTTTCAAAAGTTTGCAAAAAATAGAATAAAAACACATTAAACTCACGTTAGTTTGATTAATACATAAAGCTTAAGCATTGCTTCAGAAAAGTATAACATTTTTAAGTGCTAAAAGCATATTCTGTTTACGATGCTTTACGATATTTTAAACTATTTATAAAAATTAATACGCATACCTCAGAGAAATAAACTAGAAAGGAAGTTGTGGGCAATGCAGTTTATTAACACGAAGTTGGACATGTTTCTACAGCTGTCAAAACTGTCAAATGAATTATTAGTCGGTAAGCTAGTAAAATAAAGATGGGAACACTATTTTATTGTAGATAGACCTTTATTCAGCAACGTTAGTCATTGCGAGATAGCTGATATAAAAATAATTCATTGAAATATTTATCCTTGCAAGTAATTCCCAATAGAGCTTTCCAACTTTGCCATCTGCAGTGAGCACATATTTCACACTTCGCTATTTTTTTCTGACATGTCAGTTACTGTTTGTTGATGATATGTTCACAAATTTTAGCTATCCTAAACGCCTTTCGGTTTTTATATCAAACACATTTAACATAGTTGAGAACCTGTCTTGTCTTTTAGGTTTGCTTGAGAGCGAATTAATGTTCTCTGCTCAACGAATATTCTTGAACGTCTCATGTCAGCCATCCACCAACGAGATTAATGGAACAAGCAAAAACAAGCACACCGCGTATTAGGGGCTTATCAATATCCAATGCAAAATCATTGTGAAATAAACAATGTGACGACCTAATAATTATGTTTAAGTCAGGGAGGTATAGAAAAATATCTCTTTTATGTATGCGTGAAAGCTTAAAACAAGTAAGCCATTTCTTGTTTTAATGAGTGGCAAGCTTCCACAAGTCTACAATGCAAGAGTTAGCTTAGTATTTATTTTCATTTTGTCACTCTGAATTATACGAATATGTTAATACTGTGTATTCTTAGAGTACTGCCTTAGAACATCAATTTCAAAGTAATCTTTCATGGCATTATTAAAAATTAAAACGGTGGCAACACTTAGCAATATCCTAGCTTACCGACGAATTTCAGAAGAAGTGAAGGTTTGACACCTGTCAGCTGATTGCAAACAAGGAGTGTTGCTGATGAAAGAAAATATTTTCAATAATAAAATAAAATTTCTGAAAAATTACTAGAATAAACAAATCAAAGATGTCACTCTTAGAACATTACGAGCAGCAATACTCAACACTGATAGCTGAGATTACTGCATGCATTGGACGATTAAACCTATACAACGGACGTAAGACCTCCAGCTGGAAAGAATTCTAAGCTATAACTTTTTTTTTATTATACAGATGAACGACGTGAGCACTGCACTAAAATCGATGCACAATTGACAGAATCACACGAGCTGCTGGAACAAATTGGTCTTGAAATTCGCGACTTGAACCCCGCGCAGCGACAGAGTTTCACCAGCAAACTCAATTGTTACCAAGTGGAACTGAAGCGACTGCAAACGGAATATCGCGGTGCTAAGGATGTAGGGCGGAAGCAACTACAAACAACAATTGAGCTGGGAACTGTTGATGAATTTTACGACGATGCCTGTATAAGCGATGATCAACGTCAGCGATTGCTTGAAAATTCGGAACGCATTGAGCGCACTGGAAATCGTCTCAGTGATGGATATCGTGTTGCGATAGACACGGAAACGCTAGGAGCACAGGTGCTAAATGATTTGCAACATCAACGTGAAACTATACAGGGCGCACGTGCTAGGTTACGTGAAACTAATGCAGAATTAGGTCGCGCTTCTCGGACGCTAAATTCAATGTTGTTGCGGGCGTTAAGAGAAAAAGCTGTGCTTTATTGTGTTGGTGTGTTTTTTGTACTTGCAGTGGTGATTAGTCTGTATCTAACGTTTTCTTCGTCTTCGTCATCGCCACATGAAAAGTAGAAACTGCAGGGCGATACACAACGGGCTATAAAAGCTCAGTTAAAGTTTAACTGATCAAACATTAGCCATTCGACACTTGATTAGTCTGATTTTGTTATTTATTAAGTTATCGGTTTATCTAAGTTATATTTATCTATCGTATTTTATGTTAATCAATATTCCTTAAACAGCAGATATTGCTTCAGGCTTTATTTTTCAAGAATCTTTTGGAAAATATATTTATGATTGTATCATAAGTAAAATAAAAGATAATTCCATTATATTTTATAGCACTGATTCTATGAAGACTTTTGATAACATTTCATTTTAGCAGCTGATCATTATTTTTGGTTTCTATTTTATTTTTGTATGCCTAGCAACAAAGGCAAATTAGGGTTGTTTTTAAAATAAAATTAATTAAAACAATCATTCAAAGCTCAGGTTTGACTTTATTTGTAATGGTGAATTTTTCAAGACGGATTGCAAGAATACGTAAGGTAATTTGAATCTTACCTCCAAAGAGTTTATGGAAATTGCAACATGTTTTCTTAGCAGTTCAAATTACTCATTGTATATGATTACCAAGTTCAAATTTATCGATTTTTCATAAAAGAATAAAACTTACGGTCTGCGTATTTTGGCTATAAGAGCAGACCAGTTTTTCTCCTTTTATTCGTCCATGAGTACAACAGACATTGCTTTCTTCTTTCTGTTTATGCGATACTTGCCATTTCTTGCACGTTGCAAGTATACTACTGGGATGGTTTGCCTTCTATGTCTGCTACAACTACTGTAATTTTGAAGAACAATTGATTCCTTCCGGTTTTAATTTTTCTGGGTAACATGTATGAACGTACTCTCTCTTTAACATATTCTAGGGTAACTACCGTCGTGACGGTAATTTTAATCTGATGCTGAGATAAGTTCAATAAAAACTTTCAGGGGCTGCGACTGCATGTTCTTTGAGTTGTATATTAATCTACTCTTCGGTGGAAAAATTTTACAATTTGTGGCTGCTTTTAGGCAGTAAATCTGTTAAACAAATATCCTTCTGAAATATTACTTAACAAGTGTACAGGGGCAACAAATTTGCATATTAAAAGTAAAAATGATTACATTACATCTTTTTCTACAAGTATTTTTTATTCGTTGTGATGTCTGAATTATTTTTTTATTATCTGAAACAGTATTATTTTTTTATGCTACAAATAGTGAATATTTAACTCTTATAAAAGCATTACTAAATGTTATGAATTATAGTACAATCTTTATTCTTATTTCTATTTCTATTAAATTTCCAGAAACACGTATGGCATGATTTCTACTTGAATCTAATTTAGCACAAAAATCAACACTCTTAATTGAACTGCTTTTGTACAATTAGTAATAAATATGAGTGTACTGCAAAGCAAATGGACGGAAAAATTGGATCAGTTTTAAAATTTTTAAATCAAATTGAATGCATTTGTTGCAGAACAATCAAATTTTTTTTATATTTGAGTTTTATATTGTGATTTCTTTATAATACAGCGAATTAAGGGCAAGGGGGATATTCATGAAACATTAAAAAAGTTTCAGAAGCCGCACAGTTTTACTATATACTAAAGAATATATCCACCGAGGATTGCTGAATTCATTTGTAGTTTTGAATTCGTGTCTTAATATAAAGTTAAATTAACATAAATTTGTTTAACTATTCTTGCATGACTTCAAAATGTATGCAGTTTTAGTTGAGTAACGCTCTTAGACACTTATATGAATTATTTTTTATGAATAGGAAACTCAAACAATATGTATGCACTCAAAAAAATTCAGTTATTAATTTAATTGTTCATGAAATTATGAATACTATTTTTTATTCAAAATTATATTCATAACTGTGCTATTGAATAAAAAAGCTTCACCTGAAGGAATGAAATCAAATCTGTAAGCAGCAAAATATGGTCAGGTACGAGTAAAGAAGTTTTTGATTTTAAATTTGTTTATGGGATCATAAAGTTAAAAATAACTTTCTTTAATCACTCGAATCAAGAGACCGAATTATACGTGCGATAGCAAGGGAGGCACCGGATGAGAGTAGTTATCTGACCAAAAATCATTAACAAGCACGTAGCCTCGTCCGGAATAAATAAAAAAAAGTTCTATTACCGCGTGTTATAATGTACACAAAATTAAATATCTTAATTCTAAGTTCGATACTTATGTTATAAAGAAGTAACAAATAAATTAATAAATATAGTTTTAAAGCTATTAGTAATAAATTAATAATTTTTAACTTAAATGCTAAAATAGCGACAAAGTGAAATAATTTTTTACTGAGTTGCATTATCGTCGTCTTTTCCACTAGTCGGTTCGGTTTCCTTAGCCAAACTCGATATTCCCCATTTGCTAGCAAATACAACTGGTTTCCTCGTTGCCTTCGGCCTCAGCGATTGCAGCATCAATTTTAAAACTATGCTGCTCTAACGCTTGTAGTTCCATTTTCGAACGATTTGACTCTACCAAAATACGTGAAATATCACGAAACATTTCTTCTATACCTTCCCCAGTTTTACAAGAGGTCTTATAAGTGGCACTAATGAGACTGTGGCACTGCTCGCGAAATGCTTCAACTTCCGCATCGCTTACCTGCGGTTCGCGGCCCTCTAAATCAGTTTTATTGCCGCATATAAAAATTTTAGCGTTCTCTGCATATGTTACAATATCCAATAAATGCTGTGACAACGAATGAAATGATGAAGCATTATCCAATGCAAATACAAGTATTGCTCCTTCTGCGAATTTGTAATAGCTTGATGTCACAGAAGCAACACGTTCCATACCGCCGGTATCCCACAACTGCAGCTGCAAATATGGTATTTGTTATTCTGCTTGGTTATTGAACATTAAATTTGAGTGCTTACTTTGATCATTTTATCGGCTACGGTGTATTCGCGGTCAATGTGATCCAGTCCCAAAGTTGATTTTCGATCGGTCTCGGTCACAAAACTGTTGTTCGTGAATCTTCTGAATAGTGAACTTTTCCCAACACCATATTCTCCACAGAGTATTACCTTTTGCTTTGGTACGCGCATTTTTGCCATTTTCACTAGCAAAATTAATATAAGTTATTTAATTAAATTTTCGTCTACAATTATTTATTCAACGTCAAAAATCAAAACATTCGGAAGCAGTGTTGCCAGAACTATTAGAAGCGTAAAGATTAAAAGGGCAAAAATATTCCAATGTCGTGTGTTATAGCACTTTTCAGTGTTGCCTGAATTTTTGATACATGTACCAAAGAGAACATATAATAAAATGAGATTTCACGGATTTTTTGCAACAAAGATCTTACTGAACATTGAGTGTAATTGAATTAAAATTCACAGGAGAACTTTTATTCAGTCGCAATACGTCACAATTCGAGTAAAATTGAAACTGGAGAAAGGCATGTAAAAGAAGCTATAAAACTTGATTTCTGTCTTTTAAAATTTTTTCCCAAACTTTTAACTGATACAAACAATTACAAATTATAAAAATGTTCATTTAAATTTTTAACTTGTTATATGTAGAAATTATTAACTTAAGTTGTTCTATTCATATGTCTTTATAAATATGACAAAAATTTGATATGTAAATTCACAATCAACATGTCATAGATTCCATGACTCGAAACTTTATGGCAAAATCTGTGATTATTGATAACAATTCGTTGTTGCATGCTTATAGTTAATACCATCTAGCTTAAGAACCAAACAAAATAATTCATTATCTATAACCAAAAAGCCGTGTGAAATGTCGATCGTCTGTCAATACAAGCTTTGTTGTACATGTGTTAACGTTATAAAAGCAAGTGCCTCCATTCAGATTCGAACAGAAGGCTCTGTGAAGTTTCGAGGTATCGACTTCTTTAGACGTTCCATAAGTTGCCCTCTACCAGAATTCAAGTACGAGTACTAGCGAGTGCTAACTTTTGGTAAAAATAAAATGTCGCGTGTGTTTCTATTTGCCGTGATTGCTTTAGCAATCTGCTTCGCCACAACAAATGGTAAGTGAAATGGTATAGTTTAAAGAAATTGCAATAATAGCTAAACAGGAGATAAAATATCAAGCTTTAGTGTGTGTTCAAGGCAGAAATCTTATTAAACGTACATATATCGCTAACTTACTTCAATACTGCCAATTTTTTGCGATGGTACTTTTAGCATAGCATTCACAGTAGTATAGTACAGTGAGCGATCAACCAGAATCGGTATTGATTTTCGTTTTGTGAAATAGCGAGGCTAGGCATTTGTAGTTTTTTTTATGTATTTTAAAAATGGTAAAGAAACTTTTTACATCACAATTTTTTTTAGAACCAGAATCGTCCTTTTTGAAGAAAATGATGAAACAGTGATAGGTTCCCGCCATTAAAAATCTGTTTGTCTTGTTTTTTTTTTTTAAATATGCAGGACATTAGGAGCGACATGCGTTTCGATTTACTAATTATAGTAAGAATATATGTAATGTGTATGTAGATGTAGATTATCTATATCGATTGATTAGCAATGTGACCCTGTTTGTGGGAAAAGCCCAAACTTGTGTGAACCGAACATATGAAGAAAACAAAACACTCAGAAACAATGCAATTTTAAAACATTTTGCCACAATCTTTTTTAGCGATCGATTTTGCTTTGCCTAATCAATTTTACAAAAATATGTGATTTGAATATACCAAATGCAAAAAAATGTCCATTTCAATAACATTCTTATTCACGCTCTGGGCTCATAAGAATATGCTGCCATTTTTGTGAAGAATCATTAACTTTCCAATATCTGAGAAACTGTTTTAAATCAATTAAACAAATATCACAGACGAAACCTGTGATATTGAGCTGTTAAAATTATATTGCTAACTATACTTCCCCCATTTTAGCTAAAAAAGGTTATGGACCCGGCGAACAAGACTGGGGATATGTTGATGTACGTGTGGGTGCTCATATGTTCTATTGGTTGTACTACACAACTGCAAATGCTAATTATACCGATCGTCCATTAGCAATATGGCTACAAGGTGGCCCTGGAGCTTCATCAACTGGCTATGGCAATTTCGAAGAATTGGGTCCTCTTGACATCTATGGAAACTATCGCAATTTCACATGGGTCAAAGATATGAATGTCCTCTTCATTGATAATCCCGTGGGAAGTGGATTCAGTTATGTTGACAACAGTACATACTATACAACGAATAACACACAAATCGCGTGGGACTTAGTTTCCCTCATGAAGGGTTTCTATAAAAATCATCCTGAATTCGAGAAAGTACCATTACACATTTTCTGCGAAAGTTATGGTGGTAAAATGGCACCAGAGTTCGCACTCGAATTGTACTATGCAATTCAGAGAGGAGAACTGAAAAGTAATTTGACCACAGTCGCTTTGGGTGACCCATGGACATCACCAATCGACTCAGTACTTGCATGGGCACCATTATTGTTGAATACTGTAAGCAAATAATTAATTTTTTATAAGCATTATAGATGATATCAACTTTAAATTATTTTAACACGAAGGGTATTGTTGACGATGATGGCTATGAAAAAATTATGGTAGCTGCTAATAAGACCGCAGACCTTGTTGCGGCTGAAAAATGGACTCAAGCCACCACACAATGGGGTAACACTCAGGGTGTAGTTTTGCGTGAGTCGAAAGGTGTCGATTTTTACAATATTGAGAAACCCACAAAAGCCGGTGCCTACCAAAGGATGAGAAATCTGAACCCATTACGTATGTCATTAAATTTCCAATTAAGACATAGTTAAATTAGCCACTTTGTTTTTAATTTATTGATTTCAGAACTTATGATACGTACATTGGTTGATTTTGATATTGATGAGGATCGTGACAAAATTTTGAATACATTAATGTTGGGTCCTGTGAGTAAAAATCTTTCAATACCATCAAACGTGAGATGGGGATCTCAAAGAAGTACTACATTCTCAAAGCTGAATGCTGATTTCATGAAGCCAGTCATACACATAGGTAAGTACGATTATGGATAGTAATTCTTAGCCTTTAGTCTGATTAAATTTTGTTTTACTTGTAGTTGACGAACTTCTCAACAAAACTAACCTTCAAGTTGCTGTCTACTCTGGTCAATTGGATCTGATATGCGCTACAGCTGGTACTGTTAACTGGATTAAAAAAATGAAATGGACCTACAAAAGCTCATACGATACAGCGCCACGTAAAGGCTTTGGTGTAAATCGTGTCCTCGAAGGTTATGAAAAGAGCTATGGAAATTTGACAATGCTTTGGATTGATCGTGCCGGACATATGGTTCCAGCTGATAATCCAGAGGCAATGGACTACATTTTGCGTAAATATACAAACTATGGGTGAACTTTGTATTTATTGAATATGTAAATAAAAATTAGATTAAAAAGCACCAATGTTCTGCTTTATCATTATTATGATAGAAAATTAGATTAGGTGTTTCAATATTTGAGACGAAATGACAGAATGCGCTTTACTTATTATGTAGGGTGAATTAAATCCATTTTAAACTCGCCTAAGCAAAAAAATATTTCTTGTGCAGTGGGATCATTCATCTATAATATTATGATTTTGAGATATTAAACTCAAATCCCAACCTCTCGCCACTTTGTGGGGCAAAACTATATTATCTATAGCTACAAAATCGAGGTAGTAAGAAGTGAACGTCAACCTTACTAACGGCATCCTTAAGCAATAGTTATAGTTTAGATTATCGAAACACCTGAGCTTGAAGCTCGTTTCTCGAAAGACCAAAGTAATACTACATAAAACATCAATGTTGTCTGAGCATAAGCGCGGATCAGGTCATCCGCAACATCTTATGTAGTTTATTCAGTTCTCTGTGCAAGAACGGTGCATGGATGGTGCTCTAAATGTGAATAACTTAGTTTTAAGGGCCTAAATCACTTGGACTTCAAAGTTGTAAAGAAATCAGGTAATTTGACTGTATAAATAGGTGGTCGAATAATGTTAAGTAACTCTTATTTGGCGAAAATATAATTTTTTTGTGTAAATATCTTGAGTTAAATTTGGGTTACCGTATCTTCTTGACTTTTGCGACATATCTTCGCATTTTATGAAGTGTCTTTGGATACCTTCGCGTCCTATGTAAATTTCCTCGATTTCAGATTGTCTTTAATTAAGATATTGAATAGTAAGAGCAATATTCAAAATTTTTAATCAGTCGTAATCAAATATCAAAGTTTGCATGAATGTTCTGGATTAGTCTATTGATCATCTGGCTTTCCAAGTTAAATATCTCATTTTAAACTGACGTTATAGAACAACTATGCGTGACATTCAGCACACCGAAAACGATGAGAATTTGTTTATTTTTAGCGGGAAACCTAGATGTAATGCCTTCAAATACCTTTCTGGTCAAGAAATCTTGCGACCGAATTCAAACTTAGCTTAAAAAAGTTTGGCTCTACGAGTATCAACGTAATTTTCCAAAATAGTGTTATAGACGGAGAACCGGCTGCAGAAAAGTCGATTGTATGAGATTATAGGATGCAATGTACAGGAAAGATAGTAATATACTAACTGAACTTGCCAAATTTACAAAAAAAAATTGTTTTTACACCTAACTTTCGCTCTGGGTGACACCCTCTCAACGAGCTGGATTTGACTTAAGCACGCAGGTAAAAGATTATACGGAAATTCAACGGTCGTATTAATATGCAATGACCAGCAAGCTCCTAAAGTTTAATAGTGTTTCAACGAACACTTATGGCAAAATTTGAATAAGAATAGCGTTGCATGACGTTTAACGAGCGCCCAAATATTTAGACAACGTTCCAAGGTCATTTAACGAGTGCCTCGCGTGTTGTATCGAATGCTCTGTCAAAAACTTATTAAATAACAAATTTCTTAAAAACTTCGTTGATAAATAAAACATTATTGAATATTTATGTTTTTTGCTGTTACCATATTTTCCCACGTATTTTTAGTTAACGCCAACTAACTTTTTTTCATTAATCAGAAAAATTAGATGGTGCTTTACTCAACATTCAGTGTTCCAGCTAATCAGTCACTCAATCAGTCTTTCTTTTATTAATACAACTGTAAGTGTTTAGTTCCTACGTCCTGTTATCTTTTTAGAACTTAAACTTTTATTTTAAGTTCTTTCCTTGGTCTATTTATTAATATTTAAAATTTAAACAATAAAAAAAGTTATCACAATTTTGATTGTAACTTTTTTACTTTAGTTTGAAAGTCTTAACACTTCATTTAATTAAAATTCGCTCGAAATTGTTGTTAAACACATTTAATATGCCTTAGATTAGATGACTTTATGCCTTATGAAAAAATCTGTGATTATTGATAACAGTTTGATGTTACCTACCCATAGTTAATACCATCAAGCTTAAGAATCATGCGAAACAATATTTTATCTATAAAACAAAGCTGTGTGAAATGTTGATCGCCTATCAACACAAGTTCTTTTGCATGTTATAGATATAAAAGCAAGTGCCTACATCCAGCTCCGATCAGAAGGTTCAGTGAAGTTTCGAAGTATCGACTTCTTTTGGCATTCCACATCCAAAGTTTTTTTAGAAAAAAAAATGTCGCGCGTGATAATTTTTGCCGTGGTTGTTTTAGCAATTTGTTTCGCCACAGCAAATGGTAAGTGAAATGGTTAAGTAAAAAGAAATTATAGCTACATAAATAGATAAACAGGAGTAAAATGGTAAAATCACAACAAGAACATATCCCATAACATCATGCTCCATAGCAATTAAAAAAAAATTAAAATTCATGGCGTGAAGTTTGTTGGCCGACTTTGGTATCTAATGAATACAAAGTCGGACTGATTGTGAGAAACAGCAAAATATTCGCTGTTTAAGTTAAGTGAATGTGTATAATAAACTACATTTTATGAAAGCCTACACGAAATTGACCCATATATGGTAAGGGCCTAAAATAAAAATTTATTAAAAGCTTTACGAAAAACGTAAAAATATCAAATTTGATAATGCACTGGGAGAAATTTTTAAGAAGAAAGCATTCAACAGTGTACCTAGAGGAAGAAAGGATGCAGATTAGCATGTCGGTCGCCAACTAGAAAGTGGATCGAAACACACAAGCACGTTGTGTATGAATAAACTCAAATAAAATGTTTGTTCTATCTTAAAAATTACCATATTTAGCAGTTTCTTTGTTTTTCATGTTTTGAGCAAATATTTCAGCTTAATTCTACAATCAAGTTCAAATAAATGTTTTTTTCAGTTACTATTTAGATATATGAAATCAGTGGTGAAAAGATTGAATAAGGCGGTGACAATGAGCTATCAAAAAGTAACTTGAGACGAGAAAAATTAATCTTTTGGCTTTCATTGAAAAATAACTTTGTGTAGCTGTAAAAAAAGTTTGATAACCGTTGACAAAAGAAAGTTTTCTTGCCATTGGAAAAACAAAAAACAATTTTTGCGAATTTTATTTATATTTGAAAAAATAAATGGAGGACGCAATACGAAAGAGCTGTGGCTAGCAAGGCCGTATCCAGGATTTTATTTTGGGGGGGGGGGGGGTTTTAGATATGAAATCGATTTAAGGTAGTGTCTATTCCTTGCAAAATCGTTTCTATATAGTGTCTGTCAAAAAATTTCGGAGGGGGGGGTTCTATCCCCTAGCATCCCCCCTAGATACGGCCCTGGTGGCTAGTAACGCTGGTGTAGGACATAGAATGCCAAAGGCTATGCAGTAAACCGAAATTTGCTGTAGAAGCACTTGGGCTAGCAAAGCCGGTGTTGCAATTGCTATAGAATGTAAGCCCTGAGCTTCAAATAAAAAATGCACCACTCAGTTCTTTATTCTTAACTTAATATTATTTGAAAAAACTTTTGCCCAAAATATAATTGAACATCGCTTATAATCCGCCACTCAATTAATTTATTCCTCTTTCAGAATAAAAAATGTTAGCATTCTACCACTGTTCTATCGATACGACTCTCTTTCTATGTAAGATTTTCCCAGCAAAAAAGGGAAATCAACCATTCTGAAAACCTTGGGTGCAGTGTTGTTTGCTCATACAAAGCTTTCACATTGGCAACTGAAACGGTGCGTTTTCAGCTATCTTGTTTTTGAGCCAAAAAACCAGTAAAAATGGCTAATTTTTCATGTTAGTCAAACGTTAAATTAAAGTCATTTGGATATTATTTTTTTATTAAAGCCAGTATCGTTTTAGACAAAACATATGCCACATAGTTGAATAGCATATTACAAAACCTTGTGAATTTCCTATTTGTTTTGTTTGTGTTCTGTATAAAATTTATGTGTTTTGCATGTTTGCAGTACATACCATTACCCGTATGGTGAAATGATAATCTGCTTTAGCTAATTACAGTTAATATATAAAGTATTTTTTGTTTTTATTATGTAAATCGGTTGAATAGCATTGTGACCTTATTTATGGGATACATCCAAAGAATTTCTTGACTGCAAAATAACACTTCAGTCAACCCAATGTAGTTTTCGCTCAATTTTTGTATGATCGAACTAATTTCTTTGTTGTTCGAAGTGATTTTTTAAAAGTTGGCTATATACATGCATATTTATACCTATATACATTGTCAAATCTGTGACAACTCCACAGAGACCTTAAGGTTGTCTATAATCACAAGGCAATACAGCATAATTTTTATGCTTATATTGCCTTATCATCACAGACTGACTTAAGCACCGCTCTCGAAATGCCACAGAAATAACAAATTTCCCCAAAATAGAAAGAAATTCTTTTGCTATTTGCGTTCTTCTTGCTATATGGTCATTTTATCTATAATCCTAAGCGTAAATGACAGCCGATACGTTGATAAAGTTGTTGAAACTTTTTTTATTACCAATTGAGTAGATAATCTCTTTGTATTACGTTTAATACTTTCCAGAAGTTAATCTTATCTGTTATAAAATGAAAATAAAGAAAGGCGCTTATAACAAGTACGTAATAATTCATTATGGTATACAAATTAATATATGCGATTTTATGCGCACAGTGGGGCAAGCGATATTCAAATGCAGTGAAATGAAGCTCTCCAGTTCTGTGAGAGTTTGCTACAAGCTTAGAAAATACTCAAAAATATATAGATCGGTTCACAAACACGCACACCGCTCATACAAATTTAAAATATCCTAGAAGTTATTTCTGGTACTACAAAATCGAGTTTAATATTTTGGTATTATTGCAAACCATTTTCCATGATCCCGAAAACATTGATTTGTGGCTCATTGCGATCTTTTAAATTTTACTAAATAATAAGATACATAATTTCAAAAGTTTTTTCAAAACAAACTCAGTTTTTTTAGCAAATCTGGTTGTATTTCAATGATACCACTATTATTTTCATTTAAGGCAAACAAGGCTATGGACCAGGAGAGCAAGATTGGGGATATGTTGATGTACGCAAGGGTGCTCATATGTTCTATTGGTTGTTCTACACAACTGCAACAGCCAATTATACCGATCGTCCATTAGCAATCTGGCTACAAGGTGGTCCTGGTGCTTCATCAACTGGCTATGGCAATTTCGAAGAATTGGGCCCCATTGACATCTATGGAAACTATCGCAATCATACATGGGTCAAGGATATGAATGTTCTCTTCATTGACAACCCTGTGGGTAGCGGATTCAGTTATGTTGACAGCATTCTCTACTATACAACAAATAACACACAAATTGCCATGGATTTAGTTTCCCTTATGAAAGGTTTCTATAAAAATCATCCTGAATTCGAGAAAGTACCATTGCATATTTTCTGCGAAAGTTACGGTGGTAAAATGGCACCAGAATTTGCACTGGAATTGTACTATGCAATTCAGAGAGGAGAACTGAAAAGTAACTTGACATCGGTCTCCTTAGGTGACCCATGGACATCGCCAATTGATTCAGTGCTAGCATGGGCACCATTGTTGTTGAACACTGTAAAAAAATGCACTTATTTATTGTTAGTATATTTAATTAATGCTTTCATAATTCACAGGGAATTGTTGACGATGATGGTTATGAAAAAATTATGGTAGCTGCTAATAAGACCGCAGACCTTGTTGCGGCTGAGAAATGGACTCAAGCCACCTCACAATGGGGTAACACTCAGAGTGTACTATTGCGTGAATCAAAGGGTGTTGATTTTTATAATATCGAAAAACCTACAAAAGCCGATGCCTACCAAAGGCTGAGAAGTCTCAATCCATTAGGTAAGCTATGAGATTTTGAAATAGAACGGATTAAGGAGAAAAAAAATATTGTAATAATGCATTCGAATCAAACGAATATAAAATATTAAGCTACACTGAGAATGCTGAAATGTAGCCATGTATGCCAGGGTGCTCAACATTCGGAATGTAAGTTACAGTGCACAACCAGCTGTGCAGAACGCTGTGCAGAGGTTGTAACCTGAACTGTCTGCATTCAATTTCTTTCGCTGCTAACTTTTGATATCTTCTTTATTGCCTTGCCAACGGCTTGCAAGATTATTATGCTACAAAGTGCAGTTGGGCTTTAATTTCGCGTTACCCATTAACGGACTTAGCATTCTGGACAGTCTTTACACTTATAATTGACATTTTTAACTGAAATCTGTAATTTTTGGCACTTTATGAAAGCCTGTAAAAGTATACCCATACCTCAAAATCGCTTCAGGGTTCATCGATCCAATTGGAAGTTTGGTACGTTCTTTTCCTCACATATACCTTATGTTTTAAAAAAACTTCAAATACAAGGCTTTTTTACTGCCTTTTTAGCTTTCAAAGAGGCCAGGGCATGACTAAAAAAGTTTTTTTATGAGAAGCGAATAGATCGAACTATAATATAACACATATGAACTTTTCATTATGGAGGTATATCACGATGAAAAATCATTGCAAACGGTAGACATCGAAAATGTCACGAATCACAAAGTGTATCGTTAACGCATCAACGGTACGATATGGGTTAAAATGCTTTTATTAATAACGTAATGCACAATTCAAATGAATTAATTTCGTAAAATCATCATTATGATTTGCATAATTTTAGTACGAAAAACACTTGCTTTTATTGAGTATGTTCTGACTATGGGAAGTCGGTCATGAAGGTCAGGTTTCTTCATCTAATCCACCCATCTACCACAATGATTTTTTTAAAAAAACGCTCCCTAAATATTTTGGTATGATATGTGTTAAATTAGCAGTTTTTTTGTATTTTATTAATTTCAGAACTAATGATTCGTACATTGATTGACTTTGATATTGATGAAGATCGTGACGGGATATTGAATGCATTAATGCTGGGGCCTGTTAGTAAAAATCTTTCAATACCATCCAATGTGAGATGGGGATCTCAAAGTGGTTTGACATTCACAAGACTGATGGGTGATTTCATGAAACCAGTTATACATATTGGTAAGTACAAGTATAAAAATGGGTCGAGAATATTGCTTTGATTGAGTTTTTTCTTATGTAGTTGATGAACTTCTCGATAAAACAAACCTTAACGTTGGTGTCTATTCTGGTCAATTGGATCTGATTTGCGCAACAGCTGGAACTGTGAATTGGATTAATAAAATGAATTTTACCTACAAGAATGAGTATGATGCTGCACCACGTAAAGGTTTTGGTGTAAATCGTATCCTTGAAGGATATGAAAAGAATTATGGAAATTTGACAATGCTGTGGATTGATCGCGCTGGACATATGGTTCCAGCTGATAATCCAGAGGCAATGGATTATATTTTGCGTAAATTTACAAACTATGATTGAATTTTTCATTTATTGAATGTGTAAATAAAATTAAGTCTAAGAAGCGTAAGCTCAATTTTTTACTTGTTATTTAGGTTTTTAAACCATGTTAACACGCAGCAATTGAAATGAATTCAATAAAAATGTAAGTTTGTGATCAAAATAGAGTGATATTTTGAAAGATTTCGGAAGATAAATGGTTGTATTGTTCTGTTATTGCAATGAAAATTTTGATATAAATATTCTACGCTGATGGATTTTAGCTCAAATTGCGAAACGAGGAGTATTTCCCTTACGAGCTCCTCACTGTCTTGAAAATAGATACGTGGTGATAGAAGCAGGACCCGCTGTGCCAAAGTAATAATGGGTAAGGTTATTCCGTCAACCTAAACTAACTGACTCAACGTAACAACAGATACCAATAGAGGCCAAAGATAATTTCATCAAATTATCCTTGCATGGTTTTGCTGTCTTATTTCCACAGGAAGACAGACAGATGAACATTACTTGATCATCACCTAAAGCTGCGTTACAAACGGAATGACAAGATGAATATACCCTGAGTGTAGGGTATAAAATTTTGCATGGATCAGCTTAGCAGCAGCTTACTTAGAAGTAATTCAGTAGCAGTAAGGCTCACTAAACTTTTAAGAACCAATAACTTACGCTGAAGTTAAGTTTAACTCTCCTAAAATGTCACGTGTACTTATTTTTGCTCTAATTGTTTTTGAAATCGTTTTAGTCGTTGTAAATGGTATGTAAAAATGGATAATTGGCATAGACTTAAGTAATTTTAAAACGCGGATGACACTTTGGACTCAAATGTATTGCTCCACACACTAGTACGCACATATATGGGTACTTTTCCAAACGTTTATTTTTTGTCAAACAGCAAAACTAAATATTAATATATTGAAGATTAGAGTACTGCAAATAATCACATGTTCTCGAATTACTCGAATAAGCCTAAAAATTACATTAACTGTAGAATATACCTCAGCCATGAAATTCCCTGATATCTAACAATATTTTTAATACCAACATCGGATAAGGCTCAGAAATGTTATTGCAGTCTTAAAAACTAAAGTTTTAGCAAACGAATTATTTTTCATTAAAAAAAGCTTTTATGTTAAAAAGTCTAGTTTCATGCAGCTTCTGACATGTAGAACTAATGACCTGAATTAGTTGCTAAAAGTTGTAGTACTTTATAATACATTTCAAACGAGATATATATATTTGGTATTAAAAATAGTTTATCTATGCGTAATGAAACATTTTGGAGCTGGGCCGGCAAAACATATTAAATTCGGGTGTCGAGTGACGACGGTAGTCTAGGAAGGGAGTGAGTGAGTTAATATGTGATTCAACATGAAAAACTAATAGCGATTTAAGTGAAACGCTCTGGAGAACTCTCAGAACGTTTCTGTTACCTTTTATTTCATATAAATGTAGAGATAGAGAGACTCCAAAAGTTTCTACAATGATTGCAATTTCATTGCTTATATTCTATAAGCCAGTTTTAGAGCTAATAGAGAGGACTGCCTCAAACATTTCTTGAAGATTCTTCAGAAGCACGTTAATTTTATTTCATTTTACATACATATTCAACATTTGAATAGTTTGAAGTATTAGTAAAAAAAAAACATAATTTTGGTCAAATTTTACACCTGAATGATTTTACCCATAAACCGAAATATTAGAAGAAAGTCAAAAGTTAAATATTTCTTTGAATTATTTTTTCCTTATTAAGCTAAAAAAGGCTATGGACCTGGCGAACAAGACTGGGGATATGTCGATGTACGTGTGGGTGCTCATATGTTCTATTGGTTGTACTACACAACTGCAAAAGCCAATTATACCGATCGTCCACTAGCAATATGGCTACAAGGTGGTCCTGGTTTTTCATCAACTGGCTGTGGAAATTTCGAAGAATTAGGTCCTCTTGATATCTATGGAAACTATCGCAACTATACATGGGTCAAAGACATGAATGTTCTGTTCATTGATAATCCTGTAGGAAGTGGATTCAGTTATGTTGACAGCGATCAATACTATACAACGAATAACACACAAATCGCGTGGGACTTAGTTTCTCTAATGAAAGGTTTCTATAAAAACCATCCTGAATTTGAGGAAGTACCATTGCACATTTTCACTCAAAGCTATGGTGGCAAAATGGCACCAGAATTTGCGCTCGAATTGTATTGTGCTATTCAGAGAGGAGAAGTGAAGAGCAATTTGATATCAGTCGCTTTAGGTAGTCCATGGACATCTCCAATCGACACAGAGTTAGCATTGGCACCCCTATTGTTGTATACGGTAGGAAGTTAATTTATTTTGATTTGTATTAAACATACACATTATTTATATAGGGTGTTGTTGATAACAATGGATATGATAAAATTATGGCAGCTGCAAATGAGACCGCAAAGCTTATTGCGGCTGAGGAATGGACTCAAGCATTTACTCAATCGGTTAACACTATGGGTGTAATATCGTTTGAATCAAGAGGTGTTGATTTCTACAATATCAAGAAACCCACAGAAATCGACGATAATCATATTGATATTGATGAAGACAGTAAAGCGATTTTGAGTGCATTAATGTTGGGGCCTGTAAGTAAAAATCTTTCAATACCATCAAATGTAAAATGGGTTGTTCACAGTCACCTAGTATACGCGAAGCTAAAAGATGATTTCATGAAACCAGCCGTACACATAGGTATGTTGGAATATGAATTATATTTCTTAAGCTTTAATATGATTAAGTGTCGTCTTAAAGTTGAGGAACTGCTCGAGAAAACTAACCTTCAAGTTGCTGTCTACTCTGGACAATTTGATTTGATATGCGCTACTGCTGGAACAGTGAATTGGATTAATAAAATGAAATGGAGCTACAAGAACGAATATGATGCAGCGCCACGTTCTGGTATAAGTGTTAATAACATCTTGGAAGGTTACGAAAAAAGTGCTGGAAAATTCACTATGTTTTGGATTAATCGTGCCGGACATTGGGTTCCAGCTGATAATCCAAAAGGAATGAGTCATGTTTTACGTAAATTGACTAACTATGGTTAAAACTAAATGATAAAATATATCCCAGCATATGTTTTAATATAAATAATACGGCTAACCGTTAAGTAGCTTGAATTAAATAAACCATTATATCATATAATTTATATGTATTTATTTATCGAACATGTGCTTTTTAGCTGTCTTTGAATTATCATCCCAAGTCATACAAAAACTTTCTTTCTCCATCAAAAAAAATGCAGCGTTTTCAGGGACTCATTGTCAGATTGAACTGACAAATGCGCTCATCAGTGTCATCGTAGTATTAAATAGTGCCTTTCACTAACTTTTACCTTATTCAAATAGAACTGAGAACTTCTCTATAAGACAGCAGAAAATGGTAAAACATGGTAGCTTAGACTTGCACAGTATTAAATTTATGAATGGTTTGGGATAGTATCGAATATTACATTTCAGTATTTGATGATGCTGAATGTCATATGGTCCAATGCAATATCGCACCATATTGGTTATCGGGTGATTTTCTTGAGCTAAGAAAACAAAAAATCAATATTGCTGGCATATGTTAGTTCTAGGATATTAGACAGACGCAGCCAATGAAAGAGGAACACTGCGAGCCCCAGTTATAGATATTGGTCAGTATGAGTATGAAAATGGGTCAAGTATATTGCTTTGATTGAGTTTCAATTACATAGTTGATGAACTTGTCGAGAAAACTAAACTCAAAGTTGGTGTCTATTCTGGTCAATTGGATCTGATTTGCGCTTCAGCTGGAACTATGAATTGGATTAATAAAATTAAATTGAGCTACAAGAATGAGTATGATGCAGCACCTCGTAGATGTCCTCGAAGGTTATAAAAAAAGTTATGGAAATTTGACAATGCTGTGGATTGAACGCACTGGACATATGGTTCCAGCTGATAATCCAGAGGGAATGAATTATATTTTGCGTAAATTTACAATCTATGGTTGAATTTTTCATTTATTGAATGCGCAAATAAAATTTAGTCAAAGAAGCGTAAGCTCTTTTTTTTTACATGTTATCTAGATTTGAAAACTTGCCGAGTAAGAAATATGGGGGTAAATTTGGAAGGAGATACTACTATAGTTTAAAGCGATGTATCATCTCAACGTCTAGATGGCCAACAATCTGATCAACCATTTGTTGCCCGCAATGGAATTGTATGGGCAAGAGAATACCCTGGCCTTCGCAGATTTCTCTAAAATAATAATGTGCGAGAAAGCGAAGCTCCTCGTTACTTCACTTCTTATCTATCAGAATGATAGCAGCTTTGATGCAATCAAGATGTTGAAGTTATTCACCATATGTACATCTGATTCATATCTTGGTATTTTAATAACTGCAGGTCTTAACCGCTGGAACTTTGAATGTAACTGATTGATTTGCTACTACAAATCAAAGAAATTTCCAACGAGAAAAGCCGGCTATATTTGCAAGAAGCCAAGTTGTGTTTAACAAAGTAAGGATTTGATAAATGCCCAAATTGCCCGCTAACTAATTTGGCTTAAAATATTTTGTTTTCTCATATATTATAGCTACCATTTAGCAATTTAACTGCTTGATTTCATATCATTTGGTTCGATATATTTACTATGTACATCAAGCAAAATGTACATGCATACCTGGATGTGTACGTATTGACAAAGCATTATTAAAAGTCATATTGACATAAAGGTTAAAGAATGCAGCAATTTTAAATAAAATTAGTAAGCGAAAATTTGATACCCTACACCGCATTAACAGTAACTAAGTGTAAAAGTCTTAAGTTTTACTAAACGTTCCCAAATTGGAACACGTACCTCAATAGCTCTCCATATAGTGATTTGATTGAAGGAGTACGATATTTTATCAAATTATCCTCCATTATTTTACTCGTAATTTCCACAAGAAGACAGACAGATGAACATTACCTGCAGCTGATCAAGAATTCATACACTTACTTGTCACGCCCTCTTCTATGCGTTACAAAAGGGAATGACTGAATGAATATACCCTGAGTGTAGGGTGTAAAATGTTTCTTAAAAATGCATAAATCAGCGTCGAGCAACAATTTACTTAGAAGTAATTCAGTAGCAGTAAGGCTCACTAAGCTTTTCAGAACCAATAACTTGTAGCGTACTCATTTTCTACCCATTTTAACACATTACAACAAACGTACATACGTACATACATAAACTGCATTTTAATAAACTTTTGCAGATTTGCAAAAAGTAAAGTAACATACGTGAATGCACTGCGTCAGCATAAATATTCTATTAAGCAAATGATCCTCATATTGCACACAACAACACACAAACACATGAGCATGAATACCCTCTCACATATTGTAGCAATAAGCTAATTTTAAGTGAAATATATTTCTTCAATAAAGACAGTGAATCAGTTGGATTGCAGAAACCAAAACGTGCGATCTTTTAATTTTAACTCGTTACTTACATGGCGACCGTGACAATTTTGTTGTTGTGAACCTATGGACTTAAAAAAAAAGTACTATGTATAAGTGTATTAAAAAAGTGCATTTTAAATTAACTATGAACTTAAATTCAAAATCTGTGCTTCAAACAAGAAATTGCTTGATTGTTTTTAATGTCAAATTAAATTGAAAAATGTGTAAAGCTAAACCTCGGCGACAAATTGAAATCTTAGCACCAACTTGCAAAATATACTTTGATTAAGCTAAACTAAAGAATATATCCAACACAAAAAAAAAAAGAAAAACAACAAAAACAAACACAAATAACTTATCAATGAAAAACGGAGAAAAATCAACAAATAAACCATAATTAAAAACTACTCGTTACAACATTTTACAAGAGTCATAATTTATAAAATGATACTAAACAAATCTATTCAACATTCAATATGATTGTCAATCATATATTTTTTTAAGAATGCCCACAGCCTAGGGCATTGAATGGGAGATGGCAGTGTATGCAGAAAAAGCTGAAAACAGAAAAATTTATTTCAAAATATATAAGTAAAAAAAAAAATAAAAAAAAAAAACAGTTTTTGCATAAAACATATAAGGTATGATATACATATGTATAACCAAAAAAATTTCCAGTTCACTCTAAAATACAAATTTTAAAACTAAACTCAATATTTTTAAAATGGGTTCCAACCAGGCTAAATTAGAAAATTCTACAGCGGATGTCATTAACGACATTACTATAGTAGATCACAAACAGGAATTAAACAATATCATTGTGTTTTTGCCTATAATTACAGTAGTGCAGGTTATTAGTTTAGGGTTCAAAATATATCAGCAGCACAACAAAAAACTTAAGAAAAGATACCAAAGTAGATCAGACAATCTAGACAAAATTTAATTTCAGTCCTTCTTCAAAATAATAAGTTTATGGTCTTGGACATTTGTGCAAATCGTTATATCGCTTATGTGGTGTTTATTTCTTTCTTGAACAAAATTATTTTATTACATTTTTTTTTTATAAATTTTTTTTTCCGTGAACGAATTCGAAATGAAATATATTGACGAATTTAAAATAAATATTAGTCCACTAATACACTGCTCAATATTTAAAAAGTGGGCAGTATTGAGCGCATTGCTATATGTATCGGTCTCAGTTCGGACTGAGGGCAATCCCATTCTAGGGACAGAAATCACATTCATGGTGCGCCTGCACCGTTAATTAACATATGGAATGGTCTGTAATAGCTCGACAGATAAATGGTTTTAAAGACATATTTAATAAATCTTACAAAAGTGTCAATAAAAAAACCATTATTACGGTCGATACGCTAGTACACCATATTAATGTACTTGTTTTGCAATACAATAATGTAAGCAAAACTGTTAAAAATATTGAGCAGAAACTTACAAACGAACATAAGAAACAGTGTCTAAAAGTAATTAAATCGCTTAACGCAAGATTCATCCTTATTAGAAAAAGACACGATTTGGAATTAAACGTACCGGAAGATCTTTATTCACCGGCAGAATTTAATCCAACCCAGTTACAAGATCTAGACGAGTCTAAGCCTATAATTGACGACGAAGTCGAAAGTGATATACAATCCCTAGAAGAAGAATCTGGGTCAGAATCCCATACAGAAGAATCTGATCCAATAAAGGGAGAATCAGATATCATGACAGACCAAGTATCCCTTGATAGGGAGTATGTACGACAAGTGTCGACTACCATCCCTGAATTTGACGGTAAAAAGTTATCTTTAAATCGCTTCATAAAAGCATTAAATATAACTAACCGAACAAAGGAAACTCAAGAAGATTTGGCCGTTGAAATTATTAAATCTAAAATAATTGGCCCTATCTTATACAAAGTCCAAGTCGAGACAACGATCCAAGGGATCATAAATAAATTAAAAACTTACGTCAAAGGTGAATCCGCCGACGTAGTTAAGGCAAAACTGTTAAATATACAGCAAAAAGGCAAAATGGCGTCACAATATACAGCCGAAATTGATAATTTTCGAAAACAACTCGAGGCAATTTATATTGATGACGGCCTAGACCCAGACATAGCGGACAAATTCGCAACAAAGGAAGCTATAACTGCTATAACCAAGAATTGCGAATATGAAAAAATACGTTTAATACTAGAGGCAGGAAATTTCAATACATTCAGTGAGGCAGCAGGCAAATATATACACTACTCCACTGAAATAACTGGTAGTCCAAGTACTGTTCAATTTTATCAACATGGACATAATAGATACAGAGGCAACAATTACCGCAACAATTACCGCGGTAGGGCCCGAGGTGGATATAACAACCAGTACAATAATAATTCTAATAATAACAATAAGGTAAATTTCAGAGGAAATTTCCGTGGTTACAACCGAGGAAGATATAACTCTAACCGATGTAATAACCACAATAACAGAAACAATGCTATACAAAAGTTCGGAAAACCAGCAAAACCCTTCAGACTCCAAGCAGTAAACTCAAAGGTTCATACAATCATTCTTAATCTTAATATATTCATTAACATGCAAAATGAAAAAACCAAAAGAAAATTGACTTTTCTAGTGGACACTGGTGCAGATATATCACTTATTAAAAATAATTCTGATAATTTTCATGACACTGATCATGCAATAGTCACCAACATAACAGGAGTAGGCGAAGGTTTTACTACATCCCAAGGCCTAACCTATCTTGAACTACTTACTGACTTTTTACATTGTAAACTCCGATTTTCCTATACCGACCGATGGAATAGTCGGTATAGATTTCATAAAGAAATATAATTGCAATTTAGACTTTAATATAGAAACTGACTGGTTAATCCTTCGACCAGATAATTTTCACTGTTCAGTAAAAATACCACTAAATCATACAATAGGTAACAATTCAACATTACTACCAGTTTAATTAAACTAAATACAGATGAAAAATATATTCTCATTCCAAACCAAGAAATAGAAAATGGTTATACATTGCAAACACCATAACAAATAACTCAAATACTAAACACTACCAATCACCACAAAGTAATTGATATAAATAAAATTAAATTTGAACCATTAGATAATTACAAAATAGTAAAAATAACAGATTCCGAGAGGAGTAAGACAATTTTGGAAAAACTGAATAAAAATTTTCCAAATTTATTCAGAAATACCTTGACAAATTTATGCACCAAGTATGCAGATATATTCGGACTGGAATCTGAACCAATAAGCACTAATAACTTTTATAAGCAAAAATTATGAATGAAAGATGAAGAACCGACTTACATCAAAAATTATAGAACGCCACACTCTCAAAAAGAAGAAATAGGAAGGCAAGTTACAAAATTAATTAAAGATAAAATTGTAGAACCTTCAATATCAGAGTATAACAGCCCCTTGTTGCTAGTTCCGAAAAAGTCGTTATCATATTCAGAAAATAAAAGATGGCGTTTAGTAATTGATTACCGACAAATAAATAAGAAGCTACTATCCGACAAATTTCCACTTCCAAGAATAGATGATATTCTTGATCAACTAGTACGAGCAAAGTACTTCTCGTGCCTAGACTTAATGTCAGGTTTCCATCAAATTGAGCTAGAGGAAAACTCGAGAAATGTAACGTCTTTTTCAACGAGCAACGGCTCTTATCGCTTTACGCGACTACCTTACGGTTTGAAAATAGCGCCCAATTCACTTGAAAGAATGATGACAATCGCATTTTCTGGGTTAGACCCTTCACAAGCATTCTTGTATATATATGGATGACTTAATAGTCATCGGTTGCTCGGAGAACCATATGATAAAGAATCTAACTAAGGTTTTTGACCTATGTAGAAAACACAACCTTAAACTAAACCCAGAGAAATGTTCATTCTTTATGCACGAAGTGACTTTTCTAGGTCATAAATGTACTGATCATGGTATTTTACCAGATGACAAAAAAGATGACGTCATTGAAAAATACCCAGTCCCTACGGATGCAGATAGCGCTAGAAGATTCATTGCATTTTGCAATTATTATAGACGTTTCATCAAAAACTTTTCTGACTATTCTCGTCACATAACAAGATTATGTAAAAACAATGTCAAATTTGAATGGACACCACAATGTCAAACCGCGTTTGAATATCTCAAGAGGGCTCTAATAAAACCAACATTACTGCAATATCCAGACTTCAGCAAAGAATTTTGCATAATAACGGATGCAAGCAAACAGCCTGTGGAGCGGTATTAACACAGACATATAACGGCAAACAATTACCAGTAGCATACGCTTCCCGAAGCTTCACCAACAAAAACACTACGGAACAAGAGCTAGCAGCAATTCATTGGGCAATAAATTATTTCCGGCCATATATATATGGCAGACATTTTATTGTCAAAACAGACCACAGACCCTTAACATAACTATTCTCTATGGTCAACCCTAATTCAAAACTCACTAGATGATAATAATGGAATTCTCGACTTAGGTCAATTGTTCCAAAAGCTTGAATCAAAAACCGGTATAAACGGGATTAGCCAACTCAAAGTGGCACCGAGCGAAAAGATCTTTGAATTAGTTTTAATAGATGCTTTTAAAAATATAGGCAATAAATATTTAAAAAGACTCAGAGTAGCGCTACTCAAGCCGGTGACCGTAATAATAAATAATATCGATAAAGAAGCAATATTGTCTAAATTTCATGACGATCCGATACAAGGTGGTCATACAGGCATCACTAAAACAATAGCAAAAATCAGAAGACATTACTACTGGAAAGGCATGACAAAGCATATCAAAAAGTACATACGTAATTGTCTTAGATGTCAGAAATCAAAAATAACAACCCACACAAAGACCCCATTAACCTTAACAGAAACACCAACAAAAGCATTTGATAAAGTTATCGTGGACACAATAGGCCCACTACCTAGATCAGAGGATGGTAACGAGTACGCAGTTACGTTAATTTGCGATCTAACTAAATATCTAGTAGCCATTCCTATAGCCAACAAAAGCGCAAAAACTGTTGCTAAAGCTATATTCGAGTCTTTTATCTTAAAGTACGGTCCAATGAAGACGTTCATTACGGACATGGGTACAGAGTATAGGAACTCGATTATCACAGACTTATGCAAGTATTTAAAAATAGACAATATAACATCAACAGCTCATCATCACCAAACTCTTGGAACTGTTGAACGGAGTCAAAGAACTCTTAATGAATACTTACGATCATACATATCAGTAGATAAAGCTGATTGGGACGTATGGCTTCAATATTTTATCTATTGCTTCAATACCACACCATCATTGGCTCACAACTATTGTCCATATGAGCTCGTGTTTAGCAAAACACCAAATTTGCCAACACAACTTATTAATACAGATAGAATAGATCCATTATATAACATATAAGATTATGCTAAAGAATCTAGGTATAGACTAGAGATTGCTTACAAAAGAGCAAGAGTAATGTTAGAAAAACATAAAAAACTTAATAAGAAATATTATGAAAGGAAAACTCTAGATTTTAATTTAAATATTAACAGTAAAGTTTTATTACGAAATGATAGATAGATATAGATAGATATTTACACTGTAGTTAGCATTGAAGATCCAGATAACGTCATAATAAAAGATTCCAAAAATAAGGAACAAATGGTTCATAAGGATAGATTAAAGATTCTCAAAACTTAAAGAATTCTATTTTATAATGTTTGGAATCCGGATTCGATTTAAGTAAGAACTGGTCTGATTAACCATATTGAAAAATGTTTATCTAACAAAAAATTCTTTTTAATATTTTAATATTTTCATATATTTCAACCAATTAATATAAATAAAAAAAAACAAATATTATTACATATTATCTTATAAATTTATTATTTTTAATACATATATTCAATTGCTTTCATATTATTCATAAATAACTCCATCTAAATATTACGTTATTTTTTTAAAAAGGGAGGTGTAGCGTACTCATGTTCTACCCATTTCAACACATTACAACAAACGTACATACGTACATACATAAACTGCATTTTAATAAACTTTTGCAGATTTGCAAAAAGTAAAGTAACATACGTGAATGCACTGCGTCAGCATAAATATTCTATTAAGCAAATGATCCTCATATTGCACACAACAACACACAAACACATGAGCATGAATACCCTCTCACATATTGTAGCAATAAGCTAATTTTAAGTGAAATATATTTCTTCAATAAAGACAGTGAATCAGTTGGATTGCAGAAACCAAAACGTGCGATCTTTTAATTTTAACTCGTTACTTACGATCTTACGCTACAGTTCAGTTTAACTCTTCTCAAATGCCACGTGTGCTTATTTTTGTTCTAATTGTTTTTGAAATAGTCTTAGTCGCCGTAGAAGGTATGTAAAAATGAGTAATTGGCATAAACTTAAGCATTTTTAAAATGATGCACAGTCAAGGTTGCCATGTTGGATATGAGCATTCCAAAAAGACAAAAAATTTTGTTATAACGGCAATTAATGTCTTTTACCTCCAATCAACGACTTAACGGCCTCCTACGCGGTCTGCAGCTTAGGCATGCAATTAACGGCCTGGCCGCGTCAAAATTGGCAACTTGGCAGTACTTTTTCTAGTGTTCATTCAGTTTTTCAGATTTTTTGAGAAACTTAATTTTGAAAAATGGTCCAATGTTGGTATTTCCTAGAAATAAATAGAAATATTTCCATTTCAATTCGACAAACATTTTGATGGGAAGTTCTGCTGTAAGCTCTTAAAAGCATAAGAAAAAATTATTTTTAAGTAACCGAAAAGAACGAAAACTCATAAATATTTTATTAAAATAATGTCAGTAATCTCTAAGCCTCATAGTAGCTTCTGATGTATAGAACTTATGACCACATTTATTTTCTAAAAGTTGAGAACTTTAAAATACATTTCAAACGAGATACATATTTTTGGTATTAGAAAAAGTTTATTAATACAGATAGCTCGGCTCTCGAGTGACGACGGTAGTCTAGGAAGAGAGCGAGAGGCTGTGATTCAACATGAAAAACTAATAGCTGTTTCGAGTTAAGTGCGCAAGAGCACTCTCAGAACGTTTCTGTTGCCTTTTATTTCATATAAATGTAGAGATAGAGAGACTCCAAAAGTTTCTACAATGATTGCAATTTGATGGCTTGAATTCACACGGACTTCACGGCTTTACGGGCACATAATAGAAATGATATAAAATGTCATTTAACTAATAAAAACTTTTCAGTGTACAACTTAAATAAAAAATTACAGCTTGATACACATTCAACATTTGAATAGTTCAAAAAATTAATTCCAAAAAAATGCTTTTGATCCAATTTCCCAACTCAATGATTTTACCCATAAACCAAAATATTGAAAAGAAATCATAGGTTAAATAATTCTTTTAATTATATTTTCCTAATTTAGCAAAAAATGGCTATGGACCTGGAGAACAAGATTGGGGCTATATCGATGTACGTGCGGGTGCTCATATGTTCTATTGGTTGCACTATGCAACTGCAACAGTCAATTATACCGACCGTCCATTAGCAATCTGGCTACAAGGTGGTCCTGGTTTTTCGTCAACTGGCTTTGGCAATTTCGGAGAATTGGGTCCTCTTGACATTTATGGAAACTATCGCAATTTTACATGGGTCAAGGATATGAATGTTCTCTTCATTGACAATCCTGTGGGAAGTGGATTCAGTTATGTTGACAGCGATCAATACTATACAACGAATAACACGCAAATCGCCTGGGACTTAGTTTCTCTAATGAAAGGTTTCTATAAAAACCATCCTGAATTTGAGGAAGTACCATTGCACATTTTCACTCAAAGCTATGGTGGCAAAATGGCACCAGAATTCGCGCTCGAATTGTATTATGCAATTCAGAGAAGAGAAGTGAAGAGTAATTTGAAATCAGTCGCCTTAGGTAGTCCATGGACATCACCAATCGACTCAGTGTTAGCACAGGCACCCTTCTTGTTGTATACTGTAAGAAATTAATTTATTTTAATTTCATTAAACAAACATGATATTATTCTAACATTATTTATATAGGGTGTTGTTGACGACAATGGATATGATAAAATTATGGCAGCTGCAAATGAGACTGCAAAGCTTATTGCCGCTGAGCAATGGCCTCAAGCTATGGAACAATGGAGAAACACTATGGCTGAGTTACAGCGTGAATCAAATGGTGTAAGTCTCTACAATATCGAGAAACCCACAAAAGTCGGCGCTAACCATTTTGATGTTGATGAAGATAGTAAAGCAATTTTGAGTGCATTAATGTTGGGGCCTGTAAGTAAAAATCTTTCAATACCATCAAATGTAAAATGGGTTGTTCACAGTCACCTAGTATACGCGAAGCTAAAAGATGATTTCATGAAACCAGCCGTACACATAGGTATGTTGGAATATGAATTATATTTCTTAAGCTTTAATATGATTAAGTGTCGTCTTAAAGTTGAGGAACTGCTCGAGAAAACTAACCTTCAAGTTGCTGTCTACTCTGGACAATTTGATTTGATATGCGCTACTGCTGGAACAGTGAATTGGATTAATAAAATGAAATGGAGCTACAAGAACGAATATGATGCAGCGCCACGTTCTGGTATAAGTGTTAATAACATCTTGGAAGGTTACGAAAAAAGTGCTGGAAAATTCACTATGTTTTGGATTAATCGTGCCGGACATTGGGTTCCAGCTGATAATCCAAAAGGAATGAGTCATGTTTTACGTAAATTGACTAACTATGGTTAAAACTAAATGATAAAATATATCCCAGCATATGTTTTAATATAAATAATATGACTAAACGTTGAGTAGCTTGAAGTAAATAAAACGTTATATACCGAACTACTAGACTGTGATCATTTATGAATCTACATATAGCTTCCTGTTTATGTTAACCAAAAGTGGAAAGTTATACCAATCATACCATTGCCGTCGAGTCAGATTTGTAAGCAACTTTATTGCTTCAAGAGTGACATCCAGACTTAGCTCAAACCTAACAAACTTTTAGAATGAAAACTTCATCCCAAACTTGCTAGTGCACCTTTGTGTTAATCCTCGACTCTATTGACCAGATATCGGTGTATGACTTTTTTTCAATTTCATTTCATAAACATCGAGAGAGAAAAAAAAAATATTGATGTATCCCTCTATGAGCTGTTAGTGGTATTTACCGCAAATATTTATCAGTTGTTTGCCATAATTTTTATCTTTTCATAAGTTTGGTATTTGCAGCCAAAAAGCAAGTTGTATCATGTTTAAGCCAGTACTTAATCGAACATGGGCTTTTTAGCAGTCTTTGAATAACCTTAGTAGCCCAAGCCTGACAAAAGCTGTCTTTCTCCATCAAAAAAAAAAAGTTGTCTCAACTTAACAACATAAATTTATAGAGACCAGAGAAAGTATTTTATAGCTTTAATAGACAGCGTTGCTATCAATTATGTTAATTCAATGACAAAATTATTGTTAATTCGATGACAAAATTATTTCAGTGTAACACAGTTCTCCAACGAGAATTGAAGAATAAAAAAATCTACCGAAAAATACCGTTTTTGTTGCATTGATTTTATCATATTATACGAGCAAAAGATCAATCTAAAACATCCCATTGAGTAATAGCGCTCTCAGGCGCTACGATTTCTTGTGCAGTTTGTTCAGTTAGAGCTTTAATTGTATGAAATAAGAATCTCACTTGAAACTGAGACTAAATTAGACCGGATAGTTTTTAAAAGAAGGGTAGAAATTAAATTTACTCTGTACCTAAAAAAAACTCATCTTTACGTGAAGAGAGAATTGCCGTCGGCTCTGTACACTTTGCTCTCTTCCCAACAAGGCCAGAGTGAAAAGCAAGTTTTCGGCCTCTCTTAACCTCTGAGATGCATCTGAGACTTTGTGGCAAAGCTAAATGATCTGATACTTCTTCTTTCTTTTCAGCAAAAGTATAAAGAGCGCGTGTCATTTTTTCACTTTCTTATCCCCCTCGTGATCGTTATGAACTAATTATTTTTAATTCCGTACGGCTTTACATTGTTTGTGATGCTTAGATTATTTTAAATTTATGCTTAGTTACTTGCTTCTTTTATTATTAATTATATTTTTTGATTTATCATGAACATGATAAATGCAGGAATGCAAACATTTCAATTAAAATTAGTAAGCGAAAATTTGATACCCAACACCACATTAACAGTAAGTGTAAGTGTAAAAGTCTTACATTTTTATTATAAGAGTACTTTTTCGGCACGTCCCTTGCGGTTGGTTTTACTTAACGTTCCCAAGATGGAACACATACCTAAATAGCTCTAGTCTTGATTGAAGATGTACAATATTTCATCAAATTCTAGTCGCATGGTTTCCCCGTAATTGTAACATCCACTGGAAGACAGAAAGATGAACATAACTAAATCAACACGATGACGCTCATCAGGAATTATAATAAAATTTTCTTTACTTGGGACGCCCTCTTCTATGCGTTACAAACGGAATGATAAAATGAATACACCCCGAGTGTAGGGTATAAAATATTTCTTTAAAAAGCATGGATCAGCGTCGTGCAACAGTTTATTTAGAATTAATTCAGTAGCAGTAAGGCTCAGAAGACTTTTAAGAACCAATAACTTACGCTGAAGTTCAGTTCTCCTGAAATGTCACGTGTGCTTGTTTTTGCTCTTATTGTTTCTGGAATAGTCTTAATCGCTGTAAAAGGTATGTAAAAATTAAGAATTGGCTTAAAATTCAGACGATGCATAGTACTTTGTCTAGTGTTCATTATCTATACTTTACAAATTTGTACCTCATCTGGAGATCTGGTTCCTCATAGACTTTTTTCTTCGTCTTTAAGGGTGAAGATTCCAAAATGCCAAACATTTTTTCCTTCTTAAGAATCGTTTTCGAGATATCCTCAACTATCATAGTTATAATGATTTTTTCCTATTTTAGCTAAAAAAGGCTATGGACCTGGAGAACAAGATTGGGGATATGTTGATGTACGCAAGGGTGCTCATATGTTCTATTGGTTGTACTATACAACTGCAACAGCCAATTATACCGATGGTCCATTAGCAATCTGGCTACAAGGTGGTCCTGGTGGTTCGTCAACAGGCTATGGCAATTTCGAAGAATTGCGTCCTCTTGACATCTATGGAAAGTATCGTAATTTTACATGGGTCAAGGATATGAATGTTCTCTTCATTGATAATCCTGTGAGAAGTGGATTCAGTTATGTTGACAGCGATCAATACTATTAGATTTGATATGCGCTACAGCGGGAACAGTGAATTGGATTAATAAAATGAAATGGAGCTACAAGAACGAGTATGATGCAGCGCCACGTTCTGGTATAAATGTTAATAACATTTCGGAAGGTTACGAAAAAAGTGCAAGAAAATTCACTATGAATGAGTGACGTTTTACGTAAATTGACTAAATATGGTTAAAACTAAAGGATAAAATAAATTCCGGCATATGTTTTAATATAAATAATGCGACTAAGTGTTGAATAGCTTGAATTAAATAAACCATTATATAGCTAACTACAAGGCTTAGTTCAATTTCGTGTCTGTTCTTGCATTTGTAAGCCAAGAGTGGAAAGTTATCTCGATCATTATAGCCATAGAGACAAATTTGTAAGCAAAATTATGCTTTGTGCCAAGAGTGACATCCAGTTTAGCTCAAGTCTAACATACCTTAAAAAAGAAACTTCGAAAATTCCCCTCCAACTATATCAGCCAACTAGTTCTAGAGCAGCATATTTTAAGGGTGACGAATTTTCATTTGATGGACTGCCTCTTTGAGTTTTTTGTAGATTCGTTTGATGTTCAAAGGTGGGCTTTTCCGCATTTAAAACTGTCATAATTCTATCGTCCTAAAGCGAATGGTATTCTGATGGTGCAAAATGCCTTGTATGGTACCGACTGGTATAAAAAACATTTTTTCTTGACTTTCTTAATCGTTTTAATTTTTCACTATAAGCGTTCTTCACATTGCCTTTTCAAGACAAGCGTTTATTAAACGCCTATTAATGTTGCCATTGGGCATGTTTTGATTTTCAAACAACTTCGAAGTCATACGTAAATAGTGACATTAAAAATAAGTTATTTTTATTAACGCCAAGAGTTATAAGCTGCCAGATGCCATAAATGAGTTAGAACCGTTAGTCTTTTCAATTATACCACCCATTTGTAGCGCCCATTATTTGCACTTCAACAACGACGACTTTATTTGCATTTTACTACTTGTAAAATTGCTTTTATTTACCTTAGGTTGAATTTTTAATTGCGTCGTACGCGCACTAAGCTTTCACTTGAATGAACGCCTTTTTCAGCACCACCAGGATGGAAACGTTTAATTTCACTTTCAAGTTTCTTATTTTAATTTTATGTTTTACGCATGCAACTCAATTATATTCATTGAATTCAGATACGAATAATTGTTGAGTCCCGGTAGCGCACGTGATGTATGCTCAGGAGCAAGAATAGTCCAGTGGCGTAGCAACAGCTTTGAGGGTGCGAAGTGACAACACTTAAGAGGAACCCCATACACAAAATTTCTTTAAATATTTTTTATAAATCTTTGTTTAACTATTTTTTATTTTCTTATTTGATGCAAAGATATCGCCAGTGTTTATAGGGTTTTTTCTTGGGAGTTCTATTGACGCCTTTGAAAGAGAGAGAGATTGATATGTATTTATAAGAAAAAATTAACGATTTAGAGAACTTTAGTGCACTCTCTTTTTTCAATCCATGCACGTCAAATGAGTTTTGTAGAAATATGCTATTTTTTACTACAAACACAGACTAGGCACAGAAGGTCATTTTGTCAGCTACCACTGGACACTGGGCAGTATGCGTTACAAGAGGCAATCACTTATATTTGAAGTGTTTTTATATGCTAAACTAATGAGAAACGTTTAAAAGGGATTTCTTGCCATTTACATAATTATTTACGAGAAAAAAAATCACAATTGAATGTTAATATTTGCATTTTTGTTTAATGAGACATTTTGTAATCCAGTAATAACAACAAGTTGAATAAATCAACGCTTTGTTGGAACAAAATGTCGTTATTTGTACTGTAATAAAGTATTAGAGAAATATCAGTCATGCAGGCAGGCTATGATGACTGACATTGTTCAAAACTAATTGTTTTAAGTTATATTAAATAAATAGTGTTTGTCTTTTTTAAATAAAGGTGTGAAACACCATGTAAGGACGTTAAAAGATATTATCAAAGGATTATCGAAAAACTCACTGAAAGTCTAAAAATGTCGAATAGTTTCGAAAAAACATCGCAGATGTCAAAAAGTATCGGATGCAATTGAAAATGTGGACAAAAGCTGCAGTAATAGTAGAAATCGTAAAAAGTCTAACACCATAGAAAAAATCAAAAAATGTTGAAAAATCTGGGTAAAGTTCATAAAGCTCGAATAGTTAAAAAAAAAAATAACGTTGTAATCAAACAATATCCGATAGTATCTAAAAACATCAAGTCAGCCAATAAGTATCGAATAGTATAAAAAATGTTCAATATATTAAAAATCATTGCAAACCTCGCCCAATACCGACTGATGTCGAAAAATCTAAAATAGGTCAATAAAAGTGCAAAAGTATCGAAAAAGTTTATGGAGATAAGAATGACAAAAAGTATCATAAAATATCGATACACTCATGAAGAAGAATTTGCGGTTTTGTTCAATTCAAAATTAATCGATAAACACTGAAAAATCGCAGAAGTCAAATGGTATTGAAAAGTATCGACTAACTTTGAAAAAATCGAAAAAAAACAGCATGAAGCTTTAATATCCTGAACTAGTTAGTGATCCAACATTGATGATAGCTTCGTATTCAAACTCTTTTTTCGAGCTTCCCACTTTGAGACAAAAACTTTTTTAAAACATAGACAAACACACCAAGAAGCAAACATTTGAGCTACCAAAACACCACCAACATCTACTTATGCACCATGTGGTGAACTAATTCCAAAAATTTCATGAATCCTGGAAATCCTTACGTCTCACTACATACAAATGTATGTAGTGATATACACATACAAATGTATGCATGTGCAAAAAAGAAAAGAACTGAGACGAAAATGAAAAAGTCATGCCGAATGAAAAATTAAAATTACTTCATAAATTCAAAGAAACATTATGTTCCATCGTGTATTGGGTTTGTGTTTCCGCTGTATTCACATGTGCATTGAGTAGGTCAAAGGATATGTTGGTCATATCGCAAAAATGTATCATGTATCACAGTTACATAAATTCAAACCCAAGTAGAAAAATATAGGTAGTTACATCTTAATTGTAAACTACGAAATCAATGACTTAGAAGTATGTACTGCTAAGTGATTTCCACTTCAATATCTTAAGAATGATACTATCGTTTAAACTTCGATCTTTCAGATTTCGAAAAAAGGGGTAAGCGCTCTAGCTTTCAGAGATCATAATATTTGCATTATCATCGTTAAGGGGGATAGTGGTCAAGCGTACGTTGCTCTAAGATATAATATTTTTATCAAAAGATTGACATTGGAGGCGCAATTGACATACTATACTACAGCATTCATCACTTGTAACGATTCCTACTGGTCAAATTCAAATAAGAGTACAAATTCAAATCAGATTGCTGCTACTTAAAAAAAAAGAAAAAAAAACAAAAGCAACAACTACGCTAAAAACGGGCCAAACAAATTGCATCACGACAAATGGCATAGTCACACAGATGCATACACAAACAAAAATATAATAACGGTTATTATTATTATGAGTTTCGACCATTTTCATATACACAAAGTCAAAAATTACAATTTGTTAAATAAACACAAACACTCAAACGTTTGCGCTAACACCAACACTAGTAGCAGTAACAGCAATGGCACGTAACCCAGTATGCATATGGAAGATTTTCAAAACCAACACATGTATGACGATGGATTTAAACATAGTTCCTCTAGCAGAATCGACCCGCCTAACACTTTTCAGGGAGATATATAGCAACAGATATGAAAATAATTGCATTTGATTTATTGATGCGATTCTTTGGCGTCAATTCTATGAGACTTTTTGATTTCATCTTCCTGGCGAAGAACTTATGGTATTTTTAGTAGAGTTAAATTGTCGCTTGATTTATTTTTTAAATTTCATATATTTCAATGCATTATAGTTTGATATTACTGTTTTTGTGATTTGCATTGGACAGATACGACCTTATATACATGATATATGATTAGAAGCAGAGAATTTTTTGACACCATTATCAGGCTGATTCTTGTTTTCATTCATAAGCGTACAATTACATATTCTAAACAGCTATTTGATATATCTTAAGTTACTTGATCAATAGTTATCGGTCTGATGACGCAATACATAGTTTTATTTCGCCTATAACTACAATTACATGCAACTCTTACTTATGATTCATACACGAGTCGCTAGCGTTAAACAGATTCTCTCGAAAAAAAAACTATCACTAGAATATGAGCTTGCGCGCAATCGAAAGCATCGTCTCGGCGACTTAAATATGACTCTTCCACGATTGAAAATGTTTGCTGGGAATTGAGCAGAACAAGTAATGCAAATGTCGCCAACAGCCTTGGATTTTCCCAAACAATTTTGCATGTCAGTTGTTCTTGTTGCAAAGCGTTTTGTTTTTTTTCTATTTTTTTTATGGCACTAGGAGGCTTGCGACAAGTGGGTGTGGTACATGCGATTTATATAATTTATGGCCTTCGTTTTGTAGTTTTCCGGCACTTCGAACGCAGCCTTGTGTTTTTGCGTCTGGGTCCACAGGAATAAAAGAATGTTTGCGGTCGGTCGTATGTACAACAGCTTAATGTGAGCGTGTGCCTGTGCTCAAAAGAAATATCATTTATGATAACAGTTGACAAAGAAAGTGTCAAGAAGATTTTCTAATTCACTTCAGACTTTGCCGAAAAATTATTATTATGGATGAGAATTTTATCATTTTTGTGTATAAGGAGAACATGCTTAAAGTGAGGCAGTATAAATCATTGTTATTATTATAGAGCTTTAATTTTACAGAATAATATACTTGTGAGACAAAATCTTCAATCATTTACCACCAAATATTTATAGAATAAATTATAGCGTGAAACAATAAAATTGACCAGCAATCATAAATATAAACAATTTCACATGCAATAGCCACTTTGAGAGAAGTTTCTAAATTCTTCATGCTCCTGTTGCTTGCCAGCCTTCGTGCTATTCGTGCTGTTTGCGCTTGTTATGAGACATGAACAGGATAATCACTGTGTCAATAGCACGCTAAATGGAAACTGTCCTTGCGTTTGTTCGCTTATACGTTGCGTTTGGGTTGGTTGCTTCCCTTTACTTTCATTGCATGTCTTGATGGCTTTATTTTTCCAAATTATTTTGATGAAACTGGACACTTATTTCAACCGAAATACAAACGTACGTACATATAGTTTATAAAACAAATATTGTTTGGTAAGCATGGTTATATTCAATTATTGCACACCAATGATTTTGATATTTACTAAGATGATAATCTATATAAATTATAAAAAATAAAGCAATTAAAAATCAAAAATGCCCCAGAAAGTGCTTACACAGTATTGCAATCTTTATTTCATTATGATATTTAGAAGGAAAATCCACATCATTCAAACTCGAGAACTTTTGCAAAACACTATATTTTGGCATAATTTTTGATAAGCTTCAAGCGCGATTTAGTCAAAGCTTGATGAATAATGGTTTTTAATTACTCTTTGCTTAAAGGATGGTTTGCTTAAATACAATCTAATGCAAAACCTCACAACAAAATAGGTAAAAAGAATCATTACCAAGTTTCGAAATTCCATGTTCTGTGTGCTTTTCACGACATAAAGTCAACATTGATTGTCATTGTCCAGCTAAGAAAAATTATGAGAAAATGAAACCACCAGAACATGATCCCCATAAGGAACAGGTTTCTTTTTGCAATTAAAATAGCTTCCCTTAGCTCATTTGTGGGAGTTAAGAGCCTCATATATGACAATATCGATAGTTCAATTATTCACCAAGAGAGAAATTACCTACATTGCTGAAGAAAATTTCGTTCGTAAAATCATCATTCAAAGCCTATTGTTTCGTATCCGTTGGCCATCCCATGCTGGACAGGCTTCGATTCTTGCGTGAGTTGAACTTTATATGGATGAAGCTGTAAGTCTTAGTGCAAAAATGTGCTATAAGAAAATTTCACATGTTGAGCTCGCCGTGGAATCGATAAATTCGGGTCATCCACCACACCTGCACTTATGCAACGTGGTTTTTTAAAGAGCGTGCATGACGAGCCCAGTTTCAAATTTTTGGGCCTGTGTTTGAAATTTTTCGCTGAGTAGAATGATTAAGACGACCATGTTCTCCTTTAAAGGGTTAAGCTTGCCGTAGTTTGAAAATTTTTGTATAGCCAAATGATCCATAATGTTTAATAGCTAATCTTAAGCTAAGGAAATGCGAACTTGGATGTCCTATGACAGGACTGCTTTTTCAAAACATGAAATCGATCATCTTTTAACTTAATTTTTTTTTAAAGTAAATCTTTATATATATAATATTTTTTTACATATTCCTTTAAATTTACATTTTTATTTTTCATAAAAATTTTTGTCCATAAATTGGATAGAAAAACAAATTTTTTTTAAATTTTCCAAAAAAATAAACTGTTTAAATTGTTCTTCACGAATACATTTCAATGAAAAGCAATAATTGCAAGACTATGCATAAAAATAGAAAATTACAACAAAATTATTGCAATAACATTTAGAGCATCTTCTGCGATAGCAACAGATTTTTTTTTTCTCAAATTCATCCATGCAACATATTAACTCGTTTCTTCGGTTGAAACCGAACTCAAACTTATGGCGCAGAATCAGAGAGAATGCGTAATTTCACTCAAATCGTGGGAGCAAAACCGGCTAAAGGACTAAGAAGTATTGGCCAACAATATTATAACACACATAGTGTTACAATTCTAGCGACAAAGTTTACGAAGTTCATTTTGATGTTTTTTTGTTGCTCCGATTAAAATTTTAAATGAATCAGATATCGTGTTTATTTTAAAGATACTTACTGCGACCTAATTGACGCTAATGCGATTTATTTTTGTTAAATAGGCAAATGCTGCAAGTGTCTGAGGAAAATTTACTTAAAAATTGTTTTTTTTTTAATTTAATTTGTTAACTTTTTTTCTTATTCTAAATGTTTTTTTTTTACTTCATTTGTAAATTTCTTTCTTATAAATGCAATGAAATACTACCTTAAATAGCATCATAATTTTGTTTGCATCAACTTTTTTTCTCCAATAAACATTCAATTTTTATCTTTTTAATTTATTTTGGCAACGCCTGTTATTCCTTCTATTCAACTTGGCAACACTGGATATGCCACATCTTTTTGACGAAATTCAGACAGTTTCTGCACAGAGCTTGACCGAATTATTCCAAAAATGCATGTAAATTTTTGTTGCATTACGTTAAACGATTGTCTTCATATAAAACGATGGAAAGTTTTCCCTGGTGTGTAAGTTGCCATGCCTTCTTGTATAAATTCGCCCACTTTTCGCCTGCTGCTTGTTCAAAATATCGGTTTCTAGTATATGTGTGAAATTTGGAAGCGTTACCTAAAACAACTCCAACAGTTTTTTTTTGTTGAGATGCCTTGCACTCTTCGACTTGTGGTAAACAAAACTGGTCATAGTTTTACTGTAAATTTTGTTTGTATTCATTTAGTACCGATTCTGGCTATTTTCAATCCCAAGAGTTACAATTGAAGATGAAGCCAGTGTAATAAATAATTTTGCTTCATTTTTACGTAATCTTAATTTTCACCGGCAGACAGACCAACCTTGATGTATTTACTAAGAACTTGACGCTGATTATTACTATGTAAACTTATCTCTACCCACCATGCCACATTTAATGCGCTATAAATGGAATCACATGAATGAATAAAGCCGGTGAGTGGAGTATAAAGGCCACCAATTTTTTGAACACCAATTTCTATGCTCAACCAATTTGCACCAAATTTGGTATATGAGGGTTTTTGGAATCGCTGAATACGAATCTGAGTTCAGATTTTGAAAATTCAAGATGGTAGAGCCAACGTAGTGGAAATTCAATAACTCAGTCCACTATATTAAGTCCACCATCTTGAATTTTCAAAATCTGATAATGTGAATATACTTAAGATGCACAGTTTTTGAACAAATTAGCTCTTTTTCCACTGTTTTTCGACATAGTCAATATTCTTTAAGGAATTCAATTTTATTATATGCTCTTTTATAAATATATTAGATTCTTTTACACAAGATAAATTATTACATTTTAAATGTGACACACAAAACTCATTTTCAATGACTTAATTCAATAAACAATCTAAAACTTCAATTGTATTCCATCCGTAATGTCCGGAAGCTTAAACCTTTCCGTTTGAAATATCCCTAATCATACTTGTAGCCTTGCAAATAGATTAAACTTCAAATAGAAGCAAAAGTTTTTTCGCCCACCTACCATCATGGTTGCCAAGCGTAATGTAGCAATATTTTAGCATAGACTGTCGTAATTTTCAAATTATATAAAATATACAAAAAAAAGTTTAAGTGACCTGAATATTTCAAAAATACCGCAGCATGAAAATGCAATTTTCGGCAATTTTTTCGACGATCTGTGACCATATATCAGCAATAATACTGCGTACAGAGGCAACTCATTTAATAAAAATAATAGGAATGGTTGGGTGAACCTCTAAGCAAAGTTTGCATAAATTCGAGTTAAAAAGCAAAGTTCAACAAGAAGGTGTGGCACCTATTATACAAGCAAAAGTTGTTAGGCATAGTACTGACGAAATTACAGTAATGGAACCAAATTTCATATAAATACAAGAAATGGTTAGACCTGGCCCCAAACACACACAAGTGAGCAAATTTTGAGAATAAGACGTTGCTTCTCCCAACCTTACCCAGAGATATTTAAGTAAATGCTGTCATTTGCAGTATTGAAATGTTTTAAAAACTATAATAAGCTTGAACTTATTTTATTTTTTTGTCATCAGTTTGATAAGACGAGAGAAAGTAGCGTTGCATAATTTTGATAGAATTTGCATTCCCCTTAAGCATTATGTTTTTCTCGCCAGCAGCGTAGGCAACCCTGCCTATCGTCAAGTGCATATGGTCTGGGTATTGCTACCTCTAACAGATTTTATTTTTTAAGATTCAGTACGTAGCCAAGGATGCTTATCTGAGCACACAGTTACGACATTTTATTAGATAGTAGATTTTTTTTTTTCAATAAATCGTATTCTCATACATCGATGCCTTGCGAAAACTTTTTTACAGCCGTGTTATGATTACAAAGTTGATTACTACCGTTTCTCGAAGTTGGTTGCGGAAGTTGGTTGGTTCAACTTAAAATAAGGTGCAGATGAAGTGCTGGTATAAAAATAAGTGCAAGTTCAGTGGGATTTGCGCTCTTTAAGATTTATTGCCGCTTTAAGTGTTGTTGTCGTCGACTTTGTGAGAAAGACGTGGTGGGCTTAGCGAGGATGGTAAAAATGAATGGTATACAAAGATCTAATGAGAATAATTAAATTGGAAAATCTTAAGTGTTGAGAAAACTTACTACATTATGATGATTGATATGGGTTGTTTATATATTGTACGAATGTACATACATATGTATGATATATTTTGAAACATTCAACTCTATAAAAGCATTTGCCCGTTGAGTTATTGCTATGATATATCTAGCCGACAGCACAGCACAGTTGCCAGCATTTGTCATTTAATTAATTGATTGCAAGATAAGGGTTAAAATGGCTACACTTTTAGTTAAATAGAACGAAAAAAGTATGTTGAAACTTTGATAAGGATACCAATGACCACAATTTTATGAGATTCATAGCGTGCTTGTAGCTCAAATCAGTGCTTAAAGTCAGAATGTTGACTTTTTTGTGAAAAAAGATTTAATATTTTTGTTTTTCATATCAATTTATGAAGTAAATGTTGAGGAAAATGATTTTTTTTATTAAGTATATATTCTGACCTGAAGCGTATTCCAATCGTGAGTTCTGGGAGTTATAACCTTCCCATTTAAGTCTCTACAAGATCTCAGCATGAATAGCAAAGTTTATTTCTACTGGAAACCTGGACATCAAGGCATCATCGGTAACGATATGGCGGAAGAACAAGCGAAACAAGCAGCGATTCTGGTGACAAAGCCTAGAAGTATCGCAGCATCCATACAATACTTTAATTCAAAAGTGGACATCTGTATATTAACAAAAGCAAGCACACGCTGGGTACAGCTACTAACTTAATAACGAAAATATATTGGCCTAATGTTAATAGGACCAATACATAGCTCTTATTATCTTTATCCAGAGATAACTGCCGCCTCTTGACAGGGGCAAGAACTGAACACTGCCTCATAGGTAGGTCATCATGCACGTAAAATAAGAATGCTTGAAAAGGGTATGTGCAGGAACTGCAAGGAATAAACAAGGAAGAGACGCTGGAGCACTGTACTCTAAAACTTGGAAATGCTGTCCTATACTCATTGTAAGACGTTGCAAAACTAAAACTCCAAATAATTTACGATTTCGCCAGGTAGACGAATGCTTTTACCTTAAACAAACTACTTATATCAACTGATTAAATCCTGAGAGATATGGTATCACTATGGACCATAGTGTCTATGTGGGGCTTTTAATCCACCACCATAACCCAACCTAACCTAAGCTCCCACAAATGGTAGTTTTTTTTATAGAGCTTTCAGAAACTGTATGGTTTTTCGGAATATACTGAGGACTAGCACGAACTAACTAAGTATTCATATAAGAAAAGTACCCAAAAAGGTCAAATTTTTGTGACACTGCCTCTTACACTATGAGCAGAACTTAACGAGTACAAATTACTCCTTATGACTTTGTGAAAGGATGTGTAATTTGAAAAGTTTCTATTGCAATTTTATTTGAAGTTCAGACAAAGTACAATTTATCTACCCACAAATAATGTAACTACCAGCTATTTATGTGTAAATTTTGCTTAAGTCCACTGAGGAACAATTTATGAGTGCTCAAATGATACTAACAACAATAGTACACTTTATAGCAATATTTTTGAGCTGGCAATATGAAAAGTAGCATGCGACATTTGTACAAGCTCATTTATGAGTAAATCGGCTTAACTGAGCTTAGTTGTATCAAAGCCAAAGTACTTTTAACACAAATTAAATATTTTTTTTAATTAGCTTTCATTTGTTATGAAGAATTTAATTAATTGCTAAAAGCGGTATGTTAGAAACTAAAAAATTTTCATAATTTTCTTAAATTGAAATGCAAACTTCATTTGAAATTATTTCCTGCAACAAAATAATGCAATAAAGTTAGCGCAGTTGAAACAACACGATGTTCATATCCTGCCAATACTCCGATGTACATGTGTGTGTGTGTGTGTGTGTGTGTGTGTGTGTGTGTGTGTGTGTGCAAATATAAAGTTATTTACAGCAGCACAAGATAGGAAAACACAAATTGAGCGTATAGGTAGAACTCGTAAAAAGCAACTCCTCTAATTGCAAACAACATAATTTCATAACCATCATCTTGAATTTATGTGCAACGGTTGGTTGGTACTCGTTCCTTTGCGCGTGTACTACTCGCAGCTAGCACTCAGTTAACGTTTATGACGCGTGGCAGTAAACAATTTCAGCGTAATATCCTGTTTCCCATTTACCTAAGTGGTGGTTGTCTTGTCATAGCAGCTCATAATTTGACAAGGAATTTGAACGAATTTTTCTTTTTTATGTTTAATGGAGTGACTTGAATTGATGTATTTTTTTGAGAACTTTTGATAACTTTCTTTGTACTACTTAGCGGAACATAGGGTATTCACAATGTTGGGTACTTCATAGTTTTTCTGACAATGCTGACAATCTTCTTTACATAGCTTATGACTTGAATATTAAGGATTTTTAGCGACACTGCAATTAACTGCATCTCATTGGCACGAAGTATCTCAAAGTGCTGTTGGTAAGAATCTTAGTGCTTGGTGTCTCTGAAAGTAATATCTGGAGCTTTGATCATTTATTTAGAAACCAAATAAAGTTGAAGACACTCTACTGATGTATTAAAGGTCCATGTAGCTTTGTTGTATGTGAGCTACTTAAAAGATAATTTTATCTTGCTAATGCTGCATTGTTGTGGCTGATCCTCTGAAAGTTTCTGTAGTTGCTGCTTCAATGAATGTAATAATCGCTCGCTATTCTAGTTGTAGTTCCTGCGCAGGTCATACAGCATCTTAAGCTGACTCATTTGTAGTGTCACAAAATTAATATTGTATCTTTTTGCATGATGTGATCTTAACGATCTATTGCTCGACCGGTTTCAGGTGAATTGGGCATTTATCACTTTTGCGTCTGGGGAAAAAGTCAAATATTTCTTGAAAATTTTGTGTCATGCGACATTTAAACATTTTTTAGATATCATACTTTTGACACTTTAATGTCATGCACATTTTTTCATATTAAAGATTTTAGTTATAAAACTTTTATCGTATTCAATTTCTATTCCAAGAGAATTTCATCACATGCAATGAGATTTTGTTCCAAATAATGTAATCATCATCATTTATAATTTTGAAATTTTGAATCTACTATTTATAAACAGTGTTTTACAAACATGTACAAGAAAACAAACATTTACATATGTAATTGGAGTATGTCTCCAAGCGTTTTTATTTCATGATGCTAAATACTTTTTCTTCAACTTGATTGGAATTTTAAAACTGCAGTTTTCTTTGGCAGAAAATAAGTTTAACTTACAACACTTAGTTCTCATAAAACTTTTATCCCATGTAATTTTCATCCCACGAGATGTTTATTTAAATCTAAATAAGTTTTTATCTCATTAAGCCTATACCACATGTAATTCTTATCTGATGAAATTAATATTTCACATGTTAGAATTCCTCACAATATTACGGAACTATGTCTTTTTAAAGAGTGTTTTTTTATACAAGAAGTATAAGGCTTCTACATTTATGTCTCATGAAACTTATAAACATTTTTTTTATTACATGTAATTTTCCTACCACAAAACATTTATCTGACGAATTTTTTACACAAATATTTTTTTCTTATTGAACTTTTATCACATAAGAATTTAGTCTCATGACATTTATTTTCCATTAGTCTCTAAAATTTTCCATCTACGATTATTACATGGTGCTCGGCAGCTCTGAGGAGTTTATTCTATTTTTCGTTGCGAATATCAAAACATTAAATCCATTAGATGGCGGCAAGCAACACTCCTGAAAAATCCGAATACATAAATAGCAGCTCTTGAAATAAATAAAATTAACTAATAAAATTCTCCTCAATGCTGTCACTTAGTCGCAACGGAAGTGATAAAATTATGCTACAGCAAGTTGATTTAAGTGAACACTACATTTGTTTTGATCACCTAAGTTAACACTCAAACAGACCCTACTTCAAATCCATTAAAGTGTTTGTTGTTATGTTTCAAAGTAAATTTTTTAATATTTTACTTTTTATCTACATATTTGCATAACCTCAAGATCTTTTGTGACACAAAAAAATGTTCTTGTTCTTTTACAAAGTTTATCCCATAAGATATATGAGAATTGTCAACTGGTTTTATCTGTTAAAAGCGTCAAAAATCCCATTAATGTAAATGTACATGCAAGAAAGAGCTTTTATCCTGATTGACGAATTCTGTAAGCTGGCAACAAAAAAATCCAAACCCATTCTAATGTATCTGCGCCTAAAATCAACAATTTTGCGTGTGTAACTTTCTAAAAACGTGTATTCATATCTCTGCGCTCATGTGCAAGTTTTTCGTGTCCTTTTGACAGGAAACAGACAAATATAACAACAAAAATATTTATTTTCAATTGTTGTTTATCATGTGCTGCGTTCAAGAACACAAAAATTCAAAGCCCGCAAACATTTTATTCAACACTTTGCCATCGAGCCATTTCCGCCGGTTGAATTTGGGAATTTAGTGTGTGTATCTTGGAATGTTGGTAGATTTTATTTTTTTTTTTTTTTGATTGACAAATCGTTTATTTTTCCAGCTAAGCTCTACGCAAATAAAGATAGTATTATTGTATCTTATGGCAATTAGAGTGGAACTTTATTTCAACTTTTTCTACCACTTTCAACTTATTCGAATAATTCAAACTCATTCAACTTTTTTCAAATGATTTTGACTTTTAATGATTTTCTTAGCTTTCATTTACCTTCTTCAACTTATTCAATCTTTTTAAAATTTTTTAGACATATTCTATCTCATTCAACTTTTTTCAGCCTTTTCAACGTTTTTCTAAATATCTCAACATACTTAAGCTTTTTTAAAGTTGTTAACTTTCTTCAAGTTATTCAGTGTTTTTAAACTTTTTTCAACCATTCAACTTCATTCGACCATTTTCTACTTTATCGGACTTTCTCAACGTTTAGACTTTTTGAACTTCTTTGACCTTTTTAAGCTTTTTATTTTGGATTTTTTCAACCTTAGCAACTTCTTCGACTTTGCTAACTTTTTTTCACTAACATAATGAATCATCATGACATTCACACATCACGCCACGAATGCTTGCACTCTTTATATTGGATCCCATGTGTGAAATTTATGGAAGTAGGTTGCTCGTGCAACCAATTGCAGAGTTGGTAGGTGATAATATTACAAAGATAAAGGCTTGCACCCTCCAAAAAATGCGACATATTTAGACTCATAAGCAACTTATGCGGATTAATCGTTAGCTCAGCTGCTGCTGTATTTAAGATAGGTTCGTCTAGTTCTATATCACTACCACATGCCGTTCCACCCAATTGTGTGTAGTTGTTTCAGTCTCTTGCAATCTTCTGTAAATCTTTGCAAATACGTTTCCCTTTTCTTATAATTTTATTAGTCACAATACCATGGGAATCAGCTCATACCAGAATTTGTTGAAACACAAGGAGTTCAAAACTTTCAACGGGTTACCGACATAGGTGGGCAACTTTTCCGTGCAACTAGAGAATAATACCAAAATCGTTGCGATTAATATTTCAGGTAAACACTGATACTTTGCTCTGGATCTTGGACTGAGGAAAATGAAAACTTGCGTTTAGCTGAGTGCTGCTTGAGGGATTAAAAGCTACACAACGACCAAGTTCTGTGTACAATGAACCCTATTTATGGTTGCAGAACATTAGAGAGACTCAATGGATTTCATGCCTTCAACGCTCTTGACGATAGGGCAAGTTTTTATAAAGTTTACAGAAACACGTTTTTCAATATAATTCGAGTAAGTCCTCTATAGAAGGCATTGGCCTTATCAATTTTGATGCATCGTTTGTATCAAGAATACATTTTGAGTGAAGGCATAAAATTCATAAGCAAAAGTGAAAACTGATATCGCACAATTTAGTCTGCATTTAATGATTAATGACATCAGCATATGACTGATTGATATCAATAATAAATTCACTAATGGCCCTATGTAATAAATCAAATGTTGGAAAACGTCAGCCAAAAAAAAATTACATAAAAATAGCAAAAATTAAATGACAAATAGCAACTATGTATGTGTGCAGGTATATATCACACAAATACTTGAACAAAATTACATACATAAAATAGCCTCAATGTAGGCATCAATTAAATTGCAGGCATTAAAATCTGATATCAAAATCAATTTTACCACAGATGCTGCTAACAAAAATCGCAACATCACTGCCCACCTGATCAATGACTGTGCAAAGGTACAAAATTTTGTGCTTTTCTTTAAATGTCGATTTATGATGTGCCTTTTTTTCTTTGTCGGTTATATTTAGAGCATTGTATCCTGTCGGGCATTCTGCTTGAGGGTTTGAAATGAGTTGGACGCTTTCAGTGTTATGTGAGAACAGGTACTAACGAATACACATGCATATGTTTGTGTGTGCAGTGGCGTAATTTGAACAAAATTCACTAGGGGTGAAGAACAATCTGCCGCCCCTATTTTGTGGGAAAACAAGTTGAAATTTTCGTAAGAGCAAAATTCAATTTTACTAAAAAAAAGTTATTGGAATAAAATTAAATAAAATTTTGAAGTTTTGATCCATACAAATTTTGAATATTATTTACAAGTCCCCTTTCAACCCCTCGCACCAACTACCATAGTTACGCCACTGTTTGTATGCATGGAAGTGTACAACATTGCCGATTCTACCCAGCAAACATTTTTAGTCGCGTTATGTTTCTATTACCCCGGTGCCAGTTTACATTCTAGTCCTAAGCGATTGTTTGTTCGAGAAAAACTGCAAGGGGTTAGCGGCTCGCTAGTACGTATAAAAATCATAAGTATTAAAGATTTATTTAATATATAAAAAGATACCTTAAGTTTAAGCACCCTTTAGTTCCACAAATATGACTGTTTTCGGCAGAAATTCTCAAGTAAACGTTTGATGACACCTAAATAATAATTCTTCTTTGCCGTTTGTCCTTGTGGCAGGAGTTCAGATACTTTTTAAACAGTATAGGAACTTATGAAAACTCTTCAAGAAAAGCTATATACAAATGTACTATATATGACGCCTGAGAGTTGAAAACATATAACTTTATAGAAAAGTGGCCAAGTAATCGCATGAATGTTTAAAAATGAACTATTTACATATTAATATTTATATTCCTGAAGAGGTTCGCTTATAAATCGCTTAAACTTCAACGCTCTAAACTCTTAATTTCTGTAAGAATCACAAAAAGTTCAAAATCTTACAGTTGTTTGCTGGGTATGGTGCTTGTGTGGAAAGCGGATGTTGTTAGCAGATCTAGTCGTACATAAAACGTAAGAGTACAAGAGCCAGAAGTTGAATTTAATTTTAATGATGTCAAGCAGATTTAGTGTTTATTTTTAATAATCTAGCGATTTTGTTTGTAGCACACCCGCTAATAGCAGCGCTATAAGAATCTGTGTAATTTCCATCTTTTTTATTTCTTTTTTGTATAAAATTATGTATGGTCATGAAATTTAATAGGATAATACTTTCTTAATACAGAATTTTATATATAAAATTATTGTTTATACAGGGTGGCCAGGTGGTTTGAAAAAGTTCATTTTCAATTTGATTACTTTTCTGTAAGTTACAGAGCAAGTCTTGGGAATAATGATGACTACGTTTGATGTTTTTATTGTCAGCATAACTTTTTATCACCCGGTTTGAGAGAAGCGCACTGATGCAGCATCGAACGCTGTACAACAGAGTGTCCTTGAGGATTCATCTGACTCTACCTGCGATGTATAATTTTTAATGTAAAAAAATCTTTTTTTAACATCCTTTATCAAATATAGGTGGTTCTGTAGAGCATTGGTAGTCTAAATTTAAAAAAATGTCCATGCAGAATTAAAAAACCAAGCAGCATATGTAACGAATCAAATTTCTGCTTGCAGGTCTGAATCCACCATTAAAACTATCGATACAAATCCATTCCGAGTTCTAGATCAGCCATTAAATATGGGCATTTTTGAAAATTACATTATATATATTAAAACTTCTTCGCAAAAACTTTGCATATTTTCCTAAACTCTAACCAGCAGCAAATGTTGAAATAAACATAACACATTTTCGACAAGACTTTCTTTATTTATTTCTATTTCAAGTTTAATAATTATAAACAATTTATATTCGTATTAATGAGGAACTAAAATCTTAAACATGACTCCATGGGAGACAATTGTTATGTAACAAATACATTTTTTTATAGAAACATTACAATAAACTATTGTGTTATTTGCATTGTGTTTTCATCAACAAAACCACAAACTTTTCCTATTAAATATAAATTCAAATAATAATAATCTCACATTAAAACTTAAAAATCTTTCACGTAATACCTATGTAAGTTATGTAGATAAAAGGATATAAATTTTCCAAAACAATGTTCTTTTTTTTAGAGATTTATTAGATTTCACGTATTTCATTATTTTTATTTGTATCCCTCTTTCCTATCGATCCATTTTATGTGCTTTCCAGTGAAGTTTTTCAATACTTCATAAATTATCAACTATTCCATTGGAAAGAACTCGAATATATTTATGCTTCTTGACTATAGATTCATTGTTAGCTTGCAGGAATAAAACGTTATGGTTTATTGTTTTAGAGATCAATTTATGCTATTTAATGTTTGCTATAAATTTTCTAGAAAAAAAAATTGAACCCTACAAATGTATGTGGCACCTTGTTTACATATTTGTCTGACTGTTTTTTTTTTTTTGTTTTTTTGAGTATACGCTCGAACTCTGCCATAAGTTGTATTGCATCGTTTCAAAGAGCGCCTAAAACTATGTTATTCTAAATACTTATCTAAGTATTATATAACATTTGACAGTAGTCATTAGCCGCAGCATTGCTCGTTGCATAGTTTTAGTCATCCAATAAATTCATACGTAGATCACAAAACTCGCAAATGTACCTTACGTAAATAGCTTTTAATCACCTTAAAGTATGCAACACGTACGTTCTAATTTCTTCTCTACTTTTGGCATCTCTTGTAATGCAATCTCCACATGCTTTCGTGCAAGCCAAGATTGTTTCTGTAAGCGATTTATTAAAATTCTATATGCGCCTATTATATCACTTCGCGGACCATTCTGTTTGGCAGCCCTCAACATTTCTGTTGTCACTCCAAGCTCCTCAAGTATTTTACGTGCCTCGAATTCCAGCGGACACAGTAAATTCAAATCATCTGTATCCGTTGGCAGCATTATGAATTTTCCAGTTTCCGTATCGTAATTCTTGAAAAGTGGACAATCCAAGGCAGCATCTGAATTCCATTGACGATTCTCACAGTTGCCATTGGCGCTGTTGACTTTTGTTGAAAAATGTTTTTCGTGTTCCATTTCCATTGGACTGACTTTCTTCTTGAGTGTACCACAGAAGAAAGACTTTTTTGGCGTATTGGTCTTGGATGGTTCTTTGGTTATATCATTTGGCATATCTCGATTAATTTCAATTGGATGCAAAAAGTTATCAACAAGGAAGCCTTCGTTCTTTTTTGTGTTCATATTTAGCGGTGGTTTATTTGTGACTTCCATGTAGCGTTCACGTAGCGAATAGGTTTTGCGCATGCGTCTTGATTTGGAACGCACCCAGAAGCCGGAACGTTTGACATTTTTGGTGCGTAAATTAATTTCGTACTGCATCAGCTCAGCGCTAAGTTTTGGGCTAGTGACAAATTGACTTTCGAGCATATTCTCAATTGTTGGACGACGTGCGGGTATATGGATCAGAATGCGCTCTAAAAAAGTGAAGAAATTAAATGAAGAATGCGTCTAAAATTTTTCCAAAACAAAGAGTAATGAAGGATAATTTTCAAGATTCACATATAGTCTCTGGAGAATTAACCTTTTTAATTGAAGATATGAAACATTTTCACTTACGTATTAATCTTATGCATGGCATACTTAATTGGCCTGGTAGTAAATAGTCACCCTTCAAAATCGCTGCCTTCAATCCGGGTATTGTAGGTGCACGGAATGGCATATTTCCGACGACCATGAAATAAAGCAAAATTCCCAAAGCCCAAACATCAACTGGCGCACCAATATAGTGATCGTCGGAAAAAAGTTCTGGTGCGGCATATGGCGGAGATCCACAAAATGTGTCCAATTTTTGATTGGCACCTGCAAAGAACACAAAGCGTAATTATATCCAAATACAATATTGAAATCATATGAATTTCAGTTAAAACATAGCTTGTCCATAAATCAAATGTCATTCGTGTCAAATTTAATCGAAAGCAATTTCAACATATTACCACCCAAAAATAGAAGTTGAAAGGAATGAGTAGGGTGCTCCATGAAATTACATATGTTAGCACTGTCTGAGCATGTATGTCTGTGTGTGTGTGTGTATAGACATATGACATGCAATCGCTTTTCCAACCAGATTTTTATATTTATCTATCCCGCTATCGTTGTTTCCGTCATAGTGTACTCAAGTTGTTCATTGTCATGTCAGATTGAGCATGAATTTTGCATGCAAACAAACTATCAAAATTGCAAGGGATGATGGTGAATGAGCACCACTAAGTTTTTCTCAACATCTACATATAGGTGGTGTGTGCCCATCACTCTTCTGTCGGGATTTATTCATTTTGCAATAATTCTTCAGAATGTCATTTATAGCGCAAACATGCAAAGTGATGTTGACACGCTTTTGCTTACTTACCATTAATAAGCTGAGTGCTAAATCCAAAGTCGGCCAGTTTTAAACGATCCTCCGAAAGTAACAAAACGTTCTCAGCCTTGATATCACGATGAACGAATCCTAAGCTGTGCTGTTAATATCAGAAGAAATATGACAACAAAATGATGGATTTAATCAGGATTAGTAAAGCCATTATGATGGTTTTTTTATGCTTTCTGATTTTCTTATTTTTATATGTACGTTAAAAATATGAGTAGAATGAAATTCATTGAGATAAAATTAAAAAAAAATTGCTAAAAAAAGAGGCGTGTCGCTATTTAAAGGAGTTCTTAAGCTTATAAGAAAAGTTGTAGTTTTTTAAGAACTTTTCAACGAATTATATAAAACTTGGTCGCTAAATGTTATAAAAATGCACTGGATTGATACTCAGTGCGTTAATCAAGTGGGCGTGGCACCTCTTAAATAAACAAGCCTTTTGAAATGTCGTCTGTCAAAGAAAATATATGAAAACTTTAACTAGTATTTTACAAAAATCGTAGGACTCACAATAAGGGACGTGAAGTCGGTGGATTAAGACACATGGACGTCTGTCTGTCCACTCTTATCTACTCTTATTAGCCAAAACTTTAAGAAACGTATTCCAATACGTGTTACATCTTAAGATTATTCCCAGTTATAAAAATAGTATAACATAATGTTTCAAGACATTGAAGGATTTACAATGAAAGGATACACGCAGACTTGGACGTTTCTACTCCTTTTTAGTGCAGTAAGGCCATTTGTCACGTGCGGGTCATGTCAAGCGTCTACATAGAAAGTGGATCTATGGGCATAACCCTATGACCATGACCCATCCCAAAAGAAGCGAAATAATGAGTCTGTACAAAAGTTATGCTGATTGTAAGAGAGAGATCATGCTCATTTGTGAGATGTTACCCATTTTTCCAATATAACCCAGTTTTTGTCAAATCTAAATTGAATTTTATTAATAAAAGTGTAAAAACAAAAGAAAACGTAGCATACGTGCTATGTTAGCTTCAGAATTATTTAATTCACATTTATTCTAACCTACCATATGTTTTACAGCCAGCAGCAGTTGTTTAAACAGCGGAGCTGCATGTATTTCTCGTAATGGACCACCTTGTGTAATGTGATTATACAATTCACCACCACGTATCCATTCGGTTACCAAATACACGCGTCCTAAAGTTTCAATAACCTCAAAAAGCCTGTCGAAGAACGAAAATAAGCAAAATAGATTTATAGTTTAATCACATTCGACACCAAGGCCACACATGAGTACATACAGATGCCATGGATTAATACATGATATATTATTACTCTTACCTTAAAATATTCGGATGATGAACACATTCGAGCGTGGCTATTTCACTGGATAGCATACGCAGTGCTTTTGTATCCAAACCACCGCGGTCAACTACCTTGATTGCAACTTTGTCTGTAAGAGTTTGAGTTACGAGAATAATTACTATATAAAAATACTTGCAGTAGATAATGAATGGCACATATTCGAAGTTACTTTCAAGTCTGGGTCTGAGCTCTTGGATGTGGTTTAGCATATGCCTACAAGCTATTGCTAACTTTTGACCCGGATTAAAAATGACTACGAATATGCGCCGATTTGTATAAGAGAAAAAAATTCAATCATACCCCTCGTTAACTGATGAACAGCTAATTTGACTTTGGAAAAATTGCCACGTCCAATATCGCCGCAAAATTTGTAAAGACCAATTCGTCGACCAATCGTCACCTGAAACAAAAGTATGAATTATTTAATCACGTATCGCTCTGCAACTTTTAGAGATTTCTTTGAGTGCTGAGTACACTCTGAATATATCGGGTAACCTATAGCAGGTATAAGAATATATCACAAAATATACACAAATCGCTGCCAGAGTATAGTGTTAGTGCGAATGGTTATATTCTTAAACGCAAGTCGAAATTTTACTCCATTCAGATCTAAATCGGCTAAGAGAAACTTTTGAATAAGATTAGCAATGTCTGGATAGGTACAACTCGAGTTAGTGTAGTGCCCAATGAGTTTTTGATTCTTGTCTGTTTTCACAGGCCAAGACAGGCGAGAAAGACTTTGTTTGTATTTCCCAGGCTCTTCATGTATTTGCTGCTCACACACGAACTAATCACGATGTTGATCTCACCGGTTTGAGGTTTTGATATGAACAGCTTCATTACTGCTGCTGCACGCTCTTTCAAGCATGAAATGAAATGTGAGCAATGCATATAATGGTATTTTAGTTATTTATCGGCTGTTCTTGTTATTTTGGGTATATAAGGCTGTCAATAGCCCTCTAAGGGCGTGTGTTAGTCAATTTGATTGACTTCCCTGGGTTGGTTTTTTTTTAAAAAAAGAGCCTATTCATTGCTCATACCGATTAAAATAGAATAAAAATTAAATAAGGACATAACCTCAAAAATACTGAAACAGGGAACATTTTTTTATTTATTTTATCAATAAAATTGAAGTACTTTACAGGCACTGCCCTTCAACCTTAGGTAGTTTTTCTCGTCGAGGTCTCGATAAAAATAGGTGCTATTTCAGACAGTAGCACATTTCCGTGGTCTATTTTCTTCACTGAAGTTTGTATAACACCAGTAGGATTCAATCATAGTTCATGTTTACCTTCTCATATATATAATTTCATTCTTGATCCAAACTGATGTATAATAAATGCCTGCAAGTAATTAGCGCTGAAATTTTGCAAATTAATTAAGCTAAGCCAATACACTAATTCTCAAAAAGTTACTTATCAAGGCAACAAAGTGGCGAATCACAGGCGCGACCGTGTTCTTTAAATAAAGCTACGCCAATAAGTTGTTATTTCTGTTGTGGCATTTTGCTCATTAAAAATACGTAACTTCGTAGAATGACTTGCTCCAGCTGTGGCATTAGCTTTAATTCTTCATTTTCTTCAACTTCCTCCTCTAATTACTTTCTATTCACGCTACGTCTAATTAAAGAGGGATGGCAACTAAGGTTCCTAATCGAATGTTCATGGGGGAGTATGCCTCATATGAGATGGTGCTTCGAACGAAATCACACTGTTCGTTCTTCTTCATCTTCGCGTTCAATGTGCACTCTAGAGGAAAATGTGTTTAATTAAAAACCAGAAGAGTCTGGCGATTAAGTTAATTTGTGAAATCTTATTTTTGTTTTAGCGCTAACTAAAAACAAATAAAAAACGACAGCATCAATAAAGGTAGGCATTGATTAATTGATGACAGGTATTAAGCAAATAGTTAACTTGCTATATATACTCGTATATACATATATGGCATGTATAAGGTAAATATTTAAAAGCCACAACAACATTCTTTGTGGTATATGGAAATTGATGATAAGAAATTAAAGAATTTAATTGAAGGAATTGAAAAGCTTAATGTCTTTTAAATTGTTTTCTAAGAATTTTAAAACTTTGTCAGAATAATTGACATGAGAGCATTTCCAACTCATTACTTTATACAAACAACTAAAAATAATTAATATATGAGAAGCATAAAAATTGATTCTCTACGTTGTTGTAGACATACAAGAGCTGAGGATAGATTATTCATAAAATATTTCAGACACTTACTAAAAGTGTTTACCAAACTGCCTACTGATGTTACATACTCGCAGTCATGACACGAAATCCTTGCTAGGCTCTTTGGATAATGAAGTGTGAGTCTCTGAATTTGTGCGATAAGTTTTAGTTTATAACTTCTTTGAACCCTTATTAAGGTTGACAGGTTTTTGCGATTTGAGGTTGAGATATGTTTGATTTTATAAAATGAAATGGCACATACTTTGCTAAGTCGCAGTTTATAAAAGAATTTCCCAACTCTAGGCTAAAAGTGCAAATATTTTGCAATTGTGGTACGTTCATAGTAAAACTTTGTTTTCAAATGTTCAAATGCTCTTTTGATATACACCATTGTATACACCAGGCTCTCAAATTTAATTTCCCCAGACCAATATCTCAAGAACTAAGTAAGATAGTAATATATGTTTTAGGCAAAGGTTATAAAGTTGCTAAGAGGTCATATAACTAGACCTTACCTTTGACCTAGAAATCAATTTTTAAGGTCAAATGGAATTTTTTAAATAAAGTCCTAGATTTTAAGCAGCAGATTTGTATTTTATAGGAAAAAATTTAAGTGTTTTGCATGAAAAATTGTTGCTTAGGAATTAAAGTCATAGCGTTAGTGATAAAAACTGTTTTGGTCAAATTTCAGCTCTATCATTTTTTCTCCTAAGCCATAAGCTTTCAGTAAAAATCGCACTGAGTAAAAAGTTATTAAAATTGGTCACAAAATACAAAAAAAATATCTTTTTTTTATTTTTTTGCAACGATTTTTTTTCTATGACGTCATATTTTTTTGTAAATGCCGCAATAAAATAAAAAAAAATTTTTTTTTGTATTTTCTGACCAATTTAAGAACTTTTTATTCGGTGTAGTTTTTACTGAAAATTTATAGCCTAGGAGAAAAAATTATAATAGCTGAAATTTTGATCAAAAATGTTTATATCACTAACGCTGACACTGTTTTTATCATTAACGTTCCATTTTTTTGCATAAAACACGAATTTAAATTAAACAATATAGGTTTGTTTATAGAAAATCAGAGTTAACCTTCGAATCGAAATGAAAATTGGTTTCAAGGTCAAAGGCTAGCTCACTGTTACTTGACTCTTAGACTCTTTGTAACTTTTTCACAAAATATTTACAATTATCTTACTTAGTTCTCGAGATATTGGCCTGTAAAAATTAATATCGAACACACTGTTTATTTTCATATAAGGGGAGTAAGGGGCAAGCTTTTTCACTTTTTTCCTATCACTCCACACTAAGATTCATGATTCCGTTACTAAATTTATCAAGCAAATTAAAATAGAAAGTTATGTGAAACAGAATACTTTGAGTTGGCAAATGTTGTTGTACCAAAACAATGGATTTTGTCTGCTTATGCACGAAATATTCTTTGTTCCCTGTGGTGAAAAGCAAAACTTTTGTACTAAAAATAAAGCTTCTAATTTTTATTTGTGCAGGCCTTTTGCTACAGCTTATTGACCTGCATGCACACATACATATGTACATATGTTTGTGTCTTATACTAACATACATTCGTCAACTGCAGCATGTGAGGTTTCCTAAATAGAGGCTAATTTTCACACATAAAATTTTCATTCGCAAATACTTACTTACGCGCCTATTGGAGTAGCGACTCAAAATTTCACAATATATATACTATACTCTATACATAAATCATTGAATTGAGAGCTCTAAAATGTTTAGAGGACAAATCCAAGTCGAATATTCGATTCTGCACAGAGAATTGCATCTCGATGTACTACGTAGCGTCTAATTATTCCAAACACCTTCTACACTGCGCATAGTAAGGGTCTTCACAAGCGTTCTTATTTCTGTGTCAAAGTTTTGAATACTATTTTATTAACTTACTGTTTCTATTTACCCAAGCCAATCAGAAATATTTACTAGGAGAAATTGCGTTCAGACAGTACAAAGATAACAGTTACTTAGCGAGGCGTATTCTGAACGTAACTAATTATAACGAGACTGACGAGCAGTAGGGTTAAGGTATTGTTAAAGTAGAAAAGTGCTTAAGGTTTATGTACATTTTATATTTTATTATGTGCCACCCCTTCGCTTTTTATTATTTACTTCTCTCTTCTTCGATGGTTTCAGTGCACATGTGTGATTTCCTTGGCTTATCTGGTACATATCAACAATATTCCCTTTAAGGAATGTCAAAATCTATAGTTACCTATGTATATATGGGCAAATATAATTTGCTATCGTTAAATAATATTTAACTTAGCAAACCAACTGCTTAAGTAAAAAGTTTTAAAAAGTTCGAAAGGTTGTCAATTTCCCAACACAAATTGCAACACACCTTCTTCTACAAGTACTTACAAGTACCTTAGGGTGTCAAAATAAATAAATTTTTTTTTCAGACCAACATGAAATATATTTGTACATATATACATAATAGTTAAGCCATCGAATTCGAATATTTAGAGGTCGCTGAAGTTCAATAAAGCTTTGGAATTTTGATAATATCCAAGTGAGAGCATTTTTCTAAGAAATGAGCCTCCTTTCAGCGCTTTTTTGCTCATTTTAAACAAAAATAATGATGCTCTTATACATTTTAATCGACCTTGTCGGCACTCTAAGTACTCGATTTTGCAAATTTCATTGGATCTGGATATATATAAAATTTATATATTTGTATATACACTAAAAAAAACTGTTAAGTGATTTTAGAAGAAAAAATTTACCAAATAAAAACACCCTAATATACCTATGTATAGATATATAATTGAATACCGCTGACTGAATCGAAAGCTAAGCTATTAGCAAAATAAACAAATGAGGGATGAATATCTTTAGAAATTCCCTTGGTAACGTTAAAAAACACAAAGCACCTTGACTGTGCTTACGAATACCTTAACACCCTGACATTGACATTGAGTGCAGAAAAGAAAAACGTAAAGAAGATAAACCGTTCAACATTTCGTGTTCAAATACACAGCGTAGAGCAACTGTGCATGTGTATGTAGAGGTGGACGGGGATAGATAATTGTCACGACCAATTGGTAGAATATGGTAACAACAAACTGTTGACGGTGGCGGCAACGTATCGGTCGATTACTCGAAGTTGCAATAAAAATTTTGTAATAAGTTAGAAAATCGTTTTTTAACCCATTTGCGACCGTAGTTGAACAAAACCAAAAACATGGAGAAATGATATGTGTAATGATTTAAAATTGAAATTAAATCTCTCTTGTGTCATCACAGAACACACGGCCAACTCAAAATTCTTCAGTAACAAAGTGTCTTTAGTTCTCTGCCAAATTTCTCTGATTCACGTATTTTCTGATTCTGATCGAACGTTTTCACGTTTGCTTACGATGGTCACATTTTCTGCTTCCATGAGAATACTACTCTAATGCTGCTGTTGGCGATTTCCGCAACTTAAGCCCAATCCATTTTTTTTTCGTCGCTTGATTTGAAAGGAAACTGGCACTTCTCCCAAAGCAATCTGAGCCATATAAAGCGTATAGTTGAAATTACTCAAGATGTTGACATTAAATATTAATCGCTCTAATTTCGTTTGAAAATAGTTTAAAATTTTTCCTGCAATAAAATTAGCAGCGGTCGAAAATGTGTTAAAATACAGCTTACAGTTTGTATGAAGCTTAATTGAATTTGCATTATATCTGTGACGTTATGTTATGTACTGTTCGCTTAGATTGGACGCATATCAGTTCAAAGACCTAACAAGCATACATATAAAGCATATTTGTATGTCTATGTGTATGTAACGTTGTATCTTCCTTAAGCATACAAGTAGTAAAAAGTGCAAAAAGAAACCTTTAAAGAAAATCTAAAGTAGCACCATTGTAGCCGGCTATTATTAAGAAATATGGTAATGTGATAAGAGGAATGGGCATCGAAGCAAGGGGGTGGGGCGCTGATAAAATCGCGTTATGTTATTTGGCTAATTTGTCGTGCGTGTTCATTTTCCATTGAAGGTCATAAATGGTTTTTTAAGCTTTTCGTGACTGGCGTTAAATTTCTTTGAATAATTTTGGGATTTTTCAACACCCTGCCATATTATTTGAAATTATTAGAGTGTGTATTTTCTGTAACGTATTGCATTTTTTCCTCAATTATTTTATGACCTAATTCAATGGTAATTTTGATATAAAACTAATGAGCGAAAGAGAGAGAGGGAGGGACACTCTAAGAAATTTCAGTTGAAAATTAGGTCTGAGAAGTTGGCATGCATTTCTGGAATTTTCGATAGAAATGAAAATAAAAAAAATATTAAAAATCGTTAGGCTTTTCTTGTTAAATTGAAATTTAATCTTTGCTCAACAGCGAGCTGTAAAATGCAAACGGACAATAGCAGAAAAATGTCGGCATTACAAATATAAAAATAAATAAATTGAGATCACTCATACAACCTGTTGTACTTACTATAATTTTTACACACAAAACAAAAGTATGGCGCACCTTAGAAATGTGACTTTCTCTTATTAAATTATGTTAAATCAATATTAATATTTTGTTTATGATACAGAGCGGTACCAAAGGAGTACAAATAAATACAAATGACTTTTTTCGAATATTGCTAAGCGAGGCTAACTTTCTGTATGTTTCAAAATTACTATCATAAAAGAGTGGTTAACGAAATTAGACAACATGTGGCATTAAGTAATCGTAAAATTTATTGATAAATAGGCAAAAAAAATGTAATTAATTTCTTGCTTTGAAATTGACACAGATTGTCAGGGAATGTCAATTTTAGTTTTAAGCTACTACTGGTCTAACTTTAGGCAACAAAAATTTAGTGAGTTGAGTATTTGCTAATTGTTACTCACGCTCTCAATTTTACTATAACTTACTTCGTGTCCACATCTTGGATCGCATTGTAGTGCCTTTGTTAGCCTATGATAGGGCGGTGTTGTTGGACACGGTGGCGCTGGTGACTCCTGATATTCACCGGCGGTATCCACGACTGCGACTTTTTTTTTCTTGCTGACGCTATTTAATAAATATCTTCAGATGCTGCTTTTATTGTGTATGGTGTGGAGTCTCTGTACTTTGCTTTTCAAATGTGCTTATTTGAGATATCTGAAAAAAAAGAAACTATCATTATCTCTTTCAATTTTTTGCTTTTATCGAATAGACCATTACTATATCAATACTTTCTGGCTTATCAAAAAATTAAATAATATTGGCAGTAGCAATATTATCGTTCGGTAGTACTGATGCTTTCAACATTATCTTTAAAATCCACACCCAACTTTCTTCAAGTAATATCTTATATCAAGTAATAACTTTTTATTTGTTTTCACCAACTTCAAGTGGCGTTAAATAAATTAATCTGTCCAAGCTAACACCATCGCTATTTTATTTCTGTTGACTCTCAGCAATTTCTTTAACATCGTTGAGCTTTGGTTTACATTTTAATAACAGATTTTACAACGCAGACAGGTTGACGTTAAGAAAACTGAATAATTTTAATTGAAAAAGTGTTTTTTACTTTCTCCACTTCTACGTCGTGCCTTGGCTAGCACCATATTCGTGAACAACAAGTGTTGTCGCGTTCGAGTGTTGCCATGCTATGTTCCTCCGTAGAGCCTTAGTACTTACAACCATACATCCATCCATGGGGTGTAAATGACTGCATATGGTCGGTGCGTTCGCTTAAGGAAATGAAAAAAAAAAACCAAGAAAAATATTTGCCAGTTGCAGTACGCGTCAGCAAAGAAGTGTCATGGCTATGTCCAGGGCTGATTGTTTGTTTGCCTGGCTAAAGTGGTCAGACTATGTACCTTCTTAACCTTGGTCCTTTGCGTTAAGGTGTGCGCTTTTTATTATTAATGTGCGTGTGTGTTTTTAAGTGCTTTTTTAATTTAATTTTAACTTGAATCTTGTGCAAGGCCTTGTTTTTAAAAAAGGAATATGTACTTACTACGACGATGCGATTTATCGTGGACATGACAGCAAGGATTTGCGTCTTAAAAACAAATTGCACGCATGCTATTTTCTACTGTACAGCGCTTAAGAGTTGTAAAATGGTAGCTATCAATTAAAGGTCTTAAATATTCAGAGTATTTCAATAAGATTTTAAAAGTTCCTTGACAGATTGGTCCATGAGGAGAGTCAGCCTTCTATTGTCAACAAAATAGAAAAAAAAAATAAATTTTTATGATTATCGAATGAATTATAACTGTGGACGCAATAAAGCAACCAACTCACTCACCATAATTTTTAAAGAGTTTTTAATAGTTTTTGAATAGGATTATCGTAACTAAATATTAAATTCTAAATCGTTTGTAAAAAGTGTTCCAATAAGAGTGCACTTTTTATTAAAAAACGAACAGACGTATTTTTTGAGAGAGCTAGGATATTTTTATTGTATTGTAAAGAAGACATGTTCTGCGGCTCTGATGATAGGTGAAATTTGAATTTGAATTGACGATTTCGGTGCCACTCGCGCTTACAGCAGCAATGTTTTCAAGAGACAGACCGCCACGTCGACGCACAAGAGACTTATTGTCCATAATCCACCCAATATCTTCAAATTTTTTGACCGTTGACACACTAGGTGCACTTTCTTACGGGAATTTTGCGAGCAGTCTCAGCGGAACTTTTCCCATTTTTTTAATGGGTTTTCACAATAATAACGGATTCAATTGCTATTTTAATTTTAAATTTTTCTAAATATTAAGGTTAAAGCACGATTTTTCCGTTTTATCTTTATTAGTATTGCTGAACCACCATATAACTTTTTCTGATAAAAGTGTTTCAAAAACAATAATGGGTGGTTTTATTGCTAACTACCAAACTATGTACTCTGTTAATGCTGTGTATTACAAATAAAAAAAATAATTTCAAATGAATACACTCCTGTGTAAGTTTTAATGATCCCATGTAATCTAAGTGGACACGTAGCAATTTTATTGATGTTGTAATAAAATTTCTTACGTGCAATTTACAGTTATTTCGCATAAGAGTGTATAAATTAAAATTTTCAATTTAAAGCAACAAAGTAAAATAATATTTTATACTAATGAAAACATATATTTTATGCGTACGGCCCCAGCGAAATTCCTTAGCTTTGCGCCTACCTTTATGGCATGCTATCTAAATGACATTAAGTATTAAAACTTTACTGAAATTCCAATAAAGTTCCCGCTACCTTTCACAAGTAATAAATTTCCCATTTTTGGGCAACGTCACGTAGCAAATTGCGAAACGCGTTCGAGTTGATGGTTGCAGCATTTTTTTCACGTGGCTACCCTCATGTTCAATTTCTCAAATGTCTCATATGTATCGTATGTGCTCAGCTCAAGTTTGTGGCAAAAAAAACACAATAAAAAAAGACATCCATTTTTTAGGTGCCTTACTTTGTTTCCTGTATTAACTTATGACCCATACACATGTCTGTGTCTGTGTGTTTGTGTGCTTAAAAGTTTTCATATCCCAAATGTGTCCTGACACTTTAGGAATAAAATTGATTGACACAGCGATGCTTTCATAAATTGTGTTGGAACATTTTGCGGTTGTACTGTAAAAAGAAATGCAAAATTAAAAATTCCTTTACCTTAGTTTATGCAAATATTTCAAATATTATCACAAATTCCTATCAGAGCTTAAAAATTACTTATAGTTTTTTAACAATCCTTTCTAAACTATGGAGAACCTTTCCTTTAGTGCAGCCATAGGGAGTGATAATAATCTCTACACATTTGTACTGACCAAATCGCTCAGCGCAAGCTAAGTATTTGTCTTAGAGACATGAAATTTGTAGCATTGAATTCTTTTCTGTTTTAGTTGAGAAGTAAGCAAACATTTTTATGAAATTCTAATCTCCAGAGAGTGTGGCTCGCTCTAGAGATTCAAAATTTTAACTTATCCGGATTAAAATTCTTTTTTTTTCCTGACTGACTGACAGTGAAAAACCGCCATTGCAAACATTTTGCTCAAGATGTATAAAGCTCACAACATAAGAAAAGACATTTTGAAACATTTCACTCTTGTGAAATACAAAAAATGCACTTTTTTCTTTTCTGCCAAAAGCGCCTTTTTTTTAACAAAATAGAAAACAGCGCCCGCACCAAATTGTTTGTCTTGGAAACATAACATGGATTCCTTACATAATGTCGATATATATTTCATTTAAGGATTTTATAAAATTCGAAACTAAAAGGCATATGGCACATCAAATTAACACAAAAGTTCACTTTATCCATATAAAAAGTGTTCTTTCAGACTACCTCTCTAGATATCAACGCTCTTGGCCTCATAGACAAGAAACTGGGAACATGATATCGCCAGAATATCATAACCAAAGAATAATTCGAATCTTATGTCCTAAGAGTCATGTCAACTTTCGCATAGTTTTGCTTCATATATTTTTATAAACTATGCAAAGGCTGGCAGTGACACTTGATATATGACCTCTAGTTGGCGAGTAACTTTATAATATTAAGTTTCAGCTTACCATATTCCATATTAAGCTTTGAAATTAAATTTGTTCAAGTAAACTGAGTTTGGCACCACTCCATACATTAAAATTTCTAAATAATGCGCTTGATATGTTTTTATCCAAATTACAAATAACTCATTTTAAGTAAGGCGAGTTTTCGAGTAAAAGATCAAAAACACATTTTCTTTCAACGGCAACTAGTGGGCACTGTATATTCAGACAAATGAAGCATTGAGTTAATTAGGCACTTAACATTCATTTTTAATAAAAAATTATTTTGGCCCAGTCGTAGTACTCAAAATCGCTGCAAAAAATTAGTTTAAATATGTACTTAACGAGTGTTGCTACAACGCATTTGAAAATTTCGAAAATCCAATAAAAAAAAATAAAAAATATGCAAATATTTTATTTATTTTTTTAGGGCTTCTGAAACTGCACACTCGAAATCAATGTTCACATCGAGTGAAATTAACGAGTTTTCCAGTTACTCGCCTGAAGTGGCTGTTGATAGCAACAAAGTGTTTGTAAATTGTATTGCAAAATAAACAAATTTGACTTCTTACCCTATGCGAATTATACCTGTTGTGTACTTCAAACTCGCATTTAATCAAAATGATTGTGTACTCACAATGTTTGGCGAATATTGAAACGAATCGCTCATGCGATTATCGGTTCAATAAAAACCATACGAAATACAACAGAGAATACATAAATTCTTTTCTACGTAGCTTAATTGTCTTACTAAAAATAAACAATTTTGCATTAAATTGTATTTATAAATAAATTCGTAATAAATTTTAATCTCATTTTGTGCTTATGAATGCGAGCAACGAACGCAATTGCAGCTGAATAATTTTTTTATTTTTTTTTATTTTTGTTTGCTTTGTTATCTTTAGTTTTTCTTTTTATTCACATTGACATTTTTTTGTTACGTTTATTCGACTTCATATTCATTGCAAATGAAAAGAAAACAAAATATTTTCATTATTCAATTATTATGTTAATGAGGCACCTCAAGACCCCGGCTACGCTGCTGTTGTATGAGCGAGCTTCTTGCGATTTTCAACGGTGCGCTAGCACAATGGAACAAATAACAATGAACGACGAAGAGATACGAAAAAGCTGTATGTTTTTTTTTTTGGAAAATGTAGACAGTTTGGATTTTCTAAGCAATACACGGAAAGAAAGAAGTGCATTTTTTTTTTGGAATATGTTGAAAATAATGTTCCAACGAGAATTGTCAAAATCGCTGTTGCGACACATTTGACCACTTTTATCTGAAAAACTATGATAGAAAAAATTAAGTCTCGAATCACAAACAGCGTTGTAAATTTCATTGAATATATTAAAAAATGTGTGAAATTAAAAAGTGGTCTTAAAAATATTGTAATGTGCCTCTTGTGCCTGTTATGTTTAGTTTTAGATATCCTCCTAGAACGTGTGTAAAATCGCAAGCTTTGAGTGCATATAAGAAAAAGCTGTGACATGCTAGAGCTATGCATTTGTTGAAAGTGTTAATCAGCATCAAATTACTTTCCCAAAACATGTGTATATTTTTGTTCCACTGTGCAATTTATCACTTAAACGCACAAATAGTTAACTAGAAAATAAATAAAAACACAGCTGGACAATCGAAATGTCAAAAAAAAAGAGATATTTTCCGAACGTGCAAAAATTTAGCAAGAAAAAGAATCAGTTAAGCAAACGCATCTGAACAAACAAAAAAGAAAACATTATTTCAGCTAAGCAAACAAAAACCTCCTTGGCACGAACAAAAAAAAATGTTTTCCAAAAAATGATCTAAGTTCAGAGGTTGGGGGTCGTCCTTAAAAGACAGTCCTGAAACTTTATATTATAGTCCAAAATTAAATTTTTGTGTGGAAAAAGCTGGATGCCTTGTTTTAGCAATATTGAAAAATTGATTTTTTTGCTCATCAAACAAAAATCATCCGATTACCGGCTTTTTCAGAAAATTTTTCGATTCCTACAGAGCCCCCACCTTTGACCTGCAATTCCGGGCTGCATTTACTTACATAAAAAGTGTGTGTTAAAGTCGAAACGCGCTTTTATTTGTCTTATATCTATGTGAAATTTGACTGTATTGGAGATGACACGCCCTTTTCTTGGAATTTACCTTCTTTTTGCTCAGTACTTGTCCAAGCCATTCTATGTATTTATGAGAAATTTAGACATTTGCATTACTGCAAGTGCAGCGTCTAAAACTTTTTATATTTTTAAGGGCGGTAGGTGTGTTTGTTAAATGATTTTGCCTACTTAAAGTGAAGAATTAACTGGTTTGCCAATATTCACCAAGTTTTCTCGCTTAGTTTTCCTATGTGTACCTACCACGTTTCCTTCTATGTGTTACAAACGCAACAACAAAATGAACATACTCTGTGTAGGGTAAAAAAATTAATCATTACAAGCGACTAAAACAAAAATATTATCTTAACAAAAAAAAAATTTATTTGAAAAAATAAGAAAATCGCCTTGACATCATTTATTTGAATAAACTTAACACCTCTCTCCATTCAAACAAAAATTCTAATGCACAAAACAAAAATACTAAACAAAACGACTTAAGTACACAGACCAACAAATCTAAACTTTCAGTCTGCTTAATGAAAGTTACATAGTGGTGGCTTAGCAAACAGGTTAGAAGCCCTAAGTAATTTGCTGAAATAATTGAAAAAAGATTTCCAAGACAGCTAAGTCTAGTTCTGGCTAAAGCTGGACAGCTGCTTAAAAAGTGCTAGAATGGCTTATACTCGTTTGCTTTCAAAGAGCGAGCTGCTTCCGGAAGAATTATATGCAATAGCAAATCTTGCAGCAAGCTGGCAGATTACCCAGTACTCAGTGGAAGTCCTGTTGTTTTTTTGCAATGCCGCATAGGCTCCTGGACAGTAATTAGATTGTTCTCAATTAATTATAAGAATGCCAGATTGATCTGGCTGTTTTACGTGTAATTAAAGAAAACCACGGAGCCCTTTAATGGATTCATATAACTAACTTTCATTAAATGTAATTTTCGCTCGTAAGCTTAACATTTGCTTTCATTATTTGCTAATGATTTTTTAATAATGGTTTTGTGCAATTTTGCGTACCACATTTTGGCCACATTGCTGCATAAGTTCTAGTAACCGGAAACCGCAAGCCGTAATAGTTAATGTTAAACACGATAACAACTCAGCAAGAAACTGACGCGACGCGGCGCGTATTGTACTACAAACATAGAAAATTTTACGCACCTCCACCTCACTCTAATTGAGGTACATACATATATCAAATACACCTGGCTTCTGCGCCAAAAGTCAATTTTCAATTGAAAAAAAAAAAACAAAAAGTTTAACAACTCAATCAAAGCAAAGAGTGAGCGACTACGAACAAAAAACTTTTTTGTGTAATAAAGCAACAACAACAATTTCATAAAAATTTATATAATGAACAACAAATAAAATCGATTATGCGATAACGATAAAAAAGTCGACGAAAATAATTGCATTTCGTGTGTTCACTCTATGGAAATCAGAAAAATTGAGTCAGGTGCTAAAATATGAAAATTTGCTAAGGAAAACTTTAGCCAACTTTCGATAAAGTTAAATTTTCATTTGAATAATGTGAAAAAGCGCCAGCAAGCGCCTAATAGTATGCTATTGAAAATAATGTACAACTGTTTATTTTGTCGGTTTATTTGTTATGTCGTCATTGTTTTTATTGTTTGTTTTTTTTTTCATGCATTTTCCCAGTCGCTCACCACCCGCTTAATCATCCTCACTCGTAGAGCAAACAAAATTTATTTCAATTTTATCGCATAATTAAAGAAATTTGCATTCAAAAGTCAAATATTCGTAACTCGTACGAGTAAAAATGTTTATAGTTTGCGACAGCGATTGTGTCACATTTTGTGGCTTAACTTTACCGCCATCAACATTTTCGGTCTGGAAATTATTGAAATGCCAACAATGACTATAGCGTACACTATGCTAGAAACAAGGATACAAATAAAAAAAAAATTGCAATACGAAAAAAAAGGATATTCAATTCAATGTTCTAATATTTTTCAATGAGTCTGCATAGCAGCGTACAGCCGTTGACACTTTGACTTGGACTCGAAAATGTATGGTTCCACATACTCATACGAACATATAAGAGGTACTTTGCCAAACGTTTGTTTTTTGGCAAACAGCAAAAGTCAATATTGAAATATGCTATATAGTTGGAGAGCTCGCTGTAGAGAAGTTGAGTATATAAGATTACAGTATATGACTTTGGTGAAATTAACGATTCAGGTTTGCTTTGCCAAGGCTCGTCCCTGAATCTTAGACAATTTTGATGTTTTATTTAAGACTGTATAATATTAAACCTTAGAATGTATGCCAAACGATAGAACTTAAAGATGCCTAAGCATAATATATGGGGTTGCAATATTGAATCCTGTCCAATACAAGAGTTTCCACCAGTTTCTTGGGTCAATGTACTGAATTTTTACAAATAAATAATTTTATTTCATTTTAAATCACAAACGTTCTCAGTTTTACGCTGTTTGAGCGCCTGCTCGATCTCTGGGCAGCACCGATCATGACACTGGGTATCGGGTCATATAGCATTTACTCGGTTTTTATGCTAAACTCGCACTCCAAAATAGACGTCAAATAACAAAAATAAACGTTAAACATAAAATAGGCGTATGTAAAAAAGTAGTTGTGTCACTTCGCATTTTTTTTGAGGTGTCATAGAGTCTTAAGTCATATGTCCTATTTTGAAAAAATATGATATGTGTGACACTCTTTTTTGTCACTCCTTTTTTGTATACGATTTTCTCAGCTAACATTTGTTGCTTACAATTTTTTCTTTTTGCGCTCTATTTCTCTATACGGCTCTCTCATTAATATAGAAAATGAATACAACAATCAAAAACAGTGGTACCCACTACCACAAGCAAACGCTCTCACGACACGCTAGTGTTGATGATCTGTTTACAAATTTTGTGTACATACGTCTTTATACCCTTTAACGCTTTTTAAGTGCCTGATCGTGTGTCATTTTTAAGCTCTTTCAGCACCTGCTCGTTCTCTGAGGAGCACCGACATACTCCAAATTGGATATATTATAGCTCCTTGTGAATATCCTACATACAAGTGTACGTACATATGGTTATTTTCAACAACCGTAAACTTAAAAAACAATTAGGACATGATCAAAGTGCAACAATTTCTGTGTTTCAAAATTTTGTATAATTTTCGCCATTGGATTCTATTTTCTGTAGCCACAAAGACAAAATGGGTTTATTTTGTCAGTAGAATTGGTTCCAGTTGCTATGGACTTCCTATTACTTGCTTAAAGTAATTGTTCGCTTGAACTCTAACTAAGTAATCGATAGCAAAGTTCACGTTTACTCCATGATAGAATGGATGCTAGAGCATCACGGAGAAATGTCTATGGGACTTTACCGCAGTTGGAGCACCGTAACAACTTATTGCGCCATTCATATTAATACATAATAATGATAATGACTATGAATAGTTAGTGCGTTCAGTTTCTATCTTATCTTTATTCGGTAGTTTGATGAATTTTGCCTTATCCACAATCTCCACAAAACTTTCGCAAAAATATCACTGTGAGATAATGATACCAATAATATTTGCGTAGCCTAGTAGCTGTATAGATTTGTAAAAGATAGTGGCAAGCATTTTTCTCTTCAAATTTAAGTTAACGACTTGGCGCATGAAAGTTACTACACAGTGGTCATATTTTTCGTTAGGCCTACAACTTTCAGGTTAGTTGGTGGAACTATCATATTGATAGAAGATATGCAAAGTTGTTTCATCAGCTTATTCATTTATTGTCTGCTCTGCTATACGTGATTAACATTTATTTTATATATTTAGAAACTGCTCTTTCGCCAAAATTTTTGATATGCTCTTTTTATATTTAGTTGTTTATGCAATATTTTCGTCACATATATATATCCCCAAAATCATTATTTCTGAAAACTTGAAAAATTCTTGAAGTAAAATAAATTATTTAACGAAATTATTAAACAAAACAAAGTAAAATTAACATATTGTGGAAAACTTTTCTCCATTTAATATTCATCTGAACACAAATGATAATTTATACCCTCCTCGACTGCTTCAACTCCACTATCAAATAAAAGTTTAATTGTCGTCACTATGTCACCCGTAGGTAAACTAATATCAACGAGCACTCGCACAATAAGCAGAGGCATCACCCGGGCATATGGTGCTGTCACAGTGATAACAACATTCATATATTGTACTTTCGATTGTTGTTGCTGTTGTTGCTTTTAAATAGCTGTTGTATAGTGCACATACAATATATTTGTAGCTATCATATTTTGCAAAAATGAATTCTCTTACCGAAAACACATTTCATGAACTCGAGTCAAAAACATCTGCCACGTATGTTTCCATTTAGGAGTATATTTATGTATAGTACAAGCACGTACGAGTTAACGCATTCAGTTTGTGACATATCAACTACATGCCTACTCGTGCCATGCCCCGCTTCCACTTCTTTCTAATTGGAGAAGTTGTATCACTGATATTGCACGCAGCATTTAATTGTACTACCGACTGACTACTTGCTATCTATCTGGTGTGCTATGTAGTTTGCCTAACAAGATTTTCAGAATGAAAAAAAAAACACAGAAACATTGGTGTCTTCGTATTCTGCTTAATGAAGAGGAACGAACCGAGCAATTAATTGGACTTGAATGTGACCGAAAAAGTAGTACAAGGTTGTAATAATGAATTTTTTGTTTTCGTGTCGTTGATAAAATGCAACATTTATTAAGAGAAATGTTATGAAAATCATGAAAGGATTATTTTAAATAAATTGTTTTCTATGATTCATTGGAAATGAATGTATTTCTTAGTCATTTCAATGTTGTAGCATTTGGAGAGTGTGAGAACCATTTAAGTAAAAACAAATAAATGCATAAATTTCATCACATCAAAAAGTTCATTCGAATCATTTAGCATAGCTTATTCTTCAAAAAACAGGTTGCTTAAATAATACTAATTAATTGAGCAATACAATATCTCCATAACTCATTCCAGCTGATCATAAAAATATCATATATTTTTTAAGGAGAAATAGGTCCCAGTCGAATTGGCTGGAATACCATCTTTATTAAAAGCCTATGTGATCATTCTATGGCTAAAATTGTGAATATGGGTTTTGAAACTATGTCCCCAGACCAACTAATTTGTTGAAAAAAAAAAAAACAACAATGAAAAATTTTTCAGCCGGAAAATATGCCTTAAATTTTTAAAAATGTTTAATACAGCAATGTATTGAACTCCTGACAACGAAAAAAGCCAAGGAAATATCTCTAGTTTCGAAAATTTCATCATGCGAATTCAAAACACTCACTATCACATTCTGAATTTTGAAACGCCAAGTTCATACCTACTAGCAAAATATAATGCGCTCATATACAGAAAATATGTAAGCGAAAATGTAGGTACACAACTTCCACATAAGCTCAAAAGCAAAACACTTAAACATTTCTCAGTTTTAGTTATTTATTTAGATAAACTCAAATAGTGTCCCAACCACGCCAAGACAGAGAAAAAATAAAATATTTATATGATCAAGTTAAGCTGTCAAGTTGATAAATTGCTCGCTTGGCGATGCTGAGAATATTGTTATAAATGTGGACTTCCACACTTAACCAAAAAGCCACATTATACTAATGTGCCAACCAATCAACTATGTCCCCCACGCCCCCTCTTCCGAAAGTATACTCAAGTGTAATAAAAAGTTGCAGGGAAATTTTTGTTTTATTGCCTTTTATGATTTTTACCAAAACAAAAAAAAAACATAATTTCCTTATGTCAGCTTAAATAATACTAATATTGACCAGAAGACCTTTCTCAAAAAAAAAACATGACGTATGAATTGGTTATATGAATTTACAGGCGAAAAAGAAAAGTGCGTTAAAAAGGGTGCAAAATGGTAAATAAGTAATCGAGAAAATACAAATGGTAAATAGTAACAAATGAAGCGTTAACTGATATCAAAGCATTGCCGTAATACACTTTGCTGATAGAATTCTCTCATTTTGATTTATTTATGTCTTAAACGATTTTTCATATATTCAGAATAAAAAAACGGCATTACAAATTATATCCATATTTTCTAACAACAAAAAAAAATTAAAGATGCTGTCGAAATTTCCACATGCATAAATTTTGCTTATGCACGCATAAACAAAGCTGAGGACATGTTTATAAGCAGCTTATTGCTGAAAGCCTTAGCGTAAGTACCTACACATTTTGCATAAGCAGCTTGTAGTTATATGTAGTAGACTCTCATTGAAAATCTAAAAGATAAGTAAACAAAAATTTTAAATATATATCCACAAGGTGGCTCAAATGATACTAGGGAATGAGAATCTTAAGAAGTGGAGAGTCTGAGTCATATGCCGCGTTAGGCAAGACGCTATTTTGGTACCGAGGTCAGGGTCGTCCATAAAAGACGTGAACAAAAATTCTGGAATTTCAACTCCCTCTCACCTGGTTTTCCACATCTGTCCGATTTCGTCCGTAACGGGTCATGCTACCCCCCCCCCCCCCCTCCTTTTTGTACTTTTTTTAAATTTGATTCGCACTCAGGAACGAAAAAAAAATTTTAAAAATTCTAGCGACTTTTAGTAAAATAAACGTCCGAAAAGGTTTAAGCGCACCCACCACGCCTATTTGCACTTCGTTTTTACGACCTCCCTTCTTCTGCTGCAGACTTCCTAATGACGCACGCAAAATCCCTAATGACGCACGTTGAGTGAACAGCTGATCCGTTGCCATTGTAGAACTCGCTCCAATAAACACAATTGCGATGGATAACGGTTGTCCTGTTTACTAGAAAATCATTTTTTCCACTCTTTTTGAGTTCGTAAACATAAGTTTTTAAATAAATTAACACCAGTATTGAAAGACTATAGTGAATAATAAGAGTTATTACCTTCATCAATCAGCTGATCAGATATGATGTCGCGACATGACGGCGAAAATAGAAATAAATTTAACTCACTGAGTTGTCTTGCCTTTATTACTTATTATAGGAATTTTGGAAAAATGTTTTTTTAAGATATCAAAAAATGTTGATAAATGTTGAAGAAGTCGAAAAAGCTTGGAAAAGAACTAAAAATGTAAAAAAAATGTTTTTGAATCATCGAAAATTTTTAAAAAGTCATAAAGTGTTGAGAAAGTCGAATAGCCCTGAAAATATCAAAAAATCAAGGCCGTAGCGAACATGGGGCAGGCGGGGCGGTGTCCCAGGGCCTCCGACGGCAAAGGGCCCGGAAGGGGACCCCCCTTCTCGTCGACCACTTTTTTGGTCCTGAAAGAAACTTACCTCGGTAAAGACTATGGGGTCTCCTGAAAGTGAACACGAGAAATTGAACACGGTGGTCTCCCAAAATTAAACAATTCTACATTTTTTTGTAGTTTTATTAGATGATGTATAATATATCATACTTTTGATACGCCGCTTTCTCGTCTTCTCTCTTTTTCGCTCCATTAAGATAAACAAGTTTCATGGCGCAAAATGACAATTATGTAACTGTACACAGAAGAATTATTATATAAATATTATATAATTCTCTAATCCGATTGTTATTGTCAATAGCACCTGAATTGAGCAGCTGATTCGTGGTGATCGAGGTATCGAACAGTGTTTGCGACCCCTATACGCGCGGAAAATTCAGACTTTCTACATGTGATAAATCCCACACGGAGAAAAACGGTTTCATTAACCGGAAATTCCCTATGTATCATCTAGAGGGAGCCACGCTAACTCTTTTCCGTTCTGTGTTACGCGAACGGGAAAGAAGTAGCGTGGCTCCCTGCTCCCTCCCGCTGATGGGCCGAGTTTTATCCCAGTGTAGGTCAGTGTTCGTAGATTGTAGTAGAATTCTATATATAATTCTATAGAAATTCTACTACAATCTACGAACACTGGTTCGTATAGAATTATATATAGAATTCTACTACAATCTACGAACACTGGTGTAGGGGTACTTTAAAATTTCCGTATGGTGGGCCCTACTTGTTGCCCCAGGGCCCCCGAGGCTCTAGCTACGGCCCTGCAAAAAATCATATAAAAGTCGATATATGAGACAATTTACGTACAGTGATGGTGAACTGCTTAAGAATGCTCAAGCCATATTTCTGTTTCTTGTTCAGTTTCTTTAAATAAACAAAATTTCTTAATTTTTTTTTTGTTTTTATGTGTCTGTAGACTATGTGGAAAAATGTTGAAAAAGCTGAAAAATTTTAATAAGTCGTTAAACGCTTTTACTTCTTAACCAATTTACTCCAGTGCATACCATACCAATCATACCCACCATAAATGTTCGCACGTCAAAAACTTTTAAATTCCATCAAAATGGATATAATAACACTATCCGAATCGTTATTGTTGTTGTCTAATATGTCCTTTTTTCAAGTACCATTACTACCAAATAACATTTTTAATGTAGTATATATTTTCATCTTTCTTTGTGGTCCTTTACCAAATGTTTCGGTCGCTTTTCTAATTTATTTTTTTAATGTTATTTTCTGCTTGCTTGATTTTATCAAAACTCAATTAAAAGCTTTGCACATTAGGCGAATAAAAAGGTTTTTGAACCAGCAAAATAATTCTTAACAAAATTAGGCATTTGCATTAAAAGCGAAAGTAATTAAAAGCAAAAATTTAATAATATTAATTAATTAATTTATCACTGAGCTACCCCAGTGCCGCTCTCAAAATAGCGTCATTAAATTTAAAAATTCTTGAATCATTTGTATTAAAAATAGTTTTATCTCTGACCATCACATTTTCACAGAATTAGCAACACCCAACAAATTCCTTGCTGCAGTGAACGACTGATGTTGGTTGTTGCACTCAGGCAATTTGGATCAAGTCGATTAACACCCGCAGACAAAATAAATAATTTCATATTTAAATTTGATTTTGCAACTAATGTTTTTCAATGAATGTTTCCAACAACAATAAATGAAAAACATTTGGCTGAGTTTGTCACCAATTTGCTTTCATCATCTGCAATTTCAATGAAGTCAGAGTGATGAATTTGATTTTAGTGATGATGTTGCTGACGAATAGAACTTATCAGGCAAATTATTCAATGATGTGCATGTATTTATGTAAATGTGCGGTGATTTATTCAATTTTAAACAGCACTTTATACAAATTAAGGAGATGCTTAAATTAATTGAGCAATATGCCATTAGTGGTGTTTAATTGAACTTTGAGCGATGTTACAATAAATTTTTAAGCAGCGTTGTGCCCAGTTTGGAATGTTGCTTAAGTTAATTAAGCAATAAATAATAACGGCATTATATTGAAATTTTAAGCGTTTGTAATTTAACCAACGCAACCTATAAGTGAAAGCAAACAGCGAAGTGTTCTACTTGATACTCTAAGAGATATTCAATGTCAACTAAATTATTATTGGCCACGATGAGCTGCAAAAGTTCACTCACCCATCAAGATATTCGCTCAGTTTAGAAGAGAATGTCATGCAGTAAAGAATTGGCTAAGTTGTGATGGAAGTACTACACATCCCAGTGGATTTTAACGCCGTAGCTAGTTTTTATTACTCACTAAACTTTTTAAAAATTAACCTGAACTTGTCCAATATTGCTGACAAATTATCAATGGAAAAAACAATTTGAATTTTATTGGTTTTAAGTAAAGTTATAGCCAGAGTAAAATTGAACATACACTTTTGCTTACATCAATCCAAGAAAAATCACCTCCAATACAGGCCTCGAAATCACTTCTGGTAAACAGAAATTGTCATTTACTTACTTCAGATTTCACTTCGCTTCAAATAAAATATCACGTGATATCTTTCATGAGACATCTCATATCCATCATTTTTATTAGACTCTCAGACGTTACCATCACTGACGTAAGAGTTATTAACCCAAAAACTGATGAGGCTCATTTTTGAAAATTCCAATGAGTACCAAAATCTTCTTAGGACAATAAAAATCACGTGGCTCGATAGCCCAGCAAGAATTTTCCTTGGTAATGGGTAATGCATACTTTCATGCCATCTTATCTAAGCCTCAAGCCGGCAGCTGTGTCAGTTATCATTTAAAATACCTCAAATATTAAGTAACTATCAAACAGTGGCCTCAATTCAGTAGGGCTGGGGAAGGCATTGCCCCCTCCCCCCCTAAAATCTGATACTAATTATTATTCAATACATTAATTCAATAAACCCATCTAATAGTGGTGGAATTATAGTTCTAGTCCCCTCCCCTCCAAGATTTGGTGAAGTGACGCTGCTATCAAAAATCTCTTTTAGAAATACAGATATGGTAAATGTTATTTTTGAATGCAAAATATATAAAATTTATTCGTATGCGCATAAATCTACCCGTTTCAAATAAATTTTTAAGAAACAAAAACATAAATAGTAAAATAAATTTATACGCTGCTTATAAATTACCATAACAAGTTCAATTTGTTGCGCGGTAGCAATTTCGCATTACTTGGAATTTTTTACTCCTTACAGCCTTTACCTTTTCACTAACGAATGCTCTTGGTTGGTTAAGGTTTTAGCATCTTGTGCTTCTTTAAAATTTAATAAGGACTTAGCTAAGCGTAAAATAAATTATTTACTTTGCTGCTATTTTGCATTAACGCAGCCACCCGCAATCACTTACAATTCGTACTATGCATAGTGTTGTTACTAAATATTAGAGTGATTCAATTTAAAGACATTTTTTTCTTAAGATTTTTACTAAACAACTTTTTTACAATGCTCTATTCAGTTAACTTTTTGGTATTAAATTTATGTTTTTAGATTTTCAAATTTCCAATATCATTTTTCTCTGAGTGAATGTAAGAAACTAAACACGAAGTCAACGAATCTTAAAATCAAAATAGTAAAATTGGCCATAAGCAATTTGATTTGGAATATCCATGCTAACATTTATATTTAGCCATAAGTATTAAAATAAATAAAATATTTTCAATACTGAATCAGTCTAATGTAGCATACGCGTTCCAAAATATGTTGCGAAAATTTATTCTTTCACATAAAGCTTCCTTCTATGACGCGTTTTTATAGCAACAGCAACAAATAGGCCATGGAAAATGTTGTGTTTGTATATGTGCCACCTACTTTGAGAACAAAAAAAAAGGCTTAAAATATACAGAAAATACAATTATGCGGGTGATGGCTCAACCCATTTGCTACTTAGATTCCGATGTAAATCAACATTTTTACCAAAGATTATTACAAAAAAGGTCGTTTTCAAATTGTTATAGGTATATTTCACATACTTATGAACTTTTTACAAATCTAGCTGTTGGTACGCAGCTCCGCCCATTATTTAATTTTGCACACATTTCACGAGATACTCAGCATGGACAGTATATAGCAGATATGGCCAACAAGTAGATCGCGATCGACCGGTCGATCGCGAAGCGATATTTGGTCGATCATAGTTTAATTTTATTTTTTTATTTATTAAAAAAATTTTTTTTATTTATTTTAAAAATTAAAAAAAAAGCATAATTACTGAAACGTAGTATTTTAAAATTTTAAAACAGCAGACTGAGCATTTTTTATAGTGCAAAACTTGAGCACGATTAATAAAAATTATCAAGTTGGTTTTACTATGTAGATCGCGACACATTTTTGAGATAAAAAGTCGATCTTAGGCACATACAAGTTGGCAACCCCTGGTATATAGGATGTTTCATTTAGAACTTTTTTTTATTAATTTTAGATAAAACACTTAAAGTAGTAGTGAATGTCGGAGCCTTCATTATGACCCCAAAGAAAAATCGTTGACATTTATTTTTTAAAGATAATTTCTTTTAAATGTTGACCCTGACTACGCCATAGGTCTGCCTTTCAGAAGTTTCAATTTTCGAGGCATATCACGAATTACGCGAGTAATATTGGCTTTCAAGTTGTTCTGGCGTAAGTCTTTCCATAAAGAAATATGAAACAATCTCTCTCTCTCTCTCTCTCTTACAATAACCCAGTCATTCCGAAAGACATATACATTAACCTAAGGAAAGTACTCCAAAACACGAGATTTTAATTGCGCCCTTACTAACGTTGTGATTGTGAATCACTAAATTACACGATCGCCTTTTTAAAGGCTAGAAATGATATCCCACTGGGATTGAAATCGTACTTAACCTATACGTTTCACCGCTTTGAAAAAAGCACGTGGAACGGGTCAGACGCTAATACCAGCGCCAACACACGAAAACACGTTTGTACTCGTTAACGGACAAAACGAAAAGACCAATATTGAATAAAAAAAATAAGGTAACATCAGTCACGCGTGAGCTGTCACAAAAAAAAAAAAATAAAAAAACATCTAAATGAATCACCCTATACATCCACGTATCAAAATTCATAATTAGTCAAACTAAAGTGCTTGAGGCATTTTTGTTATATAAGAGGTGCCACGCCTTGTTCTATTGTGATATACAGTTTACTTTTTCAAAGTGCTTTATATAGACAGTATATATCCATGTGTTAAAATCCGAACTGTGGCTGCTTTTTGTGCCAAGATATAGCGTTTTCAATATTGTTCTGAGTTTTTTTTGTATCGGAAGTATCACGCCTTGATATCCAATTTTGCCTATTTACATTTGTTAAGGTATGTACTTACTACAGACAATATAAATTCATGTGTCTAATTAAGCTGTAAGCGCTATACCTTCGCACGTATGGTAGCTATCAAGCAAAGCAGGTCATAATAGCTTGTCTCTTGAATTCTATAAGAAATTGGACTCAAAGTTAATTAATATATGTCTTACTTCAATCTAAAGTTACATTCCTTTAAGTAAATTGCATTTTAATATCAAATTATTAAAATAGCTTCCATCGTGACTACACCTTTCATTTCTTTAGGTATTTATTTTTTTTTTTTTAATGAAATCAAAATCTGTTTCCTACCATAGCACTGCTATAGTGTACATACATTCATCTTTCTTCTTTTAAATAGGACTTAGTGCATCCTAGCAGCACATTCCCATTTACACAAACAAAATCACACATGATATGTTGAATATTCCATTGGAAAATGCGATTAAAGCTTTATTTTGTCAGATGGATAATGTGAAGCGTGTGCTAAGATCTTATCTATGGCATTGTGAATGACAGAGTTTTAATTGGATACACAGAAACTTTGTTTAAGCTTTACAAAATATGAAGTGAGTACTTATGTTATTTTTATAAAAATATGCTGAGAGTGTTGTTTAAAAAAAAAGAAGTGCGAAAAGATAAAGCAAATGAGCTAAAATGCATAACGCACTATTGCATACTGCTCCCAGTATAACTAGCAATTGCTCGCGAAATCATGCACAAATACTTCTTCCTAACTTATTGAATGCGATTATTTACCTTTTCCTGCCACAGCTCTTAAGCATACAAACTTTCTATGAAGAGGCTTAACTGCTTTTTATCTATATGAGAATTTTGCTTTCATAAGCGTTGCCACTCCTACTTCCCTTGATCCAACCTCTTTTCATTTATTCATTGCTCTTGTAGCCTTTCACCAGTTTCTATTGCATGCTGTTTGGGAATTTTCCTTGAAATAAATGCATAAGCTTTTTGTTTTAGATTAGTTAGCTACTATCCACCGCTTTCATTTTTACGAAGTTATAAAACTCATATCATCATATCTATTCGTTTTAAAAAAAGATTAAAGTCAGTGGAATAGAGATTATAAAAACCACATATCAAAAAATAAATTTGATTTATTCCTAAAATTGTTGGTTTCTAGCACACAGTACTACTGAGATTAACAGTACCTTACTGAACTCATTTCCTGTTTTGATATAAAAATATCAGTCAGATGCCTTATTCCAAAGGCTCTACCTATGGTTCAGTTCCTTGTTATTATTTAAGTATACAGTACTCGTATACCAACAATGTTTAGAAATAGAGCACATTTTGTATTGAACAGTCGCTTAACTTCAATCGTTCGCCTGAGCTTAGATCGCCCATAAGAAATATGTTCGCCTAAAAGACGAATGATTATTAATACAGCAAGTTCTAGATATGGCTGTGTGTGTGTGTGTACTAAAAAATTGTATTTGCGTTTCAAAAATGGCTATATTTTAAATATATATTTTGAAATACTGAATTTGTGACTTTGTGTGGCTAGTGGTAATATTTCTAGTATTTCTGTGGTATTTGATTGCATTATCTTAATTAATTCTCGTAGTATAGCATTTAAGATGTTTTTTTTGAGTGGCCAGCAAGCGGAACTGATTTCGTTAGTATGCCTCTAGTTAGTTTATAATGTCTTCATTGAAATGAAAGCAATAAATTTATTTCTATTGTGAAACGTTTTTATTGTTTTAGAACTTTTTAAAATTATTGAGAACATACTTGGACTCTATTTGCAGTAGTTCACGCAAACGAACTCTTGAGAAAATAAATGATTTTAATATACATTATGCTTTAAGTATTCCGACTTTGTTAGTTTTTCACAGTAGTTTGTTTCGTATTTCAAACATATTAAGATAAAGTAATAAATAACAAAAGCATAATGTTGTTAACAGTGCCGTGTTTAGGGTACAAGTGAACAGGCCCGAAGCTACTGCGTCAGATTTTTGGGGGGGCGATAATTTATAAATAGATTAGAATTTAATTAATTTTTCTTGCTTTTGTAGATTTACTTTATTGCGATCATAATTTTTGTCTGGATATTACATATATTTCAAGCATAACATACTTTTTTTGGTCATTAATATTGACATAAGCTTAAAAAAAAATCCAATTGTGTTTTGAATTCCAGTAGCTATATTGCATAGAGATTAACTTTTATCAAAATCTTGCAGTTTCAGCTAGTTATAAATCATTTTGAGTTAGGGAATTAATTTCGCAAATAGTAATCAATTCGCTTCCACTGTGCGCGCCTGTTCCACCATTCGAGCGATAGACCAACGATATTATGTGCAGAGTGGTGCCCACTAATACAAGCAACGATGAGCATGTGTTGAGTATTCTGTATACGTGCATCATTCTTTTTACGCTCTTTAACACTCTTTGAGCGGCTTCTCGTACTCATTTTTACGCTCTTTGAGCGGCTGCTTGTTTTCTTGGCAGCACCGATCTTGACCTAACTGGAAAGTTATATTAAAAAAGTTCGCCTAAATAGGCCGCAAATATTTTTGGCCTTACACTCAAAAAATTCTAAATATCGGCCCTGATTATGTCGAAACTTATTATGTCAGGTAAAAATAATGAGGTTGCATTAAAAACCGTTCGACATAAAACCAACACCACAATTTTAGGTATCATTGGTAAAGTAATCTTCATTATTACAATTTTTATCTGTTGTGTCTGAGCAAAAAACAAAACCAAAAAAAGCACACAAAAATAATAGAGGGAAACAAGTGTTACCAAAATTGATATTAAGGTATCACATAGATTTATGGGATCATTTATGCATAATAAATTTGTTGCTTGAGATTAACAACTACAAATCAAATGTTAAGAAATTATTAGCCTTTATTAAGAAAAATTTTGAATGGGGAATATGTTTAACAGTGGCGTCACTTCACCAAATCTTGGGTCGAGAATTATAATTCCACCACTATTAGATGGGTTTGTTGAATTAATGTATTGAATAATAACTAGTATCAGTTCCTCGGGGAGGGAACTCTCAACCCTACTGAATTGACGCCACTGATGTTTAACCAACTAAATTTCAAGATATGGTATTATTAAGTTTTAAGAAAGCTCTTAAATACATATTATAGCATATACATTTTGTTTTTGACATCTGGCAGTCACTGTTATGGCATTAGCTTCTAAAAGCTAACAAAGCAAAAGTTTTCTAATAAATTGTTGCAGCTACATATATGAAACCCCTTAAGTTGTACAAAGGTCGTTTCCTGTCGTTTCGTCTTCTGTATAGCAGTTAAATTTGCCACTTACTTCAATTTCATTTTTATTATTCTCATTTTTTGGTTTTTTTTTTCTTCTTTTTTGTCTTCTCTGCTTTAAGCATTATCTTTCGACTTGGGCCGCAGTCAGTTCATGTCGCATGAAATGAAATGACAAACAATTTATATCATCAAAACTCAAGCTTTTGCTGTTTCGATGCTAATCAAGAGTCAGCGGAATCTTCAACTAAAAATAGCCGAAAGCAGGCATCGCCTTTCTTTTGAAGCTTAGGCATAGAATGAGAAGAATGATAGCGTTTTTTTTAGCTCATCGTCATTGATCAAAATTAAAATGAAAATGAAAAACGCGTTGAAAATTTTTAAATTTTGAGAGCTATATGTTGGGTGGATGTACATATGTTCTATATAAAGAAATATTTATTAATATCATAGAATGTATCATATTATTTGTGGAAATTCTTTTTAAGTGAGTCAAGTTACATATTTACTTCTTTAACGAGCTTAAATTACTTATATAAATATATATGAGTAGTTTCTTTACTTTTCATGAGAACCATCCGCAGTGGGTTCTCCGATTTGATTCAAACTTTGGAATATTGAAGTACATCATATAAAACTACGATCCCCGAATTGTTGGCCCTTCCAATGCCCCTGGTGCAAAGATATGAATTTTTAAAGTTCAAAAATTTACGTTTTTTGCCCTATATTCGAATATCGGTTTGAACCAAATCGGAGAAACCACTGCGGACGGTTTTCACGAAAAGTAATGATATATAATTAAATAAGATATTATGATGACATTTGGTAGGCGCACGCCGATCGTGTATATCATTTACTGTATAGAAAGTGGGCGGAAACTGAGTGTGACACTTTTCAACAATCGAACAATTTTACCCAATATTTCTCGAAAATCGCTGAAGCAATTATTATTAAGACTTAGGAAATGTTATCTTTAAAAGGAAACATACCTAAACACAATATACATATACTTAGTTCTAGGAGTATAACAATTTTCCCAGCCATTTTTCAATTTATAGCATAGGTTCAGACGACCCCTTTCATTTCTATGATGGCAAGCTTAAATTTCAATGCCAAATTAATTCCAATAATCAGATATTTTTTTATTTTTTCAAATACCAAACTCCGGATGCAGAGTACAGCAGAGATAAAGTAGAAAACCTCAAAGTATTAAAACAGCAAATGAATGGAATTAAATTGATTTCAGACTGTGGGTTTTCGCTTGTTTACGCATTCGTGCTCAGTGTGTGCGCATTTTCCTGTAGTTGTAAGTGAACTAAGAAATTACTATCGTAGTAAGAAGAACTCATCTGGAATTATTTTCATTATATAAGTAATATTTTGTGAATTTAAATGAAAATTTACATAACATTGCTCTGCCATAGAATTCTACTCTACATTTGCGCTACAATGGGGTAGCAAAACTCAACTGGAATGCTTTTGTTAAAAAATATATTGTAATACCAAAGGATTCCCGTAATTGTCCAATCTGTTCTTGTTTCCGACATGAAAGAAAAAGTTGTTTATCCATTCAACAGCTGGGAGTACAAGATTTTATATGGCTCGCAGTTTATTGTGGTATGAAGACAAAATTCTCATTTATTTCATTTTTTTATAAGTAGTTCACTTTTGTGGGCCAGAAAAATACTTGTTAACTTTGTGCCACACTCGAGGGAGTATGAAATTTTATATATATGTGAATTTCAATGCAAAAGTAAGTCATCCCAATAGAGTTTAAAAATATGTTTTTAATATAATGCATATCTTCGGATAAGGTGTTTTGAATGCTGTCAGTCGAGTAGGACTTGCAAGACAATGTCCCAGGTTCTTCAAGAACTAAAATAATTTCAATTTTAAGTGTTTCGCTAAAGATTTCAATGCTTAAGTATCTTTTAATGGTATGGTTTTACTTAACCTACTTAATCTATTTTTTATATATACTGTTCAATTCTGATAAGAACATTTATAGACATGCCATTTTAAGACATCAAGTATAAGTTGGCATGATTCGATAAGCTATAAAATTGGATATTGAAAACTTGAACACGATTCCAGCTGCTTGGCAGATGTAGTTTTTTCTTGCTAAAGGAAAGAACCAAAAGAGGACAGCATTTTTAATGGATCCAAATCGTTAAGCTATAGCTAGCAGGAACGCCGGAAGACCTGTTGCGTGTGTTTAGAACTCCACACGCGTAAGACTTCCCCATGTGTAAATTCAACACTGGAAACGTTGATTGAAAACAGCAATTTTTCGCTCATTTTTTCATCGTACCCGCGTCGATTATTTTCCGAGTTTGGGATCCCTATACGATACATTTTTTCTCAAGTTGGCGCTGCAGTTATTTGACGTTTCGATTGGCTCTTGGTTGCCACGACGACAACCAAGGGACAAAAAATGTATCGAATTGGGACCCTAAATTCGGAACAGATTCAATGCGGGTGAGTGTAAGTTAAACGATTTGCGCGTTGATATATATAGCTATCAACGTATCGGCTCGCGAGCCTTCAATCATATCATGCGCTGATTGGTTGATACGAAACCGTAGCCAGACGGTAACTTACAGCTCAAGTTAGATATAAGGGTCTAACTAGCTTTTAGAACGTTATGGCGCCCCTGATAATTAGTAGCATTATTCATGCCAAGTGGCCGAAAATGAACCAGTCAAGCACGAATTTCTATGTCAAAGACTGGAGCATGATAGGAATTAAAAAATTTCTGAAATACCCGGAAATTCGATGGTAAAAAAAGTTCAACTTTTTCCCAAAAAAAAAAATTTTAGTTTTTACCATTTGAGGCAAAAAATATTTTTTTTTTGAGAAAGCCGGGAACTCCTTTTTTTCAACTTTGCAACCTGGCTTGAATTGGGCATTTTATTCTGAAAAAATATGAATAAAATAACTGAAAGGCGACCTGTGATACCCATCAGTTATACCTGACTGCGCCTGCTTCAAAGCATAGAAATTGTTTTTCGGTAGCGTAAAAGTTTTGTGTGTTGGCGCTGTTAAAAGACTACGAAAGAAAAGTATTTAAACTGTTTGGTTTCATATAATCGGAGGAAAATGGCATTATTTCGAAGTGGATAAATTAAACGTAAGTAGTGGCATATTGAAGTAAAGCAATTTTTGTTTGTTCATCAAACTGATCTCTAAAATGTTCCTGGCTCACGAAATCATGAGTGTCACAAATTCAACTTTTAGTGTAGAATATTGCAAAGGAAAATCAAGTAATTTAAAAATTGTAGGAACATATCTGATTCGTAAGTCCTATCCTTATCAAAGGTATAACCTGCCGTTAAGGCCCTTTTTGCTCTCCAAAATATAATTATTACTTAGTGATTATTTTGCAAACATTTAGTTCCTAAGACACAGTGCAACGTATGCCGCATGCCGTAAAGTTTCTAAAAAATATTGTGATATTCACTTCAATCAAAACAGCATTATTTATGTATTCACTCGCCAGAAGGCATGTGCTAATTTCACATGTAATAAAATAATGACATTTCAAAAAGACTAACTAGAATCTTATAGTACCTTTACTATCATTTCAACGCATGCATGTTATCTTACTTAACATCCAATTTTGAACATTTTGACATTGTAATCAATCCCATTTTTACTATAATTTTTATTAGACATTTTCTTATAAAATTTTTGCAGCAATATCTATTTCCCCCCAAAAAAATTATTGAAATGAATATTTAACAAGATAGCACGCAGCTGACGACATATCAACTTAAACTGATTTGCCTTGTTATATATATATATATATATAACATTTTCACACTATTCACTATTTTCAACGATTTTGCTAATTTTGTGACTTTGACACTTGAGTGACACTTATGACTGATAAGCAGTGTGCAGATTTTCACATAGCATGGTGCTAATGTGACTCCTACGTGTAGTAAAAAATGTTAATATATGTATGTTGAGTTGGTTTTAATTGAATGTGAACTTTTTCCTATACAAAAAAAAAAGTTTATAAGAAATCGTACTTTTTATGGCACTTAGATTAATTTCAAAAAATACACACAATCTTTTCATATAATTATGCATGTCATTCAGTTTTGAACAACATTCTGCATTATTTATTATAAGAATAAAATATGACTCATATACAATTAAATTGTTATACGGCAGATCAAAAATGGCTGCTCAAAGAGGACCACCTTAAAAGAAAATAAACTGACTTCATATCGCTCGTTTGCTACAAGACTGTCATAACTAAATAAACCTAAATTGGAAGAAAATGCCATTTAAAGTTTTCAATAAGTAACTTTTTACGTGAAAATTAAAACTAGAAAATGTGTTATCTTCGGCCAGGCAGAAACTCAAATACCCTACACTGCATTGAAAGTACTTTCTTAATAAATGTTATAAATACATTGAAAATTAATTAAGTACCTAAAATTTTCATGAAAACCGTATGTGCCAATTGTGAGTTATACGAAATCAAAAATTTCAATTGTTGAAGAGTGCCACGCCCACTTTTCCAATTATATCCATTTTAAGCACAATTCAAGATATTTATGATCTGTATTAATTTCATCACAATATCTTGAACGGTTATCGAGTTATGGCGATATTAAAGTTAAAATTTAGGGCTGTGCCACGCCCTTTAAAGAACTTTTGCAAATTTGAAAGCTAGCCCAATCTTAATTTTGTTCACATGTTCACCAAATCACCAAGTTTCATCAAAATCACAGCAAATATGCCAAATTTCATTGAATTAGCTTGCTCAATAGACAGAGAGACGGACGGACAGACAGTCACTCAGACACACAGACAGACACACATAGCTATATGGACTCAGGTGGTGACGCTGATCAGTAATATATGTTCTTTTCTATACCTGCCACGCTTATGCTACAATTACATCACTATATTTAAGAAAATTTATTGCCATTTAAATATTGCTTGCAATCTATGTAATTTAGGTACAACGCGGCGTATGAGCAACTTTTAATTCATATAGAAAATTAAAGGAACTCACTCGGCTGTCTGAAAAATTGATGTGAAGTAATAAAATAAAGCGGAAAATTGCTCGATAATAATGGTACCGAAACATATCTCAAAATTTCAAAACTTTAAATATTTATTTTCTCTATAAATAGCATTTCTTCGTTAAAAATTGCTGAGCCATAAAATTTTAGAAATTAGTGGGTCTTTCTATAAACAAAAAATAGTTCAATTTGAAAATTGGTCAAAGCTTAAATTTCAATATTTTTAGTATTTTTTATTTTGTTTTTTAATCATGCGCCATAAGCTATAGAAGTACATATTGAACTTCTAAGAATGCCAATGCTGAAAGTTTCATTTTACTGCTAATTTGCTAAAATATATGTACATTTTTATTGTATCTTTATGCTTTAACTGCGTACTGTTAGTTCTATTTTTAAAAAACAATATTATACGATATTTGAATAAATAAAAAGCACAAAATATTGCAATTATAAAAATACCAAATTATTCATTGCAATTAAATAACAAAATGATACTCACAACTACGGAAACATTAAGATGCTAAAAAACAGTACCATCTTCAAAAATGAAGAAAAACAAAATAAATTCTATTAATTTTACGTCTACATAAATACAAAGCAAATGAAATTTTACTTTCATAAAACAAAATATATAAAATATGAGTATTCAAATTACAAATCATGTTTATAAATTTGCGAAGAAAGCTTTTAAGCCACGCTGAATAAATAAACCACCTACTTGCCACAACAAAGAGCACGACGGCACCATGGTCCGTTCACTCTAAGGAATGGTGATGGACTATCAAAGACAAATTCACTTGTATTTTTATCGTCTGCTCCGAATGTAGCATCTGTTTGTGTGTGGTGATGGTCTGTGGGCTATGGTAGGTTGTCAAACAACCAACAAAAATGTAATATTAAATGTCTCAAGCAGTGAGAAGGGAAACTAAGTTCCTTGAAGGACTTAATATGACGGTTTTTAGGCACGTCGTTGTGTATAAGATAAAGTATGGTAAAAGATGAAATGGACAAGGAAGGTGGCATAAATGTTAAAACTGTACACTTTAATATCCGCACTATGTCATTCAGTGAATAAAGGAAGTTCGCTGGTATGTCCACTATCAGACTAGAGTACATAAATATTTTTAGCACTTCATCATATTATTGAATTAAACGTTTGGTGGCAAACTTGTTCTTCTTCTTTTGCAGAAATATAGTGAAAAAAATTGTATTTTTCATTTCTTGTTTCATTAAATATTGTAGTGCTTGTAATCAAGTTATAGAAATTTCTATTTTAAGGTTTCGTTTTTTCAATATAAATTTTAATTTATATTGCATCAAAGAAATGTCGCGTATGGTTTATTTAAAAAGCCTACGATGGGAAATCTAATTACATACTTTTTGTGCTTTCGGCTCTATTTTGTAATAGGTTCCCATGCTAAATTTCTTAAAGTTATATTGTCATCAGTGTTATTTGAAAATATGTGTTCATTACTAATGATATATGTATGTCATTTGAAAGCTCTTTCTTAGCACTACAATTTTTGTTGGATAATATTGACAAAATAGATTAATCATACGACCCGTTATACATTATTATTACTTGCAGTTGACAAAACAATACCTTATGGTATTTAGTGAGTTGAATCTAAAACCTGCAGCCTCATTCAGCTGAGCTAGATGGCTTACAAGTCATAGAAAAAAATTTTATGTTACAGTATTTTTGGGTTATATATTTTCAAAACCTGGCTTAATTTAGACTCAGCATACTAAGTCCCCAAAAAAAAATATCACAGAAATGCTGATTGGTAATAATAATGGCTAAGGAGTTATATGAGCAATATCTAGAACTTTAACAAAAACGATAGTTCTTAAAGGCTCAGAAAAACTGTAATGTCCTAATGGAAAAATAATTTTTGCGTATTTCTAACCAAATATATCCCTTTAAATAAGGGCTTTCGTATGTAAATGCTTGCTGCTTTTATTTTTAAGACAGCTTATCGATTTTTATAAAACTTAATCACCGTAATAGCTAAATGGTATGTAATAAAATTAAAACTTATTTCTAAAAATTGAGGGGCGTTGCGCCTCTTTAAAGATATTATTATGAAGTTTGGTGTTCTGATTCCGAAATATCAAATTTCATTAAAGTTTATTCCTTTATTCCCTTTGTACATGACTTAATAATATGTTTTTCATGTGCAATGTACCTCACCCACTTATGCAATTTCATCCATTTTATGTCTAATAAGAGATAATGAGCCCCTCGAAAGAAAGCAAACAATGCTTTTTAAAGCTCTGATGATATCAAGCATTTAAATTTGAGTTTATCGCAAAAAAGTTGTTCATCTCATTTTTTGACTTACTTTTTGGTACACTCCGAGCTACATAAAAACCGATGAAACCATTTGAAAAATTGAAGAACAAGCATTTGTACACTTAAAAAAATTGCATATTAAGGCAATAAATGTTTTAGTAACACGTAAAAATATCATTTCCTAACTGAACATCAAAGTTTTTCTCACGTTTTTACTATGAGGAGCAAGCTCATGTTTTGTAGAAAAGGCGCTTGCATTTGCGCATAATTTCTAACGTTTCCACAGGGTTTCATTCATTAAGTTAAACGTTTACCAATACAATGTGGTCGAATAATTTTGTTAAGTGTAGCTTTTTCAAAAAAACTTATTTTTAGTTCATTCCTTGGCATGATAAACTTTAATAATCTAGTTAGGGATTTGAGACATTTTCGTTTCTTAAGACAGTGCTTCTAACAGAGCACTTTTTAGCTCATTTTGTTGCACGTACATATGTATATGTAAAGATTATAACTTCCTTCATCGTCTTATTACATCTATGTGCATTTCCAATATCTCAAGAAAAATGTATATTCTTTCTGTCTATTACACTAACTTAAGCGATATATTGGAGTTTCATTTATTTCAAACAAAAGCTGATTGATAAATTGGCTATTTCTATTGGAATTCCCAAAAAAGCTAGAAATTTCAATTTGTCTTACAAAACATCTGCATAACTTTTAGTTGTATCTTGTACTACCTTCGAACCGGTTTCTCCAAAAAAACAATTACTTAATTGTTATACCATTTTAAAATATGAAACACAAACAAATTTTGTACTTACCAAAGTATTTGATAAATTTACATTTTTATTTCATACTCCAATAAATATTTGCAGAAGACTTCTTTGAAAACAGTGAATCTTCGATTTAAACTGAAAGCAGCGAAAGAAGCACCACCTCCATATGCCTGGGCTTGTGAACTTTGCAAATATTTACAATCTTCTCAAGTGGAGCGCGGGTATGGGCATAATATACCATAGAAACCACTAAGAACTGCCGCGCGTTTCCGCTGTGTGTGAGAAAAAAAATACCGTCGCTGTTTTTATTTTTATTTATATTTTACCCAAGTAAATACGACGCCAAAGTGTGAACGCAATAATAACACAACAAACAAGTGAATTAACACAGTTTTTTCGGTTCTTTTTGTTGCTATTTAATTAATTTCTTTTATTTGCAATTTAAATTGCACAAAAGAATCATAAAAAATAAATAAAAAACACAGACACCGGGGCACACATTCAAGCTGGCGAGCACCATTGGGGGGGCCACTTAAGCGCACAAATAAAGTGCAGTATTAAAATTGTATCTATGAGATACTAATTTTTTTTTCTGCTTCTTCTGTTGCAAAAAAATCAACGACAACGCTCAGAAACAATTGAAATTTTTATGCTGAATGCGAGCGCTATTGTAGACGTGGTGTTGCTGCTGCTGCTGCAGACGTAAGAGAAGCAGTACAAAGATTTCTTTATTACGTCAACAATGGATCATGCCGCCACCGACGCAGCTTTTGTATCCGAAAGATACAATTGTCAAGTAATTAAGCGAACCGTAACAAAACTTCACACATTAATAAATTAAAATGACCGCGAAAACAAAGAACTGCGGCAAAGCAGAATCGTTTATTCAATCATATTTAAAGATTCTGAAGAAGAAAAATGACTCGTATCCTGCGGATTCTTGCATGAATTTTAATTTTTAGCTGCCTAAGGTTTAATTACATTTTTTGTTATAATTTTTTGTTATAATTAAAATATTTAATTATTTTGTTTTCTTTTTTTTTTAAGTAAAAGAACTTTTGTTCTGAGCAGCACCGCCACCACCGTTCACTTTGAAACACAAAAATGAACTGAATATTAAAAAAATGTCTCAATTGTAAGCCCCAAAGATACAATGAACTGTCGTTGGCGTCCGACGCTCATCGGCTACAAACCAGACGAGTGCAGAATTTGTTTGCAAAAACAACACAGCACAATGCCAACAACGAATGTGGAGCACGACGTACTGAGCTCTGGCTGGGCGCAATGCAGTGTGCAAGTGGGCAGAAATTTACCCCTAAGAAACAGCAAACAACCATGAACCCCACTCTGTGATTTGGATGCGAAGCACAGAGAGCGAATCAAAGCTGGGCTGCTCCGAAATTCAATTTCGCTCAAATTATTTGGAACAGCATTGAGTTAGTTTGTTTTACCTTTACCGCATTAAATTACTACCTCAGTAGTATCCTTCTTCACTACCAACTCAGATGGGGCTCGCTCAGTCTTGTTCTTATTTGAGCCAAAAGAAATAATCGGTCATCTCATTGCAATTCTTTCTATATAGAATTAGAATGCATTATTAAAGTATATACGAGAGGTATGGTTTTACATCCATAAGATGCAATTGTACACGGCGGTAAGGGAGTCATTTTAAGTGCCACAAATTCGTCAACAACAACGGGAAAAACTTTAACTCCATAAATTTAATGAATATTGTTACGAATTTTTATGGGTTGTTAGGAGGTACCATTCTAAAAAAAGAATAGGCAAATGTGAATAAGTTGGCGTATCATTTATATAACAAGGATCAGTAAGACATATAAACACTTCTTAAGAATGGGAGAGTATAAGTTAGTAATACGCAAAATTAACTTTTCTAAGTGACTAACGTGTAAAAACTTTCTGACTACAAGGCAGAAGATGTTTCAATATGAGAGCAAAATAAGTAATAATACAACGTTCTACTATTTACCTTGGCGGCATTGTGGCAACTGCAATGGAATCTCAACTACATATATTGCATGATGTAGAGTGTTTCATTTAAAGTTTGATTTTAAAGTGGCAGTTAATTCTTTGTGTTTATGTCAATTTGAAACTATGAAAGCAAAAAATCAAACTAACATCTATCGGAAATCGTGGTTTTATCTGCAACGGAATTTATTGTCAAAGCAAGGGGGCCTAAGCTGTAAAATTTTTGAAATAGCCGGGAATTCAACGATTTTTGTGACATGTGCTTCAAAGTTTGTTTCATTACCAAAAAACAAAAAAAAAAAGAAAGATAGTCAATTTTTCCCAAATTTACCTTTTGACAACCCTGGTTAAACACGAGCTCTCTTCAGAGAAATTCTAGCTACATTGTAATATGCTGGGAAAAACACTTGGAAAATGTTTTGTGTCCGTAAAATAAAACATTAAATCGGCCATAAATGGGGTTCTTGACTCATCACTTGAGTAAAATTAAGGCAAGTTTTGGATTCAAGATGAATGATTAATGTTATAAGCAATGCCAATTTAAATTTTTTAAGACTTCAATCCAGAGTTCCATCCAGTTTAGGAGTTATGAACATGAAAATAACAGTAAATCTGATCCTGGAATATGACGCAAATATTTGGCGAGAAAAGTGCACTAATATGTAAAAAAATGGAATATCAAAAAATTTAGACATTACTTGACCAGATAATTCTGATCATACAGATCAATAGAGCGCATTTTAGAGTATAGCATGACAGTAATAGCTCACTTTTGACCAAAGTAGTCTATAGGACAAATAGGATCTTTCGTGACGAGTTGAAACCCTTTGCTTAAAGATTTATAAAAATGCTACATGAAACCCTAAAATCAGTATTAAAGTTGGGGCCGATATTTAGCTACGTTCACCAGTGGCGTCTGAAATAGCCTCATTTCTATATATTTGGAAACTGTTATTGCATTCGGAAAAATTAATTGTGCCATATTACTAAGGATCAATTTATGATATTTTATGAGAAAGTTTCAATATTTAACTTTCATTTTCCTCTGGACGCATCATCTTATACACTCCCATCATCATGATACTTTTTCATTGATTTTATTGTTGTATTTTGTTTGTTTTCTTATTCGGCCATATACTGTAGTGGCCGAAGATTTCTCTTTGTGATTTTAAATGATCGATTTGTAAATTTAGTTCTGAGTACATTACATATACATTTCCCTTTACAAAATTATAATACCAATCCACTGTGAAAAAATTAAGCCGGCAGTACTAAATACCTGGGTGGCAACTGTGGCCAACCTGTTTGACAGATGTGGACTCAGTCAAAATTATACCAAATTTATGTGGAACTTTTTATTACTGTTTGAATGATTGCACATTCGCACTATTGCTAAGAATTATTGCAATTTCATTATTTTCTTTCTTGTTAAAAAATGTGGTTAATAGAAGTTTGACTTCGACGCTAAAGAAAAGTTTTAAGTTTAACATCATTAAAACAACAAAAAAATTGCTAAGCACATTATTAAAGTGAACAAAAATTATAGAAAATACAATGGCCGCCGTTACACTAGACAGTTACAAGCTTAGCTGTGAGCTTCTGGGTCATAGTATGGATATACGTGCCGTAGCACCAGGAGCTTCTGCACCAGAAGGGCAAGTAATACTCTCAGGATCACGTGATAAGACTGTCAAGGTTTGGAAACGCTCAGGGTAAGCTTTACTTGGGTATTTGAAAAAAAAAATTATTCGCTCACATTTCGTTTCTGTATGCAGCGACGAATACCTGGAATCAGTTACTTTACAAGATCACAAAAATTTCATCGCTTGTGTTTTCTACTTAGAAAATGAACGATGGATTTGTACGGGCAGCAATGACTCTACTGTGTGTATCTACCAAGAAGGTGGATTTGTACCAATTCTTGTGCTAAAAGGGCATGAGTCTACTGTCTGCTCAATTGCCGCCGGTATAAAGCCGATGAGTATTATTACTGGTAGCTGGGATAAAACAGCACGAGTATGGACCATAGATCAAATGGGAGGGTTTAAATTTATCACCTTGCAGGGCCATGAAGCAGCTGTCTGGGCTGTAGCTTCAATGCCTGCGGTTGAAAAATTTATTACCGGTTCAGCAGATAAGACTATCTATTATTGGAACTCAAAGGGTGAAAAATTACGTATGCTTAAGGGCCACACTGACTGTATACGTGGCATTTTAAGCTTAGGCAGTAGTTCACTGGTAAGTTGTGCAAATGATGCTATCATACGTTACTGGAATGAAGATGGCGAGTGTGTGCAAGAAATGAGTGGACATACAAATTACATTTATGCTATCGCTCAAAATAAAGCGCTGGGTGAAGAATACATTGTTAGTTGTGGTGAGGACAGTACTTTGCGCATGTGGAATTTGGCATCGGGCTTAGAGCAAGGCAGTCCAATTGTACATCCAGCACAATCAGTTTGGACTGTAGCGTGTCTCAAGAATGGCGACATTGTAACAGGCTGTAGCGATGGAGTCGTACGAGTATTTACCAAAGATCCAACACGGGTGGCTAATGCAACTACTTTAAATGCTTTTAACTTAGCGGTAACAGCGCGTAAAGAACAAATAAATGAGGATTTGGGTGGTGTCAAAAAAACCGAGTAAGTGAATTTCAAGATTTCTCAATGTTCTACATTAATCTTGTCAAATCAAATATTGGAATTTTCTACCAAGTATTATAAAACGACACACTAAGTCATTTCATAACTTATACCTGTGTTCAGTACTAAGTTCTTATAGCTAATTTTTAGAAATTAACCATTTTATTGACGTCACAAATAATGGATTTTTACTTTAGTCTTGCTGGACCAGAATCACTATTAATAAATGGCACTCAAGATGGTCAATCAAAAATGGTGCGTCATCCAGATGGTTCTGTTAAATGCTACACCTGGGAACAAGGAAAATGGAACTTAATTGGTGATGTTACAGGCGCATCTGGTGGATCGCAAGCATCGTCTGGTAAAACTTTACACGAGGGAAAAGTAAACTTTTAAATTCCAAGTCTATTTTAATTGTTTCTAAACAAACTAAATTTTTTAGGAATACGATTTTGTGTTCTCAGTTGATATATCCGATAGTGAACCGCCAATTAAGCTACCATATAACCGTGGTGAGGATCCGTGGCATGCAGCACAAGAATTTATACACAAAAATGGCTTACCACAAGCATATTTAGATCAAGTTGCTAACTTTATTGTTAAAAATTCAAGTGGTTCGGCAGCAGTTAGAACAGAGCCTGCGTCAAGGTTTGTGATGTTTTAAATACTCATTCTCAAAAAAACTATTTTCATATCTTATAAACCTGTATAGTGGCTATCACGATCCATTTACTGGTGGTTCGCGCTATGTTCCAGGCGCGAGTAATAATAATTTAAACCAAACTGGGAATGTCGACCCATTTACCGGCGGATCTAGTTACTCGACAAGTGCCAGTCGTCAGCAGCCGAAAATTGATGTGAATTTCGTTAAAGGTTTGTACTTTAGCTAACTATAAAAACGAAAGTTATAAACTGTATGTAAATTGTTGACGACCTCTTCGAGAATTTATTTTTATCTGCGAAAATTGTCGTCTCTGATGTAGACTTAACGTGGTCGCTTACATAAAGTCATTAAGGAGAGGAAAATTAAGCTTTGTTGAGAGCGTGAAAATAAATCGCTTTTCGAAATGAAACTATAAAAATATATAAATTTCAATGTGAAAATTCTTTGCCGATGAGAGCAAATTTTCTTAAGATCACCTTCATGGAATTTTTATTTTCGAGAATTTGGGTTTGTTTTGAAAGAATCAAGGAATGTCAAAATAGATACGATAATTTTTTCTTATTTTTGAAGGTGCTTGAATAAAAATAATAATTCTGATTTCTTTTTAGGGTCTGAAAAACATTTTCCTGTTAGTAACTTTTCCTGTTAGAAACCCTAAAATCAGTATTAAAGTTGGGGCCGATATTTAGCTACGTTCACCAGTGGCGTCTGAAATAGCCTCATTTCTATATATTTGGAAACTGTTATTGCATTCGGAAAAATTAATTGTGCCATATTACTAAGGATCAATTTATGATATTTTATGAGAAAGTTTCAATATTTAACTTTCATTTTCCTCTGGACGCATCATCTTATACACTCCCATCATCATGATACTTTTTCATTGATTTTATTGTTGTATTTTGTTTGTTTTCTTATTCGGCCATATAGTGTAGTGGCCGAAGATTTCTCTTTGTGATTTTAAATGATCGATTTGTAAATTTAGTTCTGAGTACATTACATATACATTTCCGTTTACAAAATTATAATGCCAATCCACTGTGAAAAAATTAAGCCGGCAGTACTAAATACCTGGGTGGCAACTGTGGCCAACCTGTTTGACAGATGTGGACTCAGTCAAAATTATACCAAATTTATGTGGAACTTTTTATTACTGCTTGAATGATTGCACATTCGCACTATTGCTAAGAATTATTGCAATTTCATTATTTTCTTTCTTGTTAAAAAATGTGGTTAATAGAAGTTTGACTTCGACGCTAAAGAAAAGTTTTAAGTTTAACATCATTAAAACAACAAAAAAATTGCTAAGCACATTATTAAAGTGAACAAAAATTATAGAAAATACAATGGCCGCCGTTACACTAGACAGTTACAAGCTTAGCTGTGAGCTTCTGGGTCATAGTATGGATATACGTGCCGTAGCACCAGGAACTTCTGCACCAGAAGGGCAAGTAATACTCTCAGGATCACGTGATAAGACTGTCAAGGTTTGGAAACGCTCAGGGTAAGCTTTACTTGGGTATTTGAAAAAAAAAATTATTCGCTCACATTTCGTTTCTGTATGCAGCGACGAATACCTGGAATCAGTTACTTTACAAGATCACAAAAATTTCATCGCTTGTGTTTTCTACTTAGAAAATGAACGATGGATTTGTACGGGCAGCAATGACTCTACTGTGTGTATCTACCAAGAAGGTGGATTTGTACCAATTCTTGTGCTAAAAGGGCATGAGTCTACTGTCTGCTCAATTGCCGCCGGTATAAAGCCGATGAGTATTATTACTGGTAGCTGGGATAAAACAGCACGAGTATGGACCATAGATCAAATGGGAGGGTTTAAATTTATCACCTTGCAGGGCCATGAAGCAGCTGTCTGGGCTGTAGCTTCAATGCCTGCGGTTGAAAAATTTATTACCGGTTCAGCAGATAAGACTATCTATTATTGGAACTCAAAGGGTGAAAAATTACGTATGCTTAAGGGCCACACTGACTGTATACGTGGCATTTTAAGCTTAGGCAGTAGTTCACTGGTAAGTTGTGCAAATGATGCTATCATACGTTACTGGAATGAAGATGGCGAGTGTGTGCAAGAAATGAGTGGACATACAAATTACATTTATGCTATCGCTCAAAATAAAGCGCTGGGTGAAGAATACATTGTTAGTTGTGGTGAGGACAGTACTTTGCGCATGTGGAATTTGGCATCGGGCTTAGAGCAAGGCAGTCCAATTGTACATCCAGCACAATCAGTTTGGACTGTAGCGTGTCTCAAGAATGGCGACATTGTAACAGGCTGTAGCGATGGAGTCGTACGAGTATTTACCAAAGATCCAACACGGGTGGCTAATGCAACTACTTTAAATGCTTTTAACTTAGCGGTAACAGCGCGTAAAGAACAAATAAATGAGGATTTGGGTGGTGTCAAAAAAACCGAGTAAGTGAATTTCAAGATTTCTCAATGTTCTACATTAATCTTGTCAAATCAAATATTGGAATTTTCTACCAAGTATTATAAAACGACACACTAAGTCATTTCATAACTTATACCTGTGTTCAGTACTAAGTTCTTATAGCTAATTTTTAGAAATTAACCATTTTATTGACGTCACAAATAATGGATTTTTACTTTAGTCTTGCTGGACCAGAATCACTATTAATAAATGGCACTCAAGATGGTCAATCAAAAATGGTGCGTCATCCAGATGGTTCTGTTAAATGCTACACCTGGGAACAAGGAAAATGGAACTTAATTGGTGATGTTACAGGCGCATCTGGTGGATCGCAAGCATCGTCTGGTAAAACTTTACACGAGGGAAAAGTAAACTTTTAAATTCCAAGTCTATTTTAATTGTTTCTAAACAAACTAAATTTTTTAGGAATACGATTTTGTGTTCTCAGTTGATATATCCGATAGTGAACCGCCAATTAAGCTACCATATAACCGTGGTGAGGATCCGTGGCATGCAGCACAAGAATTTATACACAAAAATGGCTTACCACAAGCATATTTAGATCAAGTTGCTAACTTTATTGTTAAAAATTCAAGTGGTTCGGCAGCAGTTAGAACAGAGCCTGCGTCAAGGTTTGTGATGTTTTAAATACTCATTCTCAAAAAAACTATTTTCATATCTTATAAACCTGTATAGTGGCTATCACGATCCATTTACTGGTGGTTCGCGCTATGTTCCAGGCGCGAGTAATAATAATTTAAACCAAACTGGGAATGTCGACCCATTTACCGGCGGATCTAGTTACTCGACAAGTGCCAGTCGTCAGCAGCCTAAAATTGATGTGAATTTCGTTAAAGGTTTGTACTTTAGCTAACTATAAAAACGAAAGTTATAAACTGTATGTAAATTGTTGACGACCTCTTCGAGAATTTATTTTTATCTGCGAAAATTGTCGTCTCTGATGTAGACTTAACGTGGTCGCTTACATAAAGTCATTAAGGAGAGGAAAATTAAGCTTTGTTGAGAGCGTGAAAATAAATCGCTTTTCGAAATGAAACTATAAAAATATATAAATTTCAATGTGAAAATTATTTGCCGATGAGAGCAAATTTTCTTAAGATCACCTTCATGGAATTTTTATTTTCGAGAATTTGGGTTTGTTTTGAAAGAATCAAGGAATGTCAAAATAGATACGATAATTTTTTCTTATTTTTGAAGGTGCTTGAATAAAAATAATAATTCTGATTTCTTTTTAGGGTCTGAAAAACATTTTCCTGTTAGTAACTATGTGACTTTCGACAATTGTGATTCTTGCAAAGTTTTGGATAAGTTGAAGTAAGCGCTATTGTTGTTATAAGTTCATAATAATGACATGTATTTTTTTTTATTTAGAGAATTTAATAATAAACTGCCAGAAACAAATGCAAAGGTTTCAGAAATTTTATTAGAGGCCGTAATAAAACTAACTGAATCAGAACCAGAAATAGATAAAAACGCTATTGAGGCATTGCAGCACTTGCTACGCTGGCCAAATGGTAAATAATAAATTTATTTAAATACAATCAACCTGTTTTCTTAACAAAATTGCGAGATACTTAATACAAATTCGTGTTTCCTTCTTAGATGTTCTATTTCCTGTACTGGATGTTACAAGACTTGCCGTACGCACTGAAGCGCTTTTTTCCATGCTGAATTCATTCAACTTTTTAGATACTATACTGCCTAAAATAACTAGCTCAGTACCAAATCAATTAATGATTGTTCGTTGTCTTGGTAATATGATGGCTCATGATGCAGGACGAGAACAAGTAGAAAAACGTCTTACAATGCTCGTCGAACAAATAATTGCCATTAAAAGTGGCAGCGCAAATCTACAAATTGCTATTGCTACCTTTTACTTAAATCTTACAATTTCACAAACGTTGGGTGTGTCCAATGGGGATAAATGTCGCATTCTCACTGAAGGCATTATTGAATTGCTTAAATGGGCCGTTGACTTAGAAGCATGCTATCGTTCAATGCAAGCAATTGGTAATTTAGTAACGACGCCATTCGGACAAGAAACGGCAGCACAAGTGATTTCTGTTGATTATGTTATGGATAAAATACGTGAGCTCGCGAATACTCCACAAACTGGAGCACTTGCTAAATTAAATGCTGCTGGTACCGAATTATTAGCAGCATTTTAAGAAAATATTGATATTTTAAATTTTTTTATTGAAATAATAAATTTTAATACATGAATTTCTTATTTTTAAAGATAAAATAAACTCCACGCATACAAAAAATGTTTATCGAAACTGATTGAAATAAAGAGAAAAAAGGAAAAATTAAATAATCGCCTAATAAATACTCTTATTCTTCTATACAATTTAACAAACCGCTTTGAAAAATACAGAAATAGCTGAGAAATTTTTTTTTTTTTTGTAAAAGAAAGCAAGTTATTGCTTAAGTCTACATATATAAAATATGAATTCTACTCTAGAGGCCATTTGCATATTACGTAAGCATATTTAAGAAAATTTTCTGCATTTTTTGTCTGAAATAATATTTGTGAACATTTTGAAAATATTCACTTTTAATTGCAGATGTAAAACTTAAACAGCTTTTACAATTTTATCGTTCATTTCAAAATAGTCCCACATAATTTGTATAGGACTAAGGTTGTTTTTGAAATGAAAGATTACAGTATAATACTTATTTTTTCAATCGGTAAAGCTATACGCATTTTAAACTTCCTTTCGTTGTCGTATTCGCTGCAACAGTTCATCTTTCCAACGTTCTTCGGGCACACCCCTTGCCCAATCCGGAACAGATATATTCGGCAAACTAAAATTTGCCATTGCCGTTAATATCTGCAAATAAATGGTATACATCAATGCTAAACATTTTTAAGAAAAATAGTATGAATATAAAGCCAGTGCTCATAGTTGTTCATTTAAATCCGAATACAATTTGATATCGCAACAACGACATGTATACTGCAAACCTATCTACATGAAACTTGGTATAAAGTCACAGGATGACTTATTCAACATTCGACAATGTGCCGCAAAAACAAACCGACATGTCTTAGATTTTGAATAAAATATGAATTGTAAAATGTGTGAATTTGAGCAAGTGGGTGTGCCAAAATTCAAATATGCAACATCTTGAGGCTTTTAAATAGGAATACTGAGTACAGAGGCGCAAAGCAACAAAAATTGTGTTTGCCTCGCCAAATCATGTGTAATGACTATTTACTTAAGTACAGAATTTCAAAGATGTAAATGCGAATATTCTATACTTCAATTTTTTCGATTGAGTAAGACAGTATGCACTGGTGCACTTTTATTGAATAGTGTTTAAAGTTTACCTAAATATCTTGCAACAAAGCGAAATATGAAAAACTAATAAATTTACACATAGCTATTTTGCTTGAGCTTCGCAAGATTTAAGTTCAGAATTCGGCTCAAGAGCTTATATATCTTGATGTCCATAAAATTTTTAACGTCAGACTTCCAATTTGAAAAGATCGTCAAATATGTCACATGCATTTTTATAATATCTATAAATTGTTGCACAAACCTGTTCTGTTTTCGAACTATCCAATTCTATTTGAAGTTCTTGAGGTCGCGGCTCACTCCATACCTGTCGTTCAATTTCCACGTCAACACTTTCAACATGTGGTAAATTTGGGTCTGCCAACACTTGTTGATTTTCACTTTCGAATATTTCGCTTTGATTTAGCTCATCCTCATTTTGATTTGTATCCATATCCATGGATTCATCTATGGGGTCACCCATGGACAAAGGTTGATACCCCTCATACATATCGTTCGACTCATTGTCGCTATCGTCACTCGGTATTGGTGCATGGTTTATGTTGTGCATCTGTGATTGCACTTCATCCTCACCTGGATCTGTTGGTAATTCTGGAGCTCCCATATTGTACAAATCACAAAATAATGTATATTTCTTTTAGCTCAAAATTTAGTGCTTGTTAAATGTTTGCAAAATAAAAACAGCTGTTTTGTTGCGTCAAATAATTATACCAGAATTATACCAGTACTGTTCCGGCACGCACAGTGGTTTGATTTGATGTTATTTTTTTTTCTTAAATTGCTGCAAAAGTTATACGACAGTTTCACGTATAAATAAAAACTTTCTTTGCTAAAATTCGAAACAATCTTTAGCATTTGCTTCAATCCGTATGTGAAAAAATATATTCCAGCATTGAGTATGAATAAAAAAGTCTTAGCATATGCTGGAATATTCTGAGTCTGCTCTTTAGCTGACTGGTTACGACAGTTTGCTACTTACTTTTATACATAAATCATAGAAAAAATCTTGTTCTCTTTTCGTTGCATAAAGTATTCTAAAAGAGTAGAGACAAAAATTAGTTTCACTGAAAAAGTGGGCTGTTTCGCTTTTACTTTCCATTGCATAAATTCATACCACACCGCACCACCTACCGGAAAGGGCAGGACAACATCTGCCGGGACAGCTAGTAATTCATAAAACACGGCCACAGAGCCACGAAAATTATTAAAAATAATTACAATATTAATTATTTTAGTTTGGGTCAAATTGATTACTTAATTGGACTTTTAAAAATTTATTTTTTGGAGGACCAGTTTTTTTAAAATTGTACTTTTGTTAAGTCAATTTTTATTAATTGCATGTCGAAAGTTTGGATTTGACGCTTCAAATGTTAAGCATATGCTAATTTCGAACTTGCTAAGCCAAGCGTAGTTTTATTCATATTAAGCTTAAGCAAATGCTATTTGCAATTACTTTGCTACGAGAAATTTCTTGAAACAATTGCAATGTTGTTTTTTTATATTACCCAACGTAAAATAATTTTTTTCTCATGCTAGAATTTTCATTTAACCTAATGATTTTTATAGAATTGATAAGAGTTGTCTAAGAATACTTTATGAGCTTTTTCATTTACATGAGCCACTAATTATGTACTTGTTTTCCGAGAACTTTTTAAGAATAACAGAGATATTTCGTAAAAAAATAATATAATTCTTTGGAGATAAAATTTTCAAATGATTCTCATCAAGTCTGTTTATTTATTTTTAGTAAAAAAAGTTATAAGCTTTATTGTTATATGTATAAATAAAATAATTTATATTTCCAAATAACCTTATATATAAGTTTTATATGTGGACATTTTTAAAATAAACTAACAAAATTAATTTTGTGACATACCGACTTTCAAGGTCAAATGTATCAAAATTTATTCTTCGCCATTAACGGACTTTCTAATAGCCGTTTACTAATAACCCGACGAAAGTTCAGTCAAAATAGACGTTATGGATAAGTATATTTTACAAAATGGTAAAGTTGTAAATTTATTTTTAAATAGCCCGTATCTTAAAATATTATCGCGTGTGAAAAGGTTTGCCACATATGTATGCTTTTGTCTGTTTTAATTTACAAGGCACAAAAAAAACAGATATTCATCTACAAACCACATTTACTAGCCACAATGCATATAGTATTGAAAAAAAAAAGATACATTTATCTAAAAAACAAAACTATATATGTACATATTAGATACCTGTACAGAATATTTTAGAAAAACTTTTCACTTGACTTCCGCCATACCATTTATAGAGAACCAACTCAATACTCTCAACATAGTCCTTGCTGAATAGAAACAAAATGGATACTCATCATAACAGCGTTCGGTATTTCCTCGAAAAGCTAGTCCACACCCAAATGCTTTTCCTACTTTTGCTGGAGCAACAGTCAATGAAGCCTCGAGAAAATACATTAATTGTTCCGCCTCCTTTGAATTGCTTTCTGCACCGGACATAATTTGACATATAAGCGACTGCAAACACTCGAAGGGGTCACGTGATAAAATACGTTTCCAATTCACAGTAAGCATGGTGGTATTAAGAGGCTGCTGATGTGAATTATCTCCAACTTCCTTTTCAGATGCATCACGCTTACCACGCACAAGTCCAGTGCTTGCACTTGTCAAAAATCGAGTAGCTGCTGCAACTGGCTGACGTATTTTGTTATAGTCCTGTGCTAGCAAATGCATCATATACATAGCACCAAGGCCCATGGCCATTAGTAACATTAATCTATAAATATATAACATAATTTACATTACTACAATCTTGTAAGTTCGCCGAGTTCGCGTTTTTTAATTGTAGCCGCTATCGTATAAATAAAAGCATATATGACTTAGTTTATACAAAACAAAAACTTTATTAATCCTTTCATTCGAACATTTTGATTTTAACCTTAAAAAACTACATTTTTTTGCTGAAAATTTGAGCAGTGAAAGTGAAAGGTTTTTAAGATTTGTTTATAGATTCAGTATTTATAGAGCTCACAATATCTTTGCGAGGAAACATCATACATGAACATTTGGAAGCTCATTAACACATGCAGTAAAAACAAAAAAACCGCAACTACTAGAGGAAGACATTTTTTTAATTTTCAGCAAAAACGCAAAATATCGAAGAAATCAAAAACCATCGAAAAGTTGGAATAATGTCATTACAAGTAAGCCAAAAAATGCTGGCAGAGACCAAAAACTTTTAATAAGTCGAAAAAATCGATTAAAATGTACCACTAGCGTGACCGTTTCGTTAGGTTTTCAAACAATTCACTTCAGTATAGATTATTTTCAAACCCGAATATAAAATTGTTCACACATTGAAAACTTGTATATTAATTGCCATATTAAGTGCTTCACAGGATTTTATTACAAAAACTTTAAATAAGTTTACATTTTTAATTTTAATAAATACAAAAGCAAATTACCTAAATCCCATTTACTAGTTAATTAATTTAAGGTATTTCAGCTATTCACTTTTACACGGTATTAAATTGTTTCAATCGAAGATCCCATGACTTCATGGCCACACGTTTGTTCAACAATTGATTTAAAAAAATGTTGATATCATTTCCAAATGCTGTTTCAATTTAAAATAAAAGCTTTCTCCTACAAAAAAAAATTATTTCTTTTGAGTTTATTTAGTAAACCAACTACCATGTTAGCCAAAATTCAAGCGAACGAGCCAAGGATATGCGTACATTTTTGTTGATTCAATTAAACCGCACTGCAAAACCGGAACTTTGTGCAAAATCATATTTTTGTTGCTTATTTGATTTTCCGGACGGTTTCAAATTTTGTCGCCACAAATTGTAGCTGCAAAATGTGACATAATACGCGAAACCTAACAAACAAGTTAAGTGCGCTAACAAAAAAAAACTGCTACAAATTACGACAACTCCTGCGCAAACAGGTTAGAACACATTTTGAGGAAAATATTGAGTGCTTTTCAAAATAATATCTAAATTGTAAACATTTTTCATTCAGGCACAGATTAAAACTGGCATTGAATTTTTGCGGCACCGGTTTCAAATATCGAAGAGTATTGCATGTTACAGATTGTATTTGTTTTACCATTACTTTTAAAGTTTATGCTGCAATCACAATCAAGGCGGCTAGCTGTGATAGGCGGTAAGTCACAAGAAAGCATTTCTTTTAGAGCGTAATGGCTGAACTTGTATCATCATCGAAAAGATGAATTGATTTTCCCTTTCAAAAATTTTATTCTTATTACATTTTGCAACTGGGCAACTCAATAACTTAAGTGAATATGGGCGTTTCAAAAAAATTCTACCTTTTTTATAAATTTAACTCCTCAAAAAAAACTTATACATTCGCTTATCATTTAGAGGTAGCTCAAGAGCGATTACTTCGATTTTTGTACTGTAAAATATAAATAGAAACGGACACGGGACGCAGACTCAGCAACCTAAAGTCTTAAAAAAAAACATGCCAACTCCCACCTGGCGCCGTATTCTTTTTGGAGTATAATACTTATTTTTGGTTCGTTGTACTGCGTGCTTCGATTACAGCCAAATGCTCTTCTTTTTATTACTTAACAAGTAAGCAGTAGAAAAATATTAATCTTTTATATGAATGAATCAGCGCATGGATCTTCTAACAAAAATATCACCACCTAAACCTTAAGACTCCACTCTAATAACACAGTGTTTCTGGAAATTTATGACGGTCTTTGATGTCTACGTTCAGATGATTGGCAAGAAGTATTCACTGCTCTTAAAGCGCCCTACTCCTTACTTGCCCTCTACTAAAAGATACTTAACAGCATAAGGATAATTACAAGAACTAAAAATTACAGTGTCTAAAACTGTCACTTAGCGTAAGCTAAATATAATGCACTTTTTAATTTCGCCTTTAACTCTATTTATTTGTACATTGCATTCATATACTTACAGGTATTTCTCCCACAAAAATATTTCATCTAAGCAGGAATCTTTTGACATATTTTTTTAAAAAAAACAACCATTGAAACTCAAGTAAAGGCTATAAAATATGATGCAACATGAAAGCCAACCTCAGTGTATCTTTACCACCAACGGTCTGCACAAGTCTTCGCATATACAAGTAACTTCACATCCAAGAGTATCTTTGTGCTTTAAAAAAAGAAAAACAAACGAAAGAAAAACCACTAAGAGACTTTTCCACTTTTCACTTGCCACAATACTCCAATGCAACTGCAAGAGCGCATATAGACTTTGCACTCGTGTTCGTAAAAGTGAAAGTAACCCATACACGTCCGGAAATAAAGATTGTGTAACATTTTTGGACCATGTTTTATACAGTCATCTTCTTCACAGTTCTAGTAGTGCTATTTTTATTATGTGATATTAAAAAACCACACAAATTTCCACCAGGTCCCAAATGGTATCCAGTTGTTGGTTGTGCACTGCAGATTTCACAGTTGCGTATAAAATGTGGTATGTTTTGCAAAGTCATCGACGAGCTGGCCAAATATTATATAAACCCATATGGTCTTTATGGCTTAAAGATTGGAAAAGATAAGCTGGTAATTGCGTACTATAATGACACTATCAATGAAATGATGACTAACGAGGACTTGGATGGGAAGCCAGATGGTATATTCTACCGTATGCGTACATTTAACTCCAAAAAAGGTATATTAGTTACCGATGAAGAGTTATGGATCATACAGCGACGTTTTATATTGAGACACTTGAAAGACTTTGGTTTTGCACGGAGTGGCATGATCAATATAATACAAACAGAAGCTGGACATTTATTGGAGGATCTAAAGCAACGCATACGGGAACAAGGGGGCAAGCGAGTTCAAGCTTCGATGCAGAATCTTTTTTCAGTATATGTGCTAAACACTCTGTGGTCTATGATGGCAGGAAAGCGATACGACAGAAAAAGTCATGAGGTCACCAACTTGTTGAATATGTTCTTTGAACTATTTCAAAATGTGGATATGGTCGGTGCTCTATTTAGCCACTTTCCCTTTATACGTTATTTAGCACCCGACTATTCTGGCTATAATGCATTTGTAGAGAGTCACCAACGGATTTATGCATTTCTACGCAAAGAAGTGGAAAATCATCGTCGCACTTTCATGAACTACGATATACCACGTGATTTAATGGATAGCTATTTGCGTGAATTAGCTAAACCAGATCATAAGGAGTCATTTACTGAAGAACAACTTTTAGCTGTTTGCTTAGATATGTTCTTAGCTGGTTCAGAGACTACTAATAAAAGCTTGGGTTTCGCATTTTTGCATATGGTACGTAATCCAGAGATACAGGAGAAAGCGTATGCCGAAATAAAAGAAGTCATTGGTCTTGAACGTCTACCAGAATGGCAGTATCGCAGCAAGCTACCCTATTGCGAGGCAATTGTTTGTGAAGCGATACGTATGTTTATGGGTAATACATTTGGCATACCGCATCGTGCTCTATGCGACACACGTCTCAGTGGATTTGAAATACCAAAAGATACCATGGTAATTGCTTGTTATCGTGGTATGCTAATGAATCCGCATGACTTTCCAAATCCAAGCAAATTTGATCCGGAACGCTTTTTACTCAACGGAAAGTTACACATTCCTGAAGCTTATAATCCGTTTGGTTTTGGACGCCATCGCTGTATGGGCGATATTCTTGGTCGCCAGAATTTGTTTTTATTTACAACTACAGTTTTGCAAAACTTCCGTTTTCAAGCGCTACCTGGACCACTACCTGATGAAGAACCTTTAGATGGCGCAACTGCAGCTGTAAAGCCGTATCAAGCTATAATTATTCCACGACATGGCGTTATCGAATAATGTTTCATTAACTAGTTGTTTACTAAGTGATGCTTATATTATTAATAGAGTAAGGACTAGCAACATAAAAATATATCTTTATAATTTTGTAGATCTTTTATTGGCTCTCAATTAAATAACGAATCCTTTGAATGCCAGAGAGGAATATTTAAAAAAGTCGAAGGCAAATAAAAGTGAGTGTAATGAATATGGTTACCGAGAGAACAAATTATAAACAAAATTTTGCAATAACCTTTTTTGGCTTAAGTACAAATTAAAAAGTCAATCGGTAGAGTATGACTTCCATTCCAAGGTCTGTTTTTGAAGTCACGTTGCGTTTGTTTGGTAGGCACCAATCAAGAGGGATTGTACATCTATGTCTTCTAACGCTGGAATTAATGGCATTTAATAGGCTAAAAGCTGATTGTATTGAATAAAACAGAGAATTCTAAACATAATATTAGACGATTATGCAAATTTTGAAAATTGAAGGCAAAAATAATAGCCTTGGAAATCACAGAACATTTGCGACTTAGGTATAACAATGTCGTTTGGTCAACGTTTGTACGTTAATCACTTGTTGGTATTATAAAGCGTCCGTTCTCTTAAACGTTAATCACTTGTTGCCATCATTAAGCATCCCTTCTTTCATCACTTACAAATTACATTTCATGGACTCAAGTCATCGCTTTTCACCAATACCATAGTTTTATTTCAAAACGATGAGATATTGGAAAATCTCACTATTTATCCCATTTTAAAGCTACTAAAGGTCGATTAATTATCTTTGATAATAAAAAATGTGCAAGTAAATATACTTTTTAAACTTGGTTCTAGGAATAATGATTAACATTATTTCTGTCGCAACGTTAAGTTCTTATTTATCTATTTATATGAATTACTTTCTCACAGGATCTTTATAATCCAAACAATATTCTGACATCAATGTCATAGGGCCGAGTAGAAACAAAAGTTCTCACGACTTTTCGACCACCTTTATGTTATTTTAACTTAACAAAACATTGCGAAAACGGATACCATTACCAATTAACCATTATCCCATTCTTAACAAAAAATAGAAAATGCAAATTGAAATTAGAGATTCGCAATGCAAACACATATGTTTATTTTTAATTTATTTTATAAATTTTGTTTTAAATTGAGTTTCTAACATTTTTTTTTACTCGTTATTGTAATATGTATATATATTGTTTATTTTTATGTTATCGTATGATTGACGTTTACAAAACATAAGAATATCTTAATTAATGGCTAATTTTAGTTTTTTGAAGGGTTATCCTTTTTGTTCATTGTTCATTTATATACACAAAAAGAGTTTTTGAAATCTAATTTAATTTTTAAACATGTTATTATTCTCACTCTTGCTACGATTTGCTAACCAGTTAATTGATTTTCATGGTTAATGTTTTTTTAAATTTTAACTTTTTGTTTTTAACAATCAAGCAAATAAAATATGTAGCTATGCTTGAAAAGCAATCATTTTTCTATTAATATAAAACAATTAAAGCACATTTATGTGGCTATGCGTACGCAAACGCTTTAAAGTAAATGTCGCTGTAATTTGGTCCATTAATTGCTAAATTACATCTGCATCAATACGAGTATTTCTAATGCTAAGCGCATTAAAATATTCTTACACATACGTTGGTTTTATTGCAAATAAATAAAATAATAAATAAAAATATGTCATATAGAAATTTAGATGTAAAATGTTTAGAATCTACATTTTCAAACGAATGCAAAATAAACAGTATCCAATTAATAAACCCAACATTTACTTGACTACTTCTAATTGCAGCACAACATCCATTTGAGTACATTTTTACAAGATACATCTATGTTAATTATCTAATTAATGAGCTTTAAATAAATAATTTTAGTTTTAATGCGTTTATATATGCATGTATGTAAATAATTGTATATGAATTTACTTAGTGGAGTAATGTTTAAATATACTATGTATTTTATTATCTGCACAAAAATTCCCTAATGCATTTTATATTAAAATTTTCTCTTAAGGACCTATTTTTAAAAAAATAGTTTTAGTTTTGTTCACAAAAGCATAACTTTTGCAAGTTTTAGGATATACATGCGTTTAAAATGTTTTGCTGTAACTTTTTATGCAATTAGAATATGAAATTTCAAATTTTTTACTAAATAATCTAGTACTCATAAGTCCAAAGGTTTTATCTCTGTTTTTTTCATAAGTTTCAACTGACTCTTTTTCAAGCTCACATTAAAAAACACCACTACGTCAAAAAAGCATAGAATAAAAAACTAAAAAATCTAATGCCTTCTATAATTAAATGTTGGCAAATGTGTGGCGCAACAGCATGCTACAACATATAAGATTCCGAAGAAAAAATTTAGCTTTGCTGTTTGACGTGGCACTACACTCATTGTTTGCTCGTTGCGAAAGAGTTTTTCGATTTTAAATGCTTGTGGTACTGTTATAAGTGGCAACAGAAACCACAACGAGTATTTTAAGCCATATACAACAAATATACTATATGGTGTAAAAAGTAACAAAGCATACAACACATGTGATGCAGTGCGTCCAATTAATATAGCCAATGTAACAATTCCAGCTTTACGATCATTTTCGACATCTCTTGTATTGTTACTATGTAAAATGGCTTCTGTATTCAATGCTAATGGTATTGCATAGTATATTGAGGTCCAATCCACATGTCCAGTTTGTGACATAAAAGCAAAAAGTACCGATAGCGGCCCAAACAGTATGAGTATTACCAAATCGCCTAGTGCTATGTATTTGAAACCTATACCTCCAGTGTATAGAAAACTTGAGGAAAGACCACCAAAATAAATGAGTGCCAAATGCTCCATTTTAGCTGGACTAAGTATAGCTAAAAATATAAATCCAACACATCCAGCCATATAAAGTATAGCACCCAGAGAAACAACCTGAATTGAAATATAAAAGAAAGAATCGTTTTAAGTTGAGTTATTTGAGATTAATTCATTATATATATACTATGAGCAGAGTTGTAAACAAGCAATTTTTTAACTTATTTATTTTAAATTCAGTTCATGTAGGTTTTATAGAAATATAATTAAATTTAACTTGTGAACTACTACGACGCATATTTTTTTACGTTACACTACAATAGGTTTCGAAAAAGTTTTTGTTTTACTTGATATAGGGCGTAAACAAAATCAGCCGAAAGAATTTGAATGCAAGGACCGAAAATAACAAACCGTATAAAATCTTTTGCAAATTATTCTTATTGGATTTTTTTTTTTTGTTTTTAAATCATTTTGGTTCATATTTATTTTAATTCTATTTTCTGAATTTTTCTCTAATTATTTGCTGATAAATTTGATTTGGACAACTTTTTATTCACGAATATCTTTAAACAGAGTGGATAAAAAACAAGTCATAACATTTAAAATCGTTCTAAAAAATTAATTTAAGGACAGCCTAAAAATAAATGAAGAAATCTTACATGTGATCGAAAATAAATAGTGTTTCGTACCAATTTTTATCAGGGCAGTACGTTTGTGTATTTTACTGACAAATCACGAAATTGTTTTTGCCTTTGTATAGTTTGCGAACAGCAACGCAAACTAATACACAAACTATTCAAACACAAAGACAGCACACTTTCGAACCGCTCTGAGCTCCCATTCTTAATTTACTCTCATATTGTTTATGAAGCGGAACGATACAAATGGATAACAAATCTTTCTTTTTGTTATCATTTTATCATAACATTTTTGATATCATATTGGAGAGATCTTGCGATCTTCCGATATTTGGTTGGATATGTGGTTGAATTTTGGGGCGAAATCGAGGTTGGTCATTGCAAAGTATTTCACATTACTCAATGGTACAGTTTAACTCTTTCTTCTTTGCTGTCATTCTTCCGTATTGTTTGTTAAATTTTTACAAGATTTGAACCAAAGTCATAATTAAGTAAAATCTTCAGAGTTCAGAGTTTTTATACGCTAAGTCCAAGAGAAAAAAAAGTTTTATTCTATAATGACACAAGTATAAATGTATATACAAACATAAAACAACAGGTCTTAACAAACATATCAACAATGGAGCAATACAGGCACCGGATTCAGACGCAGCTGAGTAAAAAAATGCTCTGAACTTGAGAAGTGAATTAAAAAATAGTTTTTTGTTTCCATTATGTCCTTTAAATATTCAGACGGGAATTTTCACGACGTTCACGGCGGATTCATCTGCCTTACGACTCATATTCATGTGTATCGTCCGTTTAGTTTCGCAGATGTGACGTTTTTAGTGTCACATAGTATAATTATGTCAGACAATAGCCTTAACCCTAAAGAAAATTTAATAACTCTCAAGTTAAGATATGTTCATTAATTCTACTCACCGAAAGCCCCAAGATTTAGCTTAACTTGGTGCTACTAATTTTGTTTTAATTCAAAACTTACCTCATCTTTGGTTAAAATATGGTCCACTAACGTTCTATCGTCTGCCTTTTGTTTATCGATACCTTTGATAAAATCAAAGTAAGTATTAACAACATTTCCGGCACAATGTACTGTGACTACAGTAAAAATTGTCAGGAAGAACGTTATAAAGCTGAAATTTGTAGCCCATTCCGAACGATAGGCTAATGCTGAGCCCATTAATGTTGGTACTAAACTGGCAGATAATGACCAAGGTCTTAAAGCATGTAGATATGTTTTGAGTTTCATAAAAGTGCCTGAGAAATATGAATGAGAAATGTTATCGGCAATATTTGTTGTTGGTATGCCATTGGATGATTGTGATTTTGTTGCTTCGGATGTTGTTGTTGTTGCTGTTGATGAATGGCCGTTTGTAGAATTTAAAGTTGAGGGAATTTCTTTATTATCATCATCATCGTTGTGATTAATTTTAGAACGATTTTTTAAAAATCCCATAGTAGACATGTCGTCTGTCGATGATGGTTGTGAGGTTAATGTACTTGAGGCCATGTTTAATATAAATCTAAAAAACATGAAAAATATTCTTTATAACATTTTTTTATTTTGTGTTGGTCTCAAATTTTTGTCACGAAATGCGTTGTCGCAAATATTGATATTAAACATTTGACTTACTGCTAAATTATTTGTAATTTGTTAACAAATCTAAGCTCGTTAATAAAAAATAATTTTTCCACAAATTGAAAACAATTAAGCATTAAAATATAATTTTTCAATAGCTTGCTGCATTGTTCGCAATTTTCAAGCTCTTCAAGCAAACGTATATATTTTCAAGACACTCTTGAAGAAGTAAGATCAATAATTTAAGTGGAGCAACAGCCCTTATGTCATAAAGACCATTAACATTATTAACTTGCTTTACAAAAAATTTAGTTTTATTTTAGTTACATATAAAAGTGATCTTATAGCTTTTTTTAATTTTAAGAAGTCTCTCATGCCAAACATTATTATTCTTCGGAAAATATTCAAGTATTCCTTTGCCTCAACCACTGTGTTAATTGCTTGACATGCCCGTGAACTTCCTACCATTATGTTATCGGAATCCAAGATTTCAAGATTACACCAGCGAACAGTTTGATATCCATTTTTTTTTTAAATATCAGTTGATATGGTTCATCACAAATTAAAAATTCACAGAACAGGAGTTCAACAATATATTTTCATACACTGACAGGATTTTATAACGTTTACTGTAAAATGGAAATTTTTAGCTTTCTATAATCCAAAAAAGAATCAACTACAAATCAATCAGTCCTACGATTACGATTGTAGTTACAAATATATTTTGAATACTAATATTTAAAATTACATTTTGATAGTTTTTCGTTATACATACCAATTCGAACGAATTTGTGCTTCCACCAAGGCAGCTGACTAGTAACTTCTAAGTATCAGCTCACACCTTTCAATAGGCCGACAGTTGTTTCCCAAGAAGCTTTTATTTTTGAGAATTTCACATCAGTTTCATTTGTTTATTTATTTGTTTTTTTTTTTATTTATTTTCTGTCTGTTTGCGCCCGATGCCAAATGTGCTCCTGTACCATAACATTCAATTGATGCAATCTTTAGTTACACCCTTCACCTTTGCTATTCAACTTATTGCTCCAGTCACATCGGTGCAAAATCTAAACAATCTATTTGAATTTTGTGTTATAATTTTGTGTTTATAAATTTAAATGCTAATTGTTTAGCATTTCAATACACTGCTTGCGACTGAGCAGCATTCCAATATATTTTTCCTCAAGCACTTGAGCAAGTAGGTACTTTGTTAAGTTCGCATACAAATTTTTGTATTTCTCACTCGTGGTTGCCGCCGTACTGATGCTGTATAAAACTAAAGTTCCTATTTATAAAATTCAACAATTAATATGCTGCTCTCTTTGTTATTTATTTATTTTAATTTGCAATTGAAAAAAAATAACAAAAAATAACTACGTGAGATTTTTTCCGATTTTCCAAAACTCTATATTGGCCGCTCTGGATTTTTTCTAATCAAACAACTGTCACGTCACCTAAAAAAGTGCTTTCACTTTCTCATGATTAAATAATAGAGGTTATGTTATGTTAGTATATATTCTCATTTATGGGTTCATAGTTGTCAAAGTCCAATACAAAATGCAAGCTAGCGAATTGAGTTGAAAAATTCTGTGTAACATTTTGACAGGTTGACAGCCACACTTCGCTCTCAAATTTTAATTTGACAAATTGATACAGCCTCTATTATATTTTAATGCATTTTGCTGTCAATAGCATTATGTCTTATGTCTATGCATTTTTATCGTGCAACTTGGTCGTACCATGATTTAACTAACATGGTTATAGCACGGTCAAATGTAGTCCCTTTCTCTATAATTTTTTTCATCGATTACAACAAATCGTGATAATTTGTTTAAGAAGAAACTATTTTATGTGTCGCGTGTGATTTTTTTTGTCGCACTGTTGTGATTTTAACAAATACCGATGAAGCTATCCGAGTATTGTATTTCGAAGTTTTGACAATTTGCTTCTTCCTTCATAATTGTATCATGCACTACAATTTCCACTCTTTTCATCATACGTTTTATTCGATTTGGCATCCAATGTAAAGTATCTCTAATACAAAATTGTATTCGATTTATTAAATTTTGAATAGAAAAAAAATCATTGAAAATATCTGCGTTTCAAGATATTGTTAAGAAATATACAGAGCCAAAAAAAATGTGAAAACTATTGAAGGTCAGAGAAGTGATGGCATTTGGTATTTGTGAAAATATACTGAATCGAGACTTGAAATATACTTTTCAGAGGACAAATGTACTTTATTGTCTTGAACACTCAACCTACACATTTCGATTTAAAAAAAGGTAGGTACTTATTATAAGTCAACACATTGCAATTGCAATTGTTTTCATTTACTAAAAACAATTAAAAAGTGTATTTTTATAAATTTTTCAAATGTTCCGAAAATGTATTGAAAATGTGGTGAAAATTCGCCAAAAGTACTAAAAATGCGGTAAATATACCGACAGTACTGAAAACTTGTCGAATATTCTGACGACGATTTTTCAGGACGCAAATGTAGTGAATAAATGTACAAATATACTGAAAATGCCATCATTGGTTCAGAGTAATTGCAACAAATAAGATACGCCACAGTTCAGTCGCACTTCAATATTCATACATCAAGACGAAATTTCGTAATTTCTTCTACCAGAAACAAATTCATGTCACAACACATGGGTCACAATTTGACTGACCCAACATATAAGTCAATTCATATGATCGCACATGTTGTACGATATGCTTTGCCGTGTGTGGCATGCACTGCAAATGATCGTTTTGGAAAGGTTTGGGTCAATATATGTAAAAAATCTGTATATATATTAAATGTTTAAGTGCTTTCTGTCTCAATAAAAAATCTTAATCTTAATCTTATGATTAATAAGTGGAAGTACGTTTGAAAACCTTGCAATATTTTTATTTTTGAGTTGAAAACGTAACATTTTTTCCGCAAGAGGTTTTAATCGCTAGAGAGACGCATAAAGAAAGAGCAAGCATGAGTTTCAGTTTTCTTCATTTTTTTCATTTTCGTTTCATTTATCGCTTCATTCTTTTTGTAATAAACGCGTCTCTTTAGAGTTGTGTTTTAAACAATTCGTAAAAGAAAGCAAAACTCAAATGTGAAATATTTCAAAATAAGTAAATCTAACTAAATATTTATGAAAAAGATACTTAATACTGCGCAAATACGGTGTAAAAACAAAATATGCTTAGCGGCAAAATTCCAGGGCCGTTCTTGTAAGGTGTTTTCATTTAGCCATTTTTTTTCTACGCTACGCTCACCATAAGTCCAACCTTTATTGGATAATAATTTAGTTGTTTTAAGGAAATAAATTAGTTTGAAAAATGTCTGACGATCAAAGTCGCGGTCACCGTCGTCCATCGCGAGACTCTAATTCACCACCCCGGGGAAGATATGGGCCGTCGTCTTCTAGACGCCCAAGGGAACCCGATAGTTCTCGCGGCGAGGAACCGGTAAGTTACATTAATAAAAAATAAATTAGATATTGTTGTGCGTCTTAAAAATGCGCGTTTTCACAAAATGCAAAAATATGCATATGTACAGTAGCTGGTGTCATTTTATGCTGTGCTATACTTTTTCCAAATTTTTATGTTGCAATAATAAAAAAAAACAACTGGAGTGCATGGATAAGTAAAAAAATACTGCACGAAACGTGTTTATATTGTTGCACTTGTGTTATTAAAGCGTCACTACTAGAAAATTGTAATTAAAGAGAATACAAGTACAGTTACACTAGTAATTTGAAAGGGACAGTTTCTAAGAAGTATATAGAGCAAATTCGTAAATAGTGCAGAAAGTTTGTTGACGACAAAATTAAAATCCAAAGTTTCGTAAAATCGGAACACACATATATACTATATGAAAGTGTTTGCAGCTTGAATTGCAAAAGATTGAGTGAGTGCTTTTAGGAAAGTAAAGATTTGACCTTGAGTGGCTACCCTCATAAAATTAGTCACGAAACACACACTAATTAAAATTAACTTCCCTGGCCTGAACTTAAGGGGAAACAGTGGCGTTCAACATATTTACCCGGAAGCTGCAAAACTTTGCACTCGTCGAAGGGCCTAAAAATTATTGGAAAAACCCGAATTATCTCTCCATTATCACAAGCAATAAGATCTTAAATGAACAATATTCTTCCGCGCCTTTAACCTTTCCATAGTACCAAATTATGTACAGTAGTGTTCACATAAATAGCAGTGCACTTTTAGGTCGTGCTTTCTGGCTAAACAAACGAAGTTGTTTTTGCATATTACTGTGTTCTTAAACATAACGGTAAAGCATTCACATGTATGTATTACTCGGCGATTACACACGCAAATTCTTTCCGAAAATTCTTGTTTGTTGGCAAGAAGGGAAAACAAAAAAGACGAGGTACAAAACTTGTCGTTTGTCGCAAATGCAAAACAAACAAAAGAGAATAGTCAAAAATTTCTTTCACAGAATTTCCTTGTGTAAACGCTGACTTAGCAAAAGGGTTTCTTAGTTGTAGTAGTCAAATTTGTTCAAGTACAATATACTGTTGTTCGTTATAATTGATGCACAGTATATAAAGAAAACGCGACTTGTTGAATTGCTATACAAAGCGGAAGTAAGGTCATTTTTTATTTAACTGTAAAACTTATAACAGAGTTGAATTAGAAAAGCTATAAAGGATCGTTCTACATTTTTAGTTTTCAACACATATATAATAAAAGGAAAAAAAATGTAACTGTTTTCAAAAATTTGTTTGTAGTAAGAAGTAAGAGAATTATCTAAATATGTTTATTAAATTTATACTCTACTTTTGTTTTAACAAAACGGGTCCATCCGGACATTGCTGAAAAGAGTAACGAAATTCAATAAACACATTAGGGGATTATAAGATTTTATCGAATGTTCCGCAAGAATGATTTCTAATACATTAAAATACGTAAGTAAGACCGAAAAACATGTTTAAAACGGGCAATGGATGGTCGAACTGACCGAAAAATCTTTCAGTTAGATTAAAAAAGCCTGATGTCAGCTCTAGAGAAATTAGGACCGTCATATACTTATCTGTAGGTACAGTTACAACAGTAGATGTCTACTGGAAGCCAAGTTATTCGCCAGAAGTTCGTGCAATGTTCCATTTATGACCAAACAACATGTGTCAAAATGGTCGGCACTTGCCAAGGAGTACGTCAATTGATCCACGGAAAAATGGAGGGAAATTTTATGGAGCGATGAAAGTAAAATAATTCTTTTTGATTTCAAAGTTCGACGGCAGTACGTGAGAAAACCACCACTGACAGCGAAGAAGCCGCAGTACACAATTAAAGCTGTCAAGCATGCTGGAGCCAAAATTATGGTTTGGACTTTCGATAATGAAATCGTCGATATATTCTATCGTCGGCATCATGGATCAATTTGAATACGTTAAAATACGCGACGAAATAATGTTGCCATATGCTGAGTAGGAAATGCCTCTCAGATGGACGTTTCAGAAAGATAATAACCCAAAAGATACCAGCAAATTAGCTAAAACGTGGCTTTTGAAGGTGCCAGCACAATTCCCCGACCTTAAACTCAGCAAAGTTGTGAAGTGATTGACAACCTATTCACATTTTTTGTTACATTATAAGATATTGCAATTTTGAATCAAATACTTAAATTTTACTTGGTATACTCCCACGTACATACATTACATGCATATTAATATGTTAAACACTAAAGGAATAAACTAATATTTAGTTCGTTTTGATAATTTTGGCGTACTATTATTTTTTTGATAAGCTTAATTCGTCATAACAAAAGATGCTGGCCTTGGGCTCACGAAAAAACAAACCAAACTTAAACAAAAGCAACTAAATTTGTCAGAATCTAAGCAATCAGTGCCGCCAATGGCCATACAGTAAAATGTTCAACCAAACTTTGAAGCAAGTCATACTTGAGCGCTCCATTATGTCGTAAGTGACTTCAAACATAAGTTTGAAACGCTTAATTTCCTTTTTTCTAAGTGCCTAAAACAATGAATGTATAGCGATAATAAACATTAGCTCAACCCTTTTTGACCACATACATATGTCTGTATGTTATTCGGTTGAAAAGTACGTTGATTGAAGAATTGATATTGATTCATTTCTTCACATTTTATTTCATTTTAATTATACATTTCAAGAGCACAATAATTTGATTATGGTTTTATACTTTTCATATGCGCACAGATTACTGAACTTATTTTTCAATTTCTCACGGGTGTTTTTTTCTTTGTTAGAGTGTCGTATTTACGAATTGAAATAAAACACATAAAATTGTCCAAACCACCTCAATAAATTGAATATCAGTATGATTGTGGGATAGTGAACGTTTGCTTCCAACTGGTTTAACGTCGTTGACGTATCCACATAGAGACTTCTGATATTTCCACAAGATATAATACAGGGGTATCGCATCACGCGAACTTGGCAAATATATGTTTTATTATATAAAAGAATTTGTAAAAGAAAATTATATGAATTTTAATTAATAAATTAATTCAAATAAATATAAAATCGCCTTAATACACCACACGAGTTGGACTAATAATTTAAAATCATAATGTGAATTTTAAGTTGAAATTTTTGTGAAAATAGTAAATTTCGATAATTGACAAACGTTGTTGCGGTAATAGTCACTCCATGATGGAATGTCAAACTCTACTAGGTATAAATGACGATACGTTTTCCGAAGCGAAACGAAGGACTTCAGATATTTTTGTACACTAGCCCACAGCGACTTGTATAAAATCTGATGATCATATGTAACCACTGAAAGATCTGTATAAATATTTGAAATGCCAAATGTTCATTTAGATTACATCGGCTTAAATTTCTTTAAAATATCGTTAGATATAGGCTTATGTGAATTTACATTTTGGTGTATAGCATGTTCATCCCAGTGAGTATCTTAAGCTTTTCAGAAAGATAGATTTTTTATAAAGTTTTAAAATGTCAAATAGTAATCTTCCATAGATTCAATCTTACGGATATGGTAGATAGTTGTAGTGAGGATAGCGATTTTATGTAATATTCCTTGAAAGTTTTATTGATTTGTAAAGATCGAAAATGGATTTTGGAAGACACCAAAGGGTTACCGATCCCCTAAAGTGTAGTTTGGCCCCATTTATAGAAAAACATTATACTTCACCAATCGATCGAAGATATTGGGGGCCCGAATTACCCTAAGCGCGTTTTCGGTTCGTTTATGAAAAAAAATTTTGTGCACCACATGATAGGAAAAGGTTAGTATTGGGTTTTGGTGTAGGGAGGATGTATCGACTTCATTAAATTTGTTGCCTTTTGTCTTGCAGAGAAGAAATCCGATGCCGCCACGGTGTATATCATTTTCTAATCGTGTTGAGTATAAAAATTATTCATCAGAGCTGGTTGTGAGTTCACATGAACCGCTCAATTTGCATTCCGACATGTGATTGTATTGAGAAAATGCTTTCAAGTTTTATACTTCTGAGCTCTATATTTTCTGTTTCTATTACGGTTGAAAATTGCAATTAGGGGTGTGTAAACTGCGAAATTTACATCAAAAATTTTTTTTACATTAGAACTGATCGATACAGCTCAATTAAAAAAGAAAATGAATATAATACATATGTGTTTTATGTTTCTAAAAAGTTTGATATAGTCTAGTTTCTGACATACTTATCGACCTGTTTACTTTAGATCAGAGAAGAAAAACCCTATATATTTTACGCTATGGCCGAATATTTATTTGTTTTTTTTTATCTATTTCCAAATAGCGCGCAAAACAAGTCAAAAAAGAAACTGGTTCCCCAGAGGATAGATACTCATCTTCAAGTTCATCCTCACGAAATGGAAGTGACAAACGTGAATCACATCGCGAATCCCGTGAAGCTCATCGCGAACCACGTTTACCTCGTGTCAAAGAAGATTCAACATCTCGTGATAGTTCACACCATCGTGCAAAGGAAAATTTAGCATCTCGTGATAGTTCACACCATCGTGCAAAGGAAGAATCGACATCAAGTCGGCCATCAACGTCAGCAGAAGCGCATGCAGTTCCCGGTGGTGAAGGTGGTGAGGGTCCACGTGATCGTCGTAATGTACGTGAACGTTATGAATTGGTACATACACGTCCAGAAGATATACAAACCAAGTGTGGATCGCAAGGGCAGCCATTAGCGTTGCAAGCAAACTATTTTCGGCTTTTAACTACACCGACGTGGCGCATTTTTCAGTACCATGTTACATTTGAACCTGAAGTCGAATTGCGTCGTGTACGTCAAGGCATACTTTCAAATCATCGCTCACTTCTAGGCGGTTATTTATATGATGGTACCAAACTTTTTAGTATCAACAAAATGCGAGAAGATCACACTGTACTAGTTACTCAATCAAAGAAGGGTGATGAATATAATATTACACTTAAATTTGTTGGTATTATCTCAATGACTGAATGGCAGTCATTACAAGTTTTAAACTTAATATTACGTCGTGCTATGGATGGGCTTAAGTTACAGTTGGTTGGGCGAAATTTTTTCGATCCTGTTGCTAAGGTAAAGTTTTCCATTTTTTAAAAATTTTAGTGCAAAAAACATATCGTTTCAGATTGATCTACGTGAATACCGTTTACAACTTTGGCCTGGATATGAAACAGCTATTCGTCAGCATGAAAAAGATATTATGCTTTGTGCCGAAATCACTCACAAAGTTATGCGTACTGAAACTGTTTATGACATTTTAATGAAATGTACTGAAACTGCCAAAGATTATCAGGAGGAATTTCGAAGACATGTCTTGGGTATGTTTGCAAGAAAATATTTATTTTACTAATTTTAACTTAAAATTGTTTGTTTTAAAGGTTTAACTGTGCTCACAGACTACAATAACAAAACCTATCGTATTAGCGATATTGACTTTACAAAGAATCCAAAAAAGACTTTTAAATGCAAAGAAAATGATGTGTCATTTATTGATTATTACTATACGGTGAGTTACTTTTCGAAAGCAAACGAAAATGTGAAAACCGATTACTGGAATTATTCCATTTATATTAATGTGAAAATTATGTAAATTATTTGTTTCCAGAAATACAACATTCGTATTCGTGATCCAAATCAACCACTTTTGATTTCTAAAGCGAAAGATCGTGAAATTCGTGGTGGCAATAGTGACATTATTATACTTATTCCAGAGCTATGTCGTGCCACTGGTCTGACTGACAATATGCGAAGCAACTTTCAGTAATTATCTGTGCTTATGGAGATAAATATTCAATAATATCAAAATTTTTATGTACATCTTTACAGGCTTATGCGTGCAATGGCTGACCATACCCGCATGAATCCTGATCGACGTATTGATCGTTTACGCATATTTAATGATCGTCTCCAGCATACTGAGGCTAGCGTTAAGGTATTAAACGATTGGAATATGACACTGGACAAAAATTTAGCGGACATAAAAGGACGTGTTCTTGATCCACAAAGGATAGTTTTCAGTGAACATAAAAAGTAAACTTTTCAACAATCGTTTAGACTTGGCAAAAGATATTTATGTATGTATGTCTATATTATAGAGTTTCTGCCGGCGAACAAGCTGATTGGACGCGAATGTTTCGTGATAATGGTTTATTTACAACTCCTTCAAGAGGCCTTGACCGTTGGGCTGTTATTGGTACCAATCGAAGCTCTCGAGACTTGCGTAATTTTGTAGAATCACTGATTCGTGCTGGTAGCGGTATGCAAATGCGAATCAGTCGCCCAAGAGAGTGAGTATAGTTTACGTTATTTAACCGTCTGAGAAATTTACTCAAATGGCCCTCATGTTGTATTTGCTTTTCAATACTTGGGATTTATGTTGAATAAATTATAGTAAAAAAGAGGTAAGTACTGTGCCTCTGTGTTTTAAACGAATGTTTAACAAAAAATCAAAAGTGTAAAAGTCAGATTAACATAATTTAAAGTAATCAAAAAATTTAAAATGGAATAGATACCCAATCATGGAATACTAATAATTGTTTCATATTAGCACAGAAAAAGGCCTTACCGTTACTACTTGCTTAAATAAAATATACAGGAATAAAAACATTCCGAAAAATTTTTATTTATCTAAGAGTGGTGAGTTCACCTCTTTCTGGCAAGTGCATTTTTTGGGAGTTTAATTTCAGTGAATAGCTACCAGGAAACTAGTAAAATTAGGTATTAAAGGAAATTTGATATTAACGACGAGAGTTCATTGAGACTGGCATGAGACAGCAATCTTTTCTGGTACACTCCAGTTATTTTCACGTTTTCTAACTTTAGTCAAAAAAATTTTTAAAAAAATCCGATGAAATGATTGTTAAGTAAGTATGTATTTGCTATCACACTTACTTAGTTTTATTTTCTTTTTGCCATCGTCAGTCGCCAAAAATTAATCAGCGAATTTTTTTTCGGTTTGATTTTACTCTACACAGTCGCTACTACGAATAAGCACTAATCTTACTATGATAATTGCAGAATTAAAGTTGACTCAATTTTTTTAGTGTTTTGATAACTAAAGCCGACTTTTAAAAGAATGCTCAATTTTAAGACGTCATCCCATGTTAAGATCTCATTAATCTTTAAATAAAATTATTAACTACATGTATCAAACTTTGTATTTATAGAGTACTAATTTACGATGATCGTAATCACTCCTACATACAAGCAATGGATGATTGTAGTAGACAAGATCCACAGTTAATACTGTGTTTAGTACCGAACAATAATGCGGAAAGGTATAAAATTATTAAGTTCAGGATAAAAAGCAAAACAAAAACCTAAAACTATTTGTTTATCTTTTATATTTTCAATAGATATGCATCAATAAAAAAGAAAGGATGCCTTGAACGTGCTATACCTACTCAGGTTATTACACAGAAGACTGCTGGCAATCAACGTGGCCTAATGAGTATTGCCACAAAGGTTGCTATTCAGATAAATTGCAAATTAGGATATACACCTTGGATGATTGAATTACCACTTAGTGGCCTCATGACTGTTGGTTATGATTTGGCAAAAAGTACACGTGATCGTTCCAAAAGTTTTGGAGCACTTGTGGCCACAATGGATATGAAAGTCAATGCAACCTTCTATAGTACCGTTGCTGAATGTAGCGCACATGATGTTTTAGCCAACAGCTTATGGCCAATGTTAACGAAAGCTCTGCGACAATATCGTAAAGAGCAGGGTAAACTGCCTGCACGTATTATATTTTATCGTGACGGCGTTTCAGATGGTTCATTAAAACAATTGTATGAACATGAAGTCAAAGAAGTTGTCCAAAAACTCGAACAAGAGTACAAGCGTGCTGAAGCAGAAAAACCACCCATGTTTGCCTATATTGTAGTTACAAAACAGATAAATACACGTTTCTTTTCACGTGGTCGTAATCCCCCGCCTGGCACAATCGTTGATGACGTTGTCACATTGCCGGAGCGTTACGACTTCTATTTAGTATCACAATCAGTACGACAAGGCACCGTGTCGCCAACAAGTTACAATGTTGTATATAGTAACATACGTTTGACCCCGGATCAAATACAACTGCTGACGTACAAAATGACACATTTGTACTATAATTGGTCGGGAACAACGCGTGTACCTGCTGTCTGCCAGTATGCAAAGAAATTGGCGACACTTGTGGGAACAAGTCTGTATCAGCCACCACAAAATGCATTAGAGAAAAAACTATATTATTTATAAAAAAGTGTAAGCATTTTCTCTCAGGAAAGAGATTTATTTTCAGTTAATTTTTTTAATAAAAAAATACTATTTTATATCTAAGGTTAAGCGTTGCGTTATGGCAAATGCATCCTTTCACAAAAAAAAAGAAAACAAAATTATTACAGATTATTATTGGGAAAATTGAGCATTTTATTGCTACAATGAATTGAATTCATCCTATGTTTTGTAACATATCTTCCTATTTTTTTTTTTGTTCACATACATATAAAATGTAATGCAATATTTATTGCAAACTTAAAACTTCAACGTATCATAAGCATTTCTTTAATATTTACGTGAATATAAAGAAAAGAAATAAAAAATTACTTATTAAAAATCAGTTATCTGTGGCATTTTTACAAAACTTATGTGTGTCGAAAGTAAAAAAGATGAAATAATATTCACGTATTTGTATAAAATTGCTACTTGAAATTTTATTGTACTTTATTTTTTGACAAAAAATATCTGAAGTTATAAAGCAAACAGTAAATTAAGTGTTTGATTAAAAATTTAAAAAAACTAGCAAATATTATGTGAAAAAAATATTTAATCGTTGGACATAGTGAGTTCTTTGATCGAAATGCCATAGATATGTACTAGACTGGAATGAAAATCTTTGTTTTAACCTGGTGGCTATTTATTTTGTTCTTTAAGATTTACAAATTGAAACAAAAAAAAAATAATATTGAAATCCATTACCATCAGCATATAACTTTATATTTTCCTAATTACATAGGAAAAATTGTTTTGTGGCAGCATAGGATAACAATTTTTTTAGTTTATGTTTCCAAATGTTAAAGATCTTTTTAAAAAGCAACATTTTCACAGGCTTTCCTAAAAATGATTCTCATTCTAGTCTAATATGTATATTTACTTAAAAGAAATGACACTTAAAGTGCAACAATTAAATTTATATCTTAATGTACTAAAAACGGAATTTAATATAAAATTCATGTACTATTGGATTGGTTTTCAATAAATGTTCTTTTCAAATAATGCAATTTGATTTATTTACATAAGTAAGAAACAAATATTAGTAACTTTATTCAGGGTTGATTTTTAGGTATTTACATAATTCAAGTTAGTCAAAATCTTTTGAAAGGACACTAGCAGTAAATATGTACATACCAAACCAAACCGAAATATCTTTAAAATCTGCTCGAATGCACATGCTTTTATTACTATCTACTTTTCGTACTTACTAAAGGGTCTTTCAAAAGGTGTGATACATTTTTCAGTAGGGAAATTGCGTTTTTCTCCCACTAGGTTTTTTGAGTTGTACCAGTCTTGAAGTAAGTGAGCGATATGTTAAGTTGTGTTTTTTTTATGACATATATACAAAATATCGGTTGCTATACGAATGAGCAACGTTTACTAACTGGAAATCTACGATAAATTTACTAAAATTTTAGATTAAAATTCACTCAAAATTGGCCGCCAAGACCGTGTAAATTAATACCTTTAGACTATATTTGGTGGAGATATGCTAAGTCATTGGTTTATGCAGATACACTTGATGCACTCCATGATAGGGTCCAGCTTTATGTGGAAAGTATGCAAAAATTGGATTTGCCAAAAGTTGCCGTGGAGGTCATGAATGAAATACTGTTCAAAATGCACATTGAAGCTAATCTTTGCACCTTTTGTAGTTATGTATTTATAATAAGTGTTTTTTTTCAACGCAGGTCGGCAGGCAACGATGTCATATAAAAGTATTAGTCTGACCACCATCGTATACAGCTACTATACTGCTTCTGACGAAATTCACAATCTACAACCTACCGCTATATTTTCAATCTAATATATTCATCTTCCCTACTAACTACCACAAATTACCAGCTAAAACGTTAATAACAATTTTCGCAGACCATACACCATGCGCTAATTAGCAATAGATATGTGTCACTCCGTTAGTGACATCTTCATCAAAGCAGATAAGTCTAAATCTTAAAAATAACAAAGCATCAGGCACAGATAATTTTAAGTAAAAGAAAATAGGTGTCGAGATTTAAATCAGTTTTGCATTTTAATTATTTTTTACAGATTCTATATCAGAAATGAACAAAATCTCCCTTTTTTTTTTGCTTTATTACGTTGAACAAGGATTTTAAATGTTCCTGGCCTCATATGTAGATAACATTTCACGTAATATACATCGATTTTGAAATTTTTTTTTAATCATTCAATATTGAGAGGTAAACTAAACAGCGTAATCACATCATTTCGGCTGACTACTTTCAACGTTTAATCAAATTTAGACGTTGTAACCGACGATGTGACGCTTGCCAATGCATTCACCGACATAGAACCAAAAGCACACTTCCATTGTGACCAAGGTGTTTAGCCAAGCTTCCCGCACGGTCAAATTCTTATAAGCACCAGTGCGTGCACCTGAGATGATGCGGCCAATGCCTTGGCGAATTGCTGGAATGTCGCCAGGTGTGGGTGGAGTCAGTTCCACTTTTGCATATTTTAAAAAGACATCCAGTTTAGGTCGTCCTTGTGCAATAAGTCCTGCAAATATAGCAATAAATTAAGGTACAATTATATAATGAAAATGCTTGGTTATGGCGAAAAAAAGCTGCAACAATTTCTTCTCATGTTGTCTAACTCACTATTGACTAATCCAGATCCTTTGCTTGCAATGCTGGCCATTTTGTTTAATTTTTTGGTACTTCACTGCAATGCACAATAAAATAAAAAATCTTACAATTAAGTAAAGTTTTCTTTCAGTCGGACTTACCCTCCTTGGAAAGATTTCAGAAAATGACACTGAAATGACAGTTTAACAAGCGTGACGCAGTGTTGCCATGTCCCCGACCAGAGCTAAAAGCTGCATTCTAAAATAAAGACACATTCACAATGAATCGTGGCAAGTGCTACAAGTGTCAGAAGGCTCGTGTGAAAATTTGATAATGCTCTGGAAGATATAGAGCTGTTTCTTTTGTTCCTGAGTAAAATGTACAGTTACTCGTGCTACCTCTTTAGAATTAAATAGTCGAAATGATCTGACGGCAGAATATTTAACATAAGATTACGAAAACATTAGTTATGTTACCAGTTTATCAACGTTTTCATTTCACTTTGCAATAAAATCCTTGTCGAAAATGAATACATTTGAGTTTCGAATTTCGCAGATCCATTTTTAAACTGTGTTTTAACTGAAACATGTTTTCCCAACATCCAGATAGGAGAGATTCCGGCTCTACAGTTCCTACGAAGTTTGTTTGTGCTCCCTTACTATTCGTAAATTCACTTCTTTCCTGAATTAAACACAGCTAATCCACAGAAAGCAACGAGTGTTTTGTAAAAGTCATCAAAGAATTATATACTCTTTGAAGTCATTCACTACACACACGCCTTTTTCCTATTTGCTTAGTAATTGGCGAGTGGCGGATACTACACACTTTAAAACAATTTGGTGTCTTTTGAATTAAAAAAATTAAAGAAATGTGAAAAAGTTAATTATTCCAATATAAAGAAATTGCGTACGAAAAAACTGACATTTTTGGAAGTAGTTAAATGATTCATTGAATAAAGCACATAGTGTGAAAATTTTTTTGCTGGAAAGAAATCAACTGCAAGTGTGTATTGGAAATTCGGATGATATCAAATCGATGATGGAAGAAAACGAATGCAAAAGCAAATACGACGACGACGACGAAAATAAATGTTGATGAAAAGTGAAAAAAATGTTACACTAAAGCACAAGAAAAAGTGGTTATCTAAAGAAAATTTTAGTAAAATAATACAAAAAGTGTAATAATTCGCATTTCCAGTTGCATTTAAAATCTAAAAAAACGAAATATTTTAATTTTATTGAGCGTGGCACACCACCTGGGAGAAACTTAAATTGTTGATATTGCAAAAAAGAAACAAGCGTCGAATCTTGTCTGTGTATTAGTGGTGTTGGGGAGCAACGAAGACGACGACTTTGACGTGTGGTCGTCCGTTGTGTTGGAGCGCAGTTCAGTGCAGTTGATTCAATTTGGTTACTCGCTATAACTGGCTGTTCACCGCTCCTCTAAACGTCCCAAACGTTATAGTGTTGCAATAAAATTGCTTAAGATTTTTGTCAACATTAACCAGAAGCAAGGAAGGTGAGCAAGTAAATTGAATTTTTAGTTAAAATTATTTTTAATATTCGTCATTGCTAGTATTGTCTACGTTGGGTGGGGCAGGAGGATTTTATTTTAAAGTATCTTAAGTTTTTATAGTTTGGTAGCTTTTTTTACCCGTCATGGAAGGCGTGGTTCTGTCAAGTATAGGTAGAGCAATGCGGCGCATTGCAAGTGGAATTGATTTTTCTACGAGCATGTTGAGCAAATTTTAAAATAAAATTATGATTTTAAATTGTTTATTAAATAGTTTAATTATTGCGTTTCATATTTATGTAAATGAATTCGTTTGTGATGAACAACGAGGGTTGATAGTAAAAAAAGTGTTAAATTCAACGATAAGGATTTCGTTTTGCCCTAATGTTAAGGATATGTCGAAGTAATGAAAGTTTCATGCGTGCTCCAAGAGCATGTGTTATGTGATCTATCTATAGTTTTGTAATAATACATGCATAAAGTGGATACCGTAACCTATTTTTTTAAACATTTGTGGTAGGGGATACTCTCCCGGTAATTTTATAACCGTATGGTGGACGCGGAAACAACTAGTTCGAGAGCTATAGCCATCGGAACCACTGGGAAGCTTGAACTAACTTCAACGAAACTGGTATTATCACAGAGTAATTTTTTAAAGCTATCCAGATTAAGTCAATTGTTTGCTATCCTGTCTCAAACGGCCGGTTTTGAATGGTCCAATGAGAATAGCTCATTGAAATATTTCTCAAATGATACCCAGTCAGTTTAGGGTTCCCTAACTTTTAAAAAATATAAATAAAAATTATCAGTACGATTTCTTTTCATGATTCCGAGAAGATTTTGGGGGTGAAAACAACGACTTTTGTAGTGAAACGGAGTGCACTCTGATTTTCGTGTCAAAATGCATGCGGATAAACATGACAATCGCCACTTTTTTTAGAAATACATTTATTTGGATATTTGAATCTACAAAATAATTTAAACAATAACAAAAGAAACCCCTTTTAGAGCGTAAATATCGAACGTGTGGCGCATTTTTCACTTTTTGATTGGTAAGAAATTCTGTATACGCAGTAATTGCAATTTGCTAATTATTACCATAAAATGAACTCAAAAAGACTTAGGGAAAAAATATAAAAAAAAATTTTTTTCGATTTTTGTTGCCAAAATATCTTTATATTTTATCTCAACAAGAGAACTTCAAATTGTTCAAATCGAGGTATTTAGGAAAATGTTTCAAATCAATCAACATTTTTAAAAATCTCTTTGGTTTTTTGATTGTTTCATCCGTTTTTTATTCGCATCTGTTGTGAATAGAGTCTTTTAATGGTGTTTTGTACAATCTACTCAGTTGCCTTTTGCCTATAAGTTGAGTTTGCAATTTTTTTGCTTAGTTATTCTTGCATTGTTCTCGTTATCATCGTCACGCTAACAAATTCACACCCATGCGTTTGTCTTTTAGGGCGCCTTATTTTTGCCTTCCCTGCCTCCCTTAACTTTATACACTCTCAACTTGCATTTCCACAGCAACTCCCAGTTCAACTTCCACTACTTTTTGGTTTCTCTTAGTTTGATACAAACGCATACCCCCTTGAACAAGTGCAATGCTTGGATGCATCACCAGTCAGACTGTAGGTACTTAAGTAGACGTAGCTTTGTGCTCCACTTGGAACTATTTTTGTTGTTGCTTTGTGGGTTTCTGTTTTCTTACAGTAGACTAGATTTTTCTTTTGTAAAAATTAACATTTTATTATGGATAGTTCTCAGCTATTGGGGCATCGGTGCGTTTATAAAATTATTTCGTTGGAAAAACAGTAATTGCTAAGGTAAAACCTTTCAAGTCTTTATAAACCTGTTATATATTACGGATCATTAAATTTTTAATATCATATCCTAACGTATCCAAATTTTTTTACCGAAATTGCTATCAAATCGTCTATTCCCTATCATAATCTGGATTTTATTTTGTGTTTTCAAAAACAAATTAACTTTCATCACTCCTCTACACAAATGTTGTTTCATCATATTTATTAAAATTTAGTGGTCCTTTTTTAAATAATTAAATCATATGTTTCAACATTATAAAGGACTTGTGCCCCAATAGCTGAGAATTACACTTAGATATATATTTTTTGTAAAATTAGTTTATGCGAAAATTGCGAAAGTAGGTGTGACTTTACTGGCTTAAATGTTTCACTATCGTGACAGTTACTGACATTTACATCACTAATCATTTGCATGTTAAAAAACTATCTAGTAGCCAGCTAGTAAATATAGGAAATATTAAATAATGCGAGAACGCCTCGTATTGTCTTTCATAACCGGAAAGTTTCAATTGAATAAAAAGGGGGCAATTTATTCAATGATATTTTTTCATCTCGTTACTTGTTCTATCACATTGAGATATAAAATTTCACACATTAAGGGCCAGTTGCACAATGTTTAGTTGGCATTTTCCCAAAACATTAACTGTTTGCTAGCATGAGTGCTCAGTCATTTTCTTACTGACAGAAAACAACTGAAAAGTTCCAGTTTAAGAAATGTTTAAATTTTCCTGTTAAAATTTAATTGAAATTTTAAACTAACTTAAAAACAAATGCACTACAAAGAAAGCAACTAAAGAAAATATTTTCCAATTATTGCAATCAAGTGAAATTCATGCAAACTTATATTTAGACCGCAAATGGACATAATAAAAACTTCATTTATAGTTATAGCCACAACAAATATTCAATAACAAACTGAGTATTTTTAAAAAACAAATAATTCAACTCTCATATAAATGCTCTCCGCTTAAGAAACATATCGTTTTCAAACTTTCAGTTCAAAATTAATTAACTGAAAATTGTGAGTCCGGTCCTAAATGTATTAACCAAATACGTACCAGGAGACAGACGGTTGTGCGGTTTTTAGTTTTGATCATGACCTCAGACATGAATCGGAGTAATATTGAGAATTTAAGGTACGCGTTACTGATCGTAGACCTTGGAACAGTTTTGTGGAGGGCATATTCTCCGCGAGAATGTAAAGTAGCTTATGTCAACAAAGGCAAAATTTTAAAATTGCTACAATAATTCACAAAAATTACCGCCATGTCCTCTGATAGCTCAATATAAATCCAGGTAAATCTTGTATTCACCATCATCTTCGTACCGAGTTTTATTGACACTGCTCATACTTTTTCAAAAATTTCATTTTTGGTATTATTATATACATTAATTATAACAAAATTCTTGTTGGCATATTCGAGTTAATTATTTCGGTTCTGCGACCGCACTTAGAATAAATAAAATAACTAAGAAATGCTAACTTTCATTTAGATTGTCAAATGGTTGCGAATTTCAGATCACTAGAGTAAATGACACTTTTTGTCACTTAATGGTTCACATAAGGGTAGCTATAAATTTTATTATTTGTAGAGCTGTGTTGTCATTCATATCTACTCAACCAAGTGGCCAACATCGAAACCATTTACTTAACGACCGCGATAAGTTTTTTCTTTATTTATAACTTAATTTTATTTAATTTAGAAGACGTGTGTTTGTAGATATAAACAAAATAGAAACAGTAAAGTAGGGAAATACCAAAAAAAAAGAAGCCACTAAATGAAAGAATGTTTATCGCAAATAAATTTTTAGCTAAAAACTCTATACTGTTTTATATATTACGAGTTTAGATTTCCCTAACATTTTTATCATTCGGGTTTATCAAAGTGTTTTTATTATTTGTATCGGTTAAAGGCACGCAGGCAGGCAACCAGCTTGACTTTTCGACTGCCGGTCAGCCTGCTTGCCTGTCAGCTTATGTTTCCTTCCACATGTGAATTAGATATTTGCATAGCAAAAGAAGAGGGAGCATTTGATAGCATGCATATGTACTTACTATAGCTTGACTGTGAAAAATAACAAAGACGCGCTAATTTTAAATGCCAACATTTCCTCATTCTGTTATTGTTTTGGGTTTTCTTTTTATTCATTTTTAACAATATTCAACAATTTACTGCGCTATGATGTTGATGGAGACCTTCATTCGATTCTAGCGAATTAATCAGTGCAAAAGAAATGAAGTCATTTAAATGTCGTTAGGTCAATAGAGCAATTTAAAAAGAAAAATTCCTAAACGTTCAAAATAGATCGGTGTTATAAAAAGGAAAAATAAAAGCTAACACCACTTTGTTTTCGTAAGTAAAATTCACCCTATTTTTTTAAAAAAAAGGTGTCAAGTATCAAGGTCAGGTGATTTAAAAAAAAAAAAATAAAGCAGGGTGATGTTTAATTGATTGGAAGCAAATACTTACAATTTTTGCAACTTTCAGTGGAGGTTTACAGTATTTGGTATTAATTTTTAGTGAATAGACATCAATATAAAAATATGTTAAATTATTTCATTACAGAAACGACGGGTAAAAAACAAAAAAAAATATTTTAAAAATTTTAAGTTTTCTTGATGTTCTTACTACATTTTTTATGTAATAACATAAGTTCTCAAAAATAGTATGGTGGGCGGCATATCAGACAGTACTTCTCTGATGATTTTAGATGCACTAAATCGAAATCTTAACATACGCTAGGAAGTTATACCTCAATATCCTGATATCGAAATATATAATAATAACATTCATTTATATTGCAACACAATATATACAGATAAATGAGAATATCTGAGAATCTTAGCATGATGGGGTAATTCTTTTACCATAATTACATTTCGCACCTCCTTCTATACATGGTTTTCTGTTTATAGTAATAGAACGCTTTACGTAAAGTCTATGTGTTGTTTGCCTATTAAAAAACTGGAAACTGCTTGCAGTTGCGTTTGCATGAATAATTACTTAAGTAATTAGTTTGACCAGATGCAACTAAATCAATAGAAAAACTCTAACGTTTTATATGATACAAATTTCAGCGAAAATAGTTGTTTCTAATGTACGTATTTGCGATTTCTGCTACGAATTGTTATCAAAAAAACAAAAAACTTACATAATGGCAATGTATTACATAGTTCACGAGCTGTTTTTTTAATATCCTAATATTTGGAGGCTTTGAGACAGTGGAAAGCAGGTGCCCGTTACTTCTGAAAGCCCGCTTTTTATAATATTTTTTGTTATCACCTGACAGCGACAGGCAATAATAAATATACTCGTGAGATTACACTTTACAAACATTTTTCCCATGCCTGAAATTTTTTTTTTATGTACTTATCGCTAAAATGCTATATAATTTTTACATTTAAAAAAAAATTTTGTTTATTTTGAATTACTTCTAATAAATATACTTTTAATTCCAGAACTCATTGTACACACATACTACTCGTTAATATAAATATGTTTGCACCATATAAAATGGAAGCTTAATCCAAAACATACGCGCTCACAAATACATCTCTATCGACATATCTGAAAAGAAGTTCTTCAATACTTTACGCTGCTGCTTGATCTATAAATACAGAAATGCCACTGCCAAAACGCTCCATTGAGCCAGTTTATGTGGCGCGTACTGTGTACCAACAAGGCACAATACAATGTGTCGAATTAGAAACAGTTACAAATACTACTCTAACAAACATTATACGACAATTATCATCGCTATCTAAGCATGCCGAAGATGTTTTTGGGGAATTGGCACGTGATGTGGGAAATATTGGCGACCGTGCCAATTCATTGCAGGCGCGTATCGATCGATTGGCCATCAAAGTTACACAGCTTGACAGCACTGTCGAAGAAGTTCCACTTACCGATATAACACGTAAAAAAGCCTTCAAATCGGCCAAGGTCTTTGATCAGCAGATCTTTTCAAGAGCAACAATGCCAGCACCCATGTTGGAAACATATTCGCAGTGTGATAAACCACCACCATTAGATAAACTGAATGTATATCGTGATGATGGCAAAGATGGTCTTAAATTCTATACGGATCCAAATTATTTCTTTGAGTTATGGCGGCAGGAGATGCTCAAGGATACAGAACGTGTTATGCACGATAAGGGGAAGAAAATGCATAGACCACGACAGGATGGTAGCAGTGGTAGTGGTGGTGCCGGCGGACGTGGTCATAAGAAACGTGTACGTGCACCGCATAATACACGTGAGAAGCAACGACAAATCGCCATTGGACATGGTGAGACATTAATGCCAAACAATGTTATTTATCGCACACCTAATTCGGTTGTAAATGATGAATCTGGATATAGCAGTAAGTATATAAAGTTTTGGTTAATTGGTTTTGGTTTTCTTTTTATACTGAATATACAAACGATTAGATTAATCGGTGTAAATGTTTGGGTTTAAAATTTCCGTAAAGCAAAATCTTGGTAGTTAGTCTGCAGACAGAACATCAGTTCTTAGTTTATAGTATGTAGGATACGACATAACTGTTAATAAGTGCACATTTACATATTATTAATGTTTTTTTTTTTTTATAGAAAGCGAAACAAAGTATCAAAGAAAACAAAAATTTTTAGATATTGTTTTTATTAACTAAACCCCAATATTCAAAGGAAATTATAAATCTGTGGCAACAAGGAATAACAGTTAGAATCGATCTGTGATCACAAAGCAAAGCAACATAATTTTTATGTGTAGGTGTGGCTTTTACTGTTTTACGTTATCACCACAGATCAATCTTATCTGTTATTATTGGTTGCCACATTTATATGAGACGTTCTTTTTCAAACCGAACACCTTCTGACCGACTCATTTTTAAATCGTTCCAAACTTTTTTTTACACATTCTATGAGCGATCACGTATCAGGAATTTTTTAGTTGTCGAAGATATCGAGTTGTGAAGTTTGATAGTTTAATGATCATATTCATATTTATTAGCATTACCGGGAAAATATTTTTTATATCTTTTTTAAGCTAAAAACATCAGTTTTCTTTTGAAAACTTGAAAAATTAATATTTTTATAACAAATAAATTGTTATAAGTTGATTTATAGAGTCAACGCCACTCGATAGGATGTTAAAAAAAATACCACTGAATTTCATTAAAAAATAACGTGTTTTTTCCGAATGGCTACAAAATAGTTACTATTCCAAATGAATTTAATCTTCCGCGCACTATGAGCTATTGTTTCCAAATAAAACCCTTATCGTGTGCAAAAGTTAAGACTATTAAAAACTATACATTTGGCCTATTTATAGGTTCTGAACTGTATATATTTATTTAAACATCTTCATTCGAAGAAGAACGTCGTTCAAAATTATTCATCGTGATCGCGGAGATATTTAAAATTCGAAAATTGTGCACTTATTAAAAGAAACATCAGATATAATTTTACCAATTCGCAATATAGCCAATATAAACATATTATTCTCGTAGCACAACTTGTCGCAATTCACACTGTTGAACAAGACAGTGGATCACGACAGAATACACTAAGTCGTCGTCAACAATACAACAACAACAAGTCCAAAAACACCAACAATGATCTTACATGTAGGTACGACGCGCACATTGGGAGTGCTTGCGCAAACCTTAGCAAAGCTTTGTTTTTTTTTTCAATATTGTTAAATTTATGTTTATTGTAAAAGATATGCTTACCTAATTGAAATCCACTCATCAATTCGACTTGAAAATATTTTCTTTACAGGATCATAATACAAAAATAAAATTATTTTGTTTCAAATTGTTTCTTGTGTTTTAAAGTGCTTTGTAAACTCTTTTTTTTTAACTCATTGCCATCCGCAGATAATGTTAAGCCTTATAATATGTTGTCGCATTTGGAAAACAATAGTAATCTAACAATGCAAACAGCAGCTATGATTGCAGGTCAGATCTAGCACTACAATTAATAATCCCTGCAAAAAACTGAAATATTTTAGCTTATTTGTTTTCATGTGTTCTACAAAATACCAACTATTTTTAAAAATTGCAACTCTTGATACTTACAAATTATTATTTTCTTTCTACACACGTTCTTGATTGCCGCCATATGCCAAAATACCTAATACTTTTAAATGTCATGATACCATTACTTTTAAAAAATTTTCCTTGTTTATTGCTCTATTCTGGCAGGTCATGACATAAAAGTTAAAAAACTTAGCAAACTAAAAAATCTGATATGCAAATAATTGTTATTGCAAATTACGTAACCCCCTGGCACAGTCCAAACGTAACAATGGCATAACTTTGAATTGTAACGAATTTCAAAGCTTTGAAGTAAGAGCTAAACGTAAAATGTAAAAAATTAATCTTCACGAATATATATAATGTATATGTGCATATGTTTGTAACTTGTAAATAACTCCGTTGCCACTGTTGCAATAGTTATATTCAGGGGCTTCTTTCTAGTTATATAGTTTGCTGGGTGTTACATTCTTTTATGGATTGCCAGAATAACAGTTTAAAAAATTATGTAATACATTTTTTTTCATTCGCCTTATATATAGATTTTTCTTAAATAATAAAGCTAATTTTTAACAGTCTACATTAATAATTCAATCTCCTCAAAAGTTAATCTACATATATATGTATGTAAAATTGCTTCAATATATGTAATAGAATCGTGCAATATAAAATCATTTGCTGGATTCATAAATCGTTAGTAGCTTAAAAGCTTGAGTTTGCGTCAAAGTTGTTCTTGAATAAATCTTCGTTTTACAGAGCAAATACTGTACAAATTATAACCCATGCCACTACAATGTGACACTGACAGTCAAACACTTTTGGTTTTTTGACCTTCACTTTTTATCAGCAAAAATTTCGCTTTACTGTGAATGAAAAATGTGTCCCCCAGCAGCCTAGTTTTAACTGCAGTGCATGGGCTAACATTTTCTTGTCCTCTTAAATTGTAGATCTATTCATGAATGAATAAATTTTCACAATTACGAAACTTTTTTCGGTTCATGAGTTCGGTGATACATAAGTGTTATATATGATTCGATTTTTGAACTTCGACCTTGAAAAAATTGATTATTACCTATAGTAGCGAAACGCCTTGGTGATAACATTAAATGTTTTTAGCGCTATTGGATATTGTTAAGAGATTTAGATGCATATTTTTGGTGTCACACAGTGTTGCTACTTGCATTTGAATTAACAATCATAACCGGGGACCGATGTTCTTGTATAAATCGATCAGTACTTTTTTTAACAAACATCACAATTTACTTGTGAATGTAAGCTCGTCTAAAGTAAGGTTAATCGTTGAATAAGTATTAATAAATTTAAAAAAAGAATCACTGAAGTTTGACAATTAGTATCAATTCTACAAATAGCTTGAGTTGATAATGTATTTTGCGAAACTTAAAAATATTATAAAAGTTCACTTTCATGTTTTATTTCTTAGTATTTTTCAGTTGCAATTTTGTTTTTTTTTCAAAAATATTTAGTTGTTTTCAAAAATTTTCCTCAAGTTTAACTAAGCCTCAGAAATGATTTAATTCTTAATCTGTTGAAAATAGATAGCAGAGAGAAGTCAAAATTAAACTAGAGAAAAAATTATTGTGCAAAGTTGATTCAATTAAGTCTAGGTTTTTGCAGCTTTAGCTTGAAAACCCCAAACCCCTTAAATACAACTACAATGAATATAAGAATACATATATCGGTTTCTTACATTAAAGACCTCTTTATAATCAGATTTGCGTCGTTTCAAAATTTCAAATAAAATTCGAATTTTCGAAATTTCGTCAATATATTTATGCAAAAAGTCTGCACATAAAGAAATCTTTAAACGACTTTATTTATTCGAATCCAACTAGCTTAGAACTTTTTTCGTGTTAATGAAAAAACTTCTCTTTTCGACCTCTTTAGGCGGTCATATCTCACTATCGCAATGTTAATTAGGTTTCATGTTTTACGAGTACACCTTTATCTAAAAAACAGATATGATAAAAGAAATATTACCGGATTCGGATTCAGTATCAAAAATTACTTAAAAAAAATTTAAAAAATTTATGTTGCGTATAAATTAGATTTTTACTTTTTTCCTTATGAAAAAAAAAGCACCGAACTTACTCAAGGGACCGTGCTTACTCTTTCACATATGCCTTGTGTTTACAATGAAAACAATGTCTCAGCTAACTTTTTTTTGAAATTCAGTCCAAAAAGACGCTTAGACCATTCTTAACAGAAGTTTCAGTGGACAAAACACTGAATAAGCCTCCAAAACTCTTGTTTTTTTTGTAATTTTTGTCAAATATGTTTTTGAAATGCGTATTATTCAATGCAGAATCATAAAAGTAAATTTTTAAAAATTCGCAAAAGAAATACGTATGTATATTTTAAATAGCTATCTCAAATTCCATGCTTAAGCAATAAATTGCGATTTGAAGGTAACTTTTTCAAGTATAATAAGTACAATCTGTGCACAATTTTTGCACCAAATCAAAAAAAATTTATGCATTACCATTGTTAAGGTAAAAAGCTAGATTTGAAACTTAAATCCTACAAATTAAATTTTATTTTGTAAAGTGAACTATACATACATATGTACATACATGCATGTACATGTTTCTCAATTTTACTGAAAATCACCAATGTTCCAAAGAATTCCGGAAAAGATTTTTTTTCGCAGAAGTTTCTGATAGTAAAATAACCGTTCAAAACTTATTTAAATTTAAGTTTCATATTCTTTAATCTCTTTTGTTAGTCGTTATTTATATATACTTTATTCTTATTAAGATGAAAAATCCACTATACTAAACTACACTATATATCAGACACACATACATACATATGTATGTATTTTCATCTACATCAGTTCGCACTATCCTATCTAAAAAAATCTACTCTCCTCAATCTTTAAATAGTTATATTTTAAACCTGTGAGTGATGACTATGTCCGAATTTCCAATTGGCGCAAAATCTATTAAAATTTTTAATGGTTCTAACGTGAAACTAGTCATCGTTCAATTTGTTTTTCTTTTTAAAATAAGTAAACAAATTATCCTTTGTTATCGACACAATAAAATGTCATGTACGGAATGTAAAAAATGCTGAAATTAATCTCTCTCTGTAAAAATGTACAGTATTTCAAAAGTCTGCCTTACATTGGGTTTAATCCGTACAAGCCATGCGATATATATAGAAGTTTTGAGTTCTTATTTGTTATTGTTACTAATCGGTTTTTTACTGTTTCAAACTTTTAAACTTACAATTTTAAAAATTTTTTTAAACTTGTTATTAATAAAATCTTAAATCAATTTCAAGGTATGGGTATCTACGATACACGACCAGCGCGTCCAAATTCTATCGAATTACGGCGCAGTTATCCATTGGAACAAGTGGACGGTGGTATTTATGGGCCATTGTCACCACAAACTGCAGCTGCAATGGCTGCAAATGCTGCACAATATCAACCAAATGCAACCTATGCAAGTAACAATGGAATGCATTATACTGCACAGCAGCAATTACAAATGCAACAGGCAGCAATGCAGCATCAACATGCAACAATGCAACAACAGCAACAGCTATACGATGATACCATGTATCATCAGTCCCAAGCGCTGTATGGGCAAGCTGGCGGTCAAGGTGGTCCAATGTCACCCGAACCTATATATGCGCCCGGCACACCATCACGAACAAAACCGCGCCCCTCACAGCCACCACCTGCACCGCCATCGAATGGCAGTGGTGGCGGCACGCCAAATGCATCGAATGCTAATACGCCTACACGTGGTCGTAGCATGTCGACCAGTCGAGATGCGTTACCACCACCGCCACCCATACCAGACGGCATGACACAAACATCGCCACCGTCGCAGGCAATGCTAGCAATGAATGGTGGACACATTGCTGCCAAATTATTGGCACGCACAAGTAGCACATCGAGAGCTGGCTCTCCACAATTGGCACCAAGTAACAGTGTCCAGGACGCAAATGCCCTAGTAATGGCGCAATTGAATAATACAATTAATAGTTTCAATAATATGAGCTTAACAGGTGTACAGCAATTAAATTCTCTAAATGATTTGCCACCACCGCCACCGGTGCCAGATCAGGTAAGTTTAATGTTTTGCATATTATATAGCAAGATTTGTCTCAATAGTACATTGTTTTGCTTATCAATAGCATTCACCAAAAATGTCGCCACCAAACGCAGCGCCTCCACCACCACCACCGCCGCCACCTCTTGATGGTAATGGAAATGGTGGTCTTCAAAGTCCACATCAATTACTTCCAAAAACACTGCCGAATGGAGATTTACAAATGCCACAAGCAAATGGGTTAATTATCGGCGGTACTGGACAGCATATTATTGGTGCCAAAAAGTTATTGCCACCATTCCATGATTCGCGTACAGATCTAATGAAGTCCATACGAGATGGTAAGTATTGTAATTATTTTCACAAAGTTATTCAGAGAACTCCCCCTAAATCCCTGAAAGAAAGAAAAAATTCCTTCCGTTCGTACATACAAATCAGGCGGATAAGCTTTATTGTATAAGATAAATTATAAATAAATAAATAATATAACGGTTATTTTTGATTATATGTTTGGATATAAAGAACCCGAAAATTAAAAAAAAAATCCCTAAAAACCAATTATTTTTAGCTTAATAGTGAAAATATATCGAACGCAGCTTACTCGTACTTTTTTCATAGAAAATACATAGGCGCTTCCTTAGTTTTATGGTAACTTGTATGAAAAAAGTGATAAGCACAAGTAACATGCGATCTTTATAACTTCTCATGATTTTTTATTAATTTTGAATTCTAGCGGGTTTTTAAAATATATACTATGAAATAATTTTTTTTATTCCAAGGATTTTAAACTAGAAAAATCCAGGAAAAAGGGAAAAAATTTCACACTATAAATGATGTTACTCATGTAATCAAAAACTCTCATCTGCTTATAAAGGGTGTTTTTTTTAGAGGTTTGTTTTTTGAATAGAGATAAAAGTGGCATTTTATGGTCAAATCTGGCAACTCTAATGTCATTTATGTTCAGTTTGGTTTGCCATTTCATCATAAACAGGTTGACAAAAGAACAACGCTTGCAAATCGTGCAAATTTATTTCGAAAATAATGGTTCAGTTCGCGAAGTTTACCGCAAGCTCCGTCCATTTTATGGTCGACATAATCGTCCATCAGAGCAATTAATTCGGTTAACCATGGATCGTTTTCGCACTACGTTTACTCTATGTGATAATACGCATCCGCAGAGACGTCGAACAGTGCGCACCGAAGAAACAATTGCCGCTGTAGAGCAAAATGTTGAAGAGGACCCGAATGAATCGATTCGCCACCGTGCACAGCAATTGGAGCTTTGTCCATCAACTTTATGGAAGATTTTGCGCAAAGATCTTGGCTTGCGACCTTACAAGATCCAGCTTGTGCAAGAATTAAAGCCGCGAGACCATGCAATGCGTCGTGATTTTGGTGTATGGGCCGAAAATGAGATTGATCTCGATGCTGATTTTCATCGCAAAATTTTGTTCAGTGATGAGGCTCATTTTTGGTTGAATGGCTACGTCAACAAGCAAAATTGCCGCATTTGGAGTGAAGAGAATCCACATGAGACCCTTGAGACGCCATTACATCCACAAAAACTGACTGTTTGGTGTGCTCTATGGGCTGGTGGAGTCATTGGGCCATACTTCTTCCGAAATAATGCTGGAGAGTCAGTTACCGTTAATGGAGACCGTTATAGAGCCATGATAACCGACTATTTTGTTCCCGAATTGGATGGCATGAATGTGGATGAGTTGTGGTTCCAACAAGACGGCGCTACATGCCACACAGCGCACGTCACAATCGATTTATTGAAGGAAACATTCGATGAGCGCATAATTTCGCGGAATGGACCTGTCAATTGGCCACCAAGATCGTGTGATTTGACACCATTGGATTATTTTCTTTGGGGATATGTGAAGTCGCTCGTCTACGCCAACAAACCAGAAACGTTAGGGGACTTGGAGGCCAACATTCGTGGCGTTATTGTCGACATACGGCCCCATATGCTCGAAAAAGTGGTTCAAAATTGGACCTGTAGAATTGGCTTTATTCGAGCCAGTCGCGGCGGCCATATGCCCGAAATCATATTTAAACATTAATGGAATAAAATTATCCTTCCAATAAAGCTAAATTGATGGACATTAAAACGATTTTCTTGTGTTTTATTTCAATTCGAAACTCTATACCTCTAAAAAAAACACCCTTTATATGCTGATGATATGAAAATTTACAGATCTGTGAAGGTGGATGATGATACCTTTGCCCTTCAGTCTGACCTGAAATCATTTGAAGTTTGGTGTTTTAAAAATAGCTTACATTTAAATCCTGACAAATGCCAAACTATGATCTTCTCTAGAAAGAATATTAATGTGGAATTTGATTATATGCTTAATGATAGGAAAATCTGTCGTGTCGATATAGTCAAAGACCTTGGTATACATGTTGATGCTAAATTAACGTTTAAAGAACACATTAATACAATCTGTAAGAAGGCCTCGTCATTACTTGGTTTTATAAAGCGATGGGCAAAAGAATTTGATAGCCCTTTAGTAACAGTAACTTTATATAATACAATTGTGCGTCCTCACTTAGAGTATGCTAGCCAAGTTTGGTTAGATAGAATAGAACGAATTCAAAAAAATTTTGTGCGCTTTGCTCTCAAAGGCTTAAATTGGAATGACCCCTTAAACCTTCCTCCTTATGAGGATCGTTTAAAGTTATTACGTATGCAGTCTTTGAGCACTCGTAGAAATATTGCGAGTATACTTTATTTGCATCAGCTTGTGACTGGGTCGCTTACTGCGCCAGAGCTTCTTAGTTATATTCATTTTAACACCAATCGTAGGAGTAATCGTAACTCATATCAGATATTTTATCAACCAGTCAGTAGAACTAATTATATGGCTACAGCTCCTTTTAATCGCATGACTTCTCTCATTAATAATTGCGATGTATATAATATTAGCTTGTCAAAAGGTCAACTCAAGCTAAGATTGAAAAATAACTATAGTTAATTTTGTAGCATGGTGGTTGTTGGTCTTTATGTTTTTGTGTTGTTCGAGCCCCACAGCATGATGGGTAAATTTTTTTCTAACATTTATTCCTTAGAGCATATTAATAAATCTATACAATTGCATTCATGCAGTTGTGTGCTTTTATACATATGTTCTGAGTGGGTATGTTGAGAAAGTGCGATAAAGCTAAGAAAAAATTATAAAAATATAACAAATTAATTGCATGTATAATTTTTTCATTTCCAAGAAGATCAGGAAGATCACATAATTCTTTTCTATTTTCCTTAATTTTTCTAGTTTCAAAATATGCAAAATTTTACCTCCGGATATTTAAGTGTTGAGATCCCTTGTAGAAAAAAGCCTGACATGAAAAATCACAAATTTTTTTTAAACTTCTTAATTTTTTTTTTATTTCTAGGTATAACACTGCGCAAAGTCGAAAAATCTGAGCAAAAGGAAATTGAACGCAACACTGCACTTCACGATGTCGCTTCCATATTAGCGCGTCGTGTAGCAATTGAACTCTCTGAATCGGAAGAATCTGATAGTGAAGACGATAGTGAGGGTTGGATGGAACCAAATGAAACTTCTGCTTGATCTCTGGTTGCAATTATACCAGAAAAGATCTCCAGCATTGGTGGTGGAAAAATCAAAAAGAAAAAGTAAGGATTTCATTGGTAATAATATCTTATTGCAATAAAATTAGGATACAATGATTGAAGATAAAGCAAGATTGTAGTAGGTTGATTAAACAAATTATTAGTACACAAAAAATAACTTCAAGGTTAACTTACTGTATTGAAAAATAAAAAATGCATTTGATGTTTTTATATACACAAGCATACAATAAATTAAAATACATATGTAAACATAAAATAGAAAGTCTTACGGTAATTGTTGCTTTGAAATTGTATTTCACAAATAAAATTATTATTTCTGAATTCTTACATCAAATCAAAGAAAGGAAAGGATTTCAGTACTAAATTAAAATAAATTATTTCCAAGGTAAACAAAATTTATTATAAAAACAAATTACAGAAGCCAACATTTACATAAACACAATAGCATTAATATCAAAATAAAGTTATATTAATTTGTAAATATTGCATTTTCGTTTTGTTCTATGACGAGTACATTACGTAAAAAATAAAAATAAAATAAACACGAATCGATACTTACAAGTCTCATTTAATTATTAAGGTCAAGCTCTGAAAATTGTATATGTTGTTTTTATTTATTGAAAATTTTCAACATTAGGAACTTAATGTAAACAAAAGATCAGTGCAAGCTTATGTTTCACCAAAGAAATTACATATTTGTGTCATTTAAATAATGAAAATTAAAATTAGCTAAAAAAATTAAACTCAAGCCGGTTATGCCAAAATTCGTAGTAAAAACTTGCGTTCCTATTTCAATAGCTATAAACTTAACTTAAATGTTAATGTTTGATCAGATTTGAGATATGAGCAGCTTGAGTCTTAAAACGCTTAAGCTTTTTGTTAATAGCTTTCTAAATAACAGGAGTCAATGTCTCATCCTTTGCGTTTAAAACCTGTAACTTGTGCGCTTGCGTTAGTTGTTGAAAGCATTACAAAAACATTTTTGTTTTATAAATGACAATGTAGATTTCAGGCAGATCCAATTAATTATTTCAAAATTAAAAACAAAAGCATTGTTTTGAAAGAGCGATTTCACAAACGATAGGACGGACTTGTACGCAGTAAAATCTAAATAAATTTTTCTGCATATATGCAAAAACTGAAGATATTAAATTCCTAATTTCTAGTTAATAATATTTACAATCATAGGAATTTCGTCTAAACAAAGTGACAATGCCACCTTTTTTTATCTTACGAAACCTCACAAACTCTAACAATAAAACAAATAAATTATTAATATAAACTTTGATAGCTGCTTATATTCGTATTTGTATCGGTATAAAAATTAAAGAGTGACATTTAAAAAAGCCTTTGTTTCAAGTTAATATCATGTTTGAAATAAAGCTTTATTTCTTAAATAAAAAAGCAAGGCACATTAAAATCGCTTTCTTAAAATATTAAACTAAAATTTTTTGTTTAATATTTCGAGCTACTTTAATTTTTTTTAGGCCACTCTAATATTTTTTCAGTTAGTTTTATAATTTAATATCCCAAAGTTTATGTTGTAAATATACTTATTATATGCGATAAAACTGCGAAAGAATTTATATCAATAATATAATATATTACCCAAAAGAATAAATAATTTTTTTATATTTGCTTCTTAAAATAAAGTATTATAAAATTGTATGCTGTAATTAATTAGTTTAAAAATATTGCTAAATAATCAATATTTGTATGTATATTATTCTAAAATAAAATCAATAAATGAAATCAGTTTTGTGTGTTATTATAGAATTTTCTAAGAAAAGTACACAGATGAAATAGTAATTAGTCCAAAAGTGTGATAAATCATAGTTCACTGTTAATATTAGTTCAGAAACTCTTGTTTTTTGTTAAATAGCAAAATAAAACAATTTTATTCTTTACTTTGTACCTTCAGCTTAAAGAGCAGTGTAGCATGATTTCCTTTGGTAGCCACTTATAAAAAATATATATGATTGTAGCGCAACCGGAAATCAAGAAAATGACTCAGAACATTCTACCCGAAACAACATCACAGCTGAGATAGAGAGTTATAAATACAGACGTTTAATGCTTACATGAAAAACCTGCTGCAGATTCAATAGCTTAGTGCTTAAATATTTTGAGACGTATGCAGGCAAAGGTTAGGTCAGGTTGCACATTGAAATAATTTTATTTCTATATATCTAATTCATTCACAAGCACAGATGTCTCGTTCGCGGCTGCTAAAACCGAATCTTAATAATTTATAAATTTTGATTTCATGATCATTGAATTGAAACATCAGTGTACTCATAGATATGAAATTTTTTTCATCGTGTCATCAAAATAAAATTTTCTATTTAATATGCAGCTCAATTTTTGCGTGTGCGGTAGCTGATAACCTTTTAACCTTAAATAAAATTCAAAGCAAATTTATAACTTTTTCATAACAAAATAATTCTTCAGAATTAGTTGAACCATAGCGCTTGGTTTGTTTACAAGCATATAAGAAAAGGAATTATGAAGTGGTCAACATTATCATTTGGCATTTTGCTACTAGGATTTTTTGTAGTTTGTATAAAAGCCGACAGTGGTAGCGATAGTGATAGCGACAGCAGTAGTAACAGTGGAAGTAATGAAAAGCATGTGAGGCATCATTCTACCCCAAGCTTGCCTTCACCTTCTCCATATCATCATTATAATAACCCTGTCTATGCAGTAGCTCCACCACCTGGTTATTATGGACCACCACCATATCCTTATGGCGGATATTATTCACAACCACCACCATATTATGGAATGCCAACGCAACAATATGCACCACCAGCTCCATATTCTTATGGCTACTATCCATCGGCTCCGCAACCACAGCAGAGAGCTCAAGGCGTTTCGGCAACCGCACCATATGGTGGCTACTACCCAGCACCACCACAACAACCGGGAAATGCAGCTTCATCACAACCAGGAGCTAATTCACAATATCCTTATGCTAATACACAACCGGGAAATGGCGATTCATCACAACCTGGAGTTAATTCACAATATCCTAATGCTTATACTCAATATCCGGGGGCAGTTTATCCACAATATGCAGGGGCTAACCCACAATATCCAGCGCCATCGCCTGTCCCAGGCGGTAGCAGCACCATTGACCATTCTTTAAAAGTAAATAAAGAATATAAAGAAAAAGGCCACCATTATAGACCAGATGGCGTTGAAATAATTAATGATAAGAGTATTAATTAAAAAAACTTAGTGATACATATACCTTAAGCTGCCTGTTATTTCGCAAGTTTCTTTAATTGAGGAGGAGGTTGAGGATATTATATAATGAATATTTCAGAAAAAATAAAACGCACGCTTGATTTCTTACAAACCATGTTTTTTCTTCAGTGCATACTACTTTTTCGCAATAGCTTCTAAAACAGAAAAGCTTAAAGCAGTTTTTGAGTAAAAAAAGTGCTCGGCGGCAAGCCGAAATGGGCTAAAATAAAAACCTTTCAACATTATTTAATTGAACTTTAGTCGATTTCCAGTGTCGAATTGCTCACCAGATACCGTCCTGTTGCAGATTATTGGATTAGGACCCTCAGAATAGCAGAAAAAGTGGGATAAATAATAAATAAAATAAAATAAAGACATATATACTCGTATAATAAAAAAACATTTGACCCGAAGTTACATCTCAACTGAGATATAGGCTTATCATGATATACAAATAACATTTAATTCTTACATGAAAAATCTGCAGTAGTTTCAATAGCTTCGTGCTTAAATATTTTGGGACGAATGCAGCCAAAGGTCAGTTTGCCCATTGAAATAATTTTATTTCTATTTAGCTCATACAAATACTGAATACTCGTTCGCGGCTGTTAGATAACAGATCCTTTATATATACAACAAATAATTTATAAATTTTGTTTTGATAGTTAAACGGCCTTCTCAAAATTTAAATTGAAATTAAACACATATAGCAAAAGTCCTCCAATTAACAGCTTTTCCCGACATTTTTCAATTCCTACAAGGCACGCAGATTTAACCGGCCTGGTCACTTGGCAACCCTGTATACAATACACTACTTTTTTTTCGTATCTACTTTTATCGTATAACTTTCGAATTGCTGGTCCGACCGCACACTTCTCGAAAAAACCTATTCGGGGAATGGCTGAACAGCCGCCGCTGTGGCTTAGAAAAATTATTTTCTTATGTTCAAATGTTACATAACAAAGTACTTTTAGCAGATTAGTTTTATTGTTCCGCTGAAAAAAATTCTCAAAATTCGATTGTTCTTTATATTATTCTGTGGCTTAATCTCTTACAGTAGTTTTCGAGTTAAAATTCAATTCCAATGTCGAATTGGTTAACAGTTGCGTTCAAGATTCGATTTCAAGTCAAACGGCAACAGCAGAAATGGATTGGGCACACCTTTGCATATCAATACTTATGGATGTCAAAAATTATGCTAAATGTCTACATACCGAAAAAAAGTCCTGGTCCGTTATGAATGACGAATGCTTTCCGATGTACGTTTATGCCATCGAGTTAAAACGAGATATTTATTACTACTTTTAAAATCATCTGATCCTTCAAGACGATGCCATAAGAATACTCCTCCAAATGCCACTAAAATGAGTTAACCACCCATAATGGGCAAGATTTCGTCTCGGCCGACCAGCGAATATCTTAATTAGTGCAGTTAATCTATCGCCAGAACGATTTAATTGAATGAGATGAGTTAATTTGATCGTGACCTTCCGGACTATAAGTATTGACTTGAGTATGCTGATTTAAAATAAGTACATTTTAAGGTTTTTAAGTTAAGAACTACCCCGAAATGCAAAAAACTATTCTTTTATTGTACTTTTTTGTGCTTAAGTTTCTAGGGCTTCTTGAATCGAGTTTTTTAGAGTGAATGTGACTAATTTTTGACTAGGGAGAGTGACTTAGTTAAATATAATTTCCTAAACATCTTATGAAGTGGCTTCAACACCTGCGAGTAGTTTCAACGCCATCGGTGGTTGACAACCGTTGCATCCACATTTAGGGGTAGTACAATGCGACAATGCGCGCCTTGTGTTTCACACAACTGAAAAAGGCAATAAAGTTCTTGCAGTGCATTGAAATATTTGAGTGGACTTAGAGCTACGCAATTTAATTTTTTTTTGTAGAGCAGTGTAATTTAAGAAATATTTAAATTATTTTATTTCTAATGATCTATAATTAAGTGTTGATACTACAAAAAAAAAAAAAAATTAGAAGTTTCGGCCGGTTGGTGTTGTGTTTTTCATTTCTGCTTTTTTATGTAGTTGGGAGTAAAGTCTATACTTTTTGTATCATGAATGTACAACTTCCAATATTTTTGACATGATAAATGAAACAAGTTTTCTTACATCATTTATACGTCAATCTGGGTCTTGCTATGAGCAACAGCTTTTAGTGGAACAAACTGCAATTACAGCCAAAAAAGCATTAACTACACGATGTCAGTGTTTTGGCACAATTAAGAGATATGCGGTTTTTAATCTTGCACTTGAATAGCATGACAGCTTCGTTTTCTTCAAATGCGGTAAATTCAATGAGTTCTTGCATCATGCAATTCGCGATGTTTTATCACCCTTTCTCAATAGTTTTTATGTAAAATAAGAAGAATATATATGAGACATTTTTTGCCAAATCGAAAGGAATATTTTTTTGATATTACTGATATTTTTTGACTAGCTGATGATTTACCATAAACCGTTTCGGCATAAATTGAAACATAAATTTATGAAAATGTATGAAATAACATTTTTCAAACACTTAAATTATAACATATTGAAATCTTCTATTAATTTTGATATATTTTAACTGTTTTTTTATGAAAATTTGAATTAAAAAAACATAGTAACTACAGATATCAAAATTTGAGTTTTGATTGATTTTTAATTTAACTAACGATATTATTTACTCGATCAATATATGATTTTCAAAATTTTTTTTTAAAAACCAACTAAATCTCTACATTTTATATTTTTGTGGAGTTGATATTTAAGTACAGAGAAATAATTTTTAAAATCGAAAATAGCTTTTGGTCTATAGGCACGAATGCTGTATTTTTAAGGGTTCTAGAGCTACCCAAAGTTAAATGCGATCAACATGTATTCACACTTGTTCGCCACTGAACCTACGTAATTATGTATCCCCAATTTATTTAAAACACATTATAAAAATTTAATATTTCGAGAAAATCGAAAAAAAATTGTGGAAGGATGGATATATATTTTAGCATATATTAGCGAAATTATGCAAATTGATAATATTTTGAATGCAGAATTATTAAGCAGAATATTCAAATTTTCTAAGAAATCATTATACCTATGTAAAAATGCATTCTGCGATAATATTGTGTTAAAACAAAGTAAGGGAGTTGATTGTGTAAGAACTATTTTTCAAATATCTCATTCTTTCTCATTTCTTTAGAACGCTGAATTACTATGCGCTGATTCAAAAAAGTAAAATTTTGCATATCTGGAAATTGCAACACTCCGTTTGGACTATAATTTTGAAACTTTTCTCCTATGTAAGCATTTAAGTCATATATTCTAAGCTTTTTTTAAATAAAATTATTAAGTTTTCAAGCAACGCCCCTGTTGTAGACCGCATACATATGTATGTATGTATATTATTCTGAAACACAACATTTCAATAAAAACTTGGTAAAGTACTGCGCACTTTTTTACAATTATCAGCAAGACTAACCATATCGCGTTACATTTATGACATTGTGAAATAATGGCGCCAAAATAAAAATATTTAATGTTTTATTGATGCCGGGGTCATATGTTCAAACTGATTTCACGTTGCCTTTTTTTCAATGTAAGCATATATTGTCAGCTGATCATATATTAAAAATATTTCTGGATATGTGATGAGTCTTAGAACTTATCTTATTTTTCTGGAATAATAAAAAATATACATTCAATCGTTGACTTAGAAAGCTTTAAAGTTTTTTTTAGGTTACATTATTTAGGTTTCACTGTGTTTGCAATAAAACATCTTGAGTTTATTAATTCATAAAATTTTGTGTTACTCGTACTGGCAAAAGTTCTTTCTTGAGGCAACTAAGCCTAGACTTTGAACAGTTCCATGATGCAAGAATACACACTAAAATTACTGTAAATACGTATTTGCTTTCTTGAATGGATTGCTGATTAATTATGCTTGAATAAAGTTGAATTGCTAAGTTTATACCGTATAGCAGAGTGTGCCGAAAACTCGAAAAATGTTGCAAAAATCGTGCAGTGTTAAGAAGCCTTAAAAACTTAATGTCGAAAGTATTGTAAATGTCCATAAATGTTCATAAATGGTAATGTAGTCAAAAAATGTTGAAAGAAATGAAAACATGTTGAAAAATTAAAAAAATAATGTTAAGAAGTCGAAAAATGCTGAGGAATCCGAAACATAAATTTAAAAGTTCATATACACATATGTATGGTATGCCCAAAAATATTGAATGATATTGAAAAAGTCGAAAAATGTGGAGGTCCAAATATGTTAAACATGTTGAAAGAAAGTCGAAAAGTTATACCCACCACTCAGAGCCGGATTTAAAAATCTGAGGCCAATGTCATGTGGGGACCCCAACAATTTTTCAAGTTATTATAAGTTCAAAATATAATAAGAAACTTAACTTCAGATACTTGAATACAATAACTATACATATATAGTTAAAAGGTAGAAAAACTTTGCGAAATTGCGACACAGAGGACATGGATGTACTGTTAAAATAAGATTTCTGCGTTCACAAAAATCATTGATAATAGAAATTTTTTAACGCCTTATAATCAGTTAACGAATCAACAGAATGGCGTCATTCATTTTTTTGAACTTGTAGTTTTTTCATATTTCTATTGTATTATAATATTTTTTTCCATCATCGTAACGTGGTGGAGGCCCGGGCCAAGGCCACGCTAGCCCCTCGGTAAATCCGGCCCTGCCACCAGTAAAGATATTCACACATCAAAAAGTATTGTAAAGTATCGACGGCTATCCGATAGCAAAGAAGCATGATATCAGATGATTCTGGAAAGCAACACACAATGTTGAACCGTTATGAAAGTTGTCCCATGGTATCGGGAGATATTGAGTATTTAATCTATCTACATTGACGTGGTCTAAAACCTGTTTGCGTCTTGGTTTGATTGTTGATGACAGAAGAAAGCATAAAATAAAAATCACAAACTACTCGTTGTTGCAATGAAGAAAACCATAAACATTTTTATCCACATTCCTTTCATATACCACCCTACTACAGCAGCACAGTAATTGTGGCGCTCTGCTCGGTTGCATCCATCTATTCATCTACTCAATCCATACAATAAACGAACAGCCAGATAGTCAGTCAGCCAGTTAGACAACAACTAATTTCTTCCAGTGCGAATAAAATATGGTTACATGCACGATCGATTTGCATGGACGATTCAAAACGAAACTGAACATTGTGCTGGAAACAACTGCCAATTTTTACAGAGACATAAATTAATAACAGAATATCACAGTTGTGAATATTGAAATAGTGACAAGTTGACAAATTTTGTTGTAAACAGTGCTAACATCTCGAAGCTACTATTCTATGCATTATAATTTAATCGAACAGTTAAATGTTGATAGATTGACTATTGTTCGTTCATTTATTTTAGAAGCAACGATCGGTCTATTACGCGGAAGTTTAACCGCAGATATCATCACATTAACCGGATTCGAATGTCCGTTTCGACATAATTAGTATTTAATACAACACTTGAGCTTAGCGCAGCCCAAGCAAAATACTCAAAACTGAGAGGCATTAACTACGTTTTAAGTAACACAAAATTTGATAAAGCAAATCGTTCGGTCGGTCGATCGGTGTGTATATACCTACGTATGTATATTAGTACAAACATATCTACACACAGTAGATATTCTTGCGTTTTTCTCTTTATTTTGTTGTGCCGTCTGTGCTAAGCTTTGTGACTGGTACCGAACTGGTACCGTGGCTACCATAGGCGCTGCGCTGCGCTGCTGATGTTGATGCTGATGCCTGCTGAAGCTGTTGCTCTGTAAAGCTCTGCTCTTTGCAATTTTGCAATTTTCAACTTAATTATAATTTGAAAGTCGTTACAAGTGCACGCTGAAAGAAACGAGCTAGCGATCTTGTCGTAGTACTTAGTTTGTGAATTATCGCGCTGTTTGAAGTTCAGCTTTATATTTGAGATCATCGATTTGCAAATTTCTACGAAATCTTTTGGGAAAAAAAACATTAAAAAAAGAAAACAAGTTTCTAATTTGTTTTGACTGTCTCAAAACAAATTGCGTCGCTTTCATTGTAGCAATATTTTGTGTCGCGTTTATTAACTCATCGATTGCTTGTATTGCACACGATCGATCGATCGATCATCTGTTGAACTTTATTGAAAGAAACTGTGAATACCTGTAGCAGGTGACTTACGCTTGACCATGGCTTTTTTTCGTAAATGGAAAACTCACTACAAACATAAAAGTAAGTTTTTTTATTTATATAAAATAACACGAAAGAAAAAAACTTCTGACTCATGACATTTGACAGTCATTTTTTATGTAAATCGCGCTGAATACAAAATTGAAGTCAAAAATTAATAACTGTTTTCGAAATGGCGCTAAATTTCGGTATTTTTACTACATATAAAAAAGTGTTTTGACTTAATTGCAAATACCTGCGGTTCTAGCTGACCGATTGCAAATTATATGAAATTAGAGGTGATTAAATTTCCTAACAACCGTCTGTATACAATTTTTCCATCAGATTAGCGATTGAGGCACTATTTACAAATTTTTTGAAGAATTGTTATCATTTGAAGCAAAATTTAAAAAAAAAAATAATTCCGCTGTACAATTACACTAAAAATATAGCTAAGAAACTGTTTTTTTTTTTTATTGGGTGTTGAAACTTGATCTTTCTTTATCTTTATTGTGCCATGGTAAAATTTTTTGGAGTCCTAAGAAAAATCGATTTATTAAGTCTACCAGAATCAAAAATATTTGCAATTTAGTAAATGCACTTATTCATAGTAAAAAATCGAAGCATTCAGTTATATCTTGAAAGCTACCATAGGCAATTTTGTGAGGATCCATGGAAAGTGCTGTGAAACGAGCAAGAATATGCATCGAATCTGGTGGCGGCCACTTAACCGATATTATGTTTGGGATTCAATAGAAAAAAAAAAGTTTAATGAATTAGGGTTTTTTGCACCAAATTGTATATAGTGTAGGTTTTTATTTTAAATATAAAGAAAGAAAAAATTAAAGGACTTGTGAATTCAAAATGAGGAAATACCAGTTATTGGGCACAGTTGTTTCTCTAATAAGCTTTTGCAAGAATGTGAGTCAGTTGTTGGTAAATTAAATCTTTTTGTTCTCATAATTACACAGCGCATGTGAATATTTTTTTTTCTTGAAATATAAATTAATCACGAACGCAAATTTGAAGAACATTTTTAAACTTTTTATCGCTTTCTCTTTACAGAATTTACTTCAGATGACGCAATAGATGCCGAAGATTGGGGTCTAGAAAAAAAAATGCAACAATTACCAACAAATGGCGACAATATGAAATTAGATCTTAATGAATTAAACGATACTGCACATGATGATAATAACGATGATGATGATGATGATGCCGACAATAAACCTCCTACATCTACCTATGATATTAAATATTTAGGCTGTACGCCGGTTGAAAACAAACGCTCGGAGAAAATTACATCTGAAGCGATTAAAACTGTCATTGCTAATTCAAAAGCTGGTGGACGAAAAGCTAAAAATCTTAAACGTGTCAAACTTGCAGTATCACCAGATGGCATCGATGTATGTGAACACGAGACGCTTGATACGATAATGCGCTTTTCAATATACAAAATATCATACTGCTCTGTAGATGCCGCACATGATCATATGTTCTCTTTTGTCGGTTCCGTGGTGGATCCCATAACGGAGGAAGAACGTATGTCATGTCATGTTTTCCAATGTCCAAAACGTAAGATTGCTCATGAGATTACGCTGATGGTGGCACGTTGCTTCGAAAATGCCTATCAACATTGGCGTGATGCGGTTATACAGAATGCAAAACGACAGGGTATGAATGTTGACGGTAAAAGTGTACGTAAAGTTCTAAAAGAGCACAATGGAAGTGGGAGTGGATTAATTAAATCTCATGTTGAAGTACACCAGCAGTCGCAGCCAAACAACGTTAATAAACCAGAAGATCTACTTATTGACTTAGTCACAGTTGGAAAAACAGATGTTCGAGAATATTTAAGAAATACCTGGGTTTCATTTGAGGACGATACACGTGAAGCTGGTGGGATGCATAATTTAGTGGCGTGTTGATAAGATGTTATGTGCTTGTTTACTTAATCGTTGAATATTATTGTAGATTTTTTTCTCTAAACATGACCTAAGAACTGCGTACTTTTAAAGCGTTAATCCAATTATAGCAAATGTTTTAGAAAATTTTTAGTCTTAAACATCAAAAAATGATCGAAAACATACGCGTGACATTTAAAAGGGAAAGTGCCTGTTGGTTCGTGTCGTTTTTTAAAAGATTTTTTTGTCAAAAATGCGATAGATTTTATTAATGTGGTCAAAATATTTTAAAAAAGAGAAAGGAAATGATTTTATAACTATTTTATAAACAAATGTTTTTTGTTCTCAAAATCTTTTCTATGGATTATTTGAAGCTGGGCTTGCTTCACGAGATACGCGGCAAAAGTGATCATGATAATTACTAACAGCTTTGCTGTTATTACGCACTGCGAACTTAAAAGTGCGCATTGATCTTAGAAGAGCTTAGGCAATATTCATATATACCAGATAGCTATGTCATCCACACTTTATTAAAAACTTAAATTATAAAAAAATTATTTATGTATCATATGTATGTATATTTTTCTAACTATTATTTAATCGTGTATGATACATATGTATATATATATAGAAATTTTCTTATAAAACTTATTCTTGTCAATAAAATTATATTTTAAAATTTAGCTTCTTATCTATTTTTTTATCGATCAAATTCGTACAAGAGATGAACAATCTTCGGGTCAAAGTATTGACTCTGTTGCCTTTTCCGTACTAAAAGGAAAATAAGTTCAGAATTAACAAAAGGAAAAACAAATCGAGAACCAGAGCCGGACGAATGCATTTGGGCGCTCGGAGCAAAGCTGTTGCCTGCCATCCTCATTGGCAAAACCAAAGATCTTTCCTTTCAGGGACAACAATTTTTCGCTACATAATCGTACAAAGCTGAGCTTTCTCTGTTTAAAACTATAAGTCGAGGAAAAATAGACATTACCGTTGAAGAAAAAACGAGTTCCCTTTTTGTAGAAAGTTTTCAGTTTTTTTGGGAAAAGTATACTGTTTTCAGCGCTTCTCTTTTTAGATTTCAAAAAAATATTTAGATAAAATTAGCAAATGGTTGGGCGATATTTCATATTGAAAATTGGATATTTCAGTATTTTGTTTACAGATTCGTGATATTTTTGTGTGCGATATCGCTTACACCAAAGTGGGGTATGCAATTTAAGTTTTTGACTTGTGTCCTTGAGAAGTTTGTGAACAATATTGTTCAAGGTTTCAAATTACTTATTTCAATAAATGTTTTAGAATGTGTGGGCATATTATTTCAAATTATATACATCGAATGCATAGTATGTTTTTCCTAAGAAATTTGTTGTACAGTGTTGTTGTTTATAAAACCATAATAATCAATTTACAATAATGTCTAGGGTCAAAAATACATTGCCAGATTTGTATTTAATCAGTACAGAGCAATATACGCATTAATTAATTATTCATAAGCACATATGTACATACATACATATGTATGGAACTACTTTATAACATAAGAAGTGATTCCTCAATTTGTTGTTAATTTTGTAATGTTTTATTCAAAAATATTTGTGGGTTTTATTTGTTGATAACTGCATACAAGGTAAGCCTTCGCAAACTCTTCTTCTTCTTTTTCTGATTTTCCATAACTAGAGGCTTCATCTCAGAATCCTGACATGATAGCAAGAAAAAAGCGCAGGTCAGTCAGTGTAAACGCTCGCGACGTAGTGTGTAAATTTTTTGATGTCAAGCAAATCAAAAAATTGGTTCTGTGTGCCTGCGTAAATTATGTATTATGGTTTTATGTTTTGCTAATGTTGAATAATATTTAAGTGCCATTGCGTCGTTGTGATTTCAATAATAATATTATTCAAATCTAAAAAATGCGCATTAGAACAGACTTCTAAGAAAAAGTTCACAATATATTTGTTTTCTAAATTTTCAATGGAAACAGGTCAAGCAATATAATAAATGAAGTTAGCAAATCATAACTTTTAGTTATGGAGAAAATCAAATAAAATAACCTATAATTTATTAAATTTGATGAACCAATTTATTAATTTTTAATTAATTTATTATGGCGCAGTTCCTTCAGGCAGTGAAGACACAAAAACATTCATGTGAAAAATAAATGGCATGTTATCAATCAATGACCTCAATCTGTAGCTATTTACGACGACGATATTGCAATTTTATTCATTTCATAAAGTAATCGTAATAAAAATAAGTTTTCACCAAAATAAATGCCATTTATTATTCCTGTTGATTTTTCATACTTGTAATTTCGTTGTTTGTTAAGGTAAGAAAACACATTACCATTACCATTACAACAAGTGCATGGTGGAGTTACAAAGTTCGCCTCTTTTGCAATATGGAAATATTCATGAATATGGATTGGATATTTAAATGGTATTAATTCAATCACAAATTCACGAAAGACAATGACAGCCATTGTACGGTGGATGGATGGATTGATGGATGGATGCATGGCGTTGTCAATTGTCGATTGTCTATACATACTTTTCCACACTAAATGTAAAACGTTCAAGTTCTATTGAAGCAAAACGGAACAGTTGTAATGATTGTGAACATGAAATCAAATTGAGGTTGGGGGCAATAGTTGTTTGAGTTAATAAGTTGTTTGAGGTTTGCCTACTTTTAGGAAAGCACTTTGGGGCTTCACATTTTTTTAATGCATAGGGTGAATTTAATCACAGCTTTCGAACTTTTTTTTTAAGCAAAAAAAAAAAGAAACCTAAATTTATGAAAATCTTTGAATTTTTTATGTATATATGTATGTTACCGGCCAAACTAGTTTTTAGGATAAACTAGCTTTTCCTAGGTCAAACTAGTTCAACCAAAGAATGTAAGGATGAACGAGTTTAGCCTAGGATGAACTAGAGTTATTATTTACTTTAACGGCCTCACTACCGATTTTCTTAAAATTTTAGCATGTTAGTGGTAATATGTCCATGACTTCACGACTACATACTTATGAAAAATAATATGAAACAAATGGCCGCCTCAAAACCTTTTGCAGCAGTTGAGATAATATATAACCTTTTTGGACAATTCGCGCGGTATCTCGCCCATAACTTGACGTAGACAAAACTCTGAGCATAAGCTCTTTAAATAAGTTCAAAGGCACAAAATATTACGATCATACAAAATATACATTTTAACTAAATGTTGGATTTTAACTGAACATTGTTAACCGACAACAATTCTCTTTAGTTTGGTTACACTGCACTAATAAAATAGTAAATAAATAAATGGCGTTTAATCACTCAATTGGAGCTTAGTGCCATAAAAATTGAGTGAATGTGAGTTGTTGGTATGATTATTGGCAAACTTTAATTCCTTTTATAACAAGAACGTAATATTTTTTGGATATTAGAGAATTAATGGTATGAAAATATTAAGTAATGTGCATTAATGTATCACGGTTTCCAGCAAAATATGTTTAGTAAACGACAGCATTAAACCGCTATAATTTTTAAATGAACAAAAACTTTTTAATTTTCGCTTTCTCGATTACAGTGTCTATCAAATGATATATTTATAATTAATTGTATATTTTATATATCGTGAGACATCTTTTATCTGTACATGACTTCAATTAAAAAAAAAAGAAGTCGTTTTTGATTATTTTTTGAAATTTTTGCGATTATTTTTTTCTTTTCGCCAATGTTTAGGCATTGAACCTAAAAACAATTTCACAATATTTCTGCTTCCAAGATCATGATTCATTAATTGAAATTGAACAAAAAAACGTTCCAAGATAAAGCGTTTTAAGCATTTTAGTTGTATGGCAGGTGCCACACCCTGTTTTAAAACCTCACCCTTATTTTCATTTCACAAAATTTCAGCTTCCTACATCAAACCAGTGAACGGCGCAAAAATATTGTTTCCCATGGTTCAGCCAAACGGAAAATGTGGGCTTGGTTTGGCAACAGGGCGTGGCACCTCTCAGTAGCTTGGCACCAATGGCAAATTTTTTGCTACATTTTAGCAAGAACGTTTGTTGCTCAATTTTAATCAAAATTTAAGGCTGACCTGGTTTCTCCATACGTATCGGTTGAAATTATTTATCCGAGAGGTTCTGTGGCGTGAAATAGTCACGAGACCACTAACACTCTTCAATCTTTATTGTTATTAATTGAGACGAAAAGTAATAGCAATCTGTTGTCATATATAAGCACGTGTTCCACAGTGTTATTTGGAAGTTTCTAAGTAACAAATTCTTATTAAATCGATAAACAATGAATTTGAAAGCCGGTAAGTTGACAAATAAACAAAACGTTAGAATTTCAATCAGAACAGCATTGTGAAAGTAACTTTAGAACGAAAACAATAGTAGACCGTAGACCTCAGAGTACTAGTAAGAACAGTAGACGCTTGATTATGGTGCAGGTCACACAAACGGAAGAAGAAATTAAAATCATAATCGAATTAAATCGGTTAATAACGCGTAAACCAGACATTGTACTATTGCCGTACTATTTGAAATTTAATAATCCGCCGATTTTTTTTGAACGACATCTTACGCATGAAATCGATGAAGTGGCCAGTTTTTGTCGCATTTTCAAGACAGAAGCACGTATTGTACTTATTAAGAAAGAACGTGGTATATGGCCGGAACCTTTTCAAAAACTTTCCAAGGAAGAAATGATGCAAAAACGTTTGGAAATTGCCGATCAAATTGTGGAGCGCAATAAGGAACGCGATCAGCAGGCACAAATACGTTATGAACAAAAAAGGCGTACTGAAATCGAAAAGGAAGTTCGTCGTGAGACAGCAATGCGCGACCGAATTAAACAGTTCGAGGAGAGTGCATGTCGGGAGGCATTAACTGTTGGTGTTGTACGTAAAGAAACGCATACAAAACAGAAACCGGATATACGGACTGTAGCTGGTGCTGCCAGTGCCATAGTTGCTAGCACCGGTGGAAGTGGAAAAGTTGGTTCACGTGTCAGTACACCAGCAGTAAGACCAGCAGTGGCCACTTTAAGAACTGCGGGAAAAATAAATGTTTGTTTCTCACCAAATTTTACTTTGCAAACGCCCAAACGAGAGTCACAAGAAGGCGTGCCAAATCCATTTTCGCTGCAACCGAATACACCACAGCAGTCGACTGAAAAAGTCGAAATGGATTTGCCAGAATAAGCGCTTATTTTGTAGAGATCGCATTAAAGATATGTTAATAATATTAATATGATATAACAATATTATTTTTTTAAATAAGTATGGGATATTTATTTATTATTAAAAAATTAGCTACCAAAATATTATGAGTTTTTTTTAGTTAGATCTCATACTCAGGGAACAGGAAAATGTGGTTCATGTTAAAGAATAAAGCATATATCCAGTAATAATAGTTATTTTTGTGTAGAACGCAGTTTATTTTCAAAACATTTTGGTGGTATAACTAGGTTCAATCTGAGAGCCCCGTTTCTCTGGCTGAAAAAAAGAGGAACAAATAGCAATTTGTTGTAGAGGTTAAAAAAAAGCGAAATTGGTTTGAGTCTTTTTTAATAATCAGAGTACATTTGCCTCGTTTACAATATTAATAATGAGGACTGTAATGTATACTCCTCTTTCTTATACAGATAAATACCAACGTAGTGTTGAAATTTATGTTTTAATAACTCTTGCTTCGAGCTTGGGTAAGCGGAGTTACTAGTATTCTATACTATATAATTTTATGTAAAGATATTGTTAATAGATAAATAAATAAAAATATTTCCTCCGAAATACGGTGTCACTTATCGATAAATTAGACTTTTGTATAGTGATTTCGAACCTCTAAAACGTTGTTGAAACTCAGTTACAGTAAACTATAAGTTGGCATTACATTTTGCGTGTAATTTTTGAATCAATTGCGATTTTTTCGTAAGTTATCTAGTGCAAGTATTTTTTTCGAAATAAATTCGTCCTCACTTGAGGTCTCCTCCCCCTACAGTTCCATAATTTCTCCATCGCTGTCACTTTCTGACTCACTGGAGGAGTCCATAAGCGCTGAAACTAAGAAATCACTTATTAAAAAGGAGTAAAGATATTTTAGCAGTCTCGTAGTCGTGGACTGTGCTACGATTTCTTACTTCTATGCAAGATGTTCAAAGTCAAAGTTCACAAGTATCAGCTTTTGCTGAAATCTCGTTTCCATTTGATCGGACAGACATTAAGTAATAACGTAAACAATTTCCGACAGAAAAGGTTTTGCCATTGTTAAACCGTTTTTAAAATATTCAAGGTCTTAATAATAAAAATGTTCATTTTTTTAATAAGGAAAAGTTGTAGATTATGTTTTACAATCAATTTCATGATAGGTATATTAATGACAACACTTCCAAAATGGTGTAAAATACAGGTTCAGTTGATTTATTTGAAGCGATTCTTAGTTAAAATTTGCTTTCAGGTAAATAAACATTTATGTAAAACTGACAGTTAAAATTCAAGTTAAGGTTCCCCTGGAAATTGTGAAATCGGCTCTTAGTTTTTAATTAACTCTAATTACTTTTTTCCAGCATTTCAATGTTAGTATATTTCTAGCAGTTAAAGTTCCAAACAAATTTAATGGCTCCAAAAACTAGTAGAGCTGCTAGAAAAAAACTTGCAGTGAGCTTTCATTTCGAGTCATCATCGAGTTCAAAGCGGTTGTTTTGGAAGTATACAAACACAAAAATTATTTTTCATGGATGAATGCAAACAAGTATTTAGTGCTAGCACTGAGTTTTTGGAGTAAACACTTAAAGTGCCATGAAAACCTACATATTTACAGTGCTGCGTTTGACAATTTATCACCGCATTTACAAACTAGAGACTTCTGATCGTTCGAGTATATCATCCATTTAGCTTACGAGTTACGGGATGTTAGGCCAATATATATATTTTATTGATTACCTAAAACTTTAATTCCATAATCCTCGTCACATTTTATGCACGGCTCCTGTAAAGCACACATAGAACATGCTGCTGCGGATCCTTCAACGGGCGCCAAACTTTTTGCATCCATCTATCAATAAAACATTGGCTAAAAAATATTTGTTTCAGTTGCGAAATTACTGACCACTTCCTGAACTTGCTCGCTTGCATCAATTTTGTTTTCCATTATTTTTTATATTTAATAAAAATTTTATTTGAGATAAATTTAGCGGCAAATCATAGACTAAATGCGGCAAACTATCGTAATTTACTATTTACTTTTAGACCGTTTTACTTAAGCCCACTTAACACTTTCTTCTTTTTCCCTTCTTTTTCTCGCATTTTTTGTAAGTCAACGTTTACACGAGCAAATTCAGTCTGAGAAATTCTTGTCCATTCTCTTATGTGAATTTCTTTTGCGTTTACACACGGAAACTACGACAAATTCTTTACACCACCCTTTCGTTTTTCCCTTCTTGCCTACAGACAGGGAAACTTTCTTTGAAGAGTTTCCTCGTGTAAACGCTGTCTAAACGTTGACTTACATGAGCAAATTTGGTCAGACAAATTCTTGTCTATTCTCTTCTGTGATTATGTTTTGCGTTTACACACGGAAATTAAAATTTGTTTGTGCAAGAAAATTTCAAAGCTATTACTGCGTCAACCCGCCACAACAAACGTAAATTCAAAGCATAATATCAGCTAACGAATAGAACGAAAGAGATTTCGCGGGTACGACAAGTTCTGTACACCAGCCTTTCGTTTTTCCCTTCTTGCCAACAAACAGGAAAACTTTCTTTCAAGAGTTTCCTCATGTAAACGTTGACTCAGGTTGTACAGCATGGCTTGACAACAAGTGTTATTGTCAATTTGCCTTCACTTGTTACAGCATGTTGCCAAACATCACTTGCAGACAAATTTTGAAGCGTTAAGAAGATCGTTAGGAGTTGGATTCAGATTAAGATATATCCGTTGAAAGTGCAAAAATTGAGCTATCTAGCACGGATTCAATACTTGTAGTTATTAAAATTATGTTTCATGCTTGTGATATGAAAAATAATTTTATTGAAAATTGAGCTAGCTTATAACGGTTTTTTCAAAACCTATATCCATGACTTCCGACACTATGTCTCTGAAACTACTTGCATTCTCCATCTTTCTATTATACCTTGAAATACATGGATATTTCGACTAGAAGTATTGTTTTTATGGATGGTATAAAGTTTTCATGTTATAGTTTGTCTATTTTTTATCTAGTGAATGTATTTATGTGTACTTGTGTGGAATCCTGCTGCAATATCTTGCATAACTATCTCAATATAATAATTAAATTCTTATCTGTATGTGCAGAAAGCTTGTGCGCTTATTTCTCATTCTATGAACTACAAGTGAAGATGTAGCCAGTGCATCAAATTTTATTAAATTATATCGATTAGATTTCTTGTAATCATGATCTCTATGGACAGACAACCACTTAGTTATATCGACTCAGGGCAGTAGCTTAAATCAATTTATTCTTAAAAATTAATCACACCACTGCCGTCACTTGCACGTTTGTTTCTTATTGGCAACGCCGTTTTTGACAGCTCATTCTGCCAACAACAAATCAACAAAAAGACAAAGAAAACTGAACAAAAGAAAGTATCAACCAGATACACAATTCCGCTTTTGCGGAAATTTTTGTGCGAAGAAATATAAAAATTAGTGACAAATTAATTGTAAAATATTGTATTTTATAAAATAAAACAATGCAAGAAGGAGACGCACAAATTGGTGTTGATAAAACTATTGGCGGTGCACTGGACATTGAAGTAGCATTAAATATTTCGGCTGCAGTGGCATCGGCGGCGGCGATGGTAGCGTCATCAACAGCCGACGCAGTGATAGATGAAGTTGCCACAGCACCACCGGAAACTACTGTTAGAGTGGCTTCTACAGCAGTAACGCATGATGGAGGCTTAGCAAATGCAGGATTGGATTCTTTAACTGGTTGTGGTGGAGCTGCAGTTGCTGGTGCAAGTGCAAGTATTGGTGCGCTTGGAATTTCAACTTATAAAGCTGCAATGGATATGAATTGTGAAAAAGATGCCGAAAGTGATGTCGCTGAAGATGATAATGATGATGAGGTAACTGTGCTACAGTAAAAAATGAATAGAAATTGCTTATCCACATATGGGTTTTGGGAAAATATTAGTTTAAATTTTGTTTTGTATGAAATTTGCACTGAAGATATATGTTATTAATTATATTAAGTTTTCTTCCGGAGCCAAATTTTAATAATTGAGTTCTTCTGAGACAACCAAATAAAATTCAGATAGTGAAAAGTCTGAAAAATAAGGTAGATGTATAGTTTCGTAGGGGGATATTACAATTTACCTCTTCATAAAAATGCTATATACATATAAATACATATGTATATTCTTTCCGTGACAACCTTTGGTAAGTTATATGTCGGTTGGTGGGGTTACCTGCCCCGTGTGACATCATGATAACAATTGTCATCTACGATTTTCTTTTTCATTGTGGACCCTAACTTTTTATTCCTCTTATAAAATTAAGAGAGCATTAAAAAGATGTCTAAAAATATGTACATATGAAAAAAACAAAGTCAATAATGACTTCGCAAGCCTTTAGAAGAAACAAATCAACGTCTGAGATATGAATCAACCTAGCCCGAAACTAGAATAAAATCATAAGTTTGCATCGAAAAAAACTCCCACATATATCAATCTTTTTCAAGTTATTTAAAGCAAAAACTCCGTCAATTATAGATCAATTTGAATTGCTGTTTGATTCAAAATACGTGCAAAATATAATTTGCAAAAAAATGTAGTGTCTTTAGACGATTTAGACAGTTTATTACTAAAAAACATAGAGTACGGTATATTAGATGAGAATTTTTTTAGAGTTCATACAGCTCCAAAAAAGTCTTGAGTTAGATTTGATGTCTGACTCACACCCAGTCATGAAGTTCTTATAAATAAATGCTGACGATTTATTTGTATCATTCCCATTTTAATCTAGGCAAAACTTTAACTGGTAACGATTTTAATTTTTCAGACAAAAAGTGAAAACTACGAAGGTTTTAATGGTACAGGACGCACTGTAACATTGCAAATGTTAATGAGCGCTAATGTATTACAGCCAGGAAAATCTCTAATGACTATTGAGTACTTAGGACAAAAATTTGTTGGTGATCTGTTATCTGATGGTAAAATAAAATCACAAGAAACTGAAACGATATTTTTAACGCCGAGTGCTTGGGCTATGCACTGTAAACGTATTATAAATCCAGAGAAGAAATCAGGTTGTGGATGGGCTTCTGTCAAGTACAAAGGAAAAAAACTGGATGCCTACAAGAATTCCTGGTTGCGTAAATGTGCATTGCAAAAAGAATCTACGCCAGATGACGGTGAGGAAGAGGGTATGATGGGAAATATGATTTTTTGTGTGAAATGTATATAACACAGAAAGATATGTAAGATAGGTCGTAATATTAAAACTGAAAAGGAATTAGTAATGTAAAATGGCTTATAATTGGAATATCACTGACAGTTTTTCATTTCATATTAAAAATATCTTACGTGATAAAGCTATTGTTGCAAATCTACTGGTATTTTTAAGTTTACAATACATAATTTATTTTAATTATTATCAGATATTGACAAAAAACCAGAATCTCCTTTGCCCGTTATAAAACGTACTGTCTTTCAACATAATGCAATTAGCAATAGAAATATAATACAGTAAGTATTATTAAGTTAATTAAATAATATTATTAAATATCAATAAATCACCAATTAATTATTTGCAGTGATGCCAACATGTTAATTGAAGCGGTACCATTTTCTTCACTTGGAAAACTTCAACCATTTTTACTAACAATTAATTCTTCAGCTTTGTTGTTAGCTGATTTTCATTGTCATCTGACAATGCATGAAGTTTGTGGATATCTTGGTGGAACCTGGGATGTTAATTCACATAGTATAATTTATTTGTTCTCAGGCCAATGCATAAATTATTATGTTCCATATTTTTTAGCTCTATCAGTTACAAAATCATACCCATGTCGAAATTCACGTTTCGATCGCAACAAAGCAGCCGATGTCGAACGGGAGATTCAAAAACTAATTATGAAAGATCAATTGATACTTGTCGGTTGGTATCACTCACATCCGAAATTTCAAGCAGAGCCAACCCTTAGAGATTGTGATTCGCAGTTAGATTATCAAATACGCATGCGTGGGCCCTCAGATATAACATATACGCCATGCGTTTCAGTGATTATATGTAAGTGTGTTGCGTTCAATGCAATTATAGTTAATTTCTGGCTCATTGGATTATTATAATAATATTACTCTAATCCCTTCAGCTCCATATTTTGACGAAAATCCTACACTGGAATCAGTTGTTAAGTCTATTTGGGTTGTACCACCGAATGAAAATAAGCAAGCACAGGAATATGGACGTCCAATGCTTATGCAATACTCTGTATTACCAGACAAGGAAATACCTGAAGAAGTGCGCACTGAAATACAAGCATGCGTAGATTACTATTCACAATTTCGAAATGAAATTGTAAAGTTCACAAGCATTTTTAATGAAGATACATCATACATAGAAAAATTGAAAAATACTTTGTATCCCAAATTTCCGATTAAACAAAATGATAAAGCACTTTGGAATTGGTTATGTGCAGTGTTAGATTGCGAACAAGAAGATGATTTTATACCGCCCAAAACAATAAAAATAATTGATATTAAAGATGAAGTCAAGTCGGAGCTTACTTCTATTCTATCTGCTGACATTAAATTAGAAGAGATAAAATTTGAACAAGCTCAACAAAGCTTAAGTGCAGCTGAAGAGGCTGTGCGCCGAGCTGAAGAGGAATCGCAACAGGCAGCCGAACAGAAGGCAAGTGAATTAAAGGTGCTCTCATTGCAGGTATGCGGTAGAGTTTTTAAAGAGAGGCTTTTGCCGAAAAGAAACAGTGATTTGGTAGATTTAACGTTTTGGTTACTATTGAAAAGATTTTGATACATTTTGTTTATATTTTTATTTGTCCCCTGCTTTCTTGAATTGAATGGTCAACAAGCCTGAGCGTAAAATATTTACTAAATTTATTATTCTACTGAAATCGTTGAATAATTCAAATCACCATGCTTATACGGCTTTAGCCTTTGCATATTTTTATTTAAGAATTTTTGTTTTTTATTCGTAGGAGCAACTTTGCTTGCCTTCGGGCTTGAACATGAATCCAGTGCGTATGTTATCACCATTGGCCACTCCGAATCCCACTGGTGTCACAACTGTAAGCGCTCAAACTGCACAAGGACTACCACCAATTATACCGCCTGTTGTCGTGCCACCACCGACTGTAACAACAGTTGGGGGTGTTATGCCAACAGCTTTACTTCCACCAATGCCCCCAACGATTCCATTAACAACTAATATGTTGTCAGCATCAAATCTTGGCATTAATGCAACATCTTCCTTGCCAGCGCAGTCACCGCGTGATAGTCCTATCACCATTCCATCTAACTCTGCAAGTCCAGCTAAATTTGAAGTACCAGTACGTGCGTCTCCATCGCCGGCAAAATCGGACACATCGTCGCACACGTCGCGTACGCGGAATTCACCTGCACCAAGCCCTGGAAAATACAGTATTAGCGACATAGCACGTAACAGCCCTAGTATTACACCCAACAAATATGAAACGAACACTGCAATGGTTTCCAGTATGCCCACTGCAAACGATTTAATGGCTGCCAGTTTGGCACAGTTAGCTGGACAATTGCCGCCAAACTTTTTACAAACCGACATTGCAGCGCTCTTCCAACAACAGCAGCGTAAGGATTATGGCAATTCTTCACTAAATCAACTTGCAGCAGCTGCTGCTAAAGTGGGTGGTGGACAAAAACAACAATCACAATCTAGTAGTTCTGCTGCTGCAGCTGCCAATGATGCGCTCACAGATCCTAATGTTGCGGCTGCAGTAGCTGCCTATTCACAAAGTTTCAATTTGCCACGTGTACAAGATACACAGTCACAGCCAACCACATCAAATGCCGGCACATCAAAGTCGAAATCGGAACGTTCTTCTAAATCTTCATCATCCTCTTCGTCATCCAGTTCAAGCTCGAATTCATACAAGACAAAATTAATGAAAGAACTTGATGATCTTAAAAATGATCCATTAAAAATGAGCGAACTGATGCGTTCACCAGAATATGCTGCGCTGCTGCTGCAACAAGCGGAAGCTTTGGGTGCTACAACATTGGGTACCTTAGGGTTCGGTGGAGATTTTTCTTATTTAACTGGAGCTGGTTTAGGCATGAGTGGTAGTGGCGCTGGCACCTCTAGTGGTAAATCAAAATCATCGGCAGCCGCTGCGGCAGCTGCCTCTGCTGCTGCACTAACTGCGGATTACAATAATTTATTGCAGGCTTCCAAGCTGCTGGGCTATGATTCCTATATGCAGCAGGCGAAAAATAATGATTTGAATGCTTTTATACAGCAACAAATGGGTGCAGCAGCTGCCGCAGCAGCTGTGGCAAGTGCACCACCACCACCGCCGTCACCATCAACATCAAGTAGCTCTAAAAAACAACAACAACAGCAGCAGCAGCAACAACAATCACAACAGCAACCAACACCACATCCAGATTACACAACACTTCTGCAAACGTACTCCAAGCTTTTTGATCCAACAAATAATTTTGGTGCTGTAATGACACCGGGTAAAGTGTCGTCGAATGCACATCATGAACTCTCTGCACTTTTGGCTGCTGGTGTAGGCGGTGGCATGGGTGTTACCGGCATGGGAGGCACGGGTGGCAGCTCATCAAGTTCCAAAAAACAAAAAGAAGCCCAGCAACAACAGAACGATATGCTAAATCAACTTTTGCAATCAGAAAAACAACAATCTGATTTAAATGCTTTGATCTACCATCAAAACAAGGCTGCGGCTGATTTGAATGCGCTTTTTGCTGCACCATCAGCAGCAGCAGCTGCTGCCGTTGCTGCAGCTTCTTCAACATCATCAAACAAATCAGGCGGTTCTAACTCTACTGGTGCACAATCGCAACTAACAGATCCTACCGCTTACTATAATGCACTGGCACAAGAGAAAATGCAAGACTACGCCGCTTTCTTTCAGCAACAACATGGAAAATATGGCATTCCCGATCCACTGTCGAAAACGACTTTAGCTGCAAATAATTTGTTTATGTCTCCATCAGCTTTGCTGAAAATGCAACAAGAATCTTTATCAGCAATGATGATGAAACCACCGAAATCAACAACATCATCATCTGGTTCATCATCATCTCAACGTGCACGTGAATCTTCAGCATCGCCAGCTCAAGAGCGTCTTACACCTACCAAGAGTATATCGGCTGCAAATGCTGTTGCCTCTGGTGGTGGCGGTGGAGGCGGAGGCGGAGGCAGTAAATATAATTTCAGCGCTGTAGACTTGGCAATATCAAGTGTACCATCGAATTCACCTTCGCCAGCACCATCTGATGGTAGCAATAGTTCAGCAAATCGTCGTCCCAGTAACACACCACCTGTTGATTTGAGTCGTCTTTATGGTGAGTTAACACCACCAAATTTAAGTGCAGCACTTGCTGCTGGTGGACTATCTTTAGGTGGTGTCAACACAAAGAAACGTATGGAGTTCTCATCAATTGCTGACCTTGTGGCGCCACCGCCAGCAAAAATTTCAAAATCTAATGATGATGTGCTTAATTTGTCTAATGAGTAGACAGAGCATAGTACAATATGACGAAAATTTGATTAAAAAAAAATATTGTCGCATGTTGACAAATTATTGAAATGGTAGAAATCAATCGTAGGTCATGAATAAATATCCATTACTACAGTACTATTTAATTCAATTTTTTTTACCTAATAAGTATATCTATATTAAATCTTTGGTTGATTTTCTTAAAAATAAGTTAGTTTTTAAATGAAAATTTAAGTGTAATTCGTATGTTTTTCCATCATCGTTTGGCGGCTATTAGTAAGGCAAACTAATTATCTACTTGATGTTGCATGATTTATAGTTTTCGAATTATTATTATTATTACCACAAAATTGAAATATTTGGAGCAGCATTAAATTTAAAAGGATTAAAATTGCACATAAAATATGGATTTATTATATGTGTCACAATATATTCTAAAATTATTTAATCTTTTGAAACTATGTATTAATATAAAAATCTTTGAAGTATTCAAAAAGAACATGAAATAGTATGATAGCAATTCCTCAAAAACGAATAAACTGAAATAAAAATAAAACAAAGCAACATTTTTGGTAGCATTTGTTAGTGTTAGCATAATTTTAAGCTTTACGTAGCTCTCTTTATCTTACGCTCAAATTAATATACTTTTATTCCACTTATTAATAAAGTATACATTATTATAATGATAAAAACACAATACATATAATAAGATTCAACGCTTATGTATTAAACACAAAATATATACAAGATCTAAATTAAAAACTTATGTCAATGTTTTAAAATAAAATTAACTATTAAAACAATAAAGATTGGGAAGTAAAGCACTTTTTAATAACATTAACGATTAAAGGATTTGAGAAACAAAATGGTTGGACGAGAAAACCATAGAGTAACACCGGCTAAGTTCACTTCTAAAAACTATATATGGTACGCCTTTCGGAGATGCCCGTTACATTAATAATATCGATTTATGCCTGTTACCAAACTTTGTCTAACCTTGTATCAAAATATTGTAGTACAAAAAACGTTAAATTTCCGTTTTAAAATTTTCGCTTGAAAGTTTTTTTCTCTATGTAGATTTGGTGCGATTTTCAGATAGCTAAAACTAATAGTCCAACTAATTTATCTAATGCGCAACTAAGAATACTGATTTTACCATTTAGTGTGAACTCTTTCTAACACCTTACTCATACAAGTTGTGGAAGCATCAATAAAAGTTGAATTTCACCTTAAAAATATGGACGACTTATTATTATTTACCCTTGCGCAAAATTGATCATCATCGCCACTGTTAATTTGCGAGAACGTATATAAGAGCGGTTAGAGCATAACTCTAAAATCACTTCTTTGATATCATTGATCAATGATCATAGTTCTATTTGATTGATGTATTTTAAATTTCGGAAGGCCCAAAGAATTTAAAAAAATTGCTTGGGTTCAAAAATAAATAATATACATACATATATAACATTGTTTATGTATATCTCAACAAACTCTTGTGCTATCATCGATAAGTCTATAATCAGCACAATGCATTTGCACTCTATTAAATTGATGATAAGAACACAAAATCTCTTAAATTTGTAATTTTTTTTTATTATTTTAATAATAAAAACAGATCTCAAAGGTGTCTTACGTTTGAATCTCGTTTCATAGCCAGTGGCGTAGCGTGAACATTTGCCATTCGGGACGAGTAACTAATATTCCACCCCAAAGAAAAGTCTTTGCGCCCGTGGCAACGGCGCAACGGTCTCTCTAGTAACGCTACTGTTCATAGCTTCTCTAAACAAGCCACCGACCGGATTTGCTGTTGTTTTTTTTTTAAAATTCTTTGCATTTTTTTTGTTATACTCGAGCAACTTAAGAAAGACAGGTTCTATTACTCTTAATGAATCCTAGTAGTGAACGGCTTTATAAATAGCAGTGTATCTGGCTGAAATGATTTTAATTCAAAACGAAATTTTAAACGTGCTCGATCGAATTTAATTGAAGTTTCCGAAGTAACTTGTGTTCAAAAAATCAAAAGTAACAACACGCGTAATTATGTCTGATTACAAGGTAAAACTAAAAAAAGTTGGTAGCTCTACTTAAAATGGGCGTTAAGAATGTGGAAAGTTGCAATTATGAAAAAAAAGAAGTTTAATATTCTCATGCAAATCTGTGATAAACTTGGATCATTATATAACATTTTGTATGTTCGATATAAACGCTCAAAAGAAGTTAATATCTGCAAGAATTTACATCGATATGAATCCCTGCAAGTACGAGTATGTAAATCTATCATTGTAAAATTGTGTCAGCAGCATGAGCGTATGATAAGTTTCATTAGGAAGTTACTATGTTAGCCACGTTACAAGCTGGTTTTTCGAGTTGATTAAAATTGCAGTTCAATAAGTTATTCGTTTCTCAATTTGAATATCTAAGCAATAAAATATTTATTATTGATGTTGTTTACACACAAAATATTTTGTATATCAGGTGTTATCGTGATATTGCAAAAAAATTTAGTATCATGACTATGGCAGGCCGCTTTGGCGAGTCCAAACAAATGGCTTTATTAAAGAAAGACTATTATAAAGCGTGTCCCAATAAGAGTGCACTTTTTTGTTTAAAAATAAAAACAAGAACTTTTTAAACGAGTTTTGATCTTTTAGTTGCATTGTAAAGAAGGCATGTTCCGTTTAAGTATGGAATAAAATATCCAGCTAATGGCCACCGCGGCTCTGATGACAGATCATTGCTCTTTCCATTAAATTTTCAATAACTTTTTCACAAAAATGTGGCTGTATCTCACCGATGACGCCCAGGAATTGTTTCTGGTTTATTCACATAAGCGCAAGACTTCGCATGATCTTGGTGGCCATCAGAATTTCGTGAGATGATTTAGTCTGGAAATAAATTTATTGTTTCATGCGCGCGGTGTGGCAGGTGGCGCCATCCTGCTGAAACCACATGTCTTTCAGTTTCTTGCCGTTCATTTGGGGCCACAAGAACTCCGTTACCATGTTCCTGTAATGAATGACGTTCACAGTCACTGCGATTCCGGCCTCATTGTCAAAAAAAAAAAGACCCAATCATGCCGCCTGACCAAAATCTGCATTAGACAGTTACTCGGTTTGGATGCATTCTTTCTCGTGGATCGCGTGAGGAGTTTTTGAGCCCCAAATTTGACAATTTTGTCTATTCACGAAGCCATTCAGATGAAAACGCACTTCAGCGGTGAAGATGAATTTTTTCGAAAAATCGGCATTCCCATTTTTCTAGTGGGATTTCACAATGATAACGCATCGTTATTTTGTTTAACGCTACATTTTTAATAATCGGTCACTAGCACAAAAACAAAAATTTATAAAATTTAAAAAGTGCACTCTTATTTGGGACACTCTTTATATGAAGTACGACTGAGGAAAGATATATCTTTTTTAAGAATTTCAATGGAGCTTCGAAATATTCAAAAGAAAGATTTTTAAGTACGGGTAAAAAAGCTGTCATTGAGTTGTGAAAAATCCATTTGAGTGACAATAAATTGAATTTAGCAGTGAATCCATCAACGGTTGTAATAAACATATTCATTGTCTGGATAAACTATACGGAGTTGCTAAATTCAAGGATTGAAGAATAGTCTTCAGCTACTTCAGCTCACATAAAATGCATGTAAACTTATAAGCAAAAGTTTTTTAATTTCAGTATCTTTGTGGCTTTGGATCACATTTTTCTACCGAAGATGTTAGATGTCCCAATGCCCTGCCTCCAGCACAAAATTCACCGCAAAAATGTCCCTATGGTTTGTATGCGGAACAGTTGTCTGGCACAGCATTTACTGCACCACGTACCGAAAATGCACGTACATGGTTTTATCGTATACAACCAAGTGCAGTACATGAACCATTCCAGCCTTTTGAGGGTGGACGGTATTTATGTTGCAATTGGAATGAACAGGCTCCAAATCCAAATCAGGTAAGATCGATAGCATGTGTGGTATATCGTAGACTTGAAAATCCTTGTGTACTTTGCAGATGCGCTGGAAACCCTTTGATGTACCAACAGCTGGAAAAATAACTTTTGCGGAGGGACTACATACCGTTTGTGGTGCTGGTGATGCGCGCAATCGTCATGGCATTGCAATACATGTGTACTTGTGCAATGCTTCAATGGATGCTGCTGCATTCTATAATAGCGATGGAGATTTTCTAATTGGTATGTGATATCATGTTATAGCACAATGGAAATTATAAATATAACCTAACACTATTCTAAAGTACCTCAACAGGGTGTACTCGATATTACTACTGAGTTTGGTAAAATGAAAGTTGCGCCAAATGAAATCTGCATCATTCCACAGGGTATACGTTACTCTGTAAATGTAACAGGACCAACGAGAGGTTATATACTTGAAGTGTACGATAATCATTTTCAACTACCCGACTTGGGTCCAATTGGTGCAAATGGATTGGCTAATCCAAGAGATTTCCAAACGCCTGTTGCTTGGTTTGACGAACGTGATGTTAAAGGTAATAGCGCAGAGTATTGTTAGATGTCACATTTTGAATTCGCGGTACCTACTATGTACAGAACATTGTTAACATTACAGATTTTCAAGTTATCTCCAAGTTCCAGGGCGCACTATTTGTTGCTAAGCAACAACATTCTGTTTTCGATGTTGTTGCCTGGCACGGCAATTACGTGCCATACAAATATGATCTAAGTAAATTTATGACCATCAATTCGGTTGCTTTTGACCATTGCGATCCGAGCATTTTTACAGTGCTCACTTGTCCGAGCTTACGCTATGGCACAGCAATAGCTGATTTTGTTATTTTTCCACCGAGATGGTCCGTACAGGAGCATACATTTCGTCCACCATACTATCATAGTAAGTAAATAATCGGGCATCTATGCTTCCAGATTTTATTCAAATATTTTGTTTTAGGAAACTGCATGAGTGAATTTATGGGTTTGATTTTGGGCAAATACGAAGCTAAAGCAGATGGCTTTCTAGCTGGTGGTGCTACTTTACATTCTATAATGACACCACATGGACCCGATAGCAAATGTTTTGAAGGTGCCTCGAACGCTAAATTGGTACCAGAGCGTGTCGCTGATGGCACACAGGTGAGATTATAATAACACAGTCCAACAAATTTGAAGTTTTGTGTTGCAAAAAAGTATCCATGGTGTAATTCAGAAACCTCAAATAAAAAAAAACAAGACGTGGCTTGTTCGTCAAAATTGATTAGAGCAACGTCTTCTTTCAGGATTATACCGTTGTTACTCTGATCCGAAAACACTGTTGGACTGTGTAATTATTGTTTATGACACTTGATCTCATAATTGTTTCATTACTAGGCTTTTATGTTTGAGTCATCATTAAGTATGGCAGTTACCAAATGGGGAGAAGAGACTTGTCATAAACTGGATGCCAAATACTATGAATGCTGGGAGGGTTTGAAAAATAATTTTAAAATATCAAAACAATAGTACCATATGTATAATAATAATAACCAAATTTTTATGAAGTAAGTGTTATTTCTTTAGTACTTGATTAGATGGTAAGTAAGGTTTGGTTTCATTAACTTTAAAGGGACACCCGGCAAAGCGTTTTAAGTCCTTCGCTAATACGGAATGATTCACGGTCTTAATTTTTAATAGTTGCCTCAGAAGTTATTGAAATAACCTCCAACATTGCGGAAAAATCTCTATGAAGGCTTGGATCTATATATGTAGACAGCAAGCGTGCCAAAGAACCGATTTCGTCCCTATTCAATCCTACGAGTAATACTTGACAAATTTTCATCGTTTTACCTTTGATCTCTCGTAATAGTTTCTTACAGATGGACAGACAGGCAGACAGACGGACATGGCTAGATCAACTCAGGAGGTAACGCTGATCAAGAATATATATATATATATATATACTCAATACTGTCACGGCTCTTTCAATGTGTTATCTACATACAGAACGGCAGAGTGAAACTCTTGAGATATTTTTATGTTAAAATAAGCACTGACACTTGTCTTATGTTACATGGGGAATATGCGCAGCAATTTCGGACCTCTTTAGGCCGCGTAGGGGGTCGTTGATCCGTTAATTGGAGGTAAAAGCCGTTAATTGAAGGTGAAATTATTTTTATAGAAGGCCGTTGATTCGTCATTTTCAACCTGACAACCCTGATTGTCCCCAAGGGCCTACCTACCTGAAATTTGATATCAGTAGATTTTATTATGCTACTAACCAAAAAGCAGCTGCCACTTAAATAAAAAAGATTGTTCTCTTAATCCTTTCGGTCACATGTAGATTTTATTTTAAATATATATATATATATATAGTATACCTGTATAACAGTACTTGGCAATAAATTCGGTTTTATTACATTATACCAATAAGTGACAAAATACAATCAAAACTCACAACCTTCAAAGTCAATAAACAGCAACATGTAAATACACACACACATAAGCAATTGTTTTCTTATGCAACCAGCTAACAACCGCAGTAAATATAACGAGAAGTGTTATTACAAATACCACATTTCGATTTGTAGATTTTCTTTTAGTTATTTTATAACTCTTATATAAAGATAATAATTAAGATCAATAATTGGCAGCTTAAAGTTAAATAATTGCCTCTTTAGGACAACAAAAATGTTGAAATGGAAATGTATACGAGATGGGACCCATAAAAGAAACCATTGTTTGGTTGTTTAAGCTGTAGCTGGATCATAATCTATATATATATTTTCCAAATAAATTATAGTAATATAACTTATAATCTAAATGTTATTATGGGTGCTGAACGCGGGCCTCGATTCGAACTACTAACATGGCTAATACTGCCGTTTAAACGACAAATGCATAAATGTTGGTTACTACCATTGTATCGATCTTCTGGGCCACTGCCGGCATTACTGATATTTTGTCTTCGAGATCCAATGATGACATTATCATCAGAGCTACGGTTGTATAGACACTTAGTTTCGCAATTACAACAACTTGTTGGAACTAATTTCATGCTTTGCATTATTGGTGGCATATTGTCGTATATAGATATTTGTTGCTGTTGTTGTTGTGGGTGCTGCACATGTTCCGCCCTTGAAAATTGTGAATTATATGCTGGAAAATTATGTTTCATAATCGGTGATCTTGAACCACCGCTTTCGACATCAACATTACTTATTAAATCTGGAGCGATATCACTCAAACAGAACAAACGTTCTTCGTTGGTCGTTGGGTGTAAGTTATCGCGTGTTTGTCCAACTAACCAGTAAGTTTTCATGTCACCTTTGCCCTGAGAAATAAAAAAAGGATGAGAAATCTTCTAAATGCGAGTAAAAGGAAATAATTATGGTTTGAAAACTAAAAAAAAAAAAAAAATATTTCAAAAATACAGCACGACGGATATGTTTTAAAAACTGCAGCGGGCGCAGATCTCATAGTATTCGAAATTCTTGGTGAACTATGGTTCACCGCATGAATGTATGCACCCTGTTCTTATCAAAATTTGTGAAGAAGAACGAATACCTGAAAACTTGATAGTAGGAACTTTAGGAAAAATCCTAAAAAGTGGTATTTATTGCTATGAAAAAACTGCAATTCTAGCAATTCCTTCCAGGGAATGGACTAAATTATGCCCCAACAGAGTCAGCGATAAAATAGAAAAAAAAAATACCGGCAGGATTTCGTTAAATTTTAACTTTCATCGACTACAATATTGCTTTTGATGGTATCGGCCGAAATTGCAACTGGGATGCATTGAACAGACGTGGTGCAGCATCCAAGAACTTATGTTTTTATTTGTTTTTGGTTTTTGAACGATTTTTCATTCTTAAAAATGACCCAACAAATGTAATGTAATGTAATGACAAACAAAAGTAAATTTTTTGTGAAAGAAGTTTTTTATAATTTAATAAAATCCCCCTTCATGGGTGAGAAATCTTTAACATCCAAAACGAAATTCCTCATAAGAGCCATAAATCAAGAATAAGGTAATGAATTCATTTTCAGCTAAAGTTTAGAATGCAGTGTTCTATTATTCCTTCCATTATCGATAAATTGTAAAAATGTATTAAAAATTTACCTTAATATTGGTCAGTCCTCTTTCGATGCAGTGATAATCACCGACATGACTCAGCAATTGATAAGTAGTTTCCGAGATGTGTATCTTCATTGCCTCCCCAGTGCTTTCCATACGTGATGCTGTGTTTACAGTATCACCAAATAAACAATAACGTGGCATCTATTGCAAAAAAAAAAACGAGAAATTCAAATAACACGCGTTCACATTATGCAAATTAACAAACGTATGCCTCAAATTACAGTGCATGACTTGCAAACCTTTAAGCCCACGACTCCAGCTGCACACGGTCCCGAATGTATTCCAATGCGAAATTGTGGTATTTCCGTTGGGCGATGATGTATTTTTAAATTGGCTACCTTTTCCAAAAGATGTAAAGCCAACGAAGCAATTTCACCTGCGTGTCTATTACCATTACGAAGTGGTAAGCCTGATGCCACCATATATGCATCGCCAATAGTTTCGACCTGTATTGCATAGGGAATGAGCGTTTTTAGCATAAGCATTAGAGTGTTGCAAAAAATGTTAAGTGGTATGAAAAGCATGATATATTGATGTACTTATAAATGTTGAAGAGTAAAAAAGAAAATCCTTCGAAATAATATATTATACTTCATAAAAAATGTTAAAAATGTTGGGTGTTTTTTTCGATCAAATTATATTTTGTAAAAAAATTATATATTGAATTAAAATTGATAGTTTTCGATAGGGTTTTGGAAGATTAAGCGAACACTGTGACAAGTACTTTTCAGCAGAAAGTGCCATTATTACGAAAATACTTGGAACTTCAAGAAAATAAATGCAAACAAATGATATTTTCCTCAAGTTTTAGTTATTGATAAGTGTTTTTGAAATTTGACTTTCATAGAGCGAAATCAAATTTTGTGAACAATTTCAGTTAGGTTTATGAATTAATTTCAACAATGAATAAAGCTTCGAGTACAATCTAATGAGCGCACTTGTAATAGATATACATAGGTAGTTAATATAATAACTAAAATAGCTTAAAAACATCAAAATCTCAATTTCAAATAATGTGCACATAAAATTTTAAGCATCAGAATTTTATTTTTGCAGCAACTCTAAATTACTTACCTTATAAACATCATAATTTGAAATGATAGAATCGCAGCATGTATATAAATCATTTAGCATTTCAACCACCTCAAATGGTGTACTCATTGCACACAATTCTGTGAAACGTACAATATCACTGAATAAAATAGTTACACAATCGAAACATTCCGCTTCAACAGGCTCACCGCGTTTCAGTGACTCGGCAACGGACCTATATATTCGAAGGAGAGTAAATATTATGAACGCGTACATTTTGTCTGACTAGCAAAGCAGTCTGTGGGTGATACTGCATAAATTTGTTTTGAAATAAACCTTTGCACCTCAGTATTTTTCTATTAACATTTCTATTCAACGAATGCGTTTGAACTCCACTTGAATTAAATTGACAATTGAATTACCCACTTACTTACCTTGGTAGCATTTGGTTAAGTAGCATATCGGTTTTTTTCTTCTCCTCATATAGTAAATTGGTGCGCTCTTGTACTAGACTCTCCAGATTGTAAGCATATTTTTCCATTATGGAAAGCATATTGTCAAATATATTCGATTTGCTATGAATTTAAATGGAAAATTTTTGATGTTATAAATTGAAAGCATTAAATTCAATTAGAAAATGAACTTAAAGGATAATGTCCAACTCGAAAAATAAATTATGTTCAATATACAGTGCTGGATTATCCTTACTTGATGCCCTAAGCAATGCACGCCTGTGCCCTTCCCTCCCCTATCCACTAGTAAACTAGTATCGGTCTTTAACAATTTTATATCGTATTTAAGTATTATAGCCATATACTATAGATCATTACGTACCTTAGAGTATGCACGAAAGATATAAATGGAGTACATTTTTTTATTGATTGAAATGTAACTTCCACGAACATTAAACTCGCGGACAATATTTTTTGAGTTCATCGTTTTTAGCATATCTGCCCCTATATATAATATTGATAAAGTATCGAGCCTTTCCTGCAGCATTATCGTTCTTTTTTCATTTTTTATTCGATATCATCAGGCATAAAAATATGCACAAGGCTGTGTCTACATTAGGGAACGCTTATTCAATTTTATCATCATTTTATCATCGTGTATTATTTCGTACAATTGTGCGTGAATTTGATGTGCGAGACAAATCACTGTAACTTATTTTATTTATAACATATAATTGAAACTGCTGAATATCGGTTTCTAAATCGGTATTAAGGTCTTGTGGATATGCGTATACTAAATTTATACAAAACTGAATGTAATCTGATGTTTGATCGGATCACATAATTTTATCGGGTATTTTGGTCAGGAATGAGAGTTTGTCTGCTATTTCTTTATATGTATATCTCTCCACTTCTTCGCATCTCTACAATCAGTTTATAAATGACGCGATATGAACTCATGTCCTTGAAAGTTCAAAGCGCTTTACCTTTTCAACAAAGATCTTATAGGGTTATCACATTCAGACCTTACTGGCACCGAACTCAAAACTTGGTTGTCCCAGTAAGAACTTTATGAAAAAAAACCTAAATTTCTAGTAAAGTCATTGCTCTGGTCAATTTAAACGTGCAGGTTTTCAGACAGCCCTTGCCTTTCATATGCGAGCAAGTATTTTTTCGGGGCTGTTTATGGTGCCCCCGTCGAGATGTGATGCCTTGGGCAATTGCTTATGGGCTAATCCAGAACTGCCAATATATCCCTTGTTTTTGTTATCATTTTGCTGTTTGAAACTTAATGGCGAAACGCTCTACTTTGCTTTCAATTGTAGCTCAGGAAAATAAGGAGAATAATTTTGAACATGCTGAGTTTTTGCATACAATAATTAACTTGTAAAAAGTCCTCATCAATATCACGTATGCTAAGACATCTGTCTTAGAAAAATTGTAATAAGTTGCATACTCCTTCATGTTACGTACAGTAAAGTACACGAGGTTTGATCAAAAAATAACTTGAGTTTTTGTTTGTTCATCAACATCAATTTTTTCTCCTTGAAAGTAATCCCCCTCAGATATATTTCATACCCACACATGTGGCTTTTTTCTAACCTTAGAAGCACTGAGAGGTCATCGATGTTTTTGCTTCAGCCAAAGTGATTATAAAATGAATGAAGTAAATAAATTCAAGAATTTAAAAACTATCCAAGGCCAATCAAAATCTACTGCAAAGTTTTCCCATTTATAAGATACAATTCAATTTTTGCTTAAAAGTCAAATAAAACTATTCAACTGTGTGTCCCTATTTGTTGTTTGCATCAATAACTTCGTTTCGTTTATTTTGAACGAACATTCGAATGGCACTTGGTAACAGACAACATATTTAAATTAATAAAGTTAAAGATATCCTATGAGAGCATAGAAACATGACATAATCAAATTTATTAAAATTTTAATTTTATACTTACAGACCCGTTTGCAGTTCTTTTAATTTAACACGTACTAGACGTATGTCTGGTCTTATTTCTGAATCCTCATCCCAACAAGAACGCAAGCATTGACGCACATACTCTGGTATATCTAATTGAGCAATTGGTGGGCGAAAGACACCATGATGCAAAAGTTCTGGCTTTTTGACAAACATCACGATTTCTATAAAAATAACATAATAAAATAATTTATTTTGTTTGCTTGACCATAACAACAAAAAGTAAAAAAAGTTTTATTGTCAATAATACGGGGTGATTTCTTAGAGTGATAGAAAGTACACCGAAGTTTAAATTTTGTAATATGGTTTTCGTTCAAATCTGAAACTTAAGTATGATATAGTTTATATTAAAAGATGATGTAGCTAATGTCGTGTTAAAGAACTATGCACAGTTCAATTCGTAGTAAAGGTCATCTGTGAACTTTATCTTGTGGAAATGTGTAAAGTAATCTGGCCTAAGCTGATAAAACAACAACAACTGACGTTTTCAATAGCTTGAAAATGTTGTCCAAGATTTAAAAAATCGAATGTAATTACATGATGGGCATGGTGAACATTTTCCGAAATTTATATTGAAACAATAAATGATGCAAAATAAATTTTCAAACAGACAAAAATTTGGATTCAAACTTAGTTCATATCTGATTTATTTTGATTTAAATTTTTATCACTGAAAAAAAATCACCCTTTAAGAGTGAAATTTGTTAGTAAAATTTTCAAAATATAAAATAAAAATGTAAGCACAAACATATGCTGCATAGCAGGAGTAATGCCTTACTCGAAAAACAAAATATCACTGTTCCAGTTAGTGGCCAATCTATTAGTCAAATACCCATTTGGTTATATATCTTCTCTTATTTCTACTAATAATTTCCATTGTGGGTATTTATTTTCCACAATTTCTATTTACTTAATAAAAATAATACACTCACCCTCGTTTGTATAACTGGTTTCACCCCATGGTCCTTTGCGTCCAATTATTTCATATAAAACAATGCCAAATGCATAAACGTCGCCTTTTTGTGAACCGCGCAAAGGATGCGCTGAATCTCTTAAAAGCTCTGGCGCTTTCCACAGAGCACGTTTCAATTCCAACTCGCGTCTATTTATTTGTAGTTTTAGATGAAATAAATTGAATACTTTATTAGTAATTTTATTGGAAACATAAATGTTGATTTATAATGCAAGACATACCTGTTGGGCTCCTCTTGACCAGCCTTAAATTCATGTAATCCAAAATCAGCTATTTGACATACCCAACGTGAATCAATCAGACAATTGCTGGAGCGTAGATTTCCATGTGATATTATATCTGAATCATGTAGATATATCATACCCTTAAGTATATCACTGACCAAAGATGAAACAAACATGTGATCTAAGTGTAAATCTTCATTAGCCAATACATCTTCAAGGCTGCCACGTGCACAATAGTTGGTAAAAATAGTGACTAAGCCATGGTCAATGGAGGAACCGATAAAGTTTATTATGTTTTCATGTCTTGCCTGTAGTTAAGATGAAGAAAATTATTTTGAAGCTGAAATTTGCGCTATGAAAATGAAAGTCAAGGACTAAATGGCCGAGTACCTAAAAACACTGTTGTAAACTTAAAAGAAAATTCTTTCGTGATTTACACTGAATGAAGGCAACTTATAACTAAGATAAATTAATTATTATAAATTAATGAAAAGGATTCCATACCTCTCGCATTTGTTTTAACTCTTTCCGTATTGAACGTGTTATATCTACAGTTTTCTTATATATCTTCTTCATAGCAACGATATTTCCACGATAAAGACCTATAAGCGGGTGAAAAAAGTTTAGAATTTATTAGCATACTGGGTTATAAATCCACTTCACCTATATTTGTATAGGCTTTCTTGTTCATATCTCCAACAGCCAAAATACTCTGACGACACGGTTGAAACTGAAATACATTAAAAATTGTCTGGTTGTGAGATAAAACTATGTTTGTGCAAAACTTTTTTTTAAAGACTCCGCCATAACTTACAATACTTTTTGCCTTATGACTATAGCATTCGGTATTTTCAATATTAATAATTGTAACATCTTTCATGTCGACCTTCCACAACAAACCAGCCAAGGTTTGCTCATAACGATAATGCCTAGAATTCAATGTTATAGCTTAGGTATTAGTCATATAAAAATAATAAAATTGACAAAATAATCTTCACTACTTAATTAGAAATATGCCAGCCACCATCAAAAAGAAACCGAAAAATGATCCAGATGCAATGTAGCGCCAATCGATTTTCCGTGCCCGACATAATTCACCATAAAAACCACAAATGGGCTCAGCTAATGGTGGACGACCTTTTAGCCATTGTATAGGGCGATCGGCTTTAATGTAGCGAAATTCCTGAAAATCAAATCAAATAAAATAAAAACAAAACAAAAGTTTTGTTTACACTTTTATTTGCCATCCAACTAAACCGCCAACAACTAACTACACGCACGCTTACTTACCGGTATGCTAGATTGCTTGCTATAAACAAAATATCCGACAGGCTGCATTGACATTTTGGCCAAAGAAACTCCATTTGCGTCACTTTGTAATGTGATAACTGTGTAATTGCCTTCCGCATCACCGTTGGCATCAATATGGACCTTATGTGTGTGTGTGGGACATAGACAAAGTAATAAAATTTATACGTAAATAAACAAGTTATCAGAATTTGAAATACCCTACAGTCCGTATATTAACTATGTAATTTTGTGTGTAAATCAGAATCGCTTATTCATTACCATACGTAAGATTCTGATCATAAGCATAATAAGATTTTCTAAATTTTTATAATTTAAGATATAGAAACAACTGATGTTTTAATTTATAAGAAGTGGCCAAATTCTTTTCTCACATGCAACTCAAAATTTTCGTTTTGCTGACAGATGTGTTCTGATTTCGCACCACAATATACCAATCGTACTTATTTTCTGATATGTTGTCAATGAAAGGTGTAAAGTTAATAGCACATGCCATCGAAATAGAGACAAACAACTTGATTTGAATTGTGAATTGTTTTGAAAACTTGTATTGTTATTTTAACACTCCTACACAGGGCTCTGAGTTTACTCAATACAACGCAGAAAAATAAACAGACAGTCAATATGACCATAAAATTTATGTTTTACAACAGAAACAAAAATTGAAAAATTGCGGAGAGCTAAAAGTTTTTACAAAGTCCTTATGTAGTTTAATGCAAAATCGGAGATATTCCACATGAAATACTGAAATATATATTTCATATACACAAACATTTTTTTAATTGAACTTAACTGTCTCATTAGCAAATACTGCTATTTTTGTATTTATTTTCTCAAATAAATATGACTAGATAATATACATATGTATCAAATTTAATCGGATAACACCGGCCAACACGAATTTTTTGTCAAGATTCTTTAGATGTCAGATATTGATTTCTTACACATCAATTAAAAAAAAATCATTTCATTGGTGGAAGTTTGTCTGGTTTGTAGGAACCAGAACATAAAAGTGTGAATATCATGGTTTTTCGAGATATTTGAGAAAAAGTCTCTTGGTTAGGCTAAGGTAAAGTGGCGGCATAGCAAGCATGCTAGAAGCCTTAAGTAGCACTAGTTGTGTCGTTTTAATACCACATACGTGACCCGCAAAAACTGGCTAAGAGGGTTGTCAAAAGCATCTTTATAGCCTTAGCAGCGATTAAAGCTATATCCAGTTAGTTCTGTTCAGGTAGTTAAGCAGCGATGTGATGTTATTGAAGAAAGCTTGTCGTAGATATCTGAGCCTGGATTTGGCAAGAGCCGGACAGTTACAGAGAAAATATTCGACAGATTCTTTCTCGTTTGCATTCAGACAACTGCGGCAAAAATGGTTGAATGGAATACCTAATAGCTTGCCGATAGTTCAGTGTCATTTTGTGATTCTCACAATGTCACTTTGGCTCTTGACAGTAGGTCAGTGTTTTTTGAATTTTTATAGGATGGCAAAATTGCTCTGGATGCTTCACAGGTTTTTAGGGTTCTCAAGTTCTTGCTTTATTTTTGTCACATTCAAAAATAATATGAAAAAAAAATTAGTTTTAATGAAAAAAAATTGAATTGTTTGCTTATTTCCTCAAAAGCAACATGTCTTATGTCAGTACACATACGTCTAAGCAAATATGTAGTTGATATTTTTTTTAATTGGAAAAGAGTTGTAAAATTGGTTGACTACTGCAATTAAATATGCAACTGTTGGCCAGCTGATCAATTAAAAAACTTATCACTTGAATGCACAAAAAAAATTTTTTATTTTCCTCATCTTAGTTATCATGACAATTATAAAAATAACAAACTGTTTGAAAATGTTATATATTTTTATCATGATAAATTGCAAACTAACAGCAATACAATTTACTATGGAATGAAAGATTTTTCTAACATTTCTCATTCCATTTAAATTTATTATGACAGTAAAGGAATAGCGTTTTGACTAGCTATTATTATTTATTTATTAAATAAATATATTGACTTACATCAAATCCCTGTATTGAATGATATGATCTGTTAAAAATTCGGCTCATCACTAAACGACCATCATATATGTCACCTCCAACATTAAGAATGTCTGAAATAGCTCTGGCATAGATCATGACGCTATCGTATAAGTGTACACCGTATATTGGAACCTTAAATGAAATGTAAGATATTGTAGTGCACTACAATTGAAAAATTTGGATAAGGATTTTATTGAAAAGTTTAAAAAAAATGCTACTAATGAAAATCAAGAGTATGCGAAGTTTGGAGATCCTGGCAACTTGAAATATATTTTTCTCTATCAGGATGCCATTGCAATATTTGGCAAATATTTACATTTTCCATGTGAAATTTAAGATATTTTTATCGTGCAAAGTGTCTTAAGTGCTATCGACGTTACGACACAAAAAGGTACTTCCACTAAAGAAGATGGTTACCTAATCTTTAAAAAACTGCCTATCAACTCATATGAATCGAATGTCTCATAAATGTGACAACCCCTCACCAGCCACCCTAACAAAAAACCCTAAGGAAAAATTAAGAAACTTGTTTTAAACTCAAATATCTCGTAATATAAATAAAATAGCGAAGCAAATACAAAATTTATTTATTCATTATTTTTAAAGAAGTTGTAGCCATCTAAAATAATATATCCAATAAATTACAGACATGTCGTATGAGTAATCTTTATTGCCCATTGAAAACAAAAGTCAATCCGTCATCACAGTGTACCTAATTTAATTGTTTGAAGGCGCCTCAGTGTTTTAATTTTAGCTTATGGTGCATTGACCTTATTTGTGCGTCAAAAAACTCGCAGATAAAATTTTGTGGCTACACCTCTTCTTCTTTAGTGGATTTTTGTGACTTTCAATAAAATGCAAACAAATATTGTGAAAAACGAACGTGTCTCATCGATATAATATCGACTATAATGTGCTAAGTCACAAGAATTGCCAAGTGAATTAGCAATTTATTTAATGCATAATTTCCATAAATTGTTTGAGGTTTTTTTTTGGCATTTGAAGTCAAAGAACGTTTAGGGCGAGATAAGCACCCAATTACTTTAAGGCTAGCGTTGAACGCTTTATACCAATAAAATGGCTGGTGTCTCGATTAAGCAGCATCCTCATAGATTTTTGTGCAGTTTTGTTGAAAATAAAAAGTCAATATGTCCAACGCTCTTTTGTAAGCAACACAAATCTAAGCAACTGCTTTAAAAAAAAAGTTATGCCACTTATGAGCTGAGATTTGACAATTATGTTGGTGCTAATTTGGGGGAAAAAATCACTGATTGCTTGTGGTTTTTGGTAACGTTGTCAATTGCAGCACTTACAGAAAGAAAACTTTATTAAGTTTTTTTTTTTTTTTTTATAAAACTTGTGGTTTCTGCAAGTAAACTAATTAAATTCACATAAATTTTGGATTAGCAATAAAAAATTTAATTTTCCGCTCAAAAAAATTTCATCATCTTAGCACCATTAATAAAACTCAACGCAATTTTTTATCTGATTTTGTCGAATAAGAAAAAAACAAAACGGAAAGTCGACACTTCATGTTATTTATTAGTATGCCTGAATATGAAAAAGCTTACAATCTCTATTTTTATTCTGCAGGATAATACACATACATATACACATGTACATACACCATAAGGAATGAAATTAAAAACATTATTTTTCACAGAAAAAAAGTTTAACTTTCAAATAGAAACCGTTAAAGATTTCTATTTTTAGTTTCATATAAATGTTGCTCTCACTCTTGCAGATAGCAACTCAGACAATCTACTTTTTAAAAAGTTTCATTATTTGTATAATGAAAAAGTCGTAGAGCTTTAAAGTTTATATTAAAAACTTACCGATATATTGTCAAAAACACGCTCATGATATGGCACTCTGAATGGATGTTTTCGCGCGTACTCTTTAATTTTTGTACAAATTTCACTGAAATTACATTATGAATATTCTTAATAGAAAATAATTTTGTGCTTAGTAAAGTAAATAAACATAATACTTTTAGTAAGATGTGAAATTATCTAATTTAATTTTAAATTAAATGTGATTTCTGAGCATAAAAAATTTTGAAAAGTCTTAAGAAAAACGTAAAAAGTCGCAAATTCAATAAGCTTTGATATAGTCGAAAAATATTGAATTTATAAAAATAATTTTAAAGAAGTCGAGTAGTTTCAAAAATGTTCAAAAAATAATGGAAAAGCCGAAAATTTTTGAATAATGAGTTGAAAAATCTTAAAAATGTTGGAAAAGTCAAAAGACATTGAAAAATTCGAAAAATTTTTAAATAGTGGAATATGTTAAGGAAGTCGAAAAATGTTATTAAAGTCGAAAGTTTTTAAAATTGTCGCAAATGTTGATAAGGTCCAAGTGATGAAAAATTCAAAAATGCTGAAAAATTCGAGAATTGCCGCGAAATCGGAATGCTTTGATTGATGCTGCGGGTATGCTTAAATTGACGATCTATTCCGAGAGGTAGCGTCACATTAACTCATTTGTGCACTTTTCTAAATATACATATTAGTTTGTACGTGACCATCTGAATACAATACCGCTGGTTCACAGCTCAGTTGCAGGAACTGAGGCGCAAAGTGGGAACAAATTAAGAGTCCTTGAAAAAAATTCATTTCTCAGCTGAAAATGATATCTAAGTATATGAATATCTAGCTGTAACTTTGTGCTCCGAAGATTTTTTAAGCACTGAATATGAAATCAATGCTCTATCCGCTTGCATTTCAAATTTAATAGTGAGATATATTGAACCAAGGCAACCCCATATATTCTATTTCTTCATTTGTGAAAATTGAAAAAAAAAAACCGGTACCAACCCATGTTTGGGACAGGCATATTACATTCAGGCATAATTAAGCTCTATCATTTGGCATACATTTTGAGCTATAATGCACTTCTAGTTTAAACAACAAAATTGGCTAAGATTCGGCCATTTTCAGGCATCGGAACAAAATTTAACAAGGCAGCTTTGGTTGGTTAGATTCAACAAAATGCCGCACTACCTTTCCTGTGCATCCTATTCTGTAATCTTGTACACTTGATTTTTCTACAGCGGGCTCTCCGTCTAGAATGGCCATTTTAAATAGTAAGTGCGCAAATGGTATATTCTAAGCTTACATTGTACAAGTATGACGTCAGTTTAAACATACCTGCAGCAATAAGAAAGCATTTAGATGAGCCATTATGCTTATAAACGAACATGGTCTCACTGTGTTGGATAAGAAATAGGGGTGAATTTTAACACTACTGTTGCCAAAAATTGTTCAATTTTTAAATTTCCAAATAATTTCTGATACGATATGTCAACTTCTATTTCAATTTCTTGAACTTTGTTTCATTTTGGTGGGGGGTAAGAGGGCTAAGCCCTCAAACTGCTTTACGATTAAGTGCTTGAAACATGTAGAGCTCTGGTTGTTGTAAAAAAAGTTATAAGTTTTTGTACATTTTAATATTTTTCATCATCGTAAAAAAAATAAACAACAAGAGGCGAATTTTATTTTTAACTGCGAATATTTTAATTTTATACGTGAAATGAATTAATTATATCAAATAGTTTATGCAATGTTTTTTCTATAAGTCCTAAGAATGTTTTTCAAAATGATTTTTATATATAAACATGTATGTTATAAAAATTTACAAAATTTGAAATGCTTCAAATGAAAAGCCAACTATCAAATTAAAAACAGAATCTGACATTTTCCTAAAAATATTAAATATATTATTTAAATTTAATAAAACTGTTCATCTACTAATGAATATAGTAAAAATACTAAATTATATGCAAGATAAAAGTTCTTATATGAGATATAAATAAAGTTATCATTCAATTACCGAATATTGGGATTTTGTGGATAGGACATGCTTATTTTAATCACAGAACGAAATGAATTTTTATCCAGTGATTTATATTTTTCTTTTTTAATGTAGGGATCTAAGTAATCTGGAAGCAATAAAAGAGGCATGCATTAAAGACTTTGATATAGGAAGAGAAAATTTCTCAATGGAACTGGAAATTTCCCAACATCCAAAAGTTTTGACTGCAACTTTGGTGTTTTAAAAAACTCTTTTTAATTACGAACAACTATTGTTTTGAACAGTGCCTATGTTAAAGAATTATTCATTTCATCAATTTTATGTTAAGTATTTTAAAGGTCACCAAAAAGCACCAAAAACAACACTGTTGAGTTTAGTGATATTTTTAAATTCACTAGAAGTGCTGAGTTTGGAAATTTCATTTGAAATTTCCGGTCCAGTTGGGAAATTTTCGCTCACGATTGATAGAAATATGGTAGCAACAATTTTGGAAGTGTATTACTTACTCCTTTGCATAATATTAAGACGACGATTAGAATCATAAATCTCATCATCAACTGATATTATAAGATAATCACCATTAAGTAAGAGCTTACGATTTTGCATACAACGTACGAAATCAACCATTGCAATATGTTCGCCAATGAAGACATATACTATGGTTAAGAATAAAAAGTAAGCGCTTGAAGCAAAATTGAACTTAAAATAATCATGTAAGTACTTACTGCGTGTACTTATATAGGTTTCATCAACAATTTTTTGCATTTTTATCAGAGTTGTATCAATTGGTATATAATCAGATATTTCCTTGAAATGTGTTATGGTGAAATTTTCTAATTCGGCCAGTTCCTACAGGCATAAATAATAAATTTTATAAAATGCTTACACGCATAGATAGAATATTGCTATAAGCAAAAAGTGCAAAAATAATAATATTAAAATAATATTTGTAATTAGCTGTGCCTAAAAGTATGCACTTTCAAAATTAACATAGCGACATAGTGAGTGGAAGAGCAATATTTTTTGTTGTTTTTTACATTGCACGTTTATAGGCACGTTTTATAAAATATCGATACTTTTTAACAAATACATATCGATATGTTTAATTTATATGTATTTCTAAGGAAACATCATTAAGTGTTACATATATTGTATTTACATACTTGTATTGCGACAGCTACTTCATTGCCCCAAATTGGTTTGGAGCTAACAATTATGGCAAATTTATTCCAGTGAAATGCGTTAAGCAGGCTGATTACGCTTTTCGAAACCTAGCAGATGATGATAAAAATAAAAATTTAATTAAATAAATGTTTTTGGTACTTATGAATGTACATAAGACTGACACAAAAAACTGACACTCTCTGATCAATTCGGGCACAGGCTAGAAAGTCTTATAAGTAAGTAGATATTTTAAAAGTAAAATTAAAAACTTTGAGTCAAAAGTATAGTGTTCATCGTATTGACCAATTTTTTGTATGTATGTATGTTGATGAGTACCGATCTGAATCTATAGATTGAAAAATGCAGTTATAGTATCTTAAAGTTATGAACTACTTAAATACGCTAAAAGATTATCATATTAACATTTAGCTTTGTGTATTAATTCCACAGTATTAATTAGCCTGTGGGCAAAAATATTCAGAAGAAATTAGTTTTTTTGTTTCATACTAATGTACATTTATTTGTATTTGATAATGTGTTAAAATCATTAAATAATTCAGCATATGTATGTTAACATTACCTTTGATGCAGGTGCCAAAGTGCGTGCAAATGTATGAAAGATATCCTTGTTTGAAACAACGGGATCAGCACATTTCTGTTGTTGAGAAAATTAAAAGTGCATTTTTTGTATAAATTTAAAATAAATTTATTTTTAAATTTATGTTAAAAAGTTTAAGTATGTAAAGTATAATTATCAGGGTCAAATTTATTGACTTTTCATAAACACTTTTTTTTTAAATTATTTTCCAGCTGACTCGGGTTACAAAACTAAACGCACCAGACTTGAATTAAGCACACTTGTATGTATTAATAGCTACCTAAATTAAACTCAAATACAAATCCATATAAATAATTATATCTAATCAGCAATACCTACTATCAAAACTACAAAATATCACTGTGCTAAAAATTTAACTTACGAATGATATCATTGGAATATTCCATGCTGAAGCAATTAAAGCTTCTGAAGTGCAACTCTCATCGGGACCAATGAATGCAGCAATATTTTCATCACGCATTTCTGTCATAAATCTGTAAATTATAAGTGTGGTGGTGAGAAATATTATTCAAATAAGCAAATTCCGAAGCAGGATAGCCATAATTGAGATATTGAAAATAAAAAATAAATTATAATACCAAAAGTGAATTTCCTATTTTCAAGCAATTAAATATAACCAACTTTTCTTTAAAGCCAACAATATTGATTTCAGTAAAAATAGAAAATTCTACTCGAGACATTCACTCTGCTCAAGTTGAGATAATTTTTTCATGCCTTAATTTATATTTTTTCTTCTAAATTAAAGCAGACTGCTGTCGCATTAGATACAATGTGAGACGCACAATTGTAAGTCAGTAAAAATTTCATTTGGCAAAACATGCAACAAAACAACATTAACATTGTCTATGTGTAGGTTTACCTTATTGGTTGAACACGATAAGCTCCAAGCTTATGCCCAATATCATATGCCTTGAAGGATATTTTTTTGCCAGGCAACAGCATAGGATTTTTATTAATATTTTCAATGGCAAGTGGCAAACCGCCGAGTGTTACCTGAAAATAAAAAATTAAAGAATATAACAATACCATAAGCACTTAACATTTAAGTATACTCGTGTGTAAATTAAACTTTGCTAACAAATTACAATATTAATCTAAGATATACGCATAAATTTCATAAAGATATTAAATTTAAAACCTTAATGTACATTTCGAATAAATGAGCTGTTGACAAAGTAAATTTCATTGAAATATGTATTACCTTCGGAAAAGCTAAAATTTATTCACACACATATAGTTGTGCATGCGTCCTTTGGAGAGGTGAGCATAGAGCATGGAATGTGCGGTATTTAAGTTTTCGTTTATTTTACGCTTCTGTTTTGATATTTGCTTGTGTGTTTGTTTTAAGCGGAATCTCTAATTTTTACTACACTGCACTAAATAAAAGCCTTCCTGGCTAAAAAAAAGATTTATTTTACACAATAAACATAAACATAAATAATTGTTCTTAATACCTCTAATTTGAAAGATACAAATGCCATGTTGTATATTAAAGACTTCGCTAAGCAAAATATGATATTTTTTATTAAACGCAATTAGAGGCCACGAAATATTTTTGAGCCTATCAATAGCTCAAAGCTATATCCAGCACAAAAAAAAAGAGAAAAGAGAAGACCGATTTTTCTTCCAAAAAATATGAGAAATTCCCCATAAGAACAGCAATTAAAATTTCTTTTTGGTGTCTGAAAACATAAACAGTAAACATTAATTGTAAGATAATTTACATACTCAGGTATATTAGACTGTACGTTATTTTCCAAATTTGCTTTCGAGCTTGACGTGGTATTTAAATGTTTTTGTTGAAAGGAAAAGAGAAAAACTATGACGCACAAAATTTTATGTTTTAGCACAGTGTAGCTTTTTCTGCGAACCTTTAAAACTTCTTATCATTTATTTTTTACTTAATATTTTCAACATTTACAGCATAAATGATTGAAAATTCCGTTGTACTCTGTTTTATGCGCTTTTCAATAAAATAATATACATTGAAAAAAAAAATAGCATGCGAAAAATTTGTACAATGGTAAAATTCTTTTTTTCTTTAAAGCACGTAGAATAATTAAAAAAAAAAAATAATTAACCAAATTTACTGCAGCTCTAATAGATTTCGAGTATTAAAATAAATACAAAAACGACGTTAAGCGCTCTCGTTGGCTTACTATACTGGGCAAAACTAAAAACTTTTTAGATTAATACTTTACTTTTTTTGACAAAATATTTATGTGCCAATTAAGGAAATTTGGGACTAATAAATTCCTTATGTGAACTTTTAAAAAAAAAAGAAAAATTCTGATATTTTAGCCCAGTATAGCGTTACATTATTTGTTTTTACTCGAAAACTAGTAGACCTACAGATGAACTGCTTTTTCGGTTCACTAACTTATGCGCTATTAAGAAAAAAGCTATATACACTAAAAAAAAAGAGTCAATGGTAGTAACAAACAAAAATGGTTTAAACATTTCTCTGTAGGTTCGAGTGAAATATTATATAAAATAAAAAAATTGCTTGGTGACACGCTATACTGGGCTTAAATAAAAATATTTTTAGGTCAAACATTATTTTTTTGCTCTTATTTTCTTTGTACAATTTTTTTTTATTCTAGCAAAACTATTGATGTACTGATCTCCTTTGATTCAAGAAACTTGACAACTAACGGACAGTCTAGCGCATATGCAAGACAAAAACAAAAACAAATTCCCATTAATATATATGGATTTCCACGAAATTTTAGCTTATTGCTTTTCGCCAGCATCAGTTCAATAGAATAATAAATATTTACGACAAAACACAGAGAATTTATATTTTATTTGGAGTATATGCGGTTCTTGCTTTTTATGTCTTAATATATTCATTAAGTTTTTTTTTTTTATAATTTGCTAAAAACAACAAAAGGTGTTTTGAAAAGGTTGATGCTACTTGGATCATTTAACTTCATTGCGAAGTCTAGAAAATACCTCAATAAAATACTTAAGGACTCTGGGCTATTTATATTTGAAAAAAACTCAAAGCATATTGAAAGTTTTTATGGCACAAATGGAGAATATGGGCACACAATTGCTATATGCATATTTTTCTAATATCGAATAAGCATTGCAACGTAAAATCAAAATGGTGCGATTCGCATTTGCGGCAAATTTGCAGTGCAACATTTTGCGAAAAAAAAAAATCGGAAAATTTACTCGCTCACTGACCACATTTGCTACTCCGTGCAAAAAAAGTACCTACATGACCCCGAGTAGTAAAAAAGCATTCAGGTGTAATATAAGTAGTCATAACTAATTTGATACTCAACATGGCTGATAATATTTGGAACAAAATGAGGAAAAATATCTCCCTTATAAACAAATGATATTTAACTACGCCATCAATTTTGTTAAAAGTCATATGTGATATCTAATTATGATTTTTTTCTTTACAAAAATTATCAGACAGTCTGAAAAGTTTTCTGTATAATGCATCGCATTATAATGTAGTATTGAATTACCAAAACATATCGTCGGCTTACAAGCAAAATTGACTATTTGGAAAAATATAATTAGTGGGTTTAATTGTGTTTAAATCCTCTTAACTTTGTAATATATTATTTTCGGTAATTAAAATAAAATCTATAGGTACAATACTTGATAAGGTGTGCTATAAATGTACTTACAATAAATGGTCAATTTCGCTTGTAAGCCGACGAACTGAAGTTAATGTGACAATGCTTTGATTACCTTTTGAAACTACAATGAAATCTGTATCGGTATAAAGGATAACAAAATAATCCTATTGACACATCTAAACAAATATTTTGCCTACTGTATTCTAAAGTGTAATTAGATGAAAAATAAAGTTTTGGCTTTTCCTTTAACTAACAGGTATTAAATTTCATTTCATTTCATTTCATTTCAATGTTCATGGATTAATGATTAATTAATAATTACAATTATTTCGTAGAATGACACCTTAAAACTTAAGCATCGTACCCTTTGAGTGATTTAACTTTCATACCTAGTAAAACCTATGTAGCTACGCACAGCTTCAAGCCCATGCTGGTTGAATATTTAAGTAATTTGTTTACTTGTTGCTATTAATAATGTTGTTTTTGTTTCTTCACTTTTACATAATTTACGTATATTATAAATATTAATATTAATGATTGATTGAAGGTGACAGTTAAGAAATAAAGGAGAAAACAAACAATTTCAGAGGACATACAAGACTGATGGACTAACGTGAAATTCGTGCCTTGCAATGAAAAGGAGAACACATACATTTTAAAAGTTTAAATTCTCATTTTCATTCAAGTGATTCTTGGCGCTATTAGTAAGCATTCTGTGAGAAGGAGGAAGTTTATTTTTTTGTGTGAAATCATCGAAAAAAATAAACCTTCAGTGGAAGGGAGAATATAAGGTCTGGAAATATATTTAAAATTTAAAAAAAACATAAGGTAAATGACATCTAGAAAGGTTAAGTAAAAAGGCTGACTTAAGATCAGAATAACTTTTTTGTGGTTGTCGTCAAATACATGAAATTTGAGCAAAGGCCAATATTATTTGGGTAACGATCCCATACAAAATTACGATTTTTGTTTACTCACAACTCATTGCAATGCAAACGCACGTTTAGCATAATTTTACTGACAGAAATGTCTTCAATTTTTAAAAGAATGGAAAGGGAAAAAGCAAGCCATGAAATTATGAAAAAATTTACCTTACCTTAAGTTATTACCAGACTCTCGAACATAAGATTTTTGACAAAAATTAACAGTAACGTAATGAAATGCTCTTTATACAATTTTTGAATTGGTTTGATAGGTAGATAAAAATTGATTTATGGTAAAATGTTTTAAATTACTTAAGATATATAAGCTCGCAATTAGAAAAATAAATACAAATTATTTATTATTGTGACAAAAAAAGAGGCGCTAAAGTCGGCGGCTTTGCTTGCACCCATCCTGTCTTGCAACCTCGCTTACATTTTACGCAGTCCTTAAATGTAGTGGGTACATGCACCAAATTTCCCAACTTGCTATAAGTACCAAAAATAGCAATTTAAGTGTTTTTGTTGAATGGGAGATAACACGCCCCAATGTTCAATCCCATTCACATTTTGCGAGTTGCTTGGCGCAAGCAATGTAGATTGATGTATTAAGTTTCATAACTGTAACTGACATACATAGATGCCAAGATATAGCGTTTAAAGTGTTTTGTTGCTTGGATGGTTCCACGCCCTGTTGTCTAATCGCATTCACATTTTATGAGGTTTTTAGAATACCCAATATACACCAAATATAGTTTTAAGTCACCAAATATTTAATTGTTTTTGTTGAATGAAAGTTGCCACTCATCGTTGTCGAATCCCATACATATTTTCTAAGACCCTTAACATAGACAATATACATCTTTACACCAAATTTAAAAACTCTTGCTATCATAGCAAGTGTTTTTGTCATATGGAAAGTGCCACGCCCCGCTGCCTAATTCCATCCAAATTTCCTGAGGAGCTTAGCATAGACAACATACCTCCTAGTACTAAATTTCAAAACTCCTGCAATTATATGTGTTCAGATATAGCGGTTTAATTATTGTTGTTATATGAAAGGTACAACGTTTCGTTGTCTAATACTTGCCATATTTTGTTGGGTGCTTAGCATAAATCTTATGCATCTTTACACCGAATTTCAAAGAAACCAAGATATGGCGTTTTAAGGGTTTTCATTGCATGGATAGTGCCACACCCCTTGATTTTATCAAAATAAAATATAGCCTATGTTACTAAGTGATAGTGTAACTTTCTATTTGTAGAAGAATTTTTAGAGTCGGTTCAGTAGTTCCAGAGATTACCCTCCACGTGCTTTTGGCTTCATTATTTCAAACATTTTATTATCTTATGTTAAATACACGTAATACAAAAATTATGAAATAACTGAAAAATAAAAGTTTGAATTTTCGACACTGAATTTCACTCTGGAACCACTGTGCGCTGCTGCAAATTGTATGCAGGTACAAATGTTCTTCCATGTAACTCAAAGTGTTTGTCTTAATATGATATGATAACAATACAATGCAATATTGATAAATATTAATGTGCATAATATAGATAACAATAAGAGCGCTATATAGTTATCTGATTTTATTTGTAAAGGATAAGAGCATGAAGAAATATTAATCTTTTATCTGTATTAATTAAATATACTTAATTACATCCACTTAAATGCATGCATGTCCGATGTTATCACCAAACGAATATTACTGATAAAAACAGAAAAAATGTGTGCTCTCTTATCATTTATTTGTTTTAGTTAGGTTAATTATAAAAAAGCGTGGAGCAGAAATATATCAAATTGGAAAAAATTTAAAAAAAAAATTAGCCAAAAATGCTGCAACTTTTAGAGCTTCCTTTGGTGGTGCATAGTCTGATATGGCTGTGTGCAACGTAATTGAAGATATTGATGAAAGAAAGTAATCTCACAATGAGAGATATTTGCATAGCAGTTGATTTGTTAAGGACTTATGCAAATAGCAATAATTATCTGACCGTACAAAAAGTACAACAGCAGCTTGGCCGAATTTAAGGTACAACCCTGCAGGCTTTTTTGTAGGCATTATTTTGCTGAAAAACAAAACAAACTATTTTTTTATTGTAGTTGTAAAATTTGTGGATAACAACAAAATAATACATGCAACCATATCCACCAACATTATTATTCCGTCTATTGCGTTATTTTTAATAACAAGATTAGAAATAATGTACTAAGTACTATTACGTGGCGCTGTTTTTCGTGGAAAGCTCAAAAATATTTTTGGTGTTTTTATCAAATAGCCTGAGGTGCGGTTCACCATGAAAATTTACTAAATTTGCAAATTGAGTTAAATTGTTTTGTTTTCCGAAAAAACAAATTACTTATAATAAACAAATCGACTTAAGCTGTTTTTTCGTTTTTCAACAGGACCATAAAATAAGCTTTCCTAATAAATTATTAAAATTATATTACTGCAAAATGTTACGGTTTAAGAAAAAATTGGCAAACACAAATAATTATATCTTGAAAACTATTAATGGTCCAATATTATAGCTAAATTATTTTTCATATGAAATCCATATAGCTGAAATCAATTCAAAGCTACATATATCTGCAATATTAAGGCCCCTAAGGCTGTCTCTTGATTTTTGATTGCGCTTTTGTATAAATTCTAGAAACATACTCACAGAAAACTTTAAAAATCAATTTTATTTTTCTCATCAAGTTTAGCGTATGCCTGAAAACTTTCTACCCATTATGTTGTGAACAGAATACGAACGCTTGTCGGGAAACCGTCAACGATCACCCGCTATCAAAATTGTGTTATACTTGAGTCAAGTGTGTCATAATTTTGACAGCGGGTGATCATTGACGATTTCCCGACACAATGTCTTTCGGTTGAAAACTAAGATTATAAGTTTCATAAAACTGCCTTATTGGTAGAAATATGGCAAAATAGGTTTTCCTTTTATGCGTTAAATGTTATTCATGCGGTAAATTCAAAAGATATGTCCCAGACTTTATATCTCCTGCCATTATATCTCTCGTTGAAAATGTGCCACAAAAAAGTACAAATTGTTGTAAAATGCTTGCAGTGATAATTCCTTAAAACGAGCAATAATTTTGGCTGGCATAAACGTTCTTGGGAAGATTGCAAATCAGTTGAAAACGACGACCGAGCATCCAAAAAACACGACAAATATCATCAAAAATCAAAGCAATGCTACGATAGGAAGAGTTTGGTGCGCATCATGAGTTTCTTCAAAGTGGCCAAGTAGTATTCAACCTTAAAGTTCTACGGCGTTTGGTTCCAATAACTCGTCGTTTGCGTCCAGAATACAAATGTCCGGAAAGTTGGTGCTTGTTGCGCGACAATGCGTTAGCTCACAATATCATTTCATACGCCAATTTCTAGCGAAAAATCATGTCTGCGTGCTTGACCACTCACCGTATTTTCCTGATTACTACCAATTAAATCAAAATGATGTATTTTTTTAAATTTTAACGACACTGAGAAAACAAATTGTTTGAATATAACAAATGTGTAGCCAAACATATTTGGATCAAATAGTGGTATAGTGGACTCAATCATATATTTAATTGCTCTATATGAAATATATATTTGTTATATTCAAAAAAATTGTTTGCTCAGCGTATGACTGAACTTCAAAGTAACCAAAAGTAACAATTTCCCACAAAAAAAATCTGGAAAAAATTATGATTCGTCGCCAAACCAGCTATTAGTCTGCTTAAGCGTTTGCTGTTTACATTTTTCAGATTTAAGTATTTTGTTTTATCTGAAATTAAATACTCAATAACAAACATAAATGAGCTTCACGGGAACTAAATAATTATGTTTGTGGCTACGTTGGCCATTAAGGCTGAAAACCCATTATTTTTGATTTTATATTTATACCTATCGAGTGAGAAGATTTTTTTAGTTCCTGTTAATGAAATAATGATTTCAATTACAGCTTTTAAAGAATATCATTCATTTATGAATGCAGTTTTTTGGAAGTACTCCAACTGTGCGCTACTTAAGTTTTGGGCCAATGCATTTTTTGGCAGGCACAAAAGCTCAAACTATTTAGGTCATATTCATGTTTTATCACAATGATTACACTAGTATACAACTATTATATGCCTTCAACTCAATAAAATATTTCGTATGAATGCGCTGTTTCCAAAACCAAAACATAACAAAAAAAAAATAAAAATTCTCACGTTTAGTTTTCGAGATATTGTCATATTACAGCTAATAAATTTTGCTGTCATAATTGCATTTAATTTAAGAAAATTATAAATTTAAGAGCAAATTAAATTTAGAAATTTAAAGAAATCAAGAAATTTCGGCATGAAAATATCTGGATGTGGCAGTTGGTCTAGAAATGAAAAGCTTGCGGTGTGGATTTTAAGGACTCTGTTAATCCCAAGCTGGCATGTCTTTTTACATTATTTAGAGTGCTGAGTTAGGATATCTGGGTCGAATAACCGCTGTATAAGTCCAATGGACATTCTGCGGTTGCAAGCCAATTTATTCTCGTAAATGCGTATATGTATAATAACAACATCAATACATGATTCTGTAAGCTTGACAGCGTTTTTATTATTAAAGGCGATACTAAAGACGGCCTAGTAGGATATATCAACCAAACGAGAAGTGTTTCTTAACTCTGTTTCATATAGGTATAAAACATAATTCCAACTCACATATTTATATATAGGATAAGGATCGCGCTACTAACCATACTTCTATATCCACTGAAATTAAAAAAAAGACGATAAAAGTGTACACTTTTAGGAAAAATGTTAAGGAACCTTCGCAATTAGCTCTTTGGTAGCACCCGTAGCGAAACAGATGCGGTGGAGTACCCAGCGCATTGCGATATCGAATGAAAGAAAATAATGTGTCAAAAATCTGAATGAATTTCCACAGCATAATAGAAGTAACTATGGAATTTTTTTTAAACCTTATGCTGCAAATGGACTATAATATAATCAGGGTTGCCAAGTGGCCGCTTTTGACCCGGCCAAATTTGAAATTGCATGACAAATCCGGGGCCTTGTAGGAAGAAAAAAATTTCGGGAAATGCTTTTGCTGACAAAATAAAAAATCGGGTAAGCAAGTTTTTTCCGACACAAAAATTTTAGTTTTTTTTTATATTGGCGATCAACTTTTTCACAAAACATTTTTATATAACAAATGATTGTTACAAAATAGAATTTTTCATTTTTAATTTGTAAACTAGTGTTATCAGTTTTTATCTGAGGCAGCACTTAACAAAGGAGCCATAAAATACGCAGCACAACCACATTTAGTGTGCTGTATTGCACAATTGAAATTCTCTGAAGTCTATTGAATTATTTACGCAAATCCTTTTCGTTCACTGCTAAATCAATACGAACATAAAAAGTTTTAAGGTATTTTTTTTTGCCAAAAATTTGTCTATTACATATTTTATTTATTATTGCTTAATTTTTTTAGCCTCAAGCTGCAGAATTTTGTAAGCATTAAAAACTCTTCATCTTCAACTTCAATAAAAAAATGAGGAAAAAAGTTATCAAATTTATTAGTTCGAATTTTTGGACCAAAACATTATTTTTTTTTATTTCGAATTCAGGAACTTTTGTTCAACATTTTTCAATATTTTTCAATATATTCGACATTATTTGACTACTTATACATTATTGAACTTTTCAATATTTTTTGAGTTTTTTAAAATTTTCAAGATTTTTTCGATTATGTCAACATTTTTTCATTTGCTTGCAACATTTTTTTAACATTTTTCACCATTCGCATTTCTCGTCTTTTTAAGGTTCTCCAAAATAAATCAAAAGAAATAACCAAAGTACACATATTTAATGATTCATACAAAAATTTTAACCAAAAAGATGTTAAGTGATGCTCTCCAAAAATTGATTGTCAAAATTACATTTTTCGTAGCTGAAAGTGGTACGACTTTCGTTTAGAATTTCCTAAAATTGAAAATTTGCCTTACGATACGAAAACATAAATACGAATATTAATAGCACACAATACGAGTATCATTTAAGGTTCATTACAATATGCTTATGAATAACTAAATGTGATTACCCGCATCTGTGAATACTCCGCAAGGAATCCAATAACAATTGTATCACTGGATTGATTTCCATTTTTAAAACGTTGTGCCAGCAGCAGTTGAAAGACCACGCAAAAACAAATTAAATTTAATGCAACACTTGAGTAATTTGTAGAGGACCACATTTTTATTTGAATAAAATACAATGATTATGTTGCTTAATATTCTAAGCAAACAACATTTTTTATTTGCATTTATTTTCTATTTCACTTACGCGTATGAGGGTTACACTTTGTTTATTTTTTTTTTGAATATATGTTTATATTTTTTAGTTTTAATTTTCATAAAAAAAGGTTAAGGCAAAATAAGGATTATGCTAAAAATAAGTACAACCACATTATTATGCTCAACGCGTCGTATGAGCAACTAGTAATTAAGTAAAGCTCATTCGAATTATATGCTACACACGGAGCACGTCGTGCCAACCGAAAAATCATTAAAATCACACAAAATAAAAGTAAAAACAAACAATTTATATTGTTTATTATTAGTGAGAATAAATTTTTATTTTACACATAAATCAAAAAATTTGCTTTCTTGCGGCACTTTTTGTTTTTTTACAGAAATTTTGGATTTATTAAAATTTAATGAAAATGAATAAAAAAGTCTCATAGCTTTCACTTAATACAATAGCTTGTTGTTTACATCAAACTTTAATGGTTCACTTAGAACTTAAACTTGTTAACACTCTCATTCGCACAATTCATTTTGTTTGTGTGTTAAACATCATGGCTTCCGTTTCCGCTTGCTTGACCGTTTTTTACTAACTGTAAACTTGTTATTTTTTTGATTTTTCCTCGAAGACAGCTATTGCCAATTGCCAATTTCCGTTTTGTTTTCCTTTGTTGTTCACTCGGCGATATCCTATCGTAAACTGACGAAAAATTAAAATCCGCTCGTGTTTTTGTTGAACTGTTGCATGAATGAAAAATTATAGTAGGCGACGTTGGCGCAGACGCTAACGTCATTTTAAACGCTGTCGTTGGCTGGCAAATGGCAAAGCCTATTTGCTAATAAAGTAAGGGAATATCCTCCAGCCTCACGTAGACAAGCAAAAACGTGATGTTGTGTTCTATCAAGCAGAAAGCTAGTGGGAATATTGAGATATTAATAAAAAACGTAAAATGTTTCCAAAATTTGTGTCTAAAGAAAAGTTGTTATGAAATGAATGCATGATTTCATAAGAAATAAATATATAAACGGTTATGAAAAATAAGAAAAGACTTCAAAATTGAAGAAAGTAGTTGGTGATGATTCATTTTATTTAAATTGGTTGCGTCAAAAGTCCATTTAGACATTTTCAGCTGGAGAAATAGAGGGTATATGTAATTAATGTAAGTATGTTTTTCAGTTTATTTTTTTGTACGCATTAATAAGTAAATTAAAAAGTTGTATAACAAAATCTTTAAAGCCTTGTAAAGTGTGTTCATCATACTCAGATGTTATATGATTTCGTTAAGGTCATCTTAACAATTCTTTTCTGTTGTATTTCAATTCGAAATTATAACACTTTGAACTTGTGTATCATAATTGAGCACCTTCCTCTGTAAAGTATGCCTCTCTCTATACATTAGATTTCTGAAAAAATTAATGAACTGCAGCTGCTGTCAATATGTTGCAAACAAGTGAAAGTTATTGCTGCATGGAAAAATGTTTGTTGCTATACTTGTCGCAGTACAAGTAGTTGTAACGATTGCAGTTGTTGTTTGATTTTTGTTGTTGCAATAATATTTTCTTATGGCTGGTGTTTACTTTAAATTTGTATGCATTTTTTTTCTTGAAATTTTTTATTTCAATGTTCATAAAATATGGGTATTTTAGAATTGTACGAATATGTAGGTTGTACATAATTCAGTATTTTTTGGGGCGTTTGCAAATTTCAATCGCCTTAAATATGTATTTATATAATTATGATCTTTTGAGATCGTAAATGAAATGCATTTTTGGTATTAATGCCCTAAGATGCATCATACCTGAACAGAAAAAACAAATGTTGCACTTAGGGAGTATAATTTTTGACGCTGACCTCACGAAAAACCGCTTATGGGAAAACTAATGAAATCACTAGCGCTATTATAATAAAATCACCCAAAAAGTAGGCTATAAATAAAAAAATTTAAAATCTAAGTTGCAAAAGATATGAAACTACATCGATTTCTAGTCCATAGTACCTTCAAATTATAGCATTTGGCGCACCTTACATGTTGGTAAAATTTTTTTTAAAACCTATTTTTTTTCGAAAAAAAAAGTTATTGCGGTAAATGGAGTGCTTTCGGGACAAAAAACACAGCGACAACTCAGTTTTTATCAATTTTCGACATTGTTTCTTGGGAGTAATTCTTGTTTAATATGGTGCTGCCTTATTTTAGTATAGCTTTAAGTACAATGTTATACAAAGTTGAGAATAGCTTTTACCAAATTAAAGAAAAATGTTCATAGCGTGAATTTGACATCGCTGATTCCAAGTTGGGTACACAATTCGTTCTATCACGTCAAGCAGTTTTTAATACATGTGACCTGGTCTTTGAAAAGTGGGCTTACGTGTGAAAGCAAGTTTTTGAGAAAACAGATTTTTAAGGTAGACAGCTCGTTTCTAATCAGCACTCATGTAATACTGATAGGGACTAACGAAGATTGACTAGTGCTCATTAGTGTTCATTAGAACTTTTTTGTAAGTGAGGGTCTCCCTATTTTATTATTGTACCAAATCAAAATATATATTCAAAAAGTAGAATTAAATGCGTCAATTCCTGAAGAAGAGCTAAGCTTCAGGACCACATAATGTACAAATTTATAAGCATCCATTTGCTTTATATTTTATTGCTTGTTGAAAATGGAAATTGGCAAACTGCGTTGTTACATTTTCACACAGTTGATTTTGATAATGTACCTTATTATGAATAAAAAATATACATTTTGTTTATACAAAAGTGAAAAAAAGTTGAAAAAATTTCTTGACTTTGTTATTAAATTTTATTACAACAATTTAAATTTTATGTTAAATTTTATGTGCATAAGGCATAATTTTTTTTTTGAGAAATCACAAGCACATTACTTGAATTCAACATTATCATAAATAAATAAATTGAAATTTTTATTATTACATTCACAAGAAAACAACAAATCTTGTCGATTCAATTGGATTATAAATTCATGCTTTATTTCATTTGCTTGTCTCAACAGGAAGTCTGTACGCCAGACCTTCAACCAATGCAACAAGGACTCGTACATACATATACTTACACATGCAAACAACATAGTAAACACTTCCTGACAACACTTTACTAAATTTACCTTGACATTATCCAATTTCCATTGCTTGTTTTTTACCGGGTGGGTTTCCATTATCTGTACTTTACTACTTAAGTGTGTCAGTTACTCTATGGGTGGGTAAACTCTTCTGTTGAAGCTTAAATTTTATTGTTGTTTACTTATTGCAAAAGTAAACTAGTAAGATTATTGTCATCTTTGCCCTTGTCAAAAATTAAAAATCCTACATTGCACGTGATTGTCTTAAGGTTTTATTAAAAAAGATATTTTAAGATTAACTCTCATATATTTAAAAGCATCGTGTTTGTTGCACTAAATGGCGTAGTTTGTTTAATTACTAAGCGTATTTAAATTGCTTCGCTAATACACGAAGGCCACGCTCACAATTTGAAAATTTTTTCATCACTATATTGTATTGCCTAGATATGCAAAACTTTCAGATTTTTGACTTGTGTCCTACGAGACGGAAATTTGATAACGTTTACTTAAATGCGAATAGTGCTCAGTATAGCAATTTTATGCTTTTACTTTGTTAAACTTTTTTTGTAAAAGGTTTAACGTAACAATTCCGAAAATTTTTTATTGTTACGTTTTTCTTTTTCATGTGCAAAATCATCTCGCATGTCACTTGCGGCACGGGTTGACATCAATAGGGATAGGGTAGAAACTCAATATTATTATAGTCAGTCAACTGGTCGGTCAATTGTAATAAAAAGTGAATATTATTTTATAAAAATTAGTGGCATAAAAACTTTTTAATAATATAATTAAACTATTAAAAAGGACTAGGTCTGAATCTCAAATTTGAAACCAACTTTGAATGCCCAAAACATGGTGCAACAATTAAAGCAACAACTCAAAGTCAGATTCATTAACGTGCGACGTCACTAGCCCGCGGTTAATGTACACAGTGGTGCGATGTGATGTGATGCTTTTTTTAGCTGTCGCTTTTTAATGTGTGACAACTTAATGCGCAAACATTTAGAAAAATATTATTGTTCTCTTGTTGTTTCTTTTATCCTTTCGGGTATAAAAGTGGCTAGACTTAAATTTTGTATAGATTTGAAATTGACAACATTAAAGTAAACTCATAGAAAATTTCAAATAAATGTTTATATTGTAGGTTTAACTACAAAACACATCAAAGCGCTTAGAACGATGCATAGAAAATATTTTGTTGGGCTCAGCGTAACTTCAGCTTACGAAGTCAAAAATCTTCCAAAAACATTTCCCTATACGCGAGAGATTTCACGTAGCATCACAAAAGATAGCCTAGTGGGGTCAAATCACATGACCTTGGCGGCCAATGGACTGCTTCAAAACGTGAGATTGATTGCTCACCAAACTCGCCTCTCAATAGGTATATGGCATCGCGTGCCGTCTTGTTGAAATCATATGTTGACCAAGTCCCATTCTTCCATTTTGGGCAAAAGAAGTCGGTAATCATCGCACGGTTCCTTACTCCATTGACTGTAACTTTGCGATTTTCATTATTTTTGAAAAAGTACGGTTCAAAACCAAGTTCGGCAATTCTGTTTGTTGACAGCATGTTGGTTGATCCAAAAAAGAGCTTCGTCGCTGAAGAATTTGATGCTAAAATTCAATGATTTTGACACATGATACGAATCACGCCTAAAATGTTACAAAATTTACACTGGAAAAACAAAGCAAGTAAAAAAATCACCCTTTAGAGCTTATTTTCGGTTAATCCAATATTATTTCTTTGCTGATTGGTTTTAGCATTTATTTTAGAAAAATGGACAATGTAAATTGATTTTCCAATTCCTTAAAGAGCCAAAATTCTTATTACTTTCAAATAGAAATACAGTTTTTTTATTCCAAACATTGATTGATGTATGGAATGGAAAACAAAGTTATTCTTTCTCACATGGAATTGGAAATGCCGATATCGAATTACATTTCCAGGAAATGGAATTGAAATTTTTCAATTTCATAAATTGAAAAGCTCATTCCCAATTTTTCAATTCACTGGAATTATATTCATTATTACCCAGTTCTGAATGCTATAATTGCGCTACTTGTAGGCTTAGCAACCGACTTTATCTTGAAAAGCAACAGCCATTGTTGGTTACAGAGTAATGAAATCTTATACCTCCAAAGAGTTTAATTCAATAACTTTTCCATTCTCACACATGAGTTCTACTGTAAACAGCATAAAATAAGCAGAGTCATTTCATAATGTTGCACTAATAATTAAATTAACAAAATATGTTTTATCGCAATAAAGTCGCTTAGGTCAACGATTGCGTTAAGTATTTTTGTTTTTATTGGAAATGTTGATTTTAGCACTATCACTATCATATAAAGTAAACAGTCAAATTTAAAATATTTTTATAAAAAATTCTCAAAAAATTAATAGAAAAAACAGAATGATGCAATTTTGCATAGAATTTAAGAATAGTCAATCACTGATAATGACTGAGTACATCACGATTGATAACGCCGGCATAGGTTGTGTATTTTTCTGATGTGCCCGTTAAGGCTATGAACTGTTCGGCAACTTCGACAGCAACGCGTACTTGTGCTTCTGCGGTGCTTGCTCCCAAATGTGGCGTAGCAACAACCTTGGGATGTTGAATTAACGCCAACGTTACTGCTGATTTTGGTGGTTCTTCTGGGAAGACATCGAACGCAGCACCGCCGCATTTGCCCGACTCCAGTGCATCGAGTACAGCTTGTTCATCAATTATGCCACCACGTGCTACATTGATTACTTTAACGCCAGTCTTACACTTGTTGAGTGCTTCCGCAGAAATTAAATCTGTAGTAAATAGCATCATAACATTGATATTAAGTTGTTTTTCATAAAATACCTAAGTACTTGAGATCCGTAAGGATTAGGGTGGTAAAAGAAATTAAGTTTTTTATGTGTGTGAACTTTGTTATTAAAGATGAATGTATCTGGCATTGCTTGATGATATTGGGAATATGTAGGTATTGTATCCTATATAATTGCAGAATGATATTAGAAAGTATGGATTTAGTCAGGTGTTGGATGCATTCTCGGGTACAAAATCAGTTTTATTAAAATGTATCAAATAAAGTGATGTTGGGATGGTATTCGAAAGTAAAGAATGCTATTGGATGTTATCAGACAAACGATTGTGGATATAAATAGATGATATCGAATGACTTAAGACGTTAGCAACTCTTGTCAGTTTAATATGTTATCCAATAGCATCTGCAGATAATGAATGGCTTTGTGATATATCGGACATTCAATAATGTCAATGGTATAAGTTGGTATTGGGTACATTGATTTGATAATATCCCGTCATAAAACGTTCGTTTCCTTACGAAATTTGGAAATGAAAGTGTAGTGTGGAAACCTAACTGCAGTTTACGATTTTGAAGCCCAGAAGGTGTAAGTGCAACCATTAAAGCATGACAACAAAAGTAATGTTGTCGATATGCTTCACCAGGGCAAAAATTATAGCTGATTCAAAGAATATTTTTTACAACACCCTTACACAACACTTACTTCTTGTGGCTGGTATTAATGGCGTGTGTACGGTAATATAATCCGCTAAGGGCCATATCTCATCCAAAGTCATTTTTTCAATACCCAACGCACTGGCCTCTTCTGCCGTGGTAATCGGATCATAGCCAATAATCTATAATTAAAAAAAAATGTTATTGCGCACATACACTCACTTGTATCATATCGTGACTTACCCTCATGCCCCATGTTTTCATACGGATGGCAACTTCACGTCCAATGCGTCCCAAACCAAGTACGGCCAACGTTTTGCCATAGAGCTCAGTGCCGTTGTACAGCTTACGATCCCAACGTTTCTCTTTCATGCTCTGACCAGCGGGTACAACGGGTCGTGCCAAAGCTCCAATTAGGATGCACGTCAATTCACAAGCTGAAATTGAATTGCCGCCTGGTGTGCTGAAAAATGTAAGTAGAAAAAAAAGTAACAAAAATCAACAGCAGTTTATAGCTATATTGAATTTGGCGTTTGTAATTATAAATTACACAATGCAACACAGAAAACTACGTACATAGTAATTTGGTACATATGCGCATCATATCAAACATTACCAGAAAAAAGTCGAGTGTAATTGAATTGAATTGAATATAGCAAAACATATTCTAAAAAAAAAATCATCGATATTTTGGCACGTTTTCCTAAGGTATGTACCATGTAAGATTTTTATTTTTAAATTCGGGGCACAGTTTCATTTGGTTTTTGGACGATTTTTTCGAATATTTTGAACAATTGGGCGATTTTGTCAACACACAAAATTTTGCCTTACTTCATGTTATCTTTTGTTACTTAGTGTCATTTATACAACAAAAAAAGGAAAGGTTGATCTCTTAACACTTAATGACTGTAGGGGTGTTAAAGTAGTGATGGGTCTGTTTGTTTTGACTAGACGTAATTATGGACGTTGCCTTATAAATTCAATGTGATTATGTAAATTTGCGCAGATGTGAATGAGTAAATGATGAATTGGCGGAAAAAGTGAGAGTTTTGTGTTCATATTGACAGGAATATCGTTTTAAATTACTTACAATGTTTATAAATAAAATATAATTAGAGTTCATTAAACTTTCGAAGGCTAACTTTTTCGGTAGGATTTTTGGGTTGGTAATAAAGGGTGTCGTATATAATTTTTGAATAAAACACATTATACGAGCATTTTTAAATGTACAGTAAAGAAGATGTTTGCGATTAAGTATGGAATAAAATTACACCTCATGGCTCTGCGTACAAAGTCTTGCCGTTTTGTTCAAGTTTTCGATCAACATCTAAATCAATTAATTGCGGTCAGTAAAAATATCTTATCAACGTTCTGTAAAGCAAGTCATACGGTGTATCTACATTTTTAAAAAGGTACGGCCCATGACTCTAATAATACAAAAATTGCACCAAACAGTGACGCTGAATCCATCGGTACTTCTCCGCACCCAAATTTCACAATTTTGTGTCTCATCTCTCAAGATGAGGCAAGCTGCCATTAACAAATTAACAAGTTTTATTCGATTAGAATTATCTGGTGGCTTCGACCACTCGCATCTTGTAGGGAAGTAGTTCATTCGTTAGAACTTAAAAAAAATTAAGATTGTCGTAGGCCTTAAGATTCGATAGTCAGAATAGACATTACTTTTGGGCATTTATGGGTTAAATATCTCAAAAATCTTAACGGTATGGAAAAATTCAAACTTCGAACTCGGTTAAGTAACTCAAACTACACATTACTGCATTACTAATCGTACTGTCAGACTCTTGGGGCAACTACCAAATTTTTCCCAAAGATATGGCATGACACATTCCAATGTTCACATCTAATTTTTTTAAAGCAAATCTTATTCATAAATGTTCTGAGCATTTTAAATTTAGTAATATATGTTACGTTAGGACTCAAGCTGATTTTGTTTTTGGCCACAGTGTAGTTGACTTACTTGAGTACAATAACATTTTGTTTCGTTGCTTCTGCTACGTCAATATTATCAACACCGGCACCGGCACGTCCGACAGCTTTAAGGCTACCAGCACCAGCTTGTAGGACTTCCTTCGTAATTTTGGTGTCTGAGCGTACAATTAATGCATCGAAATTCTGTAAGTAGAATTGAATAATGTTTTTCTCAGGCATTTTTTGTTTTGTTTAAATTTTTTTATTTCATAAGATGAGAACAACGTGGGCAGTGCCAAAAATGCACAGTCACACAAATTTTTAATTCATAGGGCAAATTAAGTAAGTCCGAAGGTTTTGTGAAGGTCTTATTAACGAAAATTGTACCATACCCATGTTTCGGACAAAATTCAAAAAGGCAACCTTATATATTCTCATTAGAAGCTTCCAGCTCTATCGTAGGACCTATATTTCAAAGTGTAATCTTATACACTTTTAATTAAAATAGCAAAATGGAACAAAATTCGAGTATTTTCGGTCATCGGGTTATCATGCATTTATTTTTTAAGCAACTAAATTATGGGTTTTTCTGATAACAAACAGAAATTATGACTTTGTTATGAGTGATACCTTATTAAAAAGGTATTTTAAGAAATAAAAGTTGTCATTAGTTGTGTACATGAGAAGAAGCTACGTACTTTTTCGTTACTTTTTCATTTGGGAGAAAATTTCTTATCGTTTTTGAAAGATTTTTAAATTTACTAGGCTCTAAATGCCGAATAAGGTTCAGTGAACTTCTCGTAAAAATCCAGTTCACATTTCAGAAAACATCTTGCAGAAAGTAGAAACTGTTTATGTATGTTCTTTTCTGCAATGAAATATATTATTCAAATTCAGTATTCTATCATTGGTTATCTATTCCATATTGTTTATTTTATCGATAATTTCGTATTCTTTAAGTTATGTGAGTTCACTAACACAGCATTGATAAATACTGTTTTTTTTCTAATTTTATATTCGCTCTAAAACAAACTGATATAAAATATTTAATTACTTTCTTTTACTGAAAACAAAAAAACGCTTCAAATTTAGACAAGTTACATATCGCTCCTTGCGTGCAAGAATGCAATAATTCAATAAAAACAAAATTTCGAGTTAACTATGCAGAAATATCCGCTATTTCATTTTGTGTGAAAAAATCAGAAATGTAACCAATGAACTTGCTTGGTGAGACGAGCTTATGTAAACATACTTTTTTGAAATTTCATATAAAAAGTAATTTATTGAAAACTTTAAATGCGTTTTTCTCCAACTTAAGGCTTTTTGACCTATGCGTTCTTGCACGCAAGGAGCGATGTGGTAATCGTAATATATAATTCATATGTATTTGCCAATGAAAGTGATTAAAGGCAATTTTTTTCATAATTGAGATGTTATAATTTTCATCAAAATCAAAACAAAAATATGAATTTTCACTGAGTCGAATTTTATAATCTTGTACATAAAGATACTTAAATTACTCACTTTGACTTCTTTGCATAATTCGCTAGCTGACAATTTTAATTTGTATGTTACCTATGGTAGAAATTATAAAAAATTTTCACATTATTTAATCAAGAATTATCTGGTACTACCAGAAGAAAAACATCCAACCCACTTTAATTGTATAATTCTCGAGTAGATCAATGCAAGCGCTATCTACTGCATCACAAACCAACACGTTTTTGATATCAACCGGCATTTTAAAAAAGTTTTCGCTTGCCACAATCAGAACTTCAGTCTATCAGTGTAATAATGCAACTAAAGATTATTACGAATAATAAATGGAATACAACGCCTGCCTGGTGATTGATATCAACTGGTGATCGCGCCTACACGATCACTAGTGAAACTTGCGGACCAAGTCTGTGTCCAGACGAGCGTCATTTAAGTTCGTATTGGTAGATGGGTAGGTAAATACTTTTGAATGGATTATTGTTGTCATGCATTTTTCAATCGTCGCCGTTGACGGGCTCGTTGTTGTTGTTGTTGTTGTTGTTGTCAACAAACAAGTTTACTTAATTTTCATTTATAGGGTAAGAGGAAATAATGTCTGCAAATATAAATGTTACATAAGTTATACTCCTAAATTAGGATGTCCATAAAATTGTTTTCAACTTTGCTCACGCACCTAACAAAATACATATTCCAGCCCGAACAAATAATATATGTGCTAAAAAATATAGCATTACGATAAAGCTGTGCCTTTAAAATCGATTTCTAAAAGAACATAGACAAATCTAACTCTGTCTTCGCCATGTTGAATTCCGAGATTTGGAAAAAAACAAGATCTGACTTCGGACTCTTCGTTATTGCCCCCAAAAACTAATGTAAGATTTGTTGAATTTTCTTGAATATTTGAGATAAAACGGGTATACTTCCCGAAACGAAAATCGCTTGTGTAGCTCAATTTTGCACAAAGCCTTCCTTTCCCGCATAAAAAAAAAACACTTAAAGAAAGTTCAGCTTCAATACAACGAAATTTTTTCCCTCTACCTTATTTGCTTCCATCGGTATTTATACTTTTATATACATAATATATGTTGTTGTTTATTCTTTATCGATGATATTCTTATCATTACATATGAATATTTTGTTGTTTTCCTGAAGTTGTTTTTTTTTTAAATATTTGTGTACAGCCAGATAGCAGCCATTGACCGCATTTATTATAAAATATCTGTCATATACGTATTATGGCATACATAATTTATACCTATGTATTACGGAAATTAGTCTTGAAATTATATTTAATCGAATAAAAATTCATTGTCAGCAAAGATACCTATATTCTCGTAAATTTATAAATCGATAAATTACTTAAAAAACATAACAGCAGATGCATCATTTTAACCTGGTAATTGATAACATAAGGCTCGGCTAATTCCATATAATAAATAAATTTAATACACACATATATACTTTTATAAAAATGTATATTTTATTAGCAATAGCCCTAAGAGCTCATGCTAAAACTTCGAATTTAACACTACTTAGGTAACACTTCGTCGGATGTCTGTGGGGTTAACTTTTACTAAAGTCTAAGTACGTTCCTAGACTACATTGAGGCTTTCAATGACATTTCGTCTCCGAATGTGAACAAATATTTATTTTTTACTGCTATCCATGTTCTGGGTTTTCTTCTCGGTGATCGTTATCCTAATGTGTTTCCCATTGTCTTTAATCTGTACAGGATGATCGTTGTGAAAGAGTGATAATGTGAATTGCATTTGGATCATACCTAGTAGCTTGGCAGATTTATAATTGATAGTGCCTACTGTGCCTATTTTTACCCCATAACAGTACTTTGAGAAAATAGCCTGGTTTCATTTTACATTTTTTTGGTAATAAATCGATTATTTCCATTTTTGTGTATTGACCTCATGTATTCCATACATTTTCCACAGCGAATTATGTAGATATTAATATTTATATCATTGTAATGTAAAAAAATTAACCAGAGCTAAAATTTTAGGTTCCACCTGTTTTAAAACACTTCAGCCCAAAACCGGATCGCTTGTTGAAATCACATTCCCGAGCAGCAATAAAGATGTCTCTATTTAAATAGCCGCACGATCGTAGCTCACTTACCAAGAGCCCGTTATAATAACTCAAGCACATCTTACAAAAACTATTCAATTCTCGACTTTGACATGACATTCCGGGCTTGGCCACCTTGCTTACAGAAATCTTTTAAAATAAGAATATAGCAATCATATTGACGAAAATATTCAAAAACCTAGCCCGAAAAATTATTTTGAAGAAAATAATAAATCGTGATGTCTGATAAAAGTGTAGTTAGATTTTAATTGTAAAACTTTCTCTTAGTGGCAGCGCTGGTCGAGCACTTAAACACATTTAAGTAGTATAATGAACACTGCTAAAAAGCAACGAGTTGAATATGACAACTATTTACTCGTTACATGATGGCTCGTTTCTTTTTACTTCGTTCAAAATAACTGTTGTGAATTTTAATATCGTAACGAATGGTGAATTGATTTGTGAATTTTCTGTTTAAAGTTTGGCGCGAGCTTTGTCTTCTAATTCGAATAAATATTTTTATTCTACTATAGAGTTTTTGTTTATGTGTCAAATTAATGTTAAAATATAACAAAATAAGTAAATAACGTCATAGGATAATTTAAATAGAAAATGGCAAAAAATATACAAGTGGGAATCAAAGTGCGTCCATTGCTTCGCAAAGAGAATAGTCAAAGGCTGTATAGCTGTTGGAAAATTGTAGAAAACTCTATTCAGTTGACCGATAGCCAAACGGAGCCACTATTTTTTGGTTGGTAATATATAAATTTGGAACTAGCGTGCATCCATTGTGGTAAACTTGCGTATACCTCCCTCGATGCCGTTCATTCCGTTAGGAAATTTTGTTTTTGTTCCATTTTGTGTTTCCATGGCTGACATGTGACCTTTTTTTGCAGATCATATATTTGATCAGGATGCTTCCAATGAACTGATATTTAATAAAATGGCCAAACAGATTGTACACTCTGTGGTTAAGGGCATAAATGGCACTATATTTGCTTACGGGCAAACTTCGTCAGGTTTGTTAAACTTAGTTTTTTTTGCTGGAACTTGAAGAGCTTATACTCCACCATTTTAAACTAACAGTAAAAAAAAGGTTAAGGTTGTTTAAAAGTGTTGTTTTTGTCAATAGGTAAAACCTACACGATGATGGGCGACGAAGTAAATCCTGGTGTTATGGTCTTAGCAGCTCAAGAAATTTTCAAGGAAATTGAAAAGGCCTCAGATCGGCAGTTTCTGTTGAGGTATGCAATGACAACTTAAATCTATAGATGTACATAAATATTTACAGCAAAACCAATTGGCATATTTTTAAGGTACAGAGTAGGGCCTCTTAACTAAGTTCAACAGAGGATCTATTTCTATATTTATTTTGGGATTATATTGAAGAATAAAATGATTTACTTTAAATCAATTTAACATATTTTATACGTGCTGTTTATTTTGTGCATTTTCAGAGTTGGTTATATCGAAATTTACAATGAAAAAATTTATGATTTGCTCAATAAAAAGAATCAAGATTTAAAAATTCATGAAACACCATCAGGAAATGTAGTCGTCAATTGTGACGAATACATCATAACATGTGAGGATGAATTGCTCAACTATTTACGTCTGGGAAACAAGGAACGCACAGTGGGCGAAACAAATATGAATGAACGTTCTAGTCGTTCACATGCCATTTTTCGTATTGTAAGTTCTTTTACAACCCAATATTATTATTTGAACATAATACCCCATTTTTGCAGATTATTGAATCACGGAAAATGGATCGCGATGAAGATGACTCTGTTAATCAGAGTGTTCTAAATTTGGTTGACTTAGCAGGTTCCGAACGTGCCGATCAGACAGGTGCACGTGGTACTCGTCTTAAGGAAGGTGGTCATATTAATAAAAGCTTACTGTTTTTAAGCAATGTTATCAAAACATTGTCAGAAAATGATGGTGAAAAATATATAAGCTTTCGTGATTCGAAGCTGACGCGTATACTACAAGCTTCTCTTGGTGGGAATGCGTTAACTTCTATTATTTGTACAATTAAACCAACAGCAGTTGAAGAGACACAGTCAACACTTAGGTACATCAAATGGCGTTATAATGTAATTCGTTAAATCATGTGTTTTAATCCTTCCTTAGTTTTGCAATGCGTGCAAAGACTGTTAAAAATAAGCCACGCGTTAACGAAATTCTCACGGATCCTGCAATGATGAAACTTTTGGAGAAAGAAGTGAAAAGATTGAACTTACTTTTAGCACAGGAAATCAGTAAAAATGAGAGTCAGGTAACTAAAAGTTAGATTTAATAAGCTAAATATTTGTCTTTAGTAACATCACTGTTCTTTATTTAATCCTTTTATTTTTTTTTAGATAAAAGTTAATCAACTGGAGGATCGCATCAGAAATGAGTTACTTAAAATAACCAGTGCTGATTCATTACATGATATAAAGAGTCAAAAAGATAAACGTCGTCGCACCTGGTGTCCAGAAACAACTCAACATGAAACTTCAAATATTGTGTCAAAATTGAATCATGGCTTAAATTCTCAATTAGCAGTAGTTCCTGTCCCTACAAGACCCACAAAATTACAACTACCTACGCCAGCAAAGTATTTTACACCACAAATTGGCGTACGAAGTGCTCCGCCAGCTAATGAACTTCACCCCTGTATCGAAGAGGAACAATTTCAGCCTGCAGAATTGTGCAGTTTTGTTATATCTTCACCAAGTGATTGTAAGACACCAAAAGTGAACACTGAATTTATTAATATTAGTTTAACGCCAACAGTTTCCGAAAACGTCTATACACTGTAAGTAGAAATTAAATTTAAACTAAGTTGCTTATTCTTTTTTTATGATTTTTGCATATTACCATTAATTTTCTCTTGCACTTGGATTTATTAATGTTAAACCGATCATCATCTAAATTACTTAGTTCTATTTGTATAACCTATATTAGCTGTGTTTCTTTTGATGCGTATACCCGCGATATGATAAATTAATTCTATATCTCACGCGTGTATAAAAACGGTTTTGGCAACTCAAACTTACATATTTTTAATAATAATAATAATAAAAACATCTTTAATCGACGTAATATAAAAACTTTTCAAACCTTAATGCTTTGAATATATAATTTATGTATGTTTTTTGAATTACATTTAAACAAGTTTTATAGTTTTACGTGAGTTCTGCCAAACTAAGTTTATAAAATTCATTAACTGCTTTGTGCGTTGCTTAAGTCACCAAGATAACTATACTATATGCGCGTAAAAATAACGCAGCTGATGTGAAAACTTTCTCTATTAACACAAAAATTATTTTGAATTTATGTAATGTTAGCTTAGAAGTTGTCGAAAAGGAATTGGTGGAACTGCAAGAGTTTACAAAGTTGGAAAATAAATTAGACATTAAGCACGATGCTTATGAGGCTCTAAAACAGCGTTTAGAGCTTGTTTCCGATCGTAATATTTTTTTGGAAACCAAGCGATTGGAGTATATTGAATTAATAGATGAACACAAAGCTACCGTACAAAAATTAAACGATTGCCAAAAGAGGTAAGTTATTTTATCTCATATGTTGTTTTGATAGTATATGTTTTGTAATGTAACTTTCTAACAAATATCATTTCCTTATATATAATGCATACCTACCATTTATCACTCAACTATTGAAAATTGCAAAATTTTACTGAGAGCTTTATTTGTAACCCAAGACAAGACAACAAAGAGAGTTTGATATCAAAATTTTATTTTTACAGTTTTATTTTATATTTATTTGTTTTCTAAAATCAGCCCAAGTTCGCCAAAATGCTAAATTTAATAGTATAAATCGAAAAATTCAAAAAAGTACAGAAAAAAATGTCAACACAATTTATACAATTTATCCCACTTTTGCAACCGTGACCTCTGATATCTAATAGTAAAAGAGCTGCCCAACTAGAAATTATTCGCATAGTTGTTACAAACAACTTCTTTATTGCCAGAAAGTAAGATAAAAGAGGTAGATGTCTTAACCTCCATTTTAAGTTCTGCTAAAAAATTACTACGGAAAAGGGTGTCAAGTGGCCTTTTCGATCCCGCCAAGCCCGGAATTACAGGTCAAAGCCGGTGGCCCAGCAGTAATTGAAAATTTTTTCAAAACGCTTGGAATTGGATGGTCAAAAAATCATTGATCGAAATGACATTTAAGTTTTAAAGTTTTTTCACCCCCTTGTGAAATTTCAAAAATATTTGTTAGGGCCTTTCTACCCGAGAGCGACGATATATATGTATAGTATGTACTGTAAACAGCAGCTTGTGGTTTGCTTAATTTTCAAGGCTTTTGATATTGGGTTTTATTCAATTTTCGATAAATACTTGAAACATAATTAAATGAAAAAATTATCTAATATACTTCAGAAATAATAATATGTGATTTCTGAAAAAAGCTGTTAAAAATTTCTCCTGTGGTACCTACGGTAAGCGCTTACCTTCTAGATCGTTTCATTAAAATGAAATGAATCTTCTTAGCGTAAACGTTTCTTGCTAAAAAAAAACGATTTTTAGTATTTTGACTAACTCGCTTTTGGCCTTGGGTATGTGGTCGTTCCAATATTACGTAACGCGAATTTGTGACGGATATGGAGGGAACAACATTAATGTTGCGTCACTTTGAAGAAACATAATAAATGCAAATTCCCACCTCATACACCTGATACAGACTTATGTATCTATGATTAGGAAATCTATAAAGATCTAAATTTGCTATTCAGAAAAATATTGAGGTTTTAAAGATCCGTATGTATGATACGTATTAAAAATCCATTGTGTCGTCTATAAGAAAATCAACGGCAAGTCCAAACGGTTCATCCTAAAACATGAAATTTAGAAAATATGATACTTTAAACTTACTGTCATTACTTAAGGCAGAAATTTTTGAAATTCATATGTGTAAACGGTGCGGTACCTTCCAGAAAAAAACTTCACTTGTTCCATATAAAGCAAAGGCTCCAAATAAAGAAATCAACAAAGTTTTCCACACCAATATAATGATATTGGATTAAGAAGTGGGATATCCATCTTTCACAATCAATTTCGATTTGGTTCATCACTCAAAAAACGACTTGGGAGCTAAATTGAGACAACCAAAATGATCAAGTATTGGATCCAAAAGAATTTTTCCATCCCATTTGAACAATAAATTCAAAAAAGTAACATTAAAATTGGTTTATTCTTTCCTGTTTCCAAAGTCTTGGCGAACTTTCTGTTTCATGGACTACGATTCCCTCACATTAAAAAAAAAAGATAAATTATTGTTAAAGCAGCCCAAATAAATTGAAAAAATATTATTTTTTTTCGTTTACTGTGGACTTTCACCACCACTGTTGCTTTACCTTTGGCCAACTTCACCTCAAGGTGATTTGCTTCATTTCTTGCCATTACTGCATTTTCACAAGCGGGAAGCAGCGAATTTCAGTTAATACGTCAAGATTGTGATAGCAAAACAAAAATCATAAGAAAAACAAAAGAAAAAACACATTACTTAATGCAAACAAAGATATCATTATTCATAACTTTTAAGTTTTTTGCTGATTGTAGTAATTGTGAGGTCTGTCTAATCAACTTTATTTCCATTTTGGAGAGTTTTGACTTAATTTTTTTTATTCTTTCTTACCTTCGCTCGTGCAAAAAAGCATTTCTATACCTAAATTGTTTGATGTGTAGTCATACGCTTCAGTGAGTTTTTTCTTCAAGTTTTTTGTTTTACATTGTTGGGAAATACTGCTTTAAATTGACTAACTTTTGAGTGAAAAAATCTTTTTAAGTTCGGCAATTGTCCTAATTTCATGCCAATTTCATTATGCCGGTGCAGTTACGAGAATCTAATCTGTTTCTTCTAACCCAAGTAAAAATCTGAAGGTTTCCAGCTGTCGTATTGTAGGGGAAGACGTCATAATATATAATGGACAGTGCTACATTATTGTTATTGTTGTAAACATAAGCATTGTTATAGAAGATTTTGGTATTTTTGCATTTGCTTTTTGGCGCTTCCTTCGCAAACAAATAACTTAATAGTTAGTGGCATGATTTGAATTTGTAATATAAAATATTTTTTGATTTTGAAATTACGATGTTCATTTTCACTTAGCACAGAAGAGCTTAAAAATAATAAAAAAAAAACATAACCAAATGGCCGAAAACGTGTATTTTAAGGCACATAGAAGTAAGATTTGAAGCTGGTACAGATCTAATTTTAGAAGCGTTAACACAAACAATGATAATTGATTCCTATTTTGATTTCTGCAAAGGAATGCAAAATGATTTTATTCATTTTGTTATGGATTTTAATTTAAAACTTGAATGGAATCGGAATTCCATTGAGAAAATCTAGTCATAATTCCAATTCCCTAAATATTAATTCCTTTATAATTTTGTTCATAAATTTTTCATCTTCGTCCACCCTCGCGTCGAAATACACACGTCAATGTTTCTGAAAGTGTCGTAAACTTTTGTGTCTTAAAATTTTGTGAATTTCAACTTGGCATGTGACTTAACTTATAAAATGTGTAACTAAAATATTTATTGTTTCATCCTATTAATCATGTGTATGTTGTTAAATTTTGAAAAAAATTGGTGTTAAAAAATTTTATATAATTTCTAGGTGTAAAGAGCTCGAAAGTCAAACTTCCCATTTAAGCGACCTCAACCGGATTGCTAATGAAACAATTATCGACTACAAAAAGCTGTTCAATGAATTGAAATTAAAAATTGAACGGTTGGAAATGGAAAATCGTGAAGCTGTTGGCTTAGATTTTGAATTTGAAACGCACAAAAATAAATCACGTTTACGTGAAACTGAGCTACTCGATGTTATATCAGAAAAAGATAAACAAATTAATAAATTGGAAAAATCATTACTTGTACGTACCGAAGAAGACTTTAAAAACTCCAAAGAAGATTTAATGCAATTGTCGCGTTTTATCAACGTAATGGGTAGCGCCGCTGACAGCAGCGATGATAATAATACCAAAAATGTATGTGTTAAATGTGAAGACTTCCAAAGACTGCTGGAGGAAAACCAAAAGGTGACACATGAATTTGAAAATCTTACGTTAGAGTATGAAAAATTGCAATTGAACTTCACGGCAGTAACAAAAGATGCTAGCAATTCGCAATTGAAATTAGCTGAACTTGAACTGACACATGCACACGACATAGAAAAATCTGAAAAATTACGTACCGAAATCTGTGTCCTGCGTGAAAAATTAGAACGAGTACAAGCTGATTACACAAAACTTAACTGTGATAAGACTGAAGCATATAATGCGCTTAATCAAGAGATTCAGCGGGCACATGAAGAAATGTTGCAACTGCAAGAAAAATATCAGCGTTTGGAAAGTATCTGGAAGGCACAAGAAAACACAATAAACGACATACAAACTGAATACGATGCCATACAATTAAAATATCAAAATTTGCAGTTTGAATATGAAAAACTTGAAAAAACATCACTTCAAACAATGGAAGACTGTACCCGTTTGCAGTTGGAGAATGAAAATCTAAAGGTGGCAATAAATGACCTCAAGGTGCGTGTTGAAGAAGCGCAACACAAACTTCTTGAAAGTGCAGCATCAGAAAATGTCAATTTTAGGAAAACAAACGAACTACTTCAAGCGGAATTGTCGGAATTGCAAAAACAGTTTGATGACATGCAAAAGGAGTATGATGATTTGTCAAATCAGTTAATGGATAACTTACAAGAGGCTGATGCGCTCAAAGAACAAAATAACAAATTTGAAATAGAGTTATTAGAGCTTAGGAAACAAAATCAAATAATAGATAGTGTGCAGGATAAGAACCCTGAGTTCATTGCCAAAATTGAACAGCTGACTGAAGAAAATCAACAACTTCGGCTTTCAATTAATAAGCTAAGGCAAGAAAATGAAGTTTTGAGTACCGAAAATAAAACGTTGCTTGAGTCAACAGAGCGTACAATCGAAGAAATGCGCGAACATATTACAAAGCTCAGTTCGGAACTTTTTGAAAAATCGCTCTTTGTAGACAATTGCGCCTGCCAGGATTATAAAAAGCAAATCGAAGATCTAATAAAAGAACGCGCTAATTTAACAAGTGTCTGTGAGCATTTACAAGCACAAGTTAGTGGTTTTGATCATGACCATACCGATGCAAACTTAACATTAAATATTCAAGATGTTGAGATAGACATTAAAATTGTAGATATAGATTCAACTGGAAAAACAACACAAAATGAGAAAAAATTTGAAAATGTCAAATCTAATGAGACCCTGATGTGTTCAGAACTGTTAATAGACCCATTACAATATGACAAAACTTGTGATTATGCCAAATCTAATGAAGCATCTAAAGCCTCTGTGCTTTTACAGAGTCCGTGTCAAGATATGAAAGAAAATATAAAATCTAATTCTACTCTAAATGAAAACAATGCAGTGTCGTTTATGGGTTCATTAGAAAATGAAGAAGAAGTTGATTATTCGAAAATCAATCAAACTATAAATGGGCAAGACACAGAATTGGTAGATCCATTACAAAATGTAAGCGCCAAAACTGAAGTAACTGCGTTTAATGAAACTCTAACAGATGACAATGAGATTGAACAATTAAATGAAATAATAAAACATCTCGAAAAAACTGTCGAAAATCTTTCTGATGAATTAGCGCACTTGCATCAACAAATGGATACATTACGCGCAGCGCATGAGCAACGAATAGAACAAATGCAAGAAAAATTGGATGACTCTAAAGCGCAGCTAGATTGTAAAGAAAAGGAATTCAAGAACGAGTGCAATCGCTTAGAACTGCAGTTTTTTGAGAAATTAGAGAATAATGAATCAGAATCTCGTGAAAATTTACGTAAATATAATCGTGATTGGCAAGATTCCAAAGAAAATTTCGAAAAAACAATTACCAGACTTGAAGAGAAAATTATTGAAGAGAAAAACAAACAACAGTCTAAATTTGAAGAAGAGTTACTGCAAATGCAAGAAAAGTTGAAAAATGTTGAATCGACGAAACAAAAAACAGATGAAGCTAAAAATTTACTGGAAAAAGAACTTTCAACAAAAGTTGCAGAAATTAATGATTTGCATAAGGGTTTGAGTGCTATGGAGAAAGAACGCAATATTTTACTGGCGGCACAAAAACAAATATCCGAAAAAGCTTTGCAAGAAAATGCTGAAAACAAAGAAAAGATATTAGAGCTCAAACGAACTAATGAGAAATTACTTGAAGAATGTAATCTTCTCGAAAAAGTTAAAGGTGATGAGTTAAGCGAAAAACTACTGCTGCAAGAATATGCTGAAGCAATAAGTTTGAAATTGAATGATATTCTGGAAATAAATCCGTATGATGTTGAAAAACTCTTACTCCATATCGATGAATTAAAAAGCAACGAACAAATGCTACGAAAACTGGCAGAAATCGACGAAATCATTGAAAAACAAAAACATTTAACATTAAGCAAAAAATCACTCGATCAAGAAGAAAATTTAAAGTTGATCAGCAAAATTCGTGAACTTGAAAATCTTAATGAGCAGCGAAATATTGAACAGACGCAAACGCGTAATGAGCTAAAAGCACAACTTAAAACAATTGACATTATGCTTGAGAAACAAACACAATATGAACTCAATATCAAAAGCTTGGAAGCCGAGAAACAACAACTGCAAATTTCCCTTGATGCCTTGCAGTGTGAGCGTACCGAGCTGCAACAAAACTTAGCTTGCTGCAATGAGGAAAAGCATCAGTTAGAACTTGTAAAAGCTAAATTAGAAAGTGAAAAACAATTGGCTGAGCAACAATTACGTGAATCGTGTAGAACCGATAGCAAACGTGAAACGATTTTGAAAGATTTACGGAAGCAACTGAAAGATTCTGAGAAATTCATTTCTGAAAATAAAAAGCTGAAGGAAAATATCGAAATTTTAAAGAGAGATCACGAGCAGAACTTGACTTTACTAAAGCAAGATACTAAAAAACTGCAAACTACTTTCAACGAATATAAAACTATACAAATTGAAATGCAAGATAAAAAGGAAACACTAGAAATGAAAATTGAAACTTTACAGAAGGACTTGCTTGAAACAAAAGTTAAAGCAACGGCCTTTAACCAACTTTTGGTTCAGCATGAAGAACTTAAAAAAATGCTTGCACAAACTAAAGCAGACAAATTAGCTCTCAGCAAGGAAATTGAACAACTGCAGAAAAAATTGCACGATACTCAACAGTTGCAAAAAGATGAAACAGCAAAAATATCAGAACTGAAGAAAACATTGTGCACTGAACAGGCAGGAAAAGCAGCAGCTACAGAAAAACAAGTCGAATTAAGTCAGGAGTTAAAGGATTTGAAAGAAAAACTATGCTTGGAACAATCAGCATTCCAACGTGAAACAAAGGAACTCCACAGTAATATTGCTGAGTTGCAATTTAAGTGTGGTTTGTTGGAAGAGTGTAATATACGTCTGCAAGAAGCTAATAAAACTTTAGAAGCACAGTTTAGTGCGGTACAGCAAAAGGTAGCTACATGTGAAAGCCAAAGCTTACTTTTGGAAAAACTAAAATCTGAAAAGATTGAGTTACAAGCGCGCATTGATTCTACTGCGCGAGAAGCCACCGAAGGCAGTACAAATTTAAATGAAATTGCCCGACTAAAACATTTGCTGGTGATTATTTATCATTTATTTAAGAAGTTATATAGTTAAAGATCTTTAACTATTGTTTTCCCAACAGGATACTCAAGAGAAAATCTTCAAAAATGATAGGCAAAAACTAGAAGGTACAATTAAATGTCTCGTTTTAGAAAAGAAAAGTCTAGAAGAAAAGCTTACTGCAACTGAAAATGTCCGGAACCAAGAACAATTAAATCAAATAGTTGGAGAATATAATAATTTGATGGTAATTATTCTTCACTTATTTAAATAACTAAATGGTTATAGATTTTTAACTATTGTTTTCAAAAAGGATTCCAAAGAAATCAGCTTCAGAACTGATAAGCAAAAATTAGAAGGTACTATTCGATGTCTTCTTTTGGAAAAGAAAAGCCTAGAAGAAAAGCTTCTTGCGGCTGAAAGTGCAGTAAAAAAAATTGAAAATGAGGTGACGTCCTTGCAGAAAAAATGTGACTCTAACAGTTCACCACGTAGCAGAAGAAGCTTAGATCGTATAGTGGGTGAAAACCATCAGCTAAAGGTTTACTTTCACTGCTTTTAATACCTAATTTAGTTTTGTATGAAATTTAATTTTTACGCGTTTTGATTTAGTCCATTAATCTTAATTTGGAGGACAAATTAGCCTCGTTACAACAAAAAACAACACAATTAGATGGCGCAGAGCGTAGAAATCGTCGCTTAAGCACACATGACGAGAGACGACGGCGATCATTGTGGGGTTCTAGTAGTGAAGTTTCAACTATGACTGATCCTACAGGTGATAAAAATTTAAATAAAGATTAATTTTACATTGAAATTTGATGATTTTGGTCCTAAAACAGATTCCAATTGCAATTGTGTTGAGCTTGATCGGAAGCTTAAAGAATGCGAACGAAATTTGTTTATACGCGAAAGTCAAGTGTCCGCACTTAACATGGAGCTCAAAAATCATCCATTAAAATATGAAAATGTAAGTTTAAAGAAAAGGTTAGTAGATGAGCATGAAAGAAGTCGTGTCGAAACAATGGCTTTAAGAAAAAAAGTCCTAGAGGAGCAGGAAAAATGTCGCATTGAAAGAAAGAAATACAAACAAATCATAGTCGAACAAAAAACAAAGACAGCTTATGAAAATGTCGTCGCTTCCGGCAGCAAAAATAGCTCGGTTGTCGATGAAATAAAAAAACCATCATCAGTTGTACATGCAGAGTGTCAAACTGAATCTGACTTGGAATCCACATTGCGTAAATTGGAAAGCAAATATACTGATATTAAAACTATATGTCGATCACGTTATACGACAATCAAAAACTTGCAACAGCAAGTGGAATCATTAAGCAAAGGAAAAGAGAACTCTAACAGTAATGAACCTTTGTCGTCTTTGGAAATGGGACAATTAAAAGCGCTTAAGGTAAGAACACGCTGCATAGTCTGCCTACAATGCATTTACATTTATTATATTACAGCAAGAATGCGAAAAGCTGAAAAGTGATTTGAAAATCTGTCAAAAAAAGTATGAGGATGCTAAAATTATCTTACATAGTAGACTCAAAGAAATTCATACCTTGCGAGCACAATTAAACGCACGACCAGAAGTGAAGTGAAACTCATTAATAAATGTACTTAAAAAATACTCTACTTATTTGTTGTTAAAAATATTTCTATTGTTTTGTCTATGTATTTGTTTTTTTTTTTGGCAAAATTAAGTGTGTTATTGAAGCAACTTAGTTTTCACTATACCACAATTCCATTGCAATGTTATATATAAATTGCTGAAAAATACGTATTATTACTTACTTGTAGTTTAAATTAGAATTAAACAATTTTTTATGGCATTTTCAACGTGTTGTTTAATCTTTATTTAACTGTATAATATATTTATTTTTATTTTTATTTTTGTTAAAAGCACTGCGAACATTAATGGCTATTTACTTTTTTTTTTTGTAAAATCCTTTTCTAAAAGTTCCCTATTTATACATGCTTTAAATTTTTAAAAAGAATTGTTATATCAAAATAAATTTTTGCTATGTAACTAAAAAGCCTGCAAATGCTAGGTATCAGCTTAAGTGAGATTAAGAAATTTTGGCATATTGATAACTTCTTTAATCTAATTCGTATTTATTTTATTTAAAGCAGTTTTTTTTATATAAAACAATTATATAATGTCCAAAATAAAACAAGTATAAAAAGAAAAATTTTTAATAGAACATTGATTTTAATCATTAAAAAAAACACCAATTTATTTCAGTCAGCGTTGAACTATATAGTCGGCATGCAATTATTTAATCGGTGACCAATACCAGGCCAAAAAAACTATAGTGATTGTAGTCAATAATTTCTCAACTATTATGTTCTATGTACGCGCTGGCCTATATGTATTTAGGGTGGACGATGGCACTATGTAAACTGAAATAAAACTTTACGAATATAAGTGGATTTTTGAATATGGGATCGAGCGAGTTTGGGATGACAGCATTCAGACGATTTAAGCATGTGAAGCAGAAAATTCGTTCTGACGGTATAAGCAAATACATTTTTATTTTACCCTACAGATATGGCATAGTGATTTGGTGAATACGTTTGTGACACATAGAAAGTGGTATGCATATTCTTAATTAACTTCACTTCTTAAGTCGATTTAGCTAAACACGTCTGTCTGTACGTCCGTCTCTCTGTATGTCTGTGGCAATCACTATTTCGGAAAACCAAGCCCAATAGTATAATGAAATTTGGTACATCATGAGCTACATTTATAGAGCGTGGGATTAAAAATTCACAAAGAGATTGCTGAAGTTTTCTTATAAAGATGACGCGAGTAAAGTCATAGCTTGTGTGCGCTATTAAGTCTATTAAGCTATTAAGAATCAAAGTTCTCTACTCATATGTTTTAAATATATTTTCTTAAAAGAACAAAAAGAATTTCTACGGTTTTGGTGCAAAATAAATCGCCTTTTAGTATTTTTTTTTTAATATAACTTGCCGCAAAATATGTGTCTGTTACTTACCCGTATTTAAATTAAGAATTAAACAATTTGTTATAATATTTTAAACATGTTGCTTTAATTTTATTTAACTGTGTACTGTTTTTTCTTTTATTATTTGTTAAAAGCTCTACGAACATTAATTGCTACTTCCTTTTTGTTTTTGTCAAACTCGTATCTTAAAGTTTTTTATATGTTTACTTTGAACTTCTAAAAACAGATGTTATTCCAAATTAAATTTTTGTAATGAAACTAAGAAGGCATGCAAAAACATGCATGCATACCCACTAAGTACATGTGACAATATAAAATGTTGGGTTGTATATTATTGAATTTATTCCAATACAAATTTATTTTATTTAAAAAAAAGTTAAAACTTAATATACGTAAATAATATTTGATCACTTATAAACCTTGAGCACGATGACGATGATTTTTCATTAAAAATCACATGGACGATGAGGGGCATTTCCGCCTCTGTGGATACGCGAATAAGCGAAATACTCGCCTCTAGGACGCCGAAGAGCCTTTACATCCACTTCTCTGTAACAGCTGAGCATCACCAAACCATAATCAATGACTACTTGCTGCCGCAAATCGATATATTGACCTTGGAGAACAACGGCTTACAGTAGGACGCTGAAACTGCGCATAAAGCACTAGATATATGAGTAGTAGACAATATGAATGCATGCGTTTCACGGTCACTTAATTGCTTATTTTAGCAATTATGGGGTTCTTAAATTAATGCGTCTATACGAAATAGCCGCAAACTTGGCGGCCATAAAAGCAAACCGACTTTGAGATAAGTCATGAGAAAGTGCTGTAAAATGAGCCCAAATGTGCATCAACTCTGGCGGTAACCACTTGAACATTATTATCTTTCCCACTGACAAAGAAAGTTTCTGCCATAGGGGAATGAATGACGATTTCTGCGCCATCTTCATTCACTTACTGTTTCTTCGATCGTAAGCGTGTCCATTATGTGCTTGTTCTTAAATCGCAAAGAAACAATGGACCTTATTATTATAGTTACAAGTCAATCGAACACAAAACTTGAATTGATTTTGTTGAGAACCATAATAAGTTTCAATATTTTGAAGCGCCACTCACTGTGTGTTTCATAAATACTAAACTTCTTAGAACTCCTCAAAATAGTGGACGTAAAAAGAATACCAAATTAAATCAAAATTTAAATAAAAAGTCAAAGAAATTAATAGTTTGAGTAATTTATTTTGCCAATAAACTTTTAATTTGTATATAGGTAGTTATCTGTTTTAAAGCCAAACTTAAAAATTATAAAACTATTACTTATTATTAAGCACTAATTAAGCGACCTAACGATTGTTTACTTAATAAAAAAATAAAATGTTTAAAAAAGACTTAAAATATAAAAATTTTTAATATGTACTATATATTGTATGAGAGTAGATCGCATATGAGGTAGAAAATTATTCAAAATTAACGAGAAGGCAATACAATTCACAACAAATGTCTCTTTGAGAAACATTTCCTTTGAAATTAAAAACTAATTAAAATATATATATAGTATATATATTGTTTCTTGTTAAAACTATTTTGAATTAAGGCTAAATTAAGTAAATTTTCGTGATGTGTATAACGTTACAAAAAATAAAAACAAAAATGTTTAATTAAAATGTATGGTAACTATAAAACTAAGCATATTTTATAGTTTGGACGCTGAGTATGTTGAGGTATTTTATTGTTGCTTTTTAAATAAATGCATTAAATGTTTTTATAGTACTTGTAAGCTTATAATTTTTAGTTAAATATTTAAGTTTTTCATTTAAGTTAACAGTATAATACAAGATGCTTTACTGGCGGCTGTATTTGCTATAAGTTTCAATATAAAAAAATGAATAATAAAAATATATGTAAAATTGGCAAGATTTGTGTTGCTTTAATGGATGACTTTAATTGCTTTGTTGAGGTAGATTCTTGTTTTAATATGTATGATATTTTTGTTTGAGTGTTTTTTCTTTCATTTATAACTAAAGTGACTAGCGAACTAAAAAAAAAAAAAGTAAATTTTAAGTAAAAACACAGCTTCCAAGACAATTAACATTTTGAACTCGAGAAAAAATTGAAATATTCAAAATCTTTTCTAGCCACTTTAGTTGTAAATATCAATTATTTTTTTGCATTTATGTTATTGAGTCGTTGAGTTTTCTTAATGGAATGTTTATTTAAATTTATTAAATTATTTATGTATGCATTTAAATACTTATTGTATTTCCTGAACTATTGAGTTTTATTTGATAACTGTTGCTTGTTGGAAGCTAGTTGTGGAAGTTTTTCATTATGTATATTTCTGTTACATTTAAAATTTGTTAATGGCACATTTGAATTTGAGATTTGTAAAAACAACTTTTTTTTTGTTTGTACACTGCTTTGAAAAATAAAGTTTTTAATTTAACATTTTTAATTTTGAAGACTTTGTTTTCAAACTGAACTTAAGTACGAATTTAGATTAATGTTTTTTTTTGTCAATTTAAAAAATATTCATTTTGTTAAAAATCAATACCATATCATAAGATTTGAAACGATAAAACACAAAGTCAACAAAAGTTTCTTCGAAAAGATGTGACAATATTGCCAGTTTGTTAAAGAAATAAATATCTACATTATAACAGTCAATTAAACAAATAATTAATTTACTTAGAATCTAAGGAACTATAATATTTTAATATAAACTATGCAATTTTGCTTTTTGCTATTTGCTAAACGTTGCATCTAACACTGCGTTTTAAACTGGGAGTTTTCTTTTTTTTTTTGCAAACTAGCCAAAATTTAATTTTATGTTATTGGAAAGTTCATGGGCTTATTGAATGCACATGGTTAAAACATGAGTGACACGTATTAAAAATAGTTTTAACTGATTTGAATAATGCATCAGAGAAAAGCTACCAAACGTTACAAAATCTTAATTTTTAAGTGTTACTCATTTATCATTTCCTAAGAGACACATACATATGTGGCATTACAAGTCAAAACTGGATCTCGGCGTCTCTGATTTTGCTGACTTTTTAGTTGTTGGTAGTACTTGTATAATTACTGATGTGCCATTGATCTTTTCGCCATGAGTCAAAACTTTGTTGCGCTAGAATTTTTTAAAAATTTGTTAAAAAAAAATCATTTTTAAAATATAACGTTGGAATTTAGTTGGTCTTTCGAAATTTTTGTTTTAATATACATAACTCCTATTGGGCAAATGATAAATATTTTGAGTTGTTATACTAAAAATTGGCCTTAAGTAAATTTCGGTATTATTTATGTTATTTATTTAAGTTTTTTTAAATCTGCTAAAAAATAAAAAAAAAAAATTAATGTATCAAAGCAAAATGAAAAACTTATTCTGAGACTTTTATATGAATTCAGTTGAAATAGTAGCTGCTTTTGATTTTGATATATTTTTTACTGTTCTTTTGAATAAAAATTATTAAGTTAAATTCAAAATAAAATTATCTCATCTGTTCCTTAAACAATTTCAATTATAGGATCTATATACTATAATCTATATAACATTTTTTTTTCCGATAAACCAATTGACTTTCAATATCTTATATGTCCCAGCAAAACTCAAATTTCGATATTTTTAAAGCAGTAAAAAAACGAATCCAAGTCTCAATGCTTTGCATTTTTCTGAGTTTTTGAAAAATGCTATTTCTGTTGAAAATTTTGAATAAACTCAAACAAATTTTAAAATGTTGAGATCCCAATTCGACATTTTGCTTTGTTTTCTTATTGATGTATGTAGATTTCAAAAAAAAAACAAATAAAGACATTAAAAATGCCGATATTTGAGTTTTGGCAAATTTTCAAGTTTAACCCAAAATATAATTTGTATTTGGTATGTAATAGAGAAGAAAAATTTGAAACTTTTTTTAACAAATACCAACTACATAATTTGAAACATTTTATGTTCTGACAATTTTTCTAGTAGATATTATATAAATAGAGATAAATAATATTTTAAATATTCTTTAAAAAATAGTAGCGCAACATTGGTTTGACTTATTTACGATGGACCATTATAAGATAACCCATAAAAAAATCAGCAAAGTCGAAGATCTGTTATGTCCCATGTATATTTTTTATTTACTTTAAGCATTCTCGATAGTCATTTACTTTTGGCTTATGTGAAAGTACAGGGCTATATTGTGCATCTAACATATATATGCACTCAATAAACCTTTGACTTTAAATATTTTAGGTGTTCAATGCTTAAGTTAAAATTTATTTAATTATTAATTGCTTTTATTTGTGCTAACACCGAACTTAATTTTTGACTTTATTTTATAAGTTATTGTGAAAATATATACATTTAAATATTGAAAATATTGCCTGTTATATGTTGCCTTAGTACAAGCAAATTTGTTTCGAAATACATCTTAAGTCACTCGCGTTTCTTGACCGTTAAACTGCTTTGTTTGTTAAATAGTTTTGAGTTCAAGCTTATATTCATTATTTTGGAAGAATTTTGCTCATAATAAGGCGTCTAGTGTTATCATATAAGGTATACGAGTATGTTTTTTTTGTGTAATTTTTCTTTTTCTAAATACATAAAAACTGATTTTATTAGCACAATACTAAGGGTATTCGAACAATGCTGTATGTTTACGACACCGTAAAATTAATCATTTAACGCATATGATATTCTTGAGGGGCTTCGACTTAATTTTGAATGCGTAAATTTCCATTTTATAATAAACAAATTAATTCACTTGTTCTTTTATTAAATATTTAATATTCCTCATTATGTCGAGTGATTTACTCATAAAGCATAAGAAATTTTAAATGAAAATTTGTTTTTGTTTTATACGCTGTTGTAAATAGTATACGGTTCTACATCACTTACGTTGCATATACAACTTGGTTCGAATACCCTTATTAAATGTGTCATATAGTAGGTAAATATTGTTTAATTTCTCTTAAATTGTTGTTTTCTTTCTTTTAAATATAATATGAAATCGTAAATCGTATACAACAAATATTCGCTAATTTTTATGTTTTTGACAAAAATTCCTTTAAAATATTTGCATATAAAGTTGTAAGATAATCGTCCTTTTAGATAGAAGGGTTACTCACATTTAGACTGGTATACATATTTAAGGCTTCTCGTTTCTGGTTTTGCTAAATTTTTTTTTTCCTAAAGTATACAAATGTTTACGATTGCATTTTTGTTTTGTTTCTTTTGTTTTTTTTTGTTGGCTCTATAATAAAATTGCTAATTTTACTCGTATCTGTTTTTACGATTTTACTTAAACTTTAATATATTTCAATTTATAAACTATATGAGTGTGTATGGTAAAGTTTCAATAAATCCAACACTCTATTTTGCCCTGAAAGTTTACGTGTTGTGCACACCTTCATCTTCTGAACAGTTATCCTCGTGATCGGAGTGTACGCCACCTTCATTATTGCTTCCAGATTGATTGTTGTCTAAACCTAAATCCATGGGTTCTGATGAATCTCCTCGCCTAATATCGGTGCCAGTCATAGCAACATTGCTGCCTGACGCCGTTGTTAAGGTTGCAGTACTGGCTGCTGCGCTAGGTCCATTTGTTGTTGGTGAGATGGTGCTACTGTTGTTTGCTTCAGGACGTCTTCTGATTGGTTCAATTGTTAGTCCACCACCATTGGGGCTGCCTATATAGTTACCAGCTGCTGCACTAATTTTCGATAGGTCAAATTGTGGCTGTAATAGCCCACTAGGTATTTTGTCTAGTCCATGACCCATTGCGTTGAGTTGTGCCATTTTGGCAGCATGTAGTGCTGCAGCAGCTGCGTGTTCTTGTGTCATGCCCATGCCTGAAAATGGAGAAAAAGTTATAATGGAATCCACAGAAGAAGAAAATGTCATAACTTTTTGGAGTCGCATTGTATGATAAAATATTGAAGCAAACGTTATCTATACAAAGGACACTTTAAAGGGTTAACCGTGGTAGTTGATGCAACTTTGGGTAATTTAAGCTGCCGGTTTCGAAACTATTGCCAAAAAGCCAATATTTAGTTGTGCAAAAGTAAGGACTCCAAAGAACTCTTTGGAGGGAAAAATGTGTACCCATTCTAGCGGCTACTGGATGAACATAAGTCTTTAGATATATGTATATATATTAACTGCTTTGCCTGTATTACTACTAAGCGCACTCTGTACTGGGCATAGGATATTTATAAAATTTTTCCAACGAGTTCTATGCTAATTCTCCGAATTCTCTGTGCAATTCATCACTACTGGGATATAATATAATCGAACAATTTTTAAGACTCACCAAATGTATTTTCCGTTATAAATTGCAAGTACGTATCCAAAAGCGACTGTCCAGCCGCTGTACTAGTGGGTATTTGTCCAGCGTTACCAACGCCAACTAAATCTTTCTGCTGTTGCTGTCCCATTGCCGCCGCGGCAGCAGCAGCTGCTGCAGCTTCATTACGAATACGTGAAATTGTTGTATTTGCATGACCGAAATTACTCAACAATGATTCATGATAGCGACTAAGGTCATTACCGATACCACCAGCACCGCCAGCAGCGCTGCCATAAATTCCACTACCCGTAGTCAAATCTTCTGGATCATCATCAGAATCTTCGGCATCTTCATTCATGCCGCCACCTAAACCCATTTTTGGATGACCACTGCCACCGTTCCCTCCTACACCACCACCGCCGCCGCCGCCGCCGCTGCCGCTAGTTGGTGAGGCGCGTGCACGCAGCTCTGCAGGTGAAATTTTTACACCAGCTTTGCCCAATAGACGTGACGCTAGCTCTGGATCAAAAGCGCTAGGCATTGGCAATACGGGTAAATCTTTGGTCGAAATGCCACGATGTTGACGTGACATATGCGAGTGTAGGGAATTGCGTGATTTGGCTACAGTGCCGCAGAGTACACAACGATAACCGGGGCAGACGGTGTGTTTGTCCTCGAGATGTGTGCGCAAAGTGTGAGCGGAACGATAGATTTTGCCACATTTTGGACAGGGGCGTGGATCAGTAGCGCGTACGCGCATTTCAAGGGAACGACGAGAGACTGTTGAGTAAAGAGAAGAAAAGAAATTGTTATGATGTTTCCGACTCAGAATAATATTTTTTTTTTTGTTTAAAAACATCAGGTCTTGTTTGGAATTTTATTTTTATTTTCTTTCTTTTTCTTTTGAAAATATATATATATATTTGCCATCTTTTGCTCTAGTTGTTTTGCTTTAAATATTTTTGGTAATCAGTTTGCTTATTTATATTTTTATTAAAAAATATTAAAATAAATTAAATACTAAGTTTTACAAACATCGAATATCACGCGAAATTTTATATCTTTAATATTATAAATTAAAAATTAAATTCAACTTTTTCGGTCAAAAAATGCCGCTAAAATTTTAATTTCGTTATTTCATCTTTTGATTACATAGGAACATTTTTACGTATTTTACTTGTATTATTTTGAATAATATTAAAATTAATAAATCCATATGTAACATAGGATTTTAGGATGCCGTTTCAAAGGAACAAATTACAGTTTTAGTTTTATTATATGGTGCGATAGAAGCCGTTTTTTCAAAATGATAGAAGGTATATGAAATCAGTAACATAAAATTTTAGTATTCTACTCGCTGTACCTCTAAATTTGTCTTTCTCACTTGAAAAAATAAAGAAAAATTAATGAGTGTATAGGTGATTTTTCTCAACGTTTTCGAAATATATATTTTTAAAGATCATATTCCTAAGCTATAGTGCCCGTTTACTGTTGAAAATTTTGATTGAACTTGTTTTTTATTGAGTTCCTTAAAAAAGACGTTTATTATTTCAAAAATACTGTTTCTCAGAATATTTTAAAGTGTCTTTAGGAATGTATCTGCAGCTTGAAATATTCTAATTTCGGCATGTTTTATAGTCTTCGAGACGTTGAAAAAATATCAAAATGATCTGAATGATTTGACATTATTTGTTAGATAATTTTCTGCCATTTAGCATCTGAAGATGATTTTAGGAGGTTTAGTTTTCCGATAAATTAAAAAATTCTGAATACAACATATTTATGTTTTACAAAATTACTTATGATTGGGTCGGCTTCTTTGAGTGCGATTAATTGAGCAAGAGCGCCTACTCTCTTTGTGTATAATCTTAAGCAAAGTACAGACCCAAAAATCTATTGTACAACGCATTGTATCGCCTTTTGAATCATTTTACAACCAAATTTTATGTTGGTCCAACGGTTGAGCGATTAAAAATTATGTATTAAATGTTTTTTGTCAGGAAATTCTTCTTTTTCCAAATACCACTTTTTGCTCCATAGTTTTTCTTCTTATTGCTTTGTTTTTCTCCTCTTCCTCTTGCTTTTTTATTTCATTAATTCATATTAAATCAGCCATATTTTCAACTACGTTGCTTACACCATGAACAATCTAGAGAAGCACAATGACATTGTGCAACATATTGTACAACAGATTGAAGTGTATGTACAAAAATCAGGTAAAATAGTTGGGCAATAGATTGAAGCGTTTGTATATTGCTTTAGACAACTTGCTTGCTCGAACATTTGCATGACGTATATTGGAAAGTGAGTAAATTTTTTTGTTACCCATTACTTGAATCAATCAGATAGTCGCCCTTGACAAAAAAATGTGAAATATTGTACGAACAATTTTTGCAAAATAGAAAACGAAGATGAACTTCAATGCTGTAACTTCTGAATGGCTCAACAGAATTTATAATAATTAGCGTGCAAATGTTGGAAATACTGTGGAAAGCTAAAAACAATTTTTTCTTAATATTTAAAATAATATTTCCATACAATAGAAAAGCGTTTTTCTACTTAAAAAAAATGTGTACTTAACATTTTCGTGCTAATTATCTTAAACACTGTTGTATCAAAGTCATATTACAGAAGTAAATTATATCAAAGCTATCTTATAGTCATCTTACACTATGGAATTATAAAAAAACATTAATTCGCCACTGGGTACAGAATCGTAACTAACTATAAAATTAAAAACTTAAATATGGCAACAAATCTATATGGTTTATATTTTCAGTAAAGCATAGAATTTTGTAAAGTATTGAGCTTTTTCCACTAATTTATACTTTCTTTTTAACCTAATTTTAATTTTTTTTTAAGTTTTGTGTTTAATTTTCTTAATTATAGTTTTTATTTTTTTTTGGCTAAAAATATATTATGCAGGCACATTCTATTTTGTTTCTCAGTGTAATACTATAGTATACATTATATATTTTTTTAATTTTATACTATGTATGTATATTGTATATATCATTATTTGTGAATAATTTCTTTTATCTACAATTAATAGTTTTATAATTTTTGCGTAAGACTAATTAGCGCTTATATTGTATATGTGTAGTTTATATAGTTTACTTCAATTAGCATTGCATAATACTGTAATTTTTTTACAGTGCATAATATGACAAGCGAATAGCAGAAAATGAGTATTGATTTTTAGAAAAAATCATACCAAATTTTGCAAATGAACCTAAAACGATGCTTTAGTTTTTGCCACCTCTTTGTTTATTAACACTGTAAGTTGCTTAGTATAAAGCTTCAACATAAAGTAAATCCTATTTTTAGGATGCCTAAATTTACTTGGTTTTTAACTAAAAATAAACCTTTTTAAAACAAGTGACATACCATGCATTTTTGTTTCAACAATTTATTTGTTATATTTTTAGTACCTAAATAAGGTTTAGTCTTACACAGTCTAATTTAGCAGCTTCCAAAAAACGAACGATTAATTTATGTTTTAAGCAGCCTTTACAGTTTACAACTACAATATTATCTTATGAATTTAATAGCTTTTGTTAAATTGTATTTAAACTTCTGTCTAATATTAGACTTATTTGCTATAGGACATTTTTGTTTAATTTGTGTTGTTTTACTTAACTTCTGTTAAATATATTTATGTTAAGATATATTAACATAATAGCCTATTAGTTTAACATAATACATATGCTGTTCATACATATATAGGAACATAATAGTAATTTTTATCAATTATTTGTTTTGTCCCCTTACTAAGCTACATAAATACTAAAAAAGTTTTAGTGTTACACAAGAAAAGTATGGGTTTTGTAGGCCTTTAAATACGCTAGTATGTTTTCAAAAAAAATAATCTGAAAATACAAAACGCAGAAAATGAGTACTAACTGATTCAAAGCACTATAGTTTACGCTAAGACAAGGAAAGTAGTCCCTTATGCTACAGAGACCCGGCTGTACCTGCATACTTTTGGGCATACTTCAGCATATGGCTGCATACTAGTAACAGCTGACAAAAAAGGGGTATATTTTGATTAAGTGTGCAAACTGAAGCTTTCGTCACTTACTGTAATAGTAAAATTATGCCACTTGAGCTTGACTTTAGACTGAAAGTGGTCTCGTAAAAAGAAGTACTGAAGAGTTCTTTCCAGATGTCTTGCAGTTGTCACTGATTTAAAACGGCACGGCTGCTGTATCAAGGCCCAAAGGATAAGCTTTTGCGCTTTCACAATCTATACAAAATTTCAAGTGTCTTTCACCTACCCGCAAAATGTGAACTTTGCTTTGCTTGTACAAGCTTTAGCTGGTAACTTTTTTTGCAAAGAAAAATTAGAACAAAAAATTATCTGCACTAAAAGTGACCCAAAATATACCTAATGAGTATGCTATCAAAACTAAACATTTCCATGTGCCACTCTACGCAAGAAATGGCAAATTTTTACAGAAAAAACCGACGGATAAATAAAATGAAAAAATTTGGAAAGCTGCCGCTTAGATATCGCCATTCCCTATTAATGCTCTCGAGCAAGATAAAAACTTTGATAAATCAATAGAACTCCTTTACTGAATCCCTACTTGCTGGCCCCCACCCAGATCAAACCTCCCAAGCTTGCATGGTACGCGTACACTAACTTTCACTCTCACAATTTCATTTAAAATCTGGACCGCCCGCAAACGGACCACCTGACGAACGCATCGCTTTCATTTTGGCCCACTGCAGCGTATGTTTAATACGCATATGATTCCGCACTGAATTCGGATGCGCAAAGCGACGTCCACATTCAATGACCGGACAGACAGGACTATCACGCGGATAGTGCCGATCAAGATGCTGGCGAAAGACACGTTGTTCCAGTGGTGTCTCGCACAGCGGACAAGGCAACATGTAATTGGCGCCACTGGCAACGCCGCCACCGGCACCATTGGCAGCCGCAGCCGCTGAAGCTGAAGCGGCAGCAGCTGCTGCAGCAGCTACTGCTGCGGCAGATGTATTTTGAAAAATTTCTGGGAAATCACGCGTACGACTTAACGCTATGGTACGCGCCATAAATAAATTCGCAGTGAATTGTTGCTGGTGATGACTGACTTGTAATTCATCAAGATACTGTTGTTGTTGTTGTTGTTGTTGCTGCTGTTGATGTTGCTGCTGCTCTTGATGTTGCTGCTGTTGCTCTTCGTGTCGGCGCTGCAAATGTTCATGTTTGGCAAAATGTTGCTGCTGCTGCTGTTGTTCCTGTTTTAGCATCAGTGATTGATATAATGTTGATGTTTCGCTGTTATGTCGCGATGTTTTAACTGTCAGTGATATTGCCGATGATGCCGATGATGAGTGATCGTTGATGAAATTCTCTGCATCATCATCTTCAGTTTCAGCGGTTCTACCTTCATGCCATGATCGTGCTGGTGATGAATTTGCTGAACGCTGTTGTTCATAGTTATTATTTGTAGTTCGTGCTGTGCGACATATGTTGTTATTGTGCTTGCGCGTCCGATGCTGCTGACTTAATTGCTCCTGTTGTTGTTGACTTTTGACAAATTTCTCCAATTCATAACCGTTTGTTGAGGTTGGATCATCGGTATGATGTTGCTGTTTCTTAACTGCTGCCATATTGTCGTCTGTTTCGTCTTTTTGTTCGACAACTTCTTCTTTGATGCGGGTGTTGTGTAAAAAATTGCCAAATTTCTGCTGTACATCACCAGCTGTGGTTAAGATGTCGGTTGTTATGTTGTTGCAAAGATTAAGTGAAAATAAAAATCGTTTGATGAAGTTTAATGAGCGTTGTTGAAGTTGGTTGCATTTTGCAACTTGGTAGTGATTTTTTTTTTTAAAGATTTTGCAATATATGGATTACGATTACGATTATTTAGATTTAATGTACGAGTGGTTAATTACTGCTTGTCCAGATTTGAGTAGTCCAAATAAAATTTAGCAAAATGATATTTCGATGCACTAAAATTTTAAGTGGCATTTTAAAAATGTACAATGTTTTTGAGCCTCTTCTTTAGTTTTCAAAAAATAAAAATGTATCCGAAAAAAAATAGCATAAGGAAATGTATCCGATTATGAAAAGTCGTTAAAATTTGATGCGTTTTGTCTCAAATAAAAAAAAAAGATATTGATTGATTGATTGACTTTTCATATAAAAGTAAACTACTCAAGTTCTGAATCGACCAATATTGACAGATTTAGCTACTCAATCAAACCAGATATTTTAACACTATAAATAAACGATGAAAAAAAATATCATGAGATAAAGTTTTTGAGTTTTCATAGTCAGGCCTGTTCTGATTACGATTTAGTTCAGAAATAGAATTGAAGTCCGAAATTGAATGTCAATAGCTCTTCTAAAACTAATGGTTGGAATTCATTATGTAGCTGTGATAGTTTCTATAATATGACGGATTTCCCTTTTTTTGTATGATCCTGAGATAAACTTCGAATTTCAATTCTATTCTCGGATCAAATTCCAAATGGAATCAGTAAAATCCTAAATGATTCCAAATTAATTTTTCTCAGTCGATGACAAATCTGCATTCACGCATTTGCTAAATTTTAGTTGGAACTCCATGACGCAGACAATTTGTATACTATACCATACTCAAAAATGCATCTATCTATATATTGATATATATGTATGTATGTATATTTATATAAATTTAAGGCGAGCAAATAATATGTATTTTTTTTTTCTTTTTGACCCTGATCATATGCAGATTTAATTCAAAATAAGAAATTAATTAATTTTGTTTCATTTTTGTAGAGCAGCAGCAACAGCAACAACAGCAGAACTGAATAGTTACAGCATTTGTTTTTTTTTTGTTTGGTAAATTTTATAATTTTTTCTATAATTTAAAATTAAATAATTTTAGATAAAAATTTTTTTTATAAGTTAATATACAAACAACATTTTTGCCAATTTTTCATTTCAAAATTTTACACAACCAATTGGATTATCTTTTTGATAGGGTCCTGGGAAACATTCAGTTCTAAAGTTAAAATTGCTCTTGAAGACGTGTTTTTTCCGATCTTCAATAAATATATTTTTAGCCAATTTTTTAAAAAAAATTAAAAATATTTATAAGAAAAAAACTATAAAATAAAAAAATTATTACAACATATTTACATATAAAGTTTTTGGTGAACAATTTTGTCAATGCTCTTTTGCAGAGCATTGAAAAACTAAAATGGAAATTTCGTAGAGGATGACTATAAAGTAAACCTTGAGTAATATCTAAATGGCTCATTAGAATTTAAAACAATAAACGTCAAAGTGTTGTAAGCACTGTGAAAAATCCTTTTTTTTAAATTTTTTTTTACGTGGAAAAATTTAAAAACAAAATCTTTGCTTGGAAAACGAAGGTGTTTTTTTATGTTTTTATTTCAGAGTGTCCCTGACACTGCGCTTATTATTTTTATTTTTTATTTTTTTTCATCTATAGGTTACAGCTTTTTTAATTTATTAAGTTACTTTATAGCCACCCATACAATAAATGCAGATCATGGTCAAAATGTTAGTGATATAATGTGGGTATTTAAATAGGATATCAAATAATCTATACGTTTTTTTTTAGATACAAAAATTAAAAAGTTCCAAACATTGAGATTTTAAAATATATAAACTAAAAAGTAAAAAAAAATTCTATTTATTTTATAACTACTTGATAATATTGCAATATATATTAAAATAATCAACTTTTATGCCTGGTGGGCTCACGTACAAAGTATATAAAGAGTGTGCTGTTTATTTAATTTGATTTTTTTTTCTCTTTTTTTTTTTTGAATTTCAACGATTTCTTCACTTTCTTATCGTTGAAATCGAATAAATGGCATGATTCCTAAAGTTGCAGCCTCTTATTTCTACGTTAATCCGCTGAGCTATAGAATGAAAGAAGAGGCTCGCATTCAATGTACGCGATCTTAGATTAAATTATTAACTTAGGTGAAGGAATAAAACAGGCTCTGAATTTGAATTAAGCATAGTCCATTATCAAATCATAGTTTCAATGAAGTACATATGATACATTTCTTTTTCTTCTTCTCATAACTTTGAAATCTGATATCACAGTTTCGATGTGACTTGGTACCATGAAGTCTGAGTAGCTATTTTGCAAATTTCAGTGTTTTACAATAATATGAAGATTTAATGAATGGCTGCAAGTGCACAAAACGAAATTATGCCAATATGTGTTGCACGTTTATTGTTATTTTTTTTAACTAAATATTTGAAACAAAGCAAATTTGAAAAGAAAAATGTTCATGCAATAAACATATTAAAAATATTATCATTTTACTGCATAAAGAAAAAGGGTTTTTACAACTTAATACCACGACACGCAGCGTAAATGAAGCTACCTAATTTAATTAATTTCCAAAATATGCCAAAAACCAATTTTTGTTTTGTTTTCTTATACATTTTTACACATTACGATGAATAGAAAAAAACAAATGTTTGTATAGATTTTTATGAGTTATTTAATCATGTGGGTGTGTAAACAAATACAATATATATATTGAAGAGACAACAACAAATACACGTGCATATTTAAATGTATTGATGAGGCCACGCTAATGTAGTGGATAATCATGAATGAAAATTGAATTATTATGGCTATTTTTTTTTTCAAATGAAATTTATTTTTCCTTGTATCCCTTGTGTTATTATCAATAGCAAATCAGGGTGTGTAGGAAAATTATTTTTTATTCTATTGAACATTGCGTGATTTGCAACATTTTTGTAATGTTAAATTGCGCTTTATATATATTTGAAATTTTATGGGTATTTTTATTCAAAAAAAGTGGGTTAAGTTCCTAATAAACAAACAGTGGTTTGATCCGAGAAAAAACTAAATTTGTTAAAAATAATATTCCATGCAAATTTCAAAACTCAAAAATAACATTCGATTTTTCAAAATAAGCTTGTCTTGCCACAAAATTCGAAACCATGCTGCCTGTATTGCTAAAACTCATTTAATCCGCCCTACTTATTACCCAGTCTTTTTTTTTTGGCAAATTTCTTATTATCTCATAAATTAAATTTTTACGAGCAACACTTTCATTAAAACCATGTCCATTTAAAAGACACAGTCCATGAGAAAAAAAATCACAGTTAACTAATTTAGGAATATAATAAAAATACCAAAATGGTCAGCAGCATTTGATTGATTCTATCCGAAATCTTATAAAAAAAAAAACAGCAAACTATGCAGTGAAGATCAAATTGTATAGCACCCTCGAAAATCAGTCAAAATTCAGCAAAATCCACAAAGCAGCCAAAGACATTGTTGTCATAAAATGTGATAAGAAAACAACTCAAAATTCAGCAGAGATTTCGCGCATCCCCTTCTACCTACCATGCTTCTCACAACAAAGATAATCAGCAAAAAAAAAGCCAAGTTAAATCCAACAAAAAAAAAAGTCCAACTTAAGTGTTTTATTACCATAACTATTTTAGACAGTTATAAAAATTAGTCATAAAAATTAATAAAAACCCAAGTAATGCTCTAGTAAATCTACAATTTAAGCATTTTTTTGAAGCATTCAACTCACAGCTGCACCCCTGCTGTGTGGAATTAAAAAAGACTTCATTTTATAGCTTTTATTTATATTTTTTTCTGCACTTATTTGACCTTTTTTCTTTTTTGCTGTACCAAACATGTACCCTAATTCTATGTTCGTACATGCAATTTATATAAACCTAATATACCAGAACTATAAAATTTCTTGAAGATGACGACGACGGCAAACAAAGTATAATAAAAATTCTTTAGCGCAAACTTTTTAATGTTTTGCCAAAAACGTTAATTTTATGTAGTTTAATGGCTTCATTTTTATTATTTTTATATTTTTTTGTTCACCATGAGCATACATATTTGTATATGTTAAATTTTTTTTATTATTTGTCTGTGTATATTCATATTGAGCTCATAGTTGTAAGCTTGCGACACAAATGCATTTTATAGCAAAAATGTAGGTACTCTTTCTACAAATTCTTGTTAAAAATTGCCATAAAACCCATTGGAACATGAATTATTATACTTGGGATTTTATTTATGTTCATATAATTTGTATGATATTTTCATATGCATTGTTTTATTGGTTTTTGCAAATTTTTGGAAACTTAAGAAACTTATAAGAAACAATTTATGATTTGCATTTATTGGTTCTCTTTTAAGTTGACGGCCATTGTTTAAGTAAACATATTATTGTAGAGCATTCAAAAGTCAATAAGAGCTATATAGACCTTAAACATTTCGCTTTCTATGAACTCTATGTATATTTTTTATAAAATTTAGAAAATTACACTACAAGTCTAACCTTCAATGGTGTACTTTATTTTAACAGCCATTAACTAAAGTACTTGTTATTGTAGAGCACGTGAATAGAAAACAGGGCTGTTCAGACCATACGATCTTTAGTTACAGCGAATGAATTATGTAAAAATCGCATTCTAAAGATAAATAGACTTTGCTTATACTTAAACTAAAATATATGCTTCTTATAGATTTTGGTTTGCTGAATTCAAATTGTTACATAATTTTGTATTTTTGTTAAACAAAAATGACTGAATCAGGGAGAGAGTTCGAATTTAGTGACACCAATTCTATAAGACGTACCTTAGTATAAGCAAAAGAAATAAGTCTCTTTGTGTTTTAAAAAGTTTAAGCTTAATTTTGCTATAGTGTCTTAAATAAAAGCAGCCAGTTGTTAAACGTAAATATTATTGTAGAGCACCTAAGTGTATGCAATACTTAGTAAGAAATATTGTACCAGAATGCATCGAAGTTGAGAAATTGGAGTCTGAAGTAATGAAATTTTAAATCGGAGCTTAAATATTGTATTCTGAAGTAATGAAATTTGTAATTATGAAATATATTATGTGCATTATTTTTTCCCACCGCCTTTTTTTGTCCGAAAAAAACAGCTGCATGTGGAAGCATTTTTAAGTGTGATGAGCAATATTTCACGATTTTTTAAGTATTTTTGTATGAAAAAGTTTTGGAGCGTATTCTTACGTGCTCATATTAAGTTCTACAAAAACTTGAAGAAGCAATAATGATGATGATTTTAATCAAAACAAATAACCGCGCATTAATTATACGGTAATAAATATTTATGTATATTTCTACTACTGCTACTGCTATTATTACACTTATTGATAAAAATCGTGCGCCACAAAAGCCATTGAAAGACACACCTTTGCACATATTTTATTGCACACCTTTAAACCGATACATTTTATTTCATTTCAGCTAATTATAATTATTGACCCTTTTACCATTTTGCATGCAAATGTGATAGAAGTTGGTGCGAAAAGGGTAAAAATAACACTACAGCAGGGTCAATGCTGTTGAAGGTGTTTTTTAAGGATTTATTTCCTTTTATTATTTAATTTCTAAGAAATACACCATACGTAGCAGAGGCTTTCTTGAAAGTGTTCAACAACACCAATACTTAAGTGCAAAATATTTAAATGGTCATTTTCTACTACTTACTTACGTATACTTTGTGTTTCAACCCAACGTATTAATATTCAATGCTTTGTATCCTTTTTCATTGTTCAACGTCCAATGTTCGTCTTTAAACATCGTTAGTCTATCGAAGATATGCGGTTAACCGCACTTAGACATGCAATCTGTTTTAGTTATATTTTTCAACCCACAAAAGTATGCTATGAAATATTTTTTTTTTTGATTTAACTTATTTGGCTGATTTCTTGACTATAGCGTCATTTGGTTCAACTATATAGAATAATTAACTAATAATGCATAGATTTAGTTGTGTGTCTCGCCACGCTTAAGATTGATGAATTTGAAACCCAACCCAATTTCGGATTTGATTTTTATTTGCGACTTTTTTCTTTGCATATTATATGAATGTCAGTTTAATAATTTGTTTGGAGGATAATTACATTTTAGTATTAGTTTTGGTGATATTCGTTTCATTTATATGAATGTTGTTTTTTGTGCTTTTGTTAATAGAATCATTGTGCCTGATTTGATTCACTTGTAATTTGGGCACGAAGAACTGTTAATTTTTAAGTTTCGACTTTAATTAGATTTTTTTCTATCATTCTAATCACAGAGAATTGATTGATAGTATTTGACGTATGAGGTATTTTTATTTAACGTAGTTAAAGTGTACTGATTAACACATTAAATCTTAAAAAAAATCTCATGGTTAGGGTAAAGGTTAAATAAAAATTTGTTTCTTTATTCTTGTGTTAAAAGCAAATATTTGCTTATTTCTCTATAAGGTCTTACAACTACATGTATATTGTTGGAAATACTTATTCATTGAAAGGTATTTTAACACTTCATTTAACAGAGTTCATTTGCATGCAGTGAAACACACGCATACACCTGAGTGCATTTCTGCATGCAGGAACCTTTTTTACACACACAGTTACGTATGTGTAGTTGATTTAGACAAGAAAAGAAAATCTAAAAATTTTAATAAAAGATGCAACACTGATGGACGACACTATTTTATAATATATGTAAATTTGCAGAAGAACGCACACAAAAGACTTTGTCGAAGGCATACATACAAATAGACTCAACTACAAGTGCATACATGTCAATGCCCAGTAGGAAAACTGCAAAGCAATTAAAGTTGAAATTTATGCATATGTCATGTTCACTTCTATGTTGAAATATGCGTCATTATGTTAGCGGCCAAGGGTCAAACTTAAAAATACCAATGGATACACGGACTCTTAACTGTATCAATGTCAAGAAAGCAGAATTTGAAAAAATTCAAACAATTTAATGAGGAATAGTAATTAAGAGCAACTCAATCGACACATATATATACTCTTTTTCCACTGTGTGCTTTTTATTCACGTAGTGCGTATATTAAGGTTTGGTTCCAAATTCAAAAAAAAACTCCTTTGCTGATATCTTGCAAAAATCTCTAACATATGCACTCAAATTGGTCTTGCACTTAATTAAGCAATTTCCTTTTTTTAAAAGTTACACTTTTCTCTTTCGCTGTCTTCTAGGAAATTCTTTGGCCAACGCATTTCACTAATGATCAAACGATCGATCATTTGAATGAATTTTATATTAAAGTTTTATTCATGTGCATTCTGGTGCACATAATTGGTCCTTCAAGTTGCATTCGAACGCATGAACATTCAATATTCAACAGTAATTAAGTACTCAAAATGTTTTCCTTGGCTATTTTTTGCTGAATAGTCACACAAAGGATTTCGTATATTTGAATGTATGTAATTTTAATTAAAAAACATATTTGCATGCATAAATAAAATGTAAATTCGTAAGACGTGTGTCATTTATTATTTTTGTACTTTCATTTTTATAAATGGCAAGTTTCAATTTATTAGGTGCAATTTAAATAAATTATTTTAATAATAATTTGCGTTTGCAAAATTGCAAAAGAAGAAATGAAAAACTTTTAAAACAAAGGTGATTAGAAAAATGGTAAATTCGATAACATTGATTGATAATTAACGTGTTAAAATTGAGTTTAAATTTCGGCATATAATTGCAAGTTTAATTTAATGTTCTTTTTAGTGGTCAGCCAATACTTAAACTTGAATTTATTAAAAAGCAGCAAAATTAGAATAAAATGGTAGCAAAATATTGGCTCTATCAGACATGAGATAACTAAATTTAGAAAATAGAGTATTTTTTATATTCAGAAAGCTTATACATCAATGTTACTTATACGTTATGCTATGCATACAAATGTACATATTAAAAGTTAAGCCTAAGTACCTGTCTACACTTATGTAGATATATGTTCCCTGTCTAAGTCTTTCTTATTGTCATTCCATTGCATTGATACAAAAATATGATGAAACGCTTTGAATAAATAATACATTTTTCACACTAAACAGCTTGAAGTAAGGAAAATTTCGAAAGCTTTGGCAAAACTTGTTTTTAGAAATAAGCTGAAAAAATACATACTATATACTTAAAATGCTTACTACGATCATTTCCAGATAAAAAAGAAATCACAAATCTAGCTTAAATACCGAAATCAAATTTGTAAAGACTTCTTATGTACATTTTTGCAAGCGGTCGTAATTCAAACTTTGGATAACTTAAGTATAAAACAGGTTAAGCAAATGTTATGAAAAATATATAGGCAAGCTAAAATCGGACGTAAGATAATAACACTTAAAGTAAAGTAAACAAACATCTGAAAAACAAGGCATTTTTTATCAAAGCCCTTTGAATAATGAAACCAATAAATTATTTTTTGGAAGAAAAAAAAATGTGCGCTCCAAAAACAAATTGGCACAGTTGCAAAAGGTACAAATTCAATTACTTTTAAAACTAATTTTGTCATTTAAACAAAGTTGTTTCACTAACACTTTTTACAAAATGTCAGTTCGTTGTTACATTATATGCAAAATGGCAGAACGTTAGTCATTTGATTTTAAGGCACGTTTTCAAATTTGCGAAAAAAAAACAACGACCATGTCTATTTCATTTATTTTGTACCCAAGTTTTTACGCCTTAATGTCCTTTTTTTTGACATAGTAAACATTTATCTTCTTTGATTATAAAACAAAAAAAAAAGTAAGAAGAGAAGAAACTGTTACGTTAAAAGGAAACTAAAGGAAAATTTCTTTTCGTAGACACATTTCTAAATGCGGAAAGATAAAGAACAACTACAATAAGAGCAAGCATGCATATGTCAACCAACATGGAAAAGGACAATCCATCTATTTATCTATATGTGTTTGACTCACATGAACGGGAAAAAATTGCTACGCACCACGTACACATTACAGGAACAACCAACACAAAAAAGTGAAAAAAAAATGAAAATTGGAAAAAGAAAATAAAATTTCCTTGGCAGCCAACTTCTCAGTACAAAGCCCGGCTGACCCAATGTAAAGTTTAAACAACGCGCGTGTGTTTACTTTTTCACGCTTCCATGCTAAGGATGGTTTGGGATTTTTTTTGTACTGCAGGACTCTCATGGTGACTTGGAGGACAAGCAATGGAAAAAAACTTTTTTTTAAGTTTGTAAACAATTTTGTTTGTTGTAGTTGCTGTTGTTGTTGCGGATATCTCTTAGATAACATTTGAAATTGAAAGCGAAACGTAGCTTTACTCATATGGTGAATATGCTTCCATGGCATAAGAACAGCGTGTCCCAAAGTTTGAGAGTAAGACCCATTTAATGATGTAACGAAAAATGCGAATCAAAAGCTTCACGCTTTTATATAAAAAAATTCGCAATTTAAGAAGTCTCACAAAATTCACCGGTCTAAAAAAAATAAGCTTTCCTACCTAAACTTACTTTCAAAAATATAAAATTTTAGTATTAAAATAACCTCCTCTTAAAGCTGGTAGGTTTGAATTGAACTATCACACATAAAAATATTTTTCAAATGAAGTCTCAATGCCCTATTTGTACTAACAGGACACTATCGGCCTTGTATAAAAATTTGCATATCTTTAGGTTATGGAACTAGTAAGCAAATTACATTAACTAATATAAATTTGCATGCATCCAACGAAGTATATCAGCAATTGAACAATTTGAATTTGAATTTGAATTTGTTGCTTATACGTCGTGTTAAACGAATAAATCAAATATTAGTGAAATCATGGAAAATTTCCCGCTTAATACAATTTTTGCTAAAACTTTTCATACTCTTTGGGAAGCGCTGCAAAAACTTCAGAGAACTTTTTTTTTTACACAAAAATAGAAGCGGACAGCATTTGAAGCACACGTCGTTAAAAAATATTTAAAAAAAAGTTAAGAAAAGTTGAAAAAAAAGCCGAAGTTTGGCATTTTAGCAATGTGATGTGGGTGTGTAAGTTAGTGTGCGAGTGTATTAGTGCTAAAATTCTTTAAGTTGGCTAACATTTGTTTGCAATGTCTTTAGTGCTGCTGTTGGAGAACAAACATTTCTTTGATGGGTGGGATGATATTGAATGCTTGCTGTTCGTGGTGTGTGTGTGTTAAGGTCACATGCGTGCACCCTTTTATCTTGCAATTGCATATGTGTGCGTAGATCAGAAGAAAAAACTTTGTTTGTCTGTCTATTTGTTATTCTTGGTGACTTACGTCGCCGCGACGCACATGTGAGTGACGAATGATGTTCCTTGCGTTGATGATGACGATAATTTAGTTTTTTTTTGTTTCTCTTATTATTTTTATTCTATTTTCATTTTGTATTTTATTTTACAATAAAATGAGAAAAGTTTTTCTTAAAATGATGTCCTGCAAGCACATACATGGCTACTAGTAGGTAGTACGCGTAGTGCAAGAAAAGTTTTTTTATTTTATTGTAGAATTGCGTAAGTTATTTGCTTTATTTATCACATGTGTGTGTGGGTATATTTTTTAATATGCGTGTGTGAGTTGAATATTGATTTATTTTTGAATTGTTGTAAATTGAATAGAAACGACGTGTTTTGGAATATGATTGAAATTTTTTACTTTCCCCTATTTCTATTGTTATTTTATTGCCGCAGCAAATCCATGTGGAAATAACTTTATTAAAATTAAAAATAGATATAGTCTGTGTCCAAAAAATAAGGTGACATTGTATTTATTTTGAAAATTCTTCATTTATTCTTCCAAATCAATTTCATCCCCTTCAAAGTAATCCCCGCCCGATGCAATGCACTTATGCCAACGGATTTTCCAATCTTCGAAACATTGGTTGTAGTCACTTTCCGGGATGGCCTTCAGTTCCATCTTCGCTGCGGCTTGAATCTCCTCTATCGTATCAAAACGTTGTCCCCGGAGCGGTCTTTTGAGCCTGCTGAACAGCCAGAAGTCGCACGGCGCCAGATCAGGTGAATACGGTGGTTGCGGAACGATATGGGTTGAGTTTTTGACGAAATGATCACGAATTACGTGTGCAGTATGGGATGGTGCATTATCGTGGTGTAAGATCCATGAATTGTCTTTCCACAATTCCGGCCTTATTAGACGGAAAATTTTGGAAAATCCGTTGGCATAAGTGCATTGCATCGGGCGGGGATTACTTTGAAGGGCATGAAATTGATTTGGAAGAATAAATGAAGAATTTTCAAAATAAATACAATGTCACCTTATTTTTTGGACACAGGTACATATGTCAAGATATACATATGTATATGTGCAATATTATCATTGTAATCGAAGTAGAAGTTGCGGCCATACATGCTACCGAGATCTTAAAACTGTGAAAGAGATTCACAGAATAATGTCTAATATGCAATGTTTCTAACTTATATCGGACGAAGGATATCAGAACTTTAGTTCTTGAAAACTTAAAAAGAATCATCAACCAAATCATGGATTAAATGTTATTCATACGTCATGTAAATAAAATAACCAATAAAAAGAGCTATTGTAAGTAATAAGTATTTCGATATCAAAACAAATTTTTATCAATATGTCATATCGCCTTGGCCATGGATAAAACCTGTGTTTCTGGTAAGATGCTGAAAATTGAAGCCTTATTTTGAGGACAAACATTTTCTAACTTACGAATATCAGAAATGACAAAAATTATTGTGAATTAAATATTACTCATATGAAATGCAAAGCAGTACTTAACGTACAAGAAAACTTCAATTTATGAGTTAAGGCTAACTGATTTTGTACATTGTAATTAACTATTTTAATATTCTGACAAGTAAAAGACTTCAATTTAATTGAATAGGCAACATGGAACTTCCTTTTAGAGCCAAAATCTTGAGTGACCATAAATAAAGTAAATAAAGTATAATTTTAACACAAGGGAGAGCATACCAAATGGTGGGACGCGAATTATTCAAAAGTGTATCGGTGTTAAGGTATGAATCTTCAAGCTTTTGGAAGCTGAAAAGGTTGACCTTACATGTTCTGCTATGAAATTAGTGAAGATGTATGACATTTTCTGTTACATACTATTAATGCTACTTATCTATGTATGTAGTAGTTATTTAACCTTAAAGTTAACCAATTTTCAAAAGAACTATATTCCATTAATTCTGTTAACTAGAAAATAAAACGAAAAACTCACAAACTTTTACATATTTCTATTAATTAAAAGTTTCAATATAAATCAAAATCACAAAAAAAAATACACCAAAAAAAAAGCAAAACGTACACCACAACAGCGCGGCGCACAATTACAATACAAAAAGACCCCAAACATACAAAAAAAATCCTCACATACAATCACATAAGTACGAGTAAACACGCACACAATTAAACACACGCTCAGTACGTTTATCCCTTTTTCCTATTTTCTTATGGTCCAAAGAAATTACAGCAACAACTACAATTGAAAACAACAATAACAAAACGATGTGATACGAAACTAAAAAAGGATAAATCGTTACGTTTGTGTACATCTTTCACACATAATAAATGTATCCTTGTGTTACGACATACTTCGTAAGAAAGAAAGGACATACGTATGGTATGGCACAGTGGCAGCGCAAGTATGAGGAGGGTTAAGGTGCTAAGGGCACTATAGTTGCGAGAGGGAGAGTGGGGCAAGTTTGGCAGCAAGACGTCGTTGTTATGCCAAGTAAAATAAAATCAGAAGGCGGTGGCGGCTGGCTATCTTTTTGCAATTGATGTATTATGTATTAAACCCACACAGGCAGACAGACCAAATACACACACACACACACACACACACACTCACAAATTGTACACACACATGTAATAGCAGAAAGTACACATGTGTGCCAAGTGTAAGCAGCAGCAGCAGCAGAAGAAGAAAGTTTAACCAGCAAAATAAATACGAAAACTTTTGTAATACTTTTACTTGCCCATCATGTCCCAAAATGAAAGAAGACCCACATGCGATGCTGATGTTCATCGCCCTAGAAAACTCCCAAGACTAAGGAGACTCAAAGCAGTTGAGGCAGCAAGAGCAGCAGCCGGACGCGTTACACCATTACCAACATGCATATAAACGCACACCCAACAGGAATTGTACACAAAGTTTAAGTCTTTTATAGCAAAACAATGGGGCAGCCATTGGTTACACCTAGATTTTTCTTAAAAGAATATAAAATAATAAAAATAGTTTACTTGAAGTAGAAGCAATAAGTTTTTCAAACTAAACCTTAAAGTTGTAAGTTCGCGCTTAACAAACACTTAAAATTTTATATTGAAAGTTAAGAGTTTAAGGCAGCCAAAACTAAAATCCTAATATCTTTGAAGGGCTATGATATGTGTGTGTGAATTTTGGTTTTAGCCTAAATAGGAGTTAAGTTATCAGTATTTAAACATATCTCACGCTTACACGAAACTTAAAGATTACCCGTAAGTTATGATAGGCATATGTAGAAACCACGTCTGTTTTCTTCTAGGTACACAATTCCTTAATTTAGCTTTCCAACTTAATCACTTTAATTTGAATTTCCCGCTGGGTATACACATATATTTAAAATTTATCCTTCACTTATTTTACTTTTCTACTTCATGCTCCTCTTTACTGTCCCACTGCAGTCAGCGCTGGTGTTGTTCCACAACCATTAGTGGACCCTTCGCCTTCGCCCATAACTCATCTATCAATTTTCACTTCTTATGGCACTGCGCTTCGTCTTAACGACTACCGACGACGACGTCATACGAGTAGCATCTCCAATTTACTTCATTTTAGTGTGGCGTCGTGTGGTTGTCTTCTTCGTTTTCTTCGCCTAACGTTGTTGTCTTTTTATTGGCAAAAAGTGTAGCAATCGCAGTACTTGTTTCTAATGTTGTATGTAGTTTGTTGCTGTTGCTATTGTTGTTGTTGGGTTCAGTTTTCTTTTGGGTCGTACATCTTTTGCTGCGGGTTTTCCTTGGGCACTTGTCTTAGCTACATATGTATGTGTATGAGTGTGTGCGAAACTACACTCGCATACACACATGCATGTACTGTTACAAGTGCCAGTCGTTACAACTGTTTTGACGGTCATAATGGTCTATATAGCTGTCTGTGTTTAACGTAGTGTTGCCATATTTATTGATGCTGAATGGGAAAAGCATATTAATTACGAAAAGTTTGATATAAATGTCATTCTTCGTCTTAGCCGAAAAAATCATTTTATGCACACGAAAAGAAAATTTTGGACCCAAAAAAAAACGTGCAATAAATTTCCCCTTGAAATAAAGAAAGATGGAAAGACGGAGGAAAAGTAAAGTTAAAATAAGGCACGGAACGTGAAGAAGGTTAAGTAAAAGATGGAAATATGGTAAGAAAAAGGGAAAAAGGGCAATGGTAGAAGAATAGGTTAAGTAAGACGTAGCTATAGGAGAGGAGTGAAGAAGGAGGAGGTTCAGCTAAGAGAGTGCAGGGTTAGTATAGAAGAAGAAACTGCAAGATGGTTCAGGTGAGGTATGTACATTGAGAGAAAAAAAATATTGGAAGAGAGATGTAAGAGGAAGATAACTAAAAGAAAAAGAAAAATTCAATAACAAAAGTAGAGAAAAATAGCATTCAGTTTTGAGCGTTTTATTTATTTATGTGAACAAGGCTTTGAAATCCTCCAAGATCGAAAGTTGCACAGTCTGACGGTTTTTCAGTAAAAAATATAAATTGAAGAAAGAACAAAGAAAGTCTTCCAGAAAACCTTTAAGGGATGAACACTTTGATAAAGATTAAATGTGATATTGGATACGTGGTAGCACGAAGAGATTTGAATTTCATTGAAAATCGTGAATCTAGACCTAACAAAAAAAAAAAAAAATAACTAATCAAGATATTTTCAATAATCCCATGCGAGAAAAAGTTCATAAATTGTTATTCTAAACTTTTCCAATACATTTCTTTAATTTCGAAATTAACATAATAAACATAAACTTTATTTTATGTTACCAATTAGTTTTCTCAACTTCATAAAACTGTGGCAACACTTCTGCCAAATAAGAAAATGCTTCAAGATTCATTGTTCTTTGTACTCGCACTTTTGTTGTATTATTGGTATTGCGCTGTTTTCCCAACTTTTTGTTCTGTTGCTCTGGCCTAAACTGCGTCGCCTTTTTGTATTGTTATTGTTAGTATTATTGATGTCCTGTGATAGTAATTTAAGTCAGCAGCCAACATAGGCACACACACACGTTGGTACTGAAACTAATACATGCATGGTGTTCACATATACATTCGTACATTTGTAATATATGTGCGAATTTTCTATATAAAATGCGATGCGGCTAGTTTGATGTATTACAAAAACATAAAATGTTTTTCAGTGTCTGTCGTTATATCGAAATGTCTAAACGACTGACATGTCTCTCAGGCTGGCTGGCAGGCAGGCAGGCAGGCAAACAGACAGACTTTTAGTTCCATATGATTGTCTGTTTATATCATTTCGTTTGTAACTCACATGTGAGTTAGAGTTAGAGCCGAAGTTCTCCCAACCCTGCCCCGTAAAGTAGGCATTGAAAATTTTTGGCATTTTCGATTTAGAAACTGACAGGACACACACACACATAAATTATCGCTAACTCACTCGCACTCATTATGATAAATATGGCGTCAGGAAGTAGGTGTTACACTGATATTGCCATCTCATTCATGCATCATGTTTTATGGAAATTTTCTAAAATATATCAACAACAAAACAGCAATGGCAACAAAAATTGTTTGCCAAAGTTACGAATATTATATGTGAAATAATGTTTTTTTTTCTGCAGTTGTTGTTGTTGTTGTTGGGCAGAACAATTGCAAGGACATGCGATGCGATGCGAAGCGAAACGATACGACGATATGATGTGATCAGTGTTAGAAACTGATGCGGCTGCAGAGAGAACCCAACAAGAAAAAAAAAAAACAGAAAAAGAACCTTTTTTAGTCATCGGTCGACAGGAAGTGTGGGTATGATTTGTTTGAAACTTTTGGGCGTTAAAATTGGAATGAAAGTTTGCTGCATTAACATAGAGCATAATAGGTAGGCATTTTAGAGGCGAAGTACGAAGGACTCTGGTTAGTTTGTGACTTTAGTTTGAGTTATAGTGGTAATGTCAGTAGGTTGACAGTGGGATGGTTGGCTGGTTGTATGGTGTTTGAAAAAATGAATTTGAATTAAATGTACGTAGTTTTTGATTGCGTAATTCATTAGAGACGAAGTCAACATTCGCTACATGGTTTGTTAGCGAGTTAGAGTTGGTTGCATGGAGGGTACGGGCATGCTAAGTTGAGTGGGGTGGGATTGTTACGATAAATTGAGCAAGCAGCAGAAATTGAAGAAGGTAGAATGATGAATGATGTGATGGTGCGGTTTAATGTGGTAGCAATTGAGAAGGGATGGTATGTTTGAGTAGTGGAAAGAGTTGAGGCTTTTACATTTTTGGCTTAACGAGAATTAAACTTTTCATAGTGACACCATTTTGTCAGTTTAGCACAGTTTATTGCGAAGTGGGTAATTGGTATTTGCTTGCACCCAAATTGTAATGAGAAATGATATAATTTTTATTTCAGTTTCCAAAAGTTTATATTGACTTCTTCTTTAGAAAACATGTATAAAAAGTTGTTAGGTAATTTTGGCCAATGTACACGCATAATGCCATCCATATGTCAACTTCAAATTCTTCTTCACAGAACGCATTCTCAAATTTGCTAAAAACCTTATGAAATTATTTATTATAATGCTCAATTTTATATATATCAAAATTTGAAGCATTTTTACATACATTTATTGTTTAAACCACCATAAAGGTTAAAGTTGCCATTGAATTTACATCAACTAAAGTACTCTGGTGTACCCTGAACATAAGGTTAAGTCAGTGATAATCTTTATTTATTTCAGCGTTAAAGATCCCATAGGTTGGGTTATAGTCATGTATTGGAAGCGCCATATAGACACTTTGGTCTATAGTGATACCACAATTCTCAAGATTCAACTAGTCGCTAGTGTTGACTAAATTATAAAACATCCCATATGAAGCCTACAATTCTTACAATAATACTGGGTAAAAATATAAATTTTTCTCAAGTTCGTTGCTTAGTTCTTTTGAAACACACATTTTGCTGAAAGCAAAATGAGTTATGTCATATGTATCGCAACTACAATAAAGAAAACAACAAAAATCAAAGTGAAGAAACAAATAGCGATTACTTTACCAAAGATAATACTAATTTAACATCTCATTGGGTTGTTGTTTTTCTTTCTTTGTTTGTGTTAATGTCGAAATCTAAAAAAACCCCAGCAAATTAAAGCAAAAATTACTCAAAATGTGGGAAGCAGCAGACGAGTCGAAGACGAATTGCCGCAGTAATAAAGGATTGTAGCAGCACAACAACCACAAGGCGGGCAGGCGGCCGGGCGGACATGCACAAGAAAACAATCTTAGAAAAAAGTACCAAACAGTAAGTGGGTGGGTTGGCTCGAATTGTGTGCTGTGCTTGGTCAGAACCCAAGAAATGCGCCGCGCGTTCTAACTATTTTCGTCTACACTCGTTGTATTTACTACTTTATAAGCATAAAACTACAATCCATCTTATTAAACCTGGGTGGCGTTGGGCGTTAGAGCCGAATGGCATTATTGTTGTTGCTGGATATTTGCGGCCAAAAAACGGTATTACTGCTCTCTCTCTGTGCAGCAAAGCGTTTATATTTAACTTGTGCAGGGAAACGTAATGGTGGCAATGAATGTATAAATTTATAACGTAACTAAAAACTAGAGAAAATATAGATAGATAGATAGTTTTTTGGGTAATTTTAGTTTAGAGGGATGGAGTGGCGGGGTCACGTTGTTGTTGTTGTTGGCGTTGTTGGCAAGTGGCATATTTAAGGTTAGCAAACGCCTGTGGACCGGCGGGTTAGTTAATCGTGCCGGATATGAGTAAAGGAAGCTTTAGTTTCAGTTACAGTCAGTCAGTCACATAGTCGTAAAGGCGGTCAGTTGAATAGGCGGTGAAACAGTCAGCCGCAGCATTTCGTTTGTCAGTGTGGCGGCATTAAAACGACAGAAGTGAGAGTGACAGGATTTGTGGTTTAGTAGGTTGCGCAGCTAACGAATTGGGTTGGACAGGCTGGTTGAATAAACTACGACTACGGTCGGGTAGAAGACATTAATGTGAGCGAGAGCAAGTGAAAGAGCGTGCAAAAGAGCGGCGTCGAAATACGTGAAGAAACTCTTTTGCTAAAGTATTTAGTTGTAAAAAAGTTTCAATTGTAACTGAAGTTTGTCGAGGAAAGGGTTTTAGTTTTGCAACTGCTGCTGCTGCTGTTGCTGCCTTGGACAAAATTTCGTTTTAGTTTTAGTTTTAGTTAACGTTAACGTAGATGGTGGTGCATATTGGTGTGGATTGGTAATGGAGTGACATGACAGTGTCGGTGGTGACGATGACGTCTATGTAGGTTTATTTTCAGTAATGATATTTATTTTATTTGCACCATAGTATGCTGTGTTCTCAATGTTGTTGTTTGTTAAAGTGGAATATGGCATTGTATTGCTGGAGTATTTAGGTAGATCCAACGTCCGTATGAAGTATGTGCGAAATAGTAGCGGAAAGTGGGTGGTAAGTGGTGTGCAGTAGTAGAGCGCAAGTATTTCTGTTACACACACTGCTGCTGCTGCTGGTGCTGTAGCAAGTATTACTATTACTATATGCGATATTAATGCTGCAAGGGGGATGGATGCTTAGATGAACGGTCGCACGGTTGATCGGTCGGTCGGTTGCTCGGTTATAAGTTATGTGTGCATGGGATACTTATTGCTTTGCTTTGGATAATGTATTTATTATATGTATGAAACTACATAAATATATTTTATGTATAGAAAATTGAAGTTAGAGAAATAAAAGGGTTGCTTAAAAATAATACAAAAAATATACTTTGTGCGGCAATAAATCAATAAAATACTTCACCTTTGTATGTGTAAGTAAGTGTATGTATGAGTGGGTTGAAAATACGTTACAGTTTTACTGAGAAATAGTTTTTCATGTTGGAACTATTTTCAGTTATTTGAAAAGGGTTTAGTGTTAAAACTATTAGCTGGATTATTGCATGAAGTGCTTTAATTATTGGTTGATACAAATGAAATTTAGAAATAATTAAAATTTGATTTGAATCGTGCAGTAGTTAACTATAGAGGAACGATCAAATTGAAAAATTTTATGTTGTCATGTACCAAGAAGAGTTTTCTTTCATCTAAAATGTGGGTAATGGAACAAAATAGGTTCCTTCAGTGAAATCAATAAGAATCTCTCTGTGGATTTCAGGAAGAATAAAAGTCAACTTTGATCTTTAATTTGTTTATCAAATTAATTTTGTTTCTATTAAAAATATCAATTATTCAATATTTTTCTGACCCTAATATTGGCCTTTCACTGGCTATATCAGTAACATGCACCGCATTCGAAATATATTTTAAGTCTGATAAACTTTACTGAAAAGCCAAGTTCATACGTTGAACACACGCGACCTGCCGAGAACGAAACAAATATTTAAAGAAAAAGTAGCGAACAAATTGATCAGCTGCATCAGTAAACAAAAAACAATACAAAATTTCAATTAAAATTTTTCTCGTTCCGGCAGTGATTTTCTTTAATATAACCAATATCGATTGAGATTCAGATTTCATATTTGTCACTTAAGAATAATTGAAGGACACTCAGTTGGTATATTTGCTAAAATTAACAAAAAATAAAACCTTTGAAGTCATTTTCACTAAAAATATTTTGTCTTAAAATAGCAATCTCTTAAAGAAAGTTCTAAAATGTAAGAGACCTTGATCAAAAACAAAAAATTATCTGCAAATTAACTTGAACGTTTGCTTTACAAATGAATGGTGCAATATTTTGACAATTGCAATATCTATTTTAAAGCAGTTAAACAAAAAATATCTTATGTTTAAGAAAGTTGTTTTTTTTTTCGGCAAGATTATACTTTTGATCAAAATTTATCTTATAAAAAAGTATTTCAAAACTATGTGACCTATATTATCATATGCATAATCTTTGGTGACATTTAAAGTGTTTTACATTTATTTCTTATAAATTAGGTGCTTAAATTTCTGTCATTTCTTCTAAATGACAATTCCAACACCTCCGGTACTTCTACGAGAAATCTCCATCTCCCTCCCGCCTAATAGACGTCAATAATTTAACTGATGTGAAGTGAACTCAATGGCAACACTGGTGGCATACAAACAGTACGCGCCAAGCCAAATACAATAATTTATGAGGCTACAGCGATTGAGCAAAAATATTGAAATATTATCCTTGGTCATTATATGTATGTATGTGTATATCCTTGCCCGCATAAGGATACGCAAACGCGCACACGATTACTTCGCTCTAGTTTTTTCCTTGTTGTTGTTGTTGTTGTTGCTGTTGTATTGTTTTTTTTTTTTTTTTTTGCAAGCAGCTATCTAACGGTACTCGAATTATACGCATAAAGCATAAATATACGCTTTTCTGCATGCAAGTCTTTATTTGTGTGTGTGCGTAGGGATATACTTAATTACCTAATAGGAAATTAAGTAATCATCAACTTAAGTGAAGGTTTTAAGTGCAGTAAAATTTTTTGAAATGCCAGGCTTAAAATTTGGATTTTATGGAAGCGATATGCCTGAAATTCAGAATAATGGTGCATTTCACAGTTTTGATCATAAGCCTGAACAAGGCAGATATTTTCATATGAGAGTGGTACAACTTAAGTGATGAAGATAAGAATGCTACCAATTTTTTTAAGAAATTAAGCTTGTGTGGTGACACAATACAAAACAGAAAGGAGGGTGAGTGTTCTTAGACAAATAGGTTTGACAACTCCTATAGTGAATATTTATTTAGTTAATAATATTGTGAAATGAAGCATACATTTGTATACGCTATGCGCAAAGTACTACCAAAGTAAATACTACGAAACTTAGAGGGGCGTGGCAACTCCCATACAAGCATACATTTTAGACAGTATGCTTAGAAAAGTGCTAATGGAAATTTCACCGAACTCAGCATGAGAGTATTTGATGCCACGGGCAAGCACTGGGAAAAGCAATGGCGTGTCACCACCCACACATCCAAAAACTTTGAAAGGATATTCAGGCAAAGTTACTGTCTTGACATGTTAACTTTTGGTAATACAGATAAGCGTTGAACAAAAATTTGTCGTGATACCCCCTACAAAATAATATATCATAAGGTTATAAATACAAATTTTGAATTTAACTATCACAACTCGTGAGAAGCCGAAACGTACAGCTCGAGTAATATATTTTTGTTATGACGCCTTAAGGCAGTTCCGTTCACTGCTTTAAATTATATATCCAAAAAAATATACAATGAATATACTTTTTTATATAGTTCAATAAGAAAAACATAAAAAAATAAATTTTGTTTAGACGTCCTTCTGAAATTTCCTACCAGTCACTTCTGTGTGTATGAAAATAAGTGCGAAATATAGGCAGTGACCGCAAATACATCATCGCATCGATATGCGAACAAACGGACAAACAGACGGACGTTCGATTAAACGGACAGCTAAAGCGAAGGGCACGCACAAAACGGAAAGACGTACAAATTTACGGACAGTCTGTCAGCCCCATGACGCTACGCTGGGTGAGGAGATGAAAAGTGTAAAAAGTCCTGCAGCTCTAGATTTTTTCGTTTCGTTTATGCCAACAATGTTTATATGCTACACGGTGTACTTTATAAGCAAATTGTTCATTGTTGAGGAAATAAATATTTGCCATAAATTTAGTTTCGAACTCGAAATGGTGTTGATGTGGCGGCAATACTACGTTACTTTGGCTGACACCTTTCAACGTACCACCAAACACCCGGCTGGCCGGCCGGCCAACCAACAAAACACCACCATTCAGTCGCACTGCTTGTAAGCTCACATGATTCAACGGAGCAGTTGGAGTATTTTGCGTATGTGCGTGTGTGTGATGTGAATTGAAGTGGACCGGGCATGTCAACCACCCCTTTTAACCTCGCCTGTCATTGCCTAAATTATATGCGAATGTGCGTTCGGTCGGTCGTTCGTTTGTGTTCTGCTGTGTTTATATTCGGATATTATTTTATTTTATATGCGGAAAATCTACAAAATGTTCAAAGCATTAAATTGTTGTAGTACCCTCTTCTATTTGGTTGGACTTTGTCAGATGACGAAGCCTCCCTACAGAAAAGTCCCAAATACCCACGACAACTCGTATAGCAACTAATGCCTGCCTGCCTGTACGCTAAACGTACGCGTTGTTTATTGATGTAATATCCTACAATTATTATCGACGACTCTGCGACAGGACGAGGATTGTCGGTCGAGGATGTTATTTGGCGCATTTCGTGCCTTATTATTTTGATATATTATGTAAGCCGTTGCCTTGCCATCGCACTTTTAATATGAGTGTTCAATTCTTATTGTTGCTGTTGTTGTAGCCGTTGTTTTTGTTATTGCTATTGTTAAACTCGAAGAAAGGCGCGCCATTTGTATAATTATCGATGATGCATAAAATAGTGTGGCGCATCTAAACAATAAGCGTAATTTATATCCAGGATGGAGAATGTTCGTACCTCCACCTCCAGCGTTCGTTCGTCTGTGTGTTGTGAGCGTATATTTATTTTAATTGTTTGTACTTGGCGTTGTGGGTTTTTATGGAAAGCTATGACATTTTGCATTTATATGAACTAATCGGAATGGTAGGGACATATTATGTAGTATGAGCTTAAGATTATTTCTTAGATTGCCGTAGGTACGAGTACCAATAACTGCGTCAAACACAAAAGCTCTTTAGGTCAAAATTAATGAGCAGAGTGCTATTAAATTTTGTGAACTACACATTGCCACATTTTAAGTTTTTTTTTTTACATTACGTCAGACATCTGAGATATGCTCGCTTGAAGTCATTGTGATTTAAAGGCATAAAATGTTTGAGGATATCTTTACTTAAAGCAAGGATATCTCAGAAAGTTGAATTGAGGCTGTACAACGACCGAATTCGTTCAAACACATTTTAAGCTCACGAGCTTTCGCAAAATTACCGAATTAAGTTCGTTTAACTCAACTCAACTCAGCTGGTTTAGTTCGATGTGTTCGTTATTTTGCTTCTGTTTGTGCCTGCGTACAAATAATTCGAAGAAAAGAAATGATAATTGCGATGCGCATGTCTAAACTCAAACAAACGAGTAGCTTGCAACTCATGATACGGACAACAAACGAATAGATCATGAGTTGAAACAAACGAATCGAACTGTTCGAGTTTGACTCGTTGTGTATGGTAAAAGTTTGAATACGTTCGATCAGCTCGTTGCACAGCCTTACTAAAAACCTGAGAGTAAGACTGTTTGGCCTAATATGATTCCACCGCCATCAAATTAATGTTATTTTTCGTGAATTTATTGAAAAGTTATTATAATCAAATATCATACTGTAACTGGATACTTGTTTTTGAAACAGAAAACGAACGATGAGATCAACACCGAATTGAGTGATGTTTATTGCAACTCTGTATCTTTGATATCAATAACAAAATATTGGTCAACTGAATTTAATGATAAGCCGTCCATGCTATTCGAATGAATTCACCACAAACACAACAGAAATGGTCGAGTGAAGATGTGCGAGACTGCTTAAGCTTTGAGTATATAACGTATATTGCAGGAGTATTTCGGAATAAGAAAGTTCGTTCCCGGATGCATTTGCTCTCAGCCGACAATAAACACAAACATGTTACCATTATGAAAGAGTGTTTGACAACGTTCAATTGCGATAAGAAGAACTTTTTGTGCCATTTCGTATTTGTAGACGTAACAGAAATCCATCAAAATATACCGAAGATCAAAAAACAGTCGAAGCAGCGAAATCTTTTCTAGAATTATACCCAAAAGTGGTCAACATGAGTATGACCGCCAAAAGAGTGTTGGCGACTACCTCTTGGGATATGCATTCACATCGATTACATTAAAAAAAGAAAAGTGATCACCGGTATACTTTATTAAAAGATGTTAAACCGTGATATGAAACCTAAACGAACGCGTTGGGGAGGAAAAAAGTGCTTTTATATCAGGACAACGTACCAGTATACAAGTTGTATAGACGCTTTGGCAAAATTATATCAATCGTACGATACTCATCCACTATATATGCGCAAAATTGGGTACCCCAGTACGAGTAATATGTGTTTTCAATTTCGAAGAAATGGCTCGGAGTCGCAAGAAGAGGTGACAAGAACTTGAAATCATACCGAAAGTATATCATAAATTTGCAGTATTATTGGATTTAGTGTATGAGGCTAATAGAACAAAGAAAATAAATATTGATTAAAAAAGTTGTGTATCCTTGCCTAGACCGTATCTTCAAATAACTCGATAAAACTCGAACAAATAAAATATATGTGAAAATTCTTAAAATATTAATACAACTCAAGTAAATTAAAATTTAAATTTACAAAAACGCTGTGAGCCATGGCAACATGACTTAGAAGGACATGTGAGCCCACACGTGTATATACTTACATGCACACTCACTCACAGATTTCCGTATAACAACACACACTTAAACAAATTCGAAAAGGAAAGAAAATTTTGTTAATGCAAAGAGGGAAATGAGGAAGACATAACTAACCAATAGCCGTATGTGAGTGAATAAGTGAATAACTGAGTGAGCGAATGAATGAATGAACGAATGCATGATATAATAAGAAATGAAATAAATTTCAACATTACGCACCTACTTACGTATGTACGGCAATAACTCATCCATTAAAAGGGATATAACGATTTAAGTGAAGGAGCTGAGTAACAACAGTTAAAGAAGTAGGCAAAGTGTGGACTGAGCACTGGGTGGCATGCTAAGTAAGTAAGGACTTTATGGTACAGCTGGACAACAACAAGGGTCAAATGGAAAGCAATGAAAGTATTAAAAAAAAAGAAAAATAATACCGATAAAACGAAATCTAAAAGAAGAAAAGTTCGTTTTCTTATACTTCTCATTTGCACACAGCGTACCTACTCCTCTACCGACTGCTACGTTCAGCAATAACAACAATCACACTTGCATCTAGGATATCAGTTATACGGTAAAGTAGGAAAAAAAAAGGATATCGCATAAACATTTGTTAAGCAAAATTGCGTTTAAGGATTCAGTAACAGCAATGACTGCAACAACAACAATGAGGAAATAAAACAAAATCGACTCATAAGATATAGAAAACTAAGTTAAAAGTGCGCGGCATAGCGGAAAAAGCAGATAGCAGTTAATGTGAGAGACTGAGACTGAGCATATTATTGTATGCGTATGTGTTTCGGTTAGAGAGAGTACGACGCATCACAAATAGTTGCTTTTGGTGTTGAATTTAGAAATATGGCAAGTCCTTTTATTTTGAAGTCCTTCGACTATGGCCATACATATGGATTTATGTAAATCGACACAATACGATATATGAGAAAAAGGTCTTTTTTTCACAGTAGTCTTTCATCATACACTTCAAGTATATGCTTGTGTGTGTGTGAGCAAGTTTCGACTTTTATAATAAATACAAAAAAAAAACCAACTAACTAGAGAAAATAAATAAATTTTGAAATTTGAAATGGATTCGTAAATGAAATCCTACTCGAATGAACAATTCAAATTATTATTCTTTATACCACTGCACACACACGTACAAATGCACACGCACACTTGGCCACACATCGCTACCTGTTAGGAATTGCTTGGTCAAGTTAACCGCTCAGTTGAGCTTTATTGTAAAGCTTTTCGCATTTAATTTTGGGTTTATTTTAAATGAAACTTAGAAAAATGTGCATAAATATGGTCAAGACTTAATGTCTGAAGAGGCATTCACAATAGCAACAAAAGAAACATTTTTCAAATTTATCTCGTTTTTGAGCCAAATACGGCTGTTTCTCCACACAAATAAACGCCACACAGAAACATCTCGGAGTTCGTTATATACAAAAAACTTTTAAGCAATTTCACAGTTATGAAAAAAATCACGTCCAAACAAAGAAACAAAAAGTAAACAAACGGACAAAGTGTACCAGAAAACTTTTTACATACATAGTTGGATCATCTTATTTCGATTGAACAAGATGGTGTTACTGCTCATACTACCAGAGAAATTTCGAGAATTATTCACTGGTCAAATAATCTTAGTATTTATTGGCATTCAAAATTCTTATATTAGATATCGCACAAAATGTTGAAGTTTATAAGAAAGAAAAACAAATGCTTTCTATAAGCTGTCAATGAAACTTCAATGATAAAAGAAATAAAATGATTTAGTTATTCAAGCAATTGCCATATCTCTTGCAAACCTAAACTAAAAATTTTAATCTACTTTCAATGATGTGTATCACTTAGTAATGCAAATGAAATTCTCTGCTGGGTGCAAATAAAAAGAGTTACAACATATTCACAATGCAAAATACTATTGCGGACGTATAATTTAAAAGTGTACGTTGTATAGTTTGAATGAACATACAAAGGATAAACGTGTTGTCTTTGAAAAACAGACGCACACCTACATACCTCAGTTCCCTCTTTGTGAAACCTTAACCCGTTTTCTGTGAGTTGGCTCACTACACTTCAATTCTAATTTCATTTTGAGCATAGTTTCAAAAAGTTTTTATAAAGTTACCCCCTACTTCCTTCTCCTCTTATTACATATGCTCATTGAACTACACATACAAACAAAGAATATAGGACTCTTAAGGCATACAAGCTTACACACACACATTCACTACCGCTCTCACCTACACAGCAATATGGTGTTTAGATTTTGGCCTAAATTTTTAAGGACGAGCATGTGACGACAACACTGAAGTAGCCTGTAAAAAACACTTGGGCGTTTTTGCTGCAAAGGATAAAAGCGGTTGCTTGGTTTTAAAGTGTTATGAGTGGAGAGCCGAAATGTGGGCTGTTGGACGGACGGTTTATTCCTTTTTCGGGCAGCAGCAACAACATCAACCAAACAAAACAAAAATAACAAGAGTTTCGGTTTTGAATTTAATGTATTTTCTATAATACCAAACATACATATACACAAACGTACGCATATCCTTTTGCTCACACACATACGGACATACATAAGTAAGCACTTGCTCTTTCAGAACTACAACAACACACATGTATACAAAATTTAACAAAATAGAAATTCAAATTATCCTTTTTCCTGTTTTACTTATACTACTGACGTTGTTGTTGTTGTTGTTGTTGTTGTTGTTGCCTTTTGCAATAATAAACAAAATTTTCATTTGAAATTGTGAAGCACTGAAAAATGAGATTTTCAAGTGTTCCAATGGGTTTATTTTCTCTGTTATTTAGCAGCAGAAGTAGTCAGAATCGTCCAAAGCTTTATATATTTTATTTTAATTTATATATGTGCATGAATTTGTATTTGCATTTGGGTAGGTGTGTGCGTGCGTGTGTGATGTATTAGTTTATGCAAGTATCTTAGTGTTAGTTTATACTTTTGTTTTTGTACTTTTATGTTACTTCTAGCACAATGACATAATCCTTATCCATCGTTTTTGCTTTATTTTATTCAGGTCCAATTCGACTTTCCCCAACCACAAATTTTTTGTAGAAGTCTTTGGTCCTTTTTTGTTTTTTTTTTTTTTGAAAATTTTAGAGTTTTGTATTTTGCTACTTATTTTGTACTTCATATTTTGATGTGGGGCCGGCCAGCTGAGTTTCTCTAAATTAATGTGGTTAAAGTTTAGACAGGGGTTTGTTTTATGTGGTCAAAACAAAAATAAAGATATCAAGAACTTAAATTAATGATAATAAGTGGAAAGCTTTTACTTCATTATTTTAAATTAGGATTTCTTTCATATTTTTAAATCTTATTCTCATACTAAAAATCATATTATAAAGCAGCCGTCAAAAAGTAAAGTATTTTTTTAAGAATAACTATTGCAAAGTGTGTCCCATATCCATTTAAGCAAATTTTTCAGTGAGTTTAGCGATATACTATACTTCGCAAAAAGTATTCACTACTGAGTTTTCAGAAGATCGACTTTTAAAAAAAACCATTAAAGTTCAACAATTTTTCACAATTAACACCTTAAAAGTTTCGAGTTTTTTAAAATTTTTTTGGATTTTTTCAGAAATTTTTCAATTTAAAAATAATTAAATGATAATTGAACTCAAAGCGATCAACATTCATGTAAACTTTTACAAGTTGAAACAATGCATTTTAATTTAACAAGCTTTGATAATAACGAAAAAAAAAACAACAACTCTGGAACATAGAAATGTTTGGATTCATGAAATCTTCTGAGTATACATTTGGTTCACGCGACGTCAAAATTATTTTCTGTTGTGTGGCTTTGTTTTTGTAACTCATTTTACATTTATTTAATCCTTCAATTCTGAAAAATTCTAAACTGAAAAATGCTTAATTTCTGTTTGATATGACCTAATTTTTCTTCTGAGTGTAGAAAATGTTGCTTATAATTGAAAATGCTAGAAATCTATCCCAACTAATGAAGTGCTGTCGTAGTTATCGCTCTATATCCAGCAAAAGATTTTACGCATGTGTTCCAATATTATTAAAGAATTTAAAAAAATAGGTGAAAGTTGCAGTCGAAAACAATTTTAAGCCACTCTTTTTAACGCAACGTTATGTTTGCACATAAAAAGCAAATGTACATTTTGAAATAAAATCCATTTACATTATAAGCTGGCAATTTAAATCATAGTATTGTAGTTTTTTTAGGATCAATATTGAAAAAGACAAATACTGAGATATAGACGCACACATACACATACATACATACGTACATATGTAGCTGATAAGGAAAACAAGAATAAATGAAACATTTGCACTTCATATGCCTACTTTTGCTGCTGCCAAGTAACTTTAAAGAAAAAATAAAAAACTTTATGCTAAAATGTCGACAGAAAAAAGGATTGCCACGCTTAGGCTAAGAAAGATAGAAAAGTAACGAAATATAAAAGAAATTGGAATTGAACTTTTTTGCATTTTAAACAGGGAAAATTTTTATTTAGTTACTTTTACATTGTTGTTTTTGTTGCTTCATATGTGTGTTGTCAATGTCCATTTGCAACACCCCTGAAAAAAAAGTCTTACGGTTTTGCTGATTATAACAGAAAAACCAACGCACAGAGATTGACGTACACATTCGAGCTGCTTGTGTGTGTGTGTGTTTGTGCAGTTATTGCATAAGGATTACCACAGATGAGGGTACGTAAAAGAAGACAGAAAAAACTAACTAGCAAATGTTGCAAAAATAAAGAAAAAAAATACAAAACGGAAACGGTTTGTTTTTTCTTGGAAACCTATTTGGAGTCAGCGTCAGCCGCCTAAAGCTGCAGCAGAAGAGTTACTTTGCCAAATGATTTCAAATGTGAAACTTTTACCTCATGTAAATATTGCGAATAAAGCATTTTTTCTTAAAAACTTCTAGTACGAGCGCAACAACAAAGCGTAAACTTTTGCTCCAAATATCGAGCAACTAACTACGTGGCAAGATTTTTCTTCGCATGTCCTTTGTTTTGTATTTCGGTAAGGACATTACGCAGCACGGGCAAAATAGCAGCAAACTGGTACCATTTGAGCAATTTCGATCCTTTCTTCAGGCAATTTATACACAAAGAAAAATTTTACTCATAATAAAATAATAGTAATAAGAACCTTAAGGGTTTCTCAAGCTTAAATTGCGTGAGAATTACCGGTAGAATTTCGACCAAAAAAATCTTTATTGTTGGGACAAATTTATAGCAAATGGCTTCAACTTTCTCTTATAAAAGTGGTGAACTGATTTACAATATTGACTGGCCGCTTGACTATACTCGCAGCTTAGCAGCATGCACATTTATGGCATTTCCTGTGTAAATACAACATAGAACGAGAAACCTATGTAGCGGCCACCAATGAAGCTCACGTATCATTATAAAGCATTTTAAAATTAGTAACATTATCTAAGGCATATGGGTACTAGCTCATATCGAAACAACAATATTGAACTTAATAGAACTACATCAGAAAACAACATTTATGCATTCCAAGAAACGTATCTAGGGTTGCATACGAAAGGCACATTCTTTTTATCCACCAGATCTTAAAATTTTTATTTTATTCAAGTTATGTTCCATATTCCATACTTTTTTCGCAGTGTAGATTTTACAGCATTAATGTGAGGATAAACAAAGCTTATGTGAGAAAATTATATGAAAACAAAAAAATAAAAAAATCCGACAGCCAAAAAAAAAACGCAATCCTTGATACGCACAAGTAATTTGAGGATATAGCAAACGTTTGCTTGCTTACACATTTTGTTATCTTTAACGCATTCGTCTTACAGTTGTAAGCGATACACTACGCTAGATACACTCAGCAAAATTTCTTAGTCAATATATCAAAATAAAAAATGTGTACCTTTTTCCTTCACATAATAATTTTAAGCCACTTGATTCTATGTGGTATTATCATCACTACTATCATGTCACAAATCGACCCTCATTATCCTCTTGTGCTCAGGTACGAGTACTCATATACATATACTATATGTATGTATAACTGCGTATTTGTGCCACGTGTTTACTTCTGCACTTGGAAATTTGTGGTAAAACATTAAAATTGCGTGCAACAACAAAATTTAATTCCTGGAATTTAGCGCTCGCTCGTATCCTGTAAAAAGCAATATGAACTTTATGTTCGAACGTGCACGTTTTGTGTATTAATGAGTTTTACACAAGTAAAGGATATTTATATGCAAGGATTTGCTCCTTCAATATTTATTTGCGAAGCGAAAAAAATTGCATGTTCACTTCATCTACTCAGTAAGCTAACATGACCCTTTAGGAAAAAGGGTCATGTTAATAATTAATTTAAGAGTTAATTGAGATGTTTGGAGTCTTGTCTGCGTCTGACAATATTGGATCCGAAAACTAAATATTTTTTTGATACTAAAAACTAAATTACTGAAAAACTAATTTATCGAAGCGTATATATGAGCGTTTGAAATTTGAAGCAGAAGAAAAGCTGTTTGTACTAATCGCTAGTTTTGAACTTAGCATCATACGATCATATGCACACAAATTTTGGCATTTTAAGCGCATACTTTAATGAGCTGTCAAGCTGAAATTGAATTAATTTTTCTTAGCGCTGAGTATGAGTGACATTTAATTTTCGAAATTTTCTGTTTAATATTCCAGGAAAAACCACTGACAAAATCATTGTATTATTGTGGATAATTTTAAAGTATTTGAACGTGTGAAGCTATGTGGTGGTACTATGAGCTTTAAGGTTTGAGAAAATAAATACGTCGCGACGTGTGAGTAACATTTTAGTTTATTTTATTAAATTTCTGGAAAAATTTTCCAGCGACCACCCGCTGTATGACACCCTTAACTTTGCAATATTGACTTAAGCTTCCATTTATTTTTCTCAAAGCTTTTAATTTTTTTTCTGTGTAGTTGGTCAATAGTAACACTAAAATAATTTTGCGCTGCTCATTATATTTTAAGTTTACCACTATTCGTAAAAGTGTATGCGTATGAATATGCATATGAGCGTGTGTGCCTAAATTTCAAGTAGAGTGAAAAAAAGAGCTGCTACTGCTGCTGCTTAAATGTTTCTTAAAGTTAAATCGCGATCATGTACATAATGCTTGCGTGTGTGTGTGAATATATATATATGTTTAAGTATGTGTAAGTATTTTGTAACAATAATAGTAACAACAAAAGCAAAAACAATGACAACAACAAAACACACGCAAATATTGTAATTGAGCAAAAACAAAATGGTTTTTCGAACTTTTCTTTATGTTTCCTCCTTCCCTACAATATTTTCACATTTACTGACTGACAAAACAATGATTTTCTTTGTATTGTTAATGAACACACAAACAAATATACAAGGTACACACGCACACATAGCATAGTACTGTAACTATAACTAGCATTTCAATACAAACATACTCGTGTGCAATATTAAATGTAAACATGGCACGCACTTACTACGACTACGAGTTACTTTAACTGAAATAATGAGAAAGAGCGCGCGCGTGAATGTAACATTTCCTGCTTTAGTTGCTATTGTTATTGTTGTTGTTGTTGTTGTAAAGGAAAAGCATTTAATATCCTTTTTCGGCAATGTTAACTCAATTAGAAGTTAAGTAAAATTAAGTTTTTAGGTGGGGCCCATTTTTTGTTTTTTTTTTTTGGTGTGTTAACAAAAAGTGCTGCGGAAAAGTGGAGCATGGGAAAATTGCCCTTCAAACCTTAAGTGATTTATTTCTGATTTTTTTTTGTATAATTTTAGTTTGAAAGTAACGCATTGCTAAAAAATACATATATGCGCGTATATTGCATGAGAGTAGTTAAAGAAAGTTTCGGCTGTATACTTTTTTTTTGATTTTTCTGTGAAACTCTTTTTGCGACCATCAAAAAAAACTAATATATAATGGCAAGGCGTCTACTATTTAATAGCATTTACTTCGATGTGATGTACTGCATTGTATAGTATATAAAATTTGTCTTAATAAATTGGTCATATATCATATCGGAGTATATTTATGCGTATTTGTAGCTCAATTTTCCGTATCTTGACGTATGAGTATCACATATTTTATTTTGAAAATCATCTGTGAATTTTTTTCAGCGGCCACTTATGATATAAACATATTATTTTAGGTCATTGAAAATTGAATAAAAATGATTGACAGTTGCAAGCCGTAACAAAAATCGAAGCAAAGAATATAGCAGTTGAAAGTTTTAGCATTTGTCGGACTTTAGCAATCTAAAAAAAAAAATCTTAATTTGATTTTAGTTTCTTTTATCGGCCCTTTAATTAACATTATTTTGAATTGAATTAAAATTACTTACCAGGGCAAGTAGGGATGTTGTCACATCGCAGTAGAGAAACGTGTACTTAAAGTCGGAGAAGAAGTTACTGTAACTAACTACCTAACAGCCAAAAGCTTTTGTACTTGCTAAAGCCTTTTAACTTTTATATCAAGGCGACCTCTGTTGAGCTTTTCATATTATTGTAAGATATCTTAAGGTGAATGATAATAACTAGCTACATGAATCCTGTGATATATCGGAGCAGAGGTATGGAATCTTGGAGATTATGAAAAAATGTACACTGCATAACAGTTTAAAAAAGTTTTAATTGACAAAGTTAAAATATACTATATATATTATCTGAGAGGTAATTCTAAGCTGATCAGTACATGCAAACAATATTTATATCCATCACTTGAAATTTTTTTAATACACTCTGTTCTACTGCGTTGTTATTCCGAGTTTCATTTCATTCTACTATTCCCTTCATCGAATTTAATTTTAATAAAATTATTTCCAACTTTAATGTTTTTATGAGTACAATTGTTTACGAAATAAATTCAATATAATGCGCCCGCACTAAACAATTCTCCTAGCAACGCCCCTGTAAACTTGAACAAGTGTTTTGTGTGGGTTTTTTTTCTTTTTTTTTGCCAGAACAATGCGAAATTGTAAGTGTAATTAAAAAGGATATCTGTTGTATGTCTACGAATGCCATTGATTTTGATAGAAATTAGATGGACGTGTAGTGGTTTAATGGCGTGGGTTAAGTGTATGCGTTAACATGTTATTGTATGCTTGTGTGCGTATAGGTAAGGGGGAGTAAAAAACGAGGTGCGCCAGCAATGTTTTCTTTATTAAAAATGTTTTTCTTTTAGTCTGATTTCAACATTTTTGTTGTTGTTGTTGTTGTTATTTATAAATGATTTTTTTTTTGTAATTCTTATTGTTAGTTATTGTAAGAAGTAATATTGCGTGTAATTGTATTTAACGTGTATACACGCACTGATATCAGAATACACCTACACGCCTGTTGTTCAAATCAAAATCGCATAAAAATTATTTTACGTTGAAATTATTTAACATTTACCATTGAATGATATTAAAGGATAAGAAGATACAATACTTGAATACATCAATTTCTAAGCAAAAATATTATTTGAAAAAAATGATGCTTCTTTTCACTACATTTGTCATGATTTAATGTGATATTTTGAAACGTAATAAAATTAAAATATTTTGATATAAAATTTTTATGGTATTGCAATACATTTGGTAGAACATAAAATTACAAAACTAATGACAAGATATACACAATCAAGCATATATCCAAAAAAAAAAACCTTTAGCATTCTTTATGCACGTCACTCCCACTCACACCCCTTTGCAGATGTGTAGTCAAGTTTTGTGATTTGCAAGCAGTACAAAAAAAGAGAAAAAATTCGAGATGTCCAAAGAAATCAGTTTGTATTTTTAAAATGAAATATATTGCATCATATGTCAATGATTTTATAAGAAAACTTAATATTTTCTTAGCCATAAGCAAAGCAAAGCAAAGCTAAGCAAATAAAGGGCGTCACACACGTCACACGCCCCATACACCCGCTGCCTAAGTTGGCAGGGATGTTGAGGTCAAACCCACATACCTAATACTCGTCGGTCTTTCGAAAAAGTTGTACTTAAAAGCGCAACTTTGCAATTTAGTTTAAATTTCTTCCTCACTCAATGTGCTTTAGCTGTGATTTCTTTGCTTCATCTTTGGATGTCATGGTTTTCAAGACTCATTCGCATGTGTGCTGTTGTTTTGTTGGTTTGTTTGTCTCTTTCTTGTTGTTGTTTTTCTTTTTTAACTTTTCATATATTGCTATCTTCTCGAGTATATCTTTGGCTTGCTCTATATTTAACTGTCCGAATGTCCTGCCAACTTTTCACCATATTTGTTTTGTTCCGCAAATTTTTTTTCTCTTCATCTACTACCAAAGAAAACTCCCTTTTGCTGTTTTTCTCGAGAAAGCAAAAAAAAGTTCGTATTTATTTCTTGTCAATGTATTTTTGTTGTGTGTTTTTCTTGAGAACAATTTCTTACATTTTAATTTTAAAATGTCCCTTTTTTATACGTAAGGTCAATCTGACAGTTTTGTTATTTTAGTCCTTTTACTTCCTTTTGTGTCTAAGTTTTGTTTTCTGTTTAGATGATTTTTTTTTATTTTATTTTTAAGTTGGCATGTGGGGTATTTTTAAACTTTTCTTTTTTTTTTAAGAAAAAACTAAAAAACTTTTGTGCAAACATATTAAAGAATCGCTACGAAAAAATGGTCCTTACAGCACACATGTGTTTTATTTCTCTTTCTTGAGAAAGCTACATTTTGTATGCACTGAAAATTATTTATTTTGCATCGAAATTTTTGAAATATATATTATATTAGACGCATTTATTTTACAGAGTAATAAAGTCAATGTATTATTGAGTTATGAAGTTTTAAGATCAGAGGTTATTTGTTATGGGCCACTACTGAATATTTGTTAAAATACATTAGATCGTCGAGTGCTTGGCCACCATTCTAAATACGATTTTTTTTAATTCAGATATGTATTTTAGCTCAAAATAATTTAGTTTCATAAGAGCATAACTTTTTGAAGTAGAATCTCCATAACAATTTCGAGAAATTGCTTTGATTTAATAAAACTTTGCAGCAACTCTAATGTATTTCCTAAATTTTTCAATCTTTGAGAAGTTATTTTCTAACAAAGCTTTGACAGTGATATCGAGAATTCTTGCCAGAACATTTTCTCATGTCAAAAACTCAAAAGTAAATGTCATAATATTCACTATGGTGGTTTCTTCGCAAATCTTAAAAAACTTCTGACCTTCAATATTGCTTTGAATATTTCTTTCCATGTACCTACACATTACAATATTTCAAAACACTTAAAAAAAAAATGAAAGAAAATCATCTAAATGCAAAAAGTTATCATATAATACTGCATCCCTCATATGATTAAAGTAATTTTAGTACACATTTGAAACCCTTTTTTTTATTTTTGGTACACTCCTTCACACTTTCCAGCTATACAACACTTCCACTTATATGAAAAATTTTATGCCCACTTTGTTTTTTACCCGTTTGGAATATCAAATTATGCGACAATACTTGAAAATGTCATACCTACCTACTATGTATGTAATAATCATACAAAAGTATAGCTGGTCCTTAATGCCCTTTGATGCTAACGTCTTGGCATAATGACCAAGTTAACAGCTCATAACAATGTAAGCTTATTGAATGTTTATGCGTTATTAGATTATTTTTTTTATAGGAATATCCAATAAAAGACCAAGAATTTTCTACTGCTACTTGCAATTTAACATAAATGCGAAGAAACAACCAACAACCATCACAGACATTTGTTTGTGATAAAAATAGAAAATTTTATTCTTTACTTCTTATTATATGGTATGTATTTTAATTTCTATAATGTGTTTAACAACTTTAGTCGAACACATAACTACAATTTCGATGAACCTAAAAACTCAGCATATCCTTAATAGTTGTGTGCACCAAAAACAAGGATCATTGCGTACATATGTATGTAATACGCGTGCGCATTTATTTCAATGATGTATGTGCTTGGAATATTAAAAGGCATCATAAAACCCATTATTACATAATATTGAAAAAGGATAAAGCAACAACAGCAACGTACAGAATTTGTCATATGGTCCAGTTTTCTTTGCAATACTTTTCTTGTTTTTACTCTCATTCTATCTGTTATTATCATTTTAATGTGTGATAAATACAACATTTGTGATATTTTGTTTTTGTGTTTTTTATTATAACTTTTGTAATATTCGTAGACAAGCAGAGTACATTGGAGTGTGCTGTTCCCGCTTTCATTTCTTAGGTTATATGTCTTTTCAATGAGTTCTCATACTATGTTTATCAAGTATGCTTTCGCCGCGCAAATGTTCAAATCATGCCGTAATGACACATTAGGTTTTTTTCCTCATCATCATCATCATCATCAGCGCCTTTCTGTGCTTTTTTTTGTGCCCCATTTTGCTTAAGTGTCCAAAAAATTGGTAGTTTGTCGTGTTATTTTCATTTGTTTGTTTGTCAGTTGGTCGGTCTTCCTTCGTAGTTTTAGTTGCCCATATTGAATGGCAATTTGAAACGATTTGCCGCACTTGTCGCTTGAATGGTTGTTAGCACGTTTTTTCTATATAATTCTTATGTGATTTTACCGAATTCATATGATTATTTTTATTATTATAATGGCGTATTGAAGTAATGATTTCTGGTGATAATAATTGTAATAATGATATCGCTATTACACTAAAATGTTAGGCGCTCATGTTTTCAATGAGCTGTAGGGCATTGTTTCTTATTTCCTATGAGCACAATGCAGCTGGAAAGTTTTATTTAAAAAACAATTTTTTACCGAAACTAAGTACGTACATATATGATGTCACTTCTTAAAGATATTGCAATATTACCAGTAGTTTAGTTTAACTTAAAATTTTTAATAAATTTATATTATAAAAACATATATCACAAGCAAATTAATTGTAATTTTTTAAAAGCTATTATATACTATATAACAGAGAAATCATATTTTCAAAATCTCTTTCATTTACTTTTCATAGTGCAATATTAAAAACAAAAAAAAGGTAAATTAATAAAAAAATTATGCAAATAAAGTGCATAAGAGCAGAAAAATTTTATAAATCATAAAACAAGAGGCAAATATATCATGTGATATAACTTTTAATAAAATGCTATTTATACACGTATGTTTTGTATATATTTCAAACTATATAAAAAATTATATATATAATTTTTTAATATGATTTACTAGAAAAGTTGGCTGACTTACCAAAATCATTGGCACCCATACCCGATGGCCCCGGCAATAGACCTGGTATACCTTGTAGACCTAAGAAAGCACTTGGGAAAGAATGAGATCGCTGATTGTCCAATGAACCATTCATGCTATCCTCTTGTTGACCATCGCCACGATCAGAGGGCTCAGTATCGCTGCTATTTGAATCTTCACCAGCGCTTTGGGCGTGCAGTGAGGCAAGATCGCCATGAGGTTTCTGGAAAAAATAAAATAAAAAATTAAAGGTTGTAGGGAAGATGGCTTAACTGCATAATAAATTAAGTTTTGGAATAAATTAGAGATGATGATGGATGTTGGTTGATTTTGAAAAAACAAAAAAGAAAATTATTACTAATGCCGGTAATTTTTGATCGGGGAAATACAAAGTAAAATTTAATAGTAAAACTGAAAATGACGGTTTTTGGTCACAATATACGAAGATTATTTCTGATTGAAATAAAATTTAAAATGACGAGTTTTTCGATAAAAATATTGAAAATTAATAAAAACCGAAAATTAATAAAAAATATTTCCTTACCTGATTTCCGCTCAACTGTTGTCCATTGCTATTCTCCAAAGCCTGACCCAGCAATGACTCTCTCAGCTCCATGCTACGCTCGCGATCACGTGATGTCTCTCGACTGCGATCGCGATCACGATTGCGTTCACGCGTCAACGCATGCTGACCGGCCACGGGGAATTCACGTTCGAGTAGTAGGCGCTCAGGGCTAATGCCATGTTGAGCGCGAAAAAGATCGGCGCTCTTGATGCGTTTTTGTGGTGGTGGCGTCAAGTGACTGTTACGATTACTGTCTGCATCGGTAAGATCCCAATGATGATTTGCCTAGCGGTCAAGAAAAATAAGAAAGAAAAAACAAAGAAATGCAAAGTTAGTGTACGCAGGTATAAATAGCAAAAGTGGGACAATTCAACGAAGTCTTTGTAAAAAAAATTTTTAATTCTTTGAAATATTTTTTTTCTTTTTCGGAACCGTCTACTTTACTTTATTGTTGTTATTGTTTTTTCTTACTGGTGACGCTGAGGACGCTTTCAACTCCTGGATGGCAGGTGTATTGGCGGCGCTATTAATAGCCGCGCTTAGCGCATTGCTTAGTGTGCTGCTGTTGTTGTTGTTGCTGCTATTCTGGTTAATGTTGTTGTTATTGCTACTGTTACTGTTGCTATTAACGATGTTGTTGTTATTATTGCCAGCGGCAGCTAAACTTGCAGCGCCTGTAGCTGCTGCGGCAGCAACTGCAGCGGCTGCTGCAATTGTGCTACCCATCAAAGTGGGTGTATTAAAGGGTGTTGCCAATGTGCTGCTGTTATTATTATTGTTGCTGCCATTGCCTCCCGTCGCCGTTGCAGCAAAATTAAATTTATTATTATTATTGCTAATGCTGTTATTGTTGTGATGTTGTTTGTTGTTATTGGCAGCAACTGCTGCAGCAGCAGTAGCATTAAAGCCCGCCATCATCGGTGAACCACCATTGACATCGGCCAAGCCGCGTATTTGCAGAAGATGCGCTGTTTTTAGAAAATCCGGCAACTGCTCGTGACTGACATTCACTTCACCGTTGTACATAAAACTATTGAGAGGATAGCGAGGGAGAGAGAGAGAAGGAGAGATTAAAGGTAAATTAGGAGAAGAGATATAGAATACGCCTCAACGCATTCTGATCAGCATTTCCATTTTAAATGTGCGGAACTTACCTCAAAAGATTCTCCACATCCTCACAACGTATATCACGCAAAATCACTATTGGATGCTCACAAGGATTTGCCTTCAGCAATTTGCGAAAGTAGGGACTACAGGCGCTCAACACCACTTTGTGCGCTGTAAATGAACGTTGATCGCAGGCCAAGGTGACATCGACAAAATCCTCCTCATCGCGTAAATGACGAAATGAACTGAGTATTGAAGACTGAAAATCATTCCATTTGAGTGCATATTGTTGTTGTTGTTGTTGTTGTTGCTGCTGCTGCTGTTGTTGTTGTACTAGATGCTGCTGCTGTAGTTGCTCCATAGCTGTGGCTGTAGACGGAGCAGGTGATGTTGATGTTAAGGGTGGCGGTGGCTCCATTTTGGTGACGCCCGCGTTATTACTCTCTGTAGTCTGTAGTTGAGTTGATTCAGTCATTTGCTGTCAATTTTGAAGCTGGTGAGAGAATGATGCCGCTGCTTTTGTTCGTGTTAATGTTGGGTTTGAGTATTTGCTAACTTAATTGATGTATTCCCTCAAATATTTCCTTTTTTGGTTTGTGGCAAGATTAGTGATTTTCTATAAAAATGTTTGGTTTCTATTTAGTTTTTTCTTTCTTTTGTTTGGTTTTATTTTTTATTTAAAAAAAATTTGATTTCTTAATGTCTTTTATGCAACATTTTCATTGTTGCTCTTTTGTTCGATTTTAGCCTTTATTATTCTATCAATTATTTCCATTTTAAAAAATTGTATGGTTGCGAGGATAGTTTTCTTTATTGTTTGTATGACGATTGTAGCACACAGCCCGTATATAAAAAATATGCCTAATCTGTCATTTGTTGTGCGGCTGTTTGAGTGGCTGGACGGATGCTGAAAGTAGAGAAGAGTTGAAATCAAATTAGCGTTAAAAGGTTTAAAGTAGTTACGAAACATCGATATCGATACATTTAACAATTGCATTAAATCTAAAGTTTTCACTGAGAGTGTCCAAGCTAAGTGACTTACAATTTTTAACGTAAAAATGTTTTTGACTAAATAAATAATATTAATATATAAATATTGGCATATCTTCAAATTTTTGTTCTTCATAAGGATGAGCAAGAGATCTTACTTCATGATCGTGGTATAGCATATCAAGTAAATTTGATTGCATATTTCTAGGCCCATTTAACACCATTACATCAATCGCTAAATATTCTGAATTGTTATAAAATCAAAGTCTTTAGCTATTTAACTAAAAGAGAATCTATAACACATTTTGCTAGTAGTAAATTTAAAATACTTCCTAGTTACCTTAGCAATTCTATAAAACTTTAAATGCTTCCTAAAAGTATGCAACAATATACACAACAACAATTATAACAGCAATTGCTTTCCCAGTTATTTATATTTATGAAACTTTAATTTTTTATGCTCTCTTTTCTTATTCTTGCTATGGTAATTTTTTATTTAGTTTTTTTCTTCTGCTCTGCGTATTACCATAACTCCACTACTGGTTACTAAATGTAATGATATTTTTATTATCATTGCTGTTGTTGTTATATTTAATATTTATTTTGTCGCTTTGTTGCTGTTGTACGCAAATAAAGTCATAAACAACTCAATAAAAATGTATTTAGTGAAGTAAAAAACTGAGTTTTCGCCGCCCTAAATGCAAATAATAAACAAATTTTTGTATATCTTTTTTGGTTTCATTTGAAATGTTCTTCAATAAAACCTCTGGAATAGCAAAAAAAATATTCATGTACGCATGGCACAGTGGACCACTTGTGTATTTTTCTTAAAAAATGTTGTATACGAAACCTACTGTCTACAAAAAACTTCTTCATTAAAAAAATTGCAACATTTTGAAACTGACGCGTCGTAAGGTTTAAGTAAAAAGAAGTGAAAGAAATATGTAATAAAAAATCAGAATATTTTTGCCAACAGGACCTAGTATTTAAAAAATATATTTGACAGCATGAGTAACTTCAACTTTTTGAGCTTAGTAGATATTTATATTATTAGATTGGTATCAAGAAGTAATACCATATGAGGTTGCCGTGTTGTCATTGAAATTGGGTGGGTTAAAACGTATCAGTTCATGCATCACAAAGCAAACCGGAGATGGGACAATATTAACCCCATCTAATTCTGAACAGTTGAAAGAATATTTTTATTGCATGCTACTTGATGAATATTCAGTCTACTTATTTTTAGCTCAAAACTGAAAATTAATTTCACATGCTTGAAATTTTTATCACGCAAGTATGATTTTATTTCATGGGATTCTTATCTCAAGTAGTTTTTATTTCATAAATTTTTATCCCAAGAACTTTTTAATTCAATAGAATTTTATCATTTGTCTTAACTTATTTCATGAGATTTTTCCTTCGATAGGTTTTTATCACATGAGAGTTTTGTTTCTTGAGTTTTCTTTCTTATGTGATTTTTACTACACACAATTTGTATATGTTAATTTGTTATATTATATACGTTTGATAATATTTGGATGCCGTAACTGTTTAACTCATGCTGTTATTTTGGAAAATATTTAGCTGCGAGATTCGTGTTACGTGATACCTTATTACAAGAAGTGTAAAAGTTTTTTGAAGAGGTAAAGTTTTCATCTTTATTTGATACGACTTTATTCCATCGAATGAATAGAGTAAAATATTTATTTAATATTAAAATAAGTTTTCATCTTTTTTATAACATGACATTTTTGTCTTAACTTATTTTCACCTCATGCTATTTTTATACATGATATATAAAATATCACAATGATTTTTCTCGAGATATTATTTAATGTGATTTTTATGCAATCTTCTGAATCAAGCGATTTTGTATCATGACATTTATTGCTTGCTTTTTAAGCAGTTTGACCAATGTATATATAATAATGTGATTGGTATATTTTGGACGTAGTGATTTACCAAATAAAAAAAATAGTTTTCGCTCTAGTCAAGTGTATTTATTTTGCCAGAAATTATTTAAAATTTAACCAAATATTTCCATTATGCGTCATACTGTGAGTACATTTGTTATTACTTTCGCGTTGTTTTTTTTTTGTGAGGTTCACATTCATGTTTACTGAATATCTATCTATCTTACTTGTATCTTGGATTTAGAATGAGTAGGTACGTAGTATTTATTTACAAATAGTTCTTATTTTGTTGTTAAATTTTTTTCGGAAGGTTTCATATTCGTTAGAATTACACGAAATATTATTTTGTTCAATCCGATTTTTCTTTCCTGTTTTTTGCACGATTCGTATCTACATACTTGTAGTATGTGTGTGTGAGTATATAAAAATATAGTTTATTGTTATTGCTCAGTTAACGTGTGGTATGAAATTGTTATTATTATCATATATTTTTTGTTGCTGTTGTAACGTAACATTTTTCTTCTCAATTACATTTTGATGTCGAATTATTTCCCTTGTATTTTTTTGCCATTCACGAACAATGCGAATTATATTTATACCATAATGTGCTGACAAAAGGTAAGAGTATTTTGGAGGGTTACAAAAAAAGTTTATAATAATAAATTTTTTGTTGTTTTCTGCACGCCTCAGCGTATATTGGTTACCAACATATCAAACACTAGCGCTTAGTTTGGCAACACCTTCGCATGGTAAATAGTTGAGTATATTGTAATTGATGCGAAAGTTTGTTCAATAAAAGTACAAAAAAAGATGTGTTATGATAATAATAATAATAAAAATAATGCAATAACAAAAAAGGAGCAATAGTTTTGTAAATATTCTAAAATTATTTATAGCGCAAAGCTATGAATTATTGTGTTGACGTTTTAATTGAATTTAGCGAAAAATGAATTTGTGTCAAGATCTAATGAGTTCAGCTTTGATTTATGATTTTTTTGCTGCTATTCATTGAGTTTGTTGTTTTCAAACTTGTAAAAATTTTTAGAAATTATTGTATACCATTGGACTTAATTATTCACGTAATTTAGAGCCACTAACCGGAGTAATTCTCTAGACATTTTAATTATGTCAAAATCTTAAAATATTCTTTGAGTGGTGGTAGCGGTTGTTCGTCTGATGTTTGGTTGTTGGCAAAATTTTCTTAAAAGATGTGGTTCACTGTTTTATTTTTGGGTCTAAGAAGGAAATCATCATAATAGTCCGATATTTTTGTAAGCACCGAAGTGATATTGAAAGGGTGGGCTTAATGAGACGCCCTATGCTACATGAGTGAAGAAACCTACCCAGCCGCTTCGACTTCACATATCAATTAACATGATCTATGCACATCAGGTCCAGTTGAACCGATTTGTCCAGAATGTCAAAAGCTATTGACCTCGTGATATTTTTGCCACCATTACCAGGAAGGGTCAAAACCATTCGCCTGTGAGATAACAGAATATTTAGGGCCTACCGACTATTGCAATCAATTCCTTTAAGATCGTGAGAGATTGTTTCGATTATGTGCCAAATTTTTCTCTCAATGTACACAGAGCCTGGTCACTTGACCAAAATCACCTGGCAATTTCTTAAGCTAATTTTATTTCAATGAAGTTTATTTCACATGGTGGAACCAAAGAAAACATTCAGAAAATGTAGGCCAAGGAATGTAAAATCAAAAACAAAAGTAGAATAGAATTTCGACCTACAATCTGGTGTTAAACTTAAAAAATTTTGGTCATTATTACCTCTGCACGAATTTTAGTACTTTTTTCAAAGTGTTTTTTTTTTGACAATTTTGACATTCCAATTTTTCATGGCATTTTCTTTTATAAAATAATACCCAAAAATTAGTATAGAAATAATAACGCAGAAATGGCTAAAAAAAAATATTTTGCTTAATTTTTAATAACTCCAACATTTGTTTGAAACGATTCTATCCAACTCTCATCCGAAGAACATTTTTAAAAACACGCTGCTCTCGTAATTAAAGAAAACTGGCTGACTTAGTAAAAATGAAATATTTTAAATTCTCGAAAAACTTTTTGCAAAATATGAAACTTCCTTTTAAAAACGTTTCATTTCAGTTAGTAAAAAATTGAATTTTAAAATAAAAACAATAAGTTTCGCAGCGAAGGTATAAAGCGTAAGTAATATGGGCGTATCTACAAGTTAAACAACAGCAATAGCAACAACAACAGCAGCTACATACAATAAACAACAACAATAGCAATCATTTTAAATACAACCAATGAAATTTGTACGCAAGCCAAGTACCACAGACATAAACACATTAACAAACAGTTTCTCCGACGCTACATGTTGGCCAATAACGTAACGCGAATAACGTAATGCAAATGCCTAAAGTTTTTACAACAGACTCAAAAGCGCACAGAAGAAAAGTAAAAAAAAAACAAAAAAAAAATATATAAAAAAATTAAATAAAAAATTTACCTCACTCAAATACAATGTAAAAATTAGAGCGAAATAATAAGACAAAAAATAAAAAAAATTATTTCGTTTTTCGTTTTCGTCTTTATGCTCTGTTGACCATTTTGGGCCAAGTTCGAAGACATTTTAGATGTGTAGTTAGTGTACGCTGCCCACGAGAGACAATAAACTCTACAACAACAATAGATTTATTTTGTTGGTAAGACAATAAACTATTTGTGGATGAACTCATATGTATCAATTACAACAATAGCAGTAAATTGATTTCTTCAGATTTTTTTATTGTGTTGGCAAGAAGGAGTTTTTGCTTTTGAATTGTGATGAAAAACTTTTTTTGGTTTCAAATGCTCTGCACTTTCCAATAAGAAACCATAATTTTGTTTTTAATTTTAAGTTTTAGGAAATTGTAAAATATCTTAGTTTTTCTATGTTCGGCTACTACTACCTCCTAACAATCACCAAACTTTACTGTAACAGTTTTGGTTATTTGGCCTTAATATCTCACCCAGTAGAGCGTTTTACTTTACTATAGAAAAAACAAAAAAAAAATTTCTGCTCTGTTTTGAAAAATTTTTTGAATCTCACAAAAAACTGACATTTTTATTTTGTTTTGTTAGAATCTTTTTACTATGACGTCATGAATGATGAGAGTTTTTGATGAAAAAATTGTAATAGGGGAAATTTTTTCATAAGCTGTTTATATCACTAACGAAAAAACCTAAAAATCCTAGCAAGAAAATTTTCATGCAAAACTTTTCTATCTCCTCCCATGAGATTAAAATCTGCAGTTAATCTGCAGGTCTCTATATAGAAAATCACAGTTGAACTCGGATTGAACTTGAAAATTGTTTTCAAAGTCAAAAGCCAGATCACTGCTATTTGGCCCCTGCAAAATTTATATAGCTTTTGCCTAAAATATTTATTACTATCCTACTTAGCTCTCTAGATATTGATCTCAAGAAATTTAAAAAGAACACACTGTGCATGTAAGTTATGGACCATTTCTGAACTCGTTCGAAATTTACGTATAATATTATCTTAATTTTTTCAAAAACTCTCTTAATTATTATGTCTTTTGTTTAAAAATAAATCGAAATCTATCAAATTAAAGTCTTTTAAACGAAGTTACCATAGAAATATTAATACTCATAAATCAAAAATTTCTCCAAGCTCAATTCACTTTTAAAGGCGCCAATTTTTACAATAATTTTTTAAGCTTCTCACAACAAACAACAAAAAACAAAAAAAAAAAAAGCAAAAAAACAAAAGAACACCAAAAACGCCCCATCTACCGTACACAAACAAAATACAGTGCGCGATCACCAGCTAGGCAAGTTCAGGCACAATCAACTAATTATTATTGAAATATATAAAGTTGAACGACTACCGTCTTAGCCACAATTACCCTAGCGCGTACAAGTGTGCATTAGATGAATGCGTTTATAAATATTTTGATGCTTCCATACACAGATTTATATCCATCCAAAACGACGAAGATGAGACAGACGTCTTCAGTTGTCTTTAAACGGGGCCAACTAACCGCGCATTTCAATTCATTACGCGTACTCGTCTTTTGGCTCAAAAGATTTTGATAAATTAACGCACATCAATAATGACAGCAAAAAGGTTTCCATGCACGGGGAGGAAGGATTTCATACCCATACCCAATATAGCTAATACTTCATTGTTCATTACTTGATTTCACAGCAAGTAAAACAAATTTTTAATTACCACTCACTGGATCGAACGATCGATGGTGGTGGTGGTACATCGAGTTGATCTTGGTATGTGGCACTACTTGTTCTTTTTTGTTTCTTCTTGTTATTTGTAGTTTAATGATCTTTTTGTACAATTATTTTTGTTGTAATTTGTTTTGTTTTACCAGGGGTTTATTAATTTTTTCTCTTCTACTCAGTACCGTTGTTACTGTGATCGCTTTGTTTTTAATTGATTTGCAGTCATTACAAATTGTTATTTTTACTTAAAAAATAACCGAAAATTATAAATTTAGTTTTAATTCGATTTTAAAGGTTTACTTGGGTTACCTCAGGTTATATATACATATGTATGGATGTGTGTGTACTGTACATTAAGAACAAGACAAAGAAAAATCACGGTATATAATTAATGATTTTATTAGTTCGATTCCATGTTATGAGGAGTGAGTTTAATTTTTTTTACTTTGAACCATCAGTAGCATGAGACACCAACGTTGAATGTCAGTTTTTTTAAAATAATTTTTCCGCATGGAAATTTAAATGGTAATGGTGGCTTGATATAAGACTCTTAAACTTTATTTGGTTTACTTTCGAAGTCAAACAGTGTGGTTTATGATGTGTTTTCCAGACAAATAATGTTTTAAAGTCACTATATTATATCGATACCTTTCAGGCGTAAGTATCGTTGTTAGAAAAACTGAAAAAAGAGTCTCTGAGTCACTGGTCCCGGTTGCCAAAAGTCATGGAGTGATTTCGGTGTATTTTCGAAGAAGTTCCGTCTTCTTATAATGCCCGATTTCGGTCCATTTTCAATTTTTTTTTGTGTTTCAATCGATAAAACGAGGCAGAAAATGTATTTTGGTCATAACCAAAAGTGGTACCGGGTCCCAAAAAAGTACTATTTCGGTTAATTTTTTAATTTTTTTTTTCTAAATAATCGATGGAAGGTCGTCAAAAATGGATTATTTCTCTTGATAAATCCATTTTCGCCCTCTTTTCATTGATTGGCATGTACGTACCATTTGAGGTAGTTGATTATGCTCTCATTTGTCTGGAGTAGTTATGTAGCAAGAAAGAGTCTCAAACGATTTTTTACGATTGAGAATCAACAAAACTTAAGTCTTTAATAAAAATGTTAAAGCATTTCACGAAAACGCCATGTTAGATACCAAAAATTAAGGAGAATATGCAATTGAAATAATTAATTTACCAAAAAGAGAGAGAAAGAGCAGATCTCGTTCCCCTCCATTAAATCATAGAAAGATTTAAATGAAACTTTGTGTGGGCACTGATATTTCCGCAGACTAAAAATTTTTACTGAGATTGCAAACTCTTTCGTTGTGTGAATCCCAAAATAAATTTGATGTAAAATATCTTTCGACTGATGTTTATAATTTCAATGCTTCAGGCTTACAAAAACAAAGAAAATAATGGTAACAGTAATACCAACAACAATAAAAAAAAGTGATTACATACCACACGTAAGTTTTGTCAAGACGTCACGTCAAACCAAAAACGACGCTGTAGCCGATCGCTGGTTGGCTAAGACCAATACAAAAACAATACATAGAGCGAGTATTTGTAAGCGATCTTTAATTCTGGCTATGTATTATTTTTTTTTGCAGTTGTTGTTGTTGATGTCGTTATACCACATTTAGTCAGATAGATTTGTATTTTGCGTGTACGTGTAATCGTAGTATTTAGATAGATTTTAATCCAAACGCTGCTGCTGCTTTCACTTTGTTGGTTGTTTTTTTTTATTGAGTTTTATTTTCTACTTATTATTATTATTTCTTTTTGCTTTTTTTTTCTATAAATATTTTCATTGTTTTCTTATTTTTGTTGTTTTCTTTTAGTTATTGTTGCTGTATGATGATGCTGTATTTGTAATTATTTGTATCTTGATATGTATTGTCTGTGCGTTATTAACTAATTTAATTTATTAGTTATTTATGTAAATTAAAATGTAGCTATTTAGTTACTTTTCTTCGAATACTTTTTCGAGCTGCTCTCTATCGCTGCTTTTTAATTTTATGCTTTTATTTGGCATTTTTTTTATTAACTTTTCTATAGCTTTAATTTGTGTCGTTAGTATTTTGGTCTGCGTGCGTTGGATTTTGTTTTAGGATTGCAGGAAGATGCTCACAAAGTTTGGTGGAAAAGTTCATTGACCATCTTAATATCTGTGAACGTAGTTCATATTTTTTTATTGGCTACCTCTTATAAGATTATTCGTTTGACTATTTTTTTTGTAGTTAGTTTATGGCGATTAATTGTAAAAATTATTTAATAAAATATTATATGATATCGTTCAGAGAATTATTGGAGGTGGAAAAGTTTTCGGAAATTTGTGCTATATGCGAGAAGTTTCCATTAAGGAAGTGCACAGGATTTAATGACATAAATCAGTATTTGACAATAGTTACCAAATGGTATAGTTGATATAGGGAAAAAAAATCATATTAAGAGGTTAAGCTCCGTAAAAAATCATGTTTTTTTCTTCAGAATTTTCTTCAGGTATAATGAAGTATAAGAGAATGATAAGAATAAATTGTTACGCAATAAAGGTCGAACTTTGAGCCCTATAATTAAAATTCAAAGTTATCAAAATAATAGAAAAAATCAAAATATCACAAACTCCGTAAACTAGCGATGTCCTGGTCAACTAAATAAAACGATACATGGGAACCAAACAGTGCAAAAAATGCTGGAAAAGTTTGAATATCTTTAAAAATATTTGAAAAACTCGAAAAATGTTGAAAGCAGTGCAAATGAAGTTGAAAAATATTGAATAATGTTGAAAAGTTGAAAAAATGTCGATTAATGTCAATAATTTCAAAAATGTTAAAGAAGTCGAAAAAATTTGAAAAATGTTGAGAAATTCGAAAAAATATTGAAAAATTGTTGATAAAAGTCGAAAAATATTTAAAGTACAAAATGTAACACCAGCGTCATTGTCATATTTTACTACGGTTTATATATCATTTATAGTTATAATGGAAAGAAAATATTCATTCACAAGCATGTAGGAACTTTAAGCTTAAGTTTAACATTGACTAACTCTTTAGCACTAAGTTTCAACACAATTTTTAAATAAGACAATAGGTGTTATGTTTGTTCATTTCACATTCATTATAAACTGAAACTCTCACAGTGTACTCCTATGTGGTTAATATTTGCTGATCAGCAATTTTTCGGTTGCGATAACACTATGTGCTAGTTGTTTATTATTATTTTTTAAGCATTTTTTATATCATTTTGCATATGGCTGATGTACTTATTTTGTTTATTTTTAATTGAATTTTTTTTTATAAAAATGTTTACTTGATCGTACTGTGTTTTAATTGAAATTGACGTATTGGGTTTCTTACTTGCTGCTGACTGCAATAAATACAAAAAAGCAGAAAGTTAAAAATTACCTTATTAAATGCTTGCGCAGCAATTATTCTTTATTATTAAATGAAACACAAACTTAATTGTGCTTAACTGTTTTTTTTTTCTTTCTTATATGACTGTTTTTTTACAGCCACCTACACATTGAAACTTTCTCTATAAACCTATTTTAAATTAAACATTTTTATAACATTCCTCATCTATCTGGCTTTGGTGGTAAAATACTAAAATCTTTCAACAGTTTATTACTTCTTTAATGACTTGAGTGAGCGAGTGATTTTATTAACATAATATCAGATGACCATGGCACTAAGTGCGCTTATTTGAATAACTAATTACGATTTTTGTTTTATGTATAAGGCTTAGGGCTATTTTTAAACATCTGCTTAGTTTTGATTGTTTGACTTTTTTAAGCTATAGAAATTACTGGGTAGGGTTAAAATGAAAGACGAAAATTAAATTGCTAACAGTGGAACCACTTAGCATAGTTGTTACCGTAAGAAGCATATTGGAAAAAGGCGTTTACTGTGAGAAGATATAGCACACAAAAGATGAAGCACACCCTTAGGGAAATTAAAAGATGATAAACTTACGGCAGTAGCTTTGACACTGGGCGCATTAGCGCAAACTTTGAAGGAAAAACTTTATTTTCACTAGAAATTTATTTAAATGAAATATGGCTTTTGAAGTGATCTGCTTGAATCAATCCGAAGATGAACCTAATTACTATGTAGAATGCTTTGAAAGTGCACCTAGTCCATAGTTAGTAATTAGTTGCATTGTATAGAAAAAAATGTGCACTGAAAATTATATTTTAAAGAAAATCAAAATTAATTTTTGCTTAAATTAATTTCAAAAAAAATCAGTATTTTGTTCTTTCATAAATTATATTGAAAGGCTTTGAAAATTAAAATAAACATTAATTTTTGTTTTATATGAAAATTAGATTTATTCGTGTAAGCATTTTACATTAAACTGACAAAATGTTATAACTCAATTAGTGCAATTATCGTGCAACCGATTTGATGAATTCTTGCCAACATTATGCTACAAGACTTCTATGAAAACCGCTTTATACTTTGTACCCATACAATTTATTACGTTTATTAAAAGTGCTAATGAAAAAGTTAAATTTTCTTTTAATTTTACCTAAAATAGTTGTGTGAAGTTGTAAATTGTAATTTCAACACTAACACATTCATTTCTATAATGTTTATTCTATTAGTTTGTATTGGTATGCATGAACATTAATTTTCTACTCCTACTATTATTAGTACATACACATAGTGGTATTACGAGTACTTCCTTTTAAAATACAAGTGTATGGTATTGTAAATTTTTAATTGAAATTTTAACGCCCACTTTAATAGGCCTGGTACGCATGCATTAGTTGCGCCAACTATGTCCATTTTTTTCTCAGTTAGACTCGATGCTTTTATGTTGTAGGTGGTTGGTGGCGGTTCCCTTATGCTGTTGGTGCTGCTGTTGCGTCAATCTCATTATATTTGCGTAAATGATTAATATAATTAGTGCTTTGGCAATTATTTCAAATTATTCAATTTAACGTTTCAATTTGAATTCAATTTGAAAATTTTCACTTGATATTTGCACATAAGAGAGAGACAGTCTGAATGAAGTGACTTGGCGGTAGTAAGACTGCTGTCAATTTGGTTTTGTTATTTTTAAGTGCATATCTGCTAAATATGCTATGTGTAGATTTTTATTTTTAAGTTTTGTGAATTAGGATCGGCATTTTTTGATAAAAAACTAAGAAAAAAACATTTTGCAACAATAATATTATATTGAAAGGTAGGCATTAAAATTCTGTTAAAATAAAATTTTTTCTTGTCAAATTAACAAAATATCTGATGTCATTTCTTAATTCTTAATTCACATTAAACGTTTAATCTTCTACATAAATTGAACAAATATCGTATTAGCTATGTTTTAGTTTTATATTTTCGCAGCAAATGATTAAATTTTTATGATTTTTAATTGTCACACATAATTTTAATTGCAAATGCAAATTTCTGAACAATTAGGGCAAGCAACTTCGAACGTATGTTTTTCTCTCAACAACTTTGACCTAATCCAGTATGTAAATCTGCCCAAGCTCTGCACAAACTTATTCACTCAATCATTCTAATGCATTGTCATTTTAATTTAATCTTTACAATTAAGCTTCATTTAAGCAAATAAATTGTGAACATTAAAATCTGCATCGATGATTTCTTTTTTTTACATCTCAGATTAGCTAAGGTCGCGACCTAGGCAGAGTTATAGAAAATCCAAAGAAAAATACACCGCTGTGGTTGATTAAGTTAGTGATGGTTATGGGAATTGCACAAAACATAAAAAGAAAAAAAGTTTTGGAATACAAATACTGATGTCGCAGCTCTCACACAATTCAATTAGGTTCAATTCTTCTAAGTCTTATGCTGTGTTGTGTTTCTAGTAACCCTAACTAGAACAAAAAATGAAAATCTTACTTTTGATTTATGATTGAAAATTTTTGAAGTTGAAAATGGTAAAAGAAGCAGGAATTTAAAAAAAACCACAGCTTATCGTATCGTTCAAATCGCACAACGCAAACTTTATTTCTCACATTCTCTGTTTCGCTCTTTGATTCAAACAACAACCCGTACTATGGCAAGCAGAAATAAAAGAGAGGAACAGAATAGTAACGTTCTGTCTGACAGAACGATGGTCCGAGTAGCCATTTTCGGGTCAAAAACGGTTCTTTCTAGGGTGCCGAGCCTCCCTTAGTGATATCTGAAACTATTTTTCGAGTTATCTTTCTTTTGAAAAAAAAAATTTTTTTTTTCCCTGATACGAATCTAATAAGAAAACGATCACTATACTTGGTACGGGTTCGGGTAGCAATCGCGAGCAAAAACCACAACAAAGCAAAAAAAAATATTCTGTAGGTAGAGCAGAACGTTACCATTCTGTTGCGCTCTCTCATATCGCTTGCTATGGTTTGTGTTAGTGTTTCAATTAATGAGTTAAATACAGAATGCAGAGGGAAAAAGTTAATGCTCATAGAACAGAATGAAATCGAACCATTCTCTGAACAATAACCTTAAGTTCATTTTGAATTTAAACACTATTGAAAATGAAATTTTTTCAACTTTACTTCAATCGCAAAAAACTTAAAATGAAATTTTATAGTTGCAAAGTACTTGAACTTTTATTTTTGCTGAGTGTACCGAAAAAAATATTTTCGAAGTTGCAGGAAATGCTAAATTTTTGTTTATAACTTATTAAAGAGTCCATATTTTTTGAAGCATTTTTTGAGATAAGTTTCCCATGCAATTGTAATATTTGGTTTCAAAAACTACGAAATTATTTTTGTTGTAGTTGGTTTCAGAAATTATCAATCCTCTACAAAATTTTAAGCCGATCAGATTTAACATTTCCAAAACAAAGCAATGATTTTTATTTGAAAATTTAAAAGGTTATAATGCTTGCAACATTTACAAACTTGGCTAACAGAAGTGCCAGTAACTAATTAATAACGTTGCATGGCTATTGTGTTAATATTAAACTAAAATATACACACTACCCATACAAGTATAGAAATAAACACACACAAATATAAAACCTCGGTTTGCATAGCATACTAAATATAATAACACAAAATTTCACACACATAGGCATAACGTTAATACAAACACAGACACATACACATGTAAATATTAGTAAGTAGATGGCAAATAATGTGCGCTGAGCCGCCAAGCATTGATGAAAAACATAAAATACAGTATGGTCGTCGCTGAGGCTGCATAACAAAAATTCGCCCAAAATTGAAATGTCAATAAACTAAAATTTTAATGAAATAATTAATTAGATTTTGCACTACATTGCATTAGTGTTAGTGCGAGAAAAAGCGTGCTCGTGTCAAAGCTTTTAAAATGTATGTGTGTACGTGTTTGCATGTACTTATGTTGGTGTGTTTATTTGTACAAAAAATGTGCTCATTTAATTAAAAATTTCATTGGTTTTATTTTGGTAGTTAGTATTTCGAAAAAAAAAAATTATTATTTAATACAAATACGTAGATAACTAGAAAAAAGAAAAATTTTGTTTTTAGCTTAAAATTTCGCTAATGAATTTTCTGCATGAAAGTTAAGCTTGAAATAGGAAGAATGATAGTAGTGACTGAAAAGGAATTAAATAAAGATATGGCTATTTGGTGGGTGCAAACTTATTTTTTCTATCGTCTTTCAAGAATTCTTGATGTTGAAATATAAAAACCGGCAACTTTTGAAGATTTTATATAAAAAAAATATTTTCGAGAATTTTAAACTTTTTTGTTATAAGCTTATCAGCGTATTCAAGTCTAAAAGAAATGCAAATTTCAACTAAAATGGAATTGGGCTAATGGTAAGAAATAGAGCAACAAAAACCCTTTAAAAAAAAAACGTGCGGAAGCCCTAAAAAATTTGTTAACTTTGTGGCATAATATGGGCTTTTGAAAACTCTAGTATTGAAGCAGATAATTTGTTATTACTTTATGATATTATTTTTAAGATTTAAGGAAGATCGAAAAGAATGTAGAAGAGAAAATTTCTGAAGTGAGGGCAGCAAAGAAAGCTAAAGAAGTTAAAAACTAAATTTGTCAAAATCTGAAAACTTTACATGAAAGCGAGTGTTGTTTCGAATGGCTTCAAAGATTCCAGATCAGACATTTTTCTATGGAGGACAAACTCGCGACGACAAACCACAGTTCTTAACTTTCCATCGGGTTCATTGCCATTGCTATGCTACGACTAATTAGGAAATCATCTGGAATATGTGAAGAAATCTGCTGCATCAGCGAATTTTGATTGATGGTCAAACAAAAGGCCTCACACAATTTTCTTCCGTCTCTAGCAGCCAATGGTATGAAGTGCAGAAGTTGTAAGTGCACGCATCGATTTACTTCGCCACTGAAAAATTCTTAGCTGCTGTTTGGCTCAAAACTGGTGAGGCAAAAGCTGCTAGTGAGTATCGAGGAAATTGAATACCAAAAGTTTTGCATGAGTTGAGGAACCAAAAAAAAAGTGAGCTGTGGAATATTGTTCAGTCACAAATAATGTACCGCTTTATAGCGCCAAGTGATATCAGGCTATTTCCAAAAATAAATTAAAATATTTTAGCGATAGCTTAGTTAATAGCAAAATTGTGAACATCTCAAAAGAGAATTTTGAGAAATGTTTTGAGTTGGATCTGAGAAAAATCCTGAGTGCTCGAAAGCTTCAGGTTTGAATATATTTCTGGCACACCGTGGCTTAAAGTCGATACTTGGCAGTTTACGCAACTATTTGTGTTTCAATTATGGCTAAGATTTTTTTTTTAAAAAGACTTAAGTAACAAACTCGCTTTATGAATAGTTTCACAGACTTTGCATGTATCTATACTTTATTTAGTAAAACTCAAAATGCCTAATTAGCAGCTAAAAACTACAATATTAAATAAATGTCATAAAAATTGCGCAAATTACAACGAACAACAACAACATCACAGTTATGCGTCTCAATTATTTTAATGCAGAGACAACCGCGCTGTCTACATTGGAGAAGATGAAAAAAATACACTAAGTTTTTCCCAGTTTTTGCATAATTTCTCATTACGAAGACGGACACATGGCATAACATACAACCCGCACATGCGATTTTAAATGAGCCTTAATAAACAATTGAGAATTGATTAATTTTTCCGGTGCAAATGCAAGAAGAAAGAAAAAATAAAAAATTAGCTTAAAGTTATAAAATGTAACTTAAAAATATATGAAAACTAGCTGCAAATATGAAACAAGCCAGCAAGCAATCAATTAAGACAATTCTTCAAAAATTAAAAGAGAAAAAAAAAAAAATTCAAATTCAAATCGATATTCAATTTAATGTTTCTGAGGAAATTACTAATAATGATGAGTTTAATTGAAAAACTGCGCACTTCAAAAAACAACAAAAACAAAGAGAAAAAAAAAAATTTAAATGCGATCGATTCACGATGTGGGGCATCTTTTAAGCATGCCAATTACAACAACAATCATTGATTATACAAAAACAACAATAGATAATTAAAGCAACAAAAATTAGAGAACAACAACATCAAAATATACACACCATATATTCAGATACCTAAGTGAACCCAAATTAAAGCGCACATCCATTATAAATTACTAATCGACCATAAACACACTTAAGTGAAGCAAAATCAGCGAGTATGGGAAGATTTTTATTTATAAAAAATTATTAAAAATTGAAGCTTTCAGGCAGGCAATACCTTGATACACTCACTCATAGATACCGAGATAAAAACATGGGCAACGTGTAGAAAATTTTGTAATTTTCTGCTTATTTCGAGTATTTGAATATCCAACAGTTAATAATGGCAGCAGCAATAGCCGCCCGCAAGTAAATTTAACTCCCTGCCTGCCTGCCTGCCTGGATGGTTGGCATCGATAGCTGATATAGGGAATGGCATGGAATGCTTCAATAGCTTGTCGTTCTAAATAAAAAAAAGGTACTTGCCATTGCTGCTGCTGCTGCTGTTGTTGCTTACAACCCGCTAACAATTCATGCATGAAGGCAATGCGATGACACCAAAATAAAAAAATTATTTTCGTTACTTTTATTTTTCCTAAAATTATGACACAATCTATGCGGTGTTTATTTTTTTTCGCTCTTATATCATAGCACTTAATAGCATAATTTTTATTTTTATTTGACATTACCCTAAGATTTTTGTCATGTGTTTGTAAGAAGTTTAATAATAAAGTCATAAGCGTTTGTGCGCAGTGTTGGTTAACTGACGAAATAATTGGTGTTAAGAATAGCATTTTTTTTGTGAAAAGGTTTATAATTTTAGAGATTATTATAAGTCATCACATACAAAGTGATTTCATTTAAATAGTTTAATTAAAAAATTCGTTTCATAAAACACTATCCTTCCAACTGCTTCTATTTATAAGGTAAGACTTCACAAAATGTCATTTCTCGTAATCTTTTTCTTGCCAATTAATCTATTGAAATCAATACATAATATTTCTCACCAACACTGATTTTAAATTTTTGTGACATATTTTTAACATATGTCAGTGAAGTTAAGCCAAAACTGCTTATAATTTTAAAACAAAAGCGCTGATTTTCAGAAATAACACTAATATAGTGTGGAATTGATTTAATTTTATTGCAATTAAAATTTAGAAAAAAATTAATCACTTCCGTTTAGTAAAAGTTTTATTTTTTGATGCATAAAAAAAAATGTCTCGCAGACAAAATATAGGCATTTGAAATAAAAATGATGACCACATGTTGCGCTACAACTGTGTCTAATCAGTCTGCTTTCTCAGCTATAGCTTTTCGACTCATTCCTTGACATTAACACAGTCAGTAACAAAATAATTCATAATAATTTGATTTTTTTTTGTACTTCATCCAGATTTATATATCTACCATAATATGTAACTCAATAAAATTCATAGCTATGACTTCAATTGATTTTTATTTCTCTCTTAAATTTTGGTTTGGCTTTTTTTTTGGTGTACCATCAAAATTAATTTTCGTAGGAATAATTGCAGCCCCCCGTGACTACATAGTGTCGGTGTCAGTGCCAGTATTGGTACTACAAATGGCAGAATAGCCAATGAAGTTCATAAAAAGCAACTAATTCAAATGAAGACGTGAACAAAAAAACATTCAAGTACGCAATTGAAAAATTTGAAAGAACTTTAAATAAATGTTTCTTTGATTTGCAGGCGCCGCTGAGATTTGCTACACTCAGAGAAAATAAGTTGCTTAAGAAAATTATACGAAAATTGTAAAGAGGGAGACAGTTTGTATTGTGATCTGTGTGGCTACAAAAAACTTAATAAGTTGCGTAAAACGTTAACATAAATTCAACATAGTGTGGTTAAGAATGCATGCAATAAAGTTAAATGGTATGCAATACAATTAATACGAATACAAGTCTAGCGATAGAAACCACCTTTATTGATATTGAATGGGGGAGTGTCATAGAAATAATGCAAAATATTTTAAAATTATTAATTAAATATAAAAATCATTAAAGTGCCATAAAAATGTATTAAATAGTTTGAATGAAAAGTTTATTTTGAATAATACCTAATAAAGTGTTTTAAGATTCTCATGTTATATATCATGAGATATTTTCATACATAATTTCATAAGAATTGCGATTTTGTGACAGAATACAAAACATATGCATAGAATAGATAGAAATTTAGATATATCAAGCAACATGAAATGATATAACATTAAATAAAACCAAAATTGATCAACCTCAATGTGAAAGACTCTAAAAGACCTAAAATTCAATGAGATTGAAATCACATAAAATACAATGGAAATGTCATTTTATTAAAATCACAATTGATGAAAATCACATGAAATTAAAATATCATATTTTAATATTTAATGTCATAAAGCTAAAATAAATCACTTTTTAGTAATATTCTTTCAGTGCAACGTACGTACATCTCCTCATGCCACTTAACCCTTACATGCTGAGCAAGCATTTATTATTTGTTTTTATGTGGTTAATTGATTTAAAAAATTTATTGAATTCAAGTTGCTCTGGCGTGCATGTGCTCTTTGTTGCTATTGCGAATCTCTTAATAAAATCGTGTGCACAAGTGTATGTATGTCTGTGTCTGTATCTTGTCTGTGTGTACATAATTCGGGTATATTTAAATTTTTTTTATCTTAATTTAACATTGAAATGGGTTCTTTTGATTTTTGTTTTGTAGCAGCGCCCATTTTTATTAAAAATTTTGCAATTTATTTCGTCAATTACTGCAAATAAATAATAAAACAAAGAGATTTTTTTCCTTCATTGTGATTCTTGACGTTTTGTTTGCGCATTCATTAGATTTTCAAATGTATCTTTGATTAAAACGAAACACATTTTTATTAAAATAATTAACCCACAATTTACGTACTCGTACGTAAGTAGTTGAGTGAATGTTTGCGTGTGTGTGTATGAGAGTATTTTTTAGCTCGTAGGTGATTCATTAATATATGTAGTTAGATTAAGATGTGATTTTTGTTTGATTTACTAGAAAAATTGCTAAAATTATATATATTATTTGTAGAAAAACTTTACAAAAAATTGCTCAGCTTTTTGAAGAAAAGAATAAAGAAATTGAATGATAAATTTAAAAGAAAAAAAAATGTTTCACAATCCTTTTGAAATTATAAGCGATGTTTTGGTTCATAAAATTATAGGTTTTTAGAATATCATACATAATTTGATGGTATGCAAATAGTAATCAAAATTAGAGATCGATTTTATTTTTAAATTTGTATATTATTTTTAATTTTCAAGAATAAAAATATCTCAAAAAATGGTCCAAGGCTGCAGCTGCTGCTACTCATGTAATATGAGATTAAGATTTTGTATGGAATTTTTCATATTATTTTTTTTTAAGACTGGAAGTTTTATGAAATTCCTATATTAGTTTTTGGCAAGGTTTTTTTAACAAAAAATTGCCATAATTTAATGAAAAGTGCTTCAAAAAAACTTGAATACAAGGGATGGCTGAATGTATATGTATAGATATTTCATTAAAATAATGTATAATGTATATGGGTATAATTCTAATACCTTAATAGCTAAAGAGTTAATGCCAACAGTAGATTAAGCTTAATCGTAGCGTTCAAAGTATACATTTTATTAGTTGCTGCTGTTGTTTTATTTTGTTTTATTTATATAAATTAATAATATTCAGTTAAAAATAATTGAGAAATTTTTACTTACATGCTGAGATTTTTAAGCTGAGGTTGTTTCTATATTTTGTATGCTTTCTCTTTTCTTTCTTGTACCAATTTTTTTAATTTTGATTTAATTGATGTAGAAATTTTGTTTAATATTAGAAAATTGTTATAAAATTGGTGCACATTTCCATTTGGTTGTTAAAAATCTGCAATGAAAATAGAAAATTTCAAATTAAATTAAATTAAATCAAAAATAAGTTAACGGTTGTAGAAAACTGTAATTAATCTTCCAAAGAGTACGCATTCTAAAAGTAAAAATTTGTTAAGTGCGCACACGAAAAGTACTCACTTGGAGAAAGCGCATACATAGAGCATGTACTCAAAGAGTTCACTCCCTAAAAGAACGCATCTAAAATGTACGTATTCAAACAGTACGCATCTAAAGCATCCAAACTGTACGCATTCAAAAAGTACGCATAAAAGTAGAAGACACCATCATTGAACTTGTGCAATAAGGACGACTCTAGTACTCAACCTGATAAATAATGATGAAACAATTTAGTTTTTCTACACTTAACTTAAGAATTTTGATAGAAAACTTTAAAACCTTTACGTTTTTCGTAAAAAGTTAAGTGTACACACAAAATCAATCAATGTTATGCATCCGAAATAAATTTAATATTTCACTTTGACTTTCACAAGAGGTCAACAATTTCTTTGTTTTAGGTAGATTCCATCAATTCAAAACCCATGCTACCCACATTATGCACGCATCCAGTTAATTAGAAATCTCAATTTAGTCTTCATTTTAATGCACGTTAATTTAAACAAGTAATCAATTAAATTTAAAACAAAAAAACCAAAGGTATGCAAATTTTTTTTAACGCTCAAAGTGACCATTTTGTAGCTGTCGCAATATAATGCATTAATTAATTATGTTCAGATCTCTAGCAAAAACACGTCGAAGCAACAAAAAGAAATCATGATAATAATATAGAAGTTATACGTTATAAAAAAATTTGGAAATTAGAAATAAAAATTCTTCATTGAATTTAGGACAAGAGAAAAAATTAAAACATTGATAGCTCTATAGCATAAGATAATGCGTAAAAAAGTTATTGTATTAATTACAGGGGGTTTAAGTCAAAAACAAGAAAAAAAAAACCAAAACACCAAGTGAGCTAAAGAATGAGAAATAGAGATGGCAATTAAATTAACTCTCGTATTGAACATTAAAAAATGCGATATCTACTACATATAGCACCTTAAGCCATGATTATAAGACTCCGTAATTATTAATGACGGTCAACAAACAGCTGACGTCTTCTTAAGTTATTTTGAAGCTGTTCAAGTAGATATGTTCGTTAGGTAGCTATTGGAATTAGTGATGAAAATATATGTGAAAAAAATAATGTAATGCATAAATAATTTAGAGAAAGCGCGTCTTAAATCGTTGTTGAGTTGTAAGTTTTTACTTTCTTGGTAAACTAAAAATTAAAAGCTTAAGCCAAAATAATAGTGAACTAATTATTTTGACGATTTCATTTGCTTAAGTTATTTCGAATCATTTAATTTTAATTTACGAAAAATAATTGGAATAATTTAATTTTCATGAGAATATGTTGTTTTAAATTGAAGAAATGTATGAGTAGAATATAGCTGTAAGATTTTTAGTATAAGTCGCTGGGAAAAGTTTACTTCGATTTGATTTGGAAATGAAAATAGTGTGGTGCAGTTTTTTTATTTTTTTTTTTGTAAAGCTAACACTTCTAGGCAATGAACCTTTAACACGTGGTATGCCAGCATCAAAAAGGGAGGCAGAGGAGTGGAAATGAGGTTAAACTTTACAATAATTCTAATTATTCTGTTGCAACATTAATAATGAAAGTGAATCTGAAGTAAGTGTTTTGCCTGTCATGACACAGCTGAAAGGCTTTGTGGCATTGTGGTGGTAAATTGGTAAAAGCTCAAAAAAGGCTTCAGAAAATCAAGCAGTGATATGGAAAATAATTAGAAAGAACAGCGATTTACAGAAAAGCGTACTACTACGCCAGAACCTGGAATCGAACCCGGGAACCTCTGGTCCTGAAACATTGCCAAACAGAAAAGTTGGAAAATATCAAGATTGTACAAGAATTTTCAATCGTTTTGTATAAGGCAGCATGAGATTATATAAAATCTATTCTCATCAAAGTCAGGATTTTACGTCATGTAAAGTGCAAAGTATTTAAGTACAAATCGACTTGTTTAGCAAATTTAATTATTTTTCATACAGATAGTTTTATGAAGCCTTTTTATGTATGAGATAAATCTTACATTTTATCCCCCCAAAACATTTCTTTACTTCCTAACAAAAAAAGTCATCAACTTTTAATATAAAAAGAAAACATAACAAGGTCCCATCAAAATTTTGCGCCTCCTTATAAGTCGTCGGCCTAAGCTCTAGGAAGCCTATACGTGAATTTGCCACTGGTGCTAATCCTAAAGCTAAAAAATTTTCATTCGCTGGTGAGTCAAAATTAGGCTCCTTCATCGATATCTACAATAGTCCGGGAGCTAGCAACGTATTTGTTCGACTATTTGGATGCCGCACAGTAAAAATAGGATGAAGTTTTATATCGTAAATTGACCTTAGCAAACATCTTGCTTAGTTTAGCTTTTCAGACCTAAATTTACCTTATAAAATAACTTAGTTAAAGTTTCATTGAAAATAATTCAACGCTACTTAAGAAAGTTCACTATATAGTCAACACACATTAAAACTATCAGACCTAAGCATTTCCATAAAAAATGACCTGTCAACATGATGTCAAAATATCATAATATAATTTGACGGACGCACAAATTACCAACCATCAGCAATCATTAACGCAGTAAATGTCTGACAGAATTGTGAATACATGTAGCAGTTCTCTAATAAAATGCAACGCGTGCAACATATGTCAAAAGTAAAATTTTAACAAATTAAATACTTTTGCCCATTATTTTCAATAGCAATAAAATTAGTTGAAGAAAAAACGCTGAACGCATTTATTTTGTCAGTCACCGGTCATGTCCATTCTAAGAAAATGTAACAGTTTTTGAACGCTAATTACGACACGAAAATACGAATAAGAATTTCATTTTAATAGACGTTTTGTGTGTTGCAATTTTTATTACCCCTAGTATTGTTTGAGCCTTTTACTTTCCGAACAACTAACATTGTTAGCACCATGCTGGAAATTGTGACAATGGTGACTGCGTAAGTAAGAATTTTTAAAGAAATGCCATGATTTGAATGACTTTCTCATAGTTAATGCAGCAATGTTGGCTTTGCTTTTTTCCTTTTTCCTACTGACAACTTAACATTAGCAAGAGGGTTAATTTTAATGGCGTCTTATGCGCGTAATTTGCTTATTAAGAGTTTGAAGAAGAAACTGCAATTAAAAGCGAACGTTGTAGAAATATTATTTAAATCTTTTTCTCTCCTTATTTTTTTTTTGAAAAAATTTTCATGAATTTTTACCAAAAAAAAAACTCAGTTTTATATGCATCATAAATTGTGTGAAGAACGTGAGAAAACCCAAAAGATTTGTGTTTTTCCGCTAAAATGAAAAATAAAAGAAAAACACCGCAAAACAAAAGAAAGAAAAGAAAAACCTCAAAATACAAAAGGAAAAATTACGCCTACAATAAAAACGAAACTAAAACAAATCAAGTTTTTTTCGTAACAAATTAAAGAGATTTATTGCTTTATAACTCTGATGAAGAAAAAAAAACAGAAATATTAAGTACAAGAGACCATCCACTCTTGACCAAAAATAAAATTTTTCCTTACTTTATTTTAATTTCAATTACAAGTACCAACAACTGTGACTACCTGCAATGCCATAGTGACGGCTCAACGTTAATGTAGAATGCTACAAAATTCAAGTAACAGAGAAATAAAACAAAAAATTCTTTCCCAAAAGATGTGAAAATCTTTGAAATTACACTTAGCAGTACAAAGAATTTATAATTATAAGTAGCTGTTTGTGCGCGGTATCTCAAGTAGTTTGTCAGCTATCCCGCAGTGTAAGTTGAAAGACGCTATTTAAGTGCGAACTAATGTTTGACTGTGCGTGAAAATGTGCGCCTATTGCGCATGCGTGCCGAACAACTACAACTTTGTGGGGTATGTGCGCAGCGATGCTTAAGATGTATGAACTACTACTGTATGTACACTGCTTGAGCTAAGCATTTTTTATTTCTTTCAGTAGCAAAGTTCAGCTTGGGTCAATGAAGATTTGCTGGAAGTCATAGTTAGTTCAAAATTTATGAAAGATTGTTTTTATTTTGTTGGTGAACATTATTTTGTTTTGTTGCATAATCATAAAACTGATCGAAATTGTATTCTATACATCTGAAGCAGGGATTGGATCTTTCGCCATTTTGACAACTATGGCTTCTTATCAGAGTAATTTTTTTAATAATATTGTCACTGCAACTGAATTTGCTCATTTGTGAAGCCAATATTTAGTACATTAGTTCTCTTATTACACTAGCTGTTTTTATTCTATATAGTACTAAACCTTTCATGCAACCAATCGTCTTGTGTCTACTTTTTTCTTTACACAATTTTGGCTGTCAGATTATCTTAATATGGTTCGCTCTTCTTGCTTAATATTTCGATCTTTGTTGATGAAAAATTGTGAAATTTCGGGTGCTTTTCTTACTGCTCACCAGTAAATTGAAAATTTTCTTATGTCGCACTTTGATATGTAGTTTTTATTTCATGTAATCAGGCCGGGCCTTATGCTATAGCCGATTTACCAGTTGGACTTATAACCCATTGTTGATTTTTTTACTTGAGCCCATTAATGCTCCCATTATTAGGTAATAACAAGATGTCTACCATACATTACACAGCAGGTCCATTTATGTGAATTCTTATTTGCTGAATAGCTGACTCTGTTGTGGATTTGTGGCTTTTCTGAGAACCATTTTTCATTACAAGTTGCACAAAATTATGGTTTTCAAATGAACGCCATTTTGTACCAAAAAAATCGGGCTTTTTGCAGTTTGTTAAATCGTTCTTAAGGGTCTGGTTGTAGATCTCGGATTTTAGTGCATAAATTGGATTTAAGCACCTATATCGTTGCTGGCTTATGTAAGCCTATTCTTCGAGGTAGTGCTTAAGAATGAGTGAAGTGCTGTTAAAAACGGTGAACAATGAGATCAATTGAAAGCAGCAAGTGCGACATACTTTCTAAAACTCTCAAAATGTTGATCACATGGCGATATTACTTTCAACGTCTGCCTCGCTTTCGAGAAAGTATGAACTGATGAGTTAACGCACATTTCATTAGATGAAGTTTATGGTTACAAATAGCTCTTTGATATTAACTGGCCGAAAAATCTGAGGTTTTATTAAGTCTGTAAAACTTGTGTAATCCATTCCCCAGTATCCTATGAAGTATCTTTTGGGATTTCCCAACCTGAGTGGCACGTTTTAATATAAGCCTGGCTTACGTATTTCATAGTTTTCGAAGGCAGTTTTATTTTTAAGTCTTCAAAATATCAATTTTCGTAAGATATTGCAACAACCTACTGAATATGGTAGCATACATCTGACCACGAAACTAAATATGTAACTCCTTTCATTTTCAGTGCATATGAATGATTTCTTGAATATGAAAAAAATTTAGCTGAAATAATTGTACGAAAATCAGCGTTTAAGACAAAAAAGTTTGGATTGGAAACAAGAGTATTGAAATATTATGTTATGGCAAAAACAAAAAATTTTGACGTTGCTACACCAAGACTTTGATAACTCTATACTCAAATCTAGATAAGCATTCAGCAACATCGAAATAATGTGGAAAAAAGAAAAAATCACATGTTACCGCTCAGTACATTTTTTGTCGCATTCTTTTTAATGCAAATAAAGAATATCATATAACCCAATCGTCATTTTAATCCTCTAAATATCAAAAATCTCACAAATACTTAACACTTCAAAAACAAAAACTGGAAAAAAAAACTCGTGAAAAAAATAATTAAAATGCAATTGTGAAAAGTCATGTTCTTAAGTACTCAAAGGTCGTACTCACTCAACAACAAAAATTGTAGAAAATTCAAGAAAACTCTGAAATCTCTAATCGTAGATAATAATAACAAGAATCCACAAAGAAAACATAGCAAGACACCGACTGCATAAATAGAACAGCGACGACTTTAAGGGATGCAAAGTGCACGCAGCACATGTGTTCAAGGCCCAAAGAAAATGTTCTTCTTCCAGATACTTGTTATTCCCTTTTATTTTCAATTGTCATCATTTTAATTTATTTTAAGGATTAAAATTTCAGTTTTTTATGTTTCAGAGCTGGAAAATTAAAAAAAAAAGAAATTCAATTGACTGCTCAGCGAGCATATTGTAGTTTGAGAAGACTTGGGGCGGTAACTCGCTAAGTGCACAATTGTTGCAGGTAAAAAAATTCGAAAGATGCTACAGTAATTGCTAGCGAACGCAGGTAAGCACAACGGCTCAATAGCAACATTTTGACTTTAAGGTTAGATGTAGGGGAGTTCGATACAATAAAATTGGTAATAAATTTTCTTCATGAAATTAAATTTTCTTGGATGCATTTTTTATCAAAGAGCAATGAAGTTTTTTCTTTTTTTACAATCAAATGATTTTTACAAAAAAATTTAAAGTTGGTGATAAAACCAGGTTTTTCGAACAAAAAACACGCATCATTTTATTCAGTACAGACATCAGAAGTGCATCGAATTTCTAAAGGAGTTTTATTTCGCTAAAGGCACTTGAGCTATGAGTACCGTATGTATGTATGTATGTAGTCTTTAGTATTAATAAGTAATTCTATAGCTTGGCTTTAATTTACAGATTGCAGTGAAGTTTGAGTATAATAACTTAGATCAAACTTTCTTCATATTTTAAGAATCATTGCTTAAAAATCAATACTATTAGGCATAGGAAATTTAATTTAAGTTACGAATAAATGGTTTGAACATTAATAAAAAATGTAAAGGATGTCGCTGATTTTGCCAAAAAAAAATTATCAACGATGATGAGGCACATTTCCATCCTCCTGGATCGATAAATAAGCAACGATTATTTTTTTTGTTATTAATCGGGAGAGAAAATAATATACAATTATTTTACTGAGTTTACTGCTCAGCATAGTATGCGATAGCAACAAAAAAAATTAGAAAACAAAACACCAAAATAAAGGGTTAAAACTCGTCATACTAATCATCAGTGACCTTTGAGCTGATTATTATGAATTTTTAAGGCTGATACGATTCCCTTTTTTAAGAAGTGCAACAAAGCAAAGCAAACCTTTTTTTTTGTGTTGCGTCTTTATTTATGTAACTTTCTGTGATGTTACACTTTTCACTGATGATTTCATTTAGCAATGGTTCAAACTAGTATTTAGCACTTTTTTTAATCTCGTGAATTGTAGATTTTGAATCACATTCAAGAATTTGCCAAATTCATTAAATAAAGCCAGATTTATTTAATAAATTGAACTTTTCTCTCAATCGATATTAAACATATTAACTCATGAACTCTAAAATTCCAATTTTCACACAAAATAAAAAAAGAAAAAAATGTAATTTGATGTAGTTCTCAGTTCAATCAGTGAAACTAAAATAATAATCATAATAACAACAATAACACCAAACAGCAAAATGTAACCAGAAATGTAATCTTTCCATTAAGCAGTAAATGCTGCAAATAAAATGAAGGTGTGTCAGATTTGTCGTCGTCATTGTCGTAATGAATGAATGAATGTCCTTCAACCCGCTTGGTCACAATTCGTACATACCAACTTATAAATAAAATTAACAACATTTGGTGCTTTGTCCCTGTGGTTGTTTATTATTGTTGTTGTTACTGTTGCTGTTGTTGTTATAATTAATGTATAGCAATTACAAAAGTTAAAACAAAATTCAAAGTAAAAATGACTGTGAGGGGGTTCAAGATTTCTCGAAAACATGGTGTGGCTTATGGCTTTAAACAAGAACTGGACATTTTGCGGTGAACTTCAATTATTTGCCTTCGTTGGTCAACGTATTGAACACTTAATGGGTGGCAAAAGACGACAGAGGAAGAGAGAATGCAGAGAGCGCAGTGCAAAAATAACAGCAGTGGTTTGTTAAGAAGTTGGACTTTTTTTCTTTTTTAACGACTGCTTAAAAAACTGAATCAACGCTTACAAATTTATTTATTAGCGTGAAGCACAAGCTGACAAAGTTAATTAATTATTGGGTAAAGTACAAGATTGGGAGAAAAACATTAAGGATTTAAGTTGTACGGAACGTGTCGAATTTAAAATAGTAAACGGCAGGGTAGTGAAAATATGTACTGTTTTTTTAAATTATTATATTTTGCAAATACTTCGGTTCAAAATATGCAATCTGTAAGCATAATTAATGAAGAAGTTCATATAAATTTTTGTAGTTTTTATTTATTTAGTGGAAACCCTGAGCTTAACATCACTTCAGGCGAAAATTTCTTAAGACCTTAGTACTTAACTTTTAAAAGAAACATTTAACTAAAACATTAAATAATAACGAAAACAAACCCAGCAAAGAAAAAAAAAAACAAATCTTCACGAAAATAACTTGAATATGCATTGGTAGTTCCAGCTGTATGGTCGACTGGTAGACTACGTAACGTTTTGTGAATCACTACCAATTACAATAAGCAGACAGGGAAAATAAAAGCAACAACAAGTGATACCAATGTGCAGTTTAGCTTAAGTAAGTATTAATTCCTCCCCAGCGACCATTTCGGCCTCTAACATCAATTTCACCTTTACCTGGTAGAACCACTAATAGCAGAGCAGCATGTTTTTGTTACTAATGCCATATGACTTGCGTTTTAATGCTATGCCCTTTTTCTCGCTTGTTGGGTGGCAGCTGTCGTTAACAGAGGTGCCACTAATAGACGGTTTAGTGTTCAGAGGTAACATACAATGGAAAAGGAATATTTTTTCTTCTACTCTTCTTAGGAGATTGTTAGACACTATCATATAAAAATTATTCTAAAACTAACTGCTCTGCTTGGTTTTAAGTAAATTTTAATTTTGTTTCTATATACTATACTAAACATCTTAAGAGTTATTTTTCAGCGTCACCAAAGTTCAAATTATATCCCAACCAAAAAGTCCTTTTTCTGTAATGTAGAAAAAATTCAACCCCGTTGAGTACATGCGCCAAAGTACATTAAATTATAGCTCAAGGTGGTCTCTATAATTTTTATGATCTTCTCATGCAAATTAGCATTCAAACGTACGCTGAAACCTAATAATTACTGTAAAATTGTAATTACCGCCTAAAAATGGAAAAGAAATAGAAAAAAAAAAATTCAAACAAAAACACCCTTTCGTATAAAAAAATTACAACAAAAAAAATTTAATTTCACAAGTAAAAAAAATCCTGTAGGAGTTTATTTGGTGGTTGTATTTTTGTTTTGCTGAGACTGTTTGTCGAAAGCAGGCTTTGCATGTCACTGAAACATATCAATTACGATTACATGAATTGTGGATATTAATACAACTACAACAACAGCAACAATTACAACAAAAATGACTGCGATTAGCATGAAAAACTAAATAAAAAAGAATTAAGGTAATTTTGTAGGCGAAAAGAAAATAAGAAATGGCCAAAGCGTTGACTTGTGACCATTTCATATGAGAGTGTTATAAAAAAATTACAACAACAACAATATGCATAAAAATTACGTATGTACTAAAGTCAAAATGTATAGTAAAACAAAATTATGAGTTTAAAAGAAGAAAAATAACAAAATTTTTATTGCTTGTTCTTAACACATAACTATACGAGTTATACTGGATGTAGACAGTTATAATAAATAGCAATTAAATGTAAGGCATAAGGTGAATATTACTTATTTCGTTTTAATTTAAAAACACTTTTTAAAATTTTTAACAAAACTAAAATAAAAAAAAATTGTTTCTTTCAAAAGTCAAAAAAAAATTATATCCCTGAATCAAAAAAGAATTTTCAAAATTTTTTACAGGAGAAGAAAGGATCATTATGAGTCCGTACCATGACATAGAGTGAGTTTATTTGCTTATGGGCCAAAGGTTTGAGACAGGGTCCTAAGAAACAATCGGTGGTTTGGTGCCATTAGAGGCAGAGATAATAAGGCGTAGTGTCATAGTGCACAAGTTAATACATACATTTTTCCAGTATTTATTTCCAGCTTTATATTGTGCTTAGTTTCACTTCAAGACTTCATTAACAAGGTGTACCGCTAAAACAATCCCGCCTATTTCTTCTATACCATTCACAGAGTGGTGTCATCCACTGATTGAAAAAAATCCTTTAGCACAGATGTAGCGCTCATTACAACAGGAAAATAATACACAAAAAATCTTTAAAAAAGGAGTTATAAAATACCAAATTCTTTAGTATCAACATGCCTGAGATTTATAACAAATTTACCAAGAAAACAATGAGACATTACCAATTGATTCTTGCGCTATGACGGCATTAGTAGTGCTTACCCCAAAAAAATGTTATGCATATACAATGAATTCCAACAACAGTAACAACAAAAGGCAGGTCAAAGGTCAGTTAATGGTACTAATGCTAATTCTTTCCGCATTTATTATAATTTTGTTGAAGGTGTTGTGTTGGTCAACTCGAATGGAAAGGGTGTATTGTCGAACTTTTATAAAAAAAACAAGGCGATTTTTTATTTCTCCAATTACTTTACATTGTTAGAATAGCAAACTATCAAAAGAAAATAACTAGCGGTAGAGTTGTTAAGCAATCATGATATTTTTTTAACGTTTTCATTTTCAGAAAGAAAATTTAGCAAGTTTTTATACAAGAAAACTCGAAAAATTATGAAGAATTATTTAATCTCGCTTCAAGCGGTAGTTAAGATCCTAGTTTATAGCACGACTTTAACTCTTTTCATAGAATTTTGATGCATTAAACTAATATTTCGTGTCTAGTTACGTGCAACAACAAGGTGTTGCTCCAAAAGACGACTGTTTGTCGAAATCGGAGTGTTCGGTTACATAACTGCTGAAGCGAATATAGACCAATAGTGCACGAATCTATGCCAAATATACATTTTTTGTTCCAAAGTTTGGTTCAAACTTCATCATGTTTATCTAACTTTCGCTATTAATCAGCGAAAGTCTGAAATAGTTCAATACTGGTCATATCTTTTTCTTTAAGTGTTATCGAAAAAATAAATACATTAAAAATATAAATTAAAATGTGATAATGGCTTAGCGTTATATTAATAAAAAAATAGTAGTGTTTATTACTTCCATTTTGTATTAATTGCTAGGGTTTGTTTTTCTGTCATTCTAACAAAGTTTAAATAATTTCTACTTAGAATAATATGCAAATTATACGTAAGTGCTGGTTTTACTCTCATATTTCGGGTGGATTGCGGTTCTGTTTTTTCTGGTGTTCGCTGACTTAATTAACATTTCGAGTAGGTGGTAATTTTTGGTAATAAAAATGTACTTGATAATTGCTAAGACCAGAAAATGAATAAACAAAAAAATTAGCAAACGCAAGAGGAAGCTAAGAGTTAGGCAAAAGTAGAGTGTGTTGAAGGTATTGACATTGGTTGGCATGCATTGATAAAATTCCTTAGTTCCGTCTACTTATTTTAGTTGAATGAATTAGTACCAAAAATAAGCATTTTATTTAAAAAATCTAACAAAATTTATATTTTTAATCACGGCAGGGTTATATTTTAACCATCGAGGCGTAGATTTTAATTTGCGCGACTCATAATAATATTAAGTCAAGCGAAAGTTTGCTTCAGAGAAACTGTTCAAAGGAAGCGATTTGACATAGCGATAAATCACTAGGAAGACTCTTAAATGACTATGTTTGATAGTCAAATAAAAATATTCTCAGATTTATTGTTTCATGCGAATTTTCTTGGTGAGTCGCAACTCTTGGAATGTTTTTTATGAACAAAATATCAGTGGCAAAATATCGCGCTAGATCGAAATCATCGACGATAAGGTATTTTCGACCTTATACATTTTTTTTGGGGAATAAATTTATGTTCCTTTTTTTTATCTTTTGGTCAGAAATAATACAAAAAAATAATAAAATGGTAAAAACTCCAATTGTAAAATTGTTGATGACCCATATTTTTTTTGCTTCCTTAGCACAACTTTTAAGTGTGTGTTCAATTCCCGGCCATTCCAGATTTTTTTGAGCTTCTACATGAAATTCCGAGCATAGTCCCGGTAACTTGGCAAGTCTGCTGGCTTCCGCGATCCCATATGTTTAAGGGGAAGTGACAGTAATAAAGTACTCAGCAATGTTAAAAAATATAGCTAAAGAGATGATCTAATAATTGTTTAAATGATCGAGCAATAAGCTGCTTAGTTTTGACAAATGTTTGCGTAGTGATACTTGCAAATAGCAAAATACTTTGGCTTCTTTGTTTAATATAATGCCATCGAGTATTTTATATTATTTTTGCTGTCAAGGAAATAAATTTCACACTAATACACTTACAAGCGTATATCCGTTTCCGGTGTATATTTCAAATGCATCAGTCAACGCTCACTCACTGGCACAATCGAAAACTGAGCAAATCTCAAGCAACAACAACATGTTTGAAAGCAACATGCATGACGACACAAAAATTGAGAACGAAAATTTTGCAGAGAGCATGATAGAGAGGAAAAAATATAAATGAAAAGTTTGTAGTAAAAGAGCGGTGGAAGATTTCGTAATGCAAGTGCTCCCACACGAATACCATTCAGAAAGGAAAAAAAAAAAAATAAAAAAAGGAACGCATGCCGAAAAAGACGTAAGAGTAATGATTGCTTAAAAAAAAAAGTAATAAGACCATACATAATGAAGAAGAATGCTAGAGGACAAATTTTTTTTGAATAGTGTTGAGTTATGTTAAAATAGTGGGACAGTCAGAATTGTTTTTGGGATACTCCATAGTGAGGAGGAATAAAGAGTTGTATTCAACTTAACGAGTAAGAAAATTTAATAGAATATAAAAAATACAACGAACAAAAATGTAAATAAGCTTAAAAGGAAAGACTTCCATCAGATTCTATCTATATTCTTGTCATATATGCTAAGAAAAAGTGTATGTCGGTGTATGCTAATGCCTTTAAGTTAGATAAAATATTGTGCAATTGTAATCAAAAACAATTGGGCAAAAAATTCTTGAATTCGAAGAACTTGCTCATTCTCAATCTAACTGGCAATACCACAATTTGAAAAAATAAATCATAGAAAATCCGAACCAAAGCAACGAGAAATTACAAAAATAGCTTCCGATGGCGCATTGCGTGCGGAATAAAGTAAGATACAAGCAGACACTCACTTTTCAAGAATTAGTTATGATTACAGAAACCAGAACTATTGGGATATTTTATATTATAATCAAAATCGGACACCAATTTGCTTTTGCTTCTCTGATTTTTGTTGAAAATGTTTTTTTAATACTCTTGTCAAAATTTTTGTTTCGAATTTTCATAAAAATTATCGAAACATTTTTTGCAAAGATATTATTTTACATATTATGAGATTTTCAAATTTTACAGATGAACAATTGACATTTTTAACAATGAATGTATTGATTGATTTTCTGCAAAGTTTCTTGTTAAGAACTGTTTATACCAAATTTTAAGACTATTCTGTTAATGGGCATACGATTTATTTCGACTTTTTCGACTACAAAAACACTAAAACAATTCCATCAGTTTGGCATACTAATTTGAGGAAAGCATATTTTTTTTTATTCGTGATGGCGAATATTTTTTGTAGATTCAAAAGTTAAGCGAATGCAATGTTTTAGATCATGTGAAATAAGCAAAACCTTACACTGTTGTAAGTCGTCAATGCTCAAATCAGACGTCACAAATTGAGAGAGCGTTAGTGAAATAGCATTGACTGCATTGTATTGTTGGAGAATTGAAACAAAAAAGGGTTAAGTAAGAATAGAAATATTGGGGGTGACCGTGGGTTCAAAGAAAATGATTCAGATGACACAACAATTGTTTTAATTTTAAATTTTATAAATACAAATCAAACAAAATAATGAGAAGAAATCGTTGAATAAAAAAAAAAAATTCAACTTCGTCTACAGAATGACATAGCGTGGTTTTGCTTCTTATTTGCTCCCTTCTTTCAATCGCATTGCAATTGTCAACGTAAGTTTTGACATTTTTGATGTGCGCTTTTTCACAAATTTTCGCGACACTTGCAAAACTCAATGGAAAATGAACAGAAAATGAAAAGTCTGAGAAGCTGATGTTGAGGAATGAACGACGTTTTCAAGAATTTGAAGAAGTAACAAAATGTAAAGAGGAAGTAAACGATGACGATGATGATGACAACGAACGTCAATGTTTCTGTTGTTGTTGGGGGTTTTCCCCGATTAATCCTGTCTGCACAACATAGCGTACTAATAACCAAAGCAGCAGCAGCAACAACAAAAACAACATAACGTTCGAAAAAAAAGCGAAAAATGAAAAAGCGAACGATGAAAACGTCAAAAAAAAAAAACAAACAAAACCACGAGTATTAACGTGGAAAAAAACTCGCGACACTGACGACACGTGCTTTTTTCAGCTGTTTTGGAAAAATTCAATGAGCAAAGGAAAAACAAAAACAAAAACGCAAAAATGAAACAACATCAAAACAAAAAAAAAAAACGTAAAAATGCAGAAGAAAATTACAACAAAAAAAAAATTGTTGTTGAGTTGGTGTGCGAAAAATGTTTGCAAAACGCAGACGATGTGAATGTGAAAAAGGCAGCAAAATAGAGCGAAAGGCAAAAAGAGAGCGTGAATGTGACAAGAAGAAAAAGTAATAGAAACAAAAATAATGACAATCACAGCTACAAAAGCAACAACAATAACAAAGTGCTGCCAACTCATTGCAATTGCAAAATGATGCCGAGCTTTGATGTTGGCGAGACGGGGTGGGCAGCGATAGAACGCTGGTTAGGGATTAAGAACATAATGGACAGTGCTTCGGAAAGTTGTAGTAATTTTTAACAAAATTTTGAAGTTAAGAAGCTTATGTGCGTTAACTTAGAAATAAAGTTTTTAAAAAATTATTCTGACTAAACCAAATTGTTTGTTAGACTTAAAGTAGAGTTCCGAGTCGACCAAATTTCTAGATAATGAGAAAAATTTCATCTTTTTACTCCGATTGACTAAAAAGTTTAGTGAACTCGTAATCTGGATACTTTTTCAACGTAAAAACAGTTCCTCAGTTTTCAATATTTAAGTCGAGCACATTAACAGGCACATAATGAGAAACCGATGACATTTACAGATTTTTGTGAATAAAAAGGCGAATACACTTTATAAAATTCACGGTGATGATTTCGAAAACAGGATAATTAAAAAAAGAGAATCGCCAGAGAAATAAATACAGATATAAATCGTCCAAAAATATTTCACACACATTTGGATCATATTTCAAAGTAGAAATGCATTTTATTTTGGGATAATATTTTTTGGGTGATATTTTTATAGAATTGGGTTATTTTTCAGGTAATTTTTAACGAGTTATTCTTTCAGCGATTTCACTACCAAAGATCTAATAACTCAAAAGGACCTTTTAAACAAATTAAAATTGTGAAGACTGTTATAGTTTAAGGAAGCAGTTTTTAAATTTCGATCCGCTTTTAAAGAAGCAAAAATCTTTTACTCTACACACTGCAATAATTCTTGGCACTTAGTCTCCATTCAACCACTGCACTGTGCAACCGTTGCTAGTAAAGCACATTTTCTACGTAGTTGGGTCATTGCGGGGTTGCGGTTATAGCGGATGAGAAATTTCATTATTTTATGCGAATGACTGCAATGCAATAAAAACAACCAGGACGAATGTGTGAGTGTTGTTGTAATTTTTTGGGGTGGCACAAAATAATGCATTAAAATTGCATAACCGCACGCCAACACTACTTTCAAAGTTGCTGCACATTTGCTATGGTTATCAGCTGAAGGAAGAGAGAGAGAGAAAGATCGTTGGAAGGATATCATACAAAAATAAAACTTTTTGGTTTGTCAACCAGTGTTGCCGTTAGTTAGATGCGCTCACTCATGTGTGTGATTAAAATGCATTTGTTTTGCACAAAATTAATAGAATTTTTGCACACGCAGTCATACCCAAACCCCGCCCCACCTTCTATATTCACTGCTAGTCATGGTATATAGAAAATTTAAATGTTTTTTGCCTTCTACTGTTTCTATTGAGTTTTTTAGGCATTCACATGATTTTGTTATTGTTGGTGTTATTTTATTTGTTAGTTATTATTTTTATTGTTGTTTTTGTTGCAGCTCTAATGTTACAAAAGTGCGACTGCGTTAGAAAGTTGCATTAAAATGAATACCATGCAGCCCCTCGACACTCTAAAACCCAGCGCATGAATTAAATGTGCAAAATTGTGAGTGTAGAAAATGCAGCACGAGAAAGTCAGCGTGTGAAGGAAGTGGTGTTGGGTTCTGATTGGAGGGGTTAGCTCGAGAGTTAGGGTATGTACCGCTTTAAGGTGGTTGTTAATAAAAATGTTGCCAGTGGGTGCATAAAATTTGCATTGGGGGGATAGGAATATATTGGGGTGGCGCATTAGATTGCTGGGATGTGAAGTTTTAGTTAAGTGTGAGAAAATTGATTAATTTGAAATAAGTTAGAAATTTTATATTTTTATGCATACGTTTCGATGTGCATTTAAATAAAATAAAATTATATATTGATATGTATGATAATGTTGTCTAAAAAATAAATCCTTTGTTCAATCTTTAGATATTTAAAAGATTGTTTATTTTCAAAAATAGAAATAGCGTTTTATAATTTGTAAAACAAAACTGATTTGGCTGAAGAAATTGATATCTATTTCAATGCACCAACATTTCAATGTACATATATATATATTTCGAATGCTTAAGACACCACCCCATCAACAGGATACGTTACGACGGAATCAGAAAACATTCCTTTGAGAATAAGCACTAAGTAGTTCATGAAAACTTTCCAACTACAGTCCATTTCTTATAGCATATGTCATTTTTAGTGAAGAATCTTAAGCATAGATATTAATAAAAATAGATTTTAAAAGATTTTGAAGTTTTAGGCTTAAAAAAATACTTTTAAATGAATGATGCACTTGTGAAAGAAGTTATGAGTTTAGCTTTCAATTCGTAAAATAGTTTCATATCGATCACAAAAACTGTTCAGTACTTTTGATATGACATATCTGCAGAAAACTTTTAACTGGGCGTTATAGTTTAAAAAAAAAAAAACATATAATGCTAACTAAATAAATCTTCTCAAAACAATAAAATAAATTCCCTCAAGCTTTTGTCTTAAATTTTTTTCAATTTGTATCGGATTACATGAAAGATGCTTGTTTATCTTAAAATTAAAAGAACAAACATCAATTAAGTAGTTTGCCTGTCATTATTATGTCTAAGTAAAAAATAAAAAAAAAAACAACAAAAAATAAAAAAAAACAAAAACTTCATATGTAATATGCTTTCTAACAAACAAAAAAAAAAAGCAATTAACCATATAAGCAAAATTAAGAGTAATGTATCGGTCATTGAACGTCTTAACATGTTTGGTTCATTAAATTTTTAACTGCAAAATTTTCGAAAAGAAGTAAACGTGCACCAGCATGCTAAAGAAAATTGTATACGCGTATGTAGAAAATCTCATAATTGCCCAATATTAATTTATTTTTTGGTTTAAAGTTAATTATATTTTAAGCCGTTAACTAACTAAAAGCAGCTAATTACGCACACAGTGTTTTTTTTTCTATCATATTGCTCATTGGCTTCTTAATGGTAGCCAAAAACATTTCAACGCTCTGAATGTAAAGAGCTTCCTAAGTCTTTTTCGGGATTTATTCATTTGAAAATTGTAATATTTCATTTGTAATTTTGTTGAAATCATTTAAGAGGTTCAAAGTCAAAAACATCATTAGGGGTAACTATTGAAAAATGTTGTTAAACAACAGTAAGTACTAAGTAACTACATACGAGTATGTACTTTAAACTGTAAAAAAATGTGATTTTTTTTATCTTGTTGGATAGTCAGTAGCTACTTGTATGGAGCTTTTCTTTTGCCAAATGAAAGGAGTTGGTTTTTGAGCCCTCTGTTTTTCTTAATTTTTTTAGCGGGTGTAAGATTTTGCTAATTGGTGTTTTACTATAAATCATTTCGATATAAGTCAAATCATTATTGCTCTACAATTTTTAAAAATATTAATTTTTAAAGCTTTTTTTATATGTCAACTCTAGTAACTATAATATTAGTCCCAACATAAAATACCCCTCGTTAGTTGGTGTTTGAAATTGTCGATTAATTCGATTTCATATTCTTTATAGCGAAATTGTTATTTTTAGTTATACTTATGAATTCGCTAAGGCTAAAATTTTAAAGTAATAGATCTCTTAACTTTTTTTTTTCAAAAAACTTTCACAAGAAAATAAGTAAAGTATATCAAAACATAATATGATCTTAGTACTTTCTAGTTTTTCTTATATTTTTTTAGAAAGTTTGAACTTAAATAAAATGATACAAAAAAATCAAAAAATATAGATCTGACTGAGTTCCCATTTATTTTGAGTTCTTTTTAGTGTAAGCTTTAAGAAAATTGATTATATTTTAAAAAATTTAATATATCGAAACTTGAGTTTTACCCAATTTTCAAGTATTGCTCAATATTTCATTTAAGTTATAAGAAATCAAAATTTTATTTTAAAATATCAACTAATTCCTTTAGTTTTATGTGCTGGCAACTTTTTCCGTGGAGTTGATATTTACTGGGTTAAAAAATATTTAAAAAAAAATACTCTTCTTTTTCATAAATTATTGAAGGTAGTTTCATCAAATGTCAAATATTACTGAGAAAATTAGGAAAATAGAAGATATGAAGGTTCAACTCCATATACACTGCGTAAAAACTATACAGAATAGCTATATAACACGTTAGAAAACAATTTATTTTTTGGTCTTCAGTATGCAAATAAGGATGTAGCGCTTGATTGAGAATGCCCGCCGAAAATTACCAGATTTGAGAAAAGACCAGTCAAAGGTTTAGTAAAAGTTTTAAGCCAAAAATGCAACGAATATCAACAAACAAGCATCGTATTCTTATGATGTCTCTGTGTCTAAATTTAAACTATTTCCGAACCTTTAATTACCATACCCACCAAGATAATTTTATTAAAGGAACTGTAGACTTTGACCCAATTAGCTCAAAAAAAAAAAAATGTATGGTGGTCTGAATAAAGCAATGGTGTAGTTATATTTAAAGCGGTGGGACCTATTTATAAGTCCTTATTTATAAATAAATAATCTGGTTTCATTTAATAAATCAATATTTTTCACACATAAGGTACTTAAGCTGAGGTAATAGACGGTTTATAAAATGATATTCCAGAAAAACTGCTTACAGCATAAGTTAAATTTGCTATAACAAAATGAATATTTCTTGATTTTTAGCTGTATGGACATTTTCTGAATTGTTATGCATTATGTATATAAAAAAATATATTAATAACTTTAATATTTGATTTAATTTTTGAGTTTTGGTCCGTTCTAAGCAGTTCAGACTTAAAAGCATCAACTCGAAAAACATAAGTTTTTTTTGAGTTATGCATTTCTACATTTTCTCGAGCGACATATCAGTGCCATAAACTTATTCCACAAAATACTCGAAGTCAAAGATTTTGTGTTTATTTATGAGTTGGTCTTATCTAAGTATTTTGAAGTTAAAACTTTAAAAATAACAAGATTATTGTTTCTTGCTATGCATTCACCAAAAATATATTAAATTCCATTGGCAGTGACTTTATTCCTGCAAAATCCCTAATAGCACACCTTTTAAAATCTACTTGGCATATCTCAACTTCATTCTACATCAAACTGTTGTGGTAACTTTCATTTGCCATTAACTGCATAACTTTTGTATTTTATGACCAATTATTATTCAAAAATAATTTTTTTTCTGCTTAACTCACATTTGGTATATAGTTTACCCATTTCTCATAATTTTTTTTTTAAATTTCAAATCAGCAATTATTTCGCTTGCTTTTTGAGTTAATATTAAAGAAATGTTCTAAACGTTTTTTTGTTTTTTTTTTGCTTCTAACACATTTATCATAAAAAGCTTCATAAAAGTTTCACAAAGCATTTTATAATAATTTTTTTAATGGTATTTTTAAGGAACCCTTTTTTCAAACATACATACATTCAATAAGCCAACCTAGTGAAAAAGAAAAAGTATTTCTAAAAAAATAAACAAAAATAATTGAGCAGTGATTTCTGGTCACTTTTTTTTCTGCTGCGATGCTCAAACATTTTTGCCGTCCATTCGTCGCCGTTCTAGATAAATAAGCATTGTTAATTATCCTTTTTTTGGCTATTTTTTTTCACGATTTTTTTTCTACTTGCATTGCGGCCAACACTTAGAGAAAAAAAGAAAAAACAAAATCGCAGAGAAATTCAGTAAAAATAACAGAAAAAACAGCGCTTACTTAGAGGAAAACCGAGAAAATTAAGTCACAAATAATGGCAAACCGCGTACTTTAATGTGATTTTTGTTGCTGTTATTATTATTATAATTTGTTGTTGTTATTGCTGGCGTCGCCTTGAGTTAGTTGAGTTGCCAAAAACAAAAAAAAAACAAAAACCAAAAAATTTTTAATGGCCTTTATAGAATATAAAAAAGGGTGAAGATTTTTTACCCTTTAATTTTATTATTTTTGATGCAGTTAATTTTTTTTCTTTGGTACTGGACAAGTTTATCGCCATTTATATGTACAATATATATGGCTATAAAAATATTTTTCTTTGTTTCATATATAAGTGCTTTATTTTTAATAGTAGTATGGCAGAAGCATTTAAGTTGTAAGTTAAATTAAGGAGAGTCATTTTATATAAATCCTATTGATGCTTCTACTCAAACGGCTGCTGATGAGAGATTTATTGCAGTGAAAGGTCGCTGATGAGAGAATGCAATAGCTTGCTCTTAACCTAAGTTGAATGAGAATGAAAGAGGTATTAAATATTTTAGAGGAAATTTAAATTTTCCTCCATGGAAGAACCAGTGCCAGATAATAACTTGCTTTAAAATAATTATCGTGAATTCTATCGGAATTCCATATTGTAGGAAGAAATATCAAGTGCCACACTCTCTCAGGCATAAAGGGCTTCAAATTGTTTTGGAGACCTCAAACTAACAAGCAAATTTTGTAGCCTTTGAAATGCTTTCCAGTTTTCCAAGGGTCTCATATTTATTCTATCTTCAAAGTCTCTCAAGTTTGCAACATCTTCGATTCCTTAAATATCTCTTAAAAATGCTAATCCTTAAAGTTTTTTCTTTAAAAGTTTTTAAGCTCCAATTGCTTTAGTTTCTTTCAGGGGCACCAAACCCATCATAAACTTGCCAAATGTTGGTTTTTTAAAATTGAAGTTAATTAGGAATTGTTTGGGAAGCTTTCCTCATAAAATATCTGCAAATAGGCTGAATTATGTACACAAATTCATACTTTGTCTTTGAATCTTCAAAGAATGGCTTACTAAAAAGACTTTTCATGACGAGATGGACAAGATTGCGTCTAGGACGCGCAGTAATACTCTCAAAAACATTTCATTCACTTAATAGATGATATCTAAAGTATCTTTATACAAAAATTTCAGCCAAAAAGTTTTGCTTACTACTTGGCTATTCCGTAGAGTATTTGCCTGACGGCTTATTGAGGTGACAGCTCAGCTCTACTTAAAGACACCCTAAATCTATATAAAAATTACTCCTAAGGCACCTCATTATTGTTCTTAACTAAAATCAAAAATAAATCTAAGCAAATCTTCAAATACCGTCGGCAATTCGAAATTACCATGACTCTGCCTTAAATAGATGAGTCGCATATAAAAAAATTTACTATAAATATAAATAGCAAAAATTAAAAGAAAAACAAACGTAAAAAGAAAGCAGAGAAGAGCAAAAAAAAATCACACTCCATTGAAATTTCAATGAAACGTAAATAAAGGATATCATTGAGTGTCCTTACGTATGGTCACTATGGCGCCTCACTTGCAACCAAATAAAAATACATCGTAGACAAACTTCAATCATTGCAAACAGCAATAGCTAAGACGACGACGACGACGATGCCGATGACGACAATAACAATAAGTGCGGCCGGGTCTAAGAGCAAAAAGCTTATTGAAGGGTAAAACATAAAAGTTAGATACTCAGGCAAACTGCAAACGCTCTTGTACTCGTCGTAATGTATCTATTAGTACGTAACACAAGCAGCGCAATTAAGTGGCTGCTAGCGATGCGGTGATTTCACATTTTTTTTTTCATTGCACCCTTTTATCGGTGCTGTTGTTGAGTTTTCCATTTTTTTTTTGTTTGGCTTTTTTTATTCTTGTGGTTTTGCTTAAATGAGTTGCCAGCAACTCACCTGCAGCTACTTTTTGTTTTACTTTTTATTTTGTTTTTATTAAGGGGGGTATGGTTTTTGTTGATTTTTTCAAACGTTTTTTTGAGATAAGTTTCAGGCTCCAATAAATTTCGTAAAACTGGAATATAACCTAATTTTTTTCTTAGATGTCAATGAATGTTCAAATAAATCAAAGGTATGTGAAAAAACCTGAGCTAGGTATTTCCTTAATTTCTAAATGATTTCAATAATTTCGGACCGAGCTTAAAACGCCACTACCAATCTGATACTGATAAAGATTGATATTGATTGAACCAAGAAGTTAATGCTGAATGCCATGGCTGTGTCAAGTACAGGTGCGGTTAAACGATCTTGGCGGCCTGGGCTTCATAGCTCATGTTGCCTTTCTTTTTTATAAAATTTGAGATGAAGTTGTATAAAATTTGCTGATCAAATGATGACCATCAACGTTTTAATTCAGATTGAAAAAAAAGTCTACGTATATATATCCAGCACTGGTCACGTGTATTTTAAAAATCATTTGAGATGTACGACGAAGTCTGCACGACAGATTCCACGAATTTTTAGTGTTGTTCAAAAAGAGATATGTCGCCGTTTCTTTATAAAATTTAAAAATTTAGGGTCTAGCATCTTAAATAAAACCTGAATAGATGATGAAGCTTGATTCTAGTAGCACAAACCGCAGTCCATTGCATGAAACCAAAAAGGTGTAAATGTATAGACTTATGCGGGACACCCAATTTTAGCAAAAAAGTGGTGATGTCGATTTACTAAACCAAGGAAAAATTAAAGATTTTATCCTATTAAAAACTGCTAAGTAATATGCAGGTAATTGCTTATCAATAGTTTTAAAAACATTTTTGCAAACATTGCTAAAAAAATTGAAAACTTTATGGGGCTTTCTCATAAGAACTTTGTCAAATATCACATTTGAATTAAATACTATTTCTGAAAATTTATTTGAGGGGAGAATATTGAGTAGAAATGCGGGGACAACGCATATATAGCCTTGATTCATGCTCAAAAGTTCTCATGCGTTATGGTCTGACCCACCTCTCATAATTTTGAAATCTCCAATAAAAACTGCATTTTGTGAGCAAAAAAAATAATTTTAGCGAGGAATGTAGATTTTTCTTGAAATATTTTTAAGCGACGGTAAAAGGTCAAATCTTAAAACTCTATTTTTTTTATTTCAAAATAGCAAATAGTGCTCGAAAAATGCAATCTCTATGCAAGATATTTAAAATCAAAAGTCATTACGTCAACTAATTAGTTGAATGAACATCAAGTGATATAAAATTATCACAAAATTCATGCCTCTAGCTCCAGTACTATAATTCACCCATATACTATGCAAAAGTCTGAAACATTCGAAGATCCATTTGGATGCTTTTCAAATTTTCAAAATCTCGAGATCATGAGAGTAAAATTATAATCCTTTGAGTGATTATAACATTAATACGAGTTCTTTACATATAAAAGTGAATGGAGGCGCGGCAGATTAAGAAAAATGCATATATTTTTCAACAGCATAAGCTGATTCTTTCCACGGTCTGCCTGGATATTAATACCTGTTATAAAAATACATTTATATGCATACATATGTATATGTCTTACAATATGAGCACACCTCTAAAGCACAAGACGTTTTTTTACACAAATCTTTTAGTACATAACCATGGCGAGATATGATCATTAAATAAAAGTAATTCAGCACAGTAAGAATTGCCCGCAAGTATTGTAAAATTATTATTTTGTTACTCATCATGCCAACTTTCATAAAATTTTAAAAAGATTGAAGAGATTCTAAATTGTTACCCGACTTCAATGAATATCTCCATGTTGAGAAGTTAAGCTCAATAGCTTAAATAAATTTTAAAAGGTTTCAATACACAGTATTCAATATTTTATTTATTTGAAGTTCAATTTGATTTTGAATATTTTCAGCACTTACCTTCAAGTCATGCAAAATCCAATAGATTCTCAAGTGTTCAATTTGCGTAGAACATACGAGTATATTACGTAGTACTCTTGTAAGTTTATTCTTCTAAAGTGTATTGTTTTTAATTTTAATTTGTAGTTTTGATTTAAATGTTATTGTTTTTTTTTCGAAAATTTAATAAATATTTTTTTATTTCAATCGTTACACTTATTGTTTTATTTAAATATTCTTTTTGCTTTAATCACTAAATTTGAGAGAAAAACAAAATTTAATACATTTTTAATTATAATGCATCGATTTAATTTACAGTCACAGCAGGTGTGTCAGTCAGATTAAAAATAGTTCGTGTCTTTACATAAATGTTTTTTTTTTTATGAAATTGAAATTAAAATAACAAGCACAGTTCAATAACCAAAAGTCTTTCTTCTTATTACTAACAAGCCTTTTTTTTCAAACCAATATATTTTTTTTTTATATGCAAAAAAAAAAAAAAAAATGAAAATAACAAAATCGCAAATTGTGCTGCAAAAAAGTTTCATTAAGAAGCCGCTAACTTGACGTAAAATAACTGCAAATGCAGTAATTTAAAACGTCATATTGCTGGTACAGTGGAAATTTTTTGACAAAGAATAAAAATTAAATCTTAAAATGGAAAATAAATAAAGAAAGAATACACGAAACAATTAAAAATTAAACAAAACAGATAAAAAAATTCTCTTTATATAACGTTCGCAATATTTTTAATTAAAGCAGAACAATAAACAAAATGCAAAATTTTCGCTCGTAGTTTTATAAATACAATATCTACCTTAACAAGCTTACATTTATAAAACAGCGGGCGCTGAGACGGATTAAATACACTATTCAGAAAAGACTTGAAAGAAGAAGTTTTGAACTTATCGACATTCTTTCTAGAACATATTTTTTAAGCATGTTATATGTTCCGATATTTTGTTAAAATATTTCCTCGAATTCTAAAAACTACAAAATTTGTTTTTTACGCTAACTTTTCGTATTATTTTTAATACAAAACTACGTTTGTGAGCGTTTCGAATCTTGAATTTTTTCGTTATTTAGCGGACAAATTTAGTTGAGCTATAATTTAGAAAAAGCTGAATCTCATGCGTGTGCAACTTGGCTTTATATTTAACATGTAAAAAGTCCCCATCAAAGTAGTGTGTAGTTTATAAAAGTCAATCAAATCAATCATACAAAAAACTTAGAAGACCAATTTTAAAGTAGAAGCTAAAAAAAGTTTGAAAAATTGAGAAATACGCTTTTCAAGATTCGAGCACTGATGTATGAAAGTATTCAGATACCAATGATAAGTAACATAAGTGCATTGAAAACTGTGCTGGTTAAAATGGAGTCAAAACGCATACCATAATCGTAGCTATTGCAAAATATTTCATTGTTTGAAAAATCTTTTGACATGCTTAATTTAATATTAAAAACCATTGGCATAAGTTTTGCACCTTTTGTCTATTTGTCTTCGATACCACATTACTATCAGTAAGTTAACATGTGCATTATTTAAAGCGTTAAGCTCTTAATAAAAGCTGTAACGCTGAAATAGAAGAAAAATAGAACAATAGTGCTGATTTATGTTATATGTAAAATATTTCAAAATATAGAGCCAAAAGTACGAAGCTTTCGTCAATTATATTTTTAAAAACTAGCGCATAGATGTAACTTTGAAATGAGCTATAGAACTATTATGTTAGAAAAGTATAATAGTATATATCATGGCCTCTCTATGAACTGTGAGGCCTCCTTCCCTGCTCAATAATTATAATACTTAAGCAAAATCTTCATTAAAAAATATCTCTAAAATGAAGAAATTTCACTCTCACACAGCACAGTGTATTCATTAGGGTTGAAAAAAAATCTCCGCGCAACATTAAAAAGTTGTCATGCGAGATATCGCCACTTAAAGCGGGCAGTAAGATTTTTCTCAAATGCTTGAAAAGAAAGCCTTAAATAACATAAATTTTTTAGAGGACATAAATACATATGGATTTATTATTCAAAAGACTTGCGTGCAATAATATTTGAACCACTTTTAATCATTTTGAAATGATCAATAAATATGGCATTTTTCAAAAACCAAATGCTGAAATGCATATGGTGCAAAGGTGCTATCCCGTGTGGCTTTTTCGAAATAGTAAATAACCAGGTTAGAAAATTATCTCTCGAGCGCCACCTCTTCAACAAAGTCACCCATAATCAGTCGTCTCAATTGCGATGCGGACATAATAGCGGTCTTTATTTTAAAAGTGGAACAAGCCACTCTTCGTTGAAAAGAATATGTCAAGAAACTTGAAATCAACTATATAAAACTTATCTCAAAGTTTCTTCTCAACAAAGAGTGATTTATTCCACTTTCAGCATAAAAGGCTAAGTGAATGCATTCTATGTTGAAATTGCCTAGTTCTAAAGATACGTTTTCGAGGAGTGTATTGAACGGTGAATCTATCAACTCACGAAATGTTTTCAAATAAATGAAAATTATCTAGAAATGATAATACTGATGAAAATTAGAAATGATATTAATAAACTGTTTCAATTTGTTTTGAACTTAAATGTAAGATTTTCATAAATGAGGTTTCTCTCCAGATCAGGTTTTTATTAATTAATTTTCAAAGTTTTCCATAAGATATTTTCCGTGATGGCATTTTCTTTGACTTAAAAAACGTATTATTGAAAATAGACGCGCCTTACGGAACTTGTTTTAAATAAATGGTTTTTTGTGTAATACAAAAATATCTTTAATGATAAAACAAAGCAAACTTTTCGCGAATTTTTCAAATATTTTTTTGTAATAAGATTTCATTTTTTTTTTTCAATGAGCTAAATTATACTAAGAAAGTAAGACTGAATTTAAGTTTATAGGTTTTCTCTATAAAGTTTTTGACTTTCTTTTAAAATATTTGCCATATTAATCCCACTGTGCACAGCTATGTCAAGTTGTTGACAATTCGCGATACTTTTATTTTATTTTTTTTGCCGAAACAACAACAAAGACAATGAAAAAAACTTTAATAAAATTCACAACTTCCGTTATTAATTTTACAGTTACAAATAAACAAATGATTCGGATTTGCAAAAAACGTTACATTTTATTTACGAAATGTATCTATGAGATACTGCAATTTTGCAGTCGCATGAACAAATAAACAGACAAGCTGGCGTATGAGTGTAGAGAAGGTTAGAGTAGAAAAATCGTGTGGGAGAAGGAGGTTAATCAAAGGTAGGGTAGTAGGCGAATGCATGCAAAAAAGGGCAAGCGGTGCAGTTAGACGTGATACTGTTTGGGGGTCGACAGTAGTGTTGGGTCGACGACAACAGTTTAGAAAGACACCCAGCCGAAATTCCATTAAAAATGCAGCATGCGGCAATTTGTTGTTCTTGTTGTTGCAGCTTAGAAAATTTTAATGTACTTCGGCACCACCATTTGATGATTAACGCGAGAGAATCCAATTAGAGACATTTAATTAATGCAATTTAAATTAAAAAGTGGTAAAGAAACAATTAAATGAAGAAATTAAAAAATAATTTTTTCCTCAAACAATTTTATAGAGCTATTGCGTGAATAATTTTTTTATTTTATGTAAAACAAAACGTTTCTTTTTTCTAGTCATAAAGTTCTTTCATTGTCTAGTGAATTTTTCTTCAAATTAAGTGGACTGTTTCTTGAAATAAATAATTTTTACTTAAATTGAATAATTTTTCCCATAGTAACAAACAATTTTTTTAATAAATAAAAATAAATCTTTAACTCAAATAAATTGTTTTTTAAATCAATTATTTTTTTATTGTTTTTTTCTCACTTGTCTTCTTTTTTGCAATACCATCATATTCTTCACTCATTGAAATGACACACGCACAATTTTTAAAACCTCGCTTATTAATTTAATTATTGTTAATTGGATTATTTTTGTTTTATTTCACAATTATTCACCATAAAAGTATGCAATGATTTTTTCCCTCAGCATTTAAATTACTTGCTGTAATTGTAATGAGTATTGCGGTAATTGCGAAAATCAAATTTAACTAAAACTGATGCAATGCAATTGAATTTGTTTTTGAGTCACGGTTTTTCTTGTTATTTGTTTGTGTATTTTTATATCTCAGTTAGTAGGTGAGAACTAACTACTCGCGCACCAAACGACGAACTCTACTTGCTACCCGCCTGATTGCTAGCCAAGTACTGAATTCATTACTTCACAACATAAACTGAGTAAGTCAGTCATGCTCTGCTTCTTCTTTTTTCGGCTTTTTCCCTCAATTGGCGTTTCGTCGTTACCATTAACGACGTCGTCGTTGTCGTTGTCGTTGTCGTTGTCGTCGCAGTAACTACGAAAAATGTGACACAGCCGAAGAATCAGCAATAACGAGAATACTCGCCGTGTCGTTGAATTAAAGAATCTCTTGAGTACTCGCTCGTAGCGTACTGACAAAAAACAAAAAAAAAAAGTAAACCGAACTAAGCCAATCCAATCCAAAACAACAACAGACAACTGAAGATGAACGCAAAAAAAACAACGTTCAATTTAATTCATCAAATTCGTTTTGTTCGAACGCGTTTGATGCAACGCCCAACCTGCTTGCTCGCATTCAAAATAAATGTATGTATCTCACGGATACTATTGAATTTTGTAACGTTTACCTCTTGTTATTTATATCTGTGTTACGTTGCGTTTCTTTGGCTCTGACATTCGCTAGCATTGTTGTACTCTCATTGTCATCGTTCGCTGCTTTGTGCAGCGCTGTGTAATGTTAGCGTAATGCAAATGTATCTATGAGATACTTTATTTCTTTTACAGCAGCGCATGCCACTGTTAAGTTGTCCGTCGTGTGCGGCTGTTGTTTCATTGCGAGCACACACTTCCTACTTCTATTGCGAACATCATCGCTGTTCGTTTGATGCCTTAAGTCGGAGTATGAGTTCGATGCCAAGTTTGAGTAAATTGCTGTGAATGTTGCCACTTTGTTTAGATATTTTGCCCCACTTTAATCAACTGAAATTTATTTTGGTGCAAAAGATGTAGCTTAGATTTTGTAGCTTTGTCTAGAATACTCGAAATTTTGCTTAAAAATTTTCAATATATCAAAAGTATTTGCTGTAAAAATGCAGTTTTCGATATAAAAAGTCCATTCTGACGATATACTATCTCGTGAGAATTCAATTCAATCCATTCCATCCATTACCTCAAATAATTCTCTCAGAGTAGGTTTTTAGAGTATATATTTCTATGCAGAATGGCAAGCCCCTTTGTCAAAATTCTCTAAGGTCCTGGCAAGAGCAATTTCGGAGGATTACAAGTGTTTGTGTGAAAGTGGGTTCCATTACCTTAAATGTTTTGCTCTGTGTAGAATTTTAAAGTTATTGCTAATATGGGTGTAGCCACGTCAACAAGTCAGATTGTTCCAACTTCTTGTGTGATACTAGATCACACCAATTTACGAATTTGATTGAAACTTCTTTCCATTATCTTTTCTCGGTAGAGTCTTTTTAAGCTTTTACTTGTATGGGAGTTGGCACTCCCTCTCTTATAACAATTCGCTATTTGTGCAGAGCTTACCCAAGTTATTCCTAGTACATGTAAGCTATTTTTTACACTACATTAAGTCTTGTTTTATTATTATTATTTGTATGGGCAGTAGGCGTGCTGCCATCTGATTTCGTCCATTTAAAATTCCAAAAACATTGTTTGAAGGTGTGGTCAGTGTACTGAGTTTCATTCACAAATCTTGCTTAGTTTTCTACTAAACGTGATTTCCACAGATGGATGGACAGATAGGTAGACAGACAGACACACGGATGGATGGACATTGCTAAATCGATTCAGGGGTGATGCTAATCAAGAGTATATATACTTTTCTTTAACTGTCACGTCTTTTTCTATGCGTTACAAGCGGAATGACGAAGTGATATAGTGTAGGATATAAAAATCCCACAATAGTAAAATATTTCAATTTTGTGGTGGAGACTACTTGGACTTCCCAACGAAAGCTAAGCATAAAAGTTTGTTAGCTAAAATATGGCAGTAAGTAGATCTTTGAAACTAATTAAATTTTCTAATGATACGTTGTTAACGCAGTGGCGTCGCTAGTGGCTGTAGTCCGCAAGAGATGATACAATTTAGTGGGTGAGTGTAAATATAGATATCAAAACGGTAGAGTTATACAATATCTCAAACGTAGCGATGAAGGTAGCCATGTGGACGGCTAATAGTATGTATTTTATGCGCTTTATGAACTCAGGTGTTTTTCTTGCCTGGAAAAGGCAGGGGTTAGCAACCGGGCTAAAAAGATCATTGCTAAACAACTGTAGGAGATGGTTGAAGTGCCGCATGGAATATTTGCCACCCACATAAATGGAAAATCGCCTTTTGATGGGATACAAGCTACCATGGGAATTGCGCGAAAGGCAACGAACTTAAGGAAGTGAAGAAATTCAAAATTTTAGAACACTTAGATATCTACTGAGGATAATAGCAGTCTATTTTAAAAGCTGAGCATAAGCTAAAATAAAAACTGTCCCGGGAGCTAGAGGAAGCATTGGTCACCATAATTATGTGCAGTGGTTGGCAACTGAAAGGTGGTAAATGCTCTCAAAGTATTTTTTTTTAAAGAAGAGTGCGAATTTTTTGTTTGCACTTTATTGGATATGGGACAAAACAAAAACAATTTGTGAAAAAAGTTTAGTTAGAAAGTCCCCTGATATCGTTAGCACTTTGGCAATGCTAGGACTTAATTGGTACTATTGGCACCATGTGCGATTTATTTAGCATTTCAAAACATTTTATTTAGAATTTTATCTTAGCAAAAAAGATTTATATAATATTTTATACGTCTTAATTTTGAATTGCCTACATAACCTACCTGCTTACCATAATATTTTAAAGCAACAAAAATTGTTATTGTTCGTATTTTATTTTAATTTTTTTATAAAAATAAGAATAACATTATCAAATATTATTTAGCTTCATTTATTAAAATACAGCTTGTTGCGATAGTTTTTTCATTGCTTTTTCGTCTTTTGCAAGCAATTTATTGCTTTATTTTAATTAAAAAAATGAGAAACAAATAGCACTTTTTCATTTGGTTGCCAAGTAGACAAATGAAAAAAAAAAAAAATTATATAAATGAAAAAAGGTTTCGTTACTAATAACTTTTTATTTACATGCAACTTTAATCGTGAGCATCATTACCTTATTTCCGGTAATTTTAATCTTAAGTAATTGTTAGATTCGAATCTACGCCTTCGCTTAACATGGTCAAAAAATGTCTACACCTTGTCATACAAATGCGCAAGAAGATGCTTCCTACGCAGCCTCATATATTGACATTAGAAAACAATGTCTCAGCCATGTGCTTCATTTATCAATTCTCAAATTAATTGAGTTTTTACTTTGTAGCATTGTAGCTCTAGCGCCACCTTGTGCCATTTGCTGGCAGTGAATAATATCGGTTTTTTGTACAAAAATGGAGACCAAATCAAAAGACTGTCTTTAGTTTATGGAAATCATTATATCAAAATTTCATTAATCTTGAATTTTGGGCTTTTTGTGTTAGTAAATAACCTACAGTACCTCAAATTTGCTATCGATAAAAGTTCACAAAAATTTCTATTTAAAACAAATCAGATATTAAAAATCAAATTCTGGTAATAAAAATTTTAATATGAGGGGCGCATTATTAACAGAAATTACAAACAACAAAAAATGTCGAAAAAATCCAACAAAATTCGAGTATAATAAATGTATCGCATTGGTATTGTATCCGTACACGTATAGCTTGGATACTTTTTGCTTTTGACGCATTTGAATCTTAGCATTATACTATAAATTATAAAATCAAAATGTTAATTAAAGAAGCATGAATTAAGTAATTTTTCATGCTCTTCGCCTCACAGCACCCATCCTTTGCGCTGATACATGCCACGCAGAGAAAGCAGCCAGCAAGGTAAAGCACCTAAGTAAATCGAATAGTAGCTGTGAGCACACATTTGTATCGCATAGATATGTGACTGATGCTGTTCGAACATAGTCACAATTTAGATGTTTTAATTTCAAATGCGACAATTTTTGTTTTATATAGCTATTTTCAACTAAGAGTTTTGTTTTTGTGAAAAAGTTTTGTATTGCTTGGAAGCAATAAAAATGCACTGAGAGAAATCTTCGATTATGTCAATGAAAGATGTATTAAGTTCAGCATGATATTTGTTTAAGAAGAATGATGGCTTGGGAGAAATAACTTTACTATGAATGATTACGGAACTTAATATTTAAGCTATGGTAGAAAATAAGGTCTAAATACCATTGATATTCCATATGTAGTTTGAACAATAACAAAAATTATCGATAGTTCAATGTTTTGAAAGTTCTTCAAAGTTAATTTGTTTTAATGAATCCATATGTTGGCGATAAACAAATTTTTGTTTGGCACAATACTTGACTTGGTTATTATCAATAAATACACCTTACCATTTAAGCTACATAACATTATGATGTCGGCTTCTGAAGAACCAAAATCAGCTGAGGATTAGGGAAAATAACTAAATTAGCGTATTTCACAATATTCACACTAAAGCTGTGCTCAATTCCCACTGCCCTGCATGTACGACCCACCAACATCCAGCGTTGATTATATCATGGAATGAACTTTCACAAAGTCTTCACAGGATACAGAAAAAAAGTATATGATTTTACTACGACAAGAATTAAACTACTCTTGGCTAGAGCTGAAGTGCTTGAGTTTTCGAACATTGTATTCTCTAGTAGCAAAATTTTGTCACTCGACTGTTAAGGTCTTGATTTACACCACTTATCATCGAGCTGAATACCTTCAGCCACCATAAAATGATGTTAGAAGCTGCTTTTAAACGTTAAGCATCTACAAATTTTGCTTGCAGCCCCAGGGCGTACCGATGACCAACAAGCTCCCTAGGGATTGATGATATTTTTAACTGAATAGCTCGCACCTACGTGACTTCTACAATTAAGGTATGTAAGTAAGTATATGATTCCGCGAGTTCTTACATCATATTCGTCAGGTCGAAGACAATTATGATCAGCAAGATCGCAGAGATCTTTTAGGGACTTGAATGCAATTTAATCATGGCTTTTGTTTATCAATTTCATCCACATTTTATGACTATGGGTGGTGAGCGATAGAGAATAGTAGTCTGAGGCGTTTCGTCATGTATTGAGCTATTTTTTTATATATTCCTTTGCTGCTGCAGAACATTCATGCATAGCTCGCCATGTTGCTGCATGAAGGTTCATTATCGATCGAATTCTGAGCTAAAAATCTAGTGATATTTGGCTTTATATAAAGCAGCCATAAGTAGAAATCGTTTCTGCGTCATGAACAGAACTATACGCTTTGATAATATGCAATGCATATCCGTGCAACATGCCACTAGAAAGTAAGGACGTTTTCAGATGACATACAGATAGTGGTGATGACTAATTTTAAAAGGGCGTGTACATCGCATGAGTCGATGGCTATTGTCGAGAAAATGCCCAGCTAACGCGGCCGAACTCGCTTCACTCTACACTTAACATTCTAGCATGCAAAATATGGCATGAACGTGTGGTGGTTCTGTGATTTGCAATCATATTGCCCCATGACGGTTGATACTTATAGCGGAATGCAGCCTGGCAAAGAGCGTCAAGTGAATGAAGGGCAACAAAACCGTTCGTGAAATTTACTTAGGTTGCGGAAGTTGCTGATACACTTTTCTCAAAAATCTGAGCTAATATGAAGAAAGTTGTATGGTAGGTAGGTAAAGAAAATATTCGCAGCATATATTAATAAGCAATCAAAGCTGTTCTGATTCCGTTTCGCATTTGCTTCGGAAATGGAATTGAAATTCAAAGTATATTTCAGAATTATACAAAATAGGAACATTCCTAATGTTCGAAGTGCAAAAAAATTCTATAAAAAACTGCGATTAATAGATATAGAAAAGCTATTGACGGTCAACTTCCGGCTTCAATTTCATTTTCGAACTAAATCGGTATCCGAAATGGAATGAATATAAGGTGGGATTCAGGGGCGCTCAGTATCGCATAAAAAATTTTTGTTTGACTACTTGCCATTGAGAGATGCATTAAAATAGTGACATGTGATCGTTTGCATTATATTCCCCACCCCATTCTTCAGCACACATTTTCTTTTATATCCGTCATTAAGGATGTTCACACATCAAAAATTTAATTCGCGCAGTGTAAATGAAAAATATAAAAGAAATGTTAAAAATAGTTTGATTACCTACACTGAAAATAATAATTAACCACCTACATAAACATGAAAAAAAACAGACGAAGAAGAAGAAGAAAAACACAAATACAAAGGCACATGAAGTGATTTCTTATTTTATTGCACACAATTTAAAAGCACTACGTTTTGGCGTTTGTCATACGTTCGTATTCCCCCTCAATTCGAGGCATCAATGTAGAAATAAAACACAAATAAATTCATAGAAATAAAATATTGAAATATTGAAAGTGCTGCGCTTTCAAAACTTGAATTTCGAACAAAAATAAAAACTCAAGGTACATGAAAAAGAAGAAGAAGACACAAAAAAAAAGACAAAATAATATGACAATATACCAGGGGATACACGCATGGATACGGGTATAAAGATACAAATAACGACAACAACAACAACAACAGCAACAATATCAACAAGAACAACAAATGGTACAAACTTAGAAAAGCAACATTTTGAAAATGTTCTTCAATTAATCTTAAAATTAGAAAAAAAGTTCGACTATGCGATATGCAAGAAAAATGTCTCCATCGATTTATATTCTGTATTAGTTACAACAACAACAGCAACAAAAGAAGGGAAATGGACGCGCAGAGTAGGAATGCATAGATATTGGGAGTAATACACTCACGCACCTACATACTACATATATGGGCTAATATTTTAGTACCAAAACTTAAAACAACCGGCAAAAGTTTAAAGGCAGCACGATCCCGTCCAAGCATGGCATTGCTAATAGGAAAATCAAAGTTGCTGCTCGTGCATCTTTGGTGCTGCATTGCCACGAGTGACTTCTTTGTTTTTGGAGTGTCAAAGCATGTAATAGATGCTGCCACTTTGTTTGTATTGTACATTTACATGTATTTGTTTGGCATGCGTTTTTCTAGTAGTTGACAATTGCAATTAGAGTCTTGAGTGATCTATAAATTGCTGTAGTGGCGCTTTTTGTTTGAAGTTTTTATCTTCTTCAGTTTTGATAATTTTAAAAATTTGGTAATAAAACTAAGTTGTATAGAACTCTTTTTTCGGAGCCTTCATTTGAATGCAGTCACATTAGGAAATGAGTTTTTGATATTTTCGAAAGTGATGCTTTTTCAATAAATTGTAGTGATAAAGATTAATACTTATTATTAAGAAAGTTTCATAAAAATATATTTAATTGCCATTCCATGATAACTCGTATTCGAATTCTTTATAACCTTCAAGCTTCTGTAATAAATGAGAATATCAAATATTTAATGAAATGTTACCTTGCAAAAAAAATATTTGAAATAAGGACATTTAAATTTATTACAGATATATTTTTTACAATTAAAAATTGTTTCAAATTGAATTTAAAGTCATTAGCACAGACTGATATTCTTGTAAAATACAAATCGAACAATGATTTTTCATAGCCAAATATGAGAAGAAATTAGATGGGTCAGCCTTTTGCATATATTTACATGTCCATTAGGGAGATTCAATGGTATGAGGAAAATGTTCACGCAAATGCTGCTCTGTAGTTCAATTATAAAAAGTGGCGCCAAAGCCTATTAGTTTTACATGTAAATTGTAGGTAAAACAATGTTTTATTAAAAACAAATGTGACTGAATGGGTCATGAATGTTAAGGATAGTTTTCAGAAGTACCTATTTTTTGGCTTTGTATCTAAATCTGGTCCCAGAATCGATTCATTGGGATTTTGAAATATTTGAGGTTAAATACAAAACAAATGTTTTTATTCTTGTCTCGAATTGAAGTTACGTACAGGATTCAAAAAAAATAATTCAGCTTATTTATAGTAAAATTGTCAATTTGTAGCATCGTTTCTTTGTAAAAGAAGCTTTCAAGTGGTTATCTCTGATGTTATCTCACAAAGCTATAGCCATTTTAAAGTGTCATTATTTTGATCCCCTACTACCCAACAATTTTAACCAAACCCTTTCATATTCATGTCACCTTAACATAGCTGTAACTGCGAAAGATTGTCCTTTTTTTAAATAATTTTTTGACATTTGTGCATTTCCACTTTGAGCCAAACGGAAAACGATGCTGTGTGTGACGATTAAAAATATTAAAAGAAATGTCCAAATAAATGATTAAGTATAATAGATATTCAAAAATTACTGGGTGCTTTTCTGTAAAAATGTACCGATAGGTGATTTTCATGAGGATTGATATAATTAAGTGAATCATTTTCCAACCGATTCACAGCAATGTTGGATATATATTGAGTTTTTGGAAATTTTTATAAGTCTTCAACAAATCTTTTCTGGATTCAAGTTAAGTCGTTATTGAGTACATAATTTGTATATTTTTGGGCAATCAATTTCACAGTTTGAAGCAAAATGATATCAAATAATCATTTTTGAAAGTTTTTCCGATAAAAGTATTCAAAGTATTTTCGTTGTCAAAAACAGGCGTTTTTTTCGTTTGTGAATTCTTAAATTCGGTCATCTATTTACGAGTGCAAGTGGTATTACCTGGTAGCTTCAGGTTTTCTTCAAGCACCGAATATATACGGGATGCCAACAACATGTCAGCGTCTAAAGTTTGATTTTATGCATTTTATCCTGAGTTTTTCAACATTGTTCAATAAGGGTTGCTAAGCTAAAGAAAATATTACTTTAGAATCCTTAATCACATACGCTTCCTAAAATATTTGGATTCTGACGAGAATGCTAAGTTTTTCTAATGGAAAAGCTTATCAAGTCTTAAGTTTTTACTCAGGTAATTTGAAGTGTTTCAGATCGTCTTCTAAATTTTCAATTCTATTCGTAGTACCTAGGTATCGCTCCAAAACATACAAAAATTTCTTTTACTTTAATTTCTAGAGTTAAGTGCTGTAAGCTAAGTTCTAAAATCCACAATAAAATTAATACATCAAAATGATTGATGCTATTTTTTCTTTAAATTTCTCTCATGACTATGACATTTTGTAAGAATACAAAAAATTTATTTCATAATATGCTTCAAAATATGACAAATATTAATTTTAAAATAAATTGGTATTTTTATAAAAAAAATTAAAATTTTATATCGCTGATTTATTTCTCAATCTATCCCTCTCTTCATCATGACCATTTAGACATAATATACTCATGCTCATTACAAATCAAATAAAATATTTATTTTCTATCTTTCACTTACGTCACATTTCGTGCACCGCTGTGATTCGGCCAAAAGCGAGCGATCTGCCATTCGCCTACCTCCCCACACGCCCGCTACATTCCTGCACTTCAATTAACTTGTCTAATAATGAGAGTGCGGCTGGTAGCTACGCTCTAACTCAAGCACGAGTGCGAACGCGATCAGGTAAGTGTGTGCGCTGCTTTTGTTGTTGTTGTTGTATCCATAAGATACAAGTAGGTGTATCGCATAATGTTGGTAGATAAACAAATAAACATTTATTTATTTTGTACTGAACCAAACTGAACTGCGTGCGAGTATACGCGCGTTTTTTCTTCTTTAAATTTTGTTATTGTTGAATTTGAATTAAATTATTTCTGTTTGTTGTTGCTGTTGTTGTTGGTGTTTTTTACTTTTGGAATTCTTTGTAGTTGGTATTTTCTTTAGTTATTATTTTCGGTTTTTGTTGTAGTTGTTGTAGCCACAAGAGATAATTTCATCCAATCTAATGTCGAGGCGTAATTTCAGTTTTATGTTGAAGCGCCACCCACTTTATTGCCGTTGTTGTGGTTGTTGTTTTTGATTTTAATTCGAAATTGTTTTTTTTATTATTGTACTTGTGCGATACGTTTAATTTTAAATAATTTGTTTTTATTTACATGTGACAATTGCTTTTACGCATTTCTGTTTCGTCGCCTAGGAATTATGATGTCGAATAGCCGCAAGTATTTTGTTTTGAGAAATCAATTCTAAAGTTTGAAGCAAAATATACAAAAACAAAAAAATTAGTACAGAAAGCACTTAAGATATTCTTTCCGTTTTTAAATGAATATTCAAAGATTATTTTGGTTTTGGTTTCATGTCCTATACAGAAAAAAATTCGCAACTGAAAGAGCTATTCATCAAATAACATCTTGTCAGGTACACCAGTTTGTGGCCACTTCCGGCAAAATTTTTGAAAACCCAAAAAAAAAAATAAAATTTCTTTTAAAAATGGTATCTTTTATGTTCGGAAGTTAACAGCGATCGTAAAAAAGATTAAAAAATTATCACATAATAAGTTGCTGATGAAAAATGTCTTGAAAGACAAGACAGTCTCCATCAATGAGGCCGCCTTAAAGACTCTGGATTTAGCCACTGCCGCAAGCCTATAAGATATTATTAGCTTGTAACGTGTGACTCATTACAGGTTATATTTTCAGTAGGGATTCACAGCTTACGCGGGAGCCGTGACAAAAACTTATTTAATTTTTTTCGGCTTTGTTTGACTATTCATCATGTAGACTTAGTATGGCACAGCGCCTGCAAATTCAGCATTCTTCGTGTAGTGCGTTTCATACACATAAAGGAACTTGCAGTCCTTATAATATATCTACCAAACGGACAATTCGCTATGCCATCGAACAACTTGAAACAACAGAGACTTGAAAACACCCATGACCGTGATGAATCGACTTGATACCGCTCTCAACAGCTTGTCTTGTCATATTCGCAACAACTTCGCGTATTTTTCATAAAGATCTTGGAAAGCATACAAAAATCAATTCTAACAAGAAGCGGCCGACTTTCCGAAACGTCTCCATTTCTTTCTGTGGGTTCTTGAAAAGCTTGAGGAAAATCCACTTTGTTCAGCGCTGAGGCCGATTTTTAGCTTACGTCAATAAGCAAAATTGTCATACTTGGGCTGAAAAGCAACCTGAAGTGGTTGAAGTGCTGCTACAAGATCCAGACTAAAGAGCGGTTCAGTGTAGTTTATGGGCTGATAGAGTCATCGGTCCACATTTGTTTAAAAATGAGCTCGGTCAAAGATAAGCCGACTGAAATAGAGGAATTGAAAGCAAACGTTACTCGTGCAATTCGCCAAACACTCGAAATGCATAATTGCATTATTGAAAATTTCAATATCAGAATGGAAAAAAAAAAAAAAATATTTAAATAATATATGTTAATTATGGTACTTATGTGTATACATATGAATATTGGATTTTTATTTTGTTTTTGGAAAAATTTCGTCCTCTTTATGATTCACTCGTTAAAAATCCAGTCATCCTTCATTAGACTCCTGTACACAAAGGCTGTGTAGAAATGAATTTACAGATTTCCAAACCAAAATGGTGTTTCATAAAGATTTATTGAATCAGAACCTGTCTGTGGAGTAAGCAGTTCTCTCTTTAAAAACCGCGTTCGGACCAAAACCGACAAAATGATCCAGAACAAGCTTCGTGCCCAGATTAAAGCTCCAAAAGCATCCTGAATCATAAAAAAAACAACTGCAAATTACTAAGCTACTGAGCTCGAACTTTTAAAATGATTCTATTCTTATGTGCCTCATTTTATACATTATTTCAAAGGACATGTTTATAAAACTTAATAATTGTTTCATTTTGTGTGCTTAACTATGAAAACTTGAAACTGTGTACTATAATTAATATTTTTTCATTAATTATGCGATTTTTCATAAACAACTTAAGAAAATGCAAAAAACAAAAGCAAAAAATCTCACTTTAAGGTGCAGAAAACGTTGTAAGCAACCGCAATTCGATACCACGTGGTGGTTTTTGTTACTCATCAGTAGATGGTTTTTTTTTTTGCCAACCACTAATTGTTGCGATTATTCAGTGATTTTTTTGTTAATTTTTTTTTAAGATTTTCGTAAATTTTCCCGCTTATTTGTTGCTTTTTTTTCTTTTTATAATTAGCAGTTATTTAACTTGTGCTTGGTCGCCGTATTTAACTCATCTGTGGTGCCTTAATCGGTTGAATGAACTGTCTCTTGCTGTTTTTTATCTCTTTTGTCCTCATATTTGGTAAGAAAATTGGTAATGATTTCGGAAATGCCAAAACAATCTTGTTGTACTATATGTTATAAAGTGGCATAGCATAATTAATCATCACTCCATACGCATAAGTAACTATCGATGAGATACTATTACATAGGGTTGGATAAGGGGATAGTTAGATATTTACAAAAGTTTCACTGTAGACAAATAGCAACGAAGGTGTAATAAATATCTATTTTTATTTAATTATCTCAAACCAATAAGAATCTCTAAAAAAGATAAAAAATTCTAGATTCGGATTGCACTAAAATACCATTTATGGTTTTGAAGAAGCTACTTAACTTCTCTCTGAATTAAAATAAAAAAGATAAATTTTCCTTTGATTCTGAGACAAATGCCCACATCTGCCTAGTTGCAATTTCTCAAGTGACGGAAAACAACCAAATAAATTCAAAAACTCAAAATAAAGCGCTACATCTGCAGCAGTGATTTTTCATTTTTAATCGCGATGTTAAATCGACAAAATTCAATACAAAATTTGCTGTTGACGAGATTCTTTGGTGTTGTTTTCCGTGCAAAAGAACAAAACTTAAAACTGTTGGCATCAGTGACGACCAAATTTGTTGGCATAGTTGAAAAGAGTAAAAATGCTTTAGGAGTGCATGGTTGAGTACAAATCATTCATTGTAAAAATAAAATGCACTATTTATTTATCATATTTTTTGTTGCTGTCTGTCGGCTGGCATATTATTAAGCACGTTTTTGTTTCGAAAGATGATTATTTTCTATACAACGAAGGAATTGTTTTGTAGTGTTGTTTAAAATTTGGAAATTAGGCGATAAAACCGTAGCACAGCCGATGCCAGTCTTACAAAAGCTGATGAAACAGTTACCAACAATCCAAGTCAATTGGTTGCAGATACTTTTGCTTAATGCGGTAAATGTTTTATTTTTAGCTCTAGCTTTTTTGCGCTTTTCCATCTTTTATTTAAAATGGTGATGCATCAGCAGAAATGATTATAATGCGCTTGATTGTGGAAAGATTAAAATGTGCTGACACGTTGTTAATTTGTTAAAATGATGACATGAGATGGTTTTGCGCTTTCGTGCAATTACTTTAATTTTGAGTTTGAGTCTTTACTGTAGAGAATTCGGTCCATGTACGAAATTTAAGAACTTGGCATAAGTTCCAAGAATAGCATCATAAGGGTTTTTTTTTTGAATGGTAGGAGCTATGGCCCATTAGCCAACCCAGTTCACATTTAGCGAGTTGCTCAAGGGTTTCACTGCTGTAGCTGCGATAGATGCCAAGATATGGCGTTTTAAGTAATTTTGTTTTATAAAGGTGCCACGTCCGTTTGTCTAATCTCGCCCAGATTTCCTGAGGTACTTAGCATATACAATATACATCCTAACGACGAATTTCAAAACGCCTGCTACTATAGGTGCCAAGATATTGCGTTTTAAGTATTTTTGTATTATGGAAGTTCTGGCTGAATTTTGTTCTCGGCTATAATTTAGTGCCTATCGTACGATAAACATTTCAGTATCGCCGAGAACGAGACTCTTCTCGTTCTCGTCCTCGGTTGCGCGTGAAATAATTTTTCTGATATCGTCTCGTTATCGTTCTCGATCCCGATAACCAGAACGATAACGATATTTATAGGTTCTCGGTGAAGCACTAGTTACCCAGCAATACCCATGTTTATAATCCATTTGGTCTTGGAGACAGCCTTCTTTTGAATATAACTTAGATAGTTAAAAAATTAAACACTCGCCGATCAATATCCAGATGAAGAAGTGCTTGTTTAACAACAGATGGTGCGAGCTAAATTGAAAACACAAATCCAACTTCTGAGATCAATACTGGCGCCACCATTAAAAGAACCATTGGTACCATCATATCATGAAGCAGACGTTGACTCATAAGATAAACCACCAACAGAATATGAGCGATCAGTGTCTATGTAATCTAAGTTTTTTTCAGTAACAACGATTCATGCCGCATTTCAAAATGTTCAGAAATTGATTAAGTGATATATTTTTACTAACTGAAAATCTTTTATTGCATGAATTGCAGTTTTTGTAATATTCTCATTAAAATGTTTGTTCATCTTTTGTCCTGTGTTTCTATATTTTTGCGCTAGGAAATAACTGTTCCAAAGAATTATTGCCAAATAACATGAAATTAGGCCTAAAAAATTCCCCAAATAAAACAGAAAGCAGTTGCCAAAAATAATGAAATCTGCTATTTATCGGTTGAACTTGCTTATGGTGATTTTGTTTTAAGAATATTTAAGTCACACAGATGTCAGGAACGTTGCTACCGAAAACTGGGAACTTGTAAAGCCATACTCGAGTTCTGCAACATTTCATATAATATAAGAAGTATATGGGTATTCCTTTGATGAATATTTTTTTCTACACGTACATTACATAGTAATTTCTTATTTTTTTTTAAACAATTTTTTATTTTTATTGAACTTTTTTAAAAAAAATTGCTTACGTATATCAAATTAATAAAAATCGAATTTCAATTTATTTAAATTGCTGCAGTTTTTTTTGTAATTGCAACGATATATTAAGAGATAACAATTTGTTTTAAAACTAATTTTCACTTTCGATTTCCACATGCAAATATTTGCAGAGATAAAAGTGAAAGACAACTAAAGAAGAAAAATAAAAGGTAAATGAAGAATATAAATGCTGCTGTAACCTAAAAACTCTGCTGCCTTTAGTGATTACAACAGACATGGCAGAAAATTATGTTTACATAAAAAAGTACGTGCACTTACCACATACATACATACAAATAAATAAAGAAACAATAACAACAACAAAGAACGCCACCATCACCATGTAGTTCCATCATCTACTTAACACTGACAGACTTGCAAGTTAACAAAAGTCAATTTGCCCATAGCACCCGGAAGTACAAGCAGTACACCTAAAAATATGCAGCGCAAAAAAAATTGCATGCACACATACACGCATACATTTAAAACGCTGGTATTTTTAGCTACTTGCTGGCAAAATGACGTCCAGCCGCATTCATTGACAGAAGCAGCTGACCGCCAACGCGACGCAGTTGCAGCGTTAACTTATGCACACGTCAAGAAACCAAGAAAGAACAAAGCACAGCAGAGGCCAGACAGCAAAAGTCAGCAGTTGAATTTGCAACGCATCACTATCTATTCTTCTTCGTCGTCGTCTTCTTCTAAACGAAAGGGTTGTTCAATATGACGTTTTCGGGGGGGTGTGCAAAAGCGCACATATGTGTTCGGTCTGGCATTGTGTTTTTCACAGTGCAATTTTCGTGTGCGCAAACTCAAATTGCACCCTGGAAGTTTGCAAATGCTGCAGCATATTTTTGGGAAAAAAGGAAGCGCTTGCTATTTTTGAGAGAGAAACACACGCGTTTAATTCGTACGGGAAAATTCATGTGAAAAACATTGAGGAAGGTCACGATATTTTCGCTTAAGTGTGTTTGACAATTCCAAAGGCTGCCGGGAAGTGTTCGAGAGTATGAAATGCGAAAAGCTTTTGAAATTTGCCGGTGTGGTGAATTTACTTCGGTTTAATAGCATTTATTTACGATTTGTTTACTGTAAGCAAAAGCTTGGAACTTTATTGTTATTTACTATGACATCTGGTTTTGCGTGCGCGTAGAGTTGATTTATATGATGTAAATGCTTATAAGTTTTTATTGAACTATAAAAAAGTAATGTTTTTGTTTCTTTAAAAGTCGAAGACTCAGAAAACATTACGGGAATACGAAAAGTATCGACGCGTTTTAAAGAACTGTTGGTTAAGTGCTTACATATCTACAAAGTTGAAGCTGCCGTTGGTATGGAAAGCGCATTATTCATTAAATTTTTTATCAAAAGTAGTAGTAAGTGGATTCAGAAAGTATCAATATATCATTGGAATCAATTGAATTGAGTAGTCAAGCGTTTGCATTGTATCAAAAATATCAATAATAGAAAACTGTCGATGATATTAAAATTACCCTTTGCTTAAAAAGTATCAATGGTATATATCAAAAATTCGTTGTGTCGAATGTATAAACAGTATCAGAAATATCGATATTTTGGAAAGTGCACATTCCCTTAAAACTAATAATGGCTTCAAAACCATATACATATATAGTCAAATCCATTGAATCGAAAGTATCAAAGTATCGGAATGTGTGAATTGTTAAGAAAATAGTAATTGTATGAAGAGTATCGATACTTCATTCTAGTGCCTATCATTTCGAAAATATCAATGGTATGAAAACTATTTATAGTTCAGAAGAGTATTAAATAGTTCGGAAAGTATTTACTATCAGAAAGGTATTGATGGTTCAATTCTGCATCCACTACTCTTAAAATGTCACTAATATAAAAACTATTGCTTGATGTTTTGTCAAGTTTATAAATCGTAAATCGATATCGTATCGATAATCTAAAAAATTTTCCGAATGCTTAAATGATATAATATGTAAAAAAAGTTTCGTCCATCCAGCTCAGAAAGTATTCATTACATTGTTAGCATCGAAATATTTGCAGAATATATCAATGAAAATAATTGTATCGTGTGACTATTATATAAATGTATCAGAAGTATTATAGAAATCGGTTATTATAAAGAAAGGATCTATCAAAACAACGAAAGTTTTGTACAGATGATATCGAGAGCATTTATGATGTATTGTAATCCGTAGCTTTATTGAGATCTGTGAAGTTTGAAAAAAGAAAAAAATCAATCGGAGAGCAATCAATCTCTGAAGAGAAATATTGAGACTAAAAGTATAGATTGAGTCAAAATAATCGCGGAAAGATCGTACATTGCACGAACTATTTAGTCTAAAACAAGTTGGACAAATAGATATTTGCTTGAAATCACCAGCTTTTAACTTGACGCCATGCAAGCTTCGTGTGCAAAATCGCAGGCAGCAGCGCCGTCAAAAAAAGACTACGAAAAGCCCTTCATAGCAAAAGTTAACTATTTTTTAAAGACACAAACCTTTTAGCTTAAAAGCTTTTAAAGCGATAAAGCTCTCATAGCCAGAGAGAAATATCAAAAAACCTTCAGCGACCAACTCATTTTTGCACCCTCAAAATGGAAGTAACCGCGTGTTGTGTTGAATTTTCATTGCAGACATATTGGTGGCTTACAAGATATTTCCTTCGCATATGCTAGGGCAAGGGAAAACAAAACAACCTCAACCAATAACTGGAAAGTACGGAAGCTTCCAATAGACGCTTTTTTCATCCTAGAACAGACAGCAGCGTCAATTGAACGCACAGTTGCTCGGTTTTCGTGCGCGTTGTCATAACTCAAAAATCAGAGTAGAAGAAAATCACACCGAATACCAAAAAAAAAAAAAAAAATTAAAATAAAAATTGCAAAAAGCAACGAATAAAGGAAATTTTTAAATAAATTTAAAGTAATAAAAATCCAAATTAAACAAAGCAAAATCAAAAGCGCGTCTGTTTGTCAGTCGTCGCTGCAAAACACTATGTGCGTGTGTGCGTGTTAGCTTTAGTGGCGCTGCCCTAAAGTTAAAAGTTAACCTCGTTCTAAAAAGGTGGGCACTAATGCGAAAGCTGACAGTGTGAAAAGCACCCTGTATTTATTTGATAAAGAAAAGTTTATTTTTGAGTCTTTTTCTTCAACGCTGCTTTAAATAAAGGAAGCTGTACGCCAAGGAAATTTTTTTTTTATAAAACGATTGGGACGTTATATAGAAGCACATGACAATTATAAAACGAAATACTAAAAAAAAAAAAATTTCAAAATTCAATATATAAATCGAAAAAGTTAAACGCACAGTTAATAAAGCGGAAATACTGCATTTTTTTTGCATATTGCTGTATGCATGTAGTTGCGTTTGTATGTATGTGTGTATGTTGAAATTATTACATCAAGTTTTCAATTTCTGCAAAACAAGTACCTACATTTTTTTAATTTACTTTTTTTGTTTTGCTTTTGTACCATTTAACATATTATTTCTCGTATGTATTAAGCTTTGGTTTTCTTTGTTTTCCAATTTATTATTTTATTTTTCAATTTTTGTTTTCCCTTACATTACTTTTTATATGAATTTCGTGGTCATATTACAATTTAATTTTTAATACAAATTGATTTTTTATTCTCAAGTTATTCATTCGAGTTTCATGTTTTTGCCCCTTTTGTTATGCTACAATTTTTACAAAATTTATTTTTGTTTGTTGTTTTTCTTTGCCCTTTGTTCTTTTGTTATCGTCATCATCGTCGCGTAATTCGGGCGTGTAGTTCAACCGACAAACTGACTCACACGGGCATGTATATGCACAAGCACACAAACACACACACATAAATATCGATGGAATTTCCAACACATGTGCGTGTGCATATCAAAAAAAAAAATAAGAAAAACACCAAAACAGGACGAAAATTTCTCTTGCTGTGCGTTTCTTTGTCTAAGTGTTTGTGTGTGTCCATTTAAATTGGGACAACATCATTGATTTTAGGTTAAATTTTGCTTTGCAAGAAATCGAAGCAACCAAAAGTTGAAGTGGTGAACATAAATTGGTAGAATGAGAAACATATTTTGCTGCTGAATGAAATGAATTGGTGCGTTAAATGAGTTTTACCTTTGATTTTTAATTTTTTTCTAATATTTTAATATGAACTTTGTTGGAGTTGTTATGCTTAGTATCGTACACCGAGAGATCTACAAATGACCTTGATAGATTTGTAGTTGATACCAAAATGCATTTTATCCTTCACAACCATCAGAGCTAAGACTTTATTTCTTTCCTAACTTTTTGGTAAAAATATTCTGTAAAATGGCCAATTTACAAGAAAATTTTTGCTTTCTTTGAAACTTCAAGCTTAATAGATAAGAAGGCTAATAGCTGTAGTAGCTAAACTCTACATATATTAACTATAATTTAGTTTAATTTGTTGGGCCTGTTACTTTCGAAAGAATAGCTACTAAGAAATTTAGAAAGCTTCATAATTTTTTTTTTATTGCTTTGAGTTTTGAGCATAGACGTGATAAGATTAACGTGAAACGTTCCATATGTACCTACGAGCTTCAAATTATATATGTGTGGTTAGAGTTAAAATGTTAGAATCCTGAAAAACTGTGTAGCTGACCCAATTGTAAAAATTCCGGAAAAAAATCTGTGATTCTGTGCTGTTTACAATTCCCAAAAATTGTGAACACCTGTTCTTCCATTTAGATTATCTTCTGACCGTATAGAGTTTTTCCAGTGTATGCACATTCGATATAGTTCCTGTTTAGGGTTGTATGGTTTGCTTATGTGTTCAACTTACGAAACAAAGTCGAGACAAAGACGAGATTGCCTCAAGTACTGAAATGGATTTTTTTTCGAGAAAATCTTTGGATCACTACCACTGTCTTAGTGCGGGTTATCTGCTATTTTCTAGAAATTCAAATTAAACAATATAGGAATTTCCAATTTATTCTTAAACCTGTAAGTGGAGCTCAAAAGCAGTGTTCCAATCTGAAAAATTTACTATTTTTGTAAGGTACCTACTTATAAAAATTGCCAATTAAAATAAAAATACAAAATTTTAATTTTCAACACGAAAGCCAACGCACATTTTATTTTTCACATATCTCACAAAATCCATATTAATAAACAAATCCATTTCGGTTAACTTCCAAGTATGGCAGCGCATAACTTGGATAGTTATAAGAGTAAGCACCGGCTGATCCATATCCAGACGAAGATGGTCCTGGGCTACCGCCAGATGATGAGCACGGTGCTACCTGCAAGCTAGGTTGACAGCTCAAGATATAATTTTTTGGGCAAGGTGGAGCCGGCATTGATGCTGGAGCTGAACTGCCACCACCATATGAAGATCCACCACCACCACCACCACCATAAGCTGGTGCAGGAGCTGAGCCATATGATGAGCCACCGCCACCACCACCATTTCCATATGAACGTAAACTTGTTGGTGGTGCTTTAGCTGTTTCAGCAGCATAGGTTGCTACAGCGAATAACAAAACGATAGCGAATACTTTCATGTTGATATCTCAATGGCTAGAACTCAGTAACGTAGCGTATGAATTGAACTGCGTAATGGAACTGTTTGACTGATCGTTGTGGGAGTGTGTATTTTATATAGCTTTGAAGTTGTATGATCGGCATTTTTTTTCTTTTTTTTTGCAACTGAAATTGCCAAGTTGCGTAAATGGTTTGCTAAGGCATAACAGTATTTAGGTCGTTTAATTGTTTTTGTTTTTTTTGTGTTTAATGAAATTAAAAGTGCTGAAAAGTTCTTTATTGCTACGTTAAAATAATGTGCGAAATTTGCTGAAAAAAAAAATAATTAAAAAAAGGTTTTTGGGCCATTTGGCTTATAACACAAAAATGAAAAAATAATTTCACAAAAAGAAAAAAATTATAGTAAATTTTATAATTGCTGCCTGATTATTAAAGTTGTTTCTTTTTAGGAAAAACCCCAAAGTTAGTATCTTTTAGACAGAAATTTTGTTTTGCGATTTTCCGGCTAACTTTGGACTTTTTCTTAAAAGAAAATTTGGTAAATATAAAAAATTTTTCTTTTGATTGTAAACTTTTTTCAGACACTAAGTCAAAAAGTCCCTTCTTTTGTTCAACTTAAAAAAATTAAGGCTCTCCTCGAACTTTCAAAGTGTTTCATTGGAAAAATGAATTGGAACTCCTTTTCTTGAGGAAAACTTTCCCCGAGGTGTATAAATACTTTGTTTCCGGAAAGTTTTTCCAATATACGAGCATCTTATCTCCTCATTTCAAAGGAGCAAGATTAACATATATATACTTAGTTACTCTTAAGCATATTTGGGAAAAATGTGAAACTGTTCTTCAAATAACTTTTCTTCCAATTCACATTTTCGGGTTCAATTATTTTTAAACAATTTTGCCCGCATTAATGTAAATAAGTTTCAATATCGGATATTATGATAATGAAAATGAGCTGCAACTACTTTGCGTAACTTAATCCAAGACTTCAATTAATCCTTGTCATCATTATCAGTGTGCTAGTAATATTTGAAATTTAAATAATATTATTCATGCATACGTACAATCATAGCAGTGATTATGAGCACCAAGACGCAGCGCGCAATACAAACACACGCACACATACACACATATGTAGGCGCTAAAGACACTTCCCAGTAGGCAAGGGCAGGAGCTTGCAGGCCTTCTAGCAGGCCTTCTAGCAGGCCTTCTAGCAGGCCTTCTAGCAGGCCTTACCTGGTAAGATTAAGGCCTTACCACCTCCTTTCAAACTTACTTTCTTTTTTATATGAAACGTCCCGATAAAACAGGCCTCGTTTAGCAGGCCTGATAGAAGTACTCTTCGAGCAGGTCTTCCTACATCGCTTGCGTCAAGAGCCCTTCTAAGAGCGCTTACCGTAGAAGGGGTCATAGAAGTACTTTGAAAAAATTAAATCTTAATACGTCGTGAGACTCTTAGTTAAATGTTTTTTTTATCTGCGTCAACCTCCCTTACGTTCATATTTTTAATGTTTATTTTTTGTGACGATTTCTTAATTTATAATTTCACATTGAATACACAACACTCTACCACTTTAGCATAACATGAAACAGAAGACCAACCTAGCAACATGCAAACATGAAAATTTAGTTTTGAGAAGGCCTCTTACAATCGGAGCAGTGCTAGCAGGCCTTCTCCGGGGAAGGCCTTGCTCAATTGCCTGCTGGGTTGATGCAGTAGTCGTTGTCCTAGTTAATTGTATGCATTAAAAAGAAAAAAATATCAGGAAAGTGTTGCCTACTTTTATGCGGCAGATCCTTCATATTGTGCTTGATGCATTCTAAAGTGTTTACTTGGATGGTAAGGTTGACTGGCAGGCAAATCATGTAGTAACTAAAGAATAAAAAGTGTAATGAATTGCACTATTTTATTTCTACTTTCCTCACGCTACATATATACATGCATACATAATTATAGAGTGATTCATGTTCTATGGATGTGCCTGCGTCACAACACATTGACAGCTAACAACATTTCATCATTAACTCATTTATATAAAGTTGTTGTTATTATGTTAACGTTTGTGTTACTGCTGCTGCGCTAACAAGCACTTTTAATCCTTTTCCTTCTTCTGCAATCTGCTTTCAATGCTTGAAATGCGTCGTAATTTTAATGCAATCCTTGCAATTTGCACCTAATTTGCTAGCGCTTGAGTTTTGTGAGTGTGTGTGTGCTTTTGGGTTGATATGTATGCTGGTGCATGTATATTAGGGTGTATCGAGTTCAAAAGAAAAAAGTTCTCTTAGCTTGAGAACTTAACTCGAGTTTGTTTCAAAGCCACAAAATGATTTTCTAATCATCTTGTAAAAATTGCATCAAGCTAAAATTTTTATTGTAACCTTTTTCGATCGAGAAATACAAAAAAATTTTGAATGTCATTATATCCCATACTCAGGTTTCATTAACCTATAATGTGTGATGTCACTTTCGAACTCTCACTACCCAATTCAGTGCCTTTTAAAGTTACATGAAACCTGAGTGCCCATCCAAAAGTTTCTTGTATATGACGTTTGTCATAAAACAGCAGAGTTTCGATATTTTTTGTGGTGCTGAAGCACTCTTGAGGTAATTTATCGAATTAATGGTTGACATTAAAAAAATGTTTTTTTATGATACACCCTCATATGTTCTTGTGTTTGTGAGTATTTAAGTGGGCACTTGCATCGTTTGTAGTTTGCATTTGACTTTCATTTGTGCACAGCTGTGGTTATCCACTTTGAATTAGCCAATATGAATAATAAGCGGTTATGCGTAAAATTGGTTGGCAACTGTGGTGGGACGCTTTTTTTTTTAAGAAAAAGGATCTCATATTTTTAAAAATAAATATTTTGATCTCAGTACTGAAAAAAGCAATTTGTATTTGTAATTTCATAAATTTTTTTCCAAATTATCTTTTTAACTTAAATCGGAGTACTAACATTTTTTGAGGCACAAGTACTCATAGAACCAGTACTATTTGTGCCGTGTTTACGAGAAATATGTTCGTTTTCATGTTGAAAATTGACAAAAAATTGCGATGCAAATGATTTTCAAAAACAATCGATACAAGAACCGATCATTTTGAACCATTTCTCAAACTGTTTGAGCGATAAATTCTCATTCTATTAGGGCAATACCTTCAAAACTGCTTTTCCGATTTAAAATTAAATAACGTCATATCTACTTTATAAAAAGTGTTTGAATAAGGCTTTGAGACAATTTTAATGAGACTACTTTTTGAGTTTTGAGTTTTCAACAGTTCCATTCAAAAAGACTGCTTTTATGTCATACCAAAACGCTAACTTGCCCTTAGCTTTACACAAAGAACTTTCTAATGATTTTATTTATTCCTGGAAACTGCACATGGCCTTAGTCGCTTTCCCATTTGCATTTAATAAATACTAAAGAAAATTGATATATTACTTTACATATACACAGAACATCATTTGATTTTAATACCCCACTTTTAGTAACAAAAACAGGCAAATTAATTAATTTATTGTTTCACAAAAGCTGACAAAAATTTAATTTACATTTAATTATGAAATGTTAAAAAAAATCTTGTCATTATTTTTTGTTTTATTGAATTGACATAATTTCCTCGAAAACAAAACGCACAAACGTTTGCTATTTCTTTTTTGTGTCAAAATTTTTGCCTTTTTGTTTTGCTTGCAAGAATCGATGTGCAAATGAATCAAAAGAAAAGTAAGAAAATGTGAATATTGGAAACATAAAGTGCATAGTTTCAATAATTGCTTCCGTTGTTGTTATTTTCATGCATTGTCAATGTTTCCAATAACCGTAGTAAGTCGTCACGTCGCATGCCATACAAAAAAAAAAAAAAAAAAAATTTAAATAAATCAAATCAAAGGGACAATCACAACATTTTTAATTGCTATTGTTTTTCAAGAGAAACTAAAGAAAAAAAACGAATTCCACAAAAGTTCTTCACAACTCTTAGTTAAGGCACTTCAACACATAGTTGTTATTTTCTTTTATCCTGTATTTTTATTAAAGCGTCCACGTTCCACCTCGCTACATGCTGGCTGGTTTGACTCAAATAACTTTAATATTTAAATGGCTCTCTGTGTAGCGTTTTGAAGCTAATGCTTTTGTAGAATTTTTCACGCCCACTTTTTGAGTAATGCTAGATCGAACAATATTTTGTTTATGTATGCAGTTTAGTTTCGTAATTTAGCAGTGTAAAGTTTCGAATTGTTTGCTTCTATGGATGGTGCCCTCCTGTTGAAATTTATCTAATTTTTGCTCAGAGCTTTTGTAGTGTAGAATCTGCTTCCATAACCTTAAATAACTTTTTCAGTCAAAAGTTTTGAAAAGTTTCTTATGTGGTAGATGCCACACCCTCTATTTAAAATCCACTATTTTCGGAATTAGACCCCCTAGTCGAAATTTGCCAACTTGTTAATCCTAGCATTTGTAGGAACTTTGGTTACAATAATTAAATAAATTTCTCAAAATAGCGTTTTAAATGTTTTAATCGGATGTGGGCGGTAGGCGTGTCTGAGAACCGAATTCATTCAACTGACTGATTTTTGCAAACTGACTGTAAAACAGACAGATGGCAGACATGGCTAAATCAATTTAGATGCTGAACGTGATAAAGAATATATTTACATTTCTTTACCTGTCACGCCTCTTCCATGCGTTACAAGTGGAATGATAAAGCGAATATACCCTTAGTGCAGGGCATAAAAAAGTTAAAGGTTGTCATAACAGCTTTAAATGAAAACTTACGCTTCCCTCTCTCTTTATTGGCACACGATGTTGCACGATTTGCTTGCTGTGTTCGCAGCGGTGACGCGGCATAGTGCACGTGCACCCAACGAGACCCGTCTAAAAAGAAACAACAACAATAACAACAACAGGAAGTTACATGATGGCTCAAAAACGACAAGGCGTTAAGCATTTTTTCGCTTTTCTTACGTTTGTACTTCGTTCGTTCTACACCTACATACTTTTTCTATTTGCTTTGCTTTACACTTTGCTTCTGCGGATTTTTCGCATTTACAAAGTGATGACGTTTGTTACTACAAACAAAGCAAGAGAGCGAAAGAGAAAGAGAGTAAAAAAATGTTAACTTTAAGGCGCACCTACTTGTCGTCTATATTTAAACAACGCCGCCGCTGGCAAAAATAAAACGGGGAAAAAATTTAAACCCAAGTAAAAAATGTGTTGCGTATACGACGTGAACAGCGCTTAAGGCTACGAAAGTATCACTTGTGTAATGTTTGTGTAAGTACAAACACACATCTAGACGGTCATATGCATGTGTGCGTGTAACTGGTTTAACTGTAATTGATAATACCCTTGACAATTCAACTTCAACGCTGTCATAAAAAATTGCTTGTTTCCTTATTTGTCATGCATATATATGTGTGTGCATTTATTCTGTTTGCATGAGTATATGTTCTTTAAAAACTGTAAAATACACACATACCAGCAAACGCATATTCTGTTTGAAGTTATTTTTCTTGTTTAACATTTTAATTAACAGCACATGTGTATTGACATGCATACACACGTACTAAAATTTTGTGACTTTTATAATGCTAATTCATTTAAATTTTTAATTAGTAAAAAATTAATCCTTTGTGTAATATGAAGCTTCCTTTAAAAAATAAATAAGATATATATTCATCAGAGTGTAACAGAAAACTTAATGCTTTTATCGGGTACACTTGGAAAGCTTACGATTGGTTACTTCGTGTATTATTTGTCAAGAAAAAGTTAAGGAAACCGATTTTTAAGTTTTTGCGCCATTTATTCTGTTGTAAGGAGTATGAGCTTTACAAATCTCTGGCTTTCATGATAAATTAATCTTTTACATGTATAGCTTAGAGCAAATGATGTGAATGTAGAGAAAAGATAAACCCCTGCTTTTTGTTGACCCAAACTAAAAATTGATTAAAAAGTTGCTGAAGAAGGGTCGATTTCAGTTAAAAGATCTGAAAAGTGTGGAATTTTTAAATTGATTTTGCAACACTTTCTTGGCCAACAATCTTTTTGAATTCCATGTTGTTTATTGTTTTTCAATTAAATAAAATTCCAAATCATCATTGAAATTCCAATGCGGCGGAAAATTGTGTCAATTGTTTTTGTTTCGTATAAATTTTAAAATTATCATCATCATCACTGAAAACAATCAAAGTCACTGTCAACTACCAGCTACTCTACACACTCGTACAATAATAAAAACATAATGCAGAATCAATATCTGATAAAAGGAAAAAATCTGTAAACAAATGCCACAAAAACAACTCCACAACTCGCATACAAATGAGCTAGTGACATCAACATTGTTTTCTATTCGTATTTATTTTTATGTTTCTTATGTCCCTGAAAACTTTCTTACGAGCAAAGTATAACTACAATATTAAAAACGTTATAAATTGAAAAACATAAAAGCAGCAGTTACTATTTTGAAATTAAAATAACATTTTAAGTTCACTATTGTCTGGAAAACCACGGTATTATATAAAAAATTGGTCTTTAAAATATTTTTTTTTTTGTATTTTTTGTCTTAAGGCATAAAATCAGAAGTAAGAAAATTATAAAAGAATAAATCCAACTAATTTCATAGAATAGTCTCCTTTCAGCTTGATATACTGGGCCCAACGTTTCTGCAATTCTTGTTTTGTACATTGAGTAAAAAAGTCGCATGTTACTAAAAAGTCCCATGTTACTTAAAAGTCACATGCGAATGTAAAGACACGTTAGCAATAAAATTATATATAATAATCACATGGGATTAAAAATACGAAACTCTTCAACTAAAAAGTTGCATGAAATGAAAAAATAATTTCGCATATAATGACTGTAAAGTCGCACAATACTAAAATCCAAAAAGTTATACGAAACTAAAAAGTTGTACAACACTCAAAGTCACATAATACTATAAGATTTATGTCAAAAGTACGAGTATGTCAAATGTGGCTAAAATATCACATTATGTCTACGGTCATATAAGACTAAAAATTCGCATTGGACCAAAAAGTAGCATTGAACTTAAAATTCGTATACGACTTAGAAGTCGTACATGCTTATTATGTGCCATAAGATTAAAAATTCGCATAAAACTGAAACGTTGCATACGATTAAGAAGTAGCTCAAGACTAGAAAATGGAATGTGATTGAAATATAAAGTTAGTTACTCAAGGCTCAAAAGTTGTCAGGGTAGATATTATACCACTCTTTAAAATCATCTAAAATACCATAAATAGGGTGTTACTTTCTTGTAAAAAGTCGCACAAATTTTGATGTAACTTTTCCATTGCAATTTCCTTACAATTTTTTACTTTCTGGATCATTTCTACCTGAAATTTTTAAAAATGATTTAGTTTTAGCTGTCAAAAACTTAATGCAGTATATATTTCTTTCAGTTTCTACCTAAAGACTTATTTTTTTCAGCCCTTACATGTATATTACTTGAATTAAATATTCTTTTCTTTTATAACCCGTCTAAACTATTCAATTATTATTTCGCTTTTATTTTATTATAGAATTTCTTACTTTATGAAAATAATAATATACATAAGTGAAGATTAACACAAAGGGGACTCATAAAAAGAATCTTTGCGACAGCACTACATCACCCTTTACGACATTTAAAATGAATGCATCATACGTTGCAGGAGACGATGACAATCTAAGTTAAAAAGGATATACATACAAATATATAAACATCTGTATACACATAAATATATATACAAAAATATATACATTTGCTTGCCCAGCTAACAGACTATCAATCCAACGCGATAGACTTGGACCTATTGAAGAATATCAAATTGAATATAAATATTTTTATTACATATTTTTCTTCATTTCTTATATAATACTTTGTATTTCAATGCAATATAATTCGACAAAACTTTTTTGTCACTTGTATTGTACGACAAACGCAAATAAATGGCATAGCAACAAAGCATAATGCCCATGTTGCCTGACTGTCCCGCTGTTTTTATATTGAGTGTAGTGTAATCATTTTCAAACATTGAAAGTACACAATAAACATCTGCTATATATATACAAGTCTAAAATAAACAATAACTATGAGCCCAATTTTATTCCATCTTTAACGATAGTCAATTAAAAATTTTCATTATGAATACATACGCGAATAATTTTGGCCATTCTCTGCACTCAAACAGATTCTTCCAAACAAACTATCACTTGATATCAGTATATGAGCTACCGTCCAATCGAAATGATCGCCTTGATGAATAAAATATGGCTCTTTCGTGGTTACAACTGTTTACTGGGTGAACGTGCATCAACGGCAAAAGCGCTCGCTGTCCTGCACAACATACAAATAAACAAAAATATTTTGCATTACGACAACATGGATGGCGCAGGCATGGCATGGTATGCTAGGCAAAATGGCAACACTTATTTTGCACCACAAATTGCATGTGCGATGCCAAGTGTTGCCGTTATTTGTTCTCTGATATGTGTGTGTATGTGTGTCATACAAGTGTACGAGACTTTATTAACCCAGTTTTTAAAAATTGCAACAAACAAACCAAAAAAAAAAGTAGGAAATAGAAGAATCAACGTCGTTAAAATATAAGAACAAGCAATAAAGAGTAGCAAATAAAAATATGAAGAAGCAGAAGAATTAAAATAGAATACAGCAGGCAAAAGGTGCAATGTTGAACTGCAAGGCACAAGAGCGGCTTTTATTACCAGAGATATCGATATTACTCAATATCAGCAATATGGTTTCCTATAGCAAATTATATAAAAAAATAGTCAATAAAAATTTTGCCAATAGCAGAAATCGTGGTTTAAAAATAAATCCAAATAATTCCAAAATGATTTCAAGAATCTGCTAAACCAAAGTTGTCTCACATTTGATACAATAATAATAACAGAGCTTAGCTACTACAGTTATAAGCCTTCTTAGCTATATCGCTTGTAGCTTTAAGTCAAGCACCTGCATGCCTTTAAAATCATAGTTTCATTTAAGTTCTCTAACTTTTCTTGAATGTCCATGATAATTTGATTTGATTTTAAGAATTTACTTGATATTATATTTTTGCGAAAGTCTAATTACTTTATTTACTTTTTATATGAAAAGAGGCTCATTTTAGAAAATGTCAGTTGTCTTAACTGATATCCCGATTGTCTGTATTGAAAGTTAGAGCTTCAATATATTTGCTAGTACGGGCCATCGATATCGTTTAATTCTCTGCTAAGTGGTCACATTCTTCGCTAAGGTCTTGCTCTATCTCGCCTGCGCCTTTCAATATTTTGTACATTTTGATTCTCGGGCAACGCTTTTTCAGGCGAAGCTATATGCAGTCAATTCCCCAAGCTATCTTGCAGTATTGACAGTACAAATGTTTTAAGTATCGATTACTGAAATTTCCGAATAACGCTACTCTATCGTCAAGTACTCTGCTGTTGTTTATTCGAAAAAATACCAGGTAGGTGTGCTATTTACTGCAGTCGCATATTTTAACCGCAAAGCGTGTTTGTTTGTTTCGCGTTATTGTTGTTGGTGTAGCCTTTGCATTGGAAACTTTTTTCATTTCACTTTTATAGAATACCTCCTCTCTTGTCTCTGTCTTCATATTCCAACAAATGCATCAGTTTTGCTGCGCTAAATTTTTTTTATATCGTATTTGCATTTGGGAGTATCTAAAGGGCTGCAACATAAACATTAGTCAAGTTGCGTCAGTGTTAAAAGGGAGCAGCAATTCTTGCAACAACAGGACCTGAGTTGGAATTGTGGGGTGTCAGCGGAGTGCAGAAAGTAAACTTTTATAATTTAAGTTTCGTTGCAAAGTTTTCAGTTTTTTTTTTTCTTTTGCTGCTTCTTCACTTTGCATTTTCCTCATTCAAGCGCGATAAAAGTTTAACCAATTAGTAGTTGTGTTACCAAAAACTGTATTTAATATCAAAGGTGAGTATTATGGATAGAAATTGCAATCCCACGTGGTTCTTTTTATTTTTGAGGAAAAAATCCTTACAGTACTGAACAGAAAAATTGGAATTTTTTAAACTTAATTTTATAACATGAGGGTGCACTTGGATTGAAGAGATTGGATAAGCCATTTTTGTGCTTTAAATAGTTAATGAAAAATTTTTATTCCAAGTATTTAGGATATTTTGCAAGTTGCTGAGGAGTTTATTGAGAAATGTTTTTTAATATTATTAGTATTTACCTGTAGGAAGTAGCTCTTTCATCTATTATTTTTGTAAAAAAGACTGAATGGGAGAACTTCCGCGTAGAAGAGGCTGCCTTGACTGCTATATGGATCACTTAATGCTTTAAATAAAGTTATGGTACTTACTCTAAAAATCTAATATTACCATGAAAACTTCTGCGTATTTCAGATAGATTTCATGGTGATATCATGATATCTTCAAAAAAATTTTATATCCTAAAAAAAGGAGATCTATATATAAAACAAAACGATTCCATCCATTTTTAACTGTCATAACACAACATAGTCGATTGATTTTTTTTTTTGTGTTGGAAAGATTAGAATGTCATTTTTTCCCAATAGTAGGTGGCGACACGCCCCTAACAGGGAAATACGTTTCCACGGCTAAGCTAACGGACCGATTTTGATGATATTTGGTACAGAGATAGATTGAGCTCTGTGAAAAGATGTGTTTTTTTAACGGTGCCACGCCCCTAACCGGAAAATATATTTCTACAGCTATGCAAATGATCGATTTTGTTTCAATTTGATATGGAGATGGATTTCACCCTGAAAGAAAATACGTTACCGCAGCTAAAATAAAGGATAGATTTTGATGAAAATTGGTTTGTAATTATATTGAATCACAAAAAAGAGAAAGAGACAGGAATTGGTAGTGAACTGTTTTGTGTTGTCTGTATAATTGTTGAATGCCAACCAGTGGGCGAACTCTAGTAAAATTAAATTTGTTCATGTTGCTATATAAACTCTAGAAAGAATTGACCGCTTTGCTTTATGTTTACAAACGGTCAATGCCCGATATGAGATATTTTTTTTTGTTTTTGAACTTTTGTTTTGACATATTTTCTTTTCTATTCCATTATGTTGAATGTATTAATTTATACATATCAGAATTGTAAACATTTTTTAATATTATATTTCGAACAAGTAAATGGTAGCATGAAAACTACTTTTTCAAGGATATCCTGTGAGATCTGCTGATGTTTTAAGTTTTTCAACTTTTCAAATAAATCTATTTTTGATTTTCGCATATGTATTTTGTTTATCTAACGTTTTGCTTAATTTAAGATAAAGTTTTTCGCCAAAGACTGTAAACTACAAAACAAAATTTAGAAGTGAAAAAGTTTAAAGTAAAAAGGAAGCAAAAACAACAGATATTTGCTATTGAAAATGGCATCTATTTAGCTGGTGCAATAATAAAAAAAGGACAAAAAGTAAAAAGTTCACACACATACATAACATACACGTACACTTACCACACACAGAAAAAAAACCGTGAAACAAACAAACGAATTCAATGAATTGTGTCAAGTTGATTGCGCAAACTTCATCCACATTCGCTGGTGTCGCCGTTGCTGCCGCTGCTGATGAGTCAACTTGGATTCGGTCCAAAGTTTATAATTTACAACAAAAAATAAATAGTATTCCGCTCTGCACTTTATACCGTGTAATCGATCCAAGTAAAGTGAAGCTGTAGTTGTCGTAAATTTGTATTTGTTTTATCGTCGTCTATCGGTGTGACCGCGGCGCGTGTTTGTGTGTGCAGCTGATGGTCATATCCGTCTTATTGTAGTCACTGCAATTGTTATTGTCATTTGTGTGTGTGCCTGTGTAAAAAAAAGCCCGATTTTCTTTATGTGTGTGTGCTTTAGCTTGGGATGAATGCGAGACAAGCTCTAGCGACATCCTTATCCCAATTGGATACAAACTGCACAGATATCCCAAACGGTTTCGAGGAAAGTTTGCAGCTGCAGGTGAGTTGTATTTTTTTTTTTCTTAAAATGTTGATGTTTCAATTTAGATTTAATTTTAGTTGCTTTTGTTGCAGACCATATCCTATAGTTAAGTAAACTACAAAAAAACTTCAAAGTTTGTTAACTCGATTTTTCTTTAACGTTACCGGAAACATTTTTCTGTTGCTCAAAATGTCGTGCTCTTAATTGATTTAGTTGGTCTCTTTTATGTGCAATCAATATGTACGATCCCACCGATCGTTGACTCAAAGTGAAAGATATAGCAATAAAAAATAAACTTTTAGTTGCATTTAAAAAACAAACAAAATATACAACAATTTAACGACGCATATTTGGGTATAAATTTATCATATGTCAATTTTTATAGCTTAAGTCCCCAACATTGGGTTGAGGTCAATGCTCAATGTGATGCTGTCGAAACATTGTCTCTCGAAGAAAGTGGGAGAGATGAAAAAAAAAGACAATAAAAATTGGTATGACGATAATAAAAGACAATGCATTAAACGAAATTAAAATAACCAATGATTTAGAGAAAATAATATAAATTGTTTGGTTTTGTTTTTAAATTATGAGTTCTACATTTATTTAGAAAAATGTTTTATTTTTTGAGATTATTCTTTGAAAATTTTCAAAAAATTCCATAGGGGTTTTTTTAAAGTTTTACAGCAACAGAAGAATGATTAACATGGCATGTGAAAGTTAAAGTATTGCTCCAATTTGACTTTGCAAAGCCGCAAAAAATAAAATAAAAATATCAGTAGAATTCATACGAAAATGTTTCAAAAATTGCTCTCTATTTTTTCCTACAGAAATTTTTTTGAGAAATTCTTCTTTCAACTTTAAGCTAAAATTCCATTAACTTTATATGATTTCAATTTTATGAGATTTCACTTTCTTTTCGATTTAGTATTTTTAATCGAGTCGTCTAAAATCTAATTTTTTAACAAAATTCAAAAAAAAATTTGACTTGGGTTAAAATGTAAAATCGTTAAAAAAACTTTAATTTCGTTTGCATTATCCCAAAGACACAATTGTCTAGCTAAGCAAAGAATAGTCACAAAATCTATGACATTGAAAGGGTGTTTCCAGTATTCAATGCATTCTCACCTGGTAGTACTTAATAGAGTGTGTGGATTCAAGATTGCATTTTTAATACAAATGCAGTTATTCCAGTACATTCACGATTTGAATAGCACAAAAAGTACAATTAACTGATTCATAGTATATTCGAAAAAGTTTCAGTACATTTCCAATATACTTCTGTGATAAAATTTTAATTTGTAAAATATGTTTTCAAAATAGAAATTCTCGTTAAAGAATCTTATTTAGCTTGATGAAAGTATCCTTCTTTTGTGTTAAAATCCGATTACTTGATTGTCAACTCATAGTTCAGAGCTTCCGAGAAAAGTCCAAATTTTATCGCTGATTTGGAATCTAAGTACAGTTTGCTTACGAAAACATCAAATAACTAGTGTTGGCACTATCTATAAAGTTTTTAGTTTATCCATTAGCATTGCAGTCCTAGAATGCAAAGGAAAAGCCTAAAGAATAACCTGCCCAGCTATGGAAAAGCGTCGTAACTGCAGGAAACTAAAATCTGGCAGAGGTTACGGGTGATTTGCTGTCTTTTTTGCCTAGTAGTGGCTTATAGTGTTTATGAAGATTCGGTTAAATGGATCGTAGGCGGTGTATTGGTCCGATCGCTCCCATTTGTTCACAGTAATATTTGGTCAAAAACAAAATTATACGTGCAAAGTTTCAGAGCTATACTTTTGTTATGAAATCTTATTCAAAGAATTTGAGCATCAGACTACTGTGCATTTTAACCGAAACTCTAAAATCAGGGGACTTTGTAAACCCAACAAAATGTGGAATGTTTCGGCACCACTCAAAAAATATGTACGATTTAAATGAAATGAAATGGAGCCTTGTCTTGTGTCGAGTAAGTTTTTGGGATTGTAAAGTCTTGTAGCTCTACAGAACTTGGTTTTAAAAACATTTACTATCGATTTTCGTTATAGACATTAAAATTTTTGTAACTTTAAATTTTAAATCTGAAGCTACAAATAAAAAAAAGAGTTTTTTACTTTTTCGTGATAAAAATGTAGCTTAGCGTTATATATTATGAAAGATTAATAAATGAAAAAATCACTATATTAATTTTCAAAGAAAATATCATACATAAGCTAAGTAATATATATATAGTACGAAGTTTCGAGACTAATCGATATAAATATATTGTTTATGTTCTGTTTTATTATTATGAAAAGTGCGTAATATATAATGATTATGTGTTGCTTTAGCATTCGTGGAGTCGAAAATTTTAAGTCAAATTAAGTTTTCTCTGAAAGCTGTTTTTTCAATTTACAAAATCTCATTCTAATATATTAAAACTATTCCTTTATGAAGCTCTACAAATAGTCATTTCACTTCAAGTTACCCAAGCTATGACATTTCTGCAGAAATCTAGTTTTGGCAAAATGTTATTGAAATTGAAAGCAATAAAATTTAATGTTTCTTAATAACAAATTTCATCATTTGACTTTATACGTAAGCACACATCACACTATGTACCATGTATGTGTGTGCGTGAGTTGTGTCTCCAAAATACAACTACAAAATGTTAATAAAATTAACCACGCGCATTTAATTCCACATTTATTACGTGCGGCATCCTAAGGTTTTAGACAAAAAATTAAAATTAAAACGATCAATTTTATTGTTTCGCATTTTAGTTGTTTATTAACATTGAATTAAAACTGCCAAATATTTTATTTCCATAAAAAGTCTGTAGGTAGGTACATACCATCCCATACAATGTTTTCTATTTTGAAATTTATTTTTATTTTTAAATCAAAAGCAAAATTTTTATTTATGTTAATTATATGTTAGTTGAATTAGTTGAGATTTCTCTTTCACGCAGGCAAACGCTTCGTTTAATTTCACAAAAAAAAAAGAAAAAAATAATAAATTCAAATTGTTTTTATTGAAAATATATCAAAGAAAGAAATAATCATAGTTTGCAATAAATTTTCGTTCAAAAGATTTCAAAATAACCCGTGGGAGACTTGGAAGGTATGAAATTTATTAAATAATTTTTCATAGAGTTTTGAATGAGAACACTCATGAAATAAACAATTATTTCAATTAAATTCTTGTATTTATTGGCTTGTAATTTATTTTCAAAAAATTACATAAAATTTTATGCCAATTAAAACTTTTGACCTTTTCCTTTATAAAGTTATTACTTCTTCGTATACACAAAGGTTAATCATAGACGTCAGTTTATTTTAATTTACCGGAATTACCAGCAAGTGTGCGATTTAGCCAAATTTCTTGACAAATACCAAATTTTTGTATTAATATACTTCCACACCATTGTTGCAGCTTTTGGTAAAGTTGTTGCTAGGTATTGTTTAAATTGGCTACTTTATTACTAGTATTTTTTGTTTTGTTTATATATTGTATAAAGTGCTTCATTTTAAACATGAAATTAGATTAGACACATTGACGACGATTAGTTAATATGATATCATGTTTTTCGTAAGTAGTTTGACATTTAGTGTATTCAATAATCTACAATGACATACAAACTATTCTTTGTGACATTATCTATTCAGATAAAAATATTTAAATATTTGTATTAAAAAAATCCATAATGCAGCAATTTATGATCGTAGGAACCAGTTTGTATTATGTTCGAAATGTTTAATGATTATAATTATTCAATTAGATCTTATGTTTTATGGCCTTACAGTATGAAATTGTGTTATTCAATAAAAACCGATATCGCGTGCTGTAGTCAGCAGCGTTAATAATTTTTAGAGAAGTTTGCTTAAATTATGTCAAGGACTTCAAGCTAAGGGTGGGCTATCGGCTGACTTATAATTGTTATAGAATAAAGCGTAAGCCCAACGATTATAACAATTATTTATCGAAATGGCTTTTTCAGTTGGCTTGGAGATAGCTCAACCTATCAATTTGATTTAAGAGTAGTTTTTCGATGACTTGAGATATAGCTTAATTAATATTGTGCTGCAGTATCTTAATCGTTTTTGATTTGCGACGCATCATCGTTGTTTGACGCCACATACTAGTCAAAAGTAAATTTGCGGAGGAGATCGACAAGGTCGTGCATGCCTCTTGTTCTGCGAACATTCCCAGCATTGACTGTCTGACGGAAACATCGAAAGATTGAATCTCCAGGCATATTGAGCACTTATTTGCGAATATGAAGAATGTCGGGAGCAACCAGCACCGAAAGACTTCACGACGCCATCGATTTGGAAGTGGAGAAAATATCCTGGCTTCCATTGCAATCGTCATAGTCAATTTCGTGTTGAGGCAACTAAATATGTAGCATCATGCAAGTTCGTCACAAAAAGATAGATTCTACTTTGCTTGCGATATGGCGTCTTTTGTAACTCAGCCGTTTTATCAAGAAGAAATTAATAAGAGAAGTTTTGTTGGTCAATACCGGAGCAGATACCTAAGTGATCATAAGAAATGCCAAGAACAACAGATGGTATTCAGTTTCTTGCAGTCATAAAATTATAAAAATCCAAATTCTCTTTCAAAATTGTGGTTCCCGAAGTAAGTCTTTTATATAGAAAAAATGGCTATCATCACTCTGTTTAACTTTCACTAGTCGCAGAAAGTACCTTTAGGAATACGGAATGCTGTAAAAAGTTTTTAACAAATCATGGATTTAATATGACATTGTAGGGACTTACATAGAAAAAAACAGTTAAAGGCAGCAAATAATATTTAGCAAAACTTTAAGCTGCTAATGAGTATCAGAAGCTATATACAAATCTCACTGCAATTTCCCGCCTCATGCAGCCCAATACTAAGCTTCTCTTGATAATTAACTCAAAAGCGCAGTGAAAAAGTAAAAGTTTTACGTCAATTGGACGTGCAAAGCAGAGATATTTTCAGCAACTGAAAGCAGTTTATTACAAAAGCGACTCTTCTCATTAAAGGTGACGCATCTAATTTCGCGCTTACAATTCACTAAAATATTTTCACATTTTGCAAGACCGCAATTGCATCCATCACCACTTGGAATATATCGCAATTATGTTAGTTCACATTTGCGGAGGCTTAGTTGAGACGTTCCTTTCTACTTTAGAATCTCGCACACACCACAAGAAATGAGGAAGTTATTGGTAGACCGTTTCGTATTACCCCAACTCAATATGCGTTCTAAGGATTTAAAAAAAGGACAAGTTCGCTTGACCATCGAAAAAACTAGACATTATTTTCGAAACATTTGAATTTATTGCTTTATTAACCTTAAAGTAATGCAGTTTTTTATAAATGAGCTAAAAATTAGTAAAACATGTTTTTCAAATTGTGTTTCATCGTAACTAAATCAAATTTAATTTCTGATTTTTGTTGGCTCTAAAGCTCAAAGTTTCTAATTAAGCTAAAAACGAAATTGTTTTTTTAAAAACATCCTTTCAAACTTAACAAGTCAACGTTTCCACTTCCAGTTCATTGACATGAGATACCACTTGACGAAATTTTTGTGTATTTTTATTTTTTTTTTCTTAGACAATAAGGCTGATATTCATTTTGACCCATATATTGTGGGTTTTATTATGCAACAATGTCAGCAAAACAAAAAAAAGTGTGTTCATTTCATTAATGGTGAGAGAAGATTGTTGTTTCAAATTTTTGTCAAATTTATTTCTTTTAAATTGAGATACAAATTGGTTTTTTTTTGGTTTTTTTTTGCGAAACGATAACTTGTTTTGCTGATTTTCAAATTTTTGCAAACAGCTCAAAGTGACACATTTTTATGGTAATACTTCCGTAAATATTGCAAAACCAGCTTTTGTTTGCATCAGAAAAAAAAGAAACCCAATAAATAAAGCATTTATTTTTATTTAAGAAAAAAAATTGTTTTTAGGAGAAACCAGTTTCTATTAAATAACAAATTGAAGATACACAAAAAAGTATCTTATAAATGCAATCGATATTTGTTTTAACATACGCTTGCTAACTGGATTTTCAATGACATTCTCCAATCAATTGAAGGTAAAATAGATAAAAACAAAACTCATATGAAATAAATAACACAATAAAAAACTGAAACTATAAAAATCGAGTAATTTTTAATTTTTGATTGTATAAAAAAACGAAAAAAAAAACATAAAAATGGTTTACCATAAAAATATCTGACGGACACACACAATACAAACCATTAGATACGATGTACAAACTGAAAAAAAAAAACAGAAAAAAAATGTTGACCAGCATTTACAGCTGTCAACTTAACCCATACATGCACAATAATTATGCCATAAGACGACTAAGAAAAATGTATTTTATCTGCTGCCACTGCTGGTTCTTCTTCGTGGTCTTACACGACCCTCTTGCTTTTACCAACCAAAAATACTCGTAAAGTGTTGACCAACCCGCGCCAACTGAAATTTACAGACAGACACACAATTTGGACGGACAAAGCAACTTACTTGGACAAGTGACAAATATTCCCCAATTGTCTATGCTGTTTTTGTTGTATATATAGTTGTTGTAACTATATTGTACGTTGTTGTCTTGCTCGATTTATAATTTTTGGTGGTAGTTGCACAGTGCTTTGACTTCACTTAGACAGAAGGTCTACAAAGTAGAGAGAAACAAAAGTGGAAACTTTCATTGAATTAAGCATTGCTTGGCTCGATTTTATATAATATATATGTAAGACCCAAGAGTTATTTGATTTAAGTTGACCATTGATTGTTACATAAAAGGTTCACAATAATAACCGCTGTACAATATTTGGATTAACTTCATGGTCTACTTCAATGTAAGGCGTAAGTTGCTCAATTGGTGTCATTTAATTGATTGTATTCAATGATAAATAATATGGCTTGCAAAATTTTTTACCAAAAGATCAGACTTGGTATATCCAAAAGATTTGAATAAGGTAAAAAAATATTATAATTTCAGTGTCTTATATTCTACACGTCAGAATTTTGTGATTTCTTTTCTCAGTGCTCGAAAGTAGGCTTAAAAATACAGAGGCTTAAAAATACAGTAGGCTTAAAAATACGGATTTCTTCAAATAATGATTTGAGCTCTGTGGCCTATTGTCCTTGGGAATGTATCAAGCCCTTAGCCTATGCGGATAAATCGGCTATGTACGACCATTCAAGAGCCAAAGTTTACCGTATTATTGCCGAGACATGGACACAGTTTCTCAAAAAATTGGTTGAGAATCGAATCTCCACACTGCGCTTTATTCACGCCAATCTCAGCGTTCATAGTTTTGAAATTATGTTCAATTGCTAAAAGACAAAAGCTTACAGCTTTTTTTGGCTTATAGTGCGAATTATCCAGAAACCTTAGTAGAAAGTTGGGAACATGATTTAAGTCGCCACATTTGAAGTGAAATCAAACTTGTGTCTAAGACATTAGATATAAGGTATAAATAATTGATTAAAGCTTGATAGCTAATATCGCTAATAGCTGTAGTAGCTAAAATCGATTATTATTTTTATTGAAGCTTTCCGAAAACATTTTGCTACACAATTTTATATTAGCATAAACTATATTGAATGGATTAACTTCATAAGACATGATTCGAGGCGTAGCCAAAAAAATGCCCACCAAAGGAAACTGTAACATTACATGTATTCTCTTCTTGCTTTCAATTAGCCGTATTCTGCTTTGAAGTATTTGAAACATAAGAGGTACAGTACAGAGCAATTTTCAAGCTCTATCAGTTTCTGTATGGACACTCAACAAACGACCTCCCCTTACTCTCGTTCAGCAGAAGTTAATTTTCGAGCATATTGTTTTCTTGGTAAATATTTCCAAACTCTATCGATATCATCAATTTTTATGCCCACCCAAAAGCACTGTTGATACATATTTATTGGTCCAAAAAACCACATAAAAAAATTGACACCCAAAAATACTCGTAAAAGACACAATGAAGACAATGTAAAAAAAAACAGCGCATAAGAAGACAACGTCAACGAAGAAGAATATCCATAATGATGGAGATTTGGTAAGCAGATAATACAAATTAAATAAACTGAAACTGAACCTCAAATAAATGAAGCTCTAACGTGGAGAAGCAGCAGCAGCAGCAACGGTTTGTGCGCTTGTTCCAAAATAGATACATGAAGTAATAGCAACGTCGTAACCAAATAACTAACCCAACGAAACTATGAGCTACAACATACCAAAATACACACGTTCATTTGTATGTTAGTGATAGTTGTAGTTGTAGTTGTTGTCGCTGTTGTTGTGGTATAATGGCCAAAAGCGTGTTTGCTTCTTACCAAAAAATTGTCCAAAGAAGATAGCAACAACAATAGAGTTTAGTTCAAATCGCATGTTGTTCAGTTCAAATCAATAGAATTAATAATAAGGTAAAAATTATTTTTAAGTCGTTTGAATAAATTAACAATTAAATTGTCCATTTTTTCAATTGCCTTCTCTCTCGTGTTGCATTGACGCTCTCGCTTACGCCGCAGTCACACATGTATGTGTCGTTTGATTTTAGTGTTCGTTACCTTTTTTTTCTCGGTTGGCTTTAGTAACATTTTGTGGATTTAAATATAAAATTGTAGTAATTTGGAAGTTTTTAGTTTTTTTTCTTGCTGTGATTTCATTTGAATTTTAGTATGCGTGGCAATTATTTTTATTTCATTTTTATACCCATAGATTTCTTGTGTCTTCTATCTGTAGTTGGGTAGTTGGCGATGCTGTGTGCTATGCTGCGTAATGTCTGTCCAATCAAATATATTGACTATTTCTATTTTTTTTTCTTTTTTGAGGACAGTGAAAATCTTTTTTGGTTGTCATTATTACTCGTGTTAGTTGAACTATAGCAAGAGACGAAAAGAAAGAAATAATCGAATCGAAAATTAAAGAAAAGAAATAAATACATTTTAGCCGTGTGTAAATCGGATTCGTTAATAATAAAGGGTTTGTTGACCTCCCTAGCAAATAGAAAAAAACAAGTTAGATTAATTGCTTGTATTAGTACACGGGCTATATAAATTTCAGCTGTGAAGATATTGTAAGGTTGTTGGAATGTAGCGCTGGATTTTTAACTGTACTTATATTTGGGATATATACTCCCTTGAAGTGGAGTTTATATACTGGAACTTTTATCGATATAGTAATGAAACTTGCGTTTTAAGCTTTACAATACTTAATTTTTGTGTAAATTATTTATTTACTTGTAAGATGCCTTGAAGCTCTCTAAGAAACCTCAGCAAAGAAAATATCAAATATTGAAAATATAAATATGAATAAGCTACTGCAATTTACAAATGTCTGTAAAACAGCGGTATCGAAAGGTTCCCGCGATGTTTATTGATGACGTGATCAAAACAAAAAAGTGTCTCATTTTCTGTTTCCCGGAGAACATGTTGGGAAGACCTTTGAACACAGGACACGTTGCTATAACCTATCCTTGCCCTAATTTAAGCCAGCGCTAAGCTTTGCCCGCGACTTTGTACTCAGAGCCATATTCTCAGCTAAAATTTCTGATGTAGAAAAACCGCCATCGATCAACTGAGTCTTTGTGTTATCCGAGGCAAGTGAATTGCAATCACATCGCGAGTTCTGGAGAAAAAATCGCAGACGATATAAAAAGCAGCAAAATAGAAACATCTACGCAAGTCCACCACGAAAATGGAGTAAATGCGCTCGAATTAGCTCTTAAATATAATGACATTCAGCTGAAGAATATTGCAAGTGACTTCTTATTGATGAAACAATGGCAAGATGTTCCAGCTAAAATACGAATTGCCAGGTTAAAACAGTGGTCTATTACGAACTTTCTTAAGGCGCATAAGTTAGAAGTTACACATTATCCCAAATACTAAACTAAGTTGGTTATATTTTAATTTTTATATTTGTGATTATGTGATTAAATTTCATTCAACCATTTCATAAATAATGACTGAAATCTTCATATTTGTAATTTTTTCTGTGTTATCCGATTTTTCCGAAGAGATACCTCTGCAGCACAATACCTCAGATAAACGAGGTCTTACTGTGTTTAGTTTTTAATTCAAACCCTCATGTTTAGTTCTTTATTTCGTATTTCTATCTTGATTATATTCCTATAAATAGCTCCATCTCCATCGATATACATATCTTTTTCCTCTATCGTTTTCTCGATCAAAACCATCAAGTTTTTGTATGGATGATATTGGACTCGCTGAGTAGACGCAAATCAGTGATGGTCAGCTTTTCTCAGCAAGAGTGAGGTAATTTTTATTTTGGTAGGACTGCATTAATTCGTCACTTTGACGAACATAAATAAATATTATTCCATCGAACAGACCAAATATCATAAAAATAAATGCTACCTTCTGTACTATGCTTATAGTCTTCATCGGGTAATTACTTAGTTTTTCGAGATATAATGCAGCCACATATAAATCTGCTTACTTGCAGTGGATATAAAAACTTTCAAAACAACAGCAAACCCATTTACATTTTCTGTCACAATTCTATATCATTTATTATTTAAGCTTTTTGGAGCATAACATTTGGCTTGTAATATCCTTATTGCATGTCAGATTTTCGAGGATTTTGAAATCATTGGAAATCAATTCACTGTTAATCATCAACCAACTGTCAGTCAGTCAGTCAAATGATGCCGCTGTTGCTTTTAAAGTTAATGAGATTCATATTTTTATTTCATTAAAATGCAATACATCAATTAATTGACTTTGACTTTGACTCTGTAGAGAACAAGCTCCAAGAAGTACAAAACAACAACAGCAAACAAATCAAAACACAAAAGATTAATGAAACACATTGTTGTTGGTGGCGGCAAAAATCACAATGAATTTCATTGCAAATTTCCATTGAAATGAATACGAATTACTCGTTATATTTTTGCAAATTACGTGAAGATGAAGCAGCGGGAACACCTTGACAAGCGATACAGCACGCAGAACACATTTTGGGCGATTTGGTTGTGGCAGGGAGGTAGGACGTAGCTGCTGCTGCTGCTGCTGCTCTATTCCACATGGTATCAGACAACAAAGTAATTAAATCATTTGGGCATCAGACTTACGTCGTCTACTCACATAATGCTTGGCTTTTATTGTGGGAGCCAATGCCAGAGATAAATGCGCTTTAGGTTGTTGGCAATACAGAACAACCCAAAATTTGTTCTTCAACATCAACATCATCAACATTCGCATGGATTATCAAAAGTTTGCAGCATTTAAGTTGTGTTCTGTTGCGAAACGTCGACTGTGTGTTGGATTTGTTCTGATTTTTGGAAGGAAGTGTAGATGATTTTGTTGGAATTGGTAATTAAAGTATTTTGCTAGTTTTTTTTTTTTTTTTGGTAGAAGAGGAGTGCAATTCAATTGTGTAAATTCTTAGAATAACTAGACGCAATGCCAAATTATTTCAATGTCGATAGTTTTATTCTTTTTTTTAAGTACCATCTGCGGGCAGTTATAAATTATGTTGTTTGGGAATGAGCAATTTATTTGCATAAATTCGAGTTTCGCAAAATTTTTCAGTATTAACTAAATTGTTATGCAAACAAATTTAATTGTTATGCCAACAATAAGTTAACTAACAATTATTATAAAAAATTTATTAGGAATTCTTGATCAGTAATTAAAAAAGTTGTTGAAATAAATAAATAATTAGAGTATTGAGAACTGAAATGATCTAAAAACAACGGAGTCTACAAAAACTGAATATACGTGGGGAAAACTCCTTGGATGAAAAATTTATAAAAATTTAAATAAGCAAAATAAAAGTTTGAAAGCTAAATTAAAAAACGGACCAAAGTTAAAGGAGCTTCTAAAATAGTTAAAATAAAAAGATTGCAAAAAATGTACGATAAATTAAGGAATATTGGAATGTTCCAGTTCGGAAGATAACATCACAGCACATGTACGCTGTGGGAGCTTTACTAACATGCCCTCATTGACTTAGCTTATGATCATCTAAATACAAGTTTTCGCCCAGTAAATTGACAAAAATTAAAAGTTTAATGGAGAGTTTTTCATCAAAAACTTGCATTGAACTTATGCTCAGCGATCAAAAAACTCTAAGAGTTCAAAAACTCTGACAGATATATTTTATTTTGAGCTCGAAAGTGATTTTGCTCAAGGAACTAACTTCATGGGCATATTAATTAAAATCGAACAAATTTTTTAATAGAACAACCTCCCAGACCAAAAGTGAACATCAATCAGATATAAAATAGTAAGAAAATAAACAGAAAGGCGTACAATAAAAGGTACTACCATTGCTGATTGCGATTAATGCAAAATATAACATCATGTATGTGATTTCAATGCCAAACCTGTGTATTTACTTACTTCTGTCTCGCTTACAATCTATCTGAGCAGGACCTCTTACAAGGAAATGACCAATACCATCGTGGAGCAGAAAAAATGCTTGAGCCATTTTTGAACTCTTACGCCGCGCGTGGATGCATAGCCAGCGTAATTAGAGTTCTTAGTTTCAAAACAACGTTTGTTCCGATACATCCAGTAAACTACTGATTAAATTATTTCCGCCTGTTGAACCTTTCCTAGGCGGTTTAATTCCTTTCCATTGCCTACATCAACTGCCATTATCAACTGATTCATCATCTTCAGTTGGTGGTTTGATAAGGCCATCATCAACGTCATACTCGTTGTGTGATTGCAACGTCATTACTTACTCGGAAGAACCATGCGATTGACATCAAATGTCTTAAACAAATAGTTTGTATGTAATGTCAGCTCAAATATTACAACAGGAAACTTTTTTCACTTTTATTCTCTCAGTCATTTTACAATAATACTTAAAGGAGATAGTTTACTTTCGGCATTGCGACATCGAATTATTTTCAATTTTCATGAGCACGGCTTTAAATAATAATAACGAAAAAACAAACTTAGCAACCACAGATATTAGCCACCTTAGCTACTTGGCTTAGAAACTTAAATCAAATTAGTAAATTCTTTAATCAAAAGAAAGCAATGGGCAAGAAACGACCAAAAATTAAAAAAATAATCAACTGAGTTTAAATTTACACAAAATAAGAAAAAACAATACAGAAAATAAAGGATACTGATAATATTTTGGGAAAAAATATAAAATAAACTTATAAAAACTTTAAAAAATATATTGTTTTAAATACCTCCTGCGTTATATGATTCTTATATAATAAAATCTAATGTTATAATGTAATTCTTATGTACAAGGACATATAAGTCAAATCGGTGCCGATGTCTTAATAATTAAATAAGCGATTAAGAGCTTTTCACTAAAAAAAAAAAATTACACCAAACTTGGCTTAAATAAATAACGTTCTTCTATGTGTGCACCAATAAGAAAGCATTCAAAAACTGACGTAATTGAATTAACGGCAGATATCTTGATTTCACTTTAAGTGAACAACAACAAAGTAAGCAATTTTAATAAGATCTGAAGCAAAAGAAGAAAAAAGTCTTTAGTGAAATCCAAGGATCTGCGTGCAAGAGAAAAAAGGCACACTATAATAGAAAAATCAGCATTCATATGATATCTCTGAGAAATCTAAGGACACAACGGAAAAAATCTTGGCTGGCCTTCTTTAAATATTATTATTTTTATTGTTGTTGTTGTCGAACGCCGAGAAAATTGAATTCGTTTCATTTTCTCATTAGGCAAAAAAGAAGATGCAAATAATTTCCACATGGAAATTCGCTACTGCTGCCGTTGCTGAACACCTTGAATTGAAAACCATGTCCTTGCGCTACTTGACAAAGCAACGAAAGCTGTAGGAGCACGAAGAATTTGTGCAGGATGTTTGTCGACAAACGCACTCGACGCCAGCAACTACGTTGGCGACGCCAACTAAGTACATAGAGATGCTATTTGGTATCATAATGGCACAGTGGGTATGGTTTTCGAAAAGTATGTTCTGTAAACTAAATGATATTTAAATATCCTAAGAACGAATAAGAACTATTTATTCGCCAAAATTCTTTAAGCTTAACTTTCGGCAATTTTATGCCCACTGTACAGTACAATTGATAATGCACTATTGCTGGTTTGGTGCGCTCCTTAAGTGCTCTCAGGTTGTCAACAAGATGCGACACTGATGTGGTGGCAATGATGCACCATGCCCTTATTTCATTCGGTGTTTTTGTATGCTCCCACTTGGCACAGCGCAGTACATCTCTCGTTTCATTTCATTAGCAGTTTAGTTTTTCTCTTCCACTACACTTGTCGGTCGATTGGTTCATTTAGGCACAACAACAACAACAACAACAACAATATTGACATGGGTTCGAGTTACGCTTATAGTTGTTGGCATTGGTATTGTTGTTGGTGCCAGTGTTGACCTTTTAGCAACATTTAGTGTGCTATTGTTTTTTTCATTATTTCACTGACTTACTAGCCTGATGTGCTGAGTTTTAATGCACCGTGAGAAGTTTCATAATAAATAAGAAACATTTTCATAATTCAAATCAATTAATTAAATAACTATTTTCTACTAAAAATTGAAATCAGTCCAATTTAAAATGCAATACAAATCTTAGTGAAACCAGACAAAGAAGAACAACCAACGGGAAAGAGGTGGAAATTTCAGAAAAAAAACAAGAAACTTTTTTTAAATTTTTTCAACAAACCACCATATCTACCTATCTTATAATTATAAATATTAAATAAAGAAACAATTCTTCTGTGTAGGCAAGTCGTCAATTCTGATCTGCAGCATCTTACAATGCTGTCAATAAGGAAAATTGATGTGAATTTCAATTGTGAGTATTGAGTGCGTTCCGAAACCATGACTTTCAGGTCATATTGCTGGCAACATTTCCCATCTCAGTTTTAAGGATATTTTTTATTTAAAACCAATAAAAAAAACTATAGCTATATTTACTTAACAATCAAAATTCTACGCATGTTACTGAAAATCAATAACGAAAAAACAACAAAATGAAACAGGTGAGTGCTTTTTTCCTTTTCAATTTGTTTACCTCAAGTGTCAATTGCATTGGAGTTCTCTAAAAACCACCAAAATATATCAACATTGCCAAATGCGTAGGCAGCTGCACTGTGCTGTCAGTAGCAGATATCCTTTGACCTTTGATATGAAACACAAAATACAAATATTTCTCTCTACTAATTTAAGTACATTTTTGTGTCAAAATGTTGTTAAGGCCACAATTTAATTACCACAAAAATTATGGCCACCACCCTCATGTAGTAGCGTGACCGTGTAACTGACATTAAGCAAAAGGTACAGAAAAAGGTAAACAGCCAGGAAAAGAACATGTTGCATGGCTCTTGACAACGTATAACCTCATTCTATTATATATGACATTTGTGGCCATAGTTGCCAGATAATATATTTTAATCTTCGTCGGGCCGCGTGGTCATAACTTTTGTTATGGGTATCAAATTTTTCTAAATATTGGGCCAATATATAGCAGCTTAAATAAAGCCCCTTAGATTTTGTATCAAAACGATTCAATTGATGATTTATTACTTAAACTAATATAACGTTATTCGTTGGCAACTCTGCAATGCATATTATAAATTCTAATGCATAATTTTGTATAGGCTAAAAATTTTTAATTATTTTTTGTAGTTCCACTTCTGTTTCTGCTAACCTTTCTCCACTACGTTAATTAAAACAAATTTTCAGCTTTTACTCAACGACAACTTCAAAGAACTCGGCTTTGTTCAGTTTTATGAGCATAATTTTTGGACAATTAATTCGCATAAACACTCGCGCTCATATGCGTAGCAGTGCGCACCAAAGGTAGTCAACTAGGCAGCAAGCCATCCGCGTGTAATGACTGGTAATGAAGTGCCAGTGCTACGCGTTCTAGCGTTTATGTACCCTACACACAGCATATATTCATTTTTTGGTTTCATTTGTAATACATTGAAGTGATTATGGCAGTTGAAGTAAATAATATCTATATGTTTTTGATCAGCGTCATCTCTTGAGTCGCTATATCAAAATGTGTGTGTCTGCTTATTCGCGAAAATCAAAATCACGAAAAAACAAACCAAAAAAGTTCCTTTACTTGTGGACCTAATACTTTTTCAATTCTATATCATTTGTAAAGTTTTTAAAAGCGAAAGTGGTTCACGGAAACGCCTATCTTCTACGAAAATTTTAACAAGGGAATACTGAGTAAAATTTCTAAAAATTAAACTCCTATATGAATCGTTTGTGATTTGAAGTTACATTGAAAAAAAAAGATAATCTTAATATATTAAAGGGGCGTAGCAAGTCCTCCAATGCTCAGGTCGCTAAATCCCTTCACCGAATGTTGGTTTTGGGTAAGCGCAACCAAAATTCCCAAAAGTACTATAAATGACTAATGCAAGTGACACTAAAGAAAAAGTGGTTAGTCATGGTAATGTCATAAAATTTCAACCATTTTTAGAAATGGTTTGTTTTAGCACTGAACTGCTAAATTTTGACAAGTGGGCGTGGCACATGCCTTGTTAGGCAAATCCTTACAATGTTATACTAAGAGCGCTTTTTCAGGTGTTGCAACCAAATTTTAAGCAAATACTTGAAATATTTTGAGAAAGCACTAAACAAAAATAAGGCGAAAATTTGACAGTTGGAATTGGTTCCTCTCTTACAAGAAAAAAACTTCAACCGACATGCTGAGAATAAAATTCGATATGGGAGCTTTGGTTGAACTTAGGAAGCACTAGACAAAGGTTGGGCTTACGTAAATATATAGGCGTGGCAGGTTTAATAAAAACAAAAATACCCAAAATGATATTTACACATAATAATCTTTTGAAGTAGATGTAACAATGTTCGGTATAACATTTGGTGCAGTGGCGTAGCGTGGTCATGTGCCGCCCGAGGCGGAAAGTTAATTCGCCGCCACCGGCGAAAAAAAAATCGTTACAAAAATAAATAACTAAAAAAAGGTCATCACTTCAGTCAGTTCTGTAAATTTGAATTGAATTTGGTTGAATTTCAAAAATGTATGCACCGATTTTGTAGCTTTATAAATTAGCTTTCGTGTAACACTCACATTTGGAAACCCCTGCAGGGCCTCCCAACTTAAGGTGACTCTTAGAAAAGAGAAGCGCATCTTCCGATGGATATATCTCCGAAACTAGATCCGTGCAATGTTTTGTTTACATATTTATTTTTAAAATTAAAAAACACTTAATGAGCTACAATACAGATACATAAATATTGGACGTCTAACTCATAATTTCCAGATAATACGACTTCTCCCAAACATTAACCGATTGTTTTTTTCGAAAAACACTTATTTTTCCAAAAAAATATGGTATTTATAAATTAAACTAATTACCTTAAAACTCAATTCATTCCCTTCAAAATGATGCAACACCTGTATAAAACTTTATCATATTAACCCTTTCCTACCAAAAAAAATTAAAGTCATTCTGATAAATTTTGGCAAGATTTTTATATAGTTTTGATATGAAGTCTTTTCTTCGACAATGTCACCACGTCGTCTCCAATATTTTCAACACCAGATTCGCTAGCACAGCCTGCGCTTTTTATGATGATAATCTTTATACATAAGTTCGGCCTTTTTTATTAAAAATAACATCGCATACTGAAGTAATGTTGTGATTGTAATAAGTTGTGGTTATAATCCATAAGTTCAAAAAAATTTATAGAACTAGTTTTTTTTTTCTTTCCGGTAAAAAAAGGTCCATACAAAAAACTTAGCACAAATGTTAATTCATTTTAGAGAGAATGAATTGAGCTTTCTAACTTCTTCTTCTAATAAAATCATAAGGTTTCGTGAATAAAAATTGGTCAAAATTTCAGATATCTCGAGTTTATTTTTATTATGTTATATGAAAATTCACGATGTAGCCTAACAAATTAACTTTCATATATCACCCACATTTTTTTGCAAGTATTCTCGAATTATAGCGATTTTTAAAAAAGCTATATCCACGCAACTTCCCATAGCTATATATCCGAAAGCAGATCCGAGCGACACGTATTGATTGCATACTTATTCTAACAATTAGAATCATAAGAAATCGCTATGTGAAATCGCCATTTTAGTTTCTTATACCTTAAGCGTTAAAGTTTAAGGTTATGAAATATTCTTTACATATCGAATCGAATATAACTTAACATTTCACAGCTCTTAAATAATCATATGGAGTGACTCAGACGCCTCAGCTTCGCAATCATGCAACACAAAATTTTTCAGCACTAAATTAGCACTTAATTATGGCATTGGTAAAATTTAATTTAGTCAATAATTTTAATATATCCTTTGCTAGCTTCTCATTCAGCTAGCAAAAACCTTAATTTTTTCAAGAATTCGTGCAGTACAAAATTTTTTTTACAGCATTAATTTAGTACTTAATAAGCACTTAATTATGGCATTGGTTACGTTGCATTTTGCTAACTTTGTTTTGCTGAATTAAAAAGTATCACAAAAATGCCTGTTGCTGCTGATGCCGGAAAATCCAAAGTGATAGAAATGACAATGGCAAAAGTTTAAGTCTCGTAGGCATACATCATTGAATAAGATAGGTTATCGCAAGCTGTCAAACTCATAGCCTGAGTGTCAAAATTTATTTTCAAAGGAAAAAAAGAAATAAAACCAATACAATTTGACACTATGTATGTATGTTTGGAAGAAGCAGCATTTTTTCGCAGTAAGATGTATTATTTAATGATGGTAGGAATACCTGTATGGACACATACCGAGTTGTCAGTTTTGAGAATGGGTAGCACTGCATTAGGGGTCTTGCACACATGCGATGTTACTTGTGAGTTTGCGATGCAAAACAAAAATTTGCATTCTGACAATCCGCTTGTTAGATTACACGATATTATTGATTTTGGAAAATTGCTGCCCCTAGAAGAGTGCCGCCCGGGGTGGGCCGCACTCCCCGCCCCCCCCCCACGCTACGCCACTGATTTGGTGGCACATGATAGCATTAAAAGTGTGGGCGGCTGTGTACTTGTGGGAGTGGCGCTTTTATGCCAGCAAAGTTTTATACAAAATGCAGTTGTGAATCATTTTGTATATAACAGAGCAAATAACTTTAACTACTTGTAAAAAAATAGTGCGTAGGGTATTTCATTTACGGCATGGCTAAATAAAACACCCAACTGTTGGGTTGGTGTTAACGCAACGGCAATGAAAATGAGTTTACATGTTTAGTTAATTTTTGTTTTTTTTTTAAATCAGATTAACGTCTCATTAAATGCGGGCACTTCCGACACATGTTGTGGTTTTGTTGTCCAAAAATAAGAAATTTCATTTTGGTATTATATTACGATTGAGCTTGCACTTTTTGGCATAACTAGTCCGTTGTTCTATTTTTATAATATGACCCCATACTTAAACGAAAAATCGTCTATAAAGCTATTTAAAATTTTTTTTTACGAAAAAAGAAAATGCCCTAAAATACCACAATAAATTTAAAAGTAAATAAAAAATATTCTGTTAAATTGTTTTAATCAATATTCTATACTGTTGTTGTGTAAGTATTATAATAACATAATTTAGCTACTATAGCAAATAGCCTCCTTAGCCATTTAACTTTATAACATTAGTTTCTTACAATTGTTTCTTAAAAGATTATTTTATGACAAAGAGTGCTCCCTTATAAAAATGTTCTCTTCACTGTAACCAAGCTAACTTATCAACCATGCACATGTAACATGGTATTAAAAAAAAATATACTTCAGGTGCCACTTGCGCACGTGTCAACTCCACGGATTTAGTGTGTCAACTGTCAAACGATCGAGTGATCACTCAATGTGTGGCGTTGACTCTTTTGTTTTCTTTCTATTTTTTCTAAATGCGCTGCTAAATACGTTAATTTTCTCCATTCAACTTTTAATGATTGTGAGAGTTTGAAAAATGACAACACGAGGAAAACCCTTAAAAACCACAGAAAGATAAAAAAAAAATAAAATCAACAGCTGAAAGTCAAATAATAACAAGTGTCATTCGTCATGTTGACGCACTGACTTCAAAACAACATCATTATTCGAAAACCCATTCCACTAACTGGCGCTACTCATTTCTGTGTCAGTTTGACTGAGAAGCCAATCAAAAAGTCATCATCATCATCATCATCTTCATAATCATCAGTAGTAACATAAACTTCATAATGATCAACATAACGTCATTGTGTTCGATCATTATGGGTGACTTGAAAGCAAAAAAAAAAGGTTTGCGTGATCAGCATTTTGTAAACGTCACTCACACTCACTTATAACGAAGTAAATATATCTGCTACTCGAATGATTAAAATGGGCTATGGGCAGTTAGGGTTTTGTTTTTCGAATCAACTTAAGGTTGAGGCCAACAGCAAGAGTTGAGTTAGTTCTCTAAGTTTAAGGGTCGACTGTGCAACGGTGGCGCTACGATCATAGCAATTAATGACTGTGTAAACATTTTCATGTTTAGGTTGTCATAATTTTATTTTTGTTATTAATTTCAAGTTAAAGAAATTTTAACAGTATCGTTTTCTTATTTTTCTTTTAATTTTGTCTAAAAAGGGCTTATAATCATAATTAGTAATCTGATGGAACATCAACTGATTAATGAATCATTTTGTTCATAAAAGTTTAACAAGCAACAAACTGATTACTACGGAAAATACTCTGTACCTCCCTGGTCGATTTGTTGTAAATATGTGAACATTTTTTTCATATATTTTGACAATGAGAAAAAGTTCTCTTAAACTGCGTAATGTACTCTTGGATATGCATGTAGAAGCTTATCCAACAAATTTTCCAATGATTATTATAATATCAAAATTATAAAAACAGCCCATCTAGGCTCATTAATCATATAACCAGTGAAACGTTTAAAGTGAAAATTCCTTCAAAATTGTAAATTTTTATAATATTTCTTTAGTACAAATCTATGACCTAATGGTCAGGAATAGTTCTGTTGTCCATTTAAGCAGTTGTTTCACAGTCTGAATTATTTTTTTAACCAAACCTTAAATTGAATTTACGCGCCCTCATAAAAGCACCCAAAGGCTTAGAAAATATTAGTAATTAATGTTACACAAATCCTTGTAGAAATGCATAAATGTAATTGTTTCATTAACATTCTTCCCACTTTGGAGCTGTTAGTGACTTCATTTGCAACTAATGCGTCAACTTAGAACTAAAATGAAATGTGCAACCATCACATTAATATCCGCACTAGTGCACCAGCCGCACTGCTACCCCCAGAAGGCATTGCACCCCAAACAGTCATTGGTTAAACAGTGGCATTAATTTCCATACCAAATTCGCTACTGAGTTGACACTCGCTCATTGTGCAGCTGGCATTCACATTGTGCACTCAGTTGGCGCTAATCTGGGGCAATTGTTTCTTTTGTAACGTTTGTTGCCTTTGAAATTTAAATGTTAACTTTCTAACAACTAAAGCGATGCTTCGTTGCCACCAAAAAAGATTAAAATCGAAAAAATTGCTTTCGAATACTTAGGTATATTTTTAATTGGACTTCTGGTTGGAAAGCATGGAAAATATTTTATTTAAGCTCAAAAAGATCTTAAGGGTTTTAGTTACAATAAATATCTTTTATATTGTTTAGGAACTTCAACTTTTTTTTCGCTTGAAAAACTTTGTCTCATTTTGGCTGAAATCACTAAAAATACCATACTTTTCGACAATCCTTAGATGTCCGAGGACACCGCAAAAAATTTGCTGCTTTGATGAATGAAATCCTTAATTTAAGTTAACTATGTTCTTTGTTAAGCACATCCTTAAGTAAATGTTGTTGAAATGTTGTTTGTTGTTTTTTTAATCTAATGATAGGATTTTATTGGGAGGAAGTTTCATAGTTCAAGCAAATTGTTGCATTGTTTTAATTCATAAGTGGCCAACTGTGTTCATTGGGAGCCATGTTTTTTAATAGACCTAGCGTAAGTTCCCGACTTCTACAGATTGTTGGGCTTTGGCTGTTTTGAAATGGTCTTGTTCATCTTAATTTAAAGCTTTCCTTTTTTTTTGCAACAATTTCCCGAATTACGTCAGGGTGTATGCATCTCCGCTATAAAGAACATAAGCCCGATAATTAGTGACTGATATAGCTGAAATCTGGAACCATAGCAAATATCATATTTATAAGTAAGGGACATATGCTGTTTTGCTTTATTGCCACAAAAATTTCTTAAAATTGTAAACATCGAAGGTGAAAAAAGCGCTAAGTTTTATATTTGAAAATAGCTATGTATCTGCTTATGACGTAATATCAGAACGGATAGATTTAAGTGGGAAAAATATTTATTTACGTTAAAGTTTCTGTATTTAATTAAAATAAAATTATGATAAAATTCAAAACTCTTCCATTTGCATAGATGAAACAACCCAGTTAAGAAATATTTTTACACCAGATTTCCACTTTAAAATTTCACAACATATGCAACTTTGTGCGCTGCTCATCCGTCTTCATTACTTGGAGTTATTTGAATTATTTTTATTTTTTGAAAAAAAAAAGATTTATAGAAAATTGCTTTTGCTTCCTTACGCACTTTCTAAAAAGTTTTTCCTACTCTAAGGCACTAAATTATATTTTGTAACATAATAAAAAAAACGACAAATAAATTAAATTTATTTCTATTTTATTTTACACTTTGAAATTTTATTTTCTTAGCAATGTGACTGCGCGTATTATTCAAATATTTTGTGTTGTATAATACACGCTCTCCGGCAACACATTGTACCTACTACGTGATGATTGTGTACCATGTAATTTAATTTTTCTTTGTTGGCAAGAAAACATTTTATGATGTATTATGACTTTTCAGAAAGTAATACAATAACAACAAAATTCGAAAAGCAAAGGTACTAAATTTTTTTTTTTTTGCATATTTAATTAATTTAAAACAACCAAAATGAAAGAAATAAAATTTAAATAAATAATTTACTGGCTCAAAAGAAGTACAGGCTGAGAGTACTAGAGGAAGAAACGAGATCTTAACATGCGATAAGAAGGTCGAGAAAATTTTCAACTTTGGCTAAAAAAAAAAAAAAAACATGCTAATGTGAGTGACCCATACTTGAGATTAGGGTTGATTACTAGATTGTTGAGTATATGTAGTTACAAAAACAAAAGCAACAACTTCAACTTGGCCGCATGTCTCTGTTAAACGATCAGCGGCGAAGCAACTAACGACTGTCAAATTGCGTTAAGAGTAGGAAGCGAGAAAAGGAACCTAACGAAGCGTTTGACTGACCAAAACCACCTTCATTTGTTACCTTTGCTTTGTGGGCTAATTAAATTTTTAAAGTTGAGTTGTAACATTAGAGAGTGTAGAGTGTGGAGTGTATGTAAATTGAATGATAGCAAAAAAGAAAAAAAAATAGAAACGACTTTGAAAACAATTGAACGAAAGCAGCGTTCAACAGCACCACCAGCCAAGTGTACGCAACGTTGCGCCGCAGTGATCATGTGATGTGATATGTTGGCAACAGTACTGACAAGTGATTTCGCCATAACAATTAAGGCGTGTACAACGTACGAAATTGTCTAATTTTTTTAGTTCATTCCTTTTTTAAATGATTTTAATAATAGTTGGTGTTGAAAACTAAACACCATTGATTAACGAACGCTTACTTTTAGTACATTTATAATAATGTAAAATCGAAACGGAGCTATGAGTTATAAACAAAATTAAAATTAGAAAAAAATCTATATCTTAGCTTTTTTTAATAAAAGTTATTATATCTAAGCATTTGAGGCCCTCGCACTATTTTTATGTAAATTTTCGGTTCTGAAAAATCTTAGAACAAAATATTTTTTTTTATGAACTCAAATCTAATTCCAAATTATGACTAAAACTAATAGATCGATATGCGTTTGTGGAACCGATTTTCTACATTATCTCGTCTCTTTTAATTGGCCATAATTTTCTCCCGTCCTTATAACTAGGGAGCCGTTGAATATTTGAAGAATATGACTTTGTCGTTGTTGGTATGTGTAGATATGTAATGAAGTTCACATTAACACGAATTACAAAAAGTATGTGTTAAGTGAGGATGCCGCTTTTTTTTAATGAGTTTTGAAATTGCAAAAAAAAAAACTTTATTAAATTATTTTATCGCGTCTGCCTTTGCTATATTATAATAAAAGCAAAGCAGAGTTGCGAAAATGTAAACCGCAGACGTTCACACTTCCGGTTTTTTTTAATAAGAGCAATTGTTAATATGTAAAAAAAACTCTCTTAAAGAACTTCATCGTTTTTTTCCAGTATTCCAGTGCCACCAGAAGTTGGAAATTCAAGAGGCAGACGTGTAGGTCTCCACTTTTTCAAAATCTTTATATGGGATTGTATGTGTCAAAATCGTCGATTGTGGTCAAATTCTTATATTAATTTAAGTGACACCAAATCGTTCTGAATATATTTAGTTACACACTTTGAATTACATCAATATTCTTTTAGCTCCCAGATATCGTTAATTTAAATTTTCCAGTTATCGTCTGGAATCGTCTGTTTTCTAAATACTTATGTTTTTATAAGTAAAGGAAGTAGTCAGTCAAGAGGCCGACGCGATAAAATGATTAAGTACTCAATTCTTTTACATATTTGTAATATTGCAATTTTAAAATGTGCCAACAACTAAGTGGCAGAGGTTGTTTCTCTCGTTTCTTATGACATAATCTTCAGAACAACCTCAGTCTGCCTGACGATAAAATCACTTTTGTTTGTTAATACCATAATATTTTGAAAAAATTAAATTACGCTTAAATGAAGCAACAAAAACATCTGCCTCTTGCATAAAATTTTTTTTTAAATAAAAGGCAGACGCGTTAAAGTTGCTTCTGGTACCTCTATTTTTTTACAATTTCAAGGGCTGTTAGCACTTCATGATTTTCAACCTCTGCCGCTCGATGAAATCACTTAGAAATTTAGGACTCCGACTGCATTGCTATTAGTTAAGGCAGCCGCAATGTATGGCGCTTTTTATTTGGTTTATCAACAACCATTAGATGCATATTCGAATAAATTTGGTGCTACTAAAATATATGAATGAAGTTGGCCGCATAAATCCTCAGTATTGTGAAAATAAAATGATTATTTTTCAGACTCAAACGACCAAAAGCAGTCTACGAACGCTTTTTGTTATACAGTATCACTTTCTTATGTAGATTTATTAAAAAATTCTAAATAAAAACTGCTCCGAAAAATATTTAACGCAAACTGAATGATATAGATTTCTACTAATTTTGATAGCTAACTGGTATTGTCATCATAATGTTATGCTAAAAACAAACCACAGGCATTGTCTACGTATAGCACATGTATGTATGTACAACAAAACTATAGCCAATATCAACTATTAATAGGTTCACGACCTCAGGTCAAGTTAAGCAAACGCTGTTATAATAAAACGGGTTTCATTCGGCAAGAAGCGGCGTACAATCCAACAGATAAATAAAACAAAAACAATAGAGCAATTATAGAATCAAACCACAGCTATGTAACTATTTTATTACTACTTATAGATATTCTAAAAATTTTATAATCCGCAAATTCTATAATCCACAAATTATTGAGCATGAATTTTGCAGAATTTGTATACGAATTGTGGTTACAAAAATCAAAAACAAAAAGGAAAAGACCACCCCCATGCCAATATTAGCGGCAAACGTAAAAAGTAATTCATTTATGGCCTTTAAATAATCGCTAAAATTAACAGCGAAAAATTCATTTGGTTGCAATTCGATGGAACAAACTGTTTTGACCAAATTACGCTATCGCTATGAAGACTTAAAATAAACTGCTGCAGTGAATAATCACTCGCTTAACTCGCCAACAACGAATTGTCTCGTTACGAGTCAGCTAAAATTCAAGTGAATTTTATAATTTTTCTTCATATTTTTTGTTTTTTTTTTTATTAAAAATTGTATCTCTTGCTGCTTCTTTTGCGAATATTTATGGCGCATTTTATACAGCCTGCGTTTATTTGTTGTAGTGTGGGAATAAAACGTTGTACGATTTTACGTTCATTTAAGGCTTCAAAATTCAAGGAATCACCTATGCGATTCTCACTCAATTTTTTTTTGTTTTTTCATTAATAGTAACGAGTATCTGTTGAATTCAATAATGACATTGTTTTTTGCTGCTGTAGCATCCTTTTTATGCGCTTGCCATTTCCGTTGCAGCAAAATTGGCTCGTGTTTAAAAGGACCGCTTAGGAATTTCACAACGGAAGTTATTAAAACGTTGCATTAACGTTTAATTTTCATTATTAATCAAAGAGGAAAACTTGTTAATACATTGTGCAACATTTCAGTATGTCATTAGCTGTGTAATGTTAGCAACTTGATGCATCATTGATAATTAATTTGTAATATGGCACACGTTTGCTGTTACAGTTGGTAATTTCCGCAAGGTATTTCCAATTCATTACTAATATCGACATATGATTTGCATGAAAATTGGATTTTGTCATCATCTTGACATCAAGAAAGCAGAGAAACCCGAGAGAGAGAACTATGCTCACATTTGGTTTAAAAATTTTAAGCTTCTTCGCTGTCAAAAGGAACACAATTATAGCGGGTGATTTTCTTGCTATATGTTTTTTTAGTGTAAATTTTTTTACAATTCACGCATGATTCGTAACATATGTCAACGCCAAAAATACTCAATAAGGTTTCCCATTTTATTATAAATAGACCATCAAACAAACAACGCTTGCTAATCATTGAATATTATTATCGAAATTCGTGCTATGTGAGAAATGTTTTTGTTTTTTTTTTGAAGTATTGGGTACGTCAAGAAACAAAATTGCCGAATTTGATCGCAACGTTACAGTCAATGAAGCAAGGTACCGTGCGATGATTACCGATTTTTTGCTCAAAATGGAAGAATTGGACTTGCTTGGCATGTGGTTTCATCAAGATGGTGCTACATGCCACACGGTACGCGGTACCATGGACCTGTTGAGAGGCGCGTTTGGTGAGCAATTTATCACACGGTTTGCAGACCCCAGTAGAGGGCTAAGTGAACTCTCTCGTGTATAATGGCAAACCAACAACAATTGCAGCCCTGGAAGACAATGTAACAGTTGCCATTGGTGAGATACCAACCGAAATGCTGGAAGAAATATGCCAAAATTAGAGCTAACGCTTGAACCACCTAATGCGTAGCCGCGGGCAACACTTCTAATTCGCTCTAAATAAATATTTCATCCACTTTTACAAATATCTTCTTCTTTTTTCAATTTTCAAAAACCAAACGCTTAAAAAATCACCCGTTAGTTGCTATATAAAAAAATTAAATAAGCACAATTTTTTTCATTTTCAAAGTTTATTTTTTAATAAGCGTTTTATTTGATTTGAAGCTTCAAGCCAAGAAGGCTAATAGCTGCAATAGCTAAACGCTATTATTATTGTCAGTGCCTATATATTGCATTTTGAGTGTTATAGCAAAAGAACATTATATTAAAATTTCATAACAAAATTAAAAAGTGCCCGGAAAAAGTTGCATTTCCAAATGTCTATACCTAAAAGTTTTCCACAACTATAAAATTCCATGTGCCATTTCAAAAAATACTAATTTTTTGCAAATCATGTTATGTTTGAGTTCAAACTACTAAAATAAAAGAAAAAAAAAATACAAAAAAAATGCGATTAATTAATCACACAAATACTATTTAACAACTAAAGTGTTTGACAGCTTAGTTGACATAACATGTCAAATGTTGACAAGCGCAACTAATCACAAACTCGTCTACTGAGAGAGCGGTTGTTGCCGGTTATGCGAATGATTCCGTTTGTTTATTATCTGGTTGTTGTCTCTCAGTCTCAATCAGTTTGTTTGTTGGTTTATCTATTGCGGCGGTTAAAGGGGCTGAGCCAACAAGATCTTTCTAGCTTTTTTGACCGACATATGTATGTTGTGGAATTTTGTCCGTCTGGTTTTTTCAGCGCTTGTACAAAAAAAAAACAAGCAGAATATTTGAAATTTCTTTGACAAATTGTAAAAATATGTTGATTTGTTTTTAATTTTGAGCAAATACAATTAGAATATGTTACAACTCAATTAAATGAAATCTATATCGTAAAATAAGGGCCAATGATTCTTGTTTAAGTGTAAGCTTAAACTGAAATTTCTTAAAATTTTTCAATTCAAAACTTTTGAATTTTATCCCTCTAACAATAGATCTTCTGAACTTATTATCTTTTAAAGTAGCTTATTAGAATATAAAGTATAAATGACTTCACGTCCAGCTAGCAACGACCGATATTCCTGTAAAATTTAGCATATCAATGCATTCTTTATAGATACTTACTTTCCGCGTACATCAAAGTCGCTTCACTTTTATTTTAGCAACTACATATTTTATTACCTAAGTTTTCATTAGCTTTATCTATATCTAAGCACTTCAACTAGAGATGATACTTTTTTTATTATAGCCATAACCGAAAGTAACATTAACGCTTTACCATAGATTTTATTGCAGGTTTTTTTCTGAGGTACTCAAACCTTTTCACTTTCCAAGCAAGTAGTTTACGTTGTTAAAATCCCACTCCAAGGTAACATTTTTATGAGATTTTTGCTACATTGTTAGATTTCTTGGCCATTGTTGGTACATTGGGTCAACTAATTGATTCACACTTTCATCGCACGTCTCCAGACGTAAACAAACAAAATTTTTACGAGTTTTTTTTTTGCGATGGTTTGAGCGCTGATAAGAATTTTTATTGTAATCTTGGAGACTTTTCTGCTGTTTTTTCTACGGACTGCATGTGGCTGATGCTGTCGGTGGTGATGTGATAGTTGCGTTGAAATGCCTGGAATGTTAAAGTTTTGTTAATGTAGTTCTTGTTGTGGTCGTCAAGTTGTTTGGCAGTTAATTTAGCGTTGATTTAAGTGAGAGTACGAGTAGTTTGATGTACGCGTTACTAAGGCTGGCAGGCAATCACAATTCTGAGGGTATTTGTAATTAATTTTATGATATAATTTGTTAATTAGTTGTTACTTGGCAACAATTTTATTTTGTTTATGTTATTAGTTGTTGGCTAAAAGGAAGAATTAATGACTGAATTCAATGGGACATTATTTTTATGACATTAGTTTGTCGCCTAGATTTATTTGTGTAGTTATTGCATTAAATACATTTTATTTGATGTGTGTTAGATAGACGCCAAGTACAAAATAAAATATAAATCGACCATTAAGAGTTGTAAGCATTTTAAAAAATTTTTGACATGTTAGAGAATTTTTAGAAAACAAGAAAAAAACCCTATAATTTATTCAAGTAGCACCGAAAAAACTTAGAAATCAACGAAAAAACGGCAAAAATAATCGAAAAACTCAAGAAAAACCAAAAAGTATCGAATATTCAAGAACATCGAATGTGTCGCTAATAGTAGAAGAACTTAAGAAGAAAGGATTACAACGAAAAAGTTAATAAAGATTGATAGGTAATAGATAATTGGCATAGCAAAACATGGAGGAAATTGTAAAATATCAAATAATTCAGAATAAGTCGATATAAATCGGAAAGTATCGTGCATTATCGACGAGTGTCGAAAGAGTCATAAAAAAAACTTTGAGGAAATCCGTAAACAATCGACGAGTTTCGAAAAACTATTGACATAAAACACCTCAGTACGTTAGATCTCCGGGGCAGCAAAATCGCAGACACAATTATAGTTACAGTAGCAATTGCAGTCACAATCACAGCTACTATAGTAACAAATTTGCAAAAAAATAGATTTTTAATATATGTCCCCACTTCCGTTTTGGACTGATTTTTATAAAACAATTTATTGCAACAACCAAAAGGAATATCCTGGATATGGCTTTAAGACATCACCAGTGTAGTAAACTTTCCTGTACTTTGGTTCCAATAAATTTTTGAATGAACGATCAAACGTCATTTTAGTCATCACCAAAAAGTCACCGATCATCTTTAGAAATTTTTTCAGTTTCAAGACATTCAATTAACAAATCGATATGAACAAATTAAAATTGGATCTTGTGCATCATTTTGAATACGTTTTGGCCCAATAAAAACTTTAAACAAAAGTGAGTGATCTTTTAAAGTTTTGTTTTTTTCCTTAAACATTGGAAAATGTTAGTAAGAAGAATTTAGAGAAAATCTTGTCACGCTGACAAAATGGAAAACGAATTCAGATTGAAGAACAAAATTTTATTATCATAAATTTTGACTTCTTATTTTTGTGCTCTCACTATGGCTATTTCAATTAAAAATAACTTTGTATCAATTGAAAAAAATCAGTTCAGTTATTGATTAGTCAGCAGAATAACTAAAACTTAAGGTTCGCTAGGTAATATCTTATTCCGTTCAATATGACTGAAGTAATTCTTTAATCCGTATAATTCCACCATGGAATCTTTAAAATACTCTTATAGGCAGTTCTGGTTCATTTGAGAAACTAGCATGAAGCTCGCCTTAAAATGTAATGATACAAAAGTACTGCCCAGTATTAAAAAAATTGAATTGAAAAATGTATGTTTCGGAAAATCTAACAAATCCATAATTTGAAATGTCATGTCACTGATAAAAATCATTAGTAAAGTAAAACTGACAACATACATTCGTACTTTCACATTTCAAAGAATTAAAATTGTAAGTCATTGTCTTGCAGAAAAAACGAAAATAAATAAATTGTTCAAGAACTATTTTATATTACAACCAAAGAACCACCTAAGTGCTGCTGTGATAATCCTTAAATGTTTTATCACATTGCATCTACCAGCCATTCTTCATTCATCCATTGATTGTGTCTGTGTGTGTGCCGGCTGGCTGATTCATGTGCATGCTATTAAAAAATGCATTTGTGTCAAAACTGGTGCAAGTGCACTGCATCACAATAGAAATAATAGAAATCTATGGGTATGCAGTTGATATCCTTTTGTTCGCTACTTGCTTTGTCTTACTCATGTGATTGGCATGACACGCGTGTACGTGATGTTACAGTTAAGATAAGATTTTTCGCTTGTGTATGTGAAATATCCTTTGAATTATTGAGAGAAAGAGAGTGAGAGAGAAAGCGAGAAACATTTCGTGGAAAAATGTAAAAAATTCGATTTTAGATTTTGCCACAGTTTTTCAGTGTTACATTTTTACTTTTTTTTTTAAGTTTTCCGCACATAATGGAGTTTTGCTAATCCTTTCTGATGTAGGCTTTGTATAGTGCACGTTTGCTAAAATGCTTTATGATGATATAAAGTTGCTTAATATAATCTTTACACATAAACTGGAAAGTAAAATGTGTTATTTTTTGCTGACGAGCAACAAATTTTCTTGGAAAAATAGCGCAAAGTATAAGAAAATACCATTTTAATAAAAATTCAATTTCTTAATATGAAGTATGCTAGAAAAATTTTAAATTTGTATGAAGTTAATTTCTGAAAAATCGCAAGATTGCTTTGAGAAATTATGCTCTGAAGTTGTCGCAAAATATAAATCACAAAAAATGTGGCTATTTATTTATTTGAAGATGTCGGAGGTTTTAAGTTTTTTTTTTCAGATTCAGTTGACCTTAGCTTTTAACGCCTATTCCAAATCTTTTGATAAAATTACAAAAATCACGTCAGAGTGCCGACCTCAGTGGGGTCAGACATACATATGCTGAATTTAAATTGCTTGAAATAGTAAAAATTTTCATGAAGTCATAAAGAAAGATCTTTTATGTTGTCATAAACTATAACTCACGCCATATGTCATTGGCTTCTTAATATCAAGGGTCTTCAATTTTATACTTCTTTCATTATAAACTCTCCTTTATTCCCAACGTAGGGCCTAAATCAACGACCAAAATAAAAAAAAAACATGTCGTGTTTTAAAACCAAAGATTGCTCGAATTAGCAAAGATTTGTAAAATTAATGCATTTCAAATGAAACAATGCATGTCTTATCCATTGAAAAAATTAAAATATAACATAATTTCTAAAGGTTTTATTCGGTTTGCGCTGATTTCTTCTTAAATTTAAAGGCTGACCTCGCTTAGTCCTTTGCACAAACTCCAATACACATAAGAATATTTAGGCAAAACACATACAAATTCTGATAACGTTCCAATAAGCAAAGATTTAGATTGAGTTTCCAATAATTCTCAATATTTCTTACCACTACTTTGCAAATAAATACAGCAAATAAAATCCTAGATTTGAGCTGCAAATCCTTTAAAATCTTTGCTACTGCAAGTAAACTATAAATTGGTATGTAAGCTTACAACGGAAGCAATATCAACAAGAAAACCCATAAAATCTGTTATAAAAACCCGTATGTTTACCCTTATGTAACGTTAAATGTTAACAATTTAACTGCTCCACAGCATCTTAGAAAATCAATAGCACCAATGCTGCGCCAACACGACGACCGCGCGCTCTCTAACTCAAACTCAATTTCCTTAGCCAATAACTACAAATAAAATTTACAAAAAAAGATAGAAAAAATAGGAAAAATCCGTATGACAACGAACTAAAAGATACAATAACATGTAAAGATATATAGTACACTAATATGCTTACAGCAAGAACAGCAAAAGTAAAGAATGCCATACACGACAACTAAAAATAATACAAGTAAAAAGCGATAAATCTTGTAGGTGAAAGATATAAAAATGAGCCAAAGAAAGCGGCAACGCGATGCGATGTACCCTCCTAATAATAAAAATAAAGTCGATCAAAAAAAAAACACTAGATGAAAACTCTTACTACTACTACCAACTTCATGACAAACACAATGGAAAAGACCAGAAAAGGGGGAAATTTTATATCAAGTATTTCCAGCTTGCTTTTTAAATAAATTAGTCGCAGTGAGAATATTACAAGAGATGCACCGCAGATAAAATACGAGCGATACGAGCTAGCTAATGCTTGAAACAAGTCCAAAAAGCATAAGAAAATGCTGTAAATTTATTCTACTTTTTCAAAGTTTAGTATCTGATGTTAGTATATATGCGTGTATGTATATATGTATGTAGGTAAATCATGGAGGTAGCAGAATAAGCATGTACTATTTACAATAATATTTGTATAAAAAGTCGGTGGGGAAAATATGTTTAGCTGTCGCCTTAAAGGGACAATCCGCTCGATCAAATTATGTAAATTTTACTGCACTTAATACGAGCGATGTACGTACTGTTAGTTTGGGGTTACAACGTAAAAAAAAATATTTTCTGGAATTTGGTGAGTGGAAGCAAATTTACGTAGTTAAAAAAAGTTACAGGTCATCGAAAAAACTTCATGCAAAGAGAGTTACATGGTGGTGGCTTATGTTCCTAAAGTTTAAATACATTTGAGTTCACAGATCGATATTTGAGCATAACGCCACTTAAAACTCAGGAGAAGTCTGTAAGACCTTATGGCAACAGCAGGCTAGACGATGTGTAAAGTTGACTAAAACTTGCTGCTACTATTTATTAGTATCCACATTGAATAGTTTTGAAGCTTTTGCTTTTATGGAATGCGCCACGCTCTTTTTAAGAAATTCACGAGCACTGCGTCTGATGTTTCATCAAACCAATTTTTGTATTTATGAGAAATTTGTTTTCATTACTTTAAATAATTATCACAGTGTAGAGTTTTAAAAATATTGTTTCGATGGCTGTCGCTACGCCCACCAAATTCGCAGAGTTCTCGTGCAGAGCTTTTCCGAATTATTTTTATTATTTTATTGCTTGTGTGAAATTTGGCTCATTAACTTATATAATTTTCCCAGTATAATATTTTGATGTTTTCGCTAGCATGGATAGTGTCACGCCCTCTCTCGCCAAATTTTTTTAGAGTTTGTCTAAGTTTTTCTAGCGTGCTGTATATTTTACTTGCTTAGGCGGTGGGCTTGTCACTCAACCGATTCCACCCATTTTCAATCCTAAGGTGTGGGCTATGTGCCAAATGTTAATCATGTGATTTAAACAGACAGACAAGCAGACCGAAAGCAATTCTAAATCGACTCAGATGATGACGCAGATCAAGAATATATACACTTTTCTATAACTTCCACGCCTCCTTTTTTTCGTTACAAACGGAATTTACTTTGAGTGTAAGGTATAAAAATACCACTTACTTGTGTTACATGCGCAGGCGAACGCAGTTTGTTTGCACTCGGACAGTTTTTACGAATTATTGTCACCTTATAAAGTACGCGTAGGAGCAAACTTTTAAACAAATTCACAAATATTACTCACCTTAGGTGATTGTCAAAAAACTAAATCAGAAGTTTAATTAGAGAAATGTGTCCTTAAATGTTCAAGCTTCTTTCAAAAAAACTCCATGAGTTAGAACTTAGAAACAATTTCATACATATTTAATAAAAATTTCTCTCAGTGTACTGTACAATACAAATGCTGCAGAGTTAAATTACAAAATAAGATTTTCTTCACAACCAAACGACAACACAATATTAAATTGAAGCGAAATAAGAGAATTTTTATTACTTTTTGGCATTGAAACCAAAAAAAAAAAAAGAATAAATAAATAAAGGCAGGCAACAGTCGGCAACAAGGCGTAGGTTCAACGTGTCAATACGTAGAGCAAATTTAATGCTGCTGCCATGTTTCAAATTTAGAATGTCGTACGAAGATACGCGTTAATACAAAAGGTACTAAGACCAAAAATGTACCGACATGACAATGTGTGCGTATGTGTTTGAATATGTGCTCTTATGATTGTATCTAAATTGATCGAATTTGGAGACATACGCTAAAATATCGCTGATGCTGACCAGCAGGTAGAAAGCAATGCGCACCTATTGGTATGAAACTCGTAAGTAGTTATTAGAATCGCCGCTAAGCAGGTACAATTTTTTATTTTCTTACAAAAAAAAAAAAAAAAAAAATGTTTCTTGTATTCTGTTTAATTAAAGTTGAATTTTTTGTTAGAATTCAATTTTTTGTTGTTGCTGTTGTTGTTGGTGCCAGTAGAACTTAAACGGCTCTAATGATGTTCAATGATGTGGTCATAAATTAAGATTCGTTGCGCATATGCATTGGGTCAAGGGAATGGTTAGATACATTTCTACAGTTATATGCATAGAAATAGTTGGATTTATGTAGTTTGTGATTGTAGAAATATTTTTAAAAGGTTTTACTATTATTAAAAATTTTATTGGGTACTTATAAGCATAAGTGCAGTTCGTTTATTCTTTACTGGGTGTTGCTCTTCGTAGGATTTTTTTTTTGTAATAAAAAGATCAAAAGAAAGCTAATATATCAGACTAAGTTCCATATCAAAATTTTGTTTTACAAGAAAGCTTTATGTAACTCATGAACGAGGTCAATAAATGTAAAGAATTAACACTAGCGTCTTCAAGCGGGTGTGAGGAGAAAATTTTTCAGTGACATTAATATTTTTTATGCTGAAAATAACATGTTTTGTAGTTTTGAATCGAAAGTATAAGTTATATTACAAAATAATGAAATATAGAATGGATTTTTCAGTAATTTTGAAAAAAATTTAAACCTTTCCTAATTTCCATACAAATTTAATATCTCTCTTATAAGAATTTATTTCCATGGATGGATGTTTTGCTTAGTCGGGTAAAGAGCAAATTTCCAACAATTTTATTGGCAACAAAAAATTAATAATTAAGAAAAAAAAAGGGGAAAGATTTCACTCAAAATTAATGAATATTAAATAGTTTTGTCCAATGTTTTAATTTTTCTTTCCATTCTCGGTTCTTAATTTTTTTCTACAATAATGGGCAAAACTCTAATTAATAATTTCCAAGCTCAACTAATGAAGTCGTACGCAATTTTATTTTAAAATTTTTTTAACATTAAGCCACAAGTTAAATTGGGGTTATAAAATCTCAATAAATAAACAAAGCTGTATTACGCAAAAGCCATTTGAAAAAATGATAAATAACAGAGAATAAACTAAAATCAATAACTCAAAACAAAAAAAAAACTAAAAAAAACTTCAACAAAGAATGCAAGTTAACAAAAATTCTTGATTTCTTTTTACTTAACAACAAAAGTTTTTCGATGAAAAAATTAAAGAAAAAATACAAAATTTCTTGCGTGTCAACAATTTTGGTCAAAGTGACACGCAAAAGGCTACCCACAACTTGGTACAATGAACTTTGCAATAAAAGAAGAAAAAAAAGTAAAAATTTAGTAAAGAATTTTTATTAAAAGATATATAAAAAATTATTTAAATGCAGGCAATAGTCGATTAGGAAAATACAACAATAACGAAAAAAAATATAGATAATAATAAAACAATAAAACACAAAGAGATATAAAAAATAATATTAACAAAGCGCGACAATAAAGTTAGAGAAGAAAGAAAGAAAGAAATGTTTTAATGATGCGACGACGAGTATTTTAAATGAACTAAAATATCGAAATCTTTTGTTTCGATTAACATAAATAACTACCACGACGTCGTTGTGTATAGTAACTCGAAAGCTGATGCGAATGACCCAACTAATCAAGTAACCAAACAGCCAACATATAACGCTGTTTAACCTTTGTAACTAACGCTATTTTTATATAAAAAAAAATTAATTTGGCCAATAACAACAGCAGCGTAATAATTCTGTGCTTTTTTTGTGTTGTTGTTCTGTTCCAACAGCAAAGCTCAATGAAAAGAAAGCAATAAATTTGTTGTTGGGGTCATTATTGTTTTATAAGAAATTAAAAACTAAATAATTTTTATCAATTTATTATTTTTTTTTGTCAAATATTAATTATACATGCTACTACCCATTGAAAGACGTAACGGTACGAAATTCTATGTGGCGAAAAATATTGCCAAGTTGCTAATATTTTTATTGTACATTTTGGAGTTATTAATCATCAATTTTTGTTAAAATTTTTACCTCTATATTATGACAATCAGCAGCGCCGTGTGAAAATTCGTAAGCTGGAGTAAATCGATTCATATGTGTAACATAACTGGAGATATAAAGAACAACATAAAATTTTGAAAAAATTTTAGAGCTAGCAAAACATTTTTTTCTTGGAAATCTTTTTTTTGAAAATCGTGCAGGTGACAGTAAAACAAATGTTTATTTACTTAGTAAAATTCAACAATTTGTGTGAGTTTTTCTGTAGTTCTGTGCCCCATCAGCAAAGCTTTTGTAATATTTTCCAAAAGCGAAAATATTTTGTTGTTGTTGTTTTTTTGGTATTCGGTAGATAGATCTTCGAATATAAATATTTTAGATAGCTAGACTGCCCTCAGTCGCACAAAAGACGTATCTCAAATAAAATGCGTTTCGAGGTAATTGATGTTTTGTTTATGTCAATTTGTTGAAATAACTGTAAAATTGAGATAGAAGAAATTTTTTATGAGTTTGAACTAAAATACCGGCATTTGGCGTAAATCATTGGACGCATCATTTCTTAAGCTATCCGATGGCATAAGAATCCACAAAATGCATGCTTCGAAATACGCCTTTTGCACAACAGTGCAGTAGAGATCTCTTAAATATTTCTGCTCTGATCAATAAAATATAATGATCTTTAGTTTTTTAATCAGAAAAAGTTTTTTAGAGTCACCTTTTATCATAATAAATAAAGAATCTCTTCTTTCAAATTATAAAAATCTTGAACATAGATAAATCGTAAAAATAATATAATATATTATAATATAATGTTAATAAAAATCTCTCTTTTATAATAGAAAGTTTAATGAAAATCTTTTCCCCTTAACAAATGTATTCATCACACGCAAAAATAGGGCGCAAACTATGTCCAACTTTGATGTGATAAACGTTTTTTAAATAAATATATAGTGGAAACATACATTCGAAGAACTGTTTTGTGGGACTTTATCAAGGTACTAGAACTATTTGAACAACTTTTCGTAGTACGAATTTTTTGGCCAAATCGGAATTATTCGGTTCTTTTTCGTTTGAGTCAACATAAAAGCTTTTTGATGAGGCACAAGCTAATCATTTACCATAGGGATTTAGTTTCTCATTTCATTATTTATCAATGACTTGTCGACTGGCATAAAAGTATTATTTTTAGTTTCTTGAACTATTTCTTTTTATGATGTAAACAAATAAAAAATGTCATTATATAATATTAAGTAGTTTTATAAATGTCATATTTCAAAATTTATATTTAATTGACTAAATTTAAACAAAACTCATTTCATTTCAAAATTTCAGGAATCATCACCTACCCTCACTTTAATATCATCGAAAGTAAGTACCAACGTTGGTTACATTTACTTTTTGTTGTTGTTGTTGTTGTCATTGTTGTTGTTTTTTTTTTTTAATCATTTGTGTTACAGCTTTGGTGTACGCATTATTGTTAATTTGATTATTTTTTTAAAACTAAGTTATTAAGTGAAATGTTTCATGAAATTTCAAAAATCATTGATATTCTGTAATATTTGTATTTTAAAATATAAATACTTTTTGTTATCAGTATTCATGGGAGATGTAACACCTATTTAATTTATGGTCGTAAGCGTCAATTTCAATAAAATGATCAATGTCTCGAATAGGTTATGGTGTTAATATGATATCGAACATATGTGATTTTTTATTGCACTTGTAGTTTATTTATATATCTTATTTCTATTCATTGTTTCAATATGTAATGATATGTACCGTAAGTTTTTCTATAACTTTAACTTAAGTTTTTTGTATAATTGAGAGTATATATCTGAAGAAAAAATTCCTCTGCACAAAGTTATGGTTAAATTAATTAATGTAAATAAGTTCAGAGGCGATAAAATACTTATATATATTTATATACATAAACGTACTCGAAACAGATCTACGAGTAAATTTAATCAGAAACAAGAACAATTAATGGAATAGTTTCTCAATTGTGTAGGTGTGTGTGGAGGGTCACAGTCAGTATTGCGTTGGGTCATCCAAAGACTAATTCCTTCAATGGCCGCCAAATATGTTACTCTTTTCAGAGATTTCTGCAGGAGTTGCCGGATGAAGAAGAGGATGATGCAGTTAAACACCTGCTCTGCGAATGCCCGAGGCTATTGAGGATACGAACCAAATATTTCGGTTCTGCATTCCTTGAGGAACTAGCATCCTCAACTTCACCAAGTTTTCTGGGTGGTTCGCCCCCTTTCAATATGACAATTAAAAGAGAAGGAGGGAAATTTTTTCTTTTTTTGTATATGTAGAGTATCACAATGGGCAAACTGCCTCCGAGTGGATCTTGCTATATGCAAGCAACCCTTTAAACCCAACCCTAACCTATCAGTGGCAAAAAGAAATAACAGCTAAGGTCGTTATGAGTTGACAATGTGAACAAGTACAAGTTACATGCTCACACACAGAACTTATGTTTCTTTGCCTTGTGATCACAGATCGACTTTAGCTGACAATTTTTATCAATTTATTATTTTCTAAGTATCACACAGTTTTGAAAACGACTGAAGCGAATGAAAATGCAACTTTACCTATCGTCTTGTGGCAATAATATGCTTTTGGTGATGTTATTCCTAAAAAAACTTATTAAGAAACAATGCTTGTTATAAGTGCAGTCTGAGCTTTCATTAAAGCAAAAAACCTGATAAGTGGATTGCAATGCTATGTCAGAAACTTCCAGGGAAGTTAGTCTTTATCTCAAACTACAAAAGTAACACTTTCAGAAAAACTTTTCCTAATCAAGCACTTTCTGTTATCATATTTCATAAAGTTATTAAAATTGTAATAATATTTGAGTGCAATAAAATAAAATGCAATGCTTTTAAGAAATTGTCATGCTGCATAAATGGCTCCCAAGGTATAAAAGCTTTGTCATCATCTGCTCTCCAAGCCCAAAGCAGCAGCGCCTGCAACATTGTAAGCCAACTATCTGTTGTCAACACAGTGTGGTGCATAAAAATGTATACTTTATACGGCAGCATGTCATCAAGTATTAGGATGCAATTTAGTAACTGGTTGTAGTTGGCAAAAACTTCAACCGAATACGAAATAATAAAAGACAAATGGAAGAAAAACAAAATATAAGAGTAATTTTATACTCAGTCGCTTTGTTTTCATTTCACTTCCTTTGCAATTTCTTGTTGAGTCATCATCATTGAATTTCTTCTTTTACGACACGAAGCTCAACTTGTAAGTCGGGATTTTGCGTTGGACTTGTGCATACTTTTACACATTCCATTGGCGACTGGCACTGGGACAGCAAAAGCAGCAAAAGCTGCGAGCAATTACACCAATAAAAATAACAAGAAAGTGAAAAAATAATTTCAAAGTGATGCTTTCAGCACTTTGAGGATCAACTTCAACAACATGATGTTGCTGTAGATGATGATGATGATGATGACGATTCCTTTTTAAAGGCGATGTTACTGAGTTCTTTCTCTCTTTATGTTATCTGTATTTAGTTGAATTACTTTATTGGCTCAGTAAATGCAAGCGTTTGCAGGAATTTCCTCGAAAAAGCCATTTCCTTTAGTTTGTTTTTTGATTATAAAAAATGAGCAAATCGCATGTGGTATGCGAATATTGGATACAATGAGTGCAAAAGGTTTTGTTAACATGAGTCATTTTGCAATGTTGAAATACAGTGGATTAGCGAAAAAGTGCGGGGTTGATAATTTTTGCAAATGCTTCCAAATTTAATAGTTCAATTTTGATATTTTTTTGATTATTTTCATTAAAAATTTTTATCAAAAATTTCAACATAAGACATTAAAACTTTCCAACGCGTTTTGAAAAATGAATCTATTGAGCGACAATGCTACTCTTAGCTGCAGCTATAATAATTTTTGTATACATTTTTTTCTCTAACCTTTTCAAGTTATAGTTTTTACGAAAATATTAAAATACAAGTTATGTATTTATTTTTGTGCACAAAATGGTTGACGTTTTTTCTATCACGCACAACGCAAGCTTTTTTTTTGACTTTTTAAGCATTTCTCAATACTTTTTATTCTTGTTTAGTTCTTCTCAAATATATATCAATTCGTTTTGAGCGTATAACTAACTTTTTCTATAGTTTTAGTTTCTTTTTGATACTTTCTGAACAAAGGAAGCTTTTCAAAACTTTTTAATACTTTAGAAACTTTTTGACACTTTTGAGAACTTTTTACCAAATATTTCTTTACTTTTCTTATACTTTCTCATTCAAATTTTTTAAGCTTTACTGCTCTGAAAATTTTTGTATACAATTTTTATCAACTTTTTTCAATACAAGGAAACTTTTCAAAACATAAAGCCACTTTTTAACATTTTGAAAAACTTCTCGTTCAATTCGTGTTTACTTTTTCTACACTTTGAAGCACAATTTTTGTTCGACTCTTTTGACACAATCAGTGCTTTATAAAACTTTTCTATTCTTTTTAAAACTCTCAAGTATTCTTCAATATTTGTAAAAGTTTTTATTTTTTGAACTCTTTACGTTTTACGTCTTGATTTTTTTAAACTGTTAACGTAGTTTATCTTAACTTCGTTGGAAGAAAGATGTTTTTTAAATCACTTTAACTGTCTTAAACGTTTTCCAGTGCTAATTTATTTTATAACTTTAGAAATTTGCTCTTAATGACACTTTTCAAACCAATACATGTGGTTTTTTTTCAGAAGCTTTTTAAAGTTTTTCGATATGCAACTATTTCGGATATTTTCTATGCCGTTTTGAAAACTATCTTTACAAAAAAAAAAAGGAATAGATTTCTTTTTAACAATCTTGAACCTTGATTGTAGTCCTTTATAACTTAATAAGTTTGTTTTAGCGCTGCAAAGTATTTCAAAAACTTTTGACTCAAAAAAGTTATTTTAGATCAACTGTGCAAAGTAAATTTTCATAAAAATGAATTATCCTTAACATGATAGTAACTCAAAATAAATTTAATAAAACCAAGACCCCCTAGGATGATAAATAAAATAACAAAAACAAAACCACAAAAAAATAAACCTCCTTCTTAAATTGAAAGAATTCAAAAATTATATATTTGTCCTTGAAAATGCAAATTGCAAAAGTTGTTTATGCCTCAAATCAAATATTTCTAATAAATAAAGCAAAAGTAGAAGTGATGGCAATACAAAAACAAAAAAAAAGTGAGAACCACACACAACCACAGCAGTACTCAAGACAAAAAGGTCCAAACAAACACGCGCACATCACAACAACGACAAAAGTATCACACAAATAAGTTTGCCATATCTAAAGTTGACTCCTCGCTGTCGTCTTCAATGGTTGGCTACAAGACAAAAACAGACAGACAAATGGTTGTGACTGTATCATGGATAGTAAAAAAGGAGCAATCGGCCGCCAGTACTAAATTTCATGGTATACTTACTACAGCACATGTGTGAGAATGATGAAAAATACTGCAACGCGAAAAGTCGGTCTTTATGCCAATAGAGCAATGTGATCGGTAGAGCATCATCACAGCGTTGATCATCATTAGCAGCAGTGAGAACAACGACGAGACAAATCACATTCAAGATAAGATTTTGAAAAACCAAATGAATTGTGGTGGAATAAGCTCTAAGTAGAAATATTATTAGTGAAACCGATATTATTCAAATATGGTAATAATAAATGAAAATTGGCTCAGAGTTAAATATTTTATATTGTTGCCTGGCAAAAATGATAAATCCGAGATGATTTTTCAAGTCCAAATAACTTTTTACCAAAGGAAAGTGACCGAAAGAGCAAAAATTGTCTAGAAGGATTTTTGATGTAATTAATTAAATCAAAATTATTTATGAAAAAAAAATTAAATTTTCTAAATTCCACATATTTAAATCGTAGATTTTTGTTATTTTTTTTGCTTTCGAGATATACAGTGCCAGCGATTTTTCAATACAATTTTGTTATAGAAGATGATTTTAAAGCTCAAGTTCATGATTCTAGATGAAAGACAGATATTAAAATGAGCATTCTGGCAAAGTACCTTTAATTGCGTGCAGTGTCATAAAAATGTTGCGTTTAGTAGTTGTTGTTGTTGTAGGAAATAATAAAAAAAATCATTAAAATAAAAATATTTATGAAGGTTTGCAGCATAAATGAGTGGACCTGAACCAAGATGCTCAAGGTAACACCACAAGGTACCCACACAATTATACAAATATAAAGTGAAAGATGGCGCAGACAGTCCAGTCAGTAAGCAAGGAGCACAGGCGCAAGCGCAAATGAGCAAATGTTGCATTTTATTATTTAACTTCTTATTATCTTTAGTTACTTTTTTTTTAATTTGAATTTTTTCTTTAACTTCACCTTCACAGCGCGCATTGATCAACGCGCTGGATTCTGTTGGTGGTGTTGGTGGCGCAGGCGCTCGCTCAACTTAAAATAATTTGCAATTTCTTGGAATTACGTAGAAGTTTTTGGGATTCGCAAGAACCTTCTACTTTTTGATGGGATACCTCGTGTTGTATTTAGAACCTGGCGAACTAATAAAAATTAAGCAAAAAAAATTAAACTTTAAATGAGAGAAATAAATTGGTGGGTTTTTTTCTTTTTTTACAACTTTGCGAAAAGGTCGTCGCCGAAACTATGTACTTAAGTGTGAGTTAGGGTGGCTTTAAAAAATTGCTTTAAATAGTGTTATGTTTTTAGATTAATAATTTCAAAATAATTCTTAAGTGCTTTCAAAACAACGCCTCTGATAAGAATCTAAGCCTGCTCTCCAAATCATAGCTTGAAAAAATTATTAATTTTTTTTTTTAAATAATTATACATAATTTATAACTATTTTACTGAGCACCTTACGACAAAAAATAAATAAAAAAAAATTTATTTAGTACAAAGCATTTTTTTTTAAATATTCATTTACAAAATATATATTTTTTTAAAAATAGAAAAAAAATTGAATATTTTTATTTTTTGGAACACCCCAAACTAAGTATCCGTACTGCACATTAAGTGTCTTTGTGAATTTGCCTGTCTGTATATAAAAAAAGCTAAAACATCCCGTGTCGCACACACACCCCCAAAACATTATAGCACACCAAGCAGCAGCGTCCGTTCGTTCGTTCATCTCTGAGCGCGTCCGATCGTCCGTCGTCGCTCATGTCGTTATCTTGTCATGTCAAAAGATGAAACTTAAGAAAATGTATCTTTTGTATTAAAAGTGCAAATGAGCGCAGATTCATTTTGTTTTTGTACAATACATTTGTTATTGCCGTTGTTGTTGTAGTTGTTGTTTTTGGTAGTTGCAAATGTTCTGCTGAAAAAAAAAAAATCAAAAAATGCTTTTAAGCCACACGCTTTGAATTGTTGTGGTGGCTTCTTCATGTTTTTTGTGACTCCTTTTATTTGTTGTTATTGTTGGTTTTGTTGTAGTTATAATGTAGTACCCACATCGCAGCAGTGCAGTACAATGATGACACAACACGAAAGGATGGTGCAAAGTTAAACCGCCAACTGATCGACCAGTGTACGTAGCTACGAAATCCAGACAAATATTAAATACGCAGCGTCGTCTTGTTCTGACAGCAAACGTAAATTTGTTCTTAAGTTTTTTTCTTCCATTTGCTTCACTTTATTCTTGCTTGCGATACTTGGTTTGTTTAATTACGCTGCAGTTTTCTGTTGGCAATTAAAACCTGGTTACGGCCAAGTTAAGCAGTGAGCAATAAGTGCAATCATTTTTATTTTATTTTTTATGAAATCAGCAACTTTGAGTGCCCTCAAGAGTCATAAAGTTTCAAATTTTGTTTCTTTTTTGATTTGCTGCATACGCCAGCACATGCTGGATTGAACCTTTTTCATTTTAACTGACATACCACCATGTTGTGGTGTCATGACAAATGTTGCACTTAGGTTTTACAGGCATAAATTGAGCTGAAATTTATATTTTTATATTCATACTTTTGGCAGTTACTTAGTAACTGCTGGATGTGCGCAAAATAGCTAAATTAAAAATCATTCAAATACTTAGAATGAATTGCTATTTCAATTCCAAAATTAAGTCGCACTTAGTTTAGAAATTTACTATTTGCCCAAAAAATAAGCAAACCAATTCCCATTTTAAAATGTTTACCATACTTTTAAACTACGGTAAAGACGAATTGGATTTTATCTTGAAAAAGTCATAATTAATGATCGCCACCTTACGAAAAACTCAAGGCCAAAGCACAGCACAGGACACAGCACACAATACACAATTTATATTTTACGCTGCTTTACCATTTTAAAGTAGAACATCATCCCGTGTATCTCAGTTTGTATCTTTTTTTCTTTTCCTCTTTTTATTTTGCAAATCTGTATCTAACGACCTTTGACCAACGTAAAAAGCAGCTGACCAAAAAGTAGGAGCAGCAGCCGGCATTTCGTGCAGCTTGGCACAGTTTTGCAATTTTGCACAATTTGATTGTTTACAGTTTCTGCTCTCAACACCAAACTTCCTTTTTTATGCCCTTCCTCTAAATTTACTTCAGTTTTATTTCAAAGCCATTCACTCTCACTTTGGTGGCATGTACCTTCTATAGGTTTTTATAGGTATGGGGACTTGTTTTTTTAATATTTGCTCTTGTTTTTTGTTGGTGGCTCCATACAGACTACACGCGGCCAACAGCGCTTAACTTTTTTATTTTTGTTTTAAAATTGTGCCTATGTTTTTACTTTTCTAATGTGGTGGAATTTGCAAGAATTACTATAGAATCTGTTTTTTAGGGTGTTGTGAAAAGAGAATTAATTTTTTTCTATTAATATCTAATCTAATTGAACGCATTCTTTCAAAAAGTGTGTCCCATAGCAATTACACGCACAAAACATGTTTACTTTTGTTTACATGGATCTTTAAGTGAATCAAAATTGCTCCATTGAGTATTCTCCGATCAAAAAATAAATGACGCAGGAATCATCTCCAAATGTGCTTTTAACTTTTCAGGCTCCGATGGGCTATCTCTTTTTTACTTCATAACATTTGATCTGACTCAATGTATATGTAACCAGAAAAGCAGGTTACTTAACAAAACTGGTTCTATCTTACTTGCTAACTTGCGTGCCTAAAGGTATGCAATGAAATTTTAATGCAGAATACTAGACTAGAGAATTGATCATGCAATGAAATTGATAAGTTTTTATGAGTTTCTTAGCTTCGCATTGTATTTTTGCATAAGAGGTGGCAGCTGCGGCTCAGCGCTTATATCCTTTAAAGTGTGCAACACCTGCTTCGATAGCCACATTAATTCGGATAAATATTACATTGCATACCTTAAGGCACAAAATGAAAATAGTTTTGTATATTTTAGATTTTCTGATGAAAAAGGGAGCTCAAAAATCCTTTTTTTTTGGTATCACTCTATTGAATTATCGCTGTGGTCTTTACTGTGACTTTGCATGGAGCACTCAGCTATTCATTGGATAAAGTAAAGGTGGTTCTCATGTACTATAAAACGCAGCACATGAAAAACACCGAAAGACACCGCAGCAGCCGATTGCTTTTATTTATTTGTAATTTTTTATCTAAGTTCTCATTTTTGTTTCAACTTCATGAAATTTATTTTTTCGAATTTGTGCAATTTTTATGTATTTTTCGCCATCAAAAAAAAGGGTAACAACCAACCAACGTTCTCAACAACAATATTTGTTGGTAATGAATGCGCTGGAAGAGTGGCAGCCGTTAGTTATTAGCTAGAAAATCGTACATACATACGAATTTATATTTGAACCTTTGAAATTCTGCAATATCAAGGTGGGACGGTCAACACTAAAGCGGCATTTAATTCGCGACCGTAATTCCAAGAATTGTTTCACTTAAAGGCAACAAAAAAGAAGATTGAAGTACCTAAAATAAAACATGAAACATTACTGCATTTAGGTGAACAAAATAGTTAATTTTACAGTTTGCTTATGCAACCCAAGCACACACGACTGCTAAGGGAATGGACTAAACTTTTAGAAAATTTTATATGAATTTTATAATTCAAACTAAAAATGTCATACAACATAAATTACACTCTCTATGTGTATGTGTTGAAAGTGAAACCTACTTTATGATGCGATGTTGCCGATAAGTATCATCATCATTTCTGCAGTCGCAACGCTGTGTAGTTTGCATGCTTCACACAAAGTTGCTGCCATGTGTCATGGGCACTGATTTCACACAAATGCGCATTCTCAGTGTTATCGTCATAACATAGCGAAAGAACTCATATGCGTAAATCTTATTTTTATGACTTGGGATGCAAAAGAAGTGCCCATTTCAGAGGACAACTTTTTAGGGACAAGTTCAAGGACTTACGGTAGCAGTGTAGTTGTAAAGCCGTGCTCTTTTTTTTAGCTTAAATGATGTGGAAAGAAGTTAATGATTTTAGGTGCAGTATGCGCTAGCGTAGCAAACTATGGCGGAGAGAACCACCCTCCAAAATATTTTTTGTCCTTCCTAATCTGAATTAAATATTCTTTTAAATTCTCATCAGCAGCTCCCACTTTGGCTGCTGAAATAAATTGATTGTATTTACCGAAAAATTTGTTTTGAACTATAAAACGATGAAGAGTTTATGAAGCTCATTATTTCGTTCACATTATGCTACATTGTATTTTAAGGGCACTTTTATTGAAAAGCCATTCGTATATCAATGCTGACAGTTACGTTTGTGTACATTAAGTTTTTAATTAATTCAAAGTTTACATTCGAGTAAATGCAAAATAATTTTAATTGCTTTAAACCGTAAAAAACATAAGATTTTTTTCTTATATTTATTTGAGAAACAATTTTGTTCTCTTGTCAGATTTCGTTACTGTCTTTGGACGGGTATTTTTTCAGTGCTTTAAGCACATTTAGTTTGTTGTTTTCTTCATTTTGTATGTAAGTAGCAACAGTTTTTTTAAAATCAATGGCGAAAATATAAGTTTCATGTTGTATGCTGAAGTTAATGTTCTTAAAAATGATTTTATTGCACTTATTGTTTACGACATGAACAACTTGTTGCAGTGTCTTGTGTTATGTTACAGTGGGATAGAAAATAAATCTTCTTATGTTTTTTATTAATTGATATTTCTTTAAAGAAATCGAATTTTTTTTCCAAAGAACAAGAAAACATTTTCATAGCTTGCAAGAGTTAATATTCCTACTTCTAAGCTTTTCTGCTTGCTACCCAACTTTCTGCTCAATACAGATCAAAACAATAGGCGAATTAAATATCTAATAAAGTAGCAGCTGGTCCTGCGTTTTTGTACGATCCTATTTTAAAAATTCCCATACATAAATTTAGAATCCTAAATTATGTATTTGATTTAATTTTTATTGTTGAACAGCACCACAGTTCTTCTGAACTTTTTTTCGGTCATCTGCATATTCTAGGAGCTAGACCGGTTTGAAAAAGCACTCAGCGTGTAAGTCTGTGAATATATGGTCGAGGAAACAAAATAATAACCTAAATAGTGGCTCATAGTATTAATTTTTTTTTGCGAACTTACTTTTTTGTTTTACTACCCACAGCCGAATTGAAACAAATTCTCTTCAATACATTTCACAAATTTGCCACACTGTGCAAACATGCGAACTGAACATTAAAGGATGTTACTGCTCCTTTTTATTGCAATCAACCAAAAATCGCTGTGTATGACGCACTCTCGACCACTTTACTTCGATTAACTGACGAACTGACTGTCCATGTAGTCAGCGTCTGCGTCGTCGTTTTGGACCGTGCTACATAGTCCAGTCATCGTGGTCACTTCACTTCACTCATTATTGGATACTTAGTAGTCTTCGTCATCGTTGTTGTTGTTGTTGTTGTGTTTGTTGTCTTCTACACCTTTGTTATTGTTGTTGTTGTGATTGTGAACAGTGGTGCGCAACTTGCACGAGAGCATTTTAATGCCTTTTGCAAATAAATTGCATTGAACGAACAACAGCAACAACAAAAACCTGATGCTTGACATTCCACACCCAGTCAACGCAGAAGATACAATAGCAGGAGCTGCAGGATTCATTGAAAGAGTAAGGGTGCTAAAACATTCAGTTTGCTTCATTTCATTTCATTACGTTTATTATTTGAAATATTACAAGTATTGCAAGTAAGAATTAAACATAAGCAGCAGCAATTTGTTTTCTTTTTTTTTTTTGGTTTCGGTCTTAATTTTTTTGCTGCAACTTTTGCAGCCAGCAAGTTGGTAAGTAACTGCACAGTCAGCATCATAAACGGCGGTCGTCGCACTTAATAATTCTTTAATAAATTGGATTTCATATTTTACTTCATACTTTGAAAAAGCGCTCAGAATTGCTGTTACCTGTAAATGAGTTGAGTGTGACGTACACTGAAAAGCAATTTGTTGTTAAAAAATATGAAAACCGTCTAAATTTCATTAAAAATTTTGTTCAGAAAAAAATCTAATCTAGAAAAATATCCTTAAAATAAACTCAAAAAAAAAAAGCCTCGCAGAGGTAGTGGCTTCAATTTTATCAGTGCTGGACAACTTTGAGCTGTTGTAGCTCACGTGTTTCTTAACATTTTGAACCTTGAAAAAAGATAATTTTTTGGCATACTTATAACATATACAATCCTTAGATCTCTCTGCATGAAACAAGCTAGTCGTTAAAAAGAAGTTTCAAAAATAGCTCATCATAAGTCACACAAAATAAGCTAGGAAATATGGTCCACCTTAATTTCGCTTGAGTTATTATTAGCTTAACCATCAAATTATTAATTTTGAAAATATTTTTAAACTTTTACTAAAATATTTTAAATTAAATCCCCAAATTCTTTTTGTGCTGGATATCGCAGCAAATTTTATTGGTTTAATTTGTTGAACTACGAAGTATCCTTAATGCGCGCGCGTGTGTGTGTGCGTAATGTGCAAATACAGCCGACTGCGAGTGTTGGTGCTGATGACGATGATTGAATTGGAATATGAAATGACGTAGGTTATTTTTTTTTAATGCAACTGCAAAGCTTTACACATTGTTTGTCCGGCTAACATGATAACTGTGCAAATATTGTGGGCAGCAGTGAGCAAATTCGCAAAGGATATTTTTTTTTGTTTTTTGAAACAGTCAAAACGAACAGACTCTTCTTGCAACTATAATAAATGGTGGTATAGCAAAAGAATTGCTTAAAGATTTTTACGACATTGATGGACAGTCAAAGCGTCAGTCAGTCAGTCAGTCAGTCAGTCAGCCGTTGATATTATGCTGTGTGTGTTGGTTGGTTGGTTGGTGTCTTCTGTTGGTTGAAAAATGCAATTATTTCATTGTACTCCAGCAAGCAATGAGTTAGCAACTCTGACATAAAGCGCGCATGATGAACGAGTTGTGATTTAAATGATGCTGAACGCTTGAACCGACATTGAAAGGTAGCGCGAACAAGCGCAAGCAGCAGCAGCATCAAGCAAAGTAATATTAATTAAAAGCCTGCATATGTCAGTTTTTTTACAATAAGGAAAAACATTTAATAAAAATTATTAATAGTTGGCTTAGCAGGATTCATTAAAAACTGAATAATAAATGCAAACTAAAATTCATTAAAACGTTTAATTAATTCGAATTGTTCAATATATAGATCGGAATTGCCACTGTAATTGTGGTTAGAGATTTTCTTTGCTAATCGATATTATCGGTTATTGATACTTTCGTGAACTTTCTTATATAAAGGCAAATAGTATATTGAATTTTTCAGTCACTTCTAAGCTTGTGTGTGTAAATATAAGCAATTGAATAAGAATCTGACTTGAAATGAAAACCAACCACACCGAAAATCTGGAAGAAAAATGCGTTGTTGATGAGCACAGACTTATAGTTGTACTAATTTTTTTTGTAAAGGGATGTGCTTACATATCATATGTTGCTAACTTTTACATGAACTCTCGAGCATTCTCATGCAATCCTTAAATTTATCGATTTTTTGAATTGTTCCTTTTCAAGCTGACTAATTTGCTTGCAGCGATTTCAAGCTTTTTATTGATGTTTTCTTTTCACTTAAATATAATTGATTGATGTATAGTTTAATGAACATAAGAGTGAAGAAATCAAGTATTCAGGGATTGGAGGTGATTATGTGTTTTTTTTGTTCTTGAAGTTTAATTTTTGGTCTTTGACAATAAGATATTGAATTTATATATAGGAAAATAACACAAATAAGATTCCGAACATTTTTGAAGGATGTCGAGGTCTTTCCACTCGAAAAATTGGAAAATAATGAAAATGGTTTTTGAATATTAAAAAAGAATTCCCGATTATAATAAGATGAGGCTTAGTTATTTAACTGTGTCAATTAAAGGGAAAATGTCCGGAATTGATTTCAATAAATGTTTGAAAAACTTTACTTTACTTATCATAAAAATTGAAGCAAAGTTCTATAAGTGCGTTTTCTAATTATTATAAAGAAAGCAAGCTTGAAAACTTGAATTTTCTTTTTAAATTTTGTCTATGAATCTAAAGAATTTAAAGACTTTTCCTCTTTTCCTCTTAAAGATTTTTTCTCTTCCATAGTATCGATTTTTTTTGAAATATTATTAAATTACATGCATGCAAATGCCAACTTTGCATAGGTAAAAGAACAACACCCTTTTCGAGGTCATGTCTACAATAACAATAATAGCAAAAGCAACAACGATAACAACAACTAGTAATAAGCACCAAGTCATAAAATGTACTTTAAGCTCCAATCCACTCAACTGCAACTTCAGCTTTAGCTTCAGTTTCAATCTCAACATCATCTTTATTTTCATTCTTCTCATTTTTATTTTTATTACACATCATTCCAACTCATTTTATTTCATTTCATTTCATTTCATTTCATTTCATTTAATTTTATTGTCCCTCAAGTCATCTGCACCTCTTCATGTGAGCGAACGTGTGCAGTGCGGCGCGCACTCAAATCTTTACTGGTGGATACCATTGGTACCAGAGTATGCAATTTTTCAGTTTCTCGTAATTTTGATTTTTTAATTGTTCAAGTTTTAGTGCTGAAACCCTGCATGCAGTAAGTAAGATTTTGGTCTGGTAATGGAGGCGCTGCTTTTATCAATGTAGCTTTTGAGGTGCCAAGTTGGTGGTATCGATGTCGCGCATATAATGCGTAGATCTGAGTGATATAATCAATTTTAGCCAAAGAGGATGTGGGAGATATTAACAACATTTCGTTGTTAAACTTGGGGAGCAGTAAAGTGCACTGGCATGTTCAAGGACTTTTAGCAAAATCTGCAAAATGGCTGGCCAATGAGAAAATTTTCTGTTTGGCTGATTTGCTTATTGAACTATTGAATTTTTTCTTAAAATTTTTGTTGTTGATTAAAATTTACTTAGCAAAATTCGTGATCTTTACTGCGTGCTTTCAAATTGTTGCGGCCAATGATTTGGGCACAACCCACCACAATTTATTTTCATATCATATGGCTACTCTTTAAATAAGGACAACGAAACGATGTAAAAGTTTTATTTTAAAGGTCTTAGTTCTTCAATTATTTACTTTTTCATAAAACTGTAGAAAAATTCAAAAAAAAAAGCTACTAATTTTATATAAAAAAGCGTTCAACCACACAACGGATCTCTATCAATAAATTTAAAAATGCAATGAAACAAACTCTACTCATTAAAAAAACACTTTCGTTTTTATGATACTATTTCAAACTAATTGAAATTCATTAAAGTATCGAAATTGAAATAATTGCAGCACGAAAAACAAAGAAACAGCACACAACATAACGACGTGTTTAATTAAAACCCCGTCTATGTAGCGAGCTGTCAAAAATTCATATTTTGAAATCAATAAAAATCGCATAAGCCTCAAACTACATGTGCCCATATCAGGTATTCACAACTTGTACAGAAAACAGAAATTTTGTTTTGTTAATGAAAATATAATTTTAATGCTTTTATTATTTTTATTGTTATTGTTATTAAATTGTTAATAACTTTTTTGTTGCTGTACAAAATTTGCTGCATGCATACTGACTGACATCCGTTGAGCGCGCGTAATTTGATTTTTTTTTTTGGATTTTTTTGCCTAATCGCGTCATTACCGCGGCATGTCAAACGCTTTATAAATGTATGTGATTCGGTTTGGTAGGATATAACAAGTGTACGCTCATGTTTTAAATGAAATACATTTTGTGCAAGTGTTGCCAAATCTATAACAGAATTTTTTTTAAGAAAAAGATTAATATATATAAGATATAAGTGAAAATTGGGATGCTTTCAAAATGCAACAAAGGTATCAGTATTATTATACCAAATAGTGAGCATACAAAAAACGATTCACTAAAAACTTTAGGAAAAAGCTGGCCCTTAATTAAAAAAAAACTGTAATTAAAAAAAAAAAATTTTAGTTTTAAAAACTGTATTTACTGTTAAGACTGTACTGGTGAATTAAATAATGTATTGCTATATTATCATAGCAAACTTTCAAAAAGTCGAAAAACAAAAGTATAAAAAACATGAGAAACTCTAAAATTTATTCAAAAAATTTTGATAAAGCTGCAAACTTATGAAAATGTAAAAAAATTTAAAAGAAATAAAATGTAAAAGGATGCTGGCAAAGCCAAAAAATAATGAAAAATTCAAAAAATATTGCAAAAGCGAACGATTTTAAATAACATAACGCTGAAGAAGTCGTTAAAATGTTCACAAAGTTTGAAGAATTTCGATACACAAACATATTTACATGGCGAAAAAGTAATGAAAATGTTGATTAGCGTTTAAGAACTTAATAAAGTCAAAAAATGTTGAAAGAAATCAAACAATGTCGAAGATGCTGGAGACGTCGAAAAATTTTGGAAAATTAAAATAATTTTAAAATTCCGATAAGTTTTAGGAATGTCGAGTTATGTCAAAGAAAGTTCGCAAAATATTGAAAAGTCTAATTCATAACCCAATCAGGACCATGACATAAGCGCAGCATCAGATTGACGTCCGGCAAGTGCGGGTATAGCCCCAGAAACTAACCTGAAAGATGTTCCATATTGGTTGTCTTAAAAACGCTTTTTTTCTGTTTTTTGATCCACTACTCCTTTAATATACATCTCAAAGGCCAACTAGGGGCCTCTGTGCCACCGTTATTTTTAAGGTAATAATTTTCTAATTTAAATTCTTGCCAATTTACTTTAGTGTAGAACTGCTCTGAAATCAAATCGATAAGATAGACACTCCAATAAAGATGTTCACATATCAATAATGATGTTCACACATCAAAAATTTATGTAATTTCGACCGGAAAACTTTTTCTGAGCAATTTTGATTTGATGTCCTAAGACTTTGATCGGTGCAGTTTTAAACTAGAATAGATTCAATTGGATTGGAGATATTAGAAACATTTGCATTTAAGCCCTAAATATTTACTTTTAAACGAAGCAAAAAAGAAGTAATGTTTGGTAACACTTTTTCAAAAATCACATGCATTTTCAGTTAAAAATTAAATCTGTGGTGAAAACGAAAAACCGCCTAAGACGACTTAAGTCCCAAGGGAGATAAATGCAATTTAAGATAAGTTCTGCAAGCAATTGCTCTTTGCTTTTAACGCAAGTTGTTAGTATTTGTTAAGGTCTTGATATTGCCAAAAAACGGAAAGCGAGTTTCACCAAGATCTAATGGAAAATTTGTCTCAGCTCCTTTTGTGCTTAAGTTCCTTTTTGCCCCTGAAATAATCTTGTTTGAATCTAAGAAAAACTTTGTAGCAATTATGTTTTTTTTAAATTAGATTTGTTATTTAATATGCATACATGGCAATGTGGATGATGTATTGCTGTTCATATTACCTTAATTTACAATTATTAATGCATCATTTGTTTTGCTCAGTGTCTGGAATATTAAATTTATATTGACTTTTTGGAAATTTAAAATTAAAAGTAATTCAATTTGTAAAACTTTTTCTATAAATCAACCTTTAATTTTAAATTTCCGGAAATGATGCAACTAAAAATGTCTCCTCAAGCTTACAAAGTTACTTTATAATAGCGCATATGGCAGATTTCAGTAAGTTTTGAGAAAGAAAAAGCACTTGAGAAAACTCTACTCCTGTATTGTAACATCTTTTATAATTAATATAGTGCTTTACATAAGGATATGCTTTACAAAATGCTATTAAGTTTTTCAAACCAAAGATTTTTGTTACCTGCAGCAAAGTTACACACGGTGTACCAATGCTGAACTTGTTTTGGAAATGTTAGGAATTCAGTTCAGCCTCAGAATCAATATATATTAAAACTTTAACACTTTTAAGAGAATAACCTTTTTCGTAAAAACATAAATTTGCTTGAAACGTGTGTTTTCGAATTTTATAGAAAATATACTCGAAATATTGATGTTTCAAGCAAATTCATGATTTTTTATCTTAAAGTGGTCATGAGAAGATTCAAACTTTATTGTTCCTCGAACTAAACGTTTTGCACTACATTTTCAAACAAATAAACAAAAACATTTCTTTTCTTTCATTAAAGTCCTCGACCAAAACACCGTGTATACCAGAGCTTTGAGGACAATATTTCTTTGTTCACATGCATGTTGGCTTATAAACATGCTCGTATACTCTCTAAATTTATATTCTTGCATATTTATCTCTTGAGAATTTTGCATGTTCTGCAGCACATTTTATCGGCATCATTAATTATACATTCGATTTTATGTATCTCGGATTTGCTTTAAAATTGTAATAGTGTACAAATTAAGTTTGAAAATTTTCATCCCAAGAATATACGAAATTAAATTTTTATTAGGGGTTCTTAATTTTGGTTAACAATTTGGCAAATGATGCTTTTAATGTATTTTTTGCAAATCATAAGTTTGCGTGTTGCTGCTGCATATGAACCCAACTCAATATATTTCATGGCATCGTTAGAGTAGTTTTTTTTGCTTTGATTGCATTAAAGATGAAAGAAGCACTGCTTTTGTACACCCGCCCGCTTGGCACTTAAAGAAAGAATTTTATGAAGTTTCATTTATTTGGGTATCTTGGTATATTGCACATTTATTGATTGTGCTTTTGAAGGATTTTTTACTCAAATTTTTATTGTTAACTTTTCAACATTGTTGTTTTGGAGTTTTGATTGAAAGACTTTTACAATTGCCAATGAATTTAAAAAAAAAATGTTAAAAAATAAATTAGAAAAAAAACAATAAATTGTTGTTATACACTAACCAAAAATCACTCAGGGCAAATCAGTCTAGATTTTCTACATTTAATTTTTTCTCATATTATCTGCACACAAATTTGCGCTTAAAACTTTAGATTAATGTTCTAAAACTCTATTACAAACGTAGGGCTTGAAATGTTTTCTTTTGTTTTAGTTATTTTTAATAGTAATGAATTCGGGAGTAATGAGAGATGTGATTCTGCAACATAATTTTAGTGAGCCGATATATTTTCCGAAATATTCAGTAAAAACTTTTTTCAAAAAATGTTCGTTGAACATATACATAATATATATTTCTTGAACGATCAATATTGTTTAACGTATTAGTTGATACAACACCTTTTTATGAATATTAAATTAAAGTCACGTGAGTTTTGTCACATGAAACTTTTTAGTCTTAGGAAACTTTTTAGTCTCATAAAACGTATGGGACCTTTCATTTCCTTGAGACTTTTCAGACGTAGATTACTTGTATGTCTAATTCGACTCTTTTAACTAATGTGGTATCTCATTCTCATGCAACATTTACTAAATTAAGGTAATGAGACTTTTTAGTCCCATGTCAGTCTATAGTCTTGGCATCATTTTAGTCTTATGTAACTTATGTGACTTTTTAATTCTCTGTGGGTCTTTGGTTTTAAGTTTCATGCGATTTTCTAAGCTTATGCGATATCTTATTCTTATGTAAAATTTATTCTTAAGTGACAAGTCTTAGCAACTAATTATTTTGATCGTGTTTGACTTATAAGACGTAAATGAATTTTATATCCCATGCAATTTTTTTCCACGCATGCGACTTTTTAGTCATATGGAACTTGGAACTATGGTACTTTTTAATCTCATGCAAATTTTTATATAACTCTAAAGTCTTATTCAAATTTTTTGTCTCATGCAGCTTTTTGTCATTTGTAACTTCATTTATCAACAATTTTTCTGATATTCAACTTATGTTATGTGCCTTATACCACTTTAACTTTTTTTTAGTTTCATGCAACTTTTGTTTCATGCGACTTTTTATTCAATCTTAATTTAAAAACAGAGCAAATCCTTGTTTATTGCTATTATTACCATATAAAGTACATTAATAAAGCACTGCCTTGCGCCCTCTGCAACTTCCATGAATGAGCCGCAACCAGTGTTAATTTTGTTTTTCTCTTAGCGTGACTTTTAAGTCATATGTTACTATCTAGCCTTATGCAGTTGATGGTCAAAAACGGCTTTTTAGTCTGTTATAGCTGTTATAGTTTTTAGTAATACTTTTGCTTTAAAAATCCATAGATTCCTTTACGCAAGTTCCAGCGAACCAATGTTATTACCATAATGTTAAGCTAATTAGTTTTATGGATTCACTTAATTTTGATGTTTGAAAAACTTGAAAAAGAGTTTCCAACTAATGTACATATTTTCTAAGATTAAAATTGCAAATAGAATCGTAAATCTTAGATAGATAGATCTCTTAATCATGTGATTTTTTGGACAATTTTTTCTGATACACTTCCTAGGCGATTTAAAGTAGACATTTTCATTTATCGTTTGGCCAACAAAATGGTATCAAATACATATGCTTCTAGTTCAAATAATCCTAATGCCTTATTTAGCGTTATTTTATCCATCAAATGGTTTTATTTCTTGAAATTAAAAACCGCTCAAATTTAGGTAACAAATATGAAGTTCCAAATCAGCACTATAACCAATTGCCTAAAAACAATGCAATCAGGCAAATTTTTCTTCAATTTACGACTGCTGCTGCCGCTGTTGATGATCGTTGAAAAGAAAACACGCCTTTCCTCATTCCACGAGCAACATGCCTCCTTTTAATGTTGCCCCTACAGCGCACACCACCGTTGCCTGTCTGACTGTTAAGGTCTCTTGCATGCAAGCCACTACCATCAGCAGTTATGCCCGAACGTCAGCAGAAACTCCAAAGTGCGCAAAATAATTTCAAAGTCAAGGTTAAACCAAACATTTCTGCGTTTGTTTATATTTTTTTCGAACTTTTTTTTTTTGCTTAAAGCAACTATACGAGTAGTTTTTGCTTTTCAATTTTATTTTTATTGCCTTCAATTCAAATGCAAAACACAGACCCGTCCAAAACAAGCCAGACTCATGCAAAAAACAGTGGCATGAAATCTATCTACGTGCCTCCAACAGGAAAACGAAAGCGCAAAGGGAAGAGAGCAGCAATTTTTATCAAATAAATGAAAAAGTTGTTGTTGTTGGCAGTTGCTGCAAGCAATACATCGCGATCATTGCAAATTTTTGTGCGCATGAAGTTACTTGCAGACATTAGAGGTTGGTTTTTTTTATCGTTTTGGACCAGGTTTTAATTTTCGGGACAAGTAAAGTGGAAGCATGTCATGTGCTGCCAGTCTGCTGTTGCAGCTTTTGCTTAATGTTTTGTTGCTGCTATGGTTACTTGCGTTCGCCGTTTCAATAATTTTGTACACTTTTGTTGTTTTTTTTGTTTGCATTCTTGTTGTTGCTTTTGTTGCGCTACTGCAACTCAGACATTTGTCTGGAACCTCACTTGTTTGCTAAAAATTTGGTGGTACTACAGCGTAAATGTTGCAAAACCACATTTGACAAAAATTTTTGGCGAGGGCATCAAATTAAAAAAAAAATTAAAACATTTTTGGTGTGGTTGTTATTATCGCGCTGTTGCTGTTATTGGTACATACTTTTCTTAACCATTTTTGGACCGATAACATTAAGGGGATAGTTGGTCTGTTACTCCGTTCGGCGTTTTAGAGCTAAAATGAAAATCAGCAAAATAATACTTTTTCTTTGAATGGTGATTGTTGTTAACTAAAGTAAGAGATTCCGAGGTCACCTTTACATATAATGGCAAAACTATTTTTCCCGGGAATTACTTCTTTTCAACTTGGCAACCCTGCGTTTGAGTAACAAATGAAGAGTTTTGAAAAATATTGAATTGTTTGGGTCTCATGAGGAAGTCTGGGTTGAAAACTGTGGCACTGTGTATTTTGTTTTCTAAATTTTCTGTTTCCTGTTCACCTGAATATTTTTTTTTTTGGAGGTGGTTTGACAAATTTATACTGCAAGGCTTTCTGAATAGAAATAGCTTTTACGTTAAATGCAGGTTTTTTTCTTTTGGGCCCAATATTTTTGGGATATTACTATGGGTTGTTTTGCCCACACGTATTTAAAGATTTTTCTAATATGTTTGAGCCAATTATGCTAAACAATTCTTGTTCTTGTTATTGGGTGATAAAATAAATTTAACAAAAATGGGTTAATTTTGGCACTGTCGCATTAAGTGTCATATTTTGCTTATATTAAATGTACATATGTATGTTATGTACGCCACATTTATTTGTATATTTATTTGTCATTTTTTATTGTAGACAGCGCATAATTTGTTATGCAGTCTCGAAAAGATCCAATGAGAAAAATTATTCAAGTGTGAATAATATCAAAAGTCAAATGCTTCATTACCTTTTTGGTGGTTCCAGGAAAAAACCTAAAAAAAAAAATAAACAAAATTTAATTATAATTTTTGCTAACTAAAGTTTGATAGTTTAATAATAAAAATAAACTAAGTGTAAGTTAAACTATTTATATATAATCATAAATAGAAAAATCGAGTTAACAACTTTAAATAAAACTAAACATCACACATCGTACTGTACAACTACGCTCACTAGTGCTAGTGCTCAACATAACTCATTTAGTCTCGTACTTTCGTAGCTGTCCTTCGCCACACATACTCAAAAGCATTTAAGTATAGAAAATAGCATGATACAACCTGATACAACTACATATTGCTAAACTAATATTATGTTATATTTTCCTTTTCTTTTTTTGTTCTTGTTATCATTTCAGATGTGAACTGTGTGGACGACTTGCCTTATTTTCATTCCAAATTAAAGAAAATTTCAATAAATTTAATACGAAATAGAAAATAACACACATTCAACTAAATGTAAATATTAATTTGTAAGTTAGTAACAAAGGCTTTAAAATTTTCAATATTCAAAAGCAAAAACTCAGCTTAACGATATTAAGAGATTTTGCGGAACCAACAGGTACAGACTTTTATTATTTTACTAATATTATACAATTTATAAGTTTTATGCTTTTAATATTTAATTTTTTTAGGTTTTTCACTAACGAGGGTTAAGTCTTTAAAAATGAAATTTAAAAAAATCCATACTCGCAAGTCTTATTTTATTATGTCAAAAGTAATGCGCGCTGTGCAGGAGTGTTGCGGTTTTTTCCATATTTTTTTCTGTTGTCGCATTACTTAAGAAATTTCCTTTATGTTACATACAATATAAGGGAAATTTTTGCATTATTAAGTAATTTCTCACGTGTCTAATGGCTGCGTCAACAACACGTTGCCTTAACATTTCGCTCATAATGCAATTAGTTGCCTCTAGCACTTCACCTTCCTTACTGAGAGCACCAAGGTTGGTAGTCAGTGTCTGGCAGGCGACGGCAACGGCAACTGTTGTATGAATGTAGTATTAAAAATAAAAACACATCCTGTGTTTTAATGTGTATGTGTTGCTTGTGCACACATTCAACGCGTATTAACACGTCGTACTATTTTGATGTTGATAAGAGAAGGCTTTACTTGTCAGGCAGCAGTGAGATACAGTAGATATTTTCCAAAAGCTTTAAAATGGCATTTCATTCGATGAAAATCATCGTTTGTTACTTTAATTATTTTGACTGATGGCGCTGCTGTTGATATATCAATGCTTAAAAGTTTCATGGTCAAAATTGCACCAGCCTTTTTTGGCACAAAAATTATAAAAATGGTCTTAAGAGAAATTAGAGCTTGGACAAGTGCAGGCTTCGAAACGCTCAAAACTTTTTTCTATAAAAGTTGGCCTCCAAAATAAACAGATCAGGAAGTATATCAGAATCGCATAAAGAATAAAAAAAGTCATTGCGAGACAGAAATGGCATATATATAGTTTTGAGCTATTCTTTCTTCATTCGAGCTTTGTTTAACGGGCCATAGTCGGTTTATTTCAAAGTAGCTTCAAAGACGCTTGACTTCAAAAACACGGGCGGCGATCGCCTATCGGTCATTATGATGATCCAAACAAAGACCTGATCTGGGATAAACGTGTGTTGTATCATGTTAACATATATAATAGTTTTACTTGAACACATATTGGTCAAAATTTCAAGTTATTTTTGTAGTAGACGATTTTTGAAATTTTACCACAAAAAATCAAGCGGCGCTATCCAACCATACATTGATTTGCGCCGCAGTGAGGTCATACACTGAAGAAACTGTATGGTTGGATACGACAAATGTATATTTGATATAGAGCATTTAAATATTTATATGAGTCAAAAATATAATGTTTCAACCAAGATAAAATGTGATTGTCTGAAATAAATATTTGATTGATCATATAAAGATACATTGGTTATATGCTATCATACCGTTTTCTCAACACATACTTTATTTTGTTGAGTTTGAAGGGAGGTTTATTTCTAAGCATTTTATGCATGGTGGCTTACAGAGAGGCGGTTAAATGCAGTATATTTGACTGAATTCGGTTCTTCACTTGCTCGATGATTTTCCGGCTTTTTCAAATTTTTGTTGGCCGTTGCCTTACCATAGTTGCAGTTGTCATGAAATCTATGTCAAATCTTTTGAGGCACAAAACGAATGAAGTTGTGTCCGATTTTATAGGTTTTCTTTTATTTGAAATTTATTTTCATAAAGGAAAAGTTCGCAAGAAAGCATCAAACATAAAATGTCAAAATTTTAAATTTTAAAGGAAGAGTGACTACTGTTTAATATATCCATAAATTCTTAGTTTTTTCTAAAAATTCTTAATTTCCGTGGCATAGTGAAGAATTCATAAAATTATGTTTTTAAGTTGACTTATTCACTCCTCTACTCTTTAACGTTACGCTTTTTTATAGAAGCTGCTAAATTGGCACTTTTACCATTCAATAATTTTTCGGTAAAAATACCAACTGCACTTTTCAGCACTACCAACACACATCACAATATCATTGACTTTTTTTAACAAGTTTTTACTTCGCAAAGTTTTTGGGTGCAGACATAACAATTTTTTTTTTCTGCTCGCATTATTTGCGTCTGCGCGACATGGAATGGCGTGGCATGTAGTTGCGATTAACTCTAATGTTTTGTTAAACATTTAACACACCACCTGCCTGCATGCCAGGCTGTTTGATCAGGTTCTAAGTAGACAACGTGTAGTGGTTATTTACCGCCAGACAGCGTGCAACTGTGTTAGGAGGCAGATACTACCGCCGCCGCACTTTATGCTTAGCATGTCCACCAATAACAATTTTTTTTGCTTTTTCTTTAACAATACAGTGACTTTCAACAATTTGGTTTTTATTGAGATCAAATTTTTTTGCTGCCTTCAAGCTTTGCTTAAGTTACTTGCGGGCTAAAAAAAAATGTGAAAGATAAAAAATTTGATTTTAGACGCCAACTACTGGCAGAAAAAATTGTATTTAATTTGATCGCATAATAAAGGGTCATCGCGGTTTTTGTGGAAGTTTATACTGTAGCACGAGCTTATTTCATATTGCAGTAAAGTTGCACATGTTGGCGCGGCTGTCTAACAGCATTTATTGGCTCTAATTTGCGAACGCAATGTGTTGTTTGTAGGAGCGCTATAATGCATCGCATCATCATTGTCACCGGCTAAGTGTGTTGGCCGTAATTTTAGACATGGGTGCCGAAGCAGCTTTAAATTTAAGTTTGAAATTCGAGTGTTGGCAAAATCATACAAAATATAATCGCTTAAATTTTTGGAAACATTGATTAAAAGAACAAATGAAAATTCGCATACTTACCACTCGACTTGATTATACTTAACAAAATTTATCGAAATTAAGCAATTTTTTCGATGTTACAATGTTTGCATGCAACAAGATACTAATTGATATCAATCATATTTTGACTTATTCAATAGTTAAAGATATCATATGGACCTTTATCTTTTTATTGTTTAATATTTTTACATATGTTGCCAAGAGCTAAGCTTTTCAGCCAAAGTTCAAAAAATTTAAATAATCTGTTTTATACTGACTCAAAAAGCACATTTTGTTTGACAATTATTACGGCACATTAAATTTACGATCAAATTATGGAATGAATCAAATATAATTGGTCTTGAGTTATCATAAAAGTCAATTAATGCAATATTTAGTAAGTTGAAAAGCATTCTGCTAACTTTATGCCATATTTTTTCATATGAATATAATTGGTATAAAATCATTGAAACTACATATAAAAATTCATAAAAATACTACAAATTTTGCATTTCATCTTCATTTCAAGTCAAATGGGCAAATGATATACAAAAAGGATAAGCAAAACGATGAAACGAAAACCATTTGAATGAATCAATGAAGTTCTGCATTTGAATGCAAAGACTTCAACATCTCTCCCTTGGGTAAGAAGTCGAAAGAAAACATAAGCGCAAGAACAAGGATAAGAAGTCAACCATTTGTCAGTCATAACTCAATTTTAGTAATTTGGTTAAAAGAAACGCATAAAAGAACGGAAGAGCAGAGCAAATTATTTTAGGGATATTTTAGCAAGAAAGTGAATTCAAAGCAAAATATTTGTTTAAATTCATTAAGCAATAAGTAAGAGCACTTTAAGCAAAGTCCATAAAATGGTAGTGGTAGTCATAACTCGAAAGTAGTCGAAATTATTTTGTTTCATAAACTTTAGTTTGTAGTAAATGAAGCTTTAAAATAAATAAAAATTAAATATAAATACAAAGTAACTCCAGCGATTTTGGCCTTGAATCGTTTCAAGTCAGAAAGAAGAAAAAAAAAAACAATTTCAAGAATTTTACCGTCAGTCTCATTACGCGCATGCAACGCTTGGATGTATCGAACTGACGCGTTCATAACGATCGATCTAAATTTTAACTCTTTTTCCCAAATTTAATGATAGGTTATTTATTTTAACTTGTGTGCTACCAATTGAAAACACGTATGAGCTTAGAATATTGATCAAAGTATCGTAACACCACCTCAGATCGTTGTGTTATTATTGCGTTTTTTACCTTAGGTTGTATACAACATAACGGTATGTTGTTTATAATGTTTGGTTTGTTTGTTGCAGACATTGAACGCCTTTGGCTAAGCCCAGCTGAAGCGCTTTATTTTTAACCATAATTTTAAAAATAAATAGCTACATAGAATATCTCGACTTGCTTTGGCTGCCAACTTGTCAAGTTGGATGATATTTTATATTCGTGTTTACATTTTTTCAGTAATGACTGTTCGGTAATTGATCTTTAAGATTTTTTTCTGGTGAAAAAAAAATCAAAAACATAAAAAAATAATAATTGAGTAAAATTGCCCTAGAAGTTATTTTGGAGTATCACTCCGTTGGTATAATTGAACATATGAAAGTTGCCAAGCATGTTAATACCACACTAAAATAATAAATTGAAGTAAAAAACAGAGACTTTAGTACATATAAAATCGTTTCCAGAGTAATTCAGAAATAAGTGCGCTTTTTTTCGGTTCGTACAGTTCGAACGAAATATCTAACACTGATCGAGAATTTATAATTCAAGTCGCTATGCTCTCGAAACTTATATTTTGATAAGATAAGTATTTCGTATCGGCAAAGCCGAAATTGACCTAAATAGCAGTGCTTAGTTTTTATAAGGAGCTAAAGGCCGAATATGGAAAGCGCCTAAAAGTTCCTAGCTTTTTCACCAGGATCTCAGTTAGGCTTGGACCTTATCCTTTTTTAAGTTGATCTCTATGTTAACTTATTACATACGCAAAACTTAGAAAAGTCGCAGCAATATTTTTTTGAAATATGCCAGCTGACGAATAAAGTAAGTTATCCTTTCAAAACAAAATCGGAGATGGTTAATCATGGCATTGAGTCTATTTATGCTTAGGCAAAATAAGCCTTATGGCACTATGCTTCGTGAGGATTTAAAGAACAGCAGAAGAAAATAAAACAAATTGACACTTTTGCAACTGAATTTCAACAAAGCTCACAGGAAATGGTTCTGACACACCTATTTTAGTGCTGAAACCATTTTGTGTAACTCTAAATGAAATGAACAGCTCAGCCTTAGGTCAGAAACTCTTTAATGATTTCATAAAACATGGCTACGAGTTACGCCTGAAAACAAAGTCATCTTAATCTGTTGGGGTTTTCTACCTCTTTGTTTGTAGTATTACTACATAATAATAGAGTTCAGTTACAACAGCTATTAGTCTTTTTAGCTATTAAGTTAAGTCAAAAGTAAAACGCTTACTAAAAACTTAATTGTGAAAATTAAAAAGATAAGCTCGTTATTTTGTTCATTTTTTATAAGTTTTTCATAGCTCTTTTGCACTTTAAAAAGACGGAAAAATGACAAAACTACAGTACGATGACGACATGATGTTGCCTTTTAGTAGTAGTAGTAGTAGTAGTAGTAGTAGTAGTAGTAGTAGTTTTTAACGAATTCCTTGGTTCATCCAGCGCTAGACTTTTTTCAAGCAAAGTAATAGTTTCTTAGAATTCGTTCTGGCAGAAAATATATGTTTAGGCTCCAGTGTCAGGCTCCAAACGGTTACTTCGATCTTAATCGAATTTTCGTCGTGCATTTAGGCGATTTTAAATGCTCCAAAACAAACTCAAACTAAAACTCGAGACAGTCTACAATTTCTTACTAAATTCGAAAAATATAACTACATAGTTGAGAGTTCAGGACATCAAGGATCCTCTTGTTTTGCCTGAATTACAACAAAAAGGTAACAAAAAAGTGAAGTGCGTAATTGCCCCATAAGCTCTGTTGAATTAGCATCATAAAGTGTAATTTCTTTAAGCAAAATCACAAGAGCAAATGACAAATGCTTGTTAATTTTTGCAAAAACTCAGCACTAAAGAGATCTAATATCTAATTAAAAACTTCTTATTTGAATTTATAAAAATAGAAATCTAAACCAAATTTAAAAATGTGGTACAAATTTCCCGAAACAAAAAATACCAGAACATAATTTCTGGTTATTTTCTTTGTGTATGGTTACATCTCCCAGAAATCTAAAATGTTCTTCATAACACATTTTGTTAAAAATAGAATTGAAAATTTATTACAGTGATTAAATGCATTTAATGATCACTTCCAGCTAAACAATACAGCAGTGCAGCAGAAGTAAAGCTTCACAAATCTGCTTGAATTCTGTTAACAAAAACTTTCAAGGGAAACTGCTGTGCAAAGCGACAAATGCAATGGGAACAATTCTGTCGTTTAATTTTTTTTTTTTTTTTTCTAATTTTACACCCTAATAAAGGAAATGCATACAAGGAGCTTTGATGTTTGTGACAACTGCAGTTTTATTTACACTCCACTTACATTCAGTATCGGTGTGTGACACACGTGGACTTATTTTTTCCCTAATTTAATTTTGTTAAAACTTTATGTCTGATTGCCAAAAATAGAACAGTTGGGGAATAAAATTTATTGAATTATTTATTGTATATAGAGATTTTATGCATTTTAAAAGTGTGCCACTTTTTTTGAATGAATAGAAAGAATTGGCTTGTATGAATATAACTAAGAAATTCTACTGTGATAAAAATTTATATTTAGTCTAGTATATGGGTCACGTATCCTATAGAAAAATTTGCATTGTGGGAAAAGTATTATCGTACTAGAAAAGTCAAAGGTTAGCAGTTGCATCTAAAGTAAAAAATTGCCCAAATATTATGAATAATATACCAAAATTTTGGGCTATTCTTCGATTGATACTAAATTTTTTTTCAAAATATGGTTAGAAATTTTCCTATTCCTGAAAAATTCTTAGATAAATGAAAGATTAAATCAAAAAATATAGATGGAAACTTTCTTCAGGATTCAGGATAAGTCAACAACAGCTTACTGACAAAAAGTCATCTGAACGGAAGTACAAAATTGAAATTGTTAATTTTTTGCCTCAATTTTCTTTTAGTTTCAAACAGTGAAGAATCGCTTTGGATGATTTTAGTGCATTTCTTCACGAAAACTAAATCAGGTTCATGTGAACATGTGGCCAACAACGACGAAGGGTCGCAAAAATTGTGAGAAACATATTTTTGGGGGTTATAGCAAAATGCACCACGTTTTTATAGCTTATTTGGTTTGTGCAAACAAATTTTCATTTGTTTGCATTTGCTAGCTTACAGGGTGAACAAGAAAGTAAACATTTTAGTTCAGCTACAATAAGCAAAGCCACAAACCTTAACCAATTTCCGAAACTATTTCGATGGCATAAGATACACAAAGTCCACAGGCTCGAATGTTGAACCATTTTTTTTCTTTCAGCTACATTCCACAAAATACACAAGTTCCACATAAAATCCTAATCGCCGAAATAAACTAAAATCGGTAAAATTTTATGAATTTTTCAATTATTGCATGTTTATTTATTTATGTTTAATAAAAATATAATGATAATAAATTTTATAAAAATTCACTAACATTTGTGCCATTGTATAAAAAGAAACCTAAACTATACTCATAATGAATGATTTAAAATGTAATTAATATTGGAGGTCCTCAGTAGCCGCCGGCTAATCCTTGTAGTCCATTCACATAGCCATAATTGTATGGGGCAGCAACGTAAGTGGGCACATTCTCGGAATACGCACCGGATGAGCCTTGTGCGGGTGCAGCACCACCATAACCACCTGATGGAGCAGAACCACCATAACCACCACCGTTAGATTGTGGTGAACAGGGTGCCTGTTGTAAGCTAGGTTGACAGCTGAACAAGTAGTTACGTGGGCATGGTGGAGCTGGAATGGATTGTCCTCCAGATGATGAGCCACCACCATAACCGCCAGATGAAGGAGCACCACCACCGTAAGCGGTAACGCAGGCAACAGCAGCAACGAGAAGAACAACAGCGGTGAATCCTTGCATCTTGACGATAATGATGAGTGGAGTGAGCGGCGAATAAATAAAGTAAATGAACTACTACGATTAAGTAATCGAATACGATGATATTCAAGACTGATACCCTTTCGATTGATTACCAGTGGGTTTTATAGTTAAATTCTTTGCATGAATTTGCAAGAGCTTTTTTTTTTGTCTAAATGAACTTCCGTTGATTTGTATAAAATATAATAAATTATTTATTGTCAGCTTAAATAATTGCAAAAATAAAATAAAATTAAAAAAAAAGGAAAAATGAGTTTGCCTTTTTTACATAATGCATTCTCATGCATTTAATTTCATTCGTTTTGCATTATTCTGTTAAGTTCTGTTGAGCACTTTTTTTTTTGTGTTTGCAGAAAGTGTTGACGTAATTATTTCTTTATTTTTGTTATTGGGCCAAAGACCTACATATTTTGGCTTTAAACTCTGCTTTGTATTATTGAAAATTAAATTTTGAAAGTTTCGCCAGAGAATTGGTGATTTATAAAAAAGTCCAAATGTACTAAAAATGTATGAAATGGGTGAAAACTTCTCGAATGTACCACGACGATTTTCCCGACGCAAATGTATTGAAAAAGTACAAATGTACTGAAAATGCCATCACTGATCTAGTCGTAAATTGGGCTTCGGGGTTGAAATAATATTTTCATTATTGTGGTGGTCAAGTTGTCAGCATTGAGGAGCATCGTATGGTCGAAAATTTAAGCACAGAGCATCAAAAGAAAAAGTCATGAGCTTTGTATTTGCTCGGAAATAAAAAGTTTTTTTAAGAGGGCTTTTCTTCATTGGGTCTTGACAAACACATCCTCAACATGCGTATTGTCACTAACCGCAGCCTTTTGATCACTGAAAATGTTTGAAAAGCTTATTTGTTTCCAAAATTTTGGTTATCACCAGTAGAGCTATCAATACCCATAATATGATGTCTTGTTTCACGTCAATCAGTAAAGAAGCTAGACGAACACGAAGGGGCAGCCACGCCGGGCACAATGGCTTGGGGGCGGGAAAATGTTATTCATTTCATGAAATATGCTTAAAGAAAATCCGATAGCCTAATTCGAGAATATAATTTCGAAAAGATTATTCATACTCACACTGTCGATGCCAGCCATACCATTAACGTTTTTTTAAACTATAAATGGGAATGACGAAGATAAAAACGCCAGGCCTATACTGGATAAAATAAAATAAAGGGATCCACACAAAGAAAAATGTTTGAGTCTAATTAAATTTATTCAAAATAATATGAAAGATATAAAACTTTTGTAGTCCCATCAAAAAGCCACATACAATTTTCTTTTCATTTCACCAACGATTACTCACGCCAGTGCAGTTAATAAAATTATTTGTTTACACTCAGCGGAAAACTTTGCGCAAAATGACGCTTTCATTGTAATAAAAGCGAAGAAGAAAAAACATTGGCGCAGTTCAAACAACGAGAAGAAATAGAAAAATATTCAAAAGGAACGTGAGACCATCGAGCTAAAGAGCATTGAATTAACATTTCGGTAGAACAAGAGATGAAAATTCACAGCATGAAAAGCGTCGCGTCGGCTTGAACGCTTTTTTTTCGCTGGTTTTTCAACGTTGTCAATCGTCACGATGCAAAATATTTGCTTAGCACCCTGAAATGATCTTCATCGTCGTTGCTGTTTGTCTCTGATGTGGTTACGGTTGGTTGTTGTTGTCGTTTTCGTGAATGATCGCCAAGCATTGGTGCTGATGTTGTTGTTTTTATAATTTGAGTTTCTAAGTTTTTTCCACTCTTTTAGGTGGAGGCGCGGATGGATGGGGGCATATTTAAAATTCATTTCATTGCTGTTTTCAATGTGTCTCTGTCGCCTATACGAAAATTTTTACAAGATCAGTCTATTTATTAAACTTAAAGTTTTTAGACGGTTTTCGTAAATATTTGCTTAAATTAAAACGAAAGAAATAAAAAATGAGATGAAAAAATTAATAAATTAATTTTTCTGAGAAATCTATTGTTCTTTTCAAAGAGAAAAAAACATTCATATTATTGCAATTATAATTCCAGCATTTTCCGTGCGTCATGCGTTTCGATTGAAAATAAAAATACCATGCTAATTAAAATTGTTCGCGGGTGACCCAAATAGGGGTATTTTCACAAGATGGCCTTTAAATAATTTAAGCCATTTAAGTTAAGTGTTTTCTTTTCTAGTTTTCATGATGGTGACAATTTTCTTCGTCATCACCATATATTGCATAATTATGTGCGAATCATAGTGTTAATAAAAATTTTAGATTTGTTTTAAAAAAATCAAGTGATTTTGCAAAAAATCCCTCAACAAAATGAAGAAACTTCACATAGGCGGCAAGAAACGGAATAATAAAAATCGACGGGTGAGTAATTACAAAGCAAAGATATTGACGAAACTAATTTGCAAATAACTCTAAATTAATATTTTGCAAAAAAAAAATAAAAACATAAAATGGTGACAACATGCCCATCTCCCCTACCCGCATTGTGTAGTGAGCATCCATATTTTGTATGTCGCCCAAAACACACTTGTGGAATTTCACCTATTTTTGCCTTTACGTGTAGTTCGGTGGGAGCCCATTGTTTCTTTTTGAGGTACTCTTTCTTATGTCCATTAAATTCATCTGTCCTGTCCACTCGCCTAGTATGATGTTGAGATCGCTCACATTCACAGTGGGCTGGATTGATATAAATTATCAATATCATGAATTACAATAATTTTGTTAAAAAAAAGTGCAAATGTCAACAATTTTTGGTAATATGGAACCGTTTTTTCAACATTTCTGTAAAAATCGGGATGGTCAATTTAGTTTTGCAAATTCTAAGATAAAATTTAACTGTTTTTAAAAGAATTTAATTTTCTTTAAAATCAAAATTTTTTGTTTCCGACAAACGCCAACCAAATGGCCAAAAAATAAGCTTATACTGACTTGTGAGCTAAAGGTTATATCGAAAACTTGTAACTTTCTATTCGGCTAATCTAAAAACTTTACTCTGATTTCTCGTTTTACCAAAAAAGATAATGCTGATCATCTATTTTAATGCGAAGTAACTTAATCGGCCTTGTGCGAAATCTGAATTGTCTCTGGGGGAAAAAAATCTTGAAAAAATTATGTTTTTTTCTATAGTAAAATAAATACTTTTAGCTCTAAAACTATTTAAAAACGTTACTGTGCGTAACGTGCTGTAATAACATAGAATATCTTTAACTACATTTATAAAAAAGATTTTCTATTTATGATCACAATAATTTCTGATAATTACGAAAAGTTTGGTGAAACTATTATCGATGCGATTTATTATTCTTAACTCTTGAGTTGCTCGTTAGGACTCGTTTTTCGGAAAAAGGGATGAAGCTATTTTCCAAAACTTGATGAAAACAAGCTCAATTCATATATGTACAGAACAAAGTAAGTTTTAAGAAGATCATAGCGGGCATAAGAGAACTGGCTAACAAATTGATTTATTACTTTTAAATCTGTATACCCCGATTAAATAATAACCGGAATGCTGTTAAAGTCTGTAACAATGCTTACCAGAATACTTAAGTGTTGTTAACGTTTCCAGTAAATGAAAGCAAATCAGTGAAGTTTTCATTTCAACAGCCCATAATCCCAGCCACACTACAAACAATATCAAAAACTTTCGCAAGTGTCTTTTGATTAAGGTCATTAACTATCATCATTTATAACGGCGGTGGGCATGGAAATCTAGCAAAAAGGAGCAACATCAAAACCAAGTAACAAGAAACGAAATTCTTAAGTTGTTTTGCTTTCTTTTCCAAATTCACTAACAGCACAAAACAAAACAATTGCTGCATTCGATCAACGATGTTGGATTTCTGCGAATTGTTTTTTGGTTGCTTGTCAGTCAAATAGCGGTTCGGGCCAAGAGGGCGTACAGGGCAACTAAGTGGCCTTCGCTGACTTATAACATTCAAATCAATTTTCAATTGATAAAATATTAAATACACTTTTTTAAAAGTTTTCTTTGTTTCTCACCACCTGTGCGACGCCTTGCATTTTCATTTCGCTCTCATTCTTTCTTTACTTCGTGTTGACATTGTTGTTGTCGCCGCTATTGTTCTGCCTCTTTAAAGTGTGGTTGCCACACATTCAACACTAATGATGTGGCCACTCCGCTTTCTGCGAAAGGCCAGCCTGCCTGTGTTCTGACTCGTTTGTGATATTTTTATCCGCTCGATTGTTTTTTTTTTTTGTGTTCTCGTTGCCTTTGTTCTTGTTGTTGGGATTTTTTCGCATTATCTTATTGCTTGTTCTTGATGTCAAAAACACTTGTGTGTAGTAACAATAACTTTACAATATTGTTTTGCTTTTTGCAATAAAATTTAATCTGCTAGGTTTTTGTTAGTTTAATGGAGACACATTTTTTACTATATTCTACTATGTATTTCTTATTATAAATTTGTAGTAGTGGAAGGATTTTTCTTTATGTGATGTTCTATTATCAGCGAAAATTAAATAATATTTAATCAGGTAATATGAAAACAATGCAGGTAAATGCTACCGTGAAATGTGAGCTCAATAGTGTTTGGTCATGTTAGCATAGTCAACTAGTATTCTCTCTTGTGTCCTTTTTTGCTCACGGAGCATAGGACATTGCAAGTCATGTTCAAAATTCGTTACGAAGTTCTCTACCGGTTGACTTAAACGAATTATTCTTTTTCTACAAAGTATTCTTCAAAACGCGAAGATGACTCGAAAACTTTCGAGCATGGGAAAAAAAATTTTATGGAGCAAAGCTTTCTCACGCCTCACTTTCGAGGCAAATTTGATAATCAAGTTGCCTGGAAATTGCTACCAATTGGAATTTTCTTTTGAATAAATTCAAGAATACGAATATTAAAAGTCTTCCTCTGTACCTACGCGAAAACTCGAAAAACATGCAAAACTTTTTTTTTATTCCACTCAAATCAATAAAATTTTTTCGATTTTTCTCATCGATTTTTTCAGAATAACAGCACTTGTTCCGATTCTGTGGAAGTCAGGTCGACTCCGGTCATAACCAAATTTATTTTCGAACAGATGACTAAAAACAAATCCTTAGAGAGTGAAAGTGCCTCAGGTTGTATCTGAAGGTCATTTAATATTTTCCCCTAATGATTCCTGCATTTAAAACTTTGCTAAAAAAATTACATGAAGCATTCTCTTACCTGTATTTGTGATCTTAAACTTAGATAAATTTTAAAGTAAACCTTTTGCCTAGAGTCTAGTACATTGTACAATGTAAAAGCGTCTAATAATGTGCAGTGTATCTGCTATGTAATGTGAAATCAGCACGTGAAAAATAGGATTTCAATCAAAATCCAAATAGAAACGAACATTTTTACATTTTTCCCATCAAAGCAATTTTGTTCTTTTTTTGTGATGTCAAATGAGTTCAATTCATTTATTGACTGGTACCGAAGCTCTTACAAATTAAATAAATTGAAAATAAACAAACGCTAACGTTCACTTCAAATTGTAAACAACAATAACATAAAAGAATCTAAATCATACCGTTTCAGTAAATTTCATATGGAGACTATATAAAACAACAAGAAATGCGTCCAACAGCACACGACTGAAAATTGCTGCCATTGGCACATTTTGACCCATTGTTGTTGTTGTTGTTTTTGTTGTTGTTGTTGATGTCGCTGTCAAAAAATAAAATTAAAACAAAACACGAGTTGGAAACTGGAAAAAAAATGAGAAAATTAAATGAAATAAATTTTGTTTTTTGCACACATTTAGCCAACGGGGCAGGCAGGCGGGCGGGCGGGCGTAACAGTGTCGCCGCCAACAAAACAGAGAAAATAAAAGTATTGGCATATGAAACAATAATTAACCCCATCTCAGCCACACATACATATCGCCTCTTCCGCCCTACTTGGTGCAAAATTTAAATAAACAAAAACTACACATTCGTCTACGCATAGAAATGTGAAAATGTTTTCGAGTTCCAGTCCAAATTGTTTGGAGTACTTTGGCTCGTTGTTTTTTTTTTTCTTCAAATGTATTCTTTGTTCTTCTCTTTGGCTTAGTCTGATGTTTTGGAATGCATTTGACAAGTCATGACCGACAATCTGTCTGTTTGTTTCTCTTGAGCATGAGCATGCGCATATAGGACTTATTGGAAAATGTATTTCTTTGTGTTTTCCTCCTATAAAATTGTGAGTTTTTCTTTCAGCTCCGTGTGTGTCGGATGTATTTTCCAGCAGAAATTATAGCATGTTGCTTGTTGTTTACATTTACATTTTTCATAAAGCAGTGGGATGATAAAATTCGGAATTTATAAAATTCCCGCTCTTTTGGTTTTCATTTTGATTTTTTTATATTATTACACTCTACACTCAGAGTAGGGTAATTTTGTTGAAAGAGGGCGTGTCAGATATATAAAAGTATAGTGTATTTTTGATTAGCGTCCCCAGCTCAGTCGATTTGGTCATTTCCGTATGTCTGTGCATCAGTGTGTCTGTCCGTCAATGTATCTGTCTGTCTGTGTCTCTGTTTATCTGTGGAAATTTAAGCAATATTTGTGAATGAGATAAGGTACACAGGTTACACCTGTAAACAAGGTTCTTGGGATTAAGAATAGAAAAAATTGCTTAACGCACACGCCTAACGCCCATATAAATAAAGCATTCAAAGCGCTATATTGAGAAGTATTTTAATTACTTCACGATTTTTTCGACATATCTTAATGTTCCTCGACCAGCACTGGATTAGCGAATGGGTAGAGATAAAGTCAAACCTCGGAATCACAGATCAAGGTGGCTCCTTCCATGAAAAGATATTGTATGAGTTTGTAAATGTCTTGTGGGACCAAAATTGGATGACCTTTTCTTGTTTTGATCACAACATCAATAGTCTCATGCCTCGGAAAGTCTTGAATAGCTGGTTTACTCGACACTTTTCAAATTTTTTGCTACTTTCGGATACTAATCTAAATTTTATTGACAAAATCGACTTTGTTCTCTGCTCCAGTATAATTTTTTTTTAAATGAACCGATTTTTGAAAACTGTCAAATAACACTGTGGTGAGAAGATATTTTACTACGCGTTTCAAACAAATTTTTTTTGCAAATCAATCTCTAAAATTTCTTTGTATCATTTTCTGCTTCAAATTAAATGCCAATTTTAATTTGCCAAGTTGTTTTGAAAAAACTTAGTTTGATCGAAAAGCCTATGAATTCAGTCTGAATCACCGCCATCATATATGCAAATCCGATAGAAAATATTCTCTGCGCGCAATCTCTGTCGGCAAATGTTGCTTTTGCACTAATCAAGAACATGATCAAAGGTAATATCCAACCACCTAAGAGGTAAATATTTAAAATTGTATGTGGAAAATCATAAATATCACAAAAGCTTAGTAAAAGAGTTTTAAATTATTTTCTGTTTTGTTACAACACAAAGAAATCCTAAAATATAGTTCGGAGACCGAGCCTACATTTATAACTCTCATCATGTCTGATTTTTAAGAAAAGAGAGTCGAACAACATTTTTGACCTTATTTATTGAAAAAACCAGACATGGTACGAATAATTGATGCCAAGATTCAGTGCTGAACACAATTTCAACAATTTCTATTTTTAACAAAATTATATTCTGCATGGAAGAGTGCAAAACTACGGCTGGATCCTAGATAATGGTGCCGTTCTGATTTCTTTTGAGAATACCTAACTGTGTGTGGTACGAAAAAAATCATTATTTCAAAATCTACCGTGTGATGAAAATTTTTTGGGGCATAATTTCTTTATCCTGAAAGTGTGGTTCAGTAAATTAACTTTAACGCTGATAAATTCAGCATAAGAATGGTCAAAATCTAAACACTTTTAGCATATGGAGCATCTGTATTCCACAGTAAAAAAAAATCAATGGAAATCATTTGACAGCTCATCCTATCAATGAACTTCCAGCGAATTAAAATTTTATGGCAAAATGACAGTTAGAGCCGAAATGTTTTTTAAGGCTAAACAAAATAATAAAGGGTATTTCATGCTCCCAAGCAACAGGAAAATCAAAAACTTATTTTCTATAAAAAATTAACCCACATTTACAAAAATTCAATATTTATACTGAAGTAAATAAACAATTACATGAAGAAACCATGTTTATTTTCTGGAATTTATTTTATTTATTAGCTTGTAGACTGGAATTTAATTAATACTACATGGTCGCATGTGACGGACGAAGAGCAACAAAATGTGGTTGTGTACGCGGGAAGCGCACAAAACAGGAAAACTCTCCACATGATTTTCCGTGACAAGCAAGAGGAAGCACAAGAAATTTACATTTTCCACATACAGAAAAGAATGAAAATTCAGTTTGTGAGTGAATGAAAGTTGGGAAAGGCGAACCATACGAAACCAAATAAAAAAAAAAATAAGAAGCTTAAAGTGAAAAGATTAAAAGAATAGCAAATATTTCAAAATTAAAGTGAAGAGCATTAGCAACAATTTAGTGTGAATCAAAAAACTAAAAACGAAAAGCGAAAGTTTTTCAAAAAATTGTTTCACTTATGGGTTAAAACTTGCAAAATTACAAACGTGTTGAAATTTCGTACGCAATATTTTTTGCCCTTTTCTTTTCTACATCCTTCCAATAGGGTATACTAGGCAAAGATTTACTAAAGTACGAGTTTTTTTCTTCTAATCTGCTGACATAAATTGCTATTTTTAAACCAAAGAGCCAAGCGTCCCTCAATAAAACATGTAAAATTGGGCTTATGAATATCAAAAAAATTGCTTAATGGCTTGTTGGACAAGGCGAAAAGAGAAAAAAATTGGCACGAAACTTTAAGGTCAAAATTCATGAATGAACTTTAAGAGTGAGGTGAGGACAATGAGCTCAGTTATTGAGGTTAAAAAAGTTGCATTGCTGGATTATGTTGAAAACTGCTGCTGTGAAATTTTAAATGCTATGCTCGTACATCATGTTTGTTTTTAGGTTAAAGGTCAATCTTCTAAGTTGCAAAGTGTGTAGTTTAGTTATTTTTCTACTTGGAAGTCATGGTTAGATTTTATTTGAAAAAAAAACAGAACAGAAAAATGTAAAGTACTTTCCAAGCGATAAACTTCCAGTAATTATTATCATTTTTTATGTCTTTAACTGTCAAATGTAGAAATTCTCCACGTTTTCTTGGAAAATTTGCAAATTTTCAAATAAGTTTGTTCTATTAGACATTTGTTATTCAAAAGAAAGCAAATTTTATTTGTAGAAAAAACAATAGATTTTATCTTCACATAAGTGAAACAAAACATTTTTTTTAGATTGAAGTGTGTGTCCTTACTCAAAGCAAAGAAAATTTCCATACGCTCTTTTGAATGTATCCTTTTATGCTGCTCATCATTTTATGATATACAAATAAATACTCTTAAACGTATCCTTTTCTTAGTCCGTAGTCTTAAATCTTAACAGTTAATCTTGAAAAATAAGCCCTAAAAACGCTTTGCTTCAAAATTTAGCCGTGGTTTTCTGGAAGCTCTGTTTTTTCCAAAATTTGTATTTTTAATCTTGAGTTTTTTAGTAAAGACCCGACTATTGAAACATTAGATTTTGAGCTTTTCTATTAAATACTCAGATGAAAGATAAAATCAAAATTTTTTATTCACGGTGCCATACTCCAACGCTATAATTTTCAGCATCCTCAAAAGTACTAAAAGTAATATTGATCAAAAACATAGAGTTTCATTGAACATGAACGCTGATTACTGCTAACTGGCTGTTAGTTAAATTATCATTTGATCTTAGCGAAAAATCTTGGACCATGAATATGATAAAAAAGCTTGAGCTTGATCAATGCAAAGAACTTTTTTTTATAGAAAATTGTTCTATCTATAACTTTCATTCAGACTACAGTTCTCTTCCGAACAAAATTTTTGCAGTGAACATTGACTTTAAAATCAACGATATAATTACATTGGCATATTTCAAAGCTGACGCCGAAATTGATTTTATTATGTTTTAATATAAATATTAAATATAATTGTTGAGAATCAGTTGAAAGTTTTCTTTTCAAAGTGTCTAAATGACCTATTGAAAGGTCACTCTGAAAAAGTCACTTATGACTTAAGTTAAATTTCGACTTTTGTATGATAGATTTTCTTGTCAATAGGTCGAGATGATGTTGGCCGAGCTTGGAATTGTCGTTTAGTTTCGTGATGTTTTTCGTTGAGACGTATGAACGTTACAATAAATTTAAAGCAAACCAATTCATCATCATATCTTTTCGTAGTCAAGTTTTTCTTAAGCTCTAACTGATTAGGAAGTCATAAACTTCTAATAAATTTATTGTATACAAGCCCTAGGGTTAGCTACACTTAACGAAATTCAAAATTGTAGCTTCTATCAATAATCAGTACACTGTAAGAAACACTTAAACGACTTGTTTGAAAATGAGCAGGTTCACGAGTGGTTTTTAATTTTAGATTAAATTATTCTGAGGGCACAGATCGAATGACAAAAAACCAGTGACGGAGCACGAATAATACTTTCTATAGCTTAAAGTTAATAAAGTTTTGTGAAAATTTTATCTGAATTAAAAGTGTTTAGGATACATAGAGGTTTCAGGCACGGTACATAGTGCTTTTTATTAAAATAAGCGCTATCTAAAACAACTAAATGGCAAAGAATGTTATGGGTTATTTTTTAATCAATATCCATACAAAAATTGCAGATGGTACACAGAAATATGACAGCTTAACCAACAGATTATTTTGAAAAAGTAATACCGAAGTACGAAAACGGTTGATATTTTAGAAAAGTAAAATTTGGTTCGATTCGAAAATGATTTGATCGACGTACTTAACGAACCCATCTTGAATTAATTTTTTTATTGGAAAATTGGCCACTTTGAGTTCATTTTCGCGAACGCCTTTCGAAATCGTCTTCGAGACGATTCAATCCATTTCTTTCTTTTGTACATTTTACTGTGAAATTTATTTTCATAGCTCAGTGAGCGACAGTAAATTCTTTATAGCAATTGTAATTTCTTTGCCGAGTGAGAATGTTGGCGACTATTTCTTGCTTTGCCGTATGAAATATTGTTGCAATAAGATCATGAATTTGTAACACATTGCGATTATCATAATCTATCACTAAGATGGGTACATATATTTGAAACTATTGCCAGCTACCAAAGTTCCTTTAAGGGCAAGATTTGTTTGTAAAAGAAGAATCTTCGTGAAAAATTTTAATAGGATAAGCAAATCTTCGCTTTCGGAAGCTTACCCGAATCTGTTTTCTATTAAATTGAATTCTTGCAATTTTATCCATTAAAGTGAAACAATTCAAAAACTTTTGTACCAAAATTCTTTAATTGAATTGTGCAATTGCAGCTTAACTACACAGCAAAAAGTCATAAAATTGTTCATGTGTTAACAGAACTATACAGTGCACTGTAAAATAAAATAAAAGAGATTTACATTTTCTTATTTTTATTTAATTTATTTGTACAAAATAAAATTTAATTGTTTTATTGTACACATTGGTGCGAGAATTGCTGCTGTTGCTACTAATGTTGTTGCTGCTGCTGCTGCCACTACGGCTGTTGTTGTCAACGGTGTCATCATCGTCGTCGTCGTCGTTACTGTGTAGATAATAATCAGGACACATTCGCATTTATAAGAAAAACAAAAACAAAAACATTTTTATTGTCTGCATTCCTGCTGTGAAAACTAGAGAAAATTTAAGAAGCAGCAGAAATACAAACAAAAAAAAACTTTGCGCACTCCGAGTTTCCGTCTGTTGCTGTGCTGAAAGTAGTGTAAAGTTCCTGTTGCTGCTGGTTTCTGTTGCTGCTGCTGCTGTTGGTGACGCTGCATTGTGTCGCCAGCGCCGCATATAAAGCAAACAAAGTGGAATCGTGGACGGAGTCGGTAGTGCCGGCGAAAAGTTTTCGGAGAAATAACTTCATTGTGGAAACGTCATCGAAAATACCATCAAAATATCATCATTCGAAGAAGACTATCGGGCTGATCGGCCCATGGTGCAAAGGGCATCATCATCGGATGCGCCATCTGTATCGGGGGGCCATCGAGAATCTCGATTTGGCCTTGGATATACACAATACCAGAGTGGTTACAACAAACTTTTCACACAGGTGCGGGGTTTATTGAATAGACAATTTTTTTTTTTTTGAATATTTTTCAGCAAGCAAAATTGAAAAGCTTTCAATCCTTCGTTCCAAATTTTTAGTGTAAAATTTAGTGTTGCCTTGTGAATACATATTTTTTTCAGTAAAATTTAACATATATGTACGTCCTTTCTATATAACATTTTAAAGCGGTTTTATTTACATGAAAGATATTATGAGTTCTAGGGTGAAGGAGGTGGATGTATGCCTAGTTTATAAGCGCGGTGACCACCAGCTTTCATGTTATAATTTTAATGAATTAATCAAGCGAATGCACATACAAACATACTATAGAATTCAGCATTGATATAATAACATACACTTGTACGTATGCACATACACAAAAGCATTGTGTCGGCATAGTACGAGTAGCACAACTGTTGCTATGCAGGAAGCTGTGATAGTAAATGGTATCACATTAGTGATAGATGAAGGATTAATTTTGTACCATGTTTTCAATATATTGAAAAATTGTTAACAAAACATGAAACCCTTTATATTCTATTTAATTGAAAAATCTATCCAAAGGACTTGTGCTACGTTCTGTAAGGATATTTTTTTGTTTTTGTGTTGGTCAAGATATTTGCTTATATGTATTTATATAAAAGTTTTATTAACTTAAAAAACATTGATTTCTTTTGTTTTAAAGTTTTTGCTTGATAATCGATAAAATATGTTATTTTTCACGTCATTTAATGGTCCATAAAAACATGCATTGTTTGTTTAGGCAAAACCAACTGCCTGACATGCCAATAATAGCAAACTGCTATAATGTGTGATAACATTTCTTTTAAAAGAGGAAAATGTGTGTAGCTTTTTTCAATTTAAATATTATTAATCTATAAATATTCCCAGTAGTTAACACATAAGTATGTACGTGGTCTTACAAACATTCGCTTAGTTGATTGAAAAAATAAAAAATACAGACAAAAATTATTTAATTAAATTTTTAGCAAAAGACATAAATTGTGTGAAATTTTTATTTATTTTTATTGGAAATTACAATACGTTGCTGCCGCTGAGTAATGCAAGAGAATGTCGCTCCAGTGAGCTCTCATGCAAAATCAGTAGGCTGTGAATTTTCTACAAAAATTTTGAATAACTTCTTCGCTTAATGATGCTAGTGATATTTGCTCGATGATATTGCCTCTGAGTTGCTGACAGTTTGAGGATTATACGCATATGCTTTACTTTTCAAAACACCACATTAGAAGAATCCGATGTGATGTTAAGTCGCATGATCTTGGTGGCCACTTCACGTTTGTTCTTCAAGAAATCGTACGATTACAAAACTTCTATTTCAAAAGATAGATTGACTTTGTTGCTATGTGGCATGTTGCACCGCCCTGTTGAAGCCACATATTCTGCACATCAATACCTTCTAATTGACTCCCCAAAATATTCTTGGTTTGAGGTTTAATTACTGTGAACGATGATGAATTGATGTCCTAGGCTCTTCAGCAACAAATGTGCTAACAGCTGCAAGATTTTCACTTAAACGATGATCAATTCTGCTTCTCTGATCATGAACTGAACCGGTGCTCATATTTCGAAGATTTTGATATCAGAAAATATTACTAGTATTCACGTCAAAATATAGAAAATTTGATGCTCTGCAAAAAAGTTTTCATTTTAGTATAAAAAGATTTGGAATTACCTTTTTATGAATAAAAAAGTACAACAAAACTTAAATTCTCAGATAGAAATTACGATTAAACTTAAAGTGATGTAAATTTTACGTGGGCAAATATGATTCATATTTTTCTTAAGAAATGTTTTGCATTCGCACCAGATTTGGCATTCAATAATATGACTTACCATATTGTCGAAACAGAAAAAAAATTTTAATTTGAAATGAAATAAAAATTAATCTCTTAAATTTATTTAACAATGAATGAAAAACACAGCCTATGCTCGATGAAACAACGACTTTTGTATGTAAATATTTGATATTATTGTTTTCCTGAAGCATTTTTATAGACAAAGCATGGCATCGATGTTTACATATTGCTGCACATTAAACTCATTAAATTGGATCAATGCCAAAATTGTTTAAAACTTTACAATGGAAAAATGAAAATCAACAATTTCACTTTATAACTCATTAAATTAATTTGTTTTTGATTAAAAAGATTTGAGCATAAAAACAATGAATTTTATAGTAATTTCTTTTTTCTTTTCTGTAAACTTTTTCAGGGTTCTGCCGACTCCAATTACTCACAACCGTCATCCGATCTGTCGCTAGACGAGGAAAAAGAATCGCTTCGGCGAGAAAAGGAACGTCAGGCCTTAAGCCAGTTGGATAAAGCAAGGGTTTGTTGGAATGATTAGCCTCAACGCACAAATCAATATAACACTCACTTCTCTTACAGAGTAAACCCGTTGCGTTTGCTGTACGAACAAACGTATCATACGATGGCACAATCGATGACGATTCACCCGTTCCGGGTAGTGCGGTCTCATTTGACGTTAGGGAATTTCTACACATCAAAGAGAAGTATGACAATAACTGGTGGATTGGCAGATTGGTCAAAGAAGGCTGTGATGTGGGATTCATACCCAGCCCCGTTAAGCTAGAACACATACGTATGCAGGTTTGAAGGATCATTGACATTGTGTTGTTTTCACAACTTCAACAAAAATTTTGTAACTTTTTCTCTTCTCAATTTAAAGAATCAAACCAGACCCTCAAGACTGTATGGCACAAAAGGTTCATCGAGCGGGAATTTGGGTGCGGGACAAGCAGGTGCGGAGCCATCACGAGGTAGCACACCCCCCACACCTGGTATGACACACAATTCATATTCCTTGTTATTTATTTACTTTTGTCCTTACTTTTTCTTTTTTAATTTAATTTTGAACTTAAGCTTTGATTTAAATGGAAATTTTAGGTTTTTTTCTTAAAAACTTAAGTTATGAAAAAGTTGAAGCGTTTGGGTTATTTAAATATCATTTCTGTTGTCTTAGAAGCGCGACCTTTAACGATCAATGTTTTTTAATAATTATTCAACATTTTTTTGAAAAAACAACAAACTATAGGTTTGAGTTTGAAATGAATTTCGAAATGTTTTGTAGAGTTCTATTATGGTAGTGAACAATTATATATATATTTCGATTGTTAGTAAAGTTGGATTATATACAAATCGTTTATCAGTTCTTGTTCGTTTTGTTACTTGTTAATTTTATACAAAGTTTGCTAAATGGTTTCTTGGAAAGAGCTTATATAAATGTTTGCTTCTGCAGGTTTGATCATATTCCAAATTATATCCAATAATAAGTGTTATTTCCTAAAAAGGCATAGTAGCCTTACATATAATTAGCAGCATAAAATTTATGCTTTGAAATGTGAGCGAAAACTCTGTTTATTAAATTTGCCCTTGAAATGTCCAGTATTAATACTTTGAATAACCTATTTAGCCTCTTGCTTAGTATCTGCCTTATAGAATTCTAAAAATTATCTAATTTAGGTCAGGATCTTGCTTATTAAGAAACTTTGAAACAAACAGCATTTTAAAGAATTTTAGTATTTTTTCGTTTGATATCTTGCAATGGATTTTGGTGCAATCAACTTGGTAAAATAAAAATAGCTCAAACTTTAAACTTTTAGTGCCTTTTGGAAGCTAACGTTTCATTTGTCAACGCTGACTTAAAAACTCGTCTGAATAAGAATGTCATGGAGAAACTGCATAAGATGAGGGTTGAAAAAGTCAAAAATTCAGACTCATGGGCTGATTATTTAATAGGGCTCATACGTACTGTACTTTTCTCAAGTGCAACACCTAACAGCATAAGTATTGTTGATTCTACCATAAACCTCTTTGATTTAGAGCCAAAGCCAAAAAAGTTTAAATCGAAAAGAAATATTTTTGATTTCAGTTCAAAATTAATCCACATTGATTTAACGTGATTTCATAAATTATGCAAAGTGTTTAATGTTAAATAAAAAAATATTAGTTTCAAATACTTTTCTACTTTAAAGTGTCATTTGAGGTTCCTTACGATTGAAGTAAAGCTAAAAACTATTGCTTTCAATACTTTTCTTATTAAAATGAATTGAACGAAAATCTTTTTTTTTACTTTTTTCAACATCAAAACTCGCGGCTTTATATAAAAAATAAAATCTTTTAATTTGCAATGAAATCAATTCAGGGATTCTTATACTTTTAGAAAATCTTTTCTTTCAAATAGTGATACCTACATCTTCAAAATTAAAAATCCACTTACTAAACTTTTGATTAGATTTTTAGTATTTTTTCCGGGGGCTCTAGTTGCTCCATAAAAATAAAATTTGGACTGGAGTCAGTGACTACATTTTTAGTACATTTGGGTTCTTTTCAATACATTCGATCTTAGAAAAGGTCAAAAATTATACTGAACTGATACAACTGATGTTCAGTACATTCTGAACATATTCAGAACCTATCCAATATACCTCTGCGATATCAAACTTCTTACAAAATTCGTTTGCAGTGACTATTTTTTCTAATTCATAAATATAGTTACATTAAACGTTGCATTACTGATGTTTTTGAAAAAATTTTTTGTGCCGAAAAAACTCCCCCTATTTTTCTCAAGATTATTGAATTTTAAATTTTTTCAAAGCTTTCAATTAAAAACAAAACAACTTTATTATCTTTGGCCTGTTCAGAAATTGTATGCCCTATGCAATAATTGAGGAGTAGGCGAACGGAACGGCACATGTCAAGTTGCAAAAAATTTTCAGAAATCGCAAAAATCTGTTTGTGTTTTTGAACTGATCAGAGGAAAACATTCACAGTTTACTTCAAGTTTAGTGTAATGAACACGATTGCATTGAAAAACTCAAAACGGACGACCATGAACATGTGCCGTTCTGTTAGCCGACTCCTCCATTATAGTAGATGTGCGTGGACTTAAATTTTTTGTGAAAGTGGTGTTTTTTGCAGGATTTATGAATGTTGCGCAATCTTTCTGGAATAAAAGTTTCAATAAAATATGTAACAGAATACTATATATGTAACCTAGTCTATGAAAAGAGAGCTTACGTGCGAAGTCAAGTCAAGTCAAACTTTATCCGAATCGGCAGAAAAGTGGAAAATGATTTTTTGACACCCATGCCCTGTTTTCATAGACCAGGTCACATATAAAGAAAACTTATCGTTTTAATTTCTGTTTTCTGGGTTTCTGTTTTTTTTAACAAGTTTTTTTTGGTTTCAAGAATTTTAAAATTTGTTAGAAGTTTGATTACACTACTAACTAAAAGTTAAAAGAAATAGATAGAAATAAGTTGATTTTTATAACACAACATTCAAACTAACAAAATTTTGATAAGTTCAATTGTTGTAAAAATGTTGCTGGTATTTTCTATAAGTTTTCAATTAAAATATAATAAATTAGATAATGATTCAGTTAATCGCTTAGTGATAATAAAAACTTAATCTTTTAGGAAGCAGTTTTGCTTTGTAGCACTAGTTCAATACTAAAGTTGTGTCAATTTATGGTGAATTTAACGTCAATTTTTGTTTTTTTTTAGTAAAATTAATATGTAAAAAGATATTAAAAAATCGATTCTTTTAGAACACGGCTATGTGACAAATAAACAACAACCTTTAACAAGTGCATAATAATATGCAGAAGGCCCAATGTTCGTTCGTATGCAAAATTTTAATCAGTATTTATAAAAAATAAACTAAAGGCGTATAGGATTTTCATAGGATTTTATTATAAAAAAACTTTTAGCACTTTGATCAGATAAAATCTTAAAGTACTTTTGCTAAGGTCACAAATTTTTAGCAGTTCGCATTCCATTTTGGTTTAAAATTTCCAACCGTGTAATTCAAATAAAGATGAACTTGAAATAAATTTTGAATGTTATTATATAGCAAAAATAAATATTGACTCAGGTTTCAGTGAAGGTGAACTTTTTAAGGAGGTCTTTTGTTTTTTTTTCTTTTCTAACCAATTTCAGTTCTCTTCTTTTTTTTTGTTTATTTCGATTTTGGTTTTTTATTTTTTTTAAAAAGTTTTTCATCTGACATTTCGTACACAGTCCCCTACGCTGCAAAAAAACGCAATTATTTGTATATGGAGCCTAAAATTATGCCAATTAGCAATTAGAAGGCCTTTTAGCTACATAACATGCAATACATACGAGTTAATAAAAACACACTAAAGAATTAAAAGTATAAAAAGGAGCATGCTTTTCTATAAAAAAAACAAATTATAAGTTTTAGAAATTTTAGCATATTTAGTTTAATTTAATTATGAGTTGCTCTTAGTTCAAAAAACGTTTAGATTAGTCAAACAAAATTTGCACGTTTTAATTTGCTTCAAAAAAAAAAAAATGCTATTGCTCTGCTGCTGCTCTCCCCTTAACAAAATACATTAAAAAAATAATTCTCTTAAGAAAAATTAACACTTATTAACTCTGCACTCAACTTCTTCTTGTGTTCAACACTTATTTGCAAACAAAACAAAAAAAAAAAATGTAATCAAATGCAACAACTACTAACTAACGACAACAACAACTACTACAACAAAAATATTAAAAAATCTAACAAAAAGATCCATATAGTACGACACCTCGTAAAAAACCAGGTTTGTGTTTCTTGTTTAATTTACTATAATTTTTATCGCTCTCTTAACTCTCTATCGCTCTAAAACTAACAACAAATTTGAACTTTTAGTTTTTAATTAAATAATTGATTTTGCTAATTTTGAAATTTGCAAGAAATGAAAGACTTTTTTTTCTGAATTAATTTGGTTCGCCTGTATGAAAATTTGCTTGGTTATTAATATAAAGAAACGAAATCAAAATTGAACAAACACTATATAATTAGCAGTCACCTTAGGTCTAAGTTATTTTTAAGGGTTATGTTTAGTTAAGCTCACCCTCGTTCTTGACATTTCATATGAAACTTTTTACGTTTTTTGTCATCGTCTTAAGTCCGTTGAAAGTCTATACCACTATTTTTTTTACCTTAGGTAGACCACCGCTGGAAAGAGCGAAAGTGCACTGTTGGGGATCACAAAAAATTAGACAAATTAGACTTAATACTAACACTTTGAAACTACTCGATTTTTGATTCAATCAATTACCATGGGACTTAACCAATTGATACTAACCGACGTTAATATTGACGTCATCCTAAGTCATTTACATCATCTGACAATGTCACATGCATTCTTCTAATATCACAAAAATAAAGATTGTGATAAACTTCTTCAGGAGCTTTTTCTGACATACCATTCTTCATGATGTACTTGTACCATCTGATGAGATCAGTTGATATTACAAGATGATTAACAAATAAATTTAAAAGTTTTCTATCTGAGAAAAATTATTTACTAAATTTTTTTTCACACTTGTGAAAAGGCCTTTTTTGGCCTCATAAAGATGCACTATCTTGAAAGCATTTTTTATTAAAAGTTCATCGGAAAATTTAAATCTAAATGTGACAAAAATTTCAAAGCCGCCATAGTTTTTTTGTTAAATCATTCCTCATTTCATATTTGCAACCTGATTCAAAATTTGAACATCCCTATTACTTAGCTTAGGTTTTCCAATGTAACAACCAACTAAAAGTATAAGTTTAATATATTTGTGATCCCAATATGCACTCAAAGCTGTAATTTTTTTTGAAAAGCCTTCATCTCCTTCTTTGTATATCACAATTTAGTGTTCCAAAAGCAACAACAACAAAATATATAAACAATATCCTTTTGTCACTCGTCTCTACGAATATTTGCAACATTGTGATCGTTCTGTTACGTCTTAAACGTCGTCTTAGCAACAGTCAAATGACTCAAAATACCAACAATCAAATCGTCTTTATTTGTTTGTAGTAACTCATATATCAATCGTTCGCTCATCAAGCTACCATTACTCTTTTTTTCTGCCTGTTTCGATGATACTAACTAACTAGGTGACGAATCAGATTCCATGGGACCAGGACGTCATGGTAAAGCACCATTGGCCACACCACCTACCAAAGAGAAACGTAAACCATTCTTTAAAAAACAAGAGACCGCCTCTCCATACGATGTGGTACCATCGATGCGTCCAGTCGTTTTAGTGGGTCCAAGCCTTAAAGGTTACGAGGTTACCGACATGATGCAAAAAGCACTATTCGATTTTCTTAAGCATCGTTTCGAGGGTAAAATCATAATAACACGCGTCATGGCCGATATCTCGCTGGCGAAACGTTCGATTATGAATAATCCGTCGAAACGTGCCATTATGGAACGATCGAGCAGCCGTTCCGATTGCCTCAGCAAGGTTCAAGAAGAGATCGAACGTATATTCGAATTGGCAAGAACCTTGCAATTAGTTGTACTCGATTGTGATACAATCAATCATCCGTCACAATTAGCAAAAACTTCACTAGCGCCAACAATAGTTTATTTAAAAATTAGTAGTAGTAAGGTAAGTGGGCGTTGGTATACTCAGATACTAAGAAAGTTGAAAAATTTTCCGTTGTAGGTCTTACAGCGTTTAATCAAATCACGTGGTAAATCACAGGCGAAAAATCTTTCTGTACAAATGGTTGCCGCTGAAAAATTAGCCCAATGTCCACCGGAAATGTTCGATATTATCTTAGATGAGAATCAATTGGAGGATGCATGCGAACATATTGCCGAATATTTAGATGTGAGTGGAAATCGTTTATTATCAAGACTCTCTTACTACTTTCATGCTTTTCAGATATATTGGAAAGCAACGCATCCAGATATACGATCAGCTCCTTCAATTCCAAGACCTCTACCATCTCAAGAAGCATCACCATCGGCGGAACAAGCTCGCTTGGGTCCAACACCGCCAGGTAAAAATCCAACGTATATTACTTATTTTCTTAATCGATTAAACAGTTCATTAATTTTCATTATTTTAGTATCATTTTCATTCAATTTGATTATTAAAAATTTAATTTCAATTTTCGAAAATAATTTAATGAATGGGTTCCTGGCCTAATATCCAAAAGAGAAAAGAAAAAAACTATACAAAAATTTAACAACATACATTGGTAAAGCAAAATGCAATACATTTACCATCATCTGAAGCCAACACATATTCAAAATCACAGAGAAAAATAATAATATTAACATAATCAATCCAAACCATTTCCATTTTATATACTAACAATATATAAATAAAAAATTTATTTTCTTTTTACCACGCCCACGACTGAAAATTAAAAAACTCAATCAATACTCTTTCTCGCTCTTAACACAACACTTTAACTTGTTACATTTAACCGTACACTTTAAATTACTCGTTACGTGCTACACATTAGTGGATGGTGAGGAATATGAGGGTAGTACAAGTAGAGAACGTCGTGAGGACAGTGGTGAACGTGAGAGTAGTCGCGAGCGCGAAAGCAGTAGAGAGAGAGATACAAGAGAATATTGGGACAGAGAATTCAATAGGGATAGTACAGATGTTAGAGAACGAGAAAGAGATGTTGAATGGGAGCGTGAGAGAGCCAGAGAATGGGAACGGGAGAGAGAAAGAGATTGGGATAGAGAATTTGATTGGGATAGAGGTAATAATTGTGTACTAATGTAAATTTCATAAAATTTTATTTTATTACAGTTAATTTGACAATTTATCAACACAAGGGGTATTCACGCAGCAGGAGAAAGAAATTTATATGAAAAAATCCGCAGCCATTAATTAAACAAAATACTTTTGTTCAGTTCCCAAAAATTTGCAAAAAATTTTCAGACATTTATGTAGTAAGTTCATAGAAATTGAAATATCAGCGATACTCTATGTTTCGTTTGTATTTTTTGTAAAAAACTTCTTTCGAAGCAAGTGAATTTTTTATCAGAATTTTTTTTACAAGACACGTAAATGTTAAAACTATGATATCTCAATCTCGATATAAGCATAAGGCCATTTATTGGTATAGTTTTTTAGTAATGAGTTTGTTTTGTAAGAATATCAAGTTTCAATTATGGCTGACGACAACCATAATAAAATCAAAGCATTGTTGCCAATTTTTTTTTTATTCAACTCAATGTGTCTACATAAAATCTAACAGCCTTAACAAAAAGAGTCAATAATTCTCTTTTGGAAAATCTTATATGCGGCTGCTCTAGTTTTTGTGTTTCAAAATATCCTTTGGTATGATAACCATTTCAGTATACGAAATCACCATCTCTTCAGATTTCGATAAATAAAGTTGAATGTAAAGTTGATGGTAGCTTCATTAAAAATTTATTGAAAATTTCTAAGACCTTTTTCTATCTTACATAATATCGAATAGCATGTGGCTTGTGGAATTAAAGGAATTTTGTATATCATGACGTATGATTAACAACAACCTATGATATAAAATATATGTACTAAGGTGTTGATATCTTATGTAAGCTACAGACGTTTTAAAATGTCCGGGAGCAACTTCACAAAAAATGTCACATATTAAGATATTTTTCTCCAAAAGTAAACGAATAATACGAAATTGTCTGAGAGTCAGTATGAAAATTAATGTAATATTAACAGGCGTGACTATCCCTTATATACTTTTGTTAGCATATTTCTTTAAGACTCTTTTTTTTAAATATATTTATTTAGCTTTAGTACATCAGTTAGCTCCGCAGTTCGTATATTTTTCCAACATTTATTTTCAGCTAATCCGATTAGGTCATTTTAGGTCGAACTTCTGTAAATATTAGCGCTTACCATTGTATAGTTCTTAATACACTTTCCCTAACAAAACTATTTTAAGTTGTATTTATTTATATACATATTTTTTTAAATTTACCAAACATTTTACAGCTTTCACATCACGCGACTTTCCCGGTTTATATACAACAATGCATTAATATTTGACTATGCAAATTTTAATTTTACATTTAATCAAGCAAACAAAAAACAAAACAAAATACGTAAAATCTAGTAACGTTAATCCATCCAGTACTATACCAACCTATCGCTGTTTATTTCATCAATTAAAAAAAAAACTCTTAAAAGATATGCAACACAAATATTGCTATATCTCGCAGGTGCCGTTGAATTGAATATCAAATGCCTTAACAATTTTTCACTACCATGTTTTCGAAGCTTTTTGAGTTGAATTTTCCTTGCTACTGCTACTAATGATAATGACTAATACTTTTTGGATTTCTAAATTTCAAACTCATTAGTAAATATTTTTTTTTTGTTTAATTTAAGAATAAAAATATTTCTTATTTTGTTAAAATATTTATTAAAAACTTTTTCCAGTTACTCCTGGGGTAGTACGTTGCTAACGCAGTGTTTTAATTTTTTTCTGAAACACTACTGCTCCGTTTTCAGAAAACGTTCGTTTCATAATACGTTTTAGTGTTTCAAATATTAAGTGTTTTTGAATTTGTCAATAATGTATAACAACTCGTTTATATACAAACATATGTGTAAGTTGATGTTAGTACTACTTACATTGTTTTGTAAGTATATGGTTGGTTTTAATCCTTTCCTTGCCCAACACTCCCCTAGTTTTTGAAATACAGTTGCATTACAAAATGTTATTTAAGAATGTAAAATGTTTTTGGGTCCACAGTATGTTATTAGTTTTTATTTATTATTTTTATAAGTACTAACCATTTTTTAAATAATCTATAGATACTAAATGATGAAAGAATAGAATAGGTGAAATATTAATTCTTACTTTGCGTAATAAACAAATTTAAACATAAGAAAACTTTCATGAGTAAAACGGAAATTATACACATCGTCACAAAATTTTAATTCAATTATGTGAAACTGTCGGCTTATAAGTCTTTCGGGGTCCTGAGAAAGAAACCAATCAACAGACAATTAAATGGTGAGCGCAAAAGCTCGTGGCGTAAAGTGTGTATTTAATAATGATTCGTAGAAAAAGTCAATATACATATTTTGAATACTCATAATATGTTGAAAAGCCACAAAATATGGAAAATCTTGAATGCACTGAAAAGCGCCGAAAGTGTCGAAAAGTCCCGAAAAATCTGATACAAAGTCAACAAATTCTGAAAAAAATCAAAAAAGTTTGGAAAAATTCAAAATGGCCAACCGGTTGAGAATGTTGGAAAGTTTATAAAAAAAATATGTGAAATTTTTGTTTTTAAGATTTGTACGAAAATCAAAGGACTCCGACATTTTTCTTGACAACTCAGCTTTTCCTTACTTTTTAGTACATTTTAGAAAGCTTTATTGTACGGAAAACCTGGTTCGTTTTCCCTGGAAAATTTCGAAGATCCTTTGTAGCTGTTAGTTTTCTTTGCAATTTATTTGTTACATTTACATCATCATATTTTTATTGAAAAAATTTAACACGACACATGACAACGAAGTTTTTTGGTCCAACCCCACTGTAGCTCTAGCATTGAGCCAGTTGTTTAGTTTAATTTTTGTTATATTTTGTTTACTGCTGTTTTGTTCTTTAACTCCAATTTAAAATGTTTGAATTACTTTCAAAGAAACATTTTGTTCGTTTGAGTTCTATAAAGTTTTCCTTACAAAGTTACTGCTTCTTTTTTTCAAAATGCTGCGCAATTTTTACTACTCAAACTAATATATTTCATTCTTTTTTCTCCAATTTCAAATTCAATATATCGCGTGCAGGCGGTGCCTCTTATCATCACAATCGTCGTCAAACTTCCGGTAGACATCATGAACGCGATCGTATGGATCGTGATCGTGAACGTGAACGCATCGATCGTGAACGAGAACGTGAACGTTACGATCGTATCGATCGAGATCGAGATCGTGACCGTGATCGTGAACGAGAACGTGAACGAGAACGTCTACATCAGCGTGAACGTGATCTCATGCAATACGATCTCAATAGTGATGAGCTCTTAGATGAGCGTAACTATCCAGCCGATTATCCACCACCGCAACCTCAGCGCGTTATAGGCGCTAGTGGCGGTGCTGCTGCTTCATCATCACATCATGGGCATTTGACGCGCGGTGGACGTCTAGTTGTCGATGATCTTGATTTATTGCACGAACGTGATGATCCACGTTTCTCCGCCGGTGCCGCTGTTGGCGGTGGTGGTGGTGGTGCCGCACGCTATCCAAGCACTTCGACACGTATCGATCCACGTGATATGCCAACATCAGCGCCAACACAAAGACGCGGTGCACCCGTTGTCGATCGCGATGAATACAGTCCGCATAGAGGCGGTGGGAGTAGTAGGAGAGCACTGAATGCCATGTAGGAATCGTGGATATAGGGGTGGGATCAGATCGATTATCAAAAACCAACAACTACAATAAATGCAACAAAAGAGAAACAAAATGCAACTGCAACTGTAACTGCAACAACAAAAACAAGAAAAAAAGATATCAATAAAGTAGATCATGATATTGTTCAAACTCATCATCATCATCATCAACAACAACATTATCAACAACATCAACAACATCATCAGCAACATCAAAAACAACAGCATCAACAACATCTACCACAACATCAACAACGTCACCATGTGAATCCAACACAACGTCAAGAATATCATCATCAACCACAATATCATTCACAACATCATCAGCAATCAGCGTATCAATCACATCATCATCATAATCCACCACTACAACCTAATAAATATCATCGCAAGAGTTCAAATTCAAATATTGACACGCTGGATTATGTCACCTCCACAGATGCTAATGTCGCCGCCATGCCTTCCTCTGCTGCTGACGCTGCTGCAGCGGCTAGAAGGGAGGATGCCATTGCAAATGAAATACGCAACAAAGTCATCATTGAAGAAGACGAGGACGACATACGTAGCGTTGATCGATTTTATTAAAGAGATTTCAAGCAAATTTAAATTCTGTTGAATTAAATTCTTTATTTGAGCATTCATTCAGTAAAATGAAGTGGAAAAGTTAAAGCATAGAGATAAATAAGAAAGGGCATTTTGAATGATAGCCTTTACAACATCAGTGAGTCCCTTCAGCCTTAGGTAGCCATTGTAAATATGTTGCTTGTTCTTTTATTTTCCTTACCTCATTTCCGTTTTCTTCTTTAGTTGTGAGCTGAGAATAAAATTTTTTTAAGAAATATTCCAAAAATGTTCACAAAAAAGAAATATAAGAAATTATACTTCTAAATTATAGAAAATCTGGCGAATGCATTTTGTCATTTGCTCCACAGTTTTGCTGAATATCTCATAAAAAGCTTCCTTATTTTGTTGGGGATTTTTTATCTGTTATTTTGCAAGTCGCAATTTTGTCTAAAACGAAACCTTACTTTTCTATTTTTTTACTCGGTTGCAATTTGATTTATGGAAAAAATTATTCGGCAGCTCTTCGGTTTCGTAATTCGTACCAAGAAACAACTTTTCATCTGCTTGGGTCCAAAACCATCTTTTGGTGCTTTTATCGTTTGCCTAAACCTTTTTTTTTAAATATTAAAAATATATTTTAATAGTTTGGTGCACTGGTATACCAAATTCCTCTATTTCTGTCATTTATCAAACTATGTATGAGTTCTTTGGTCAGACTTGCAAAAGTCCGTAGTATAAATTGTGTTTTTTGAATTTAATATTTCTTATACTTTTTATATTTACAAAAGTCTGAGGTCTCCTAAAAGTTGTCCATTAATTATTATTTATTGTTTTTTTTTTTTAAATATATTTTAGTAAGTTCTATAATCTGCAAGTGCCAAAATAAATAATACTTTTCCATTTCAAAAAAAAAAAAAAAAAAAAACTAAAAGCCTATAATATAATAATAGCAAATTAAAAGTATTATTTTCAATGTAAAATTTCTTGAATATTTTTATTTTCAATAAATCATTTGCGCAATTAATATAATTCTTGAATATATCAAAAACTAAAAAAAAGGAAATTTATATATAAAGAAAATGCTAAGAAAAGCCTAATGTGTCTTAAATTCTATAGCTACATGCATATACATATATATATTTAAATAAAAAACCTTACTACGTTAACATATAAATTTACCTTATTTAAAAATAAAAAAGAAAAATTAGAAAAATTTTCTGCATAAAACCAAAAACGTAAAGTTTTAATTAAATAATTTAAAACAGCATAATTTCCATAAAAGTAAATTTAATGCAAAAATACGTATATTTCTAAGTGTCAGCTTTAATTATTAATTAATTAGTTAAATAACTAAGTAAATTTAAAAAGAAACCCAAATATTGTTAAATTAAATTTGTATATAATAGCGTAATTTTTAGTAAAATGCAAAAACAAATTGTTCATTATATCATTTAAATAAAATTCATAACAATTGCACAAATGATATAGAAAATACAATCTCTATAAGAATAGAGTTATACTTAAAGAAACATTTAAAATTTACTATGTACAGAAACACAGAATTTGCCGAAATCTCTTTATAAAAACAAAAATTTTAAAATGAACTTATCGTATTTGAACAAAATCATATAAATATTCAATATTTTTATCCAGCTTTATATTTACTTTACCTACGTATGAACGTTCATATATTGAAACTGTCATCATATATTTTATATAAAATTTTTTTTTAATTTTCTGAAGTCGATACCGTGGCTGTTAACATTAACCATTAAAGTCTTGTTGACCCGTTAAGTTGTGCAACAATCTAGTCGTTCTAAGCTTTGTATTCAGATGCCATTACTTAATTTTTGAATTTAACCCGTTAACTCCTCTACCAGAAGAATTCCAAAATTCGTTTTAAGAAAATTACTTCAAAAGTGATGCAAATTCTTTACCAAAAACTTAAGTAGTATCATAATAAGGTATCAAGTCCATCACAAGGCACTCTGAGTGCTATGCTGTCATGAAATAAAATACGTAAAGGAGTTTAGAGCTCCTCTTTAATAAGAGCTTAGGTGACTCAATTACTTATGTTATTTTGAAGGAAACAAAATTATTAAGCAGTTCCCAATATATAAACTTTTTCCCATAATTTCCCAGTTTTCACAAATTAATCCATCATGTTTGAGCTTAAAAATCTAGAACGTTACCCTTTTTCCTTTTTCCTGGTTAATACCACTCCAAATATCAATGTAGCTTTTACTGCTCAAATCATTTTTATAATTTCAAATAATTTATTTGTTTTAAATTTCCGAAACTGGAACAGCTACATTTTCTTGAAAATTCAAAAACGAAGACCCGCTTACTAACTAAATATGCTATTTTTGCTTATAAATTTTAAGTTGAAATAAACTTATTGTTAAGTTATAAAATTACACAAAATAAATGTTTCAAAGTTGAAAAGAAAGTCCGTACCGTTGATTTTTATGTGCTGAAAACGAATCTAGAAGCAGAATTGCTCCTTCACGTCAAACTTGTTTTTGTTTTTGTTTTGAAAAACGTTAGTATTTTTGTATTATTATGCAAGTATATCTCGAAAAACTGATGTAATAGAGCAATTTCACCTCGTATTCGTTTTTCGGTTAAATTTTTGATAGAACTTGTTTCAACAGTTTTTTTTGAGATATCTGACATTTTTGTAGCAACTAAAACTAGTTGGTGGTATTGGACTATCCTAAACAGCTCTTACCAAGAACAGGCCCCTATGTTGTTCGAGCACCCATGCTATTTGGAAATTTTCGATGATGAATTTTGTTTGTGTGTTAGTAGTAATTGAACTTTTGACTTTTGCCGAAAGTATTCATTTTCATGAGCGTGTGAGAACATTTGCAAAGTTTCCGTAGGTAATTAAGAGGGTGCGATATTTCATATTTTTTGAGACTTTTATTTTTGAAAAGGTTAAGCTTTTAAAGTCTTTTTGTCGGAAGTCGTCTTATTAGTTTTCGTTTGTTCAAACATTTTTTATATGAAAATTTAATTTTTTCTTAAAAATTTTCTTTAGCTTTATGATTATTAGTGTAAAGTTGTTTCAAGAAACAGTTATTAGTTATGCAAAGTTTTAAGACAATATGAAACATTTAGTTTTGTTCAATTTGAAACCAATATTCATTGATACTTATAAAACGTTTTAAATACATTTTATCGTACTCTAAGACTTTGGCTAACATTTAATTTGGTCCAAAACCCATTAACATTCGCTACCCTTCACTGATTGGCATGAAAAATTATATGATCTGATACGCTACTGGGTGCTTATCTTACAATTCCAACCAGCTTTGATTATTTTTGTTAACGCAACAAATTGGATCGAACTGTATTCAGAACGCAGACACGGCTTATTTTTTTTTGTTAAAATATATATGTTATATATAATTTAGCCATATTATATTGTGTTGAAAAAATGAAGCTTAAGTTTATTTAAAGAACATGCGCATTAAATAAAAACAAAAATATGCTAAACAAAATAAAATTTAAAGGGTTAAATAATCGATTGATCACTGCACTCCTATGGAAAAATTTTAAAAAAATTAGATAAAAATGATATTGTAAATATATGCGGTTTAAGCAATTGATCGATTAATTCGTTGCAAATTTATTATACCGCATTTATGACGATATGCGAATTCGAAAATGTTAAAAATAAATTAATAAATAATTGAATAAATTGGAAGATAAGCAAAATTATTTGAAAAAAAAAATGGAAAAAATTGTTAATGCACTTGAAAAAAATTTGTTTTACAAGGTCCAAAAAGTGCGAAAAATTTAAGAAAACTATGTATGTTACTTTAATTATGCTAAGTAATTTAAAAAAAACTATTTTGTTTCTACTGATTTCTTTCCATTTTCAAAAGTTGCGCTCTTTGTATTTCGTTTTCAAATTTGGGGCAAAATTCGTTAATATTTTCCTCATACAACATAACAAAAAAAAAAACTTGACACAATTTAAAATTATTAAGATTTTTCATGACACAAAACTATAAGAACTATTTATACCAAAATCTACTACTATTACTACATACTACACTTTTTATGCATGAATTTAACTTTGGGTGAGCGTTAGTTTTATTTTTATCTCTTTGTAAAAATACTGTTAATGATTAAAATTTTTTTTTTTAACTTACTAGAACTATAAATAAATAAATTATTTGGGGTCTTCACGAAAGCTTGAGTGTATTAAGTATGCAAAAAAATCATTAACAAAAGTTTTTATGTATTCAAATTCTCTCGTGTTCCACGTAAAGGCAAAACTCAAAGAAGCATGTCATAATAGAATGGTTCCGAATACAAAAAAAGGGTTTTAAAAAAAATTATATCCATTTAAGACCGCGCCTTTATACCCATTTTGTTGTCTATATAGACAAGGAAATTTATTTATAATTTTCTTTTCTAACAGCTGTATCATTGCTAAAAACTAACAAGTTTTTTATCAGCTCAGGTAATGAAAATTTCTTTTTAAATTTTTTCACTTTTTGCAAAACTGTGGGGGTTAAAAATCTTTAAAAATTGCTTCGAAATTAGAAAACAATTCTAAGCAAATTGAAATGTTTATATTTTTCGGAGCGGTACAGCTGATTGAAAAACAAATTCAAGCCCACACACCCTTTTTATGTAGATATCGAAATGGTTATATAGACGCAGTTTCTAAAGGATATACAATTTTATTCCGGATATGTTTTGCATAAGTTTGCGTTACTGTTTGAAATTTAAGGCTAATCTTATCAAAACTTTTTGTTTGTTTTCTTATTTTTATTCGAATGATGACCCCTATTGTAAAAATGATATATAAAAGTTTAAAACACTTAATAAAATTTACTTACATAAGCAAATATATATATATTAGCTAAATTACACAATTAAATTACTTTTAAAATAAGTTTGGTCACAATCCGAAATAAATTGTGAAAATTGATAAAAAAATACTTATAAAAAATGCAGAATAACTTTTTTATTATGAAATGGTAATAGAACAAAAAAATTAATTTCTATTGTAAAAATGAACCTAATACACGTTAATTGTAAAATATTTAAATTCAATAAGAAAAAACTTTAAAAAACATTAAAATCGCCGGAAATTTACGAATGAAAACCACACTCAACCATGAAAAATGCATTGAAAAAAATATTAACCAAAAAGAAAAATTCAACTATAGTAAATCGCAAAATCTTATAATTCTTCTTAACATTTTAAGTAGTCAAAATATTTCCCCATTTTGATAAATAACAAACACAAAAAAAACCAATAATATAGAAACAAAATGTAATTAACTGATTATATGGAATTCAAAAAACAAACACAAAAAAAAAACAAACAAATTTAGTAAAATAAATAAATAAGAATTCCCTTTTCCAGCTATTTTCATATTTGCAATTATTTTTTTAATATTATCGCAAAACAAGTAAGAAAATGCAACAACAACCAAATATTATTAATGAAATAAAAATAGGCACGCGACAACAAAAATGTAAAAAGTTATAAATTTAACCAAAAACTTTGAATTTATTGTTATTAAAGACAAAAAAAAGAACAGAATTTCTTATAAAGAAATAAAATTTTCATTTTGAAAACTATGCTGGAAAGCGCAAACAATTTTTTCAAATTTTTGTTGTACCTTTTTTTTTGTATAATTTTTGTATTTTTTTAAAATAATAAATTATGTAAGTTTTTATATAAAAAAAACTATTTGAAATATTATGCGTTTTGTTGTAAATTGAACAATTTTAATTATTTTGCTTATTTAGCGTTTAATATGAAAACACAAAATATGTTACTGTAATAAAATGAGAAAAAATGAAAATAAAAATTTAAAAAAAATAAAATTCACTTGAATGTTTTTATTTTTTCGCTAAGAAACTTAAAGCAGCCATTAATAAAAAATTATGTTTACATAAATTAACATGAAACTTAACCGAAATACGTACACAAAATATATCATCGGACCTGAGGATTTTATTTTGCAAGACGTAATTGATTTCAAATATCACATAAATAGCTCAGTTATCTCATATGAGTGATGACATTTGTTGTGCGTGCTCGTCTTGTTTTTTCCACAACAATGCAATGGAGTATTTATGGAAGAGAAACAACGAAATATTTTGATTTTACTCTCTCGCTCTCATTCCCAAATTTTCAAATTACATTACTCACACAAAATCGGGATTTGTGAAAAATGACAGTAGGCCTACAAAAAAAATTCAAATTGTTTGTCTTTGCAGAAAAAAACCTAAAATACAAACTACGCGTGTTAGCTCGCGGACATAAGCTGCTTTTAAATAAATTATATTTTTCATAGAATTTAATTGAGATGGATACACGCTTCTTAATCCTTACTAAATAATCACAATTTTCAAAGCATACTAAGCATATTAATGGGTGTAGCTTAAAAAATAATAAAATTTTGGCAAAAAACTTCAGTGGAGACTTTTATTTTTGTGGCACTAAGTTTTGATTATAAAAAATTTGCTTACGAAAAATCGAATATATTTTGCACAACTTACCCCACGGTAGATTTCCTCTCATAAATGCACTGTCATGTGCGAAGCTTTTTGTAGCCGATGCAAAAACCAGCAGTAACTCCAATAAACACACACATACCACTACCTTTTTAACATTTCACTGAATTGCTGAACTGCCTTCGTATTTCACGATTTTCAATGAATATTTTTTTATTTTTTTTATAAATAAAATAAGCACTAATGAAATTTTGGAAAAAAGATAATTATATTTAAACACTTCTTGCTTTCTTGAGCAAGTGAAAAAGCATTTCTTGAAATTACATTTTATTTTGTAATGAAAAATATAGCAATTCACTTGCAGCGACAATGCCGCTCTGCCGATGGCACTACTTTCATTTTAATTTGCATTTTTATGCAATTTCACTTGAACATTTGGCTAAATTTATAACACAAACACATAATTTATAACACTAAGACATAAATTTCACATTTTTTATGCACTTAAGTAGTTTAATAATATTAAATAATGAATATGAAAAATTTAATTCGCTGAAACTAACGCGCACCACTTTGAACATAAAATTGAAACTCATGACAGGTGGTTAGTGTTGCCAACTACTTACTCCGAACAACGACTGTAGTTGTTGCCTATGAAAGGAGAACCACAGTAGGTAATGCAAAAGAAAGGAAATTTATATGATTGAAGCTCGGTTCACACGAATGTATTTTCAACGCGCGTTGGCTAACGCGCGTTTCAACATAACACAAGACTATTCTTACGCAATGAGCCAAATATGATATCATGTTTTTGGTGTGTTTTTTCAATGCGCGTTAGCTAACGCGCGTTAAAAATACGCTCGTGCGAACAGAGCCTAAGCTCTAAATTTTTTTAGTGAAAATTTGATGTAATTTTTTTTCCATGGGCAGTTATCGGTTCATAAAGGTGCGCAAAAAGTTGGCTATGTTATGTTACAGTATTATAATTGATTGGTTAATGGATTGATATATTGTATTCACAATACAATTTTTGACGACAGTACTTATAAAGCCAGACACATCGGGAAGGTCTAACGACCATCAGGACTTACACTCTTAATATCTCGTGAAGGCAAAAATAATAAAGCATTTAAAGGGTCATGTAGCAGCTAAGTATTTTCAAAAGAAAAAAACAAGAGCTTTTTATATTAATCAAAAAACATGATAAAAGGAGTTTAATACGCAAAAACTTATAAAAATCACTAAACCATTTGGAGGGAATGAATTGAGCTATTTGAGCATGCTAAAAAGTTATAGGTCAGCAACACATTTTTTGGGAAAAACAAAGATATTTTTTTAAAAATGGGTTCAAATTTCAGAAAAATCATCATCATATCCCCAAAGCTACTGTTTAATTTTTAAAAATTTGCTCAACATTATTGTAGCCGATGAAATTATCTTTCTTATGCCACCCATATTTTTGACATTCTTTCGTTGGTTCTCTACTTATAATGATTATATGAAAAGCTATATCCGCAACTTCCGATGGCTTTAGCTCTAAAACTAAGTCCAAGCGATAGTTTTTGGTCCACAATTACCCCTAAAAAAAACTGGGCAATGGGAACTGAAGTAAACCGGTTCCTTTTTTTAAGTAAATATTATGTCCATGAGAAAAAAAAAAGTACATTCGCCCTCCAAAAAGTATATTGCAAGTCGTGATTCAGTACATTTGCACAAAACCCAAATGCCATCCCTGCCGTGGCTCTCTTTTCATAGGCAACAACTACAGTCGTTGTTCGGAATAAGTAGTTGGCAACACTAACCACCTGTCATGAGTTTCAATTTTATGTTCAAAGTGGTGCGCGTTAGTTTCAGTAAATTCAATTTTTCGTATTCATTATTTAATAATATTTAAACTACTTAAGTGCATAAAAAATGTGAAATATGTGTCTTCGTGTTATATATTATGTGTTTGTGTTATAAATTTAGCCAAATGTTCAAGTGAAATTGCATAAAAATGCAAATTAAAATGAAAGTAGTGCCATCGGCAGAGCGGCATTGTCGCTGCAAGTGAATTGCTTTATTTTTCATTACAAAATAAAATGTAATTTCAAGAAATGCTTTTTCACTTGCTCAAGAAAGCAACAAGTGTTTAAATATAATTATCTTTTTTCCAAAATTTCATTAGTGCTTATTTTATTTATAAAAAAATAAAAAAATATTTATTGAAAATCGTGAAATACGAAGTCAGCAAATCAATGTAATGTTAAAAAGGTAGTGGTATGTGTGTGTGTATTGCAGTTGCTGCTGGTTTTTGCATCGGCTACAAAAAGCTTCGTACAGGTTCGCTGCATTTATGACAGGAAATATACGGTGGGGTAAGTTGTGCAAAATATATTAGATTTTTCGTAAGAACATTTTTTATAATCAAAACTAAGTGCCACGGAAATAAAAGTCTCAACTGAAGTTTTTTGCCAACATTTTATTAAATTCTCTAAAAATTGTGATTATTTAGTAAGGATTAAGAAGCGTGTATTCATCTCAATTAAATTCTATGGAAACAAAATTTATTTAAAAAAATTTTAGTAGAGAAACTTTTCATTTAAGATGTAAAAATATTTTCATTTCAGCGTATGCTTTCTGCTAAAGGCAGAGATCCAATGCGTATGAGTTAAGACAACGCTGGTCTGATGTACCAATAAATCTAAGTCAATTAACTTTCGTAACTCTGATCATATATTTCCCAAAAAATATTGAATTGCCTGTTCTTATTCTTTTCATAACTTTTTCTGTGGTTGGAAGAAATTGATTGGCATCCTATTACAGATTATCAGATAAATATTGAAAATAATTTTCCGCCCTCGTGTTTATGTTTTAATGTGATCTAATTATGTAATATGATTAACAAAGCAGTTGATAGACTTTTTTTTGGTATAACAATAAATTTCATGCGACTTTATGCCTAGATAAAAGGAGATGCACTTTAATTCAACACATGTATAGACATAGTACAAAATTTAGCTAAAGCAATAAGTCAGCGTTGCTCTTTAAACATATTAATGTATTAAAATTCACTGTGGAAAGGTTGCTATCCCGAAATCATTTGAAAATTAAGAAATTTTATTTAGAAAATTGGGATTCTAACACTTAGAATCAAATGTAGATTCGTGATTCGTTATCTACTCACGACGTATAGACACAAATCTTTTCACAAATTTAGCAAATATGAATAACTATGTTTTCTTAAAAATATTAAACAGAATTATCAAATTTACCGTTGCTTATCTATTTAAATCTCAATTAATTACATTCACGACAATCCAATAGAATGTTTAACTAAAAATTTTGTTTAAGACATTAGCTATTCTATCGCAAAGCGCGTAACTGGTTTGATGTAGACTTCTACATTTGAAGTTATCGTTTTATTATAAGTTTATTAAGTGTTTCAATCGTTTGGTAATGAATTTATTTAACGTAAAATTTTGCTAAAATATTTGAAGTCTTATGTGCCTCCTCGCTAGTACTTACTAAAAGTCATACGATGCATTCCTGTAATGAGAAGAAAAACGAAACATAAGTCAAAACTGAGTTCTCGCAGCTTTACTCGAACCTACCTCAACTGCCGGAGGAAATTTGCTTTTCGACGTGCTTCTGTAATATCAATCAACTGATCATCCATAAATTTTTGATTTGACCAAGCGTGGAACTCGAAAATATTAACAGGTCTACGATTGAAAAATTTATCGGGGGGTTCTTTGATTTTGACATTTTCAAATTTTGGTTTACAAATGGGTGCATTTGGTGCAGCGAAATCACGTGCATATGAACTGAGCGTTTCGTCTTCTTTTGGCTTTATCTCCTCTTGTGCGGAGTCAAGGCGATTACTGCAAATAAATAGCCAATGTATAGCCAACCATACAACATAAGTACTAAGGAGATAAATATCACTTACTCATTCATTGGATATGACTGAAAGTTCAACTGTTTCCTCGCTATAATGCGAATTTTTGCTTGCAACATTCGACCCATTTCAAGACTTTCGTGTGTTGTTGATTTTGGCGTCGTAAACGTTGCATCCTGATAATACCAAGGTTCGCTAGTAGAGTTTTTATCCTTCCCCATGTTGTTTTGCTAAAAAGAATATAAAAACATAAAAATTTTGATTGAAATGACTTTGAAGTTTCGAATTTTATAAAATGTAAAGTGTTTCTCAATTGCACGTTAAATAATAACACAGTCCCATTGTAGAGAGTTGAAAATGCAGTTTCTGCGTTGCTGAATACAGCATTGCCAGTTATTATTTCAAACGATAAACTGCTAAAAATATACAATACTCTGTCAGCATTGCCATAGCACTGGTTCTTACAATGCTATCCGAGACATTCACCTCAAGCTTTTAAATTGACAGTGGTTTGTATACCAAGTAACGAGCATTAGTTTAATTGTTCTTTGACAGATGTCGCTTTGTATACATGAATTGCATAACGTAGTTGCAAGCGATACGCTTTTCAAGATGTATTCTGACGATTTTCAATTAAATGAAAAGCGAGCATACCTATGCTCGCTTGTGACTCGCACTCTGCGACGATGATCAGTGTTGCCAAGTTTCAAACAAGGAATTTCCTGTTTTCCCAAGATAAAACAAGAGCATAAGCAGCCATTTGTAGGGCCATCTGTTTTATAATAAATTTATTACCAAGCCTTGCTCAAGAAAATATGAAATTATTGAGAAAATTTGTAACTCACCACATTTGACTTAAGCGATATAATTCTATTCTATGAGCGTTTAAGGTAGTGAGCGTTTTTGTCATTAGATTCGTTTGAGGGAAAAACTTTTTTTTCAAACGTAAGAGAGCTAAAAAAGTAATTTGGACATGACTTAGGGAGGCTCAGGACCCTGGAAAGAAGCGTTTTAACCCGAAAATGGGTCCGGGACCATCTTACCCGCTTGTGAGCCATTTTCGGCTAAAAATTTTGTTTTTTCAAACGAAAGATAGCTCGAAAAATAGTTTTGGACATCACGTAGGAAGGCTTGGGACCATGTTAAGAGCCAGTACCCATTTTTGACTTCCAAAACATGGCATCACTAAAACGAATGTGATGACAAAAACGATCACTTCATTTGGTACGGGTTCAGGTAGCAATCGCGAGTCAAAACCACAACAAAGCTAATAAAGTTTTTTGTACGTAGGGCAGAACGTTACCATTCATTTCCTCTCTTTTATTTCTGCTTGCTATAGTTCGGGTTGGTGTTTGAATCAAAGAGCGAAATAAAGAATATGAGAAGTAAAGTTTGCGTTGAGCAATTTAAACGTTACGATAAGGTGCGGTTTGTTTTCATTCGCTATGTAGTTTACTTAATAAGTAAATAAAATGGTGGAGTCTTAAAAAAATTTAAGAATTCTGGAAAAATTGAGACGTTTCTTTTCAAAGCCTGTAACCCTTCTGTATCTAAAATTCAATAAGCCATTTAGGCAGGCAGCAGATCTACCCCAAAGCAACACCAGTTGTTGCAGCTCGCTGATTAAAACATTTGTTGCTTCATTGCGCTACTGCCTCATGATACTGCTGTTTCCACTGTGTAACTGCAGCGTGGCTTCAGCTCGCGGCCAGCCGTCGCTATGTGGTGCAAGTCGGAAGCAAAGCGTAACCAGGTGCGAATACTTATTCAATGCCATGCTGATGAGTAGATCCATTGAATTTGAACTGCAGCCGCCAGAATTCTCTTGTGCATAATCCCTGTTGTTTGTGTTGTAGCTGTTTATTTGCCTTTAACTTGATTAAAAGTTTCCCAGCGGAGAGTTTCATATGCGGTGCCCAGTACACATTGCTGTTGTTATTGTTGTTGGTGGTGTTGTACTATTTTGTTTATTTATTTGTTTTCCTTTGTTCTCTATGTTTTCGATAAAATTTTTACAAAAAATATACAAATTCCAACGATTTTTTAAGCGGAAAAAATAAACGTAAATAATGCAGGATAAACAAACAAAATGGCACCAACGTGCAAAAGTGGTAAGCCGCATCGCTCGACTGGAGGTTTGACCTATCGACGGTAGCAGCAGCGCACGATGATTTGCGATCCGTGCGGTATTAAGTGAGCCAATGTACAGTAGGCGGAAACAAAAAAGGCTTAAACTCTAATGGCATATTTTTATATAAACTGAATGTTAAACAAAATATGAAAAATCGATGCTGCTCAGTGATAGAACGTTACGGGCTGGATATATTTTTAAAGGTTTTTAATTTCGTTTAACGATCTCAAATAAATTATTTAAAATAAAATGAAGTTTTAAAAAAAAAAATTCAATAACTCTGACAATTCATTCACCAGTGCTATCACTGGCTTTTGTAGAAAACAGGATCCGAGATGTGTTTCTTTGAAGTTTTGTATAGATAGCGATGATGTTTTTTGGCTTAAAAACGCGATAAATGAAAGCTTGTTGTTTTTGCTGCCAGTGTAAACGCATGCGTGTTTTTTGCTATATCGTGTGATTTATTTATTTTGTGTTTTATTAATAACATAAAATCTTTTCACATATTTCTTATTTTCTCACTTTGTTTGCATCAGCTTACTGTGCTGAAAGTCTTTGCTTCCTGCTGTGCCAACAAACACAACACAAGTGCAAATCGACAGGGTATAGTGTCAGCGACAGCAGTGCTAGCGTTGGCTGCCAAAATGGTTGCAACTTTAAACTGCAACCGGAAGCCGAATTATTTGTAGTCACTTTTAATGCGCATGCATTTAAAATGTGGCTGCCATTATAATGATTTGCATGTAATGCTGTTTTTAAAAACAAATAACAAGCAATTTTTGAAACAAAACATATTGGCGGATAGTTATAGAGTTGTATATTTGATTAAAGAATTGAAAATTTAAGTTTTAATTTTTAGATTTGAATGAAACATATATGAAAAACATTATTTAACTGTTGCTATGAAAGTGTGATATTGCTTGGTAAATTACGAACGAAAGACGAGGGACTTAGGCAACAGTTTTCTCAATCCTTCTTTGTGCATATTTTTATAATCTTAAAGGCCAAGAAAAACTTTACTTCCTTGAAACAATCTTGATTTGTTGCCAATCTTCTCTTAAGCAAATTAAGATCAAGTATCCTCAAAATTTACTTACCTTTGGCATTTTTTTAAGACTCTCTTTTATTTTAAGAATATGAGTTGTCTAGGAACATTACTAACTACTTTTTTTGCTTATAATTACTATTTTTCCATCTTTGCTATGTAATTTCGGCGCTAAATGAAAATCTGTCTTTCATATTTTTGCATGATGTGCAATGTCACTTTTGAATAAAAACGGATTTCAAAACCATTCAATACATTATTCAAAAGTGAAAATTTTAAGCCAAAAGGACAAACGCATGAAAGTAATAGTTTCTAAACAGCTGGTCATCCCTTTTGGTAAATATTTTTTAAGCCTTTCAAGCTATTTTTTGAAAGTTTTATATATGTACTTACGATCCACAACGATCTCGTTGAGCTTCAAATGTAGATAAATATTACCAGGACTTGCTAGATTATAACTTTTTTCGGCAAAATTGATGAAAGCAACGTTCTCTTTCAGGACTATACCGTGGCCACTCTGTTGCAATACTACTCTTAGACTGCGTTATTAACATCTTAAAATCATTTTATATACTCGCTGAAATTAACTCATCGTATATATATTTTCACATACATTTTATAAAATGTTGGCAAAAATATAAATTTTCTCTTTATGGAACAACATTTTTCACTTTGTCCAAAATGTAGCCTTGTAAATTTTAAAGGTTATTTTATAATATATAAAAATTTTTATATTATTAAGTTCAGTATAAGGCGAGAAGAGACTACAAACCAAAAATAAAAATGTTTCTAATCAAATATCTTTTCATATCGGAAACACTTATGAATAGGCACATAAAATCAAAAATAGATTAAAATCCTTTCAAAAAATTCAATGCTTATGCTAATTAGCCCTAAAAGAGTGTATCAAAATTCTAATTTCAGCACAAGCCTTTGCAATTTATGCTGAATTTAATTTACTCCATCAACAAGATTTCCAGTCATTTACTATAATAATTAATTAAATTAAGCCAAAGCAAAGGCAGACATAAAGACCAAAAGCAACAAAGCACAAGAGCAACTAAAGCAACAAATACCAGCTGACATAGAACGGTAACAATCAACTAATGTCAAACGATTGAAGACCATTCAAACCCACTTAATCTGTGCATTTTACTCGTAGTGTTCTGAGAAAGAGAGAAAATACTGAATGTTGAAATTGAATCTGGTTGAAGGTTCTATTAACATACAATCGAAGAAAATACCAGCTAACCAACCGACCAACACACGCACAAACACACTCACACAAATAACATGCTCGTTTATGTATTTGTGTACAAAAGTAGTATTAAAAGACAATACTTACAAAGGATTACAATACACAAGGTCCTTAAATATTTGGTTTAGAGTATTTTATTCTATGCTCTTTTCGTTGTTGTTGTTGTTGTTGTTTTATGTTGCTACCATTGTTTGGTTGCATGAGCACCATTGTAAGCATTAAAGCCAAGAGTCAAACAAAGCTTTACTTAAGTTATGGAGATTTATTCACTTTTATATAAATATTTATATATATACATATATAAGTATATTGTACATGTTGTGGAAATTTGCTTTTAAGTGACAAAAGTAAATACATAAAGCGAAACATTAAAATGAATATAAGTAATTTTAATGAAACAAAAGTAACAATGACTGTGCTTACTAGAAAACATTTATTTAACAATGATCAAGCTCAAGAATCTTTAAAATGGTGCCATGACAGTACATCTTTAAGATCTTTTGACTTATTAAGACTATGTGGGCTAGTTTCGCCAACAGCTTTATCAATGACGATGTCGTTCATTGCTGGCGAAACCATGCAGAATTTATGTGCATACAACGTATTTTGTTGCAATTAAAATCACATCATTTTGAGCAATTCATAGCGTTCAAGGAAACGGTGTAAATACTCGCTGCTGTCACTAGGTTTCTTCTCACATTCGAATGTGCTTTTGAAACCCAGAATTTCTCTTAAATATTATTCACTGCGCCTATTGATACGCCCAGAGCTAGTACCTACCCACTAAATCTCGCTTGGTTAAACGTCGATCTTCAAAGAAAGAATTGAATGATCGAAGTTAAATTTTGGTTATGATCTCATGAAAGATGAAATATTACCAAATAGATGGTGCTCCACGAACATATTGAACGACCTGTTACATTGAGAATGGAGCCATCACATAATTATTCAGTACACCGTTCATCAATTTTATTTTTTTTTTTTTAATTTTGGGGAGGTTTGAGTAATTATATAGAAGTTAACAAAGAAATACCTTAAGGAACGTGTAACAAGTTTCCTTGCAATGAGCATTATGTCACATATCATTGCGGAAGAAATCTTTTTAATTAATTTGTTATTCAATCTAATTGACTTTTTATTTCGCTTCTGCATCATATCTTTTGATACAATGAGGTACTCTCATCGATATAAATTATTAGTGCTGCTAAAAATGTTTCACAGAAAGTTCTAAAAAAATCTTGAAAAGTAATTTTGGAAAACAAAAATATAAAGAATATCGCGTGAACTGCATTTTTTGTCTTGTTTGGAGTCATCAAGTGCCTTAGCATATATCGATGAAGTGGAAGTCCCTATTTTCTCTTTAGAGCAAAATTTTTGCTTTTTTCTGTACTCCAAATCTAGTATCTTCTATATAGCGGGGTCTTTTCTGTAATTATTCTTTCTATTTTAAAATCAGTTTTTCTTATATGTTTTAGATGAAAGCTGACTTTTTTGTTTTCTTTTTTGTCCAAGGTACATTACAAAAAAAAAAACGGATGTCATTATATTTTGATGAAACTACAAATCTGAAAATTTTAAACAAATTTCAATTAGAAAAATTAAACTCAGAACATAATAATTATTGTAAAACTTAAAATCGTCCACATGCCTCGATAATAACGAAAGTGATCTGTGCGAAATTTGTGCAAAAAATTCTTATTACTATTACAGTGGTTTTCAATTTGTAATAATTTACAACATTTACTCGTATTTATTTATTTATAATTAAGAAGCGTCTAAAATTACTTCCAAAGTTTTCGATGTTCACATACCTAAGTGTCTTCGTTTCATTTAATATACACCACTATAAGCCACGTATTAACACCTTGAATATTACAAATATAGCTCGAATATCATAAGAAGCCTACACATCATCAATACAAAATTAATGCTATTGTTATCCTGGCAAATAAATCAAATTAATTGACAATTGAATGGGACAATTTAAGATGTATATGTGTCTGTGTATTAAATTTATGTGAATGTATTCATAGATTGTCCTTGTATGGCTATTTATTTCAATGACTTCGTATAATTGGATTTAATAGGATCTTGAGATTCATTAAATTAGTTGCTGTTGTAAGCGTCCGCGTGTGTATGATTAATGTGGCATGATTTAAACATTATTGTGACTTTGGGCAACTAATTTGAAATTATGAATAGAGAACGTTAGAAAGATAGAAAAACAAAATTATCTGAATTATGTGCCGAAGGTTAAATTCTGCATGTTTCTAACTCGATCCTTTGAAAAGGAAAATTTTACTAGCTAACTCACTTAACTATTTACTTAGTTTAAATTGTAATTAAAAAGCTGTGGTTTCTAAAAAATTTATGCAACTCAGTAAATTCATCATTTCGATTGAAACAATTTCAGGCAGAACAAGTTGCTTACTCTACTACATATATACCTTAATAACACACACACATGCTATTCTATTATGAACTTGTTGTATATGAATGTGTAATATCTCATATTACAGTAGTTATAACGCACACAATGACAATAATATACTTCCTGTCTAACAGTAAACCGTGATAAAGTACACATACACAGCACACAACTCACGCACACACACACCCTCGCACATACAGCACTGCTATGGTCAGCACAGCATAATACAAAACAACAATGAAAGTTCTACGGTATCTTAAAATCATTGCGCTTACGTGTAGCCCAGACAACTAAATCGTTCGTTCTTTGGTTCATTATTAACGATGTAAGTCCCCAAAAGGGATTTTGTCGCCTTTATGCGCACACATAGATATTTGTACATACGAGTATAGTATACTCCATATATGAAAACACACATGTGATTGTCATGGGAATAACGACTGCGTAGGAAATGTTAAATCGTTTAATCATTTTATATTCTCATGGGATTTAAATGAGTGCATTACTTAATGATGTTGCTCTATGAATTTCTATTCATCTCAATACCACTTGAAGTTTTAAGTGCTTTAGACCAATTTATCTACAGCCGGAAAGAATTTAGCTCGCTAATATATCAGTAAGTCGAATCAGTGCTGCATAATAAGTTTTGTAACTCCAAACTTTTGATCAAGCGATAGTTAATTTGCAGCACTACTTTCGCATTTAAGCAATACAAATTAATAAATTTTCTACATAGAAGAAAGAATGCTTAAACGTACACGAATATGCACTAAAACTTCAATTAATGCTGCTGCTTTAAAAAGTGTCCATAATCTAATGACTAACGATTTTATTTGAACAAAAGTTAAAGAATTGGGAACTTTTCGCAAGGAAATGTTTCAAAAGCTTATAAGCGAAAATTTGTTTGGAGCTGCGAGTTCCTTTTTTTATTTTAAAGCAAGCACAGTAGGGCTAGACACAAAGTTAAATTGGAATTAAAATTTTGGAGCCTCTCTCCCTTTTCTATTAAGCTCTAATTTTGTGATGGGGCTTTTGGTACTGGCAACGAATAGAATAAAAAGTTGGAGGACAGAACTTTGATATTTTGAAAAATAAGGAATTGTGCTTAGGTCAAAAAACAATTTGCTAAGCCTCTATGGCAATGCCATAAAAGCATTATAACGTTACCCTCCGTATACACTCAATATTGAAAAACCTGAGAAATATCATTCAGAAATTTTTTCCATCATTACTTTCCTGTATGGGTAACTGTGTAGCATTCAACATAGATAGTTGGTCAGTGTAAGTGTGATGCGGTTGGTTGCGTTGCGTTATTTGGTTATCTCTGAATGTTAGTAAAATTGCCACCGGAAGTGTTGAGCCCTTTTTTTTTTCTCCCAACAGCGATGGAAGTGCGGTACTTTTCTTTTATCCTATACACAGACCTATGTCTGTATGTATATCCGATTACAACGTTCATTAAGAATGATACCTGTTGGTTCCGCTCGTTGACTTTAAATTAACAACCGGATTTGTTGTTTGCATTTGAATGAAGAGCTTGTGCTGATTTTTTTTTCCAATTTTCTTAAAATTCTTAAAGGAGTTTTTTAATCAAAGTTTCATTTAACTTTTAAGTCATCTGTTAAGTTTTTATTTTTAATTTTTCTGCGCATTTTAAATAATAGAAAATGTGTGTATTTTATATTATAGTAGTAATAAAGTCCAAAATTTAATTTTTGTTAAAAATCCTTCTGCAATAAATTAAATTAAAAAAAAAATTGCTGTAGCATAACCAACGCCAATTACTTGTCACTGAGCAAATTCTGCTAATCGCATACGACACATTGTACATTTACCACATCCGCGAAATATTACTCGTGCAAATGTTTTTCTTGCGTTCATATGACGATGGTAATTTTACATATTTTTAATTATGAAACCATTCAAAAGTAACGCAGTTATTTTACCTATGTATGTGAATGTAACAACCGGCAGATATTTTTTTTTTTTCTCTGAATTAAATACAAATGACGCACAAGCCCCAAAGAGATGAAAACTAAAATGACAACCGGAAATGCATGTTTTATTCCAGCTGAACAAACTTTATTGTATGTGATTGTTTATGGGTGAATGAATGAATCGTTGTTGTATCACAAAATTTCCGAAAACTTAATATTTTGGTAGTGTGGAACACAGTAAGAGCACGCTTGTTGCTAACTCTATCATGACTGATTCGAGTTTATTTAAATTGTTTTCCGTATCATAAAATTTGACATAAGGTGTCATTTGAGTTAAAGTTTATTTCTAATTTGAAATGGTTTTGCCATATTTAGCTTCTAATAAATTTTGACTAAAATTCGTTTTAGTTGCAAAGTGAGTCTGAAAAGAATATTCGTTAGCTTGAAGCTTATGTATTAATAAATCACTTAAAGTAACTGAAATTATGCTTAAGTGGAAGTGCCACAAAATAATTTTTAAGAAATTGCACATGAACATAACAACATTCGTTACAAAGCTGCATGTACAGATATGAACTGCTCTGTAACTAAGTTTATATATAAATGTGATACAAAAAAAAAATTGGATAAAAATAGACAATTATGGCTTAACTTACATTAACACTTACTGATCTCATTTGTTATGGAGTTCTTCGCAGCACAAAGTTTTCACTAGAGTTTGGTTCTTTATGAAGATATGAAGGGTGATATTTTGAAAATTTAAAAAAGAACAGAAAACTTGCAATAGTGAATAAAATATTTACTTGGAGCGATACACCAATTCCTTTCATTAAATTTTTAAAGATTATTTTATGTAAATGTTGCCCGCGGCTAGGCCTGGGGTGGTTCATTCGTATGCTCCAATATTGGCATAATTTTTACAGCATTCCGGCCGGTATCTCATCAATTCCAGCTGTAATAGTGTCTTTCAGGGCTGTAATTGTAGCTGTTTTCTCCCTGTATACGAAAGACTTCACGTACTTTGACAAAAAATCGTCCATTGGGGTCAAATCGTATGATATTGGCGGCCAATGGACTGCTCCAAAACGTGAGATTAATTGCTCACCAAATTCAACTCACAATAGGTCCATGGTATCGCCTGACGTGTGGCACTGTCTTGTAAGAGCCACAATTAAACCAAGTCCAATTCTTTTATTTATGTCAAAAAACAGTCGGTAATCATCATAACCGGTACCTTGCTCCATTGACTGTAACGTTGCGATTTTCATTATTTTTGACATATCGTGATCTTCATTGACACTGCCCGATACAGCAGCAATATTCTCCTCGGTATGCAGTCTCCGCATCCGGGTTGGTAGATTAATGTCCAATAAAGTGAAGTAATATTCACTGGAAAAGTAATTTTCAAAACATGTATCACGTTTGGATTTTGACATAAACGCGGTTTTAATGTACCAATAACATCGATTTTGTGCATTGTCATGCACTTGTACCAAATAACTTTTTGGAGCATTCCTGAGCTACGCCCATATCAAACCATGGACTTCTTCTCCTTTAAGTTATTTCTTAATAAATTTAATAAGTTCAGCCGCGAAAATTAAATATCATCTAATTAAAAAAAAGGTAGATTTCACAATAGTGCGTATTTTTACGAAAGAGCAGTATATTTTTTTAATAAGCGCTGTGAAAGATTTTTAAAAAATAAATATATCTCATATATATCTTTACAAAGAGCTAGCCTCTGGTAAGTTATTCAGAAAATACAAAAATTTCATAACAAATGCGTACAGAGATAGCCTGTGATTTATTCCCATTTAAGTTCAACTTATTAAAAGTTATTAAATCAAGTTTGTACTGTACTAAAATTCAACTAAAAAATGTGGTCACAAAACTACAACAAAACTGTCACTATAAATTTTACACATGGCGCACATATAAAAAAGGCTGATGGTCCAGAGAATATTCATCGTAGAATATAAAAATAAAAATAATGAATTGAAAAAAAAGGACACTTATGTCAACTGAAAACTTCGTAACACACGATATGTTGTTTTATCAGATTTACCAATTGCAATAGAGTGGCTGATATCACAAAGTACACTTTGAACTCGTTGATCGTTGCAAAATTGTGTAAAGCTGGTTGGCAACTATGTAACTAAAATTCACTTACTATAGAAAATATGATATTTGATACAAAAACCAAAATGCAAAAAGCGTAAATGCAAAATAATAAAAGTCAACAAAACTAATTTTTGATTGAATAGAAAATTTGAATTTTGTAAGAAAAAATATTTAAAATATCATAAAATAGATTTTTTATAAATTTGCTGATATTTTTTATATCAACTTTTTTGCATCAGTATTTTCTTTTTGCTTTTGCTGCAATTAAGGTTACCACTTACTTTTATTGGCCATATTTTGCTTCTTTTTATATAATGCGTTTATATTGTTTTATTTTACTATGTGAAGCATAAAAGTGCCTTAATGGAATTTTTACATTGAAAGGATTCAAATTGAACTATTAAAATGCAACACTTCAATGTTTAATAGCTGCATCCGATGACCATTTGAAAAAATACGTTATGTTGCTGATGCTGCTTCAGGGTGCTATTTACAGCAAAAAAAAGTACTCACTTAGAGAAAAGTGTTAAAAAACAGTAGCATCTATAAAGTTAAATATGTTAAGAGCATTTTTTTATTTTAATTATACTAAAGCTATAAGCTCTGAAGACTGATTTTATTCTTATGTCCTTTCATTCATTTCATCACAGAGGATTATGTGTGCGTGAATATGAAGTGCAGTGCTGCAATCGAGCTTAGAAACTGAAATTTACTTGGCATTCAAGCAAGTGGAGAAACAAGATGTGGAAATGTGCACCTTTTCAAGAAAACTAAGTTATTATTCAACTAAGAAATCAACAATGAAAACGTTGTAAGGTAACGAATGCCTTTCAAAAAAAGAGAAGATAAGCTTTCGGAACTGTTTTTCTAGAATAACTTGTAAACTATAGAAGATAACGCACAATGTTTAACACTTTTGAAATCAGCATAACCAAAAGTATCAGACATTGATACCCACTTTGAAGATTTGGTTTTAAGCATATCCCATGGGAAAGGAGTAGGCGTGTGCGTGAACCAATTTTTTCAAATTCACAAATATTGTACCAAATTCCAGAAATCCAGCGCTATCTATTGCCACTGTTTTTTTTTCTCCAATAACTTGAAACCTATAAAAGATATTACCTACCCACTTTTTCAAATTCATAATTTTTTGTTGCTTTAACCTATGCCGAATTCAAAGAGTTTAGCTCTATCATAACTATTTATGGCCGCTGTTCCATACAAACACATACACTGTGCAGCAGTTTATGAAAATCCTATACGTCTGCAATCACACATATCCAGGTCTCACACAGTGACATTTCATGGGGTCTAAATTTGGAGAAAGGTCACAAATATTACAGAAATATATACGAAAATTTTCCGACACCCGAAAAAAGGTCGTCATTGTTAGTGCAATAGAAACGATGCAAGAAGCACGCAATATGTTGCAATCGTGTCAGTGTGGAACAACATTTTGTTCGGTGGCAAGCTACACTGGACACTGGATAACGTTTTTTAGGTCAAAACTTTTAATGTTTTAACTAAAAAATTAATATAGCAATGTCCTTGATAAATTTATCAACGTCTACTGTACATTTGCTTTGTTTCTTCTAAAAATGCCCTGCAGCTGGAATATCATCAAAAAATCTTTTATAAAAGAGATATCAAATGGAAATATCCAAAGTTATTTTTTGATAATTTTTAAGCATTTCCTATTTGGATTTTTATTGAACTTTCACTTTAGTTGTAGTCTAGCTGCATGAGAGACTCTTAATTACTTTTGAAAATAACACTTTCGACAAATCCTTTAAAAGCAAACATATTAAATTTGATTTTGACAAACATACATACTTCAATAAGCGGGATATATGAAAACATCAATAAAGACTGCTACAGGTCATAAAATCACGAGTACCAAACATCAGCAATGGTGAAACATATGTTGCTGTAATAAAGTTAAATACGACACACGCATACATTTTTATCATTACCCAACGGCAATGCATGAAACTTTAAATGTTAACTTATGCAAATGACAAGATTTGAGAAAACTCTGCTGTTAACTTTTCTAATATGCGTATGATAAAATTATCTACACATAAGAGATAAACATTTTGCGTAGGCAACTGTGAAACAAATTTGTTGCCAGCGGAAAGACAGTGGCGTTGGCCTAACGATAATGAAGTGCTTTAGTTTGCAGTTTGGTGAATAACAACTCCCGTTTTCGCAAAGAAATAAATGCAGATTTTCTCAAGCGAAAAATAGAGAGTTTTCCTAACCACCACATAGCGATAAGCAATAAAATTCATACACAACGAGACGAAGGAAAATACAAAAAAAAAAAAAAACCAAAACTTTTTTCAAATATTATAATACAAGTTTTGAAGTGTATTTCGCTTTTTAATCTTTCTGCTATGCTAATAAGTAATAAAAGCTTACGTAAGCACGCTAGCATGAAGCAAAAATTTGCTTGCATTTTTTGGTTAAGCATCTCAGGGGTATAATGAGTCATCATTAAATGAAACTCAGCGGTTTGGTGTTGGTTTTTTTTTTCATATTTTTTGTTTTTTGTGCCAAATCATTTGCAGGCTAAGATGCTGCTGCTGCTTTTAAGGGAGAATTGAAACTAATTTAAAACTTAAATTAAGAAACTTGTGTAGAAAATTATGTACCTACTACTTTTTTCTTTCTTTTTTATTTGGCTTGCTGTCTCTCTTTGCGGAAGTGAAAATTTGGTGAAAAAAAGAGCTGTGTAAAAAAGTATGTAAAAAGACCAGAAGCTGCACATGCGAAAAACTTTTGTGTAGTTGAGAAGACAAAAAACGGGCTAAAAAAATTTTAACTAGTTGCCACAGGGCAAAGGTTGAAATTGTAAAGGTTTTATTTCAAAGTCACTTTTTCTTGTATGTCTCGGTCTTTAAGGCAATTGTAATGGGATGAAATGTAAAATTACGAATTCAAATTTAAAAATAAAAATTTACTTAAAAATTTTTGAAGCAGCTTACTGGCAGAGTTATTGAGATAGTGGGGAGGTCGGAATGTAATTTTTTTCTTCATAATATCATAGCAGAGGACCAATGCAGCATCTCAAGTCGGATCACTTGATAATTATTATCATTTTTGTACAAAGTGAATTCGCACGCGCTCGTCCCATTGTTTATTTCATAATAAAATTACTCTTTTAACAGTCCTTTTCTCTCATCAAAATTAACAAATATAAATATTATCAATAAGGAAAAAAATAAAAACAATAACACAGATTTCAAGAAGCAGCATAAACAACGAAAAATTGACTACGATTTTTGTGTGAGGCTTTGCTAAAGTTTAAGCCTTAAAAAGAGATAATTAACTCTAAAAAATAAAAACATAAGTGTGCAATAATCTTCATAAGCACAATTTTGTTGTTTTAAGCAACAAAATGTTAAAATCGGCTCAGTACATTCAGCGCCAAAGCGTTACAAACCATTTTAATGTAAAAAATTTTATATAAATAGCATAGCTTTATGTGTGATTTTTACTTTTTTTTATTAAAAATAGCTATGATTTTTTCAATTGATATGTACGAAACTGTAACTGGTTGAGTCATAGTCAAATTACAGCCAAAATTGCATGATTTTTTTTCGTTTCTTATATTGAAGAAGAAAAATTAGTATAGTTTTATTTTTAAATTTATAGTTGAATTAGTTATGACAATTCCAAAAAGCCACACATTATCACAAATATCGTATTTGATCTAAAATTGAAATTTTTCCCGCCTCACAAAATATTCCCTAAAAATCTTTTTTTCCGATTTTCTTCAGTAGGACCTCAAAATACTCGTAATAAATTTAGCTATAAGTCTAAAAAAATAGTACTATTTTGTCTGACTATAACTTGGGCAGTTTTTTGTTTAATCAGAATAAATAGGGTGGTAATTCTGTTGCTTCGATGCAAGGTAGATATAGTCAGCTCACTTCCCGAAAAAAAGCTGGAAAAGTACCGTTCTTTTACAAACTTTTTTTTAAATTAAAAAGCTATATGTGGTGGTTTTTGTGTTTAGGAGGTCCTAAATAACTCTCCCATGTATGAATGTATATGCATGATACTCGCAGTACTTTTCCAAATTCAAAAATTGTAATGAAATGTCATGTTCACGTTAAGCTCCGAGCATCGACCTTGAGATTTTATGATTTTCTTCAAGTTTGTTTTATGCACTCTTATCTGATTTTTATCAAACCACATTTCTTCTGACGTGGCTATTATTGCTTAAAGTATCTAAGTAATCAAAAATAAATGAGGATCCTTACTATCGTAGATATGGCCAACGAGATTTCTATCTTATCAGAAAACCTTTATTAGCTATGGAAAATATCAGCAGCGTCACTGGGCTCATTAAGAACACATTTTGCGCTCATTTTTGAAAATTAAAATAAATGTTTCTTATTTTATTTCGCAAAACAACAGCAAAACACTTTTTGCTTCTCTTCCAATTCATAAGCATGTCAAACATGTCGTATGAGTGATTATTCGAACATTCGATTGTTCTTTAAAATTCAAACTGCTCAAAATTGGTGCATTAATATTTTGCCAGACTTGTACTGCTCTTACGTTCAGGACAACTTTTGCTTTTCTCAGCAAAATGGGACTTTTAAAAAACAACACTATGGCTTCAAATCACGCTGTTATTCAATTATATTTGTTCATTAAAAATATCAAATCAATTTAAGATCTGATATGGCAACACAGCATTTCATAGCAAAAAATTAGAAAAAAACAAAAAAAAAAATTAATAACGCAATGCGTTGACAACCACCATCGCGCAGCATAACTTCTTGGCGTACACAAACAGCGAAAAAAGTGACGACACTGCTGTATATTAGTGAATTTTATTATTATTATCCCTTTTTTCCATTTTTGCTGTCGCTAGTCCTTTTTTTGACATACATTTTTTTATTTATTTGGTTTTTTTTTGCTGCTTTTTGGTTTTAATTAAAAATGAAATAAAAATTACGAAATTAGTTAGCAAAGAAATTTTTCTTGGCTCTACACGCTGACAGTTCACTGGAGCAACAACCAACGTCAAATTTACAAGCGTCTTATTTCCATTTCCATTGCTGTTTCCGTTTCCTGTACTGTCTACGTACAGTTGTTCAGCATGTCCGTATTCGTGTTCGCATTTCTGTTTTGTGTTATAAGACTTAGATATTTGGCACTAAGTTAATGAGTGTCACTGTAGTTGTTGACATTTTTGTTTTAATTTCAATTTGTTAATGGCTTTTGTTTTTTTATGCTAAGCAATTAACAAGCAATTAAATAAGCGCAACTTAAAAATTCATAGCAATTTAAATGCAAAGAGAAAACTGTGTTATATTAAGCGAGAATTTGTGATTGAAAGTCATTGCGGATCTCAATGAAACCTAAAATTTTGTAGTCTGCAGTTAGGCGCAATAAAATCATGAAATTTGAACATGTATTGCAGTTTTCAAAAGTCTATATATCACTTAAATAAGTCTCTGATAAATAAATGTTGATTATCTCAGCTGTGAAATTATGGTTTTTATGCTTTGTAAAGATATCCGACATGCGAGTTAACAAAAAATTATTGTTTTTTTTAATTCAGTTCTTCAATGCATGTTAAATAAATATTTTAACGACATAAACATTTTGAAATTGAGCGTGTACAATAGCATTTATCACTGCGACAGTATTTGCTTCAAGTTCTTGCCAAAAACACCGCAGTCGTGCATACCAAAAAACATTTAACACACAGTTTTTCAGCTAACAAAAAGCTGCCAGCAAAAACAAAATAAATTTTGCTTAAAAAAAATGTACAGCCAACATAAAGAAGTTCTATTCTTTCATGTCCAAAATGTTTCTTTAAGTTTTTTACTTTTTTTTTTTGTTTCTTGGTCCAAAATCTCATTTATCATTCCGTTAAGAATTTTCGCTACGAAAAGTTTTGTTTTGGCTTAAGGCTGCTGAAGTATTTATTGTGCGATTATGTGTTTTAGCATAGTAAAATATGTAGCAACAGTGGTGCCATATTGTATTGTATATTTAATAAATATTCTAACTATCAACAACAATTTTTTGTTGTATGATTTTTTATAAAAGAAAAATGTATCTCCTTAATTCCCTAAAGAAGAAAACACATTAGTTATTGATGTTTAGCAATTCACTGGCATTTTGTCTAGGCTGGTCAGAAACCAATGTAATTGAGATATCCGTTGAAAATATTGAAAAAATTTGTAGTAAAATTGTTTTGAAAAAAGTTATATGTGCTATGTTAAAACTCGTCGAAAAATGTTTAGGGCATTTCTTTTTTGACAGGTCAACAGTTTTATGTGTACTCATTATGTTTTACAAAATAATGTTTTATCTAACACATATTTTCATCTTTACCTCGGAGTGAATGCTGGCTATTGACCAGGGCTGTGACAGGCCACTGACTTATTGGGCATTACGATTTCAGGCTGGGCATAGTATCCAACAACCGGTGTAGAAGTGATCATGAGGCGAATGGAGAGGAAACCAAGGAACATCTTTTGTGCTCATGCACTGTTTTGGCAAGTTATAGACTAAAATACTTCGGGCAGCCATTCTTTATAACCTTGAATGAACTAAATAAAGTCCACCTGAGTGAAATCAAAAAACGTATACCTTCCTGTTGGACGTGCACCACAATGAAAGATCCAGAATTTACTAATAAGGCTGTAGCAGGAAGTTTGTGTTTGCACTATGGGCCTATGGTTGGTATCTTTCATTTGTTAGTTAATTCGTTGTTTTGAAAGTTTGGCAAATTGCTCCAGCTTAAACATTTTCAAAGTAATTAATTATTGCTCTTAAGCATCTTCTAAATATTCGAATTCCGAATCAGATTTGAATAAGAAGTTCGGCTAAAGTCTACATTTAGTTTTAAGGAAGGAGTTGAGTCCTGTGCTTCGTAATTTTCATTTATTTATTTCCGCCGACATCTGAAAGGACTAAAAATGCACTCAAGTCTTATGCTGTGTGTCACTTCCGTAGCTAATTTTTCATTTTTGAACCATTATACATCAAATACTTTTCTTGCATTTGAAGGAGTCGAACTCTTTTCTCTGGAATCCGTGTGGTTTGTAAAAGAATTACCGATATATATGCAGTAATTAATTGTGGCAGACTTAAGTAAAATTTTGTTTTAAATTATCTTGGAATGCATGATATGACTTTAAATGTAATACTCAAATTTTATTTGTCGACATATTTATTTTTAAGAAATCTTAAAATTCTAATGAACTCACACCACTGTGCCAATAATGGCTGAAAAACAAAACATTCACAAAATACCAGACTTATTTTCTCACTTTAAAAATTTTAAGCTCCGTTGGCTAACAATAAAGTTTTTGCTGCACAACACAGCCACAGAACGATGTCACATATAACGTTAACACAAAAATATTGCTGTTGTTGTTTTTGTTGTTGATAATGTTGTTCTTGTTGCTGCTGCTGCTGCTAGACTTATTGTCATTCTAGAACGATATTATCAACAGGAAAAACAAAAAGTGGAAGCATTGCATTGCATTACGATGCAATACAACGACACAACGTTTTATGCTGCATGCAGTTTATTTGCTTGCTATACAACGTCGTTGTAAAAGATGCAATTTGCAGGGCAACTACATGACGGTAGAGCAGTTGCTGCAGAACACAACAAATATTTGAGAAATAATAATGAATATCACATTGGGTGCAATGGCAAACCCATCTTTACAATCAGTCCAAATGCCAGTCAGTCAGTCAGTCAGCGTCATTTAAAGTTATTCAGTCATGCTGTCAACGCGTTTCTTATTATTTGCTGATGCAATTCATTGCATTAGATTTTGTTTACTAACATTCGCTTTTTTTATAGAAAATTGCATTTTTTTTCTGTTGGCATTTTATTTTTTAATTATTTGCTTATTTTTCTCCATTTTTTTTTATTTGCTGGCCATGGGAATTGCATTATTCATGCAAAACAAAGAGCAGCATATGAAAAAAAACTTGAATGGTATTTACCACAGTTGAGAGAAATTTGCAAGTGAATAAAGAAAAAAAAAGTTTAAAAAAATAAGTAAGCTGCAAGTCAACGGAGCATGTTGTGGAAAAATACTTGAACACATTGAATTTCTTGTGTAATGCAAATTTAATTTTAAAATGAAGAGTGAACTTTTTGCAGCAATTTTTGTTTGCTGGTATTTGTACTTTTGATGGCTTGTTAAATTAAGTCTAAGTGAGAGGTTTCTTGCAAGAGATTATTTGTTACTTAGAAACTTTCTTCATTAACTGCAGGCAACAATTCAGTGCATCCCAAATTTTTAAATGTTTCTAATAAGATTTTCACATAATAAAATTAAAAAATGTCAAATACATTTTTGCGTAAAAAAGCAATGTAAAATTCAGAAAAAATTTTATACCTTTGCTATTTTGATAACCCATTTAATTTACATATAAGCTGCTAAAACGGAAAATTATCATGAAAATTTTATTTCCTAAATGTCATATAGCAATAAAAGCACCAGCCCTAAAAGCTACTGTTTCAACAAAAAATTCAAACAACTTTTTTTAACTCTATCAGAAAATTTCCCATTTCATAATGTTAACAAGTTTATATATTTTTAATACAAAATGAATAAAGAAAACATCAATTTTATTGACTCTACAACAGCAGCTTTTGCGTTACTCTCCTGAAGTTACGAAAATTAGATTTTCGGAAGTTCAAATTGGATTCAACTTTATTTTTGTTTTTCTATGACGCCCTTTCTTTCGCTTTGAACTTGCAATACGACAAGTTTGCTGTTTTTGAAATTTTTTGTAAACCGTTTCAATTTCATATGAACGATTCGCTTGCACGTCCTTTTTTTCCTTACAGGTACAGGTACTCGTAGTTTGCAATACTCACAGGACAACGCGTTTAGTTTAGTCAATGGTATTAAATTGATTTTTGTTATTGTAGCACTTTTGAATGCCTGTTTTTTTAGATTTTATCGTAGTGTTGGTAGTCGTGTTGCTTATGTATGTATAAAGCGGCATATATGACTTTATGAACGCAGTGTATTTGCTTTGTGACAGTGAGCTTAGAAAAATGCAGATTCACAAAACAAAAAAAAAAAAAATTCAGAGCTTTAAGTGTTACGAATTTCGTTTGATTTTTAGAAAACATTCAAACTCCCTAGGAATCGAATTTTTAATTTTCATCTTAAAAATGTATTGCAAATAAAAGAAAAGAAAGTCGCACCTGTCAATAGAAATTTCTGGCACAACATGGCCCCCAGGTGCCGCACACTAGTCTTAAATCGATATTTTTGGAACAAAAGAGAGAGAGAGAGAGCGAAAATCTTGTCGAAAATGAACAATTATTTATTTAAACTTAAGACAACCGGAATGCCAATAAATCTTCAGAGACCGAATTCTAAATTTTTTTTCAATCTGGGCTCCACGAACTTGTTAAAATTTTGGTAAGCTCTCCTTAAAAAAAAAACTATTAATCTCCCACGAGATTTGCGCTCTGCAGCCAATTTTGAACTATTTTTTGATGGCCCTTAACTTAAGACAATAATAAAAAACGTATACTTCTTTCCGATTTTCGGGTTCCGACAATTTGTTGCGATTTTAGTAAGCATCAATTTAAAAAAAATTGTTCATTTTCCATTATCCTTTATCAGGGTTTTTTATATGTAAATATGTATTTTTTTTAATTGTACAATACAAGCTACAAACTATCTAAGCAAGTAATCAGCACATGAGATATTAGTGATACACATAAAAATTGGCTCATCAAATTGGCAACACTTGGTACTTTGAAATTGCTACAAATTGAGTAAAACCCACACTTCCGGTGTTCGGTGTCTGTGTATGGTTGTGTGGATGTACGTGTAACCAATATGGTATCCTGTTGTAAAGAGAATGAAAATTGTGATGTATGCTTCAGTAAGCAAGTACGCAGGCTGTATTTAAAATTTAGATGGGGAATATTAGTTTGAGAAAATTTGTTTGAGATGCAACTGAAGATAAAGTTGGAATTTTATATTTAAACTGAGTACTTTGAAATGATCACATGACTAATGTTGCCTCATAATCTTTTTTTATCCTTTTGATTTTGAATATCCGGGCAATAAACTTTTTAATAGTCAAATCCAATTCTGTTTTGAAAACTAGCTAATAAAATTTTAGTTTCTGTAATCTCTGCAACATTCTGAAGTCTTATCACCAAAGTTGCTTTAAAAAATTTCGGAACTTTAAGTTCATATTACCAAGAACCACCAACTGTTAAAATTCTTTAGCAAACTTACTACTCCCTGGAAAGCTTTTAATTTTTTTAAAATTTTTCCAACTCTCCGCATTTCAACCTTCTATTATATTTCACATTTTAAGTACAAGGCATATATGTGATATTAAAATAAAAATTGTTTACTTCTCCTTTTCTGAGACAATTAAGTAGTAGCACGATTATTTTGATAATAATCTCTCCCTGCTCTTTATTGCTCTTTCAGCATCAGTTAAATTCATTATTCGTGTAGTCCGAGTATTGACTACTCATGCTGACTGGCTATCACATACTCACAAATACACATATTCACACAATTACACAACTACAAGTGTAATCCCATTAAAATCCAATAAGTTAAATTATTTTCATTATCATTGGCTTGGCGGAAATGTCCTTTCACTTGGTTTTCATTTGTTGCTATTTGTTGTTGCTATCAGTACTTTTGTTATTCTTGTTGCTATTTTTGGTACAATGTGAAATTATTCGAATACCGGATTTTTTTTTTGTAATTACTATATGCTTACACGAGTCTTAATACCTGACACTGAACAAAACGTGCAAGCATATTGGACGAGAATTCATAAAACTCTATGCTTAGAGCCGCTGATTTTGAAAGTTTTTGCTGAATTTTGTGACATTTAAATGCTGAAAAATTATGGTTATAAATATAAAATAATTTATATATCGTCAGCCTTTTAAATTCAACCACATTGCCTAACTAGTTGTTTCGTGTGCCAAAAAGTATGCAATCTATTTTTAATGTAAAAGCACTGTGGAGCTGGTGTTAGACATATTATAGACTGAACCGAGGCACAAGACCACCGCGAAGTTGGCGTTAGACATATTGGAGGATGTAAACCTGGAAAGCCGCGCCCGAAGGCCGCTAACTTACCTGAACTTAGCACTTGCCCAGCATACAATGATATTTACAAGTTTTATTGTTTTATTTTGCTACAGTTACAGTGCATTTGCATTAAAGCATCATTTTTAGGCCTAACGGTAACTAGTTTGGCCGGTGATATATATGCACATATCAATTTCTTACTTGAATGGCTCTTTAAAAAAAGTTGAAATTGCGGCCCATATCGTCTAAGTACAAAAAACATAGATTTTTCCTATGAAAAAATATCATATCATGACAAAACCAAAACTCTGAAGTTAAAAGATACAGAGTAAGTCCAAAATCCAAAATTCATTGCACTCAAATTTTTGCTTGTTTTTTTTTTTTTTAGCTTTGGCACATTCATATCATATTTGTGAATTTTCGTAATTTTTGCGAATGACATGGCTTTTTTTTGTTAGTGTATGTAGCACACTTATAATAAAAATAATGAATAAAAATAATTACGACTGTTATTAAATCCACTTGATATCTTTTCACTATTAAGGATTCAACTGCCCTGCTGTTTTCATGTACATTCTGTAATCGAGAAACTGTAATTTTTTTTAAATAAATTACGCGGAATCAAAAGTTAATGTTAATATTTATTGACAACTTCATCACAAAAACTGTAAAACAAGATAACTTCATTAATGTCATTAATTATAACATGTTTTTTGAGTACAATGCACGAATGTTGGCATTGCTGTGATAATTCAATTTTAATTTATTTTTCAAAAGAAACTTGGTGATATCAGAGCTATTATGAATAAGTTTTACTTGATATATTCAATATATGAAATAATATTTATTACAAAATATTTTATTTATTTATAGTATGAACAAAAAGTACCATGCTACAAATTTCAGATTTGTTTCAACTCAATATACGTGTAACAGCTGAACATAATATTTTGTCTTTGACTTACATATATACAACACATCTTAGCTGGATTGTTATTTATCGGTAATCTACCGCGTATACTAATAATTTTTTGGTTGCTCCTTTTGTGTTTTATTAGGGCACACAAATGAACCAATGCAAAAGCATCACTGCGGTAATGCATATAACACACTGCTTGACTAAAGTCTGAGCTGTTAACTTAGATGTTGCTAAAAAAAAAACGAACACTTCATTGATACTGAAGTAGTCATGGTATTTGCACTTTTGAGTTGTGTATCGAATTGGATCCAGAATAGTACTTCGCTGCGTTATAGCAGATTGTGATGTATCGTGTTAAGGCGTCAATGAAAACTTGGAATTAAAAAAATTGTTGTTGTACAATATGTTGAAAAGCACAACATAATTGATAAAAAATTCGTGGAACAGAAATGACATGTAATAAAAAAATCACATGTTACAAAAAAGTCATGTAATATACATTTTGTGAATTTAGAAACAAAAACATTACGATATCCTGATACTTCAAGCAATCGATTTAAGTTTTGTATCGTGTTCAAGCTTAAATTAAAATAAAAAAAAACCAAACAAAAATGCCAAGATGTTAAAAAAAACAAAATGTTATGAAAATCTCATGTGATTTAGAAAAAGCTTGTGATGAAATAACAAAAGAGAAAGTGCAATTAAGCAAAGCAGCTAAGACAAAACGTTGTCATATTGCACATAATTTTTATCTCATAACCTTTATTTTATTTTTTAAATTAAATAAAAAAATACCATGTGACTTAAATTTCATACAACAAAAATACTATGTGATAAGAACTTATGTGATCAAATTACATTAAAGAAAGTTTGATGTAGCATAGCAACTAAGACAAAACGGTGCCTTTTTATCTCATGTTATTTTTTTGAAGCATCGAATAAAAAACTTTGAGTTTAAATTCAGCTGTTTGAAACTAAAAAAATTTTTATCACATGGTATTTTAAACTTATAGACGCATGCTTAAGTATTTTTGAGCACGGTTTTTGACACTTTAATTGTTTTTTAGTGCTCTTTTTAAATCCAAAGCATATTGATAAAGGTACCATTTTGTCCATCACTATTCTTTACGCTCTCACACATGTATAAGTGGGCTATGAGTGCTACTTTCCTCAAAGGTCTTCTTTAGTTTCCTACTGTGTTTTCCAATATATCCCATTGGGAATCATTCATTTTCTTTTATTGCTTTGCTTTTTGGCCGTAAGTATGTGCGTATGTGTCTTGTGTACAACTTCCCCTTTCTTGAACACTCGTAATGGGTTTTGCTGGCGGTCTGTTTGTCTATGAATAAATGTTTGTAATGAAATTCTGCAGTTCATGAGTACACAACCTACAATCGTCGATGGACTTTTGGTTCTCGTATGTGAAAATTTCGGACAAAATATCGTCATTATTATTGATTTATTTGCATTTAATGTGTTTTCTTTGAACTCAATGAATTGCAGCTTGAAAATTGATATCCTGCTAATGTACGTAGTTATAATTGAATATTTTCGTAAAGTTGTTGTTTGTGGTTGAAAATTGAAATAAACTTTTGCGATCAAAGAAGTGATTTGCAAACAAAATGAAATTTAAGTTTTTTAATAAATTTTTCAATTTGAAGTTTTATTTATGATTCATTGTCTTTGTTTCATTGAAAATTTATTGAAGTGTGAATGCATATATTAATAATATGAAAACTCATAGTTAAAAGACACATTTGGTGATAAAATTCGAACCAGCAATCAAAATTTCATCAGCCATCTTTGACGCCCACTAAGTTGCCAAAAGTAAAATAAAAGATGATTTGTTTAACTAATTCATCATGGCGATAAACAGCGCTCATAAGAGATGCTGAGGGTTGGATTCAGCAAAATATATTTGTGCCCTAAGACACAGCTCCAAATCAGGGTTTGAGAAAAGTAAGGTTCACATTGACAGCTGTTATCATTTCATTTAATGTAGGAGATTTTCCACATTCGTATTTATATTTACTTTTTTTCTTAAACTTAAATTTTTATAACGTAAACTAAAAGAAGCTTTTTATTTGTATATTGTTATGTTTAATTGTTTAATTTCACAAATCGCACGCTTTCTTTTACACATGCTAACACAACTATTCAGCGAAAGATTCTATACAAATGTTAATAAATTTTTTGTATGAATACTTTTATTATGATTTAATTAAAGTTAAAACATTCCATTTTTATTTTGTTTATTTTTAAAGCTTTTAGTAAAACGCAAGCTCATCAATAATATTTTTTCATATACTTTAAATCATTGTTTTAATTTCGCTTTCTTTTATTTTGCAGCTGTGCGTATTTGCTTTTAAGCTTAAAATAAATTTCGTTAAAAATGCAACCAACGACAAATAAACAAATGTATTGGCACATATTTACTTGGTTGCACCCATGTTGTTCCACCTTACCTTCAGCACTATCCCTTGCTGAGTATTTGTTTAACTTGTCCTCCATTGATTGAGCGGAAGTTCGATATGTAAATTAAGTGGGTGAATGCAACGATGCTGTGTGCTGCATTAATTGCTGGTTTCTTTTTTAATTTTATTGCATTGGTAACACTAGAGCCTAGCAGCAGTAGCAAAAACATAAAATTTTTATGCCATGAATATTTATCATTATAAAAATGTTCGTAATTGTGTAAGTGCAATCAAGTAAAAATGACTAAAATGAAGAAAAAATATTTAGGGATCTAACGAAGTGTTCGGGAGAAGTTGTTAAGGAGTAAAATTGGATAGTTGTTGTAATGTAAATGATTGAAAAATCATTCATTTTATAGTGAACGCTTCAAGAGTACGTGGTTTTTCAAGTATGCGATAACTTTCGATCATCAAAATAATTAAGAAACTTAGCTCGCAAAATAAACACAATTTACACACATTAACTTTTAACATCTTTGCTCTACGAAAAATATTCAAAATATCGGTGGTTTTAAATTTCACAACCAACTTTTAGTCAACGGTGCGTATGCGTAACCTCAATCTCAATTCATTAGAAAGATTACGAATGAAAACAAAAACCATTTACTAGTCCTTTGCTTACATAACCCTCAATGATCTGCTACATTTGACTTTGATAATATGAAAGCTTTCTTTTATCCTCCATGTTTTTTTATCCAATGCACTTCAAACTGCAATTGAAAGCTTTTATCGTGATAATAGTTCACACAATGGGAAAACAACTCTTCACAGTCATTGTCATTGTTGTCGCCATGCCATCGAACAATGTGAGAAATGAAAATAGAAATGCAAATGATGCAAAAGCAAACACAAACAAAAATGCTCACTAAAATAGAAAGAAAAACATCCAAATGTCCAAGATATGAGCTGTGGTGCGCCCTTACAAAGGAACTAAACTCGTCACATTGGAGCACATAGTACATAGCGCAACAATGGCGGGAGTCATTTTACGTATAACAAAGCAGCAAAATAAGTTGAAGCAGCAGTGCAAAGGGACAGCATAAAAGATTTTCAAATTGCTACGGATGTTGTGATGAGTGCTGCTGGTGCAACAGAACGTTTAATTTTTTAAAATGGGTTAAATGCGCGGTTGTTTAAGTTTTTTCTTCTGCTTTTATACTGTGACTGTTGCTGGTGATGTTGTGTTAAAGATCAGCCAAATGTCAACATTTCGAGAATTGTTTTGCTAATCGTTGCTACAAAATGTTGGAAGAGAAACAAGTGCGCTAAAAAAAAGATAGAGATTTTTTAGTTATCTAACAACTGCCTTGATCCTTTGAACACAAGTGCTTGTGGTAATGCAATGATATTTTAAGCTCAAATTAAGGATTCATTGAGCTTTTATTTGTTGTTAAAATTTGCTATTAGCATTTAAGAATTGCATTTTTTTTTATTTATTTTTTTTTTTTTTTAATTTTGTTTTTCAATGTTGCTATCGCACATGTTTTGAGTTTTCTTTGTCACTTTTTTATAGCACTTGATTTGAAGCATACATTTTCAACTCCAAGCTTTAAAATTTTTAAACAGACGAACAGACTAACCCTCCCTCCCTCACTTCCAACTGATTAGACATTTGCAAATAAGGCAACCTCAATAAAAAACCCTTTTCCACTCAAATTATCCTTGGGTCAAAATCAGAGCTTATTAAAAGAAAAGTTCTTGCAAATAAATGTGCAAAAAATGAAAAGGAAAAAACTACTAATGTTGTGTGTATTATTATTTTTTTTTGCTGTTGACACAAACAAACACATGTATCTATGGCCTATCAATGCTGAATTCAACTTTTCCACAGATTTGTTGCCAACAGCATCAACGGGGGCAAAAAAAAATGTTGCAATCCCAAATCGTATTCGTCAAAAAATTGACAAAGTTTTCCGGGCGACCCCCAATAAGCAAAACTACCCACACTACTGCGCTGCTGCTGCAAATGATGAGATGAAGTCTGTGCTGAATTGCGGTCAAAATAAAATTTAGTAACCAAAAAAAAGAATCAAAAATAAAAAAAAGCAAGAAATCGATGCAAAACAACAACAACAACAGTGAAAAATAAACATCTGCGAATTGGTAAATTTCGTATCCGCAGGGACTGCGGTCGTTAGTTGTTTTTTGGTCGCCTCTATCGGTCGCAGGCAGTGCTAAATGTCAATATGCAGCAAATAGAAAAAAGTAATAAAATAAAATAGATCAAATGTGCTACAGGAAATGGAAGTTCTTTTTTTATTTTGTCAATTTTTTTTTTCCTTTTCATTTTTCATTTGCTATTTGTGCTGATAAGCAACGCGACACATTTGGCGTTAAAGGTGGTAGGTGGTATAATTTTATTTTAATGTTTTATATTTTTTTTAAAATTTGCTCTATGCACATGAAGTCTTCTAATTTTTATGTGAAATATCGTTTTGTTATTATTCTACTATCTCTGATTGCAATTGGTCAAGGCTTAAGACTTACCATGTGTACTTTATTTAAAAGATTTTTGATAGGTTTCATTAATAGAATTTGAAAAAAAATCTTTATCGAAATGAGCTGACGGAAATGTAACGCTGTAATGTTACAATTTTTCAATATTTAAATTTTTTGTTTTTCAAATTTGTAGTGCCTCCCAACTCCCTCCATTATTTAAGAGTTTATTTTTTTTTCTTTTTCAGATACAGTTAACCTTTTCGAATTTTGAATCCTATTCACATTTTCTGGCCACTTTCTTACATTCGTTTCTATATTTTTCGAATATATGTGATTTTCTTCTACGATTTTCAATTTTATTTCACTATTTTCAAACATTCTTTGGACTTCCTTAGGTCGTTTTTCACGTGCGCAACATTTTTCAACTTTTAAGTCTTCCATATCATTTCTTGATCTTTTTAACTTTCCTCAACCTTTCTTTGACTTGATTTCCTTTATTCGACCTTCTGTTTTTGTGAATTTTACTTTTCACTTTTTTTTTTCAGTATATGAGACATCTATTTTGAAAGTTTTACCAGTTCGTTGTGAGGAAAAAATTAAGTGACAACAACGAGTACTCGTATAAATAGTGAGTAGGAAACATAACAACTTGGTAATTTCATTTGTACATAGATATCGTTTTGGCGAATAAAAAAGAACATTTAAATATTTTACAATATTAGAAGATAATTATGAATCAGAGTACTAATGTGAAGTTTTGTTTAGTTAATATTAATTAAATTAATTTTCTCACAATAAATACTTAAATGAAATATATATAAAAGTGGTATCATAGCTTTGGTAGGTTAGCCAACGCTACAAAGCAATCTCTTCCCATCATGCTCTTTCTTTCACTGACAAGCAATCAGTTTTGGCAAAGATGAGGCATGGAATTCAATTCAAACACGCCAGCCATTACAAAATGATATAAATTTTCGATTACTGTCGTCTACATTTCTACGAAAAAATATCGAGTAGCATCTAATACGAGACAAGATGATTTGATTCAGCCAACGAATTTGCCAATTTAGTTCAAAGTTTAGAGTAAAGATTTTTGTCCTTTCTATGACCGTGGCATAAGTGAAATATTTGAAAAAAATAAAAAATTTACGGCTTTGTTTTGTATATACAATTGTTTGAAAGTTACAAAAAAAAAGAAGAAAAATAGGCCTTAGACTATTTGATAGAATAATTCATATCTTTAGTTTTTATTGTGCTGTAGTTGACTATGGGGTTAAAAATGCTCCAGAAGTCGATGAGTTTGACAAAATAATATCAGCATGGTTACTAAATGAAAACAGCTGAACGTGATTTAGCAAAATGTGAACGGATACCAATTTAAGGAAATGAAATGATTGTAAGAGAAGATACCGAAATGGGCTCACAAAATTAATTTTGTTTTTTTTTTTTTTTTAATTTAAACAGCTATCATTTTCTAAAATATCCCAAAAATAAATTTTATTTAAAATTTTAAAAATTTGAAAATATAGTAGTCACACAAATTCCTGAACAAATCCAACACTAATTAAAACCTTCTGCACATAAATCTTTCAAGTTGTGTATGACAGTGATGTTTGAAAACAACAAGAAAACTAAAATATTTAAGGATTTTTGGTTTTCCACTATTTTTTGTTGGCTTTTAGAGGAAAACATTCATCATGTTGTTTTATAGTAACGTTGTTGTTGTTGTTGTCACATTTGCTGACTTTTCGACAAATTTATAGTTTTTAAGCTGCTTACGTATGTATGTGTTTTAGTTTTTTTATCACTAATGTTGTTTATTTTCATTGCTGTCGCTGTCTTCTAATGAGCACTGAATGTGTCGCATTTTCTACAGAAATACATTCATTTGTTGTATTTCTTATTGTATTTGCATTTTAGCCAACAGCTTACATAGCACTAACATTACAAGAGCAAAAGCAAAAGAACACATTTGCGACTATTTAACTCACCCAGCTAGAAATTCAGTAAGGAAATATTTATTCCTTAACGTTGAAATTGTTCAATTCTTGTAACTTTGAAAATATTTCCTGTTGGGCTATTTTGTTGTTATGGTTTATTGTGTTCTTGTGCTCGTTTATTCTTCAAAAGCTTGCAGTAAAGATTATATTCTTTTGTAGTGGAAATATTTCTCTAATTTCAGAAATGCTCAGAAACTTTACAAAATCCTCTTTAATATTTAAATATTTTCATACACAACAGCATCTAAACTTATGCATTTTTAAGGTAACCGCACAGACATATATATCTGTAAAATTATTACCCACTCAAAGTTGTATTGATGGTAATCTCATTTCCCTATCTGCTTAATAATACCATATCAAGGTAAATTAATATATTTTGATCATTTTTGCACAAAAACTATTAGTAAGGAAAATTCTCTAAACTATAAATCGCTCAGTTTACTCAAAAATTTGAGCAAAAGCTAAAGATATTTAAAAATTACTACTTTGTGAGAAATATTTAAATGTTACTCATACGCCATGTAACAAAAATTGCACTAAATACATTGGTTGTAATTTTCAAAGGACTACAGCTTTCGTTGAAGGAATATGTATGCTAAATGTATATTTTTATGGTCACTCTAAAGCATAATTGTAAATAAACATAATTTTAACAAAAGTGTTACACATTTATTTACAACATCAACCCAAAGGCTTACAGCGCATAAATGAAACACAAAAACAAAAAAAAGTTCAGGCAAAGACCAACCAGCCAAATGGCCAACACACATTCAAATATGTCATTAAAGTTTTAACAAACTCGAAATAATTTACACTAAGACAGGCAAGGCAAAAAAGTTTTCAAACAATGGCAGAAAGTGCCGAAAGTGCACAAACGACACCAAATGCTGCTTGATGCTGTTTTAGCAAGAAGCACTAGCAATAGCAATCCTTGCTAACCTCTGCCACAGGATGAATGCAAATTATGAGCAACAAAGGCATAGATAATCAGAGTTAGAAAGAGACAAAAGTATTTGTATACACACATATATTCATAAGTAAGATCGTTGATGTAAATGATGAGAGCTAAGACTTAAGAGCTCAAAGTACACTGTTGGGTTTTGGAATGAAATAAAATTTCTTAAGCGCCAAGAGAAAAGTTACACACAAAAAAAGTTTCTGCTTTTAGAAAATCAAAAATATTATGTAGCTTTACGATTTTTAAGGAAGTTCTTTTGTGTCTTAAAGCATTTCCACTACTATATTTTACTCATCATATAATGATTTATTTCATTGTTGAGTATGAAGCTAGATAAAAAATCATTCCATTGTACTTGTTGCATTTACCATTGGACGAATTTTTTGGAAAAGTATGATTGTGGTGATAACTCAAGCTGGACTTATGTTTATATTTTTCAATAAAAAAAATATGCTATCATATTTTCAAGCATAAAAACGAAAAAAGAGAAATTGATTTATATTAAGTTGCCTCACTATTCTAACTTTCCCTTGATTGGAATGTGCAAGAGAGTTCCTAGCAAATGTCGATATGAAGTTAGAGATTTTTATAAAATAATGGCATAGTTTAGGCAACATGTAGTACATGTTTAGATTTAAATAGATTAATTTTAGCTCTTTTGTTTTTACAGTGCTTCAGTGGGATATGCTGTCCCATTCTGATGATGACTAAGTGCAAGTGTAGACGATAAATAACAAAATGTTTTCCCACTTGATTTCCTATATTCCAAGCTTTGTTAGCAGTTGTTTTTTTTTTTTTTGTTGCAGCAAAAACGCAGCATTCCCTATTTTTTGTTGGTTTCTTACACTTTTCATCTTTTCTGGTGCTTCGTGTCGGCATTTTCTACAAAACCATTTGGATGCAATGCATAATCGCATGTCCTGTCTGTCGTGTTGGAGTTATATGTATGTGACCAAGCAACACTTGACTCTGCTGACCCACCACTGAAGCATGTAGCAATGTGTGTGCTGCTCAACTGCTGTTGATGATGTTCGGTTTCAGTTCCAGTTTCATCCTTGATGGCTTTGGTAAATATTTGTTTCTTTGGCATTGGAGCGAGCGTTATGTAGAGTCTGAAAACTGACAAAGAAAAATTGAAGACAAACTTAAAAAAAAAAATAGCAAGAAGAGCTGCAGCAAAAGCAAAGCTGCACAGTGCATTGGGTACTTGAGAATAAATTCAGTAAAATATATGAAAAACTAATAAATGTTAAGTTTTTTGACAATTTTTGCCATTGAAAATTTGTGTTTTTGTCTACTTTATATAGGGTGGATACTATAGAAGTGCTGGGAGCAGAAATTTCGTATTTCATTAGCGATAAAAATTTCATTGAGTGATATTGGGCAAGAAGTTAGGCTCATGGCGTTTTTCTATTCCAGTGAAAGATCAGTAATTATAACGTTTTAATGTCAGTATATCGATTAGAATTAGATGGGATGAGGATGAGGCTTAGCATCCTGAAAATGCACTGTGAATTTTCAGAGTGATATTTGCGGAGTTATTTGCGGCTCATATTTCTTTAAAAAAAATCTACGAAGTGCTCTACACACAACTTTTGAAAATGTTTATATCCAGCTATTGAAGATATTCAGGTGGCAAGGTTCCAGTCAGATAAAGTTGCAGTTTACTTTCTTACTTCACTCATTCGGCCACCCTGTGTTTTTGACATTACACAGTACTGGACTAATGCTGCTGCTGCTCTTTGCTATACTACTACTATAGCACTATTTGTACAACTACTATTATCCTGAAGGTTATTTATGAATTCTTATGTCTTAGTGGTTCATTTACAAATTTTATGTATGCATATGAGTGATAACGTTATGCACGGATGCCCGTGTTGTCTATATGTATGTATATCTGGTTCTGGTATTTTCTTTGTCTCGTTTTTCCTTTGCAACATTTTTGTGCATGTGTGTTGGTGTAGGTACCAAACAACGACAATAACGAAGCACATCCATGTACCGTATTTCACATACACATACATACATATGTATATATTTTAAGTTTAGCTTAAAGTCGTTTATCTGTGCTTAAGTTAAATTTATATGCAACATTTTCCGGTTTTTATCCCATATTTCATATGTTAGCTTCTTAATGGATCCTAAAAACAAAATCTTACCGCAACAGCATGTATTAGTATGTGTGTATTCTTACTTGAAGTTTGGTAAGTACCAAGGATAAAATTGGTACAGCATAGAAAAACCCTACGACAAACCAACCGACTATTGAAGCAGCTGAGCTTTAATTTAGCAGGTTATAAAAGGTTTTTTTTTGTTTCTTTTGAGTTTATTTAAATCAGCTTTTATATATTTTGGTAATTGTCCATTCGAAATTTATAAGATGAAAGTATCTTTAAATTAAAATAATACAACAAAAGTTAGAAGTTAAGGTGAACAGCGGTATGTAGTATTAATATTTAGTTTCTTATTATTAAAATGAAATGAATTTTGTTAGATTGATTTTTATTGAGAAATACAACGACAAATGAGCTCATTTACCATAAATGCAATTTAAATAAATCAATCAATCAATCAATTACTGTTATGAGGTTTCGTTGCCTGCATCTTCAGGGTTTTGTTTTGTAAAATCATTGATAATAAAATAATCAATAGCTGGTATGCACTTAAATATGGAATTAGTCACGCAAATTTAAGCGCAAAACCTAAATCATTAATAAGTTAATATATTTTAAACATTTGTGATTGATTTCAAACCATTGTAGATCGTTAAACTGCAACTGGTCAAATAAACTTTTAGAAATACTGCAAAGTTGAAGATTTTTCTATCAAAACTTTTTTAGTTGTTCATAATTTTTGTTGAACTTTTTGAATTGCATGTTCCACCTTATGAAAATTTCTCACATCTTCAAGTTATGTTGTGGGCCCTTTTCCAGGTGCCGCACATTGTTACTGTGAGTTTTTCTTTATAAAATTTATAGGGGATTTCGGCCGGGTATAAGGCACCGCTAGGTATTAGAAAATTTGATATTGTTAATATCATGCAATATAAAAATTGTCAATCTTCCTACCCCAAAAAAGGAACCGACCACCAAGAATAGAAATTTAAGTTGTTATCAAAGAACTTGATCGCTGCCAACACTACTAAAAGCATTACATCTTAGCGGCATGTTCATTTGAAATGTGAAATGTGGAAAATGCAATAATGAATAAAAAGTGCAATTTAAAGTGAATAGCTAAGTGGCATTTACTTTATATTTTTCAATTGAAAGTGGGGTAGCCGTGTAAACCACTTATGTTTTTTTTTTAACAAAATTTAAAGATGCACAATGCCAATCAAAAAAATTTTAAAAACATCGTCTTCAAAACGGAAATGAAGAATCATTACAATACACTCGAGTATCTGTCAACATTAAATCCCGAATTAAATGACAGCAACTGTTGTGCAAAACTTCAGTGCAGCAGGATAATGCAAAACAATTAAAACCGTTACGTGGTTATTGATGATTGGTACATCATTTCTGCTGCTCCTTCTTTTTCATTTTCACTATGGATAGAAAGAAAAATCAACTTTGATTCAAAAGTAATTACATGGAAATTGTAACTCTTTTTTCAGTCGCTTGTACAGTAAGCTCCATATGTAACTTAAAATTCAGAAATTGTACTCATAAACCTCAGGTCCGTTGCCAGATATTATGCGTTTCATAAAAGTGGGGCAGTAAAAGACATGTAAACCAACTAATAGCGCCGCAAGTTCGATTAACAAGATGAATACTATTCCTCTAGCAGTCTGATAACAATATATGATCATACTTATTGCAATGTATTAAACTATATTTCGTTGTATAATATATGTACGTCATCACAATAATAAACAATATTGCCACCACTCATGAATAGTTAAAATAAACGTGGTCTAATTGTGCCCTTCTCCAATCTTTTATCTATCTGATAACAAACTTAATTGTTGCTATTTGAGTGACTGCACAAATAATTAATTTTTATTTATTAAAATGCATCATAGTTCTTTCATTCAAAATATATTTTAAAATATGTTCTCCCTTACTTACACAATGAACTGCACACATTTATATTCATGATGCAACTTTTGTGTGATGTTTTTCAATTTCCCCCTCCCCCTCCTATCTAACTACGTCCATGAATTATCATACTTATGACTTAATTTTCCATTCCCACAGACTGTAGCGCGCATTGGAAAAATGCAAATCACTTGCCAAGGTTGTCTTTCAATTGTGCGCTGTAGGTCTGGTTGGTCAGTGACGTTGTCTTGTGGTCTGTTTTTCCCTTAGCTGCTATTTATGCAGTTTATTTTTTCTGCACCCTATTCCCTTTGATTTTTTGTCTGCACTGAACGCAGGAGCTGTCCGCTGCATCATTAGCCATTAAAATGCTATCACGTTGGAATTTTTAATTAAACGTTCGCTACTGTACCGCAAATGCTAAATGTGGAGTTGTTGTTGGTATTGCTGTGGTCTTTGCAATTACAACCGCAATAAGGCGTTAAATTGTGCTTGAAAATCTTTTATTTTTAAAATTGATTGCAGACAGTGACTTGTCATTGAATGTCACTTTGAATGCATACCAGTGTTGTCAAAGAGTTGCAGTAGTGGTAATGTAAGGGCTTAAGTTTTCGTTTTGATTTTGATTGAGCTTTGCGAATAGTAAGCGAACGCCTTTTGAGAATACACTGCTTAGAAGCCGAAATCTACAACAGGAAATTCTGAAAGTGTTTAGGTAGCCGGGCAGCGGTTTTTCGGCTTGGGGTTTTATCCAAGGAATTTCAACTGCCTAACTATTCATTTTATTTAAAGCTTCAACTAAATAAATACCATTTGTTTATTGCTCGAATTTGTTACAAAGGATATTAGCATTAGCAAATAAATGACAAAATGCAATAAATTGTGAATAAAAATTACAAAACTCATCATTACGATATTTGAAAAAACTTTATTATAATGAACGACACACAAAATCCTTTGACAAATTTGTTTCCAAAAAAGTTTTATTTTGTCTTTGCTTGATGTCCTTTATTCTTCTATGAAAATATATTACTTTCGTAAGTAAAATTACTTTTTTTTTGGAAATGTTGTAGCGTTGTTGTAATGAAATTACAAAATAAGAGGAAAAATTCGTGCACTCTGTTTACTCAACAGATTTGTGTGATTCGCTGAAACTCGCATATACTTTCGGCAATAAAGTTCGTCCTTGCTGCTGACTGACTGAAGAAATTTGTGTTGGTTGGTACCAATGCAGCACGTAATTTGATCAGCGAACAAGACGCTTTAGACAAAGTCAATCTTGATGATAATAATGATGACGATAACGATGCTAATAATAATGATGATGCTGCTTCTGCTGTTGCTGATGACGCTGCAAATTTGGTAGAAAGCTTCTGCTGGTTGCCATTTTAACTGATTTGACCAATGGAAAAAAAAATATCATAGACAACTACTCTGACGTTGGCGGCGCCGCATCGTTGATGAAGCAACCGGACGGACGTGCGCTTGAACGCAGCTCCAATTGATGCAATCAACGTGATGACAGCATTTTTGTCGTTTCGTTTGCTTTTTGCTTTCGTTTGGCCCAATCGTTTCTGTGTTACAAATAAATTGTAACTGAAATGTTAGCTACTTTTTCTTATTTACTGAGGAAACTTTTTGCGGATGTTTGTCTCAGGAGTTGGCAAAACATGGAGAGAATTATGCGTTTTGTTAACCTTAAGCAACAACTTCACTTATTCAACGTGTAAAGTTTTTGAACTAAGTGTAGTTATAAGACCTGAATATCGAATTTAACGAAAATTTTCAAAAATCATTCTGAAAATCGCATGGGATTTAAAATAATGCATGCTAAAATTATGCAATTAAAATTATTCAAAGTGCTCTACAGCTGGGCGGCGGTTACACATAAAATCGCATTAATTTTAGTTGCATATGTTAAGGCTCAATTTGAAATTTGCTTTACTTGTCATTTGCTTTGAAACTTAAATTGCTGATATATATTGCAATTTAACGCACATTTTGTATCATTTTAATTTAAGCATTCTAGCTATTTTATTGCATGCCTTAAAATGTTTGGGATGTGCAGCAAAACGGCTTGGACTGCCTCCACTTGTAGCAAAAATATGCTCTACAGCAATAATTTGCTTAAAATAACTTTTCAACTGCTGTTACCATAACTTACTTTGGCAGTAGCAAAAAAAACAAAACATTGCTGTTGTCCTTTTTAAAAGGACAACGAATTTCTGTTCAAAAACACAATAAAATTAAATTGCAGCTCAGCTAAAGCTACAAGCGAAAAATTTCTCTGCCGTGCTGCAACAACAAATTTTAATTTATTTTCATTGGTTACAGCCAACATGCGTCCGCCGCGTACAAAAGCTTGAAATAATTTTAGATTTCAAAGCGGGACATTAATGGTTGCCAATGAATTGTTCGAAATTCTCACATAAACAGTAGTTGACATTATTGCGCTCTTGGTATTCGAGAGTAATGCGACATTTCGAAAAAATGCAACTGCCCTAGCGAAATGAACTGCATCAAGGATTTTAATTAAACTTCTACCAGAATGTTGACCTATACTTTTTTTTTTTTAATTTCTGTAAAAATTTGTGTTTTAATGTTATAGTGAAATGCTTAGCAGTTGTGAGTAGTGATAGAAATAAACACAGTAACAGATGTCATAAAACTTAAATATCAAACATAAACCAAAATAAAGTGACATTTATTTTAACAGGTACAGCTTAGTATAGTTGATTTTATGTTGACAAGGAAGATTTTATGTTTCCAGATAATTTTAAGGAGGTTCCAAAATGTTGAAAGAGTTGAAAATGGCGGAAAAGTCAACAGAATATATAGAATTTTGAAAATACTTGAAAGATTGAAATTGGTTGAAAAACTCGAAAAAGTTGAATAAACTTTGAAGATGTTGAATATGTACAAACCTTAAAATAGTCGCAAAAGTTGACTGTACCGCTATACTATTCTTTGAATCTGCTTAACGTAAAATTAAGCTTTTAATAAAGTCGGATTATTTCCCAAACGTTGCAATTCAACATCACTTTCTAGTACCTCAAATGATGCTATTAACTACCTGCACTTTAAAGACAATATGACATTGGTATAAAACCACTTGCCACACACGTGCAAACACTTATATGTATACATATATACATACGTATTCAAGTAGACGACGGTGAAGATGATGCTGTTGCTGCCACTGATAACGATAAACAACGAATTAATACAATAATAAATGAATTTTCCAGGACACTTCACATTTTGCAAACAATGATGCGAGAAATTGATTTTCAAGTTGAAGTAGAGAGCGAGAAAAACACTTAAAACATTGTTGATGTTGTTGTCACTGTCTTATCTGGTGGCGTCGAAACTAAATCGGAATGTTGAAAAATCTTATGCTACGTCATTTTTTTTCTTCAAAGGGAAAGACGCTTTGTGTACATGAATTACCTTCAGACTTAGCAATGAATTATTTTAATCACGAAAAGCATTCTCAAAAGCTTGGAATCGTTTGCAAAAAACCTTATATTTGATGTAAAATTTCAGCCTCGAAATACTCACACTTAAAATTTTTTATTAGATCATTTTCCTAATGATTTGAGTTATATTCTTTTATAAGAATTTGTGATGATTTTAAACCATTTACGTTGACCTATTGAGGTAATTCCTTCTGGGTGATTTCTTATTTGTTGCCATTCTTGTTTGTATTACTAGTGTTAGCATGCGCGTACTAACGCCTGCATAAAAATCTAACGAGCCACCCCGTCAGTGACAATGATGCTTAAAATACACGCTTCAACACGAATCCTAAAAACACACAAAAGCATGCACACATTCACTCATAAGTATGGGATAAAGCCATTATAGCACAACTATAAATAATTATGTAGCGCATTAGCAAGATAAATAGACGTACAATGTTCAAGCAATACGATTCCATAAAAAAAATAATCGAGCAACTTTTGTATACATTAAACCTCTTGAGATAGTCGAGATAATGGTATATATGTATATATCCTTTTGCATTAAGTCTCGCGAGACAGATTGTTCTTTTCTTTATGAGATCGCAGAAGAACTTAAAAAAATTCATTTATTTTTTTTTTATAAAACTTCAAGAGATATTGAAAATAAATATTTTTTCTAAGATAAGACTTTAAAAGCTTTGAATGTTCTTACCAAAGATCTCATGAGACCTGAGAAATTGAAATATCATAATCTCATCAAAAATGGCATAACAAAATCAGTGTATACTTTTCGAGATATATGATAAGATAATTGAAAATTATTATATACATATTATACAGGAAAAATAAAAGATAGGTAAAACTCTTTTCTTACTAAATATGTTGAGATATTAAAAAACAGAAAAGCAAAACTAATTTTTCCAGTTCATACATTCAATAAAATTTGAACAAAAACTAAAATAAAAGATTATTGCCAGCATAGCTTTCTTAGAAAAAGGACAAAACAAGCAGCATCAGCGAGCTTGAAACACACTTGAGAAGTGTGAAAATTGAAATAATTTCTCATACAAAGCAGCTGAGCACATTCAAATACAGACAGACAGACAGACAGATAGGCAAGTGAAGAACGGACAGACACACAAAATAGAGTAAGAATTTTCGCGGCCCACTAACAGTATGAGAAACTAAAAGCCATGTTCATGAAGGTTAACATGTTTTATGACACACATCTCCACACCTACAAGAAAACACAAAGAATCACAGTACACACCCATTGTGTGCATGAGTCGTGAATGTTATAAACACAGCCAAACAAACGAACCATCAATGACACGACTGTATGCGCTGTGTGATAAAAAGGATGCAATAGCAGCTGAAGGAAGAAGCAAATCTCATTGAAGTGCAATTGAAAAGTTATAAAGTAAGGGAAGTGAAAAGAGAACAAAGTGACTTGAATGTTAAGTGGATGGAGTAATGAGGAACTGGTAGCTTCAAAGCAAAGCTGACTGCGTTAGCTTGAAATGCAGCCAGAAATCATTGGAGCGTGCTTTTGAAATGCCCCTAAAAGCGAATTGAATTTTGATTGAAATGACGTTAGCAATGAAAAAAATGTTTTGATATACAGGGTGTGGCCAATTATTTAAATTTTTAAACAAGCATTGCATTGTTGAATGCTGAGTTGTCAAGTGATGCAGCATAGCAATACGCAACGAAAATTATTATAGGAAATGTGAAATATACATGTGGAGCAATATTATTCCTAGCAGTCGAGAATATTTCGTTAAAAACGCTTACTTTAACATCACATATGGAATTTGGTTTGAAAAGATATAGTGCAGAAGCATTTCCGTTGGCACAAAAGTGTATGCGGTTTTCATTTCTGCTCAATAATTTACTGGGCATTATATTTTCAAATAAAATCTTAGCTTAAAATAATGTTTCGTATAAAAAAAAGTTAAATTCACCTGATATGTTTAATTTTAAATCTTCTTCATAACTCTCCAATGATTCTCTATTCCACAGGCTGTATGCGAATGATAGCTAAAATAGCACTTTGTGATTCTAACTAAGGCAATTTATGTAGTTTTATGCAATCGAGAATTGAGAATTCGGTCATAAAACAAAAGCTCAGCTCATTGCAGTGAAAATAAACTTAGAAAATTCGAGTGATAAAAATCAACAGAATTGACAAGAATGAATAAAAAGGAAAATAAGATAATAGATTACATAAAATATATATGTATAAGTAAGTTTTCTTCAATATGACATAAGAAAACTTCAAATGAAATCTTAAAATTCTGTCGAGTTAAGTTGACAGCGAGCGCAGGGAGTGGTAGATAAAGAGATGAAAATGAATTCTTCACAGGCATAAGAAATCACTGCAAATAAGCGAACGAATCTAATCGAGATTAAAAGAAAAGACAACGACCAACGATGAGTTTCTTCAAGATTTTAGTTATTTTGTCTTTTTGCTTTTGTTACTTTTTACCCATCAACTGCTTTTTGCTCATTTTTTGTACTTTGTTGAGTTGCTTGTATTCACTGGCAACAAAATGAAGGATTTTATGTAAGGATTTGAATTGATTTGTGATTTTTGAAGTGGGTACCAGTGATTTGAGTGTTTTGTTCTCATCAAAAAAATGTATTAAACTGAAATCTATGCGAAATGATGATGCCATTTGTTTGCATTGAATTTGATACGCCTTTTCTTGCTTTCAAAAGAAATGTCATTGACAAGCTGTTTGATTGATAGCAAAAGAAATACAAATTTAATTGGATTTTGTATATTAAGAGGAACTTTTATTGATAACAAATTATGGTGCATGTTAAGTTTAAATATCATGTATAAAACGAGATTATAAGCGCCTAAGGCAATTCTCTTATTCAAGCTACTATACAAGCGGCGAAAGAATTAAACTCTATTGTATAGCATAGTTTTTTGCGCTCAATTACAAGCCAGCATAGTCAAGTTATTATGGTAAATTTTAAGAAAAATATACCAACATGCTAATTAAAATTTTCAATTTTTACTCTTTATAGCAAAATGGAAAATTTTCTGATTTTTTAATTAGAACTACTTTGCCTTTTTCGTTAAATTTTAATTTTTAAGAATAATTTATTGGTAATTAATTACTTAACATACACACATAGACATGATATGCGTTTGTGTGCACGTGACTGTGTATATATCGGTTTGCATGCATCTGTGCAATTGGGCTTAAATGCGCTACAAATAAGAAAATATTTGTTGAAGCCGCTAGCAAACACAGCAATGCGAACAGCATGTTTTTGTCTCTATTTTTTTTCTTTTCATCTGCATACGTGTGTATATACATATAGATATGTGTGTGGGTACATAAATATTTATAATTATTAATATTCGTGGTAGGAAATACTCATAAAAAGTAAAATAATTAAATTTTTTTTATATTTTTTATTTTCACTTTTCATAAGCTGCCAGCGTGTATGTAATTGCGCTAGTGATGCTGTTAAGCAACATACATGAAGATTGGTACTAAAATGCTGCACGAAATGTTGCACGGTGAAGCATTTTTATTGAAAGTACATAAAAAAATAGAAACACTAAGATCACGTCAAAATCTTGGTTACACAGATTTTGGCTATTGAAGACGCAAGAAATTGTTTGCATTGATGATTAGTTCTTTGTTTTTTAAAAACTTTTATTAATACTATATTGTTACAAAAAATTTCTAGCCTATGTAAATATCAGAAATTAGAAAATATTACACTGATAGCAAATAACAAAGTTCGAAAAACCTCAGTATCTGAAACCCAAATATACTTTTCCGATGGTTTTCGAACCGTTGAATTCGTAATTTTTGTTTCGTAAAATATTTTTGAGTTTTTTTAAACAAATCGATGTTGTTGAAACTAACTCCCAAAGTTGATGTATACATTAAATGTAACAAAAAAATTTCAATTGCAACGCTATGCCTGCCAAACGAACACTGAGTGATGCAGCTATCTGAAAATTTGACAGCTGTAAAAGGAAGACCGATTTCTTTTCGGCCTGTCTTCGTATTAGCAATTTATGTCTTCAAGTTTCAAAATAACATATTATTAAGGTTGAATTATGCAAAATATAATATGATTTGACAAACAAAAAACAAAATGGTCAGATTTCGATTTCAGTGTGTTAAAAAAAACATACTTTTGGATGGTATTTCATGCACAGCTTATTCAGGATCTCAGTTGTTAAAGCCAGAATTAAGAACAAATCACATTTCGTAAACTACTGCAAAGTTTTCATGGCTCATTGAAAATACGAGAAAACAAATCATGCTGCGATTATTTTTTTGTATTTAAAACAAAAAGAAAATATTGTTTTTCAATTTTTAACATTCCATTACACTGCGTATTGTTTTATGAATTTAATATGTGTGCGTGCTGGTAAATTTACATAATGCGCTATTACCACAGCAGCAACAGCGGCACAGATTCTCGAACACACACACACAAACACAAATACGCGCGCTCATTGGAACACTTGCTGTTGGCAATTTCATAGTAATGCACGTCCTTGTGCCGGGACGTCGCTGTGCATTGAATTGCGTTACTGCGTACGTGATATTTCAAAAGCTCATTTTTGGACGCATACATATAAAGCTCTTTAGGCTTTAAAATCACAAAGCCCAGCAAACAACGAAACAAGATATATCTCAATCGTTGAGATGATCATTTGTAATTTTAGAAATGCCAAAAAATATGCAATAAAATGTGGTACAAGTTCATTGGCTGGAAGATGAAAGATTCAATATACTTGTAAGTTGCAGCAAAAAAAAAATTGAATTGTCAGGACATTAGCTCTGTTATCAATGTACCAATGTCTTATATGTTTTGTATTACTGGGAGGTAAACTTTAGTGAAAAGTTTAATGAAATTTTAGTGATTATCTAAGCTTGCCAATTTTGTTTTGGACCTCTGGTAAGTGTAATGCATTCTGTATTATTTACAGTAAGTTTTCGTATTTTCAACTATATTATTGTTTTTTTTAAAATGTTTACTGGGAGTGCATACAACATAACGCTGACACTGACACTTAAATCTCAACACACACACTTACACACAGTCTCTTACATTTATAATTATAATTTTGTTAATGTGCAATTATGTTGAAATGTTTTCGCATTTGCTTTACTGCTTCATGTGCAATGCAATATTTTTGATTGTATTTCATATTTTTCTTTTAGCTTTTTATTAATAAATTTTTTTAATGGTAATATCTGTTAAAAATGCTTAATTAACATAAATCAGCGCGAAAAAATGATAATGGCAAAAACAATTGTTGTTTTTGTATTCCTTTTTATTAAATTAAAAAATTATAGTATTTTTAATATTAAATTATTGTTTATTTTATGTATTACTTTAATTAATTTTTATACCTTTTTTTGTTATTTTCAAACTTGATATTAAATTTAAAAAAAATAAATTTTAGTCATTAGCTTTTTTTCGCATTAAACAGCTTGTTGCTTAAAATTCAAGCCGCCTCACTTGTGAAAATTAAAGATAAAAGCATTAATAAACATACATATATACTGAGCACACAGCGCGTCCAGTACATAAATCTAAGCATAGTAGGGGAAAAAAGTATAAAATATAACATGAAAAAGCTTCTCACTTATGAAAACTCTGGCTGGTTTATGTAATCATATTCATATTCTCCAATGTTTTGTGGTTAGTTTGCTTTAATTTTCTACACAGCGGTAAACGGTGAAATTATAGTTTTTTTGTCGGAGCATGCGGTAAAGTTTTTGAGGGATGCAATAGTTTTTTCTTCTGGAAGTTTTAGCTACTTTTTTTTTTGTTTTGGTGTGGGATATGTTATGTAAATTTCTTTACTAGCAGCAGTAGGATTTTGAATTTTTATGTTCTGAATATGCACAGGATCGCATTTAGTTTGTTGAAGGTACTACAAAAATCCTATTTCTTGTATATTGTATTTGAACCAGTAGCGCCGCTTGTATTACGTGTCATATGAGTGTTTAAGTATCATCGAAGCCTAGTCAAAATTCAAATTCATAGTCTCGCAAATAAATTGATAATATTTTGGTAAACATAAGTACTAATCAACCCAATTTTGGACCATCTTCAAATTAAACTACAATTTTTTTACAAAGCCCTAACTTATATAAATATTTCAAGCATTTTAGGTCTCAACAATTTTTTTTTAGAGTTAATATTTATGCAGTTAACACAGTTTCATTTTCTTCAAAAGCTCAACAAAATATCTGTACAACATCAATGGTTCGACTTAAAATGAATAGATTTAATCCGCAGAAAAATTAGAAAAATTGGAGACCTAAGAATCATACATTGAGCAGAATTGATATATGCCAGTTTCGTTTTTAATTATAATCCTAGCTACCGTGACTGTGCTAACACGACCCTAAAGCGGCCCTGTGTGCAGCTTTGAAATATTTTGAATATTTCTGTTTATTAAGTTTATTAGAGCACTTTCATATAAATGTTAAAAAAGTTATATAACCCAAATTAAAATTTGTGTGGCCTTTTGTGTTTCATATTTTAGCATGAGGCAAAAAGTAGCAGCATCAGCAGTGGCAATGCTATGCATTTTTTGTTCAGCTTAACGGCAGAGGCTGCTGTTGCTGCTGGACGTTTAGTTATTTAAAATTGTGTGCATTTAGCAAGTCTTAAAGTAGTGTACTCGTATGAACAATTTAATAAAAAATGATATGTAAAGTGTGTGATTTTTTAATCGTTTGATTTTTGGAAATTGAAAAAAGAACAGAAAATTTGCAAAAGTGAATGACATATTTATTTAAAACGATACACTAATTTCATTTATTTACTTTTTTACTGATTATTTCATGTAAATATTGAGCGCGTCTACGCCTAAGGCAGTTCATCCGTAAGCTCTAATTATGGCATACTTCTTGCAGCATTTCGAGCAATATCTCACCAGTGGCAGCTGTAATGTTGTCTTCCAGGGTCACAATTGTAGCTGGCTTGTTCCTGTACACGAGAGACTTCACGTAGCACCACAAAAAATAGCTAAGTGCGTTCAAACCGTATGATCTTGGTGGCCAATTGACTGCTCCAAAACGTGAAATTAAGTGGTCACCAAACTCGCACCTCAATAGGTCCATGGTATCGCATGCCGTGTGGCATGTTGTACCGTCTTGTTGAAACCAATTAACTTCGTAAATGTATATGCCAGAAAACATTTATTCATATGTGCACTGTTTTAGTATGCTTGGGTCTATCGCTTAGTTTATGAAACATAGACGCCCAGCTGGACTAACTTATTTTACTTTCAACAAAAATTCATTTCCCAGGTTTATTTCCGACCTATGGCTTTCTGATAATGTGAGTTTTAAAGATGTTTTGATTGCTGAAAATGAATCCACTGGAAGTTTTTTGATAAGAAGAGTTGTCGATAAAAAAAAATAGAATCAATCAATCATCAAATCAATTCTTAATTGCTTAAAATCAAATGTGTAAATCTCTAATAATTAAATGATTTAGTTAACAACATAAAAGGCAAAAATAACTAAACACAATACAACTTGTACAGTTTTTTAGCAGCAGCTATCGAATCACAATTGTGGTTAAATGACATAAAAATTACAAAAAAATTCAAAGGATTTAGCAGGACATATCTAAAACGAATTTATATACTCTCACATCATTCAATACAGAAATGTTTATTTCGCATAAAATGTGTATGGGACTTTCTGAAATAGTCAATTTTTTCATAATATTTCATATATGCGCATTAGACTGTACGTTATTTTGAAAATTTACTTTTGATCCTTTTGCGGAATTTGGATGTGCTTTATTGAAATAAATAATGCCTCAAATCAAAAAAAAATTCTGTTTAGTCCAGTGTAGCCAGCAGCCGAGCATTTAGAGTTTTGTAATGTAGTTTTTTACTGAAAATTTTTAAAATGAATAAGGTTTTTGTTTAATTTTTTTTTGTGTGAGCTTCTATCCTTATGAGCTTTAAAAGAAGTTGCGAAAAAATTTTGTAAAAATATGTCAAGCTCATTTTCCTAGTTTTCGTTTTCTTGAGTAATATGATAATAATAAAACTAACAACCTTAAGTGCTAAGGCGGCACACTACATATATTGAAGGAAAAACTATATAAACTATTTTTTCGTCACAGTTATTTTTTTCCAAGCCCAAATATTTAAGTGCTCAACTGCTCGAATAAAGATGGATAATGGACAGTCTAATGCTCAACAACTGTGAGATAAATTGAAAAAAAATACGTGTGCTCTAAACATTTCAACAATTCAACTGGTTCTAATCGAAAAAATTTGTTTTGTTGTTTATGTTTGATTTTGAAAAATTTATGACCTGTCAATTCAGTCTTTCATTCAAACAAAAGTGTCAGTGATAAATTGCTTGAGAAACAACTGACTTATGTAGATAACATGCACTTCTAAAACTAAGTGAGCGTTTTCATAATAGCAAAATATAAATTTATAGAGTCGTTTGTTTTGTAAAATAAAATTTAACATTTCATTTAAATTTTGCTCAGACCTAAAGCAAACTATTTGAGAGGATCAGGTTCCATAATGCCTGCAATCATTTTATATACCATGTGCACTTAGAACTTTTAACTGTATAGTTAAGATAGTTTGAAATTGGAAAAAAAAAGATTTGCTTGCAAAGCTTACGTAAGGAAAGCTTAACTACCTTAAAACTCATTTCAATTAAAAATCTAAATCGAAATATAGACTTTCTAAGAAATTATGTCCACACAAACCTTTGCAGCTACTGCTCCAGCAAAAAGCAGCAGCTTTAAGCATTTCTTCAATATGACATTCTCATAAGCGCGCAAACACTTTTCAATCGAAGTCAGCACTTAGGTAAAATACAAAAGAAATTCTTCCTAAAAATCCCCTTAAGTGAATTAGTGCTACTTCAAGAGTCTGCGACCCACCATATGATAAATTTTCAATGAAGCAAATCTTTTGGTAAAACTATGGGAAACAAAAATTATTCACTTTTGAAAAACTTTCCAAAAACTATGTATTTCAATATTTCAAAATCCTTTGAGATAAAATCTTGGAGAAATATTTGCAAATAGCATAATTGTAGGATTATTAATATCAAAAGAAAATTAACATTTATAATGCCTTTAAAAGTTTTTTATATGTCAATCAAAAAGTTGGCAACACTTGTTAGCTTCAGGCTTTTATGTTATTCATTTCATTTAAAATTACTCAGTAAGAAACTTTTCTACATTTTTTTTTGCTGAAAATAATGTTCATAAAAGTAAATCATCAGCATAAATTGGCTTAAATAGTACAAAATTTGTAGTAGCATGGGTAACAACAAAACTTTAACTTATTTTGTTGTCATTATCATAGCCACAAGAATGTAGAGCAGAATAAAAAATTGAAATGCCAATTAAAATGAAGAGAAAGCAGTAAAAGAGATGTGTCTAGCTTTTGTGGTTGCAAATTGGTCAAGCATTTTATTTTACTTAATAAAGGCAAAAAGTAAGCAGGTAAAAATAGATGCAGCTAAGGAAAGCTTTAGTAGTTTGAGCGGTAAGTTTTCTAATAGTTTTTGTGCTTTTGCTCCGGCAAAAGAAATCAGAAATTCTTAGCAAAGATCTCATTTAATTTTTGTTAAGTGAAAAACTAAGAGTTGATAGCATTAACCTGCTAAGATTTTTGAAAGTCTTTAGCTTGAAATTTCTCTCAGGGTTGTGGTAATTGTTTGTTAATGCTAAAACATAATTGCAGAAAAGTTGGAAGCAACAGACATTTCAAATTTCTTAAAAATATCGTAGTGTTTGCAAAGCCACCTTATAATCGTAAGTTATCATGCAGAAGCAAGTGCTAAAAAAGCAATTAACTGAAATGAAATGTTATGCGGCTTTTACACTGGAATCAAAATCGTCTAGATTTTCAGTTATCTCGATTTTAAAAATAGCTTTCACACTGGCCCTATCGTGTTTTTGCTTACATTAACTTATTGTTTTGATTGACATTTAGCAGCGAATGTAAGCTGCTTAACAAATCTAAGGCAATACCTCAACAGCAAAGAGTACATCTGAAAAGTGAGAAAATGTGAGCATTTTAAGCTCTCTCTTTTAAGCCGGCATATGGTTAATGCGAATAATACTTTCAGCTGAAAGTATGTGACAATCTCGGACAAGAGAAAAGCTGTAATTCTTAAAGAGTCTTTAAAAACTTAAAGCACTATCCTTTTTTCTTGAATTTTCAGTTGAAGTGAATCAGAAATCTGTTAAATTCCAACTAATCTTTTTTGGGAGTTCTTTGATATGAATCAGCATGCACTTTATCTTATTATCTGGCAACAACAAATGCTTAGCAAAGGATAATGACAACAAAAGTAACAAAATACTACATAAAATAATAAAAACAATGCACAAGTTATAGCTACAATTCTGTAGAAAACTTACTTTCATAACTACAACAATAATAATTTTCGAACAATTGTACTCCAAAAAGTCACAAAACAAAAAGCACTATAGCCAAAAAGTCAAATAGATAACCACAAATAAAAGCAACAACAACATGAAAAAGAAACAAACTCAGTCAGTTAGATGCGAGACCACTCTTCCTGACGACATGGTAAAGCAGCAGCAACGATAAACTCGAAAACTTCGTGGAAAGTAAAGCTCCCACACTCAGCTTGGACTTAATCGTAGTTTACATTGGGATAGAGGACATACGTTGACGAACACGTGAAGTTCACTATGATGACTGTGAAGACGACCGCTGGATAGGTAAATTGTTGGTTGTTGCTTGGTCGGTTGGTTTTTGTTGACTTGTACACGTGTTGGCGGCTGATGCTGCTGCTGCCAATTTTGTTTGACTTAAGTTTTCAAGTGCTAAGTCAACAAAATTTTCGGTTGTAAGTTCTCACAAATTGTCATTGATTAAAAAGTTACTACACTACATATAACAATTTCTGCACATACACACAAATGAGTGCATGTACACACATATGATTTGCTTTTATTAGTAGTTGTAAGATAATTTCATGTTGATTTAATGGATATGCAAGTACTTCAATTAAGTAATTATATTTAATTTTTCGCCACAAATAGGAAACTATTGTTGAAGTAAATTAAAAAAGTTTTAATTCGAATACTTTTACTGTCATTGAGACAGCTAGAACAACAAAAAATCATTGAACAGCTTTTTCGACTTGGTTTTGCAAGCGGTTAGATGAAATATCTTAGTCAACTATGTTTACATCTTTAAAACAACTTTTAACAGATGCACGATATACTCTCTACCTAGATAAATTTCACAATGAAATAACTGGGATCTTTTTAAAGTAGAGTGTTTCTATAGTATCACTTTGGAACAGAATGATCTTTATGGGGAAAGATATATCAAGCACCATTCACCTTTGCTTACAAGTGCCATGCTGATACTAATTTTATATAAAAATAAATTTAAGTTTTCCTTCCTACATCTCGCATAACTTTATTTTTCTCATTTGCTTTAAACTTACGAGTTTTCTAGTGATGGTTGCCCCTAGCGACAATTTTAAATCTCTGTCAAGGGGTTTTCTTGGCGTAAGTTATGACTTAAAATAAATCATTTGAAATGGCTTCATGAATTCCATTTAAATGGAAATCAGTTTGCCTGACTCTTTTTCTTCTTTGCTACTTTCTTTCTTTTACTACTTATTGCACGTTTGCATCGTCCTTTGAAAATTGTGTAGAAAATTCTGATTTCTGGCCATTTAAAATTTGAACATTTGAAATTGGGCGAAAAATGGGGTGAACACAAATAAAAGAAAAAAAAAACACAAGGGGTTACCTCGTGGCTGTAAAAGCACCGTTAGTGGTATAGTCTCTTAGGCTAACACAGACACACGGAGCGGCGAGTTTCACATGAGTTTCGTTATGCGACATGAAGTGTGTCGTTCCTTTGGTGTGTGTGCAAATCAGCAGGCAATTTCATTCGTCTTATGCCGCAAGCATTAAAAAAACCATTCACTTTAAATCCTTTTTGATGCTTTTGGAAAAAACGTAGAGGAATTTGCAAAAAATATGTAAATTTTTAAGGAGACAAAAAATAAAATATTGAATAGGAATGAGAAGGCATAATTTTGCAATATTTTTTTCAAATAAGAACTTTTCGCTACTTAAGCGATTTTTTGTTCGCTATAATTTTTTTTAAACAGCAGCCTGATGCATAATTTCAACAATGTTTAATATTATTCATAGCTCAGTGAAATTTTAAAATCATTCGACCTTACGTTTATGAAAGTATATTTATAGTATATAGTTTAAATTTTCATTTTGATTGCAAGCTTCACGACTGATATACGCCATCAAATTGTTTATTAAAGTCAAAGCAAATTGCAACTATAGTAATTATAGAAAATATCATAAGGTATGAATATAACATATACATAAATATTAATATGCAAAAATATATTTATCCTTAAAAAATAGGTGTCTTTAAGAGGCGAAGTAACCATTTCAGCAAAATTTTAGCAACACTGTATGAAAATTGAAAAAAGAAATTGTTCAACGGAACGTTAAGGTTTCAAAAATCTCAATTCCAGAAATTTTATGCTCTGGTGATAAAGTTGGAAAGCTTTGCTTTGAATTTATTAAAGTTACTGTTGATATTGTAAAAAAACATTCATATCATTCAATTTTTTGCTTGAAAATAAAATCCACAAAAGTTGGTATTCAAGGCTGCTTAACTGCTTTTCTACAAATACTTTAAGCTGCGGCATAAGCGTGTACAGCCAAAGCAAATTCAGCAAAAATGCTACATTCTCGTTTGTGTCTCTTTTTCGATCTTCATATCAGGTGTACAAAAAGAACTTTTTATTTTTGGAAAAATTTTTTTTTCTGAACGTAATTGAGCACTACTGTAGAATAAGCAAAAGCTACAACATAAGCTAGGGATAAGCGGTTTAAAATATATATACCTAAATCTATTTATGTATTGAGACACACTACACAACAGTAATGTAAGAATATTTCACATGCTAAAGTCCATTAGGAAATGCATTAGTTAATGACATTACAATCATTTTATGTAAAGCATTTAATAATTATACCAAAAGTGATGCTTCATTTTGATAAATCAAAGTCTTTAGTAAAAAATTATTCAAAAATAACAAAAGAAAGGATTTCTAAATAATTTTACTTCAAAAACAGTTTTGTGAAAAATCAATAAACGAAAAAAAAAAGTTAATGATATATATAAGGTATGTCTCATGCTCATTCAAATTTTCAGATCAAATTTATTGTCTACTTATAGTAAATGGTATGCATGAATGGATGCTGAGATTCAAAGTTCGGGGGAGCGAAAATATTGTCTTCGAAAATACTAGCAAGGACGGCTTGTCGTTTCTCAATTGGGAATTGACACATGTTTTTCAATCTATTTCGGTCAGTTTTTTGACCCATTAATGAGCAAGAAAATGAATGAACTAATCACAAGTCCAGAATGAGAGACTTAGTATGGTTCTTTTTCACATATGTTAAGAAAAAAGAATGCCCTGAAATAAACTCATTTTTCATATTAATGTTAGTAGCAATAAGAAATCAATGAAGAACTTTGATTTGACTTTAGACGCGCATCCTTTTCTCTATTTCAGGAAGTTCAAAATAGCCATATTGAATTTTGCATCAAAGAGGTTACCGCTACTTTATGTTGTATCCAAGCAAAGCTACAGACCCACTCATAATATAAAGAATTTTAAGTGCACTGCTCTTGAACAAGTGACTTAAGGTGATCTTTTGAGGTAGATTGCATTATAATGCAGAGGATGTGTGCCCGCTTGCGTTTATCTATATGACAAACGTGTCCGATGGCACGATGTTTACAAAATCTTTCTGTCAAAGCATCATTGCTGCAAAAATACGGTATCATTAAAAAATATGTAAGATTAGGAGTGAAATAACATCTGTCTATTGTGGAAGTGATTGAAAATCGTAACATAAACGGGCCAGAAAGACTTAAAAATTTAATTGCCAGTGATGGAAATTTCAAAAAAACTGCATGGGAAAGCATTTAATGTAATCTTATGGACGTTAGACTTGAAATCATTCTTTATGCATTGCACGTGACTTACCATATTCATACTACCTTGATCTCTGTTTAACTATAAAGACAGTGTTTGATCGGCCTTAGCTTGTTAAATAGCATAGTGAAGAATCAATTTTTTTTTTACTATATCATTACCATTTTAGAGAAATACGAAAACAATTATTAATTTCAACAATTTTCTGCTTCACTTCTTCACATATTTCCAGCAGGGTTACATAAAATATTTTCGCTTTAACTTGCAACAACGAGACATTCAATCAGTGACTCAAAAGTTCACTTCGCTTGAAATTAAGTCAGATGTATAATCTTAAACGCTGAAAGAAAAATCATTTGAAAAGTTCCAATTTGTCCAGAATATCCATTCAACAGGATAAACCAAATGAAAAATTGATATAAAATTTGTCGACGTTAACGCGCTGACTTTACAGAGTTTGTGATATCGTTGACTATGTGCCAGTCAATTTTATTATGCTCGCATTTTATTGTTATGCTGTCTGTCAAACAGACCGAACGATAGATGAACAGAAAGACAGGCAGATAGCCAGACAGCTGGAACAAACGACAGCAGTATACACTTTCAATGCGGTATGTCTGTCTGACAGTCTGTTGCTTTTTATTTGGTGGCGCTTGTGCAAAAATTTCAATACAAATTTTGCTATTTTCTTTGTCATCTGTATTGAATTGTATTGGCGCAATTATGTCAGCACAATTTATTTCAGAGAGTGAGATAACGAAAATACATAGGTTTCGAAAATAAATCGACACACAAGTGATTTGACTTAATTTTAGTTTAAGTGCCTCCTTTATCATTGATGATTATTGGTAGATAAAAAAATGCATTGTTAATTCGATTATAATGTCAAATGCTATACGACAAAGATAAGTCTTGAAGCAAATATTTTATTATTTTACTTCAGATTTAAAGTTAGTTTCAGTAAAAGGTATTCTGACAAGTACGCCATATCTCTCAGAAGTTCGGTCATTCCAATTATATTTTAAGACTTTCGCTGCCGAACGCAAAATATTCGTTATATATTAATTAGCATTATGAGTCACTTTTGCACATCAAGATACTCAGGAACTTATTTGACCCCCTAGAAAACTTTTGTTCAAAACATATATCGATGTCTGAATTAGCTTTCTTGATATCAACCTAGGGATATTTAAATATGGCACACTGTATATTAATTATGATTTGAGAACTTTGATTTATATCAAGTTTTTAATAATTTTTTAACAAATTTTCGTAGAATATACCAAAAAATAGTACTCGTACTTTTAGTACTCTTCGAAGCGCGAATGTACTAAAATATCAGAGCTGTGTTGGACATACCCTCAGTGCTCATGGTTGTAACATTTCTGCCAGCATGCTTTTCCTTCTAGGCTATAAATATATATAAAAGGAAAATTATACTACTACCAATTCTTTTTAACCCTTAGCGGCACTATGGGGTCGTGAGAGATCCCACAATATTTTTGAAAAAATGCTATTTTTCAAATAAACCCAAGTTAAGCCTCATGCAGCACTAATGTTTTTGAAAAAAATGCTAATAATCATAAAATTTCATGGAGTAGAGTCATTTCAGCACTCGTTCACATTGCTGAAGTTTAAAATTGGAAAATCGCTGATTTAAGGTCGCGGAAGACCCCATAATGCCAAATTGTTATAATTTTGAAGTGGTGCCGCTATGTTATGATGTTAAACCATACTATATCTTAATAGAAAACGAACCCACGCGAATACCTCCACTAACTTCAGCAATCTTGCAACAAATAAAAAATTATCCTGTGAAATAACTTTGTTTTTATCATAAATTTATAATTTATGGATAAAAAAAACGCGCGTATTTAAGAAATTATTTTTCCATTTAATAGTGAAAATTGCATTTTCCTTTTCACTGCCAAGTGAGACATGCAAGTGAAAGTCTGAAATTGTTAAACCACGAAGTGCTTCGAGCACAGAATTGCGCCTATGTGGGCGACAACATTGCACAGCACAGCAATTGCGCAAGACACCACAATACGCGACAGATGAACTAATTTGTGCTTGACAGCCCCGGATGGCAGCTACGTGGAAAATATTAATGGGACAATTATAAAATTCGTGTTGAAAATATTTAAAGCAAATTTGTACATGCGATTTAAAAGAGATTTGTGGGATTAGCAATGCACATGAGGCAGCCTAATGAAAACTACGATACTACAGGCGTGTGCTACAAGTTTTTCAAAGTACTTGCAGTAGGTTGGTCTGACATGCCTCACCACCTGCTCACTTACTTCTGCACCTGCAGTTACCATTTGTGTTTTTCTTAAAAGTTTAAATTTTACAACTTTCTCAACTCAACTCGAATGTGCTGACTAAGCGCCGCACACAACCACAACAGTACAAGTGCTTACAACAAAAGTAGGTGCTTAACTTGTAGTCGAATGTTGTTGCTTTTAGTGGGGCAGGAAGTTGTATAAAACCGCATAATTCATGCAACCGGATGATGAACATTTTGCAGTTTGATGAAGGTTGATTAACGCAAGTGCTGGCAAAGGCTTCGCAGCCGTATTTTAGATTTATTTTTGTATTTTATAAAAATAGCATGGCAGAAACAACAATAACCAACAACTTAACTTTGTTGCTGAAGCAAGTAAATTAAAAGCACTTAGATGCAGTTTATATATAAAGTAAATTGCTACTTAAACGCTGCTGTATGATTGTATGTGCAGCGTAATGTTTGTTGAGTTAAAAGTTATTACTGTGTTTGCTAGGATTATTAACTTACAAGGGAACAAAAGTAGTACTTACATTTTTCAATTAACTTTAAAATGATGCTTTAGATTGTTAATTTTTGTAAAGCTTTGTAAAAATATTTATTAATACTTACGTCAGCTAAAAAATATTATTCTCCAAGATTCAACCAAAGCACTCAAGTCAGGAGTCAAATTTGAAAATCTTATATCTTAGTCAAGATACAAAATATATGCGGTTGGCAAATTTAAAGCAGTGTGTTCCAGGGCAAACACTTAGTCTGGGCGTTTATTCCAAGTCTATCAGTCAAGCAACAATATTTTATTTCTGGAAAAAGTGAATTTTCGTGTTCCTAATAGATTTTATAGCGACAAATAAATTTTTGTTTAAACTTTTATTAAATCATCGTAACTCTTAAGATTTAAATTGTGAAAGAAGTTCGTTTCGCCCAGGCCATTCTGTTTATTTTTTTATCAGCAGCAACTTGTTACATGAAAAATTCTATAAAAATTTTCGCTCTACTATATTTTATTTGTTGATTTTTCATAACTTTCTTTTTTAAATTAAGCGAAATTTCTAAATAAGTCTAATAAATTATTCAATTATTCTAATTTCCAGATACTAAAAAGACTCAGAAGATTATAAGGTGCAAAAAACGTAAGGTATGTTTAATATTTTATAGCAATTTGCATAAATTCAAAAAGAAATAAAAAAAAATCCAATTTATCTGCCTTCTTATATGTCATTTTTTTAACACCCACTCACGTTCTTAAATTTTCAATAAAACGAATTAATAAACAATTGCTCACTCCAAGCGAAAGTCAGCATGACAGCTTAAAGCTCATATGACACTTTAAAACTCAATTAATGAACAAAAATTTATGCGACTCGTGCAAAAAATTTGTAGCTCCTGTTACAGCTTAATTGAGATGGTGCTATATACCTGCTGTATCGTTCTATTTTATTTTTCGTAAGTGAATCTATTAAATGTTACCTTAAAAGTCATTAGAAAACTCTTACTGTCAGCAGAAATATAAAGTTACCCAATTGGCAAATGGAACGCTACTTGATGCACATTAGGTTGAAACTTTCGGATCAGCTGATCACTCTATCTGGATGCAAATCGATGTAAATTTTTGCATTGCAAGTTATTGGAAGGAATTTTTTGCTTGGGTCTCGGTTTGTTCAAGTCTCAAGTCAGTGGATCAGTAGCTGAAGCTGCTGCTTCTCAAGTAAAGGCTAACAAAAGGCTACAAATTTAACATACACAAAAAAGTTTAAAAATTTTAAAGTATGGGGCACAGGTCGAAAATTCTTTTTGAAAAATAAGCAGTCGTCTAGGCTGAAGTATTGAATTCTTTTATGAAAACCATGCGTATCATTGAAACTTAAGCTTGAGTCCGCATTTTCCCCACGGGTACATGGCTTCAATGTTAATGTCGATATTACTTCTACCAGTGCCAACAAAGCTGCCATATTTGGCATCCAAAGTCATTAATTTTCACCCAATTCAGCATCGAGTTGATGCTAATTACCACGATGGCAGTCATTGCGGTTCCACGGTGCTATGCTTAAAATTTATTTCTACCGCATCGGCTGCTGTGGCACACAGTGGCCGCAAATAAATTTTAGTCTTCACTTATGCAAAAATGTGTAGCCCTACTACTATGTGGGTTGGGTGAAAACGAAAAAAAAAAACTTGATAGCCTTGGTGTTAAATATCATGCACCACGCCAATTTCATTGCTATGCTGCACGAATTCATTTGATAAATGTTGGGTTTTTTGTCATCGCAGTGCTACAGGGTGCGGTAACGTTGGAGGGGTTCGGAAAATCATTAAGCCGCACGCTCGTCTCATTAGTTTTTTTTTCTGTTCCTTGCACTTCAGCCACACACACAGACACACACAAAGTTTGATTGAGGGTATAGTGGGAGTCTATATAGTGATACCAAAAGTCACGCTTTGTATGGCAGCATTGGTAGAGTGCTTTTTGTGCGCTCCTCGTTCGTTAAATATTTAATTTTTTTCTTTTGCTCCAATGAAATCCGCAGCAAAACATTCACAATTTATGCTTCGCGGTAGGTATTTCATTGAATTGGAATTTTGTCACCATGACTTTCAATTATTTTAGTTTAATTAAAATTTTAACTCAGTGGTTATAACGGGGACAAAAGAATGTTTAGTAAAATGCTATTTTGAGTAAAAATATTTGAAAGTAAAATTATTGAAGTGAAATGGATTTTATGTTTAGAATGTGGTATTGTGCTTCACCATAAATATTTAGTAAATTTACAAATGTTATTTAATATGAATTTAGTGAGTGGATACGTGAGGAGACATCACGGAAATAAGGCTATGAACTAGCGCTGCGTTACAAGCAAAAATCACATCGTAATTGTTCTTGCAAATATGAACTTATAAGAGCTGAGACCGACTTTTTCATTGCAAATTTTCTGCGATCCAAACGTTTTAAAAATCTAAATAAGTAATACTCTAATCTATTTCCCAAAGTAGTGTCTTTTTTTATCAAATAAATTTGAAAAAATTTAAGGGGGATTCTGAATTCTGAGTCTCGGAAAATTGAATTAATTTTTATTGCATAAATCAATACTAAAGGCATTTGGAATATGCACACAAAGCTAAAGAGACCACTTCAAAGTAATTTGGGCGTAGTCGAGCTTGTGTTTCCACTAAAGACTTTCAACTTTGCATCGAAAAGTTTTCTTATCAAATGCATTTTCTTTTGGACGAGTTCTTTTTAGTTTTAATTTAACGATTTTATGGAATTGATTCCATTCACAGTTTTTTTATTTAATATTGTATTTCCTTTTTTTTTGAACTAAAAATGTTATAGAAAGAATCTCAAAGTTTATATCCTAAAATATTATGCAGGCCACCACTTGCATTAATACAGTAAGAGATATATTTTAAACATTCTCACTACATCAGTTATATACGTCAAGTGCTTATGCCTTCAAGCGGAACAACTGAGTTAAACGGAAATATGTGTCACCTGCAGTATATCATTAGAGACTTTATGCATCGTCACTGACAAAATTTAAATCAAAATAAAAATTTTTGAAGAAATCAAGCAAGAAAATAGTGCTTGGCAAAGTATTATGACTTTGCCTCACCTCGCATGCACCCAAGCAATCAAACAACTAGTCAATTATCTTTCAATAAATAATGATGTTAGAAAAGTTTCAATCAAAGTGGCGTGTAAATAAAATTTAAATTTCAATTAAAGTCTATGGCTGTGCGAGCACTACGACGACGACTCCCATGTGTGTCACGCTAAATAACTGATTATTCGTACATGTGCAGCTATAGTTTTGTGTATGTGAGTGTATGTGTAAAAGAGGTTTTTTTATGTATGGGTTTGGTTGAATGAGCTTACAACTTTTTCAATTAAGCCGAGAGTGGATAGTGACATGTATCTACTAACACATGTCTGTATTTAACTGAATATATGCATGCGAGTCTATGTGCCATCATTTGGTGCGTGTGTTTGCTAAGCTCTTCAAAAAAGCTTCATTAATGACAGTTTGGCAAGGATAAACAATTACGCAAAGTTTAGTTGTTGCAATTAGGCAAGTCCACATAGACGCACACAAACTTTTGTATTGAGTGTAAGTGATATCACAAATACATGTACTCTACAATTACACAAGAAAAAATTGTTGTGTTGATTAAAATATCTCACTGCCAGAGTTATTTTCATATGTTCTATTTATTGCATACTTTAAGGACACATTTGGCAAGTGTAACAAAGACATAATATCCATTACATTAAAATCCATTCTTGTTTACTATTCCAATCGATCTTTATGTAGTGGCATTGAAAATTCCATGTTATATTGTAGTAAGGTAAACAAAGTGATACTAGCAAAGGTCTTGGAGGATATAAGCAGATATATTTTCGAACATAAACAAATTTTTGAAATTTAAGTGTTGCCGAAGAATTCTAAAATATGAGTTTTTTTTAACGCGTCTACTGTACATAGCTTAAGAGGATTCTTCTGCTCCTCTTCTTTGAAAACAATACCACAGAAAAAGTACCCTTTTTCTAAAATCTTTGCACAATGAATGTAAAATGCTGTAAATGCTATTGAGTTTTCGGTAACGATAACACTTTTAGTAGTTTGTGTTTTAGTTTTCAGTGTAGTGCATGCTAATAAAAACAGCCAATGGCATGTAAACTTTCATTCAAAAATACCATCCTAATGATTTTAATGAAATTCAATGTAAATTAATAGAGTACGAATTTAATGGCAAACTATTTGAATTTGATTTGATGTGCGATAATATAAGCGCATACGTTCAGTTATTTTTCATCAAATATCGTTTTGTCTAGTTAAATAGAAAGTTATGTTTACTGAATCAAATGATAAATTTGCATTTGCTAAATATTATGGCAAGGCTTATACGCTTCCTCGAACTTTATATTAAAAAAAATATTTATTCAATTTTGATTTGCAAAGAAAAACGAAAAATGGAAACAATTTGCATGTCAGTTTTTGCCGCAAACTGATATGCATAATAGATAATGAATAGTGAAAAGGAATTGAAACGATTTTAAGTTGAAACTTTTGTTTCATCTAAATACTAGCATATATTTAGCAATAAGTGAAACCTTCAACAGAGATATTCATACGCGATAATAGCTAAACGATGAACAGTGACTTTATTCTCCAAGACTTAATAGGAACTGGTCCATTACTCGGTATCAGAAAAATTAATTTCGTACTGTAAGACTTTTCAATTTCCAATATCGACAGATGATAGAGAAATATCATCCTACTGCCTGACGGAGTCGGTGTTAGATATTTTGATGCATTGAGTTTGGGTGCATTATTACAGTTATTCAGTTATGTAAATAGATTTGTTAGTATGGGCAATTTTTTTCATTTCAATTTCGGAAGTAGTTAAGCCAGGTTTCTGCTGTTATAGAATGTATGGTTTAGGTTGAAAGAAATACTTATACTTAAAATCACTTACAATAGTTCGTGGAACCTTCTTATTGAAACCACATGCCAACAAAGTCGAATTCTTCCATTTTGGGCCAAAAAAAGTTGGTCGCCACTGCACGGTACCTTGCTCCATTGACTGTTACGTTACGATTTTCAATATTTTTGTTAAAGTACAGTCCGCAAACCGCAACAAACAGTGCATTTTTCAGGGTGCATTGTCAGCTCTTGAACTGCCTCGGGCTATTCTTCAGACCAAATTCAGCAATTCTGTCTGTTGACGTCTCCATTGAGCTTAAAATAAGTTTCGTCACTGAAGAAAATTTTTCCATATAAAAACACATTTCTCACAAAGCATGAATTTTGATAATAAAATTCAATGATTTGCAAGTGTTGTCGTTTGTAAGTCTGTTTGTGTTGAAATGGCAAACCTTACTGAGCATTTTTGGTGTTAATACATGTTACGAATTGCGAGTGAAGTGCCAAAAAATTAAAAATTAAAATTTTTGGAAACAAAATTGCAATGCTGTTTTAAGGATCAAGTTTTGTATCATTGCTTTCAAAATTCTTAAACTAAAAAAAAGGAAGCGTTGTTGCTTATATCTTATATATTTTAATATAGATATAATATTTACATTCAATAATCACTTTTTTCAATAATAATGAGAATAAAAACTACGGAGCTTGTCGAACACTTATTTGAGAGTTTATTAAAATCTGATACAAATGATATACGTGTTTTAATCACATACAAAGTCTTAAATTCTATGCACAAGAAGAGCTTAAGCTCCATCTTATAGACTTCAAAAGACTTCTAAAGTGTCGACGAATGTTTGATACAATCTGAAGCAAAAAGTCGCAACATATCATTCAAGCACTTTTTTCACAATAATTTTCTATAGCTCTTAGCTAATTGACGCCAAGTCTTGTTGTTATCAACCACTGCTACAGCTGGTTGAAGGGGACCAAATGCTAGCAAAAAAACAGATCTGACCCGATGTCAACCAGCTACATACAGCGCTGTCATGCACCAAATATCACATACTTCAATTTTAGTACTTAAAACACTTTGTTCCACTTTAAAATCTGCACTATGGAATTTTTAAATCCAGTAAAATTTCAAATGAGAAAATCACTGAACAAATTTAATTTAAAAATTTAATTTTATAAACATTTAATATTCTCACTTTGTTTAATTGATTTATAATAAATTAGCTAATTGATAATTAAAAAATAAAATGTTTGCTTATGAACAAAAATTTAAGTTATAACTGTGATTCAATTCAACAGTCACTCACCTTCTAGTTGTAATTATGGTAATTCATTGCACCCTCATCGAATCGTCAAGGTGAAGATGATAATAAAACATAAATAACAATTATAAGATGAAAACAAAACACGTTCTGTAATGGAAAGAAAAATCTTCATCACAGGACAGGACAACAATTACTGTAGCGCAAATTAAATTCCAAAAGTGACACGAAAAGCTGTAAGGAATTTCAGGACATGAAAAACGTTGCAAAATTAATATGAAAAAGTAGTGAGAGTGAACAGCAGAAAAAGGGGGAAACAACTATGTACATTTGCTACAGTTATTAAGTTGAAAGTATTAAGAGTTTAGGGTGGCTGTGTGTTTTTCAATTTTTGTAAACAACATTTTGATACCATAAATATAATAATTAAGTGTAATTTTGTATCACCCGGAACAGAAGGCATATTTTCAAACCACACTACACATTTTCTATTTTTGGCTCCAGTCAAACCAATGCACCATCACATTTTTAGTGAAAATTTAAAAGCGGAAGCGACAATATTTCACAGCGAAAGTTTATGTGACCATGGTTTAAATTAAAGTAAATATTTTGTTTTTAAATTCCATTAAGAGCTTTTGTCATTCACAAAATATATAGACACACCCTAATGCAGCGCACTTTTGTTTCTTCTCTTCCGTTTGTGTGTATATATATGAGTTTGTATGCTTCCTTTTGTATAAAATCCAAATGCGGGTTGTTAATTCAATTTTTTTCCATTGCTTCACTTTTTTTTTGTAAGTCCTTTGTCGTAAGCTTCACTTCCGTTGCTTCAGTAATTATTGTGTGAATATTACACGCTTTGTCGCTTATACAATTCAACTTTTTACAAAAATAATTACTCAGAAAAAAATTTAAAAAATTATTTTTACAAACTTTATGCTTAAGACCTAGAGAATTGAGCCCATTGAACTTTATACATTGAAATAACAAATTTGGTTAATTACATTTGTTTGAGACTTATTATATTTTATTGCTAATTTATTTGAAATAGACTTTTGCATTGAGGCTTAACCATTGATTTGAGAAGAAAACGAAGTGAATCAACATATAAAATAACTTTAAAATATATGTTATAGTCTTTAAAGGAGGTTGGTAAAAAAAAAACTACATGGATTGTATTTACCTAATCGACCAGGAACACAGCTAGTATGACCAATTATTAGCTTTTCAAGCATAAGCGTTTTTTTTTATTTAATTCAAGCAATAAATTATAGAAATGCTTCAACTTAATCAGCAGAATAATAAGTTCTTTTAAAAAGTCAGTGTCTTTTCGAACTGCAAGCGTCATTTCGTATAGTTAAACATTTTTGAATAAAATCATAAAATCTACTTTGATGTGCTGAAGTTACTCAAAAGGAGACAATTCCTTTTTGGTACAAGTATTCCAATCTATTTATATTAACTAAAACTCCATGTAACTCAATTGATGAAATATATATTTTCATTTTCAAAATAAATATTTAAAATAAATATTTTGAGTCCATCTCTCCCAAATGAAATACGCCAAATATTATCTTTCATTTTAATACCGAAGCGTACAACATTTCCTGTTATTACATTTACATAACGTAACAATATGTAATTGCATGAGTTACATATAAATTGTGCAATTCCATATGGGTGGCTTTTGTACTCTGTGGTCTGCCGCACACACACACAAGTACAGAAAAACATAATCTTAAACGCACACAAACAGACAACGTGCACCATCCAGCACATTGACAGCAGCCACTACGTTGAGCGCACTGCGCAGACATTATAAATCATAAGGATAACAATGGACTCAATATAGTGAGGAATTATCATCTCACACATACGTAGTGTAGTGTAGTTCATGCAAGCGCTGTTTCATTTCATTATGATTACGTTTCATTTTTATTTCAATTTCATTTCATATCAACTTTTTTATTTATTTATTCATTACATATGCGAGTACGTGTGCATGTTGTTATTACATTCATTGCAAAATTTTATTGTATAAATTGTAAGAGAATAATATTTTATACGCTTTTGGATTTTTGTCCCCAATGCAAGATGCGGCTGTAACTTTTTGTTTTACTTGGGGTAAGTGCACTTTGTAAAAAAGTTTCATTTCATTTGTGGAAAAAGACTTTAACACATTTTTAATACTTTTTTTGTGTCTTCTACGTGTGCATTATCGTTGTCAATGATTTTAATGGAGACAAAAATTTTGCATGAAATTGTACATAGTTGAAATTACATTTATTGCTTCTTAAGTCTTCTGCCCATGCGCTAGCTAAAAAATGGATCAATATTAATTTGCCAAATTATAATGAGCTGATTACGGACGATTTTTATCCCACATTTTATCTAAGGCTTATCTTATTTACATTACGAAAACTCAGGCGACTTTAATACAAAAAAAAGTCGAAAAAAGAGAAAGCAACAAAAAATAATTAAATTATTGTTCAAAAAAAAAAAAAAATTAAAACATAAAAAATTCTCATTTTTTGTTTTCGTCCAAAATTTATCTCATTACACTTACATACAGTAGGCGAAAAGAGGCGGCAGACGGTCTGTTTATAAGTTAATCTCCATAACAAATTTACAAAAAAAAAACTACGAAAAAAAACTAATTACTTCAAGTCATCAAAAGAAAGTAAGGAGAGAAAGGAAGTAAAGAAGAAAGAAGCCAAAGTATCAGAAAAGGAAGATATAAAAAATGACAAAGATATTTGAACCTTTATTCAGCTTGTCACAAAAACCTGTCGTTGTTGCCAAATTTTAAGGGCGGCTATGCTGCAATATAGCTCATACAGATCTAAGCAAAAAAGGTCAAAGTCACCGATTGTAATGTAGATGAGAATGGCGGCTGGCTGCTCCAAAAGAACAAAACAAAAAACCTTAAGTATAAAAGCCAAGGACAGAGCATCATGAATAGGCTGTTTTGTGCTGTTGCTACTCGGCGCGTTAAGACGACGGACATAGGTTAATTACACGGCAAATAATAAATTATTTTGTATGCTGTACTTTTTTTTTTTATCCTCTCATTTCAAATATTGGTGTGAGAAAGGTCTGAGACCCAAATCAGCTTAGTGCAGGAACAAAACAAAACAAAACACAACACAACAGTGACGATGATTAAATTTCAAACTTAAGCTGTGTGCAAATCCTTTCTCATGCTCTTATGAGTTCTTTAACAAATATGATGCACGTAGCCGGAAGTAACGCTAGAAGCGAAGCAAAATTTGAACATGGAGGACTGTGTGGATTTAAGTGACTGCAAGGCTTTTTTTTAGGCAGTAGCATTAATGTTTTAATTAACCGTTCTTAAGGAAGTAAGGTTTTCTGAATGTAAGCATAAGCATTTTTAAATATAAATGCACACACTTTTTGTTGCTTTTCAGTACGAATATATCCTTTGATCGATAAACTTAGTTGCCAACACATTTGAATGTTGATTGTCTTAGGTGTCGATGTATTGCAAAAACATTATAAGGTATAGCTGCACATCAACTCAAAAAATTTCAGCAACTCGTTAACAAGACGTCGGCCCCAATAGTAGCTGCTAATACCAATAATGCTAAATTAATTTAAGAAAAAAGTTTGTAGCTGTCTTTTCTTAATAGTTTTGCATTAACAGAAGTAATACTGCCGTTCATATTCAGCATCATTAAGGCATCAGTCTGCTTTATATTACATTTTTTCCTGTTTGCTTTCCATTTTTGTTTTCGCTTTAACAGTAACCCTAATTGTGTTGTTTTGTCCAGCAAAGCACTGAAAAAAAAAGAAATAAAATAATTTGCTAAAATAAAAGCAAAAATTCTTATAATTTTCTGTTGTTTCAGCAAAAAGTTACTTGATGTGTGTGCGTGTGTTTTTTTATTTTACTCTAATTTAATTTTTGCAGCTCTCTCTCTTTCTATCAATCCTGCGGTTGTTTCACTCAGACAGATTGCGCGTGTAAAGCCATATAAATAAATTGGGGTAACTAGGTTACTTTCTTATTCAACCTTTCCCATATACTCCATGCTTTTTATTTTTGCTTAAATTTTAACATTGACTACTCACCACGTTACTGCTTCACTGTATGGTCGTATATCACCGCAAGTTTGCTTGCTGGCATTGAATTCCTTTGCTTTTTTTTTTTTTAGTTATGTACACTGCTCTGACGTTACTTAAATTTTTACTCTTTTATCTTGGGTTTTTTTGTGAAGTTTAAAGGAATTTTTTAATTACAAAATGTTTTTAACCGGAAATAATTATTTTGGTACTTCCGCTTTTGTTGAGCAGTTTTACAAAGGAATAATTTCAAGCGAGCTGGGGCAAAAAGGAATGCATTTGATAGTATTTAGTTGCTGTTTTAATTAAAGATGCATTTTCTTTGTTCAGTGAAAAGTCTGAACTAAATTTACCATTTTCTTTATTTTTTTATAAAATAAAATTAAATAAATGGAAACTTTGAGCTAAGTTTTCAATGCAGCCACCAAAAAGTTGCATAGATTAATGTAAGGCACTCGAAATAGCTGAAAAATGGTATTTGAAGTAAATCATATGATGTTCAACATGTCGTATGATGAATGTTTGATTTAAGATGTTCATTGAACACAAAACATATGTATATAATTTTCAATTCATTTATCATTTTATATATAAAATCGAATTTATTATCATATTATCATTATCTCAAGTACTTTTGCCTTATATGCCTCAATGAAAATTAAACAGGATACATAATTTTATTTAAAAAAAATTTAACTTTTTCTTACATTTTGTTGAAAATTAAAATTTAAAATATCATATAAAGCGCTCCTCATTTGAAAAAATTACAACATCAACTCACAACATTAAGCACCGCTGTTACATTTTTTTTGCTGCTCTGATAATAATTGCAACCATAAATAAACAGCGATAAGCGCAAAACAATTACAAGCTGCCACACATAAAATTACAATCGATATAGTGGTACCGTCAGTTGTTGTTACCAAACCAACAACCAACAATTGAAGCAACCAACCAAACAGCAAAAGATATCCGCACAGGCGCCAGCAGGCGTTGCTGGCAACAACAAAAAGGAGCTCGGGAACTGTGCAATTTAAATGACTGGGTTCGCCTTGATTTATTTTTGACTCCATTATTAAGGCATTATCGCAACAACAAGCAAATAAAAAATAAAAACTGAAATGGGATGATTTAGGGTAAGCATTTATACTATGAGTTTATAAACAGAAAACAATTGGCATATGTTGATGCCTTTTTAACTTTACAAATGAATATTTCAATAAAAAAGTGTTGACTTGGGAGAAGTACACTGAAATCTTAATAGTATATTAAAATAACGAACGAGCTCTTTTTTTGGTATTGAATAAACGTATTTGTGGACATCATCAACATCGGAGCATATTAATCTAATATTTGCTTAAGACAATTCTTTTTTACAAAGATGTTTGAGTATAAGTTTTGAATAAAGCCCAGCAAAATAAAATGACCATGATATATAATTAGAGTAACACTTTCTATTAAATTGGCTTGCTAAAATAAAGGAGCTGAGGATTAATTTAATATGTAATTTTAATTGCAGCCATCTATATATCGTCTATTTTATGTACAAACCCTAGTTAATGTATTGAATTTATTGAAAGTAAAAAAACTGCATGATATCGAAGCCAATCTTTTCTGTTTTAAAGTACAGCGTTCCATTAACCATGACGTATGAGCAAGATTTAGTTTTAATGGTACAGTGAAATTTTCATTGAATACAATACAGAAAGAAAATCCTTATTTTCATTATAACTAAAGTACATAACTTAAAAACAAATATTGCTCTTTTTATTCTGTTGAGATTTTTATTTGTTTCACATTCATACATTTTTATTATATTCAAAATAAAATTGCACTTGAGCACCACCATTTAACTTTGTTGTGTACAAAAGCTCTTCACGTTAAAGACTTCAACTGAAGTGCTGCAGCGTTTGACAGCAGAGACAAGACATAGAAAGAAAAAATGGCGACACAAAGCGACGTTGACAGGGAACGTAGAAAGAAGCAAGAATACGAAAAAAAAACAGAACGAAATGAAATAAATGTCGCCAAAGACAACTCAACTCTTGTTGACATTAAATCCTTAAGGACCCTTGCTTTCCAACTGTGCAACACAAAAACGGCACAACCTCAACACAGAGATACAAATACGTTGAGCACCATTATACAAAAAAAATATAACAAATACGAATACATTTGGGAATAAAAGCGATGTTTAAAAAATAAAGTTGCAACAGCAACAACTTGAGCGTCAGCTAACAAAGCACATTGGTAACAAAACAAATGTTATAGCGACATATTATATGATATTTTTCTTTAATTTTGCACAATTCACTAGAGAAGACAACATTTGACTGTAAGTTGTCTTAGTTTTCACAGGACAGAGAGAGAAATAAAAAGATGCTCTAAGTTGACAAAAGAAAGTTTAAGTTGTGCGCTTAAAAATAAATCGTTTGACTTCATTTTTGAAATGTCATTTTTTGATAAATATTTTTGTTTTATAACAAAATATCAATTTTTAGCTTCAAACAATGTTAGCGATATTGTTCTCTCTCAAAAAGTGTTTGTTTCAAAGGCGCGCATATTAGAACTTAGATTTTTTTGAGTTTATGAAATGAATATGCCGAGCAATATATAAAGCATCTTTTATAGTGCTAAAAAGAATTAGCAATGTATGAGAAAGTTTTATAACTGCTCAGAGCTTTAAAATTGTATCCGGAGTATTTCCTTTCAGAATATTAAAAAAGGTTTTGCATATTCGATTGGCTTTTTTACAGTGTGGAACCTCAAAACAGTTCTGATGTAGAGTTTCTGATGTGACCGGTTTCTTAAAAGTTATATTAAAGTTTCTTAAACATTTTCAAGGTGCACAGTTTGCGCGTAAAGTTTTTGCCGATCGGTCCACTTTACACTACCAAAGTTCTATAAGATTGCCTTTATTCTTCAGTATAAAAATTCATATCACAGACCATAAGTGCGCTATTTATTTGAAATAATAAATAAATTTTTCTAAAAAATATATAATCTGCATTTCTGTTTCTTCTAAAAACCAAGATTAGTCAATGAATTCAAAATTGTGAAAGCGTCCTGCATCATCTCGTATCGCTAGACGGTTGATATTTAAAATTTAACCAATTTTTAATTTGAATTTTAAATGAAGATGCACGATTTTTTTTTAAGATCACTTTATATATGAGCACCTTTAATTTACCGTGTCCGTTCAGCTGACGCAACCTTTTGTGAGGTTTTCGTAATAGTTTTAGGTCAGTTTTCCTTTGATTAGTCTCCTAGAGTTGCAAAAAACATGTATCATCTGCGTTCATTCAAAGTTACACCGAAAAGCGACACCAACATTGTAATATACGAGTGTGTGCACAAAACGTGACTTTTACTAACTTTATTACAGTTCCTTCTGTCAAAGCAAAACAATTGCATAAAAAAATGATTGGAAGTTAGCCATGTGATCAAATGTTCAACCACACTTACAAAACATAGCACACTAAGCAATCAATTGAAAATACTGAAGGAAATAATGGTGATGAACACCTTTCAATAAAAGAGCCAATCAAATAGACAAGCAGGAAAAGAGTCATTCGATTGGAAAAACCATGCAGTGGCATAGCAAAACCACAAAAAACCTTACTAATTGTCTCTAGCAAAACGGCGTAACCAGCAACAATAGTGACACTAAAAAGATAGTTTCATTTAAATTGGCAACAAAAATCAAGCACAAACAAATAGTTGGCAAATTACCATACAAAAGCAACAATAAGTGCGACAAGTTAAAAAAAACCATACACATGATTGGATAATGCAACGTTTTAGTGTTCATTTCAATTAGTAATTTTGCTTTAAAACGCTAACACAGATATGAGAATTTAGATATTTTTTGTGTTGCTTTCAGCAGGTATTTTGCATCAAAAATTGATGCTCAATTGACTTTTAAGTCGAGAAATCATTTAATATTATAAACTATATTAAAAAAAAAAATTAGAAAAAATACATCCAAAAATACAATACAAAAAACCTCGAAAAAACATTTAGTTAGGGTGCTTGTCTCGAAAAAAATACTAGATAAAAAATTCAAAAAAACAAGCATCACGAAAAAGGAATCCCCGAAGGAAAAGCCTAAAAAAAAATTAATTGAAAAAAAAAATACCTCAGAAAAGAGTTTTAGTAAAAACAAATTTTCGAGAAAATGCTTTGGTTTAGGATTGGCCTCAAAAAAGGCTCAAAAATTTTTAATAATTATTTCAAAAGACATATTCCCATTGGACATTTTACGTATTTAATTAAAGCTTAACAACTTTTTCAGCTAGCCAGCGCATACATTTCCTATTGCACACATATCCTTCACACTCAACTCAAGCAGGAGAACATTGAAAACAGAAAGAGAAATCAATCCAACCGCAATCACACACTCCCAATACAAAGCTTACAATACGTGACTTGCCGCACCCATTCCACATACACACAGCAAATTGTCTTCATTTCCTTTGCACTACGACATATACTGTCCGCTGTCCAGTGTCTATGTCACATCAATGCTGCTGATAGAATTTATTTGCACTCGAATATCTGCTACTGCTGTTCACACTTGCAATATCACGTCTTTTTGCTGCGTCACTTACTAACTAACACACATGCACACACGCAGTAACTCACTCACTTGCTTACGTGACGTGACATGTTGTCAACAACGTGTTAGTTCTACCTCACAACTTGTTACTTTTCTTTAGTAATTTTGTGTTTAGTATTTCCCTGCAGTTGGCTCTTTTCGCTTTACTTACTGCCTGCACTCCTCGATTTCTTTCAACACGATTTACTTCATTGTCAGCAATTTTAACATGACATTGCGTGCAAGAGCAAGCAACAATGTAGTGTTCATCAACGTTAGCTGGCCGGCTAGATTCATCAACTCTCTGATGGTCATGTTGGCTATGGCAATTTTCATTCAATGCAACAACTTTGTAATGCCCGAAATAGCTCAACTGTCAATTTGTTGCAAATTCTTAAATTTACGCTGCCTCGTTGTTAATTTTGTTGGTAGCAACTTTATCGTTTGGTTGCACTAAGTTAGTATTAGGGCGTAGGTTCGACAGCTTGACGTGCGTAGGTTTCATTGCATTTCACGCCGCTGTTAAGTTTAGTGTTTTATTTTGTATACTATACCAAAGAATCTTCACTGTAGAGTAATTTTTAAAAATTTTTGATGTATTAAATATAAGGTTTTTTTAGCGTTTATTGATTTGATATGTCCTCATCAGTGAACAAACAGCATTCATGACTGATTTTCCAAAAATTCCTTTCTCCAGCTGTATAAGCTCATTATAAATAGCAATGCCCTCTACGTTCTTTTAGGTTCAACATAATTTCAAAGTCTCTTTATAAAGAGACCAAATTTTTGTTGGATTTCTTTTTGTAATATATAAAAATTGTACCGAATCTTTACTGCTAAGCGTGTAGAACAGTGACTTAGTTCTCAGTTTTATCAGATCAAATCAAAATTGAAGAATATTTTCTAGCAATAATAATTTGTTATCCCTGGACTCGTTTGTGCATTACACCACTTGTTCAAAAAATATTTTCCAGGGGAAGTTGCAAGGAGCATAGCATAGCATAGCATAGAGCATATTTTGTTAACAGGCATGCATGCATTACGCAACGCAGTCTGCAGATAGTGATTGATACACTCTAGAGACGTGTCAAACAAAAAAAAAACCAAAAAAAAAGTTCCTAAAAGGAGGAGTAGAGGTGGTATTACAAAATTGTTATTAGAAAAATCCTTTTTGTTTTGTGTGTGTTATTATTAGTGATTGTAAACAAGGGATTGCGTATCAATAGACATGTAGTTGTTAATAATAATGATGTTGTGTTTGTTCGTGGTATGTTTGCTGTTGCTGATATGTAAATATATTGTATTGGTATTTATCGTTGCATTGGAAGTGTTAATATTGAACAAACAGCCCCTAAATACAATTAACATGTTAACAACATCAATTAACAAATGGGGTTTGAAAACTTTTTCGTTTTATTTTTTGTTTAGTCTTAGTCTCTAGCACGGGGTGGCTAAAATAGTTTATTACTTATGTGTATGTACTTTGTGGCGTTAAAAAAAATTCTCAATAATGGGTTCATTTTTTCAAAGCTTCTTTAATGTATGAGAGAAAATAATTTGAAAATAAAATTTAATATTACTTCAAGTTGAGTATCGACATAAGCAAGTAAAACCATTGTCTAAGTTTTATTTTAATTTGAGCTAGAAAATTGTTTACCACAGACGAGTTTTAATTACATATTGAAAATAAAAAGTTTTATCAAAAATAGGGAATCTTTTAATACAAAAGTCTCATTCATTGCAAAATTTATTAGATAGTAATCTATAAACAAACCTTCCGACTATGTTTGTTTTTTATTCGAGAGAGTTCTGATATTTATATATTTTACCTGCTAAACTAGTTTTTAGGATAAACTAGTTTTTCCTAGCTCAAGTTTTATCACCAGAAGTGTGATAGGGTGAACCAGCTTAGCTTAGGACAAACAATGATTGATATATACTTTAACGGCATCACTCCCGATTTACTTGATATTTTAGTATGCTAGGTGGATGACCTTCGGCTGCGGCTCAGGGTTTATATCTTCAAATATATCCAATACCGGCTTCACGTCGGCTTTCGGCCGCGGTCCTCTATACTATGTTTAACACGGGGTTCACCAGCACACCAGCGTTGGATAAAATACAGTGAACCGGGACCGAAAGCCGCCGCGAAGCCGATGATGGACATATTGAAAGATGTAAACCTTGAGTCGTGGCCAAAGGCCCGCGCTAAAATGGTTCATCCTAAAACGTTTCGGGTAA